>BSBK01003479.1:87500-1375000 GCA_027943335.1 Chamaecyparis obtusa
AAAATCTGTGATTATGATATGCCAAAGTCATTGAAAAAAACTGTGTGATTTTACATCCTATAAGACTAGTACCATAGAAAGAAAATTGTCAAAATATGCAACTTATGATACATTGCAGTCCTCATCATGTAGACCTAAACCAAAGAAGTAGAAGGCACTATCGAAGTAGAGGAGTTTATGTAAGGTGCTTGTATTTTCTTCAATACACATAAGAAAAAAGCTATTTGAGAATATTCTCAAGTAAATTGATATTTGGAATGGCACTTATCGATAAGAATTATCAAAGTGAAATATTCAATTCCATAATGTTGAAATTGTAGCAAGTTACGCAGACTTAAAATTACAACTTGCAAACATGGTCTCATTTATTTAAGGGAGGAATAATTAAGACTTGTCCACAACTAAGCATTTCTGACTTCTTGAGCCTTTTCATTGCATAGATTTGTCCAGTTGACTTAGCACGACAGAGCCTCACTTGCATAAAAAATGGAATATAGCTCAGCTATAGGCAACAAGCAAAGAGTCTTTTGTTTTAGTAACAGTTAATAGATGCCTCAAATAGACACTACAAATACAAAGAATCAATAATTTTTTGTGTACTGGATGTTTCTTGCAACCACTTGTAATAATATATTAAGTTATCCATTAAACTAAAGTGACTAATATTAACTTAAAAATTATGTTAAAGCATATAAATATTTTCACTTGTACTTGGATCATATGGTTTGGGTTTACCCTCACTAGTTAGTGTTACATGTTTTGGTGTTTTGGTTACAGTTGTATAGAAACAAAATGTACTTTCAAGTCACAATGAGCTAATCATGGGCATTCATTTGTTTCCCTATTCCTTTTTCATTTACTTCTTTTAAACTCTTGCTGTTGAAGACTTATGTTTCTATTACCAAAATAAATGTCACTACCACTCTTATAATTCTAGAGTTGCTTTACTTTTCTTGAAGAAAACAACCATAAGACACTTGCTACTTATGTAGGTCTAAATCAAACATGTATTCATATTACTAAACTAATTTTTATGTTTTTATCTAACTTTATGCTTTCATTTTCTATTGCTAGGTTATTAATACTTGCGTATTAACCAACACTGCACTTCGCTAATATTATTAGCTATTGAATCACGCACAACTTGTTAATAAGTAGTACAATATAAATTATTGGTTTTTTAATTTCTATAAGCACACATCTTAATATTTTATGAACCAATGCCATCCTTCCAAATGAGTCAAGAATAAAATGCAACACTTCAAATAGGGATCCTATAATGTAGGAACTAAGACATGCACACTTCTAAGTGCCATGCAAACTTTTTTATGAATTTGAACTCTTCCTTCACATGGGTGCATAGATTGTAGATAAAAAAAGTGCAATAAAATGTGGCTCATTCAATTGGAAACTCTACCCAAACTTATCTCTAGCTCTACTTAAGTCAACGACTCATTCCTCCTAGGCACCTGCAATCCTAGTCAACAACTTGTGTGTGAAGTGAGGCTCTTCAAACATCTAGGGCATCATTTTGAAAGGGAAAGGATTCAAATTTGAATTTCCAAAATATTTATAGCCAACAAGTTGTCTACTCATTTTCCAAAGACATCCATATATTAAATGCTAAGGGTAAGAAATAAATGTAAGCTCCTACTCACACAATGGTTTCTAAGGCCTCCTTACATCTCTTCTAGCTTTTGGTTGGACAATGCTTAATCATTTTCCCATCGAATTGCTCTCTTAATTTCTACTCCTCTTGCAGATCTTTATCTACCACAATCCCTCCTCCAATTTCTTCTCTTTTACTTCCCTCTACTATAGAAAATAAATCCCTTTACCTCCTATTTCTTGCACAACATGCCCCAATTCTTCCTTATTTGAGAACCCTTTGCATAGAGATATTGATATAATTGTTCATCATATTATAATTTTTACTATTACTTTATACTTCTCCTAGCATAAATTTGGTGCCTATTTTACATAAGTTTATTGGGAAAGAAACCTTATCCAAAAGAATATACCTAATGAAAATGATGTTAAATCTAATCATAGAACCTTCCTTAATCATGTACATGCATATTGATTAATATACTTTCTTTGATTAAAATAGGTAGTTTGAAATTATATTTCTACAAGTAACGGACACCCATGCATGATTATAAGTAGCAAGGTAGAGCTTATGTTTTGAAGACCCAAGCATGATTAGAAGCAGCAAGGCAGAGTGACAAGACATAGATTCTAATGAAGACATAAAAAGATCAAGTCTTGGAAGGCTTGAAGAGAAGGAGATGATTCTTATTGGGACTATACCAAGTGGTGAGAACTCAGAGTTGGAACCAAGATTGGGATTGCAACACGTAAGACAAAATAGTGAATAAACCAAAAAGTCCTAAGGCAACAATAAAGAAAAAGTAAGTTATTCCAAATAGGGGTCATTGGTAAAAGAAGTGATTAGCAATGAAAGGATGCCTCCTTTGGAAAACAATGCATTCATTATGAAGTATTGAGTCTCCTCTTTTAAATATGAAGATACAATTATGGAATAAGAAGTGTGTGGAGAAATAATTTGTGAATAAGAAGTAAAATATTTCTTAAAGTGAGTGAGAAATAATATGGAATAAGAAGTAGGTGTTTTAGACCATTGAATCTACGTCATTGGTTTAGTTTGAGCTTCACTTGGTTTTGAGAATAGTTTAATATTCTCTACTTAACAAGGCCAACCACATGAAGGTGGAAGCTCATTTGCCCCCCCCCCCCCTAACATCACTCTAAATTCCTCATTAACATATAATAACATTCATTCATCCATTCATCCATTTTTGAAATATAACATTCAATCATTATAATCACATAACATTCATTAACAAATAAAATTCATTAACTCACAACATTCATGAATAATTCATTAACACATCATTCATCAACATTTACTAGTACAAAATTACATCCATTAAGACAACGTTCTTTCATTAACAAAAAAAGTTAATTACAATCATTTCTTTTTTTGTTTCTTGCTCATTTTTCTAAGGTAACGGCTAAGTAGAGCATCAATATCCTCGTCATTCCCCTCCTCCACCGCTTCTGATCTCAACACATGTCTCCTCCTCATGTGTTGAGGAATAGGAGGCCACTGCGCCAAAGGGGGGTCTGTTGCAATAACAACTACGTCATGGGTTAAATTCACACCATTTTATATTAGCGTCACAAGTATTTCATTAATTAAAAGAACTATAAATCAAAAAATAAATTTAAAAGAACAAAACATAGATTTTATTTACTTGATTGTGCCACATCATCTACATGGTGATCACTCCAAACATCCTCCACTCGTTTAGCATGACGTTCTGTATGCTCTAAAATATACACAAAAAAGGTTACACCAATTTCAATTTAAGATCTTAAATTGTATAAATAATTATATAATTAATTTTCAATAGACAATGAACACTTTCATCGACATTGTGATGCACATCAGGGCCTTCGTCATGTGGTGTAGGTTCTATGTTAGGATTACGAGGCTGCATTGTAATGTCATGCACATTATTATCATTGTTTCTTTTTAAAAACAAAAATAGCAATTAATGTTCGTAATTAACATTAAATAGATTGTTGCTCAAGTATTTAATTTCAAATATTTTTCATTTGGCATATTTACTTGTTTAATCGATGCAGGAGACTCTTGGGTTGGGTGAGTGGAAGCTTGGCATAGGCATTCAGCCACGGCTTGACATCCTTCTTTGAAGGCAATTTTTTTGTGTTTTGTCATGGCTTCTAAATTAAATACTAAGCCCTGCATTTTTTGATTAAACAAAATATTACAATTTATAAATAATTTTGATCCAGAATTCATTTACTACTACTTACAATTCGTGCTTGAATTTTTGAATATCCACCAGAGCCAAGTCTGTGCTGCCCAATCTTTTGTAGTCTGGCCTTTGTTGCCTTTGATGTGTCCTGCAACCTATGAAAATTTTGAAATATGTTAGATGATGTAGATATAAAGATCACCAATTAGTGCATTATTACATTCTACCGGTAGTTAATACTATCACATACCTTCTTCTCTCTTTTGCTGGTGTAATTCCTCTTTGAGCATCCCCTTTCTCCTTTGCATCCAAAATGAACTCATTCCAATGCCTCACTGAAATAAAGGGAGGACGCTCATACTTTGGGTTATGGACGAGACTCCTTCTATACGAGTCCCTCACAGTCTTAAGATGTTTGGCAAATTTTTCTAAAATTTTCTTCTCCTAAAAAATGTTACTACCAAACTCATGTTCTAAATCTTTTAGGAGCTGATTTTTTATTTATTTTTCTTGTAAGTTCCACCTTTTAAGAAAAAAGACAAAATTGTTAGATAGAAAAATTAACTAAAGTTGTGTACCTTGAATATAGTAAAAGAAAAGGCCCATATGAAAGGAAAAATATTGTACCGATTAATGATATGAAATAAAAATAGTGGGATAGGGTTAGTTCACTTATGTTGTTCCACCTTGTATGTATGGTGGGCCCGAATATCTTCAATGTCAAGTCATAAAGCATCTTATAAACCAACCGTTTCCTGCAAAAATGTCATGGGATCATCAATCCAAAACTTGTTATGAATAAGTAAATGCAAATTACAATATAAATAATAATAATAATTTTAAAGTACCTGGAAGCTTAAGACATTTTAAAGACATCAATTGTTTATCATCAATCAACAATGACATCTGCATAACTCCGGTGCTAGAAACACGGGTAGATCTAGGAAACAATGGTGAATTATCACTAATATAGGTACTTTGATCTGTATCTGGCGTAGCAGCCTCCGGTGTATCTCCTACTCCATAAAATTAATCCATTATGAGATGCACCCAAGATTAAAGTACAAATTATCAAATCATAATTAACACAAAACCAAATATAGCAAAACAATGATTTACCAGGCATAGACCATGAAGTCGTCGATGTTTGCATGCTTCTTGTTGCCAACATTGCACTCGACAATATTAGATGTATGTCGGTCGAACTTCTAGGAGGAGTCGCCTACACTTGATGACCTGAACAATACATTGTTAGCAAAGAAATTTTGAAATAATAAAAGTAAGAGTAGCTTTCAATAAAGTTTGAGTGAAGATTTTCTTAGAAATTTTGAATTAGTTGTAAATGTACCTTTTCCTATAGCCGTATCTACGGTATTAGTAAGTCCAATGAAAAATGTACACTTCTAATTAGTAAGTCCAATGAAGTTTTTGAATGTTCCAAAGAAAAAATTCTTTGTAACTTGTTAACTTAAGGATTATTTTACCTGAGGTGGCTGGAGTTTTGCTAGTACCGGTCTCACTGCGATGTCCATGACAAGGTACTTGAGCAAATAAAAAATCCTGTAACAAGAACACATACATATTTTAGTTCACGACATAAAAGAGTATAAAATATAAAACTTTATTGAACTTTTGTTATAACTAAAGATTCATTATTGCTTACTTCAAAACAATGTGCTTGCCGCATCAATTCCTCTTTCCTTGCCAATGTCTCCTCAATTGGATTTGGATCGACCAAAATGGCAAGAATTTTTGCACTATCTTTTTTTAGTTTTTTCTTCACCATATTTATAGGGTTAGGGATATCTGGGATATCCTCATCCGTATCTACAACTATTGCCTCTGTTGTTGCAAGTGCTTTTCCCCTATCCTGAACATCAATTTGTGATAGGAATATTAGGAAAACTATTAGAATAACTCTAAAACCCTAAATAAAATAACATAATAATATAAGATTTTTCAACTATCTAATTTGTACAATTACAATAAGGTTTACCGTTGCTAAAGAATGGGTGGGAGGAGCATCCCCGTGACCTCTATCATGTAGGGGATCGATGTCGTCCTGTGACAAAGATTAAAAATAAAAACTTCAGCGAATTGAAAGCAATAGACTTAGCAAAAAAAACTTATTAAAAAAATGGTATAGTGAAGTCATAAACTTGAGGTTAGTTTAAATGGTATATAGTACTTACCACCCCCATGATATTAACTTTGTTTATATCTATGCGATTTAAATGGTAATCTATTAGCAATTCTTCACCTACACTTATTGATTTTATCGCACATACGAAAACATGATTCCCCGTACGCACCTCAAATATGCAATTGGGTTGCTTATTAGTTGACCCAAGTCGCATACTATTTATAAAACCCACAATATTATCTGTTGCTTTTGGTCTCCCATCAATGTACATAGAAAATATTTTACTTTGATCATTTTCTTTCCATTTTATATAATTTGCTGATAGTGTATACCTATGCATACTTTTTTTATATTGAACAATCTGCATCCAATCATTGTAATTGTAACAAGGTCCGACATACTCTATCAATTCAACAACTTCATTGTAACATACCTTTATCCCATCCATGAAAAATAGGCCTAAACCATGTAATGAGGATGGAGCTATGCGATATGTTCTCTCGTTAACACAAAAATCAGTGTTAATTGAAGGTAGTTCATTGAGTACCCATTGTTTCTCAAGATGTGTGTACCGAAAGGACACCTTGATGTCACCTTTGGTCTCATCATCATAAGAACATGACCCCCCTTAAGCAAGGAAAAATTGCATACGTTTATTGAATTTTTTTCTAATCTTTTGACCTCTAGTTGATCTCCCTATTTTACCCGTACTACATGTCAAAGTTTCATCTACCATTCTTGCATTTCCCTCATTCGAGGAAGATAGATCTAAAAAGTACCTATTTGGTGGTTCCTGCAATCCATCAAATGAGATATTGTCATGTTCCCCCTTTGAATATAATTTTGATAATAATAAAATAATAAAATATTATTAAAAAAATAATAATATTAAAAATAGACAAATAAATAAAGACAATCACAGTCACTGATAAGGAGAATAACATTGAGAATAAGGACAAAAGGTCTAATATTTACGTAAATTATGTCTATTTATTAGTAAACAATGAAATTAGAATTTTATATCAATTATGTATTATATATATAGGGCGTATTGACTTATACTTGCTGATCCATATCACTGTGCAAGATCCTCATCAAAGGGGTTAAATTTTCTACATATGTGAATCATTTATCTTAAGTTAGCTAAAAATTACATGATACATATGCTACAAATTACGTAGAAGACAACGTGAACAATATGCAAGATCATAAACATGAGCAAATTACCTTTACCTTATATATGGAATGCAAGATCGTCAACATAAGGGGTGACGATGTGTGTAGTCAATTGCCTGTTTCCAAAAAGGGTGACAATCAAACAAAATATACACATGTATCAACAATAATTAATTGAGCATCATAAGAAATACATTGGTAATCATAAATTACACATGTTGTAATCATTAGAATTGAACATAATAAATATGTAATCATTAGAATTGAAATAAATAAATCAACATTAAATATATATGCTAATCAATATAAATATATATAAATAATTAAATCACATACCTTGTACATTTCAATCACGTCATTGATCATCATCATCACCATCTTCTTCTTCATCATCATCATCATCTTCTTCTTTATCATCTTCAGTATCTTCTTCTTCCATCACATTATACTTTATCAACCTTCCTCTTGGATCATGTCTAACAACAAATGACCAACTCGGTTTATGTGGAACCTCTAAGTAAAACACTTGATCACATTGGCTTGGAAGAATATAGGGCTCATCTCCAACTAGCTCAAATGACCTTGTATTAATCATTGTAAATCTATTATCATGTTGAATAACAGTTCTATCAAGATCATTTTGATTTAGTCGTAGCCTGTACCATTTGATGACGAATAAAACTAATTTGAAGGAGTTAAAGTCGCACTCAAGTATATCATCCAAGATTCCATAGTATCAATTTTGAGATTGTTGAGGATGTATGTTATTTCTAGATGATATATTAGTGACCTCGAAGACTGCAGTTATCCCATAATCACAATTTTTCTTTGTGTTATCTAACTTTTTTATGCAAAATTTGTGGCCATGATAGTACATAGTTTTGTGGTGCTTGACATGCAATTTTTCAAGTGTGTGAAAATTATTTGCATCGTGAGTTGATATGAAACATATGGGTCATGATCATTAATAAATTTTTACGTACCTCTCTACCTCTTAAATCATATGCTAGATCAATTACCATTGGCGTAACATTGGAATCTCCATTACAATGAGCTTCTCTAACCAATAAAGGAAAACCTTCCCATGTTAACGAGCAACTATTTTGTTGACATCATTCAATCCATACCGTCATTCAATCAAGATTGTTCACAATATACAAATGTATTGCATCCCACTCTCAACCAACTGTATAAACAAAATAGACTAATTACAAATAACTTATATTGAAGATTTATAAGAATTAATTAACTACAATAACATCTTATAATTACCTCTCACTTTTGTCAATCTACCTTTCCCCATCAAGTACTCCCCTTCAAATTTGTTAATGGAGTTGGGATCCCAAATACGATCTACATGGATCTTTGCTACAAACTTAGGAATATATTCACTAATGTACACCATGGTATGGTATACCATATATCCCTCCACCATAGAACCTTCAGGATGTTCTTTCTGTCAAACCAAGCCCTTCAAAAATTTCAAGTGCCTCTCAACCATCCACATTGGTCTAGTTTGTATAGGTCCATACAATTCAATCTCCTCAACTTGATGTATGAGGTAGTGTTCTCGTGCATTGAAAAAAGTTGAAGATAAACACTTTTGCATTTCACAAATAAGATGAGGAATTTTTCTCTTCCAATATTTTATATCTTCTTTATTGATTTCTTTTGATGACAACCACCTCATGTATTTTCAAAGATAATATATAACTTGTTTGACACTATTTTTGAAGTGGTGTGGGAGAGATAGAGGTAGAACATACTGCAATAATTGTAAAATGATCTTATCAATATTTTATAAAATAATACAATGAAAACTACATGCAGTATACAACTATATAGTGAATACAAAATAACATGAATTACCTTAATAAATGTATGCCAATCATGTGTTTTCATCCTTGGCCCAAATTCACTTTTTTTTGATATGAGATTGTTTATGTTCGTAGAAAATCCTTTGGAAAATCATATTTTTTTATGACTTCTTTTATAGCATTGCTCTCTTGCTCTGACAATAACCAAGTAAGGGCACTTATATCAATATGGTTTCCATTTTTATTTGATCGAATGACATTTTTTATTGCATGGTTGGATTCTTCAATGTCACTGCAAATTTTGACAATTTTGTCTTTGTCACACCTTCCATCTGTAATACCCCAAAAATGGGCTATAGGTTCATTAACCTCCTACATCTACAAATCAAACAAAATCGGCATAAAAGTCCTAACCTAAGGCACATCTAAACATCATCAAATTTTAATTGATTATCTTAAATTCTACGTCGGGGAATATTCCTAGCAATATTCTTAATTATCTTAATTTTCTTTAGTTTAATGATTATTTGGCGATAAAGCTAATTTATCTTAAAGTTTGATTAATTGAATATTTTGAATATTTAATTAATTAGATTTAATTCTACCACTTAATTATTTAATTGAATTTAATTATATTTATTCCTAAATTATATTATTTAAATCTAAAAATAAATAAAAAATCTCATGACTAATTGATTAAATTCCTAATTAATTAATTAATGTCAATTATCAAATTTAATGATATAGTTTTTGAATAAAAGTTTGATTTAATAATTGATTAACCCATAAATCAGTTATTTTATTTAAAAAATTAGTTAAGTTGAGAATAAATCACTATATTTATTTAATTAATTCATAATTAATTGTGCACATTCAAAGAGCAGTTAAACTCAAAATCAGGAAATCAATGCAAGTTGTTAACTTTTGGAAACTCAACATCTATTTTGAGTTCAAAGATGATCTAAACTTCTGATTTGAGTTAAAAAGCTATTCCTGCATGATTTGCATGATTATGTGAGTTAATTATCTCTAATTTCTTGTTGAGTAAAAAATTAACCTGAGTTCATCAAGAGTGATTTATGGCTTTTCTCATGCACCTCCAAAGCCCTGGATTTCTATAAAATCAAGGCTTCAGCTCCTCCAAAAGGATCCACAATCCATGAAATTACATCCTCACGCTACCAAATTGGAGATCAAAGAATCCATCTTTGCGAATCCCAGCTATTGTGAGATTTTTCATTATTTTTGAGCATTCATATCATTTAGCATATCATTCTTAGATTAATTGCATATCATATCAGTTTCATTCAAGCTTAGTTTCATATCTAGTTTTTCATAATTGCATAGAAAATATAAAAATATAGATTAGTTTCATATCCATATTCTGCATTCAAATTCTTTTTTTAGGTGTCGTCAATGTCACTGGTCTCAGTCTAATCTGAGAAGATCATACTCACACCTACTAGAAGATAGTAAATCACCTGGTTAGTTTAGTTTCCATTTCATTGTAGATTTTGATTTTTAATAACCTCTAATGTTTTACTGAGGTGTTGTGTCTACAGCTAGGTACAAAATTCACACACACATTTCTAGCACCCATCGTGGGGCCCTGAAATGGGTTTCCATTTCAATTCTATCAATTTCTATCAATTTCTTGTTGTTTTTTATTTGAAACTGCGATCTTTATTTTCTGTCTGTACAATTTTCATATGAGTTTTGTCAAAAATTCATACCAGGAAGTACCCATTATCATACGACAGTTGATTTAATCGAGGCTCGTATCAGAAGCTGATTATTATCGTTTGGAAGCTAGATTATCTTATGATCAGACACCCACTATTGTACAAGTTTTTAGATTATCGTCTGGGAGGTAATCCACTATCATATGAGTTTCAGTGCTAGGTTTCAATTGTCATTTCACATTTTTAGGTAGTTTTTTAGATTTGATTTTCAGATTTGGACTGACAGCTAACCCTAACAATTGAGATTTTCTATTTCTGATTGGTATCTGTCGATTCTAATTGGGAAAAGCATGAGAATTGCTAAGAATAGGTAAAAATCTACTAAGCACGTTGCGAGGAATTCAGGTAATCTTCTCAGCTGATAACATTTTTATTTGGATTAAAAAAAACTCTCATGTGTCAGGCTTGTGTGACCTTCTATTGCTTTCATATCACAAACTTCCTTTTGGGCTATAAAAATGAACATAGATTTACTTTTTGCATCTCTGTTACACATAGTGAATAGGCCCTATGAACACTATTTGTGGATGATCTCAAGAGAGTGGGCTTCATTCTCTTGTTGACGCATGCAAAGCTCTTCTTGACAAAGAATCCCCTTGTAGGTAGGGAGGATATTAAAATAGTCTTGCGTTCTACTGGATTTGTAGTTTTCAACTTTTGATTGATACATTCTCTCTCCGGAGAGGTTGATAGATCATGAGTTTTTGACATCATAGATCTTGGCAAGATAGTTTCAGTCTTGATGTGTTAGATTAATCTGTTTGCTTTGTCTTGGTGAGGTGAAGAGGCTAGGGGATTATGCTCTACTTCCTTTTTGGATAGTACCAGAAACCCAGATCCTTGAATTTGATCTAGTCCCCCTGTGGTATATTTTGTGAGTCACCTTTAGAGAGGGTTAACCATAGTGGACATTCTCTTCATTGGGTCAACCACGTGGATGGAACCTCAAGCGGTAATAGCCATTTTCACCATGGTAGTGACAACTGCTATATAAATGTCCTTGTGGAGGAAATCTTCACGGGTGTGATCTCTTGTTGGGCTGTCATATCTCCCTAGCAGCTCCTGATGTATTAAATTCTCAGACTATGTCAAAACCCTAGTGCACCTGGATTGGAGTTCACCCTCTTGAGATCACAAAATTTGTAGAATCAGACCATTAATACAAACCCTAGTGAGGCCAAAATTTTTATTTTCTAGGAATATGTGTGTTATTGCAAAACCTTTTGGAACATACACAGTTAGCACTGCTAGGGATTAGCACATTCAATCACTTGATTGTTGATGCACAGGGTTTCTTTGTCCCTTGTTCATTATTTTCAGACGTGCTTGAAATCACTTGCTTGCTATTTTGCATGCCTGTTTATCTATTGGGTTCTTAAGAATGAATCGATTCTGTACAATCTTCAAATCTAGATAGACAATTTTGTGAACAATTTGAAACTTAAAACCTAAAATTTGCAAAATCTGAAGTAAAACACCTTTCTGGAGTCAAAAGTCATCCCACCAAGTCAGAAAGTCATACAAGTTTTGGCTATTTTCATTTTAGAACCCCCTTGTTGTCATACAATAGATTGTATAGTGTCATACAAGTTTTATTGCCAGTCAAATCAAAAAAGTCAAATCCTGCTATCAACTATCGTGTGAGTTTTACAATTGTTGTACAAGTTTTTCAACTGTCATTTTAGAACATACCTAGTGTCGTACGAGTCTGCAGAAAGTCATTTGAGAAATTTTGAAAAATTGCCAAAAAGTTGTCAAAATTGCTACATATTCAGCTTTTAGAGCCTATTTCTAGAATCTGTCAAACAAATCACTATGTTAGGAACAGAGAAAAAAATAGAAAGAATCTGATCATTTTCTTAAAGTGGCCTCTTGAGTTTGATTTAGCCTTTTGTTTTATCGATTTGAGTCTTTTTCATCTTGTGTTAAAACCTTGTCATAATTATCAATCTTCAAAATGGCTAAGTGTTGCGAGCTCATGTCCGCTATCTTTTGGGCATCTACCCATACATCCAGGGCATAATATCCTTCATCTAAGTCTAATCTAATCTTTAAATCACTTCAATCTTGACAAGGTTGCGTCATTCGATCTTCTTGAATCAATTCATTCTTTAGTTGTCTTCATCTTATTCTTTTGCTTCACCCAAGGTTAATGGTGGAAACTAGAGCTTCCTCACATAAGAAATCTAGAGAAACACTCCCTTTGACTACTCACAAGGGTCCAACTCTTGAGAAACTCTACAATTATGGTCTTTACGAAGATGACGGTCTTGGCAATTTTTGATTGAAAACTGGTTACGTACCCCCTCCATCAACTCATGGAGGTCATCAACAAACTCCACCTCAATCTATTCCAGGGAGTCCTAAAAATCCTAACATGTCTCAAGGAGGAGGATACCAAGGACATCAATCCCAACATGGTGCAGATCAAGAACCCACACCTTTTGAAATTGCTCAATATCAAAATGATGATAACTTCAAAAGAATGATGAAGTATTTCTTGAAAGCAGATAGAGAGGCATACTTTTTAGAGTTAGCTCATCAAGGAGCTAAACTTCCTCCACACTTTAATATTAAAGATATCATTACGCATGAGGAAGAAACTCCTATCATGGCTATGATGAAACAAATGCATGCCATGCAAGTCAAACTTAACAAACTTGAAAAAGAAAAGGAACCTAAGGAGTTCTCCATGGAAGCCCTATGTCCTTTTCCATTTGATAAAGACTTGTACATGCCACCATTCCCTAAGAGAGTGTAAATGTTGAAATATGATAAGTATGATGGAAACTCTAACCCTCAAGATCTTGTTAGAGAATTCTATACTCAATCTATGGAGTTCATGCACAAACCAACCTATTTGATGCATCTTTTTCCTCGATCTCTGGGAGGAGCAGCCATTCATTGGTTCTCTAGAATGCCTCCAACTATCATAACCTTTGAGGAGTTAATCAAATTTTTCTATCAGAAATACTCCTATAACATTCAACATCCAGTCACCATGATCGACATCTGCAATCTCAAACAATATCTAGGAGAACCATTCTCAACATTTCTCAAAAGATGGAGAAAGAAATTCTCTCTATATGCTAGGCCTATTCCAGAAATTGGAAATCTTCATCAATAATCTTGTTCTAGAAATCAACTATCCTTTACAAATGCAAAATCATACATCTTTTGATAAGATGGTAGACAATGCAATCAAAATTGAAAAAGTACTTGTGAAAAAAGGAGACATCACACTTCAAAAGGACAAGTATGAATCTAGTTCTAAGGATAAGAACAAAAAATGGAACAAGAATAAAGGCATCATCATAGATGACATTGTTGATAATATCCATGCCCCATCTAAGGCACCTAATTTCAATCTAATTGTTGGTACCCAAGCCATCAAAGCTTTAGAACAAAAGGTGCCCGAATAATCTCAAAAGCTGAAAGAATACAAACCTTGGTCTGCTGATAATAAATGAAAGTTCACTCCTCTTGGAGAATCTTTGGAATTGGCTATGAAAACTTTGTTAGCTAATATCATCATCTCTTTGCCTAAGATTTGACAATCTGATCCTGAACCTAAACCAAAATGGTGGAAGGAGAACAAATTCTGTGATTTTCATCATAGTAAGGGTCATAAAACTAGTAATGGCTTGTGCTTGAAACATACCATTCAAGACAAAATTGATAGTGGAGAAATCATGATTGATAATCATAAGAGCAATAATGATCATACAACATTCACAGAGCCATTTCTGAAACATGGTCAAGGAGACTCATCTTCTCAACCTAATGTGGGTGCTAAAGTCAATTATGCTTATTTTGGAAATAATGCTGTTATCAATATGGTTGAACCATGCCTATCTAAGCATTGCAATGTCATAATAATTGTAAGAAGAGATAGAGAAAATCAATTAGCTAATGCAGTTACTCGATCACAAGCTTAGGCGCATCCGCAAGGACAAATCCCATATTCATCAAATGTCCCTAAGGTGCGTTTCAATCTATCTTCTACTTCTAAATAGAAGGCTACATTCAAATCTTCAAATCCTAAAGACACGAGGCCTACATCATATAGTATTGTTCAAAAACTCCAGCATACTAATGCAAAAATCTCCATGATTGAGTTGCTTCAGATATCTCCAGCTCATAGAGCCATTCTAGACAAAGCTTTGCTCGGATCCAATGTTCCTGATAACCTCGATTTAGATAGGTTCCAGACTATGGTTGGTCATCTTATGTCTTCATAGTATATCTCCTTTTTAGAGGAAGATGATAACTCCTTGAGTCATCCGCATAACCAGCCCTTGCATATAGAGGTCTTAATCCAAAATTTTCACATCAAATGTGTGTTGATAGATGGGGGCGCTGGTCTGAATATTTGTTCTTACAACTTGATCACAAAATTGGGATTTTCAGAAATGAATATTGATCCTAGAAAGAAAATAACTATCAAGGCATATGGTGAAGAAGAAAGATCCTCCAAGGGAACAACTGTCTTGCCTCTCAGAATAGGTCCTGTCATCAGGGATACTACATGTCAAGTTCTTGATATACCTTTGGCTTCCAACATCCTTCTAGGGAGACCCTGGATACATGAAATGAAAGCTATTCCTTCTACATACCATCAGTGCTTGAGGTTTCCTTATGAAGGAGTAGAGGTAACCATCCTAGCTGACGTGTCTACAATTTGTAATGCATTGAAAGGTGTTGATAAAATTGTTCCTAATAACAGAGAGTCTTCTACTAAATAGCCAGACATTGTTTCAACATCCAAAATGGAAGACATTGCTAAAGAGGTCACAATCAAAGAAAAAGGTATGGGAGAATACACTATAGAGCCAGTCTTTGACATCTCTCCATATCTCACCTAAGTCTTATGGGCAAGCTCTAAAATAGTCCAAACTAGAATCTAAGGAACCTCTTGAGGCATATAAAGGAAAATTTGTTGCAAAACAAATACCTAAACAAGAATTTGAAGAGGATGAAGCTGTGCTTGCATGGATCTACAAAGAAGAACCCAAATCTCAAATTGATCAATCATGTGATTCTAAAACATCAAAGGTTCCTTCTAAGCCATATGGTCCAGGGGAAAAATTGATTACAAAGATGGGATATACAAGAAAAGGACCTCTCAGAGTACAAGGTAAGGGTCTTCTATCACCTCTTGACCATCATGGTCGAGAAAAAAAGAATACAATAGGTCTAGGTTACAAGAAGAAGCCTTTTTATCTTAGCAAGAATTCTCCACATGTCATAGAGCAAATCAAGCTAGAAGAAGCCCTTCTTGAGAAAGAAGAAATCGAGCAATCTGATAGTAATGATTCTGACACTACTGAGGAGCTCATTCCTTATGAGTGTTTTCCTAAAGAAATAAAAGACCTCCTTGATCTGAAAGATGATCCCATAAAGAGAATCAATGTATTAGAAACACAAGAGCCTACTATGGAAAAAGAGATAGTTGCAACACAAGAACTAGCTAATCTCAAAGGTAATCTAATAGATAAAAGGGAAGAAAAGCCTATCACTATAGCTGAGCACTTGGAGTGTTCCAGTGATTCTAAGATAGATTCCCATGAGTATGAATTCAAATCAGAATATAAGGGTAACCCTTCTTAGGGTATCCATCCTCACTTTATTCATGTCCTTAAATTTCCTAGAGGCATAGATGAAGAATCCAATGACTATGAGTGGGGAGCCATTCCAGAGGAAGATGAACTTATTACAGAGAAACATATTGATGTTATTCACCAATATGCACCTACACCCAATGTAACTCTAGAGTGAAATAGTGAACTTAATGAGTCTGATCCACTGATGGCTTAATTGGAATCCCATAATGACATTGAGCCTATTCATGAATTGAATGTCTTAAGTTGTAATATCACCATCAAACTCGAGCTTCGAGTTAGGACCAATGATGACAGATCCATATCCATATACACTATCTCCCAATCTTTTCCCACTTTGACTATCCAATATCCAGACCTTATTGACCAAATTTCCACAAATTCGAGCTATGGTATTTATACCTTCCCGAATGACTATGCCCTTGCTTGCTACCTAAATGTAGTTGAGCCTATGAGGACTTCCATTAGTGAACTGAGCATCAGCATGATGGATTTGAACATCAAGTATCTTATTCAAAAGAAGAAAAGTAAAAACAAAAAGAAAAGGAGTTCTGAGGGTGAAAACCACTTTGTGGCAGTCTCAAAACCTACAAAAGTAAAAATTAAAGACGTATCCAAAGGTGAAAACCTCTCCAAGGTGCCTAAGGATGAGATATTTGATGTCCTTCTGAGTCATTTATAGGACAGAACTCTAGTTCTAATTGAGCCCACTTAATCCATCAACTTGGGAATAGCAGAAGAACCACAGTTGATCCATGTAGCACAATCCTTATTAGAAGAAGAAAAGAAAAAAATTATTACATTCCTAACAAAGAAAAAGATTAACTTTGCATGGAAATATTTAGATATGCTAGGGTTGGATCCTAATCTTATAATGCACCATCTATCTATTGCTCCTAGAGTAAAACCCGATAAACAAAAATTGAGAAAGATGCATCCTCATTTTGCACTCTTGGTAAAAGCTGGATTAGAGAAGCTCCTAAAAGCTAGATTTATTTGAGTGATTGATTATGCATAATGGATCTCTAATATTGTACCTATTTCAAAACCATATAAATCAATCAGAGTGTGCACAGACTTTAGAGATGTGAATAGAGCATTCCCTAAGGATGATTTTCCACTACCTAACATTGATATGATAGTGGACACAACTGCGGGTTTCGAGATGTATTCCTTGATGGATGGTTTCTTCGGATATAATCAAATAAAAATTTCTCTAGAGGATCAAGAGAAAACTGCTTTCACATGTGCATGGGGTACCTTTTGTTGGAATGTTATGCCATTTGGGCTTAAAAATGTTGGTGCTACATATTAGAGAGCTATGACATCTATTTTTCATGACATGATGCATTGAACTATGGAGGATTATGTTGATGATACTTTAGCAAAATCTATGATTAGAGTTGAACATCTAAATGACTTGAGCAAGATACTAGACAAAATGGAAAAATTTAGCCTCAGACTAAATCCTAAGAAGTGTGCTTTTGGTGTCACTTTTGGAAAGCTCTTAGGATACATAGTTTCAAAGAAGGGTATTGAAGTTGATCCAGCTAAAGTAAGGGCTATAATGGAGATGCAACCCCCAAAGAATATTAGTCAAATGAGAACATTGCAAGAGAGAGTTCAATCTATCAGATGCTTCATATCACAGCTTGCAGACATATCACAGCCTTTTACAAAAAACATTACATAAAGGTGTGACTTTTGCATGGAATGAAGAATGTGAGAAGAACTTTAACCATATCAAGAAATATCTATCAAATCCTCCTATCTTGATGCATCCTATTCAAGGGAAGCCATTGATCCTGTATGTCTCATTGCTAGCGCAACATGATGAGAATAAAAAGGAGAGAGCTATATATTATATCAGTAGAATGTTGGTTGCATATGAAAAGAACTATTCAATGATTGAGAAATCTTGTCTAGCTGTGATCTTTGCATCATAGAAACTGAGACACTATATGTTAGCCCATACCACTCATTTGGTAGCTAAGATTGATCCACTAAAGTACCTACTAAGCAAAGCTTCCCTCATAGGTAGATTAGCCAAATGGGTTATGCTCTTAAGCGAATTTGACATTGAATATGTTGAAAGAAAAGCTATTAAAGGCCAAGTTATTGCTGATCAATTGGTAGATGCACCTATGTTTGATAATACACCAATGCACATGGAATTCCTAGATTTCTCTATCATGAATCTTTCTTCTAGAGAATGGCAGTTGTTCTTTGATGGCTCCTATACACAGAATGGATCTAGAGCAGGCATATTGTTTATTACTCCTCAAGGATACTCAATCCCTAAAGCATTTAGACTCAAGTTTCCTTGTACAAATAATATTGCCAAATATGAAGCCCTTCTTAATGTCATGAAAATAGCAATTGAATGGAGAGTGACTTAGTTACACATTCATGGGGACTCCCAACTTGTTATCCATCAAGTCAATGATGTGTACCAAATGAAAGATGAGAAGCTCATTCCATACAAAATAATGGTAGATGATCTAAAGAAATATTTCATATCTATCACATTTGAGCAAATTCCTAGAACAAAGAACAGGGCTACCGATGCAATGGCAACGCTATCTACTCTATTATAGTAGCCTGAACATGAGCTATGCTATGAGTTCCTGGTGGAAGCACTATCTTATCCTGCATATCATTCCCCCAAAACTCACATGATCTGCACTATTGTTGGTCATGATTCATCCTAATACAAAAATCTTTTCTCCTATCTCTGAGACCAAATCATCCCCGAAACCTTTAATCATCATGAGAAAAGATACCTAATCCGTAATGCCTCCCAACATGTCATCATTGGTAATGATCTATACAAATGAGATCTAGAGGGTACACTAATTAGATGTTTAGAATGGGAAGAGTCTCAACATGCACTCCAGGAAGTCCATGAGGGTATATGTGGGTCACACTCGAATGGTTTAACACTAGCTCAAAAGCTTATTAGGGCTGGGTACTATTGGCCTGAAATGGAGAAAGATGCAATCAAGTTTTCTAAAAGTTGTCAAAAGTGCCAAGTACATGGTAACTTAATTCATGCTCTAGGGAAAGATCTAATTCCCTTTACTACACAATGGCCTTTTCACCAATGGGCATTTGATCTTATAGGATCCATACATCCTCATTCTTCTAATGGACACACCCATATCATAACAGCTACAAACTATTTTACAAAATGGGTAGAAGCATTTCCCTTAACACAAGCAACTAGGAAACAAATATCTATGTTCATCTTGAACTATATCATATGCAGATATGGGATTCCTCATTCCATAGTCACAGATAATGGTGGACAATTCAAAAATAAAGATTTAGATGATCTATGTGCCAAATTCAAGATTACACAACATTGGTCTCCTATCTACTATCCTTAAGGGAATGGACAAGCAGAGGCTTCTAACAAGAATCTATTGAAAATCTTGCATCGTACAGTTAATAAAATAGGAAGAGACTGACATCTCATGATCAATCCAGCTCTTTGGGCCTACAAAACAAGTATCAAAATGTCCACTGGGGCTACTCCTTTCACTTTAGTTTATGGGTCTAAAGTGGTACTGCCTATTGAGGTTGAAATCCCATCACTAAGAATCAGAATGCATGGTCTAGTAATTGATGATGACTACAAAGTGTCTAGGTTGTAGGAACTTGAACTACTAGATGAGCACAACCAAGCAGCATATGATCATCTCAGAGTATATCAGAAGAGAATGTCTAGAGGCTACAACAAGAAAGTCAGACACAAAGGATTTTAGGTTGGCGATTTGGTCTTGAGAGAGAATCCTAAAAATCAATCACATCGAGAACGCAAGGGGAAGTTTGAACTCAATTGGCTAGGTCCCTTTGTTATCATTGCTACTTTTGGCTTTGGAGCCTATAAACTCTCAATGACTGAAGGAGAACAACTCCGATAATCGATCAACATTCTCCATCTAAATAAATTCTATGCCTAAGGCATTCAGTCTATGGTAAAATGTCCTGAAAAAATCATAAAAATTTGAAAAAGTCCTGAAAAAATGAACATCTTGGTGAAAACCTAGCAATGGGCACCTTGATGATTCACAAAAAAATAAAAAAATATCAAAAGTACAAAAAAAATTGAAAAAAGCAAAAAAATGAGAAAAAGAAAAAGTGCCTTGGTGAAAACCTAGAAACAGGTGCCTTAGTAGCAAAAATAGAATCTCTGCCAAGATGGTGAAAACTTAGAAAATGGGCACCACTTGTTCAAAATGCTCCATCTATCAGTGCAATCTTGGTCTTTCCCAACTTTTTGTCTTGCTTTAGTTTGTGCATATCTCCCGGTTTGTTTCTGCATTTCCAGTTTTCAATAAGTTGGTCTGTACACCAATAAGCTCAAGCGTCGATATCCTATCAATGATTAACACTTGGGGGAAATCAATGTCATATCCTATGGCCTCTAGTATATCTTAGACGTGTCATATCTAGTCAAAGTCCTTTGAAGCTTTATCTGAGTTAGTCAGTTTGTCTCCTCTCCAAAAAGGATTTTGCATCTACAACAACACAATCAAACATCAAAATAAATTGAAAATAATCTATGCTTTTTTCATGCTTTTATCTCCTTGTATGCTTACTGATTCACATTGAGATTTTTTCATATTGTGTCCCTTTGAGCTCTTCGATGATGTCCTTTACATGATTTAGAGAGTGATGACTGGGGGCATAATCTTTTCTTTGTCTTCTGCTTGTATGTGAAAATCTAACAACCTTGGAAATTTTGGATTGAAATGGTGTTTGACTATAAGAGCCTCTATCTTGAATTGGATGGCCATGCGTATATTGACCATTGATACCCAAAAAATTCAAGGAAGTTTGATCTAACTATTGTCTTTTTGAGTGAGTTCTTTCTCCTCCTGTGAAACGCGATATTGCCTAAGGATGTGAACGATAAAGAGTCACTACAGGTAATTCACACTGGATTTGGAATGATCTCTTGACTGTTTGATGTGTTTGTAACACAAGTTGTATTTAGGTCATCACGATGTTTATGCTTTGATGCTTATACAAATTGCTATGTCAAAATGGACATGATATTCTGGTCATCCTGGCATTTGTGCCTTGGTGCTTATATCTAATCCGACATTTCAAAAACAAAATCAATATTCATATATCCATGGTTGTTTTGACTAGTGGGTGTTGTATTGATTATTGAGTATACAAATCAATATTCATATGTCTATGGTTTCCTAACTAGTGGGCATTGTATTGATTTATCTGGTTACCTAAAAATTCAATGATGAAAATGACCGACACATGATCAATGACTAGGTCCTAGGTCTTAGGTTTCATATCATTCTGCATGTTCATTTGCATTTTGCATGTTTGCACGATCTCATAATGGTTGGATAAACTTCAATGCTTAAATGATTCTTCAATCATCTCTTCAAATCTAACAAGAGCTAAAATCTAACACGAAGGTCTTTTCATAGAACCTCAAGCAGTTACTATCCTGGGTTAAACATCCTGTTTGACATAAAGACTGAGTACTTGTCTTCATCAAAACTTGAAAAACATATCATGTATATCGTTGCATTTACATTTCATATTATAATCATTCCATTTGTTGCATTACATTACATCCATGTGCATAAGCATAAATCACACATACATCTTTACATAATCAATTACATGTGCATAACATCCATACATATGAAAGAAATCATTGCATTGCATAAATCCATACATTCTACACTACTCATAGCATAAGCATCACATGATATCATCATAAATCAAAACATGTCAAGTACAAATGAAGTCATAACCAAAATATCGATCTCATATATATCATAAAACTCAAAACTAGTCAAGGGTACACTACTGGCACAATATACAAAAGAATGAGCTCATGTGAGCTATCATAAGTCATAATAGTATATTTATGGACAAAAAGAGAAAAAATATCAGAATGAGAAGACAGATCAGCTGTCTGCCTGATCCTCTACATCTGGTGGAGGTGGAGGTGGTGCATCTGGTACTACCTTAGCTCTAGGCACTCTATCTCCCTTTAATGCCATCATATACTGAGAGTAAGTAGGAACTCTCTGTGCAACAAGAACAACAACATAGTAAGAAAACACGTAGTATGTGGCATGAGAGGTTTGATGAGTAACCTCTATCTATAATCTCTGAACCTCCTCACAAAGCTTGGCACATTGTCTATCTGCCTCTAAGAACCTCTCCTCCTAGTGAGCACTACGTACCTTCAGGTCCCTAACCTATAATTTGAGTCATCTGATGACCTCTCATGGAGACATAGGTACAATGGGGTCCACATCAACCGCTGACATATTAGTATCTATGGCTGGCTACTTTGTAGTCTCCACTCTTTGTGCCTTATGACATCTGACCTTAGCACCTAAATCAAAAGTGGTATCACCCTGTGATGGATCTAGATCACCACCCCCTACGCACTGCTCTACTGCAAGTACCCCCTTAGCAGTACCAACACTACCTAAAGTACCGCCCTCTCCCCTAGTCCATCTCTATGAAATTGTAGGCCTATCTACTGTAGAACTTGTGGGATGAGGGGGCCTCATCTGTCCAGCTGGTCTCTAAGGAGGAGCTATCACTCTCAGTCTCAAAGTTGTGGGGTGAAAAATCAAAGCCTATGGTCTCAGACCCTATCTCATCAAAGCCCTAGTAACATCCATAGCCTCCTCCATGGAAGGTATCAACTTTTTAGGATCAAAGAACCTATGGATTGGGTGGTCTGCAAGCCATGATATAAAACCATCTGTCACTCCAACATCAACTACCTATGGTCAGTAATCCCAGTCCCTACCTGCAATAGCACTGTACTCCTATGAACACAAGGCATAATAAAGCCTTGTGGTCCATCCAAGTCTGAGCTCAGGAGCTATTTGAGCATAAGTGGCATAATCCTCAGGTGCATCCTACACTCATCCATACTACCGCCACACCCTGGTAATAATGAATCTCTCTAGTATGGAGGATGACGGTCCAATCAACACACAACTTTGAAAGAAGAAACTGAACTACTCTCGTACAGTAGGCCAAGGCTCAATATCTACATACGACCTCCATCAAACAAATGTCATGTCATCGAGGCATCACCTCCAATACTCAGTGTCACCCATACGAACCTGCGTGACATATCTAGCATAAATGTATATAATGGGCTCCTGTGGCTGTCGCTGAGCCTGGCACATGGTCTCAAAACTAAGATATGCTCCCATGCCTAGATCTGTAAAACTAAAGCACCAACAAAAAAAGACTTGCTCTCTTGATACACTACCTCATGCATCTCAGAGAGCATATGAGCTAATAAACACTGACCCTAGGCTAACTCAGAAGGAGTTGCCATCAGACATGCTACCATCAGTGCCCAGCCCATCAATAAACCATTCTGCTAATGGTCAGACATGATAATGCCTCCTATCATCTCGACAATAATGCACTCCAGCCTGTGCATCTATCCATAATGCTATACCAAAGTCTCCCAAGAAATAGAGGCTGTCATCTCCAAAGAGACGTCTGAATGCTAGTAGGCCTAAGTTCCCCGAACTCACATACTCTGGATGCAGACCTGAATGGAAGGGAATGCACAATATACAGTAAACATCCTCTGGGGTCACATTAATCTCCCTAGTCGGCAAGTGGAATGTCTAAGTCTCCAAATGAAATCTTTCAATCAAAGCAGTCAATCATCCATGATTTACCCTAATCTTGGGTAAATGAATCAGATAATCAAAGCCACACAAAGCAAGGTGAACCCTCATAGGGTCAAGAAGTGATACACACAGTCTCTGCGTAGCTGGATGTGAGATACACACATGAACATCAGGATATGTGACCTACATAGCATAGAAACAGGGAACCCTGTCAGTA
The DNA here is from genome assembly GCA_027943335.1 of Chamaecyparis obtusa. Classification (NCBI taxonomy): domain Eukaryota; kingdom Viridiplantae; phylum Streptophyta; class Pinopsida; order Cupressales; family Cupressaceae; genus Chamaecyparis; species Chamaecyparis obtusa. The sequence continues at coordinate 111,684 of BSBK01003479.1, forward strand.
ATTTGGTTACAGAACAGGTTACAAGTATAGGAATTGAATAGTTTACTATTTCAGAAGGTAGGTTAAAAGCACAACAATTAGGCTAAAAGATCAAAAAATTCAAAAATTTGACCTAGAAATGAGTTTTGGGCTCAGTATTTTTCAAACGACAAAGCAGACTGGCATCAAAACTCGTACAAGTTTCCGCTAGTTACCATACGACAAACAATGATGATACGACACTGTATATCTCCTCGTATAAGTTATGAGGGACCCAATGAAACATCGTACGACTCTTGGGTCCCTGTGATACGAGTCTTGAGGGGTATTGATACAAAAACCTAGCTAGAGTTGAAAAGTTGTATGAGTCCCAAAGGAGAGTCGTACGAGTTTCCATGCATACAAAAATTCAAAATTAAAAACGTATGAAAAATATGCTAAAAATGCTACAAACATGGAAAAATTAAATTTTTGGAGAGGCACAAAGTCCACCTACCGGATGTCCATACTGTCGAGGTCTCTGGTGTCTCCGGCGGCACTCAAATCAATGTGAATTGATACGTACCTTCATTTCCACCATTTTCTTATTTAGAGGGCTCCACAAGGTTTTAAAAGTCAAAGGTGAATAATGAAATGAAAATGACCCTTTCGGCCTTTATATAGCTTTTGACCTAATTTTCAAAAGTGCTCCGTTTTTCACAAAAATTGCACCCCTGGCTAATTTTGACATTCTGAACCCATTTTTGGGATCAAAATCAAAATATGATATTGTTTACTATGTCAAAATCATGATTTAAAATTTTCGGACCTAGGACGGTCTACTGCTTGCATAATCGACCTTCAATCATCACAAAAATCTAGAATTCAACTTTACTGATTATCTTACATCAAACTATTGAAATTTCAACTTGGTCAACCATGGTCAACTCATGGTCAAACCTAGTCAAACTTGGTCTCTAGGACCTCTAACTGCTGCAAAATGCATTCTCAGACATGTACAACCAATTCTCAAATCAATTAACATGCTTCTAAACTATTCAACGCTGACTTTTCTTGTTAGATTTCAATTTTAATCCCGAAGGGGGCATGGTATTGCACATCATTCAAGTCTATAAATCTAAATCGACATTAAATCTTTCCTCAGTAATCAAGACAACAACCACGTCTAGTTGTTGACTCATCAAAAGTCCTCGTCGCTTGGGGAAAATCTATCATCACTTGGGGCATATTAGATTCATTGAGATCCATATCAATCCGGTATCCTAATCTATCTTGTAAATTGTATCAACTTTTTATAACCATCTGTTCATTAGTGTTATTTCCTTGGTTCTTCGTAACTGAAGGGTTCAGATGTGATACCAATGTGATTCTTATTGACAATCGGGTCTGGAATCGGTCACTCACTTCTTCGCAATCATAAGGTTCAAAATCAAGCATTTTGATACTTTTTCGTAATCATCGGTTCATTGCTGTTATAGTTAACATTATCTTTGGTCATTCAGGACCTAATATCATCAAATCTTTCAATCGAATTCTATCTCAGAATCAGTTCATCTTTCAAATCAATTTCATATCATACACAGACTATCTTTGAACCACTGCGCTTTGCACAATAATTCAAAGAGGGGCAAAATGTAATACCCCAAAAATGGGCTATAGGTTCATTAACCTCCTACATCTACAAATCAAACAAAATCGGCATAGAAGTCCTAACCTAAGGCACATCTGAACATCATTGAATTTTAATTGATTATCTTAAATTTTGCATCGGAGAATATTCCTAGCAATATTTCTAATTATCTTAATTATCTTTAATTTAATGATTATTTGGTGATAAAGCTAATTTATCCTAAAGTTTGATTAATTAATATTCTAAATATTTAATTAATTAGATTTAATTCTTCCACTTAATTATTTAATTGATTTAATTATATTTATTCCTAAATTGTATTATTTAAATTTGATAATAAATAAAAAATCTCATGACTAATTGATTAAATTCCTATTTAATTAATTAATGTCAATTGTCAAATTTAATGATATAGTTTTTGAATAAAAGTTTGACTTAATAATTGATTAACCCATAAATTAGTTATTTTATTTCAAAAATAAGTTAAGTTGAGAATAAATCACTATATTTATTTAATTAACTCATAATTAATTGTGCACATTCAAAGAGCAGTTAAACTCAAAATCAGGAAATCAATGCAAGTTGTTAACTTTTGGAAACTCAACATCTATTTTGAGTTCAAAGCTGATCTAAACTTCTGATTTGAGTTAAAAAGCTATTCTTGCATGATTTGCATGATTATGTGAGTTAATTATCTTTGATTTCTTGTTGACTCAAAAATCAACTTGAGTTCATCAAGAGTGATTTATGGCTTTTCTCATGTACCTCCAAAGCCCTGGATTTCTATAAAATCAAGGCTCCAGCTCCTCCAAAAGGATCCACAATCCATGAAATTGCATCCTCAAGCTGCCGAATTGGAGATCGAAGAATCGATCTTTGCAAATCCCAGCTGTTGTCAGATTTTTCATTATTTTTGAGCATTTATATCATTCTTAGATTAATTGCATATCATATCAGTTTCATTCAACATTAGTTTCATATCTAGTTTTCATAATTGCATAGAAAATACAAAAATATAGATTAATTTCATATCCATATTCTGCATTCAAATCCTTCATTTAGGTGTCGTCAATGTCACTGGTCTTGGTCTAATCTGAGAAGATCATACTCACACCTACTAGAAGGTAGTAAATCATTTGGTTAGTTTAGTTTCCATTTCATTGCAGATTTTGATTTTTAATAACCTCTAATGTTTTACTGAGGTGTTGTGTCTATAGCTAGGTACAAAATTCACACACACATCATCCAATATTTTCCATAATGTCTCTATTACATTCTTTCCAATATGCATATCATCAAACAAATGCATGATTGGGAGTTGCTTGTAGTGCGACAACCTACTAAATTGTGTACGATAACTTTTTAGTCCTTTTGGAAGTTGGTCATTAATGCCTTGACGACCTTCATGATTTATTCACCGATTTATTCTATTGTATTCCAACTTCCATAAGTGAGGTGTCATTCTCCATGGATTTGATGTAGTCTCTTCTTTCCCATTGAAAAGATGTTTTTCGATAATTCGCTAATTATGATTTTTGTGGAGAAAGTGTCTATACTCATCGAACACCTTCTTTCCTAAACTTTTTGAATGATAAGATTTCATCTTTGGACCACAAACTGGACATGCAAATTTTTCCTTTTTCTGAAGACCTATAAGATCATGTATAATTGGATTAAATATGTTAATTTTATGTTAGCACTATAACATACCAAAAAATAGGTGTTAAGAAGAGAACATACCACAAAAATGTGTTAGCCTAGGGGCATCATGTATTGTCCACACAAGCATTACATGGAATTGAAATTGTCTTTGTCCTATTGGTCTAGAGATGTCATACATAGTGACCCCATTCTATAACACCATCAACTTGTCAATAAGGGGCTCAATATATACATTCATATCTTTAACTTGGTATTTACCTAGTTGAATGAACAAAAACATTATATAATTATTATGACCATTTTGATGGATTATTTATAATAAATTAATTTAGATGACTATTCAATGAAAAAATACATGGAACAATCATTGCCAACATTATGTGTTCCCTCTTTATGGACATCCAAGGAGGAATGTTATTATTGATAAAAAAAACAAGCCACACTGAGTAAACAGATCTCATCTCTCCAAATGGATTGACACCGTCTGCTGCTGATGAAAGCTTGAGATTATGAGGTTCTTCTTTAAAGTGTGACCAAGTTTCCTCTATTTCCTTAAATGCCAAACCATCCGCATGCATTCACATAATGTCATCTCAACTTCTATTGTGTACATGGTAATCCATAAATTGTGCCAAGCTATTGCACTTGAATAATCGTTGTAGATGTGGAATAATGAGAATATACCAAAGAACCTTGTGAGACACCTTTTTGTAATTTGATCTGATCGATATCTACTAATATGATAATTAGGGAATTTTGTTGCAAATTCATGTTGTTTATGATATATAATATGATCATTCAGACATGCATGTATTGTTTGATACTCCATTCCAATATATTTCATAACGATAGATAATTCTCAGTACGAGTGAGGTAGAATGTTTGATGGTGGTAACAAATACTCACCTATCAACTTACGACCAAAAAAATAATTTGTTAATATAAAGAATATTAATTGGTACATGATTCACCCTTTGTTAACTATAAGGAAATTATGACTTAAAAAAATAAAAAAAGATGACATACCTTAACATACATGTGATTGCTACATTGGATAAACCATTCATAACCTTCAAGTTCACCAACAAAAATACAACTACAAGAAGAGTTGTTTGGGAGCCTTCGTATAGGGGCTCGTATGAATTCTCAAGTATAGGTACATCAAGGTCATCTACATCATCATCATGATCATCTTTATCATCATGATCTTCTTCCATGGGATCATTACCTTCTACTTTGATATTCACACCTCCATGTTCCCTCATTTGGAAATCTACATCCTCTGGATTGTCATGGTCCATAACATGAAACCTAGGGTGGTTGACCTATATCAAAATGATGACCTTAAATTAACCATGACCATGATGTCATCATCAAATCATCTCTTATGTATTTTATAAATTATTAAAATACATACCAAAGGATGAAATTCATTTCCCCCTTCAATGTGACCGTGCTTCCTACAATGTTCCTTGACTATTTTGATTAGATATCTTTGAGTCTTTAAGCCCTTGTAAATTTTGCAGGGACAATAACATTTTCCATCACCTTTTCTTTTAAAGTTAGACCACAATCTAGCAATTGTCTCCTTATTTTTTTCTGGGTTGATATTGTCTGACATGTTTTTTCTTGAATGGAATGACTCATTGGTGGAAGAAAGATGATTTGTTTGCAACCTTATTATTTTTAAATGGAATACACCAAGGAGTACCATAAGAAATTGTTTTGGTCCCACAACGATGCTCCCCTTCTGGCCTTTTGGTCTCAGGGGCCCCCCTTCTTCTTTTTGCTAGTTTTGCTTTGTTGCCCTTTGTTTTGTCTTTTTCTTTATCTGTTGTCTATTTTTTGGCTTTTCGGCCTTGTCGCCCTTTTGGGCTTTCAGATGTCTGAAAGTAAAAAAGGGTGAAGGAGCTAGAGGGAGCACTACCTTACTATTTTTCTCAATCGTGGAAAATCTTTTAGACTTGTCGGAGGTCCAGGGATTCAGAGGTCTAACTCCCCTTAAGAGTCGGTGTTTTAGATCTTTCGGCCTTTCGGAGGTCTGACACCCCTGAAAAGGTTGAAAGGACAATTCTCAGGGTGCTTACATTAGTCACCAAGGTGACCTATATAAGTGTCAAGTGAGGGTTTTAACCCTCACTTTTTTGCTCCCGCTCTCTCATCTCCGAAGCTCTTCGTGCCGCTTGTTGCTTGTCTCTAGTTTTCAGCTTTCTTTTTGGGTTGTTGTCTTCCAGCCTCCTATTTTTGAGGTTGGTTTTCCTTCCTTTCCTTTCCTTTTGTTCCTTTTTTCATTTTTTGGGTCTTAGGTTAGGGTTGCTTGTGTTTCATCCTTTTCAACCTGTCATAGTTTAAGGTTTTTGTGTTTTTGGCCTTTTCAGCCCTTCCCTTAGGTCTAGTTTGTGTGTTGTTAGCCTTTTCAACCTTGGGGATTGCCAAGGTAGTCACCTTGCATCCCCTTGGTGAGTTTGTGGTCAAACTCACCATCAAACTCATTTTTGAGTCCAACTGAGAAACCCTAGTTTCAAACTTTCAGGGTCTAAAACTTTCAAAGCTTGGAGAGGGACAGTTTCTCCCAAGTGCTGAGCATCTTTTAGCATTTCAGTGTTGTCGTACACCGAAACACACTATCCTTCGAAATGCCAAAAGACCAACCTATCATCTAAGCATGCCAAGTATGGGTTGTGTTATCTTTGGCCTTTTCGGCCTTTCGCACGTCAAAGATTGTTTTCTCCCCAGCTCGCCGAAACTCTTCAAGTGCAAAATACCAAGGCATCTTTACGGTCATTTTGGTCTTTTCAGCCTTGTTGGCCTGTGAGAGGTTCCTCTCCTTCGATTCGCCAAAAGAGCCAAACAAGGAGTTTCCAAATCAAATCCAAAAGCTTCTCTTCAACCTTTTCGACCTTTTTGGCCTTTCAGAGGTCTCATACCCCTGAAAGTCTGAAAATATCTTTTATAGACCCTTCTGAGCTCATTTCTAGCAATGTTTTTGGTTTTCTGAGTCTTCTTTCTATCATGTTTATGATCCATGGATTTTTCTCTTTGTAGATATGGCCAAGAAAGTAGTAGCATCACCTACAATGAAGTTCCAATTCAAGGGATACCATCCACCTTCCAAGGTGACTAACTTGCATGTGGGAATAATAGATACTGACATTAGGAATGTGAGCTGGAATGACTACTTGACCAAATATGCTTAGTCAGTGGGGTGCTTGGAGGATTACCCTTCATTAGTAGACTGTTCTCTAGTGAATGCTACTGCTCACCCAGTCTCCATCTTATCGGCAGACTTAATCAAAACATTGGCTAACCACTATGTGCCCGATGAGTGCATGGTAACAAATAGCATTGGTGAGGTAGTTCTGGACCTCACGTTAGACAACATCAAAGATGTCTTCCATTTGCCCAAAGGGGTGGATAAAGTCTTTAACTTCCATATCAATAAAGGAATGAAGTTTTACAAAAAAGATGTGCAAAGGGCCCATAACATCATGAATAATGAGTATCTGATGCAGTCCTTGCCCAAGGGTAAACTGGACAAGATTGATATGAGAAGGGGATATATGCAAGAAGATATCCAAGCAGCAATAACAATGATCAATAGAGTGTACGAGCTACCAAAGTATTCTCAATTGGATCCATGGATGATAATTCTAATCTAGAAGATAAAGGAGTCGCAAGCTAGGTTTGATTGGGCCACCATCCTAAGTGACAATCTTGATGAATAACTAGTTCGGGTAAAGATAGACCCTCATTTCTACATGACATCTTATGTCGTGTATCTACTAACCGCAAGGGTAGTTTATCCAAGATTGACAAAAGTTGGGGCAATGGGAGAACAAAACACTTGGCCATTTACATTGTACCCTTAGTTGGTGAAGAAGGACTTTTACACACATAACAGACCAGACTTCAGAATAGTCAATGATGCCTTTATATTTTCCATCATATGCTCCATTGAGGGAGACTATGCAAAGAGATTGTCTGCTAAAGCAACAACAAAAGTAAAGGTCCTTGGGGCATTCTATATTCAGTTTTGAACTTTCACTTACATTCGAGTGGTAGGAAGCACCTTGGCACCAAAGAAGTTGCCAAGATACCCTTCCGAAAGGGTAGTTCTCCTAGAAATAGCAAGGTAGTTATCTAATGCCCATGAACACATTAAGCATAAGAAGAAGCATTGATGGGATTTTCCCATTTCTATCGGCCCCCACTACGTGCCAGACATGAAGGTCTACAAGTCTCTAACCTGGGAATGGGATGAGTTCCCGCTGACAACCTACAATTTAGTGAGGCCTCTTTTTGATCCCATTGGTACATTCAACCACATAATGGGGAGGCATTATATCCATGAGATACATATAGAAGATCACTGGGATAACTATGTAGATGAATGTAAAGTAAGAGTCAGTGACTATTGCCAGATGAGTCTAGAGTTGGCATAGGGTGCTCTTTCATTAAGGATTCCATAGAAGGTGGTGGATGCTGACTCTGACAACATTTTGGATTCTATATACAACAAAGACAAGGTGTACACAAGGGCTATCCTAAATGAGCAGATAGATCGAGATGAAAATGATGATATGGAGTTCAGAGCGCAACATGTGGTTAAGCTGACCAAATCATGGATTGCTCATCCTTTCCCAATGAAGCCAGTCCCAATGAAACAACTCCTAGAGCAGCCCTCCAGAGAAAAGAAGAAGAATGGAGAAAAGATATTGAAGCCACAATTTAAGAAGGCTGCTCCACTTAAACCAGAGACTATATATAGACATGAGCACCCTACTACTTATGGCTCAGCTACTCACTTTAATAAGGTCAAGATCAAGATGACTGGAAGTATTACACCACTAGATATGCCTTCATCCAGTGGTCTTGATTCTCCAAGTATGATGAAGAAAAAAAAGTTCAAAATCATAGGACCCAAGCTGACTAGAGTCACCAAGGGGAATGTCTACAAGAGAAAGAAGGGCTCAATCCCACACAAATGGATATCCTGATGGAGGAAGATGAAGATGAATTAGATGAGGTTCCTCTCAGTAAGAGAACCTAGTCTACGGGATTCATGAAGAGAAGGAGAGTAATGGATGATGATCTTGAGAATGCTAAAGGGGCTACACAGGGAGAACCAATAAACCTAGATGTCCATGGTGATGATGAGTTTGACATCACAAATTTTGTAGGATTGCATGGTTTTAAAGAGTCTGAGCAGCAAGCTCCCACTTAGTTTACAAGCCTTTTTAGTGGCATGGGAGAGGACCTACAACAAAGGCCTCAAGAACAAGATGATGTTGAGATGGCTAAGGTTCCAAAGGAGACTGCAGAGCTAGAAAAAAGACTCTTCTATTGGGGTTACCTCAGAAGAGGATACAACTATGCAGGTCCCCTTAGTTTCATCCATTCTAGTTTGTGCAGGTCCCAATCATATTCATGCAAGTTTGTTTCACTATTGTGATATTGTTTGATGTAATCAACTAGAGTAATTGTAGGAGGTAAATCTTCATCATCACTTTCCTCTATTGTAGGAGGTATATTTTCAGTAGTGCGAGCTTGTTCAGTAGCAATAGAACTAGAGTAGTCTAGAATAGGCATATACTGAGGCATATCTAAGATGTGGGAGACATCATCTGGTTGACCCAAGTCAAGATGTGTGTGATTAGAGTTAGTGACATGTTCAATAGTAATATTAGTAGTAGTATTAGTAGTAGCATCAACAGGAGTAGGGGTCTGTTCAGGTTCATGTTTTGTTAGATTCACAAGATCATTTTCTTGAGGAGCTTGAAATGACATATAAGGCTCTCTGTAATAGTCTGGATTATATTTTTGGATATGTAAGAGCCTTTCATATGTCATTGGTTGTATTTATACTTCTTCTTCATCATTTGAATCCTCATATGGGTGAGTGTTGTTGCTAGGTTTTTTAAACTTATGTTCATGATAGCCAACGCCAGTCTTCTCCTTAGGATTTCTAAATTTGGCATGTAGAGGTTCAAGAAGACCTTTTCCTTTTCCAAGAGGAATTTTTCCATCATATCCCATCTTTTGCATAAGTTGATTACCCATACCATACTTTTAAGGTGGAATTTTAGCATGTTTTATCTTTTTCTCAGATTCTTCTCTCTTATAGACTTTTTGTAAGTTAACACTTTCTTCCTATTCTAGCTGTAGGAGAATTTTAGCTTGAACCATTTCAATACCTTCATGTATAATAGGTTTTGTTTTAGTTATAGGAATAGATAAGATAAATTTTTTTCCATAGATTTTGAAGAGATGGGAAGAGTGTCCACTCAATATCCTCCCATACCAGTACGTCTAACAAGTATTCTTTTTCCATGATTTGATAAATGTGCTTTTTTGTTTGCTTTTGATTTTTTAGGAGGTGAACCTCCTTTTTTATGCGGAACCATTTGGTTTTCTTGTTTAGGATTTCTATAGATGTATGTTGAGTCTGCAGTAATAGTAACCTTAATTCCTTCATGAGGAAATTTAATGTATCGATGATATGTAGAAGGAACTGCTTGCATTGTATGGAGCCAAAGATGACCCAAAAGTATGTTGTATGCTAAAGGAATATCTAGGAATTCATAGATGACATCCCTCTAAACAAGACCTACCTAAATAGGTAAGACTACCATGTCTTTAGAATAACTTTCCTCTTCATCGTATGCTTTGATCATTATTTTGCGTCAAAGATCAACAACATGTGCTGTGAAACTGAGAGATTTAACCAAATTGAAAGTGTAGATGTTCAAACCCACGCCTCCATCTATCAAAACATGCTTAAATATATACTAATGGATAGAGAATTTAGTATGGAGAGGTTGATTATGAGGATAGATGATAGATTTGTTGTCTATTTTAGAAAAAAGTGAGATAAAGAGGTGATCGGCCATGGACTGGATCTTATCAACGTCTAGGTCCTTAGGTACATTAGCCACAAGAAGGGATTGATCAAGAATCTCCATTTGAGCAGGAGATATTTGTAGTAGCTCAAGTATAGAGATCCGAGCTAAAGTATGTTGAAGTTGGTCAACCAGGTTATAGTCTTGTGAGGTTGATGAGATAGCTAACTCAGATGTCGAGGTTGTTGCTTGATTAGAAGTAGAGGAGGAAGACAAAGCTTCTCCTAGAGGAGTAAATCTCTCTTGAGAGAATATTACCATGTTAGATGATTCAACTTTATCTTTTCCCTTAGAATGAGAGAATATTCAAGCATGTTGATCACATTGTCACTATTAGAATAGGTGTAGGCAACCTTATTATCCTTTGCCTTAGAAGACTTTCCTTTTTCAAATTTAGGAAAAGACTCTTTGAAAGACTTATGATTGTTGTTTGCTTGTGGGGGATCAACCTGTAAGAAAAATACAAAAAATGAAAAGAGACAAAGGAAAGAATCCAAGAGAGTGAAGCATAAGGAAGTATTTTACCATAAACTCAAAGAATGAGAGATTTATTCAACATCAATCACCAAAACCATCAAGATGCTTCAAGATCAACACAATGAGACAAAGATTTTGAAAGGGGAAAATAAAGAAAACCTTTTGTGAATATAATATGAATGAGGAAAAAATCCTAGAGAAGGAGAGAGAATGTGAGAAAGAAGCTCATTACAACAATGAAAGAGCAAGAAGTGAGAAAATTCCTCTTATGAAGTGTGTGTAGAAACATCTCTTAAATAGAGACGAGTGGTGGAGTTAGAATGTAACTCCCATGTTATATGAATGCCACATTGACATTAAGTGTGTGCCAAGTGTGAGAATGCTCTTAAGGAGGAATAAGCTAATTTCCTTACTAAAGGAAATAAAAGAAATGAGTTGTCATCCCACTTGGACTAGAGGAAAAATTACATTTAGGATACCTTGGCTTATCCATATTTAAATAATACACCAAGAAAAGATTATAAATTCTAACATCCCCCTTTAATCTTTACTTGGGGAAATTAGAGCAATAGGTATCAAACCCAAATATTTACAATGATTTTGAGATTTCTCTTGAGAAAGAGTCTTTGTTAAGATATCGATAGTTGGATCATTTCTCTTGCAATAGCTGAGGGAATCTTGCATCTTTTCAAATTGTTCTTGGTACATAGGACTCTTTGCTAAGAAAGTAGCACTTTGATTATTACAATACAAAGGTGTTGGTGCTTTTTGAGGAGGGCCCAAATCTTCAAGTAATCTTTGATTCCCAAAAGCTTCTTTAGATACACGTGTACATTATTCATATTCATATAGAGACAGAGTTTGATCATATTTACTTCTCCAAGAAATAGCACTTGAATCTACAATAAGGCAATAACCACTAGTAGATCTCCCATCATTGGGATCTCTTCCTAGATCTGAATTGGTAAAACCTTGTAAAGTAAAATCAGATTGTGAATCATAAAATAAATTAGTCACATAATCAATGATACAATCATCAGTGTCATAAAACAAATTTTTAATGTATCCAACATTATATGAAAAATAAAGATGAGTGGAGCTATTATAATCAACATCATTATCACCAGTATTGTTATGATCATAGTCATCATTATTGTCCTCCAAAAACAACCATATGATAAATACTGCATTCAAAATCTTGAACTTTGGAGAAATTATGAAGTTCATCTTGAGAAATACACACATTTCTATTAGGAGAGTCAAACAGAAGTAATGTAACATTGAGAAAAGTAGAAATAATGTCCTCTTCTTGTTCTAAAATATCATCAAAATGAGGATATTCATGGGAATAAGAAGAATCATCAAGCTTGAATGCATCATATGGAGAGAAAATAGTATCTCTTTGAATTAAGGTTGTTTCTTTAGGAAGATAGTAATCTAGGGGGTCATCCTAAGAATACCCATTATCATATGATTTATCCCAAATAGGAGAATTATCGAAAAGAGGAATATTATGATAGTGAGGATTAGACATAATTAAAGACGCCATAATTAAATAAACAAAATGATAGGTTAAGCCAAACAGAGTGAAATACATGGAAGATAAAATGCTAAAGGATGAGAAAAATAAATTTAACGCAAATGCTCCCACTTAATATGCAAGAAAATTAAAAAATTAAAAATCATTTAAATTTTTTAATTAAATGATAAAACACATTTTTATTGCATCAAATCATCAAAATGATAAATGAAATACTTTTATATTGATCAAATGAATTTAAACAAATTTTGAATAAATTTAGTTAAATATAAACAAGGAATTTAATGATTAATTAAAGCGACTAAAATTGTGCTACAATAAATGATTAAAAACCTGTAATAACCAGAAGAATATTATGTTGAAAAATATGCAACAACAATAATGTTAGAAAGAAAAAAGAAAATGTAGGGAATAAACTATCAATGACAGCCAAACAATTGATTATCGAATATAAATAAATTCAATGGTAAGGACTTAAAACCAACTTTGAATGTGCATGCGTATAATCAATACCATGATGTTTACACAAAATTTAGCAAATAAAAAACATGAAATATGATAAAACATAAACCGGTTTCAAATTTACGCCAGTAGATCAGTATCATGCATCATTGTAGGAGTGTGAAGGAAAATGTATAAGAATTATAAAAGCTAAATACAAAAAATATGATATCCTGTTAAGGCACTAAACACAACTTTCAAATATACATTGAAGTAGAATCAATATAATAAGAGTTGTGCAAGAATCCAAAATAATTGCATTGAATGAATACTAAAAATAAAGGCATCAACAAGTGAGGTGCTGAAATCAACCTCAAGTTTGCATCACTGAAACTAGTATCATATAGTGCTACAAGATTCTTTTAACATATACATATAAAAAAAGGAAGCCCATGAGACAAGGAATGTGGCAAAGGAGAGGAGGGAGAGATAGTGTGCAATGAGGGAGAGAATCCTTTGTCAAATAACATTGAATGAGCCGACTTCAACATCAAATGCCTGTGTAGCAGGAATAAAAATAATCAAACTATACCTTTAGAAAAACTATACCAAAATGGCTACAAAGATAACAAGGAAGGCTGGAGGTGGGTAGCACGTGGGAGAGGGCAACATGGAAGTGAGAACTAGCTACACAAGGTAAGTAAAAAATTGCTAAACAATGGCTTGTGCAAGGGCAAAGCCAAGGAGATGAAGTTGCACTAGGGGAGAAAAGGTAGGTGGAAGGAAACAAGGCTGCGTGGTCAATAACATAGACAAGGTTGCAGAGAAATAACAAGTTAAATAACAATATAAAATAATAGATTAAATATGTATTATAAATAGTAGATTGATAAACTGAATGAAATAAATAATAAATAGAATATAAACAACAAACAAAGATATTCAAAAACAAGAAAGATTTAATAACGAAATGGGGCAGAGAAAAAAATGAAAAACTATTGTAGATTCAATCTTTTAATGAAAGCAATCAACTTTTAAATGTTAAGAATCTCAGAAATACAAGTAAGAAAAGAACTAAAACTACTTGGCTTTTTGATTTGTTTTTATTTAATAGAACCTGCAAAAATGTTAGAACATGAAAGTATGAAATCCCTTGCGGTGGCCCGACAGAGGGTGTTGTTAGATCTAGTTAAAGAAAACTTGAAATGAAGATTATTAACCTTAGAACTAGTTAAACAAAAAAATAGAAAATGGGTTTGGCGGTGAACGGTCCAAACCCAATTTTTTTTCCAAATCCTTCTAAACAAAGTTAGAAAATAATGCCAGATCTGAAAAACTTGCAATAAAAGTTAATCAAATGAGATATCATTTGAATGAAACCTTCATGCAAACACTCAAAACAAGGATTAGCTAGTTTTGATACCATGTAAGAAAAATACAAAAAATGAAAAGAGCTAAAGGAAAGAATCTAAGAGAGTGAAGCATAAGGAAATATTTTATCATAAACTCAAAGAATGAGAGATTGCTTCAAGATCAATCACCAAAACCATCAAGATGCTCCAAGATCAACACAATGAGACAAAGATTTTGAAAGGGGAAAACAAAGAAAACCCCTTGTGAATATAATATGAATGAAGCAAAAAGCCTAGAGAGAGAGAGAGAGAGAGAGAGAGAGAGAGAGAGAGAATGTGCACAAGAAGCTCATTACAACAATAAGAGAGAAATAAGTGAGAAAATTCTTCTTATGAAGTATGTGTAGAAGAATATCTTAAATAGAGATGAGTGGTGGAGTTAGAATGTAACTCCCATGTTCTATGAATGCCACATTGACATTAAGTGTGTTTCAAGTGTGAGAATCCTCTTAAGGAGGAATAAGCTAATTTCCTTAATAAAAGAAATAAGTTGTCCCCCCACTTGGACTAGAGGAAAAATTACATTTAGGATACCTTGGCTTATCCATATTTAAATAATACACCAAGGAAAGATTATAAATTCTAACATGCCCCTTTAATCTGTACTTGGGGAAATTAGAGCAATATGTATCAAATCCAATTGTTTACAATGATTTTGAGATTTCTCTTCAGAAAGAGTCTTTGTTAAGATATCGACAGCTGGATTATTTCTCTTGCAATAGATGAGGGACTCTTTCATCTCTTCAACTTATTCTTGGTACATAGGACTCTTTGCTAAGGAAGTAGCACTTTAATTATTACAATATAAAGGTGTAGGTTCTTTTTGAGGAGGGCCCAAATCTTCAAGTAATCTTTGATTCCCAAGAGATTCTTTAGATACATGTGTACATTCTTCATATTCATATAGAGATAGAGATTGATCATATTTACTTCTCCAAGAAATAGCACCTGAATCTACAATAAGGCAATAATCACTAGTAGATCTCCCATCATTGGGATCTCTTCCTAGATCTGAATCAATAAAACCTTGTAAAGTAAAATTAGATTGCGAATCATAAAATAAATTAGTCACAAAATCAATGATACAATCATCAGTGTCATAAAACAAATTTTTAATGTATCCATCATTATATGAAAAATAAAGAGGAGTGGAGCTATTATAATCAACATCATTATTACCAGTATTGTCATTATCATAGTCATCATTATTGTCCTCCAAAACAACCATAGGAAATATACTGCATTCAAAATCTTGAACTTTGGAGAAATTATGAATTTCATCTTGATAAATACACACATCTCTACTAGGAGAGTCAAACAGAAGTAATGTAACATTGAGAAAAGTAGAAATAATGTCCTCTTCTTGTTCTAAAATATCATCAAAAGGGGAATATTCATGGGAATAAGAAGAATCATCAAGCTTGAATGCATCATATGGAGAGAAAATAGTATCTCTTTGAATTAAGGTTTTTTCTTTACGAAGATAGTAATCTAGGGGGTTATCCCAAGAATACCCATTATCATATGATTTATCCCAAATAGGAGAATTATCAAAAAGAGGAATATTATGATAGTGAGGGTTAGACATAATTAAAGGCAACATAATTAAATTAAAAAAAAAATTAGAATAAGATAAACAAAGTGAAATGCATTGAAGATAAAATGCTTAAGGACGAGAAAAATAAATTTAACGCAAATGTTATCGGTTAATATACAAGAAAATTAAAAATTTAAAAATTATTTAATTTTTTTAAAAAAAATGATAAAACAAATTTTTATTGCATCAAATCATCAAAATGATAAATGAAATACGTTTATATTGATCAAATGAATATGGCTTTAAAACGATATTAGAAAATATTAAGCGAAAAAATTGTTTTAAAGTTTAAACTTTTTTGTTAAATAAATTTTGAATAAATTTAGTTAAATATAAACAAGGAATCTAATGATTAATTAAAGTGACTAAAATAGTGTTGCAAGAAATTATTAAAAAACTTTAATAGCCAGAAGAATGTTATGATGAAAAATCTGCAACAACAATAATGTTAGAAAGAAAAAAGAAAATGCGGGGAATAAACTATCAATGACAGCCAAACAACTGATTATGGAATATAAAGAAATTCAATGGTAACGACCTAGAACCATCTTTGACTGTGCATGAGTAGAGTCAGTACCATGATGTTTACACATAATTTTGCAAATAAAAAACATGAAATATGATAAAACATAAACCAACTTCAAATTTATGCCAGTAGATCAGTATCATGCATTACTACAACAATGTGAAGGCAAATGTATAAGAATTATATAAGCTACACATGAAAAATATAATATCTTGTAAGGTTCTAAACACAACTTTCAAATTTACATCAGTAGAATCAATATAATAAGAGTTGTGCAAGAATCCAAAATAATTGTATTGATTGAATACAAAAATAAAGGCATCAATAAGTGAGGTGCTAAAATCAACTTCAAGTTTGCATCACTGAAACCAGTATCATATAGTGCTGCAAGATTCTTTTAACATATACATAGAAAAAAAAGGAAGTGCATGAGACAAGGAACGTGGAAAAGGAGAGGAGGGAGAGATGCTACACAATGAGGGAGAGAATCCTTTGTCAAATAATAGTGAATGAGCCAACTTCAACATCAAATGCATGAGTAGCAAGAATAAAAAAAATCAAACTATACCTTAAAAATAACTATACCAAGATGGTTGCGAAGATAACAAGGAAGGCTGGAGGTGGGCAATGCATGAGAGAGGGCAATAAGGAAGTGAGAACTAGTTGCAGAAGGTAAGTAAAAAACTGCTAAACAAAGGCTTGCGCTAGGGCAGAGCCAAGGAGATGAAGCCTGTGCTAGGGGAGAAAAGGTAGGTAGGAAACAAGGCCACGTGGTCAATAACATAGACAAGGATGCAGAGAAGCAAGTTAAACAATAATATAAAACAATAGATTAAATATATATTATAAATAGTAGATTGATAAACTGAATGAAATGAATAATAAATAAAATATAAATAGAAGACAAAGATATTTAAAAAAAAAGATTTAATAAATAAATGGGGTAGAGAAAAAATGAAAAACTATTGTAGATTCAATCTTTTAATGAAAGCAATCAACTTTTAAATAATCAGAATCTCAGAAATGCAAGTAAGAAAAGAGCTGAAACTACTTCGCTTTCTGATTTTTTTTTGATTTAATGGAACTTGCAAGAATGTTAGAACATGAAAGTGTGAAATTCCTTGCAGTGGACCGATAGAAGGTGTTGTTAGATCTAGTTAAACATAACTTGAAATGAATATTATTAACCTTAGATCTGGTGGCAAGCCATCTAGAACTAGTTAAATAAAAAAATAGAAACCAAGTTTTGCAGTGAACCGTCCAAACCTAAATGTTTTTTCAAATCTTTCTAAAGAGAGTTAGAAAATAATGTTATATCTGAAAAACCTGCAACAAAATTTAATTAAATGAGATATCTTTTGAATGAAACCTTCATGAAAACACTCAAAACAAGGATTAGCTAGCTCTAATACCATGTAAGAAAAAAACCAAAAAATGAAAAGAGCTAAAGGAAAGAATCCAAGAGAGTGAAGCATAAGGAATTATTTTACCATAAACTCAAAAAATGAGAGATTGCTTCAAGATCAATCACCAAAACCATCAAGATGCTCCAAGATCAACACAATGAGACAAATATTTTGAAAGGGGAAAAAAAAGAAAACCCCTTGTGAATATAATATGAATGAGGCAAAAAGCTTAGAGAAGAAGAGAGAATGTGAGCAAGAAGCTCATTACAACAATGAGAGACCAAGAAGTGAGAGAATTCCTCTTATGAAGTGTGTGTAGAAGCATCTCTTAAATAGAGATGAGTGGTGGAGTTAGAATGTAACTCTCATGTTCTATAAATTCCATATTGACATTAAATGTGTGCCAAGTGTGAGAATCCTCTTAAGGAGGAATAAGCTAATTTCCTTAATAAAGGAATAAAATAAATGAGTTGTACTCCCACTTGGACTAGATGACAAATTACATTTAGAATACCTTGGCTTATCCATATTTAAATAATACACTGAGGAAAGATTATAAATTCTAACAAAACCACAATAGTCTCATTATCAATTAGATCCTGGATGAGATTCTTAAGTTTCATTCATTCCTTCATCTTGTGGCCTTTGTTGCGATGATAATCACAATAGTGGTTGTCATTCCACCATTTAGGCTTAATATCAAGATCATAGGGTCTTGAGTTATCAGGAAAAGTAATAATATGATTAGCCAAAATCATCTTCAAAGTATTTTCAAGTGATTCTCTGAGAGAAGTGAAGTTTCTCTTAGGCTCAGAAGTGCAAGACTTATCAGTTTTAGCTTTTACAACATCATATAGATTGAAATCTGACTCTTTAGTAGTCATAGAATTTGAAGTTGTAGCCATAATTCCGTCATTGATGACATCTTTAGTTTTGTCCTAGAATTATTTTTTATCCTTGTTATGTTGGTTGTTAGAATAGGATTTAGATTGAAGAGTGATATCACCCTTACAGACAGGGACATCCTATATGCGAATAGATGATTCAACCAATTTATCAAATGAAGCATGAGTTTGCATTTGCAATGCATAATTCATTTCAAGAACCAAAACATTGATGAATATATTAATCTTTTTAGTCTTAGGAATCTGTCAAGGATAGTGTGAGTATAGCTTTCACCATAATTGAAGGAAAACCACAAAGGAGTCACCTTGACATTGTTTGATATTGCAAAGATCAAGCATACTGATATCATGTTGGATATTATAAGTGTATTGTTGAATGAATCTTTGCATTAGCTGGTTAAATGATTTGAGAGGAGGAGATAGTTTAGTGAACCACTCCATAGCTTGACCACTAAGACTCCTAGGAAAGAGTCTCATAAGATAAGTTGGTTTGTGCAAGAACTCCATGCTTAGTGTGCAAAACTCCCTAATATGATGATGAGGATCTTTGCTACCATCATACTTTTCATACTTAGGAAACTCAACTTTGCGAGGAAAATGAGGCATATATAGATCTTTGTCAAAAGGAATGAGTATATATCCTCAAGTGAAAAGGATGTGCTTGGTTGTTCTTTTTCTTTTTCTTTTTCTAAGCATAGCAATTGCTTCATCATTTCTTCCATTTGTTTCTTCATGATTTCTATTTTAGATGGTTCTTCTGTCTTAATTAGATTGTCAACATCAAAGTTGTGATGTATATTAAATCCTTGTGAGGATAAATGCAAGAAGTATCGATCTTTGTTTTGACTCAAGGTCAACTTCATAAGTCTTGCAAGTGTTCATCTTGTTGAAATTGTAAGATATATTCCTTAGTTATTTCATTATCTGAATCACCACCTTGTGAACCATGTGATCCAGTTCTAGTATGTTGAGAGCCATGTTGTGATCCATGTATAGAGTTAGGATGCTCTTGGTTGTTTCTTCCAAAGTTCTTATCACCCAATTGCTTTAGAAATTTCTCAATCCTCTTGTTTCATTCTTCCATGATTGGAGCATAGGAAACACTATGTTCCAATCTAGGAGAGGATAAGGTAGATTCACTAGAGATGTTAGCAAAGGTTTAAAACCCCAAGGTATAGGATCTTCTTTAGATGATTTATCAAAGGTAGCTTTGAGTTTCTTTCCTTTGTGCATTTGGGATCTAGTTGTGACCGGTATGAAAGAAGATTGTCAAAATCTAAATAGGATGACTTAGGATGAATTGATGTTCAAGCTAGGTAAGTAAAAGTGTTTACTTGTCCAAAGTGTAAGAGTGTAAGATATACAAAAAATATAAATTGTCACAAAATGTCCAAGCTGTGGGTATATCCCTATGTACGACACTTGTGAACAAGAAAATATATGATAGAGCATCCAAGAGAATTGATCAAAGAGATGGTGGAAAAGTGAACATTATACTAGCCAAGAATGTAGTCAAGAGACCAAAGTGATCTTTTCTAGCTAGAGACAATAGTCTTCAAATAATCCAACAAGAGACCAAAGTTTGTTTTGAAAGCAAGTAGTGTGAACAAGAAATAGTCTTCAAACAATTCAACAAGGGACAAAGAAACCTTGTGGATACAAGCATATGTAAGGTCTTCCAAGGTATAACAATCTTCAAATTTATTAAGTGTATGTTCAAAAAATGTTTTCACAAGTCTTAGAACATTGAAGAACATCAATAAAAACTACCTAAGGTCAAGCTGGAAGTGTTCCAACCTTTTCCCATAGCTTGGTACCCCTTCGCCTCACACAAAGTGATATTGGATTTGTCATTGATTTGCATCCAAGAGAGTACATATGGTGAGTATCTTGGGGTGATCTGGATAAAGTCCAATTGGATCAATCCTTGCACAAAGGAAGTCACATGGCCAAAAGGATAGCCTGTAAGTCTTAAGGTGTTTAATAAGAATCTCTGTTCATGACTACCCCTTGTAGTTTCAAAATCAAAGTTAAGGCCTATAGCCCTACAAACACCCAAAATGAATAGTCTCACAATAAATATTTAAACCTCTCAGTCCTACACAAAGTGAATGTAGTCCCCTTGTAGTCTTGTAAACAAGATTTAAACCAAGAAAATCCTACAAGCGCCCAATCAAGTGTAGTCTTTCTTAGCAAGATTTAGGAAACTAGGCCATAGACATGAAGAAGAATTAGGAATAGAAAATAGCCAAGTATTCCCTCTCTTTAGATTGAAAGAAGATTTTTATTTTAGTGGGATGGAGCAACCAGGTTTTCTTGTTCCCCACTTGGGTCATTCCAAAAAGATTTCTCTCTTGGCAGGTCCTCTAAAGGTAAATGCAAGAAAGCAAAAAGATAGCTAGTGGAGGTCTAGATTTCTGATTTTCCATGAGGGAAAAGAGAACACTCTCCTAATCCATAGTGTCTCCCAAACATATCAAGCACATGTTCATTTACCCAAGACTAGTTGCAAATGATCAACTAAGTAGGTCAAGATTTTTGATTTTTCAGAAGGAAAATAACATACTCTCCTACTACTCAACTAATCACAAGACAAGAAGCCTTCTAGTTAAGCAAGGTGCCTATAAATCAATTGTAAGAAAACACAAAGTTGATTTATATCTCCAAGGCAACCTATAAGACAAGTAGAATTAGTAGTTTCAAGATTGAGTCTTTGACAAGCATCCTACATCACAAAGCATTAATAGGCATGAAGATATTGATCTTTTTAGTGAGAAAATCCTACAAAACCACAAGTTAGGGCATACAAAGTATGCAAATGAAAGCAATAACCTTGTAAGATCACTTGTTAGTTGTTGTTAGAAGACCAAAGAATCTAAAAATGCAAGAAAAATCAAGCAACCTCAAAAAGAACTTGGACAATGACAAACATTAAATCTTGGCAATAGTTAATCAGTTTGTTAGAAAATCATATGAAAAACCTTAAAGAAGCTAAATGACATTTCAGGTCCAGATGATATACCTCAGAGTACTAGAATGATACTTCTCTGTAAAGTAGGTGATATTTCTCAGAAAGATAGAATGGTATTCTAGAAGATGAGAAGTTTCACCTGGCAGTATGCTTGAATGTTTCCTAGGTATAGTATGAAGTGTCATATGATTCTTTAGCTTGCAAAATCAAAATGATGAACTTAAGACAACAAAGACCCAAAAATGTAAGAAATGGAGGTAAATATGAGTAATCAGGCCCATAGTGGGCACCAAAAATGTGTGATCAAAAGTGTGACAAACTTCTATGAACCATTACACTTGAGAGGATCCATGGAAGAGGAAATATCAAGAAGCAATGAGTATTCTAGAATGAGAATGCAAGAGCTATACTATTGAAGCAATGCAAGAAAGGAACTAGATTAAAAATGCAAGTTTAAGCTAGAAAATGAAGCTAAGATAAGAATTTAAATGACAAGATTACTCTAAGAATGCAAGAATGCAAGATAATGTACTTCAACAATGATCATGGTGGAACCCTTGAGCCAAGGAAGAGCTTCCTTTTAAAGGAATTGTCTCAAGAAAGGAGGGTGGAGATTAAGAGGCAAACAAATGAGTGATTGATATGAAGAGGCAAAAAGAGATGCAAGGAGATGGAAGGTTAGGTATAAATGAGTGGTGAGAATTAAGAGGCAAAAGGGAAATATTAGGTAGAATAAAACAAAATAGCAAATTTGAAAGCACAAATCTTTTTTAATTCTAATTAATCAAGATTAAGTGGGTGCACACATGTGAATGTGTAATTTTAATAAAATTGTAGGAACTTTATATTAAAAATAATGTTATAGCAGTTAAATAGATATGCAAGCTCTAGAAATTAGACTATAATATAAGCTTGATATAAGATTTTTGATTTAATTATGCAAAGGGGATTTAAAGGGTTACTCTACACAATTATGTCCAGTAAAGAGACAATTTGATCGAAAGGGGGGGGGGGGGGGGTCAAGTTCTAGTAGACCAATTTTAGGTGATTACAAACATAATAATTCAAAGTATGTGGTCCCTTGAATAAGAGAGTTAATTGTCTATTTATAATAATTTTGGGGGTTTCAATCAAGATTCCTTGATTGATGGGTTGATTGATTATGATCGAGGAGTTGAACTCAGAGTGAGTGGGAGTTCAACTCAATTGATTGCTTTGTTTAATAGGATTTGATTGATATGTCAAAAAAATAAATTAAGAGTTGATTGATTTGATCGAAGACTTAACCAATGAGGTGGAATAGAAGACTTGAATAGATTGATTAGTTAGGAGAGTGATTGGTAGAGTTAGAAGATGTGATAGATTAGTCAAGAGAGAGATTTGTGAAATTAGAAGATGTGATTGATTAGTTAACTCAAAGTGAGTATGAGTTAGCATTTAGGAGGATAAATATGATTTAAATAAGTAAAATAAATTATTTATTTTCACATGTGGAGATATTGCAATAAATAAATGATTATTTATTTATTTATGAGAGAGGAATAATTAGCTTAGTTAAATAAATATTTGTTTAATTATGAGAGGAAAAATGACTTAATCATTAGAGACATGCAATCATAATAAGAAAGAAAGAATATTAATTCAATATGATTATTTTATTAATTATAATGAGATGGGGAATACTTTATAGCCAAATAATTTATGAAATAGCTAGGTAATTAATTCAAATTACTTAATTATGAAATTATAGAGAAATGATAATTTTGAATTTAGAATATAGTAAGACACAAATTGATTAAATAATAAAAAGTATTTGACAATTTAAGATGAATGCTAGTAAATTTATCGCATTTAAAGAAATTGGTTTACATTTTGCCTCTCTTTGATATAATGCTTTTATGCATTGTTTCAAAGAAAAATTGATAAAAAAATAATGCTCTAGTATGCTCATGTTGAGAAGCATCAGTAACTAGGTATCATGGTGCCCCTTAAGAAAATGAGAAAATAAAATAAAATTAAGGGCTCATTTGGTTGACATCATGATCAAGATCACAATGCAATTCATGGTTTGGAAAATGGAGGTCGTACACAAAAGTTATGGACTCTGGAAGGTGAAAAGCATCACGACCTATAGAAATGCAAAGGGTGCACATCCATCAAGGTGGGATGAGGGGTTATAAATAGAAATTTGGAGGTCACTTTCAAATTATTGTACACATTGAGATTTTGGAAATAGAGCAGTATAAGGAATAGTCTCTAAGATTTTGGTGAGCAATGGTTACTTACAAGGATGGAGTTCACATCAGCGAGTGAGTCATGACCTATCAACGTCCAATGTACACCTCACCTCTGGTGAGTACCATTTTTAATTAGGGTAAGCTGGTAATCGTAGGCCTACAATAACAATAATATCTCAACCATAAGAAGATTGTTAATAACAGTTAGTATCCCAATACCAAAAGAGGAAATGACACAAGAGAACTGCATACACAAATCAAAGATATTGAAATCAAATAACACAAAAGCATATGTAAACCCATAATTTATCCTTTTTTTTCTCCTTCTCAATGCAATGTTGGGGTCTTACTAATAAGCTCATGGTAAAAGTACAAACCTGTGTCACACTTTTATAAAGGAAAACTGTTCAACTTCAACGACATAAAAATTGCATTTTTACTTGGAATTTGAAGATGATGTAAACTGACAACACATGTAAAACTAGATGAAGTTTGTTTATTATTTTTAAATTTTTTTTGAACAAGAATTAATATGTTTTTTATAAATTTTTAAAGTCCATTTTTTAATTGTTAAAAAATACTACAAATCAGGGGGTCTACCTCCCACCAAAAAACTATATGTAAATAACATTTTTTCTTTCTTATTTCAAAATATGTTTTAGATGACATGTATAACCAGTGAATGAAAAAAGAAAGATTGGTTTTTGATGTATATTTTCTCCGTTATAACAATTCAAAGTCCAACTTACCCGAAATTGACAATTTTTCGTCTCCCACCTTACTTTCGCTATTAAATCTATTCCAATTAAAAAAATTATATATTCTTAAAGAGGACTCTCTCCTCTAGTGAACCATATAATTTTTAAATTTTTTTGATATGACTTACTGTAGACACGTAAAATTGGACAAGTACTTTTAAAATGGAAAAAATCAATTAAATAGCTCAAAATCATTAAAATGCACTGAAATGGACATAATTCAATAAAGTTGGATAAAATCAATTAAAGCAAAGGAAAAATTAAATAATGAGGTTAAATAATTAAATTGAAGCTTAAAAGGGGCAAAAACACTATATAATTGATTTTAATCAATTAATTGTATAGTTGTTTAAATCAAAAAAATCAAAATGAACCTATTACCCTTCCATGGCTAAATTTAATTAATTAATTGAATTTAATAATCCTTATTTTCTTTCAACAAAGTGATCAACCAATGAAAATTGAGGACATAAGGACATAAATCACTCAAACATTTAAAGTGTCCAAACATTTGAAACCATTTAAAGGCTTGTCCCCTCATTTGTCCCCCCATTTATGAACAAAGCAAAGTTTTTGACTCAACCAAGGGATAACCATGATTACTTCACTCTACCCCCTACCCTTGGACATTTACTATAAGTATGAGGCATTTTAGAGAGCATTTCCATCTTGGAATTTCATTTTCATAGCATTGTTACTATAGGAAATTGAGAGCATTCTAAGAGCAAATTTGAGCATTTAGTATCATAATTTCCTCATTCATTGAGCTAGAATCATCATAAAAGCATAGCATAAGCATTATAGAAGCATGGCAGCAACATCATTCTCATTTTAGAAGTGTCACTAGTGAGGATCTAAGCTAAGAGCTTCACTTACCATTTCTTTCTAGAGAGCCATGGGATAATATAGATCATAATTTTAATTCTAGTTAAATTTGCATTGTATTTGATTAAATTGATGTTAGTAGGTCTTAATTTCATGAAGGTGATAAACTTCATCACACAAATGGTGCCCACCGTGGGGCTCTAAGCCTCATTTCATCATTTTCATCTTCATTTGCATACTAGGATATTCTATTTTCTGTGAATTTCTTGTAGGAAACTGGTAAAGTTACACCTACGGAAGATCTGTACACGCCTGTAGTCATCTTACTGCTGCTTACAGTCTCTATATTATCACCTACTATCTGGAAGTTCACGCTTGGGAGAAAGCTTTGCTACGATATTACATACTTCACAGTCACCTAAATATCATACGTTCACACCTACGAAAAGTGATTGGTTCTACCTTTACGGTTTAAAGTCACGCCTGTGACTCAGGGAGTATCACCTACTAAACTTTTGTTATCGCTTTGAGCTAAGCTTTGCTTTATTCCTTTAAGATTCGGTCATGCTTTGAGTATTTTCAATGTCGCTTCAAACTATTAAAGTTTCACTTCTTAATAATCATTTTCTGCAAATTTAAGCTTTATTCATGCTTTAATATAATTTGTTACCGCTCGCGTAATTTCTCTGGTATCACCTGTGTCACTGAAAAGTGTCACGGTTCATCAGTAAAGTAACGTCAAAGAGAAATCAGTTCATGCTTATTAGCTGGATAATGTCACCTGGTGTCTGTTGTCTATTTTGGCTTTTTAATTGATAAATTTCAAATATCTAACTCTCTGTCCGTACTTTTTAACAACAAATGAGCAAACATCTGAAGGAACAGAAGCTAGAAACTCAATTTAACCAAGAGGAGAAAGCACTTGCTAAAAGGAACAAAAGGGAGAAGCAAGCACACATCAAAGCCACACAAGAAGAAGACAATCGGGTATACCAAAAGTACCTTGCTGTGTTTGAAGCTTATAAGTAGAAATATGTCTCTTTAAATTGGATTTTCAATCCTTAATTCCAAATTTTTGCATAGAAATTTGTAATTAGAGTACTTGAATTCATTACATAAAGCTTACCTTTGTCAATTCGATTTTGGTTTCCCCTCATTGTGAAGTGGTTGTGTTGGACTAATTTGTTGGAGGAGGGAGTGGGAACGATCGCCACTAGGTGAGTGGAAATAAGATGAAAATCAACAATTCAAAAATGCCCCTAGCCTTTTGCTAGCTACAAGGAAAGGTATTTTACACAAGCAAGCTTGCATTCCCTTAAATTGTGGCATTTCATTTGAATCTAGCTTTAATGAGGAGGGAATTTAATCAAACATTTCAATTCTAAGAACCTCCTTGTCAAGAGGTTGAGAAAGAACAATTAATTGCTTGAAGTGTTTGGGAACTAAAGGGAAAGTTAGGGATATGCTCTTCACCTTTTAGGTGAACCAAATTCCCAAAAACTTAACCTTAATTCCATTTTCATGCTTTCAATGAACATGCTAGAGATTTAGTGGGCTCGACTCTCAAGTTTGCCTTAGCAAGGCCGATGAGAGGGACAACCCAAGTGGGACACACCTGCTTTTGCCGCAAGAATCCAACCCACTTTAAAATAAAATGCATGCATCCTTAATGGGGTGTGTGACAAACGGATTTTGATTTTTCAACCTTCCTCTAGTAGTCCTCATGGATTGCGCAAAATCATACTTTGGTGCGTGTGGGAAGCCCCTTTATTGGGAGATGAAAGATTAAAGTCTATTTGAATGGAATCATTATTGAAACCTGGGTAAAATAGCAAAGCCACCTTATAGAGCCATGTTTACAAGCCAAAATTGACTTTAGGTAGGCTGCTTGGAATTCTTTATTGTGATATACTTGTGAAAACATTGGACAACATACACATTATAGTGTTTTTAGGGACATGATGACAAAGTGATGTGTGTGTTGTGCTTGTTTTTCTATTTTCAAACACAGAAATTTCCAAAAACTGATCTTAGACATTTTTAAAAATTAAAAATCTTATACCCTGGTCAGAGAAGTGCTGCCTGTGCACAAAACACACTTGCCTCTTAGAGGTTCAGTCATGCCCATGACTTATTCAAACATGCATAGACATCCTAAATTCATGCTTAGAAAAAATTGAGACACGCTTGGTTTAAATTGGAAACCCACTTGGAAATAACAAAGTCTCGCCTGGTAACCTACAATGTATCACTTAACAAGAAACCAATACCTGCCTACAGAAGTTTCAGTCATGCCTATGCTCAGTTCAGTGACACCCAAAAACCTAAAAGGGAAAATAGAGAGTACTTGCAGGGTAACTCAGAAAATTTTGAACACATTTTTGGATACCCTTTTTCGTGTTCTTACTGCTCAAACTCTTAGCTTGGTCAAAATTCTTGTTTCTACAACATTGTTACAAACCATCCAAAGAATTAGACCTCGAGTGATATTAGCTCTTATTCTCCAAGGTTCATGCCTGCATTTACCAGATCTTATTACATCAAGAAAACCTTGCAAGTTGACGGGACCTATTTGAGACAAGAGCTCCCTTACCCCAGAGATGATACTACTCCTAGAATACCACAAAAGTCACCTGAACAAGAAAGGGAGGACAACATGATGTATTATGGTGGTTTAGGTGGTAAAGACAATAGTAGTATTGATACCACTAACCAAGGTGATGCCAATAATGGGGGCATTGACATTAATAACCAAGGCAATATCAATAACCAAGGCAATACCAACAATGGAGGAGCAAATCAAAATGCTCAAGGGATTGACCAAACTCACACTTGAAATAACACCAAACAAATGGTAGAAGATGCCACAGATGAAAAGGTTAGTCAGGCTATCCAATGTCCTTATTTTCAAAAGCTCATGGAAAAGGCAATGGACAGGGATAGAGAAAAACACTTTCTGGACTTAGTACAAAAAGGTCTCAAACTTCCCCATGACTACGATGTTAACCAACTTAAATTATCAGAAGTTGAGGAAAGTACCTTAGACATCATGAACAAGAAATTCAAGATGTTTCAAATGCAATTGGACAACATTAAGCAAAGTGGGGCTCCCAAGCCTTTCTCCATAGAAGCATTGTGTCCATTCCCGTTTGATAAAAGCTTGGTTATGGTGCCATTCACAATCAATGTTGTGTTTCTGAAGTACGATAAGTATGAAGGAACAACGGATCCCCAAGATCACTTACAAGAGTTTTGTGCATTGAGCTTAGAGTTCATGCATGATACAACATATTTAATGAGATTATTTTTGTGAAGCTTAGGAGGCATGGCTATGGAGTGGTTTTCTAAGTTACCCTCCGGCATTAAGACCTTCGAAGAGCTAGCTTCAAAATTCATGGTCCATTACTCATATAACATTAAACATGAGGTCACGATGATAAAATTATGTAACACTAAGAAAAAAGATGGAGATGCATTCCTCACTTTTCTACAAAGGTGGAGGACAATTTTTGCAAGATATCCGAGGAGTATGCCAAAAAAAGAGAAGATGGATATCTTCATAAATAGTTTGAGTAATGAGTTGAACTACTGATTACAAATGCAATGTCCAAAGACCTTCCAAGATCTAATTGAAAATAGAGTAACAACAGAGGAAGTGCTGGTCAAAAGTGGAGAACTCAAACTGTATAAAGATAATAAGAACAACTCCAATAACTCCAACAATGGCAACAATGGCAACAACGACAACAATCAAAAGAATAACTGGTTCAATAGTAATAGTCACTATAAGAACAACAATAAGGGGATTGTGAATGATGGAGTAGTAGAATCTAGTAACTTGAAGGTGGTCCCATTTGCTCTTACAAGGACACCTAATCAGGTAAATAATACCAATCAAATTTCTAATGCGCCATCCAACAACAATCATGCCAATAATGGAAATCAAGGAGATAATGCAAGGAGTACTAGATTTGATAAATATTTGAGGCCAACTCCTCAAAGGAACTTCACACCCTTGGGTGAACCCCTTGAAAAGGCCTTAAAGATGCTCATGGATAAAAATGTCATTGCTCTACCCAGCATTTAGCCTTATGAGCCAAATAACAAGCCTAGTTGGTGGAGTGCCAATAGTCATTGTGAGTATTACAAAATTCGAGGGCACACAACAAATGAATGCCTTCAGCTAAAGAATGTAGTGAAAGATTTAATTGATGATGGAACAATCACCATTGAAGGACCTCAAAGCAATGAAGATCATACGACATTCAAACAACCTTTCTACAAACATGACAAAGGAGAGTCATGTAATGGAAAGAAACAAAGTGCCAATAACCTCAACTTTGTGCCACCTTATGATAACATTGTGAATGCTATAATAGTCAAGGAAAAGCCTCAAAAAGAGACATCAAATGTTATCACCAGAGGGCAGAATTCTAGAATGACCATACAAGGGATTGCTCCTCAAGTTGTTAACAATCCACAGTCCAACATCGTGGTCAAGCAACCTTCTACAATAGAAAAACCTTATAGCTTGGTTGATCAGTTACAAAGAACTCCTGCACAAATCTCTATCTTGGAGTTATTGAAATTATCCCCAAACCATAAGGAAATTTTAGAAAAAGGTCTAGTAGAGACAAATGTTCCTACTAACTTAGAAGAAGAGAAGTTCCAAAACATGGTAGATCATCTTGTAGCACCTCATTGTCTTTCATTTTCTGACCAAGATGACATGTCTATAACCCATCCTCAAAATCTACCATTGCATATAGAGGTCTTAATAGAGAGGCATAGAGTCAAAAGAGCTCTCATTGATGGAGGGGCTGGCCTTAACATTTGTACATTAAGTCTTGTTAAATCTTTAGGGTTATCCGAGTCTTGCATTGACCCTACAAAAAAGATCACCATCAAGGCTTATGATGAAGCTGAAAGGACCTCTAAAGGCATGATTGTATTGCCCATACAAGTGGGACCTATCAAGAAGGACACTAATTACCAAGTGTTGGACATGAAGTTAACTTATAATATTTTGTTGAGGAGACCATGGATCCATGAGATGCAAGTAGTCCCATCCATGTACCACCAATGCATAAAATTTCCATACATGGGTGAAGAAATCATGGTTGGAGGGGACTCAAACCTATTCCAATATTGCAATGCACTCAAACCCCCTCACGAGTTATACATTCCACATAACCAGGAGGGAATTATTCAAAGAGCCACCATTGAAGATGTTAAAATGAAAGAACTAACATTAGGTGCTACATCAAATCCTCCTCAAACTAGCTAAATGACATCAACTAAGGGAAAGGAAAATATGAGCTATGAGGATCCAATTATAAATGAGAGTTCAAATCAAGGGCCTAAATTAGAGATTTTACCATACAAACCCACTAGAGAAGAAAAAGATGAAGTTAAAAAGAAAAAACTACAAGAAAATGGATGAGATGATGGCTGCCTTTGATAAACAATGCAAAATCAGTTCCAAAGGAGTAGGGGAATATTTTGTTTCCCTATTTGACATGCCCACATCTCCAAGGATGCATGGAAAACCATCAAAAGGACCTTTGCCTCATAGGGAAAACTCTTACTTTGTAAGAGAAAGTGACAAAGCATCATTTGACAAAGAGGAAGATGAAGTCCTTCAATGGCTTTATCATGATGAAGAGGATACCTCAAACACTCCCATGGGAAGAATCCAACATGTTAATATACAAACCAAGCAATATGGGAAAGGATTTGATATAATGCAGAAGATGGGATACAAGGGAAGAGGACCCTTAGGCCAAAGAATAGAGGTCTATTAGAACCTATTGAACCTATTTGGAGGGAAACACAAGAAAAATTTGGAGTAGGCTATCAATACAAAGGTGAAAGCTCCAGCCCAATGCAAGACTTCTATCCTAGAGTAAATGCTTTAGAATCTGAGGGAGATAGTGATGAATCTCGAGATTATGAGTGGGACACTTTATCAGATGAATCATGTCAAGAAAAGGAAGTAGTCACAATACACACATATGCAAAGATCCCAAAGCAAGAAATCCAAATCAATGAAGAGCCTAATATACAAGATCTTAACATAGGACAAGCATATACAAGTCCGCCTTGGATAGATACATTTTGGATGCCTTCGGAGGAGGGAGATTCAAATGTTAGTTTTAATCCGCTTGTGAATTTTCCCATTTTGTTTCCTGTAGAAGTCGACGAGGACTCAAGTGAAGGGGATTTTGACCCTTCTTCCATGGATCACCTTGAGGAAGTGCACGTCATAGATCTAAATGATACAATGTATGAACCTTCAAATGAAGTCATTTTCATAACCCAAATTGATGATACTTTTCCTAATGACTCATTATCCTTGACACATCCTGACCTCATTGATTGGGACCAAACTAAACCAAGTGACTTGCTTTACTTCCCCAATGACCAAGCAATGACCCAATACCTTAATGCAGTTGAACCATCTTTCACCAATGAATTTGATATGAGCATGATGAGAATAGCGGGGGTCCAATCTCTTAGTCAAAAGAAGAAAATTAAAAAAAATAAGAAAAAGAAAAGTTCTAGTGTTGAAAACCATTATGTGGCAGCATTAGAATCCAAAAAAGTAAAGATAAAAGATGTTTCCTTTGGTAAAAACCCAATTGAGGCATCAAAGGAAGAGAGATTGGATACCCTACCAGAGCATGAGGAAGAAAGGTCACCTATACTCATAGAGCCAATAGAGAAAGTTAACATTGGTACGGAAGTGGATCCAAAGTTCATACACTTGGCTGCATCACTCACACCTCTAGAAAGAGAGGACTTCATAAATTTTTTCAAAGAGCAACAAATAAATTTTTTTAAAAAGATGTTGTCTTGGTGAAAACCTAGCAAATAGGCACCTTGATGATATGAAAAATACAAAGAAAAAAAATAAAAAAATAGAAAAAAATGAAAAAAGAGAAAAAGTGCCTTGGTGAAAACCTAGCAATAGGCACCTTGGTAAAAAAAAAAGAGAAAAGCTTGAAAAAAAATAGAAAAAAGAGGGCTTGATCTATCCAAAAGGTGAAAACTTGGTAAACAAGTGCCTTTTGTTCCTTAAGTTTGTCTTTCCTAGTCACATATGTCCATATTGCATTTCCATCATCCCATTTGTATAACCACCATTGCATCTGTCATTTGCACATAGTCATAATAAAGTCGGTTAGTCACATTGTTGCATTGTCTATCAGGCCTAAGTTTTTCAATTGATCACATTTATCACTTGGGGGTAGAAGAAGATTACAAATTTGGTACCAAATGGATTCAATAAGTGCTACAATCAGTCACGACAGAGAGAGATTTATCAGAGTTTCAGAAGAGAGGAAAGTTTATTGAGCCTAAGTATTTGATCCTACAACATGATCCTTGAGCCATCATTGACTTTATTATTCAGGATTACAAATTGACAAACACACCTTAAAGATAAGAATACTTGGAAATACTTGTTGGAAAATCATAAAAACATGGCAAAACATTCAAATCTTTCTTTCTTTGCAAATAATGAAACATGGTAAAACACTTGAAAGTTTTTTGTTGATAAATCTTGATGAAATTGACTTTTTATCATATCTTTTGAGTTAATCGATGATGTTTCAACTAGATTACCCATGACAAAGATGTGATATTTTCTTGCCTTTGAGTGATTTTTTGGAGGAAGATTCATCACCTTATGAGAGTTTGTCTACCGACATGGTCATCAAAGAACCATCGAGCACTATCTCATAAGAAGATGGATTAACCTTTGCTTGTTTATGCGAATGGATCCCTTGGCTATTTAGATCTTCTATATCTTAATACCAAAAATCCACTTGCAACATTGAATCTGTTGACACCGGTATTTAGACTCCCATAGTTTGGTCATCCAACTAGTGAGGGTTGTACTTGGTTCAAAAAGGAGGTTACCAAAATGTGATAAAAGTGGCATTCATATCATCATGATGTGGTTAGTGGTGATTGTACTAAGCTTTCCGGTCCCAAAATGCTCAATGATGAAAATTTATCCTCAGGGCATCTATTTGCTAAAAACTGGTGACACTTAGGTTGCATGGCATTGCATATTAGATTAATTGCATTATCTTGTTAGATTAATTGCATCATCATGCTAGATCAAATGCATTTGTTTGTGGGTAAATTTCCAAGGGAAAGAGGGGGGTACATCAATAATCTTGGTTAGTTAAAAACATTAAAAGCAACATGGGGTTCAATCAAACGTTTATTCTCGATCAAACACTACAAAGAAGATGAGATTATCTGTTGCATTTTTTTTTTGCATTCATGCATTGATCATTATTCATTATCCAAATATTAAAAAGAAAGAAAACATCCATACATCATGTGCATTCATATAGCTAAGGATAAACTATCATAATTTGAAAAATAAAAAACATAGGAACATACATATGCATTTCCAAAAAACATTTTGCATCCATACATGAACAATAGAAAATCATCCTAAACATTCATACATTTTTTTCATACATCTATATATATATCATAAGATAAGATATTGCATCCATAGCATAAATAAAAAAGATGCATAAACACATCATATAGTTGCATAAAAGATAATCTCATTAATCAACTCATCATGGAGAACCAAGAAATCTATCATCATATATATCATCAAAAGAGTACATCCAGTATGTCAAGATACAATATCATCCAAGTGCTATATCAAATGTTTCGATCAATGAATAACATAAAATGAAATAGAGGACATCATCAATGAGTAACTATATGAATCAAGATCCTGTAGCACCAGATCCATCTGGACCTCTACCACCCTATGGGGGAGGAGCCTGAGAAGTACCCGCTCCATCCTGTCTCTGAAAAACCATAACTGATACAAGCTACTGCAATAAGGAGGCAACCTAATCCAAATGATCCACAATAGTAGATATCTCTATCCTCATAGAATCCATACCTCAAGCCAATCCATCAATACGATCACCCTATGCACCCTATCCATGATCCTGTGGCTGTGGAGTTGCTAGAGGCCTCTATGGAGCCCCATCATCCTACTATGCCTGATCTTGCTGAGCTGCATCATCATCATGCTGAGCCAAGGCTACCCTTTGTAACTAGACCAAAGGGTCCAATCCCCCAGGAATCTACCTAGCTACATCAACATGAGCCTATTGCTGTGCTCTCTGATGCCTATGAACTCTATCCTGTCTATCAGCTCTAGGCTGTCTATTTCATGCATCATCCTGATCCCTAGCCTATCTATCCCTATCATCACCTTGATTAGGTCTATCCCTAATCTGTCCTCTACCTGTCACAACCATAGGATGTCTACGTCCATGTCCTCATCCTCTCCTATGTTTCCTATCATCACCACCATCCTGCCATCCTAGAAGAGGCTCTACTGGATCAGTGAAATGAATAAACCTATTATGAGCCCACCAATATGCATACTCATGAGACATCCCTCCATCTCCTACACCAGGAAGTATCTCCCATCTGCCAATAGTCATGCCTGCAATCTGATCTAAAGCAAATTGGTAATCAATGCATGGACCCCATAAAGATATCTCTGCCTGTACTCGAGCATATAATGCATTTCCCTAAGGCATATCCTATGTCCAACCATACTATCTCAAAACTTTGTCGAAGAAAAAGTGCTCAATAGTAGTGGTAGTACACCCAATCATCCAACGAGGGGAAAACATGTAGGGTAACTCATCGTCATCCTCTCTCTAGTGATCACAACCAGTGTAAGGATGCCACTGCACCTGATCCAGATCATCTATCTATCTATGCCAGTAATCCAAGTGACCTAAGTGGTGCTGAATCACCATACCTATGTAAAGGAAAGCATAAGGATATCCTCAAGGTTGAATCCTATCAAAAATGGGCCTAGTAATGGGAAGATGCTCCCATATCCACAACTACAGAATGATAGCACCCACTGATAATGATGCACTCCCCTGATATACCACCTCATGTAGATCATGATATAGCTGTGCTAGGACGTAGGAACCCCAATCAAATTGTCAAGGATGAGCAAGTAAATCCTCTAATATTTGGCCCCAACCAACATAAAAACCATGACCTCGCTGGTCGAGAAGAAGCAAACCTCCAATCACTACACCTAAAATTGCTAGTAATGTGGGAAAAGAGGAAAACCGAGGCCATGTAATAGTATCCCCATCTCCAATAGTATTTTATTTGAATACTCATCGGTAGACAGAAGAATCATAGACAAAATCATAATATACCACCTCTCCCTGACATGGAATATGAAGCAACCTATATACATCCTTGGGCGTGATAGTCATCTCTCCATATGGTAAGTGAAAGGTGTTGTGGTCAGAGTGCCATCACTCCATGATTGTTGTCAATAACCCATGGTTCAGCTAAAACCGTGGG
The DNA here is from genome assembly GCA_027943335.1 of Chamaecyparis obtusa. Classification (NCBI taxonomy): domain Eukaryota; kingdom Viridiplantae; phylum Streptophyta; class Pinopsida; order Cupressales; family Cupressaceae; genus Chamaecyparis; species Chamaecyparis obtusa. Next base: position 147,341 of record BSBK01003479.1, read on the forward strand.
AGGTCAAGTAGAAATCTCAATCCACATCACTCGATAATATGAAACTCCACCGCTGTGAGGGTCTGACCCATGTCAATAACCCATGATGCAACTGAATGGACGTACAGGGTAGGATAGTGATCCTATTGGAAAAGCAAAGGAATCATATCAGTACATCGTATCAAGGAATTATCTCAAGTCAATCTTCTAAAAAATATCAAGTAATCACACCAAGTACCATCGTTCATTTCTCTGTGTCCTGAGAACGAAGTGGCAATATCAAAGTCATATCGGTTTTCACACTGATTGATTTATTCTATCAGTAACTATCCTACTGAGATTGACAAAATCATATTCAAAGGTACCACTATCCTAATATCCTAAACCAATTGTTTTGTTGAGGATAACAGACCTACACTATTCATCTGAATCTATCATCTAAAGTTATCAAATTTTACATCAGATGTAATCAAGTATGAGTGTAAAAAAGTACATAAATTTTTCAAAAATTCCCTAGGTGTGATTGTTATCATGCCAGGTGATAGTTCACCTTAGGTGATAATGAACCCATTCCAAGTGGTATTATTTCAGTGTCAAGCGATAGTTTTCTGGTAAGCGATAGTGAATTAGGCTATGTGACAGTTAATGCTAGCCTAGGTGACAGTGAATTTGTTAGGGTTTTCATAAGCGACAACCTATCAGAAAAGGTGCATTTCTACCTAGCTCTAGGTGAGAATTGTTCTAGTCTTAGGCAAGAACAAATGATTCCTAAGCGAGGATAAACAACATGGAGGCGTGAGAGAAACCCATGGAGGTGATAGTAAACTACCCTAAGCGACATTAAAACCATTCCTAGGTGAGAGTTCTTCACTTCAAGGCAATGACGAAACATGAAATTGCAATAAATGCTCATAAATACATCATAAATGCAAAGATGAAGTTGGGAATGACTTACCAGAGCTCCATACTCAGGCGGTCTCACATATCTCTGGCACCTCTCAAATCTATGCTCCTGAATCGACACAACCATCTAAAAAATCACTAGAAGATCAGAGCAAAATCACCAAGATGAAAAGTCAAAATGAATGGTAAAACAAGGTTTTTCAACCTATTTAAGGTGTTTTGACCTAATTTTGGAGGTGAAACTAGCTGTTGACCTATCTTGCCTAATCAAACCAAACTGGGGCATAATCATACATCATGGCATCTCATCAATAGTCAGAAATGAAAACATATTGGATCAATCACACATCAAATCAAATCTTTCAAATCAAGAAATTCATATGTTTTCATTTCTGAGGGGGTATAAGGGTATCAAGTCAAAATTGTGATCAAACATCACGAAATCAATGTGGCATCATAAATTTTTTTGTATCAGGAATCAGCAAGCAGGACTTAAAGGAATCTTTGAACCAATGTTCTTCGTGCATTGATTCAAAGAGGGGCATTTGTAGACACGTAAAATTGGACAAGTACTTTTAAAATGGCAAAAATTAATTAAATAGCTCAAAATCATTAAAATGCATTGAAATGGACATAATTCAATAAAGTTGGATAAAATCAATTAAAGCAAAGGAAAAATTAAATAATGAGGTTAAATAATTAAATTGAAGCTTAAAAGGGGCAAAAACACTATATAATTGATTTTAATCAATTAATTGTATAGTTGTTTAAATCAAAAAAATCAAAATGAACCTATTACCCTTCCATGGCTAAATTTAATTAATTAATTGAATTTAATAATCCTTATTTTCTTTCAACAAAGTGATCAACCAATGAAAATTGAGGACATAAGGACATAAATCACTCAAACATTTAAAGTGTCCAAACATTTGAAACCATTTAAATGCTTGTCCCCTCATTTGTCCCCCCATTTATGAACAAAGCAAAGTTTTTGACTCAACCAAGGGATAACCATGATTACTTCACTCTACCCCCTACCCTTGGACATTTACTATAAGTATGAGGCATTTTAGAGAGCATTTCCATCTTGGAATTTCATTTGCATAGCATTGTTACTGTAGGCAATTGAGAGCATTCTAAGAGCAAATTTGAGCATTTAGTATCATAATTTCCTCATTCATTGAGCTAGAATCATCATAGAAGCATAGCATAAGCATTATAGAAGCATAGCAGTAGCAACATTCTCATTTTAGAAGTGTCACTAGTGAGGATCTAAGCTGAGAGCTTCACTTACCATTTCTTTCTAGAGAACCATGGGATAATATAGATCATAATTTTAATTCTAGTTAAATTTGCATTGTATTTGATTAAATTGATGTTAGTAGGTCTTAATTTCATGAAGGTGATAAAATTCATCACACACTTACTTTTACTTTTTCTTTTTCTTTTTTCGAATCAACATCTTCTCAAATGTTAATATACCTACTTGCAATATTTTTCAATTTTGATATATTAGTTCTAATTAAAGTACTATAAAAATTATATGACCATATTCTTGACTTCGAGCTCTACAAAAAGGTATTTTTAGTTTTTTCAGTAGGTGGAGTTTTGATGGAGAAATTAGATGTAGAAGTGAAAAGTTCTGCAATTCTACAAACTTTGGTGATTTGGCTGCCACATGGCATGCCACATAGACTGGTTCAACTAGATGGGATTCAACCAGATTGGTTATGGCAAAACCCATTCCAGTCGGAACCATAGCAGTTCTAGCCGACTTGTGAGCGGTCATGTGGGTGACCACGTCGCTTGAGTGGTCACTTGATCCTTATATAAAAGATGATTTTTTTATTTGTTTTAAATTAAAAAAACTAAATAAAATCGTCTAAAAGGTTTTCTATTGAAGGAGTATTAAAGCGATGTTTTTGCATTGGAGGGTGACTAAACAAATAAATCAGACAAAGGTTTGTTTTTTTCCTAATAATTTTTTGTTCCTTTTTTTTATTTATTTATTTTTTTTAAAATTTAAAAATTAAAATTAATTAGATTTATGAACTTATAAATATTATTTATGTTGGTATAATGGTCATCTCTCCCCTCGGGATTTGTGACATGGCTTAACCGCCTCCCATGTCTTCTATAAGTTTAGTGGTTGTATTGGGCATTAACATGTTGATATTTTGGTGCAATGAAAACCACTACTTGTAACAAGTGGTATCAGAGCTTGGTCATAGGTTTGAATCCCCTAAGGTAGCGCTGAGGGGGAGATTGTTGGTATAATGGTTATCTCTCCCCTTGGGATTTGTGACATGGTTTAACTACCTCACGCATCTTCTATTAGTCTAGTGGTTGTATTAGACATTAAAATGTCGATCTTTTGGTGCAATGACAACTACTACTTGTAACAATTTATGATTTTTTTATTGGGTATATCTAGTCTTCTATATACAGGTGAATTGAAGCTATCAATTTGAATACTTTGTACAATGAGGAATAAATGGCATAACACAAAACTATATGATCGAAAAGGGATGAAAAATGAAAGGTCATACAAAATATAATCAAGAGAAACTTGTTGATGTTCACGAAGAACCTGTTGATGTTCAAGAAGAACTTGTTGATGTTCAAGAAGATGCAACTCAAGTAGGGGAACAAATTGGTAGTAGTCAAGGTAGAAATATTTCTTCTGGCATGAAAAACTTGATGGAGATGAATGAAGATTCTCTTTTTAGTCAAATTTCATCTGAACACATGGTATCTAAAAGCAAAATTAAATTGCATTGCAAAAGCATGCGGGAGAAATATTTTGAAAATAAATATCTATTTATAAGAGCACACTTATTTGCCAGGTTATTCAGTAAAAGAGAAATGACTCCTATTTTGGAGTTGTTTGGTGTCGATAGTCCAGGAAAATCTCAGGAGGTCATGTAAAAGAAATAATAGTTGAAAATTTTCAAGATGCATTGAACCTTATTAATACCACAAGTCGAGGAGCTGATTTAAGTGTTGCATGTAGAGAGTTGATGACTACGATTTCTAGTAAGAGGTTGTCACATAGAAGACAAGGTCAAGAAGTTTATAAATTATTAAATTTATCTAGAAGAAATGTTCAAAGATATATTAGGAGGAGAAATATGTTGGATGAAAACATTGAAAAGAATTGGGTAAATATTTGTAGACTTCCTTGAAAAGAAAAAAATTCTAAAGATGTAAAAAGACAGGTCATTGAATATTGGACCAACCACTCCCATGTTTCTTCCAATAGAAGGGACACTATACAAATTAAAGATGAAGAGACGAGTATGAAAATATCACATCCAAAATATTTTGTAGATACAACACAAAGTGACCTATTTGAAACATTCAAACAAGAATTTTTAGGTGTGAAAATATGTGAAAGAATATTTGAGAGGTTGCGCCCTTACTTTGTAGACATAAATAAGGTAGGTGAAACTTATTCATGTCTAAATCATGTTGAGTTTCATCTATATTTGCAATCATATTAAAAATATATGACAATTCTTAATCCAAATACGGTCATCCCTGAAAGTATGACACAATTTGTGAAGTCTGTTTTATCTGATAAATCAAAAGATTCATATGAGTTAATGTATAGTGTATAAAAAGGGCATGTGTTGATTGTGGAGGTTTGCAAAAATTTCTATTGTAAATTGAGAATATTGATGTTTCAATGTCAGTGTTGTGTCCAAGAGATTTGAATATTAGACATACTTAACTAAGATAGGAGATGAATCCAAAAAAATTGCATTGAAGGAGAGTGAATTGCCCTAGCTTGAGTTTATGAATAGATCCATAGTATAATTTATCCACATATCCAAAATTGTCATGGTGCATGATGGAAAGCTAAATAGTTTCATGATTCCAAATTTTTTTTCCACCTGGTTGTATTCTTTCAATTGTACATTTCTATCAAAACTATATATTTGCCCCTCAATTTCAGATTCAAGCTCTATATTATCATTCTGATCAAGTTGCAATATTTGTACAGGTGAGCTATAAACACACATAATTTGATTTGGATGGTGTAGAAAGTACTGATCCAAATGAACACATTATCATCAATGAGGTTCATTTCTATATCAACAATGATAAGGTTCATGATAGGAGCTATGTATTCGATTATTTTGCAATATTTTTTGAAGATCTTACAAATCACGAGATAAATGCTTCACAACACTAAATTTGGCCTAATGGTTGTTTATGTAAGTACATAGTTCAATTTATTTTTATTCTCATTTAAGTTATTATTTAATTTTAATTGAATTGTACTAGTATATATATAAATTCAATTTATATGTTTTTGTATCTGATTTCAATTTAATTTTTTTTATTAAATGATTACATACATGTACAACTTTATCCCCAGATAATTTAAGTTTGAAAAAGCCTTTAATTAGCTATCCATCATGCCAGACACAACATTAAGTTTCTATGGAACTTATTTGAAAGTGGACATGGAAAAAGAGAGTGTGATGGAGTAGGAGCATGTTGAAGTGTGCAATTCACCAACATGAACTTGTAGGTACAAATGGTGTTCAATGTATACATCTATTTATTGATTTAATTTGAAAAGAAGTACACACAGACACACACACGCTTCTCCATTTTCTTTAAACAAACTATTCTTTTATGTAGGTAACAACATAGAGATTTCAAAGAAAATTGTTGAATGATGCCAAAGTCATTTTTCTAGTCATGACACAACATACAATAAACATTATTTTTGGGAAGTGAAAGGTAAAATATTGTGTTAAGATTCTTTTAAAATTTCATCAGGTGCATTTCACTTTTATCATAACTGTTGATCTAAAAATGTGATTTCATATTTGTAACATATATTGATCGGTCTAATCCTTAAAATTGTCAAACAATTGTCAGTATTAGAAGTCTACATCAAGTGATAACTATAGAAAAAAAGTCTCCATTGATTCATGTAAGAGAAAAATCATGCTTTTGTGTTGACTCTTTTTGAGGACGACACAAATAGTCAATGTGAGAATATTGCAAATGGATATATTTCATGATGGGAAATGAAATAATGAATCATAATGTCTCCTTATGATGATGCCAACAATGACATAGACATTCATGATCCTATATATTCAACTAATTATGAACATGTTTTTGATTTACTTGTTACAGGTGCACACACACACATGTTCTTCTATTTAATTTTAATTTTTCACAAGTGATGTTCATATTTTATCTTACTTTTATTTTTAATTTATGGGATCCATGACTATAGGTGATATTTATGCTGTGGCTGCAGATCTTGACAATGTGGAAGGTGTAGATTATTATAAACTAAGATGCACAGAATCAAAATATAAATGGAAGATGTAATTGTAGATGGTGATGGACAATCATATCCAACTAGTTCATTTATTATTGAAGGCACTTATTATCAATAAATGAAGATAGACAAAAATGGTGTTCAATTTATTGATTACATGTCTGGCCAAAAAGTTCTACATTATAGTCACTTGGTTATAGCAATAAAGCTACAATTTGAGACATTGCCAAAAAAAGGACGTGACAACCAAAATTGGAGGTTGCCTATTGAAGAACATGAATTTTTTTTGGAGATAGTAAAAGATAGAGAGAATCCAAACTATATGTATTAGGAGCTTTAGGATAAACTTATTTTTATAGTTTGTACTTTCATATTTGAACTCATATATTTTAGGACTAGATATATATATTTTTGGACCATATTAAAGTAGAGATGATTTGAATACTGGATATAGTTATTTATTTTGACATGGTTCAATGGTTTTGATATATAATTATGCACGCTTTAATGGTTAAATGGTTTTGATATATAGTTATAAATGATTTTATGTATGCTATTATGTATTCTTTGATGGTTCAATGGTTTTGATATATAGTTATAAATGCGTTTATGTATGCTATTATGTATTCTTTGATGCTAGATTAGAAGGAGTTAGAATGTTACTTGCATACGCTGCACACAAGAAATTCAAGGTTTATCAAATGGATGTGAAGTCAACATTTCTGAATGGAATACTTGAAGAAGAGGTCTACATAGAACAACCAGAAGGATTTGTTGATCCCGACAATAAAGGACCATCAATTTGAAATGAAGTCAATGTTCATAAGTTGCAAAAGAGTGTCATTCCCTATCATATATTTGTCAATGAATATTATGAATGTGTTAATGCCTGAAGATAGTGATTATAATGAAGAAATACAAAGGTCAAAATGTGATGATAGTAAAACTATGTCAGATAAAGAAAGGAAAATATTTTCAAAATAGTGGTATTTGTATGACAAGTTCATATCATTATATGAAGAGGATAGTAGTTAGCGTGCTATTAGAAAAAAACATCGAGAAAAGACAACTAAATTTTGAAAGGGGAAATTTTAAAGTAAATGATAGTCTATCTAGTGGCACAATATCATTAAAGAACAACACTTTTCCCTATAAACTTCAAGGATAAATGAAAGTGAGTAGTCGTTCAATTTTTCTTTATTTTTGTCAGATGCAAAGTGTCAATGATAGTTGTGGAATTATAATATATGATAATACAATCCCAATTGAACAATTATAATATGTGTTTTGAGTTTAGATGTATGATTTCATTGAGGTAAGATTTAAGAAGTAAAGGTTGCAATTTTTCTAAACCTAAATTTTTCTAATAGACAATTTACCATAGTTTTATAATGCAATAATATCACATTAAATTTTTTTTTTAAAACATCAAATGTAACCATTTAATCTAAATCATTTACCCTAAACATTAAATTTAAAAATAACCTAAACATTATATAAACATTGAAAATATTAACTTTACTAAAAACATTTAAAAATAGCCATTTTTTCAATAATAAAACATTAAAAAGGACAATAAAAATAAATAAAAAAGTGACCCTTCTTGGAATTCGGCCAAAAAACCTCCTTAGTCCCTCTCTTGCTCCAACAAGCTCATAGGTTGCAAATGAGGGGCTAATGAGGCATAATGAATTTTTATATTGGGAGGGTTTTAACCGAGTATGATTCAACTGAGTAGGATTTGGCCTAATCTAGTTTGGTTGAAAACCCCCTGCCACCCATCCTCCATGTAGGTATTACATAGTGCCACGTGTGTTAGGTGTAATACCCCAAAAATGGGCTATAGGTTCATTAACCTCCTACATCCTCAAATCGAACGAAATTGACATCGAAGTCCTAACCTAATGCACATCTGAACATCATTGAATCCTAATTGATTATCCTTAATTCTACATCGGGGAATATTCCTAGAAATATTCCTATTTATCTTAATTATCTTTAATTTAATGATTATTTAGTGATAAAGCTAATTTATCCTAAAGTTTGATTAGTTGAATATTATGAATATTTAATTAATCAGATTTAATACTGCCACTTAATTATTTAATTACATTTAATTATATTTATTCCTAAATTATATTATTTAATTTTGACAATAAATCAAAAATCTTATGATTAATTGATTAAATTCCTATTTAATTAATTAATGTCAATTGACAAATTTAATGATATAGTTTTTGAATAAAAGTTTGATTAAAATAATTGATTAACCCATAAATCAATTATTCTTAACTTTAAAATCAGTTAAGTTGAGGATAAATCACTTTATTTATTTAATTAATTCATAATTAATTGTGCACATTCAAAGGGCAGTTAAACTCAAAATTAGGAAATCAATGCAAGTTGTTAACTTTTGGAAACTCAACATCTATTTTGAGTTCAAAGCTGATCTAAACTTCTGATCTGAGTTAAAAGGTTGTTCTTGCATGATTTGCATGATTATGTGAGTTAATTATCTCTTATTTCTTGTTGACTCAAAAATCAACTTGAGTTCATCAAGAGTGATTTATGACTTTTCTCATGCACGCTCAAAGTCCTGGATTTTTATAAAATCAAGGCTTTGGCTCCTCTAAAAGGATCCCATGAAATTGCATCCTCACGCTGGTGAATTGGTGATTAAAGAATCTATCTTTTGCAAATCCAAGTTGTTGTGAGATTTTTATTTATTTTTGAGCATTCATATCATTTGGCATATCATTCTTAGATCAATTGCATATCATATCAATTTCAGATAGATTAGTTTCATATCAGTTTCTTTCATCATAATTGCATAGAAAATACAAAAATATAGATTAAATCTGCATTTATTTCATATCCATATTCTGCATTCAAATCCTTCGTTTAGGTGTTGCATTGTCACTAGTCTCGGTCTAATCTAAGAATATCATACTCACATCTACTAGAAGGCAGTAAATCAACTGGTTAGATTAGTTTCTATTTCATTACACGATTTTGATTTTTGCTAACCTCTAATGTTTTATTGAAGTGTTGTGTCTACAACTAGGTACAAAATTCACACACACATTTTTGGCACCCACCGTAGGACCTTGAAATGGGTTTCCATTTAATTTCTATCAATTTCTATCAATTTCTTGTCATTTTTTGGTTAAAACTGTGATCTTTTATTTTCTATCCGTACATTTTTTGTATGACTTTCTGACAAAAGTCATACTAGGGAGACCCCATTATCGTACGACAGTTGAGAATTTCAAGGATCATATCAGAACCTACCCATTTTCCTTTGGGAGCTCTATTGTCATATGAGAAGATACTCACTGTCGTACAAGTTTTGGTACCAGACTTCCATTGTTGTTTCAAATTTTTGGTCAATTTTCAGATTTGATTTTCAAATTTGGACGAACAGCTAACCCTAACAATTAAAATCTTCTATTTCTGACTGATATTTGCTGAGCTTGATTTGGAAAGCGCAAGAACATTTCTAAAATAGGTAAAAATCTACTAAGTGCATTGCGAGAAATTTAGGTATTCTTCTCAAATTGATAACATTTTGATTTGGATTAAAATGAATTCTCACGTGTCAATCTTGTGTGACCTTTACTACTTTCATATCATATAATTCATTTTGGGCTATAAACTGAACATAGATTTGCTTTCTGCATATCTGTTACACATAGTAAATAGGCCCTATGAACACTATTTGTGGATGATCTCGAGAGAGTGGGCTTCATTCACTTGTTCAAGCATGTGAAGCTCTTCTTGACGAAGGATCCCTTTGTAGGTATGGAGGATACTAAATAGTCTTGCATTTTATTGGGTTTGTAGTCCTCAGCTTTTGATTGATACATTCTCTCTCTGGAGAGGTTGATAGATCACGAGTTGTTGACATCACAGATCTTGGCGAGATAGTTTCAGTCTTAGTGTGTTGGAATAATCTGTCTGCTTTGTTTTGGTGAAGTGAAGAGGCTAGGGGATTATGCTCTACTTCCTTGTTGGATAGTACCAAAAACCCAGATCCTTGAATCTGATCTAGTCCCCCTATGGTATCTTTTGTGAGTCACCTTTAGAGAGGGTTAACCGTGGTGGACATTCCCTTAATTGGGTCAACCACGTGGATGGAACCTCAAGTGGTAATAACCATTTTTGTTGTGGTAGCAACAACTGCTATATAAATGTCCTTGTGGAGGAAATATTCATAGGTGCGATCTCTTGTTGGGCTGTCAGATCTCCCTAGCAGCTCCTGATGTATTCAATTCTCAGACTATGTCAAAACCCTGGTGCGCTTGGATTGGAGTTCACCCTCTTGAGATCACAAAATTTGCAGAGTCAAACTATTACTACAAACCCTAGTGAGGCCAAATTTTCATTTTCTAGGAATATGTGCGTTATTGGAAATTTTTTTGGAACATGCACAATTAGCACTCCTTGGGATTAGCACACTTAGTCACTTGATTGTTCATGCGTAGGGTTGCTTTGTCCCATGTTCATTATTTTCAAACATGCTTGGAATCACTTGCTTTCTATTTTGCGTGCTTGTTCATCTATTTGGTTACTAAAAATGAATGATCCCAGAATAATCTTCAAACTTGGACAGAAAAATTTGCGAACAATCTGAAACTGAAAACCTAAAATTTGCAAAACCTGAAGTAAAAGACCTTTCTGGAGTCAAAAGTCATCCCATAGGGTCAGAAAGTCATATGAGTTTTGGCAACTGTCATTTGGGAACCCCTGTATTGTTGGATGGTAGCTTGTATAGTGTTGTACGAGTTTTTCCACCAATCAAAAGTAAAAAGTCAAAATCTGCTATCAACTGTCGTGCGAGTCTTGCAATTGTCATACAAGTTTTGTCAATTGTCATCTAGGAGCATACCCATTGTCGTATGAGCCTTCAAAAAGTCATTTGAAAATTTTTGAAAAATTTCTAGAAAGTTGTCAAAACTATCAGAGATTCAGCTTTTACAGCCTATTTCTAGAATCTGTCAAACAAATCATTGTGTCAGGAATAGAGCAGAAAACAAGAAAGAATTTGATCATTTTCCCAAAGTGGCCTCTTGAGTTTGATTCAGCCTTCTATTTAATTAATTTGAATCTTTTTCATCTTGTGTCAAAACCTTGTCAGATCATCAATCTCTAATCAATCTTCAAAATGGCTAAGTGTTGCGAACTCGTGTCTACTATCTTTTGGGCATCTACCCATACTACTAGGGCATAGTATCCTTCATTTATGTCCAATCTAATCTTCAATCAACCTAATCTTGACAAGGTTGCACCATTTGATCTTCTTGAATCAAGTCATTCTTTAGGCATGTTCATCTTGCTCTTTTGCTTCACCTAAGGTTAATGGTGGAAACTAGAGCTTCGTCATGAAAACAAAGAGAACAACCCATGATCTCTTTAGAGACATCTTCTGTATTTGCTTAGACAATTCATCAACCTTATGACATGACCAAATTTGGAGAAGACACTCTTGGAAATCTTTTCTTGAAAGGTGGTTACGTTACTCCTCCTGCATCAATCCAAGTAGGTAATCAACCACCCCCTCCTTTTTCAATTCACAGAAGCTATCAGATAACTCCACACCAATCTATTCCTAGTAGCTCTCATCACAACAACATGTCTCATAGAGGGACACATCACGGGTCTCAAGGACATCACTCTCAACATGGTGGGGATAAGGAACCCACACCTTTTGAAATTGCTCGATATCAAAATGATGATGAATTCAAGAAAATGATGAGGCATTTCTTGAAGGAAGATAGAGAAACATACTTTCTAAAGTTAGCTCATCAAGGAGCTAAACTTCCTCCCAATTTTAATGTTGAAGATATCATTACGCATGAGGAAGAAACTCCTATCACGGCTATGATGAAATAGATGCATGCCATGCAAGTCAAACTTAACAAACTTGAAAAAGAAAAGGAACCTAAGGAATTCTCCATGGAGGCCCTATGTCCTTTTCCATTTGATAAAGACTTGTACATGCCACCATTCCCTAAGAGAGTGGAAATGCCTAAATACGATAAGTATGATGGAAATTTTGACCCTCAAGATCATGTCAGAGAATTTTGTACTCAATCTATGGAGTTCATGCATGAACCAACCTATTTGATGTGTCTCTTCCCTCGATCTCTGGGAGGAGCAACCATTCATTGGTTCTCTAGAATGCCTCCTACAATCAAAACCTTTGAGGAATTAATCAAATTGTTCTATCAACAATACTCCTATAACATCCAACATCCGATCACAATGGTCGACATCTAAAATCTGAAACAATATCTAGGAGAACCAATCCTAACATTTCTCAAAAGATGGCGAAAGAAATTCTCTCTATATGCTCGACCTATTCCAAAAACTGAGAAACTAGAAATCTTCATCAATAATCTTGTTCCAGAAATCAACTACCCTTTATAAATGAAAAATCATACATCTTTGATAAGATGGTAGACAATGCGATCAAAATTGAAAAAGTACTTGTAAAAAAAGGAGACATCACACTTTAAAAGGACAAGTATGAATCTGGATCTAGTTCTAAGGACCAGAACAAAAACTCGAACAAGAATAAAGGTGTCATCATAGATGGTGTTGTTGATACTATCCATGCCCCATCTAAGGCACCAACTTTCAATCTAACTATCGGTACCCAAGTCATCAAAGCTTCAAAATAAAAGGTACCCAAATCATCTCAAAAGATAAAAGAGTACAAACCTTGGTCTGCTGATAATAAACAAAAGTTCACTCATCTCAGAGAATCTTTGGAATTACCTATGAAAACTTTGTTGGCTAAGAACATCATCTCTTTGCTTGAGATCTGACAATTTGATCCTGAACCTAAACCAAAATGGTGGAAAGAGAACAACTTCTGTGACTTCCATCGTAGTAAGGGTCATACAACTAATAACTTCTTGCGCTTGAAACATACCATTCAAGAAAAAATTGATAGTGGAGAAATCATGATTGATAATCATAAGAGCAATAATGATCATACAACATTCACAGAGCCATTTTCAAAACATAGTCAGGGAGAGTCATCTTCTCAGCCTAATGTGGGTGCCAAGGTCAATTATGCTTATTCTAGAAACAATGTTGTTATCAATATGGTTGAACCATGTCTATTTGAGTGTTGCAATGTTATCACAATTATAAGAAAAGATAGAGAAAATCAATCAACTAATGCAGTTACTCAATCACAAGCTCAGGTGCATCTACAAGGACAAATCCCAGATTCATCAAATGTCCCTAAGGTGCCTTTCAATCTGTCTTCCACTTCTAAATAGAAGGCCACATCTAAATCTTCAAATCCTAAAGACACAAGGCCTACATCATACAGTATTGTCCAACAACTCTAGCATACAAATGCAAAAATATCCATGTTTGAGTTGCTTTGGATATCTCCAGCTCATAGACCCATTCTAAATAAAGCTTTGCTCGGATCCAATGTTCCTGACAATCTTGATTTAGATAGATTCTAGACTATGGTTGGTCATCTTATGTCTCCGCAATATATCTCCTTTTTAGAGGAAGATGATAACTCCTTGAGTCATCCACATAATCAACCCTTGTATATTGAAGTTTTGATCCAAAACCATCACGTCAAACGTGAGTTGATAGATGGGGGCGCTGGTTTAAATATCTATTCTTTCAGCTTGATCACACAATTGGGATTTTGAGAAATGGCCATTGATCCTAGAAAGAAAATAACTATCAAGGCATATGATGAAGAAGAAAGATCCTCCAAGGGAACAATTGTCTTTCCTATCAGAATAAGTCCTATCATTAGAGATACTACATGTCAAGTTCTTGATATACCTTTAGCTTACAACATTCTTCTAGGGAGGCCCTGGATACATGAAATGAAAGCTATTCCTTCTACATACCATCAGTGCTTGAAATTTCCTTATGAAGGAGTAGAGGTAACCATCTCAGCAAATGTATCTACAACTTGCAATGCATTGAAATAAAGCACTAATAAACTTGTTCCTAATAACAAAGAATCTTCCACTAAGCAGTTAGACATTGCTTCAACATCCAAAATGGAAGACATTGCTAAAGAGGTCACAATAAAAGAAAATGGTATGGGAGAATATACTATGGAGCCAATCTTATCTTTGACATCTCTCCCTATCTCACCTAAGTCTTATGGGAAAAATCTGAAATAGTCCAAAGCAAAATCTAAAGAACCTCTTGAGGTGTATAAAGGTAATTTTGTTGCCGAACAAGTATCTAAACAAGAATTTGAAGAGGATGAAGCTGTGCTTGCATGACTCTACAAAGAAGAACGTAAATCTCAAATTGATCAATCATGTGATTCTAAAACATCAAAGGTCCCTTCTAAGTCATATGGTCTAGGGGACAAATTGACTACAAAGATGGGATATACAAGAAAAGGACCTCTAGGACTACAAGGTAAAGGTCTTCTATTAACTCTTGACCATCGGGGTCGAGCAAACAAGAATACAATATGTCTAGGATACAAGAAGAAGCTTTTCTATCTTAAAAAGAATTCCCCACATGTCATAGAATAGATTGAACTAAAGGAGGAAGCAATACAATGATCTGATAGTGATGATTTTGACACTACTAAGGAGTTCATTCCTTATGAGCATTTTCCTAAAGAAATAAAAGACATCCCTGATGTTGAAGATGATCCAATAAAGAGAATCAATGTAGTAGAAACACAAGAACCTACTATGGAACAAGAGATAGTTGCAACAAAAGAACCAGCTAATCTTGAAGGTAATCAAATAGACAAAAGGGAAGATAGGCCTATCACTATAGCTAAGCACTTGGAGTGTTCTAGTGATTCTGAAATAGATTCTCATGAGTATGAATTCAAATCAGAATTTGAGGGTAACCCTTCTTGGGGTATTCACCCTGACTTTACTCATGTTCTTAAATTTTCTAGAGGCATAGATGAGGAATCCAATGACTATGAACGGGGAGCCATTCCAGAGGAAGATGAACTTATTATAGAAAAAACTATTGATGTTATTCACCAATATGCACCTAAACCCAATGTAAGTCTAGAGTGAAATAATGAACTTAACGACTCTGATCCACCTATGGTTGAAATGGACTCCCACAATGACATTGAGCCTATTCATGAATTGAATGTTTTGGGTTGTAATATCACCTTCAAACTCAAGCATTGGGTTAGGACCAATGATGATAGATCCATATCTGTAAACACTATCTCTCAATCCTTTCCCACTTTGACTATCCAAAATCTTGAACTTCTTGACCAAACTTCTACGAATCCGAGCTAAGATATCTTTACTTTCTCGAATGACTATGCCCTTGCTTGCTACCTAAATGCAGTTGAGCCTATGAAGAATTCCATTAGTGAATCAAGTGTCAGCATGATAGAGTCAGACATCAAGTATCTTAGTCAAAAGAATAAGAATAAAAATAAAAAGAAAAGGAGTTCTGAGGGTGAAAACCACTTTGTGGCAGTCTCAGAACCTACAAAAGTAAAAATAAAAGACATATCCAAAGGTGAAAACCTCTTTGAGGTGCCTAAGGATGAGATATTTGATGTCCTTCTGAGTCATTTATAGGACAGATCTCCAGTTCCAATTGAGCCCACTCAATCTATCAACTTGGGAACATTAGAGGAGCCACAGTTGATCCATGTAGCACAATCTTTATTAGAAGAAGAGAAGAAAAAATTCACTACATTCCTAACAGAGAAAAAGATCAACTTTGTATAAATATATTTAGATATGCCAGGGTTGGATCCTGATCTTATAATGCACCATTTATCTATTTCTCCTAGAGTAAAACCTGTTAAACAAAAATTAAGAAAGATGCATCCACATGTTGCACTCTTGGTCAAAGCTGAATTAGAGAAACTACTAAAAGCTGGATTCATCCATGTTATTGACTATGCTGAATGGATCTCAAATATTGTACCTATTTCTAAACCAGATAAATCAATCAAAGTGTGCACAGACTTTAGAGATGTGAACAAAGCATGCCCTAAGGATGATTATCCACTACCTAACATTGATATGATAGTGGACATGACTGCAGGTTTTGAGATGTATTCTTTAATGGACGGTTTCTCCAGATATAATCAAATAAAAATTGCTCCAGAGGATCAAGAGAAAATTTCTTTCACATGTGCATGGGGTACCTTCTGTTGGAATGTCATGCCATTTGGGCTTAAAAATGCTGGTGCTACATATCAGAGAGCTATGACATCTATTTTTCATGACATGATGCATCGAACTATGGAGGATTATGTTGATGATAATTTAGCAAAAGCTATGATTAGAGATGAACATCTAAATGACTTGAGCAAGATACTAGACAGAATGGAAAAATTTAGTCTCAGACTAAATCCTAAGAAGTGTGCTTTTGGTGTCACTTCTGGAAAGCTCTTAGGATACATAGTTTCAAAGAAGGGCATTGAAGTTGATCCAGCTAAAGTAAAGGCTATAATGGAGATGCAACCCCTGAAGAATATTAGTCAAATGAGAATATTACAAGGGAGAGTACAATCTATCAGGCATTTCATATCATAGCTTGTGGATATCTCATAGCCTTTTACAAAAACTTTACATAAAGGTGTGAATTTTGCGTGGAGTGAAGAATGTGAGAAGAACTTTAACCATATCAAGAAATATCTATCAAATCCTCCTATCTTGAAGCCTCCTATTCAGGAGAAGTCACTAATCCTGTATGTCTCCACCATAGATACATCACTGGGGGCATTGCTAGCACAACATGATGAGAATAAAAAGGAAAGGGCTATATATTATATCAGTAGAACATTGGTTGCATATGAGAAGAACTATTCAATGATTGAGAAAGCTTGTCTAGCTATGATCTTTACATCATAGAAACTGAGACATTACATGTTAACTAGCTCATACCACACATTTGGTAGCTAAGATTGATCCACTAAAGTACCTACTAAGCAAAGCTGCCCTCACAAGTAGATTAGCCAAATGGGTCACGCTCTTAAGTGAATTTGACATTGAATATGTTGAAAGAAAAGCTATCAAAGGACAAGTTATTGCTGATCAATTAGCAAGTGCACCTATGTTTGATGATACACTGATGCAAATAGAGTTCCCAGATTCCTCTATCATGAATCTTTCTTCTAGAGAATGACAATTGTTCTTTGATGGCTCCTATACACAAAATGGATCTAGAGTAGGCATATAATTTATCACTTCTCAAGGGTACTCAATACCCAAAGCATTCAGATTAAAGTTCCCTTGCACAAATATTATTGCTGAATATGAAGCCCTTTGCAATGGTATGAAACTAGCAATTGAGTGGAGAGTGATTGAGTTACACATTCATGGGGACTCCCAACTTGTTATCCATCAAGTTAATGATGTGTACCAAATGAAAGATGAAAATCTCATTCCATACAAAAGAATGGTAGATGATCTAAAGAAATATTTCATATCTATCAAATTTGAGAAAATTCCTAGAACAGAGAACAGGGCTACCGATGCAATGGCAATGCTATCTACTCTATTACAGTAGCTTGAACATGAGCTACGCTACGAGTTCCTGGTGGAAGCACTATCTTATCCTGCATATGATTCCCCTGAAACCCACATGATCTGCACTGTTGTTGGTCATGATTCATCTCAATACAAAAATATTTTCTCCTATCTCCAAGACCAAATCATTCCCGATACCTTCAATTGCCATGAGAAATGATACCTTATCCGCAATGCATCCTGGTATGTCATCATTGGTAATGATTTGTACAAACAAGGTCTAGATGGTACACTCCTTAGATGTTTAGAATGGGAAGAGTCTCAATGTGCACTCGAGGAAGCCCACAAGGGTATATGTGGATCACACTCGAATGGTTTAACACTAGCTCGAAAGCTTATTAGGGCTGGGTACTATTGGCCTGAAATGGAGAAAGATGCAATCAAGTTTGCTAAGAACTGTCAAAAGTGCCAAGTACATGGTAATTGAATTCATGCTCAAGAGAGAGATCTAATTCCCTTTACTACACAATGGCCTTTTCCCCAATGGGCATTTGATCTTATAGGAACCATATGTCCTCATTCTTCTAATGGACATACCCATATAATCACAGCTACAGACTATTTTACAAAATGGGTAGAGGTAGTCCCCTTGACTCAAGCAACTAGCAATAAAATTTCTATGTTCATTCTGAACTACATCATATGTCGGTATGGTATTCCACATTCAATAGTCATAGATAATGGTGGACAATTAAAAAATAGAGATTTAGATGATCTATGTGCCAAATTCAATATTACCCAACATTGGTCATCTATCTACTATCCTTAAGGGAATGGACAAACAGAGGCTTCTAACAAGAATCTATTGAAAATATTGCACCATACAGTTAATAAATCAGGAAGAGACTGGCATCTCATGATCAATCCAGCTCTCTCGGCCTATAGAAAAAGTATTAGAATGCCCACTGGGGCTACACCTTTCACTTTAGTTTATGGGTCTAAAGTGGTACTGCCTATTGAGGTTGAAATCCCATCACTAAGAATCAGAATGCATGGTCTAGTAACTGATGATGACTATAGAGTGTCTAGGTTGAAAGATCTTGAACTACTAGATGAGCGCAGATAAGCAATGTACGATCATCTTAGAGTGTATCATAAAAGAATGTCTAGAGGCTACAACAAGAAAGTCAGACACAGAGAATTTCAGGTTGGTGATCTAGTCTTGAGAGAGAATCCTAAAACTCAATCACATCGAGAACACAAGGGGAAGTTTGAACCCAACTGGCTGGGTCTCTTTGTTATCACTGCTACTTTTGGCTCTAGAGCCTATCAACTCTCTACGACTGAAGGAGAATAGCTTTGAGAACCAATCAACGTTCTCCATCTGAAGAAATTATATGCCTAAGGCATTTAGTGTATGGTAAAATGTACTGAAAAAATCTTAAAAATCTGAAAAAGTCCTAAAAAAATGAACATCTTGGTGAAAATTTAGCAATAGGCACCTTGATGATTCACAAAAAAAAACAAAAAAACCAAAAATATCAAAAAAAAAATCAAAAAATGAAAAAAAACAAAAAAAATGAGAAAAGGAAAAAGTGCTTTGGTGAAAACTTGGAAACAGGTGCCTTGGTAGCAAAAATAGAATCTCTACCAAGATGGTGAAAACTTGGTCAATAGGCCCCACTTGTTCAAAATGCTCCATCTATCAGCACAATCTTGGTCTTTCCCAACTTTCAGTCTTGCTTTAGTTTGTATATATCTCTCGGTTTGTTTTTGCATTCCTGTTTTCAATAAGTCGGTCTGTACACCAAACAGCTCAAGTGTCTATATCCTATCAATGCTTAACACTTGGGGGCAATCAATGTCATATCCTATGGTATCCAGTATACTTTAGATGTGTCATATCCAGTCATAGTCCTTTGAAGCTTCATCCAAGTCAGTCAGTTAGTCTCCTCTCCAGAAAGGATTTTGCATCTACAACAACGCAACCAAACATCAATACAAACTGAAAACAATCTATGCTTTTTACATGCTTTTATCTCCTTGTATGCTTACTGATTTGCATTGAGATTTTTGCATATTGTGTCCTTTGAGCTCTTCGATGATGTCCTCTACAAGATTTAGAGAGTGATGACTGGGGGCATAATCTTTTCTTTGTCTTCTTCTTGTATGTGAAAATCTAACAACTTTGGAAATTTTGGATTGAAATGGTGTCTGTCTGTAAGAGCCTCTATCTCGAATTGGATGGCCATGCGTACCTCGACCATTGATACTTGGAAAATTCAAAGAAGTTTGATCTAACTATTGTCTTTTTGAGTGAGTTCTTTCTCCTACTATGAAACACAATCTTGCCTAAGGATGTGAATAATAAAGGGTCACTACGGGTAATTCACACTGGATTTAGAATGATTCTTGATTATTTGATGTGTTTGAACGCAAGGAGTATTCTAGTCATCACAACATTTATGTTCTGATGCTTATACAAATTACTATATCAAAATGGACATGATATTCAAGTCACCTTGGTGTTTGTGCCTTGGTGCTTATATCTAATTTGACATTCTGAAAATAAAATCAATATTCATATGTCCATGGTTGCCTAACCAATGGGTGTTGTATTGATTTCTGCGCATACAAATCGATATTCATATGTCTATGGTTTCATAACTAGTGGACATTGTATTTATTTATTTGGTTACCTAAAAATTCAATGATGACAAATGACTGACACATGATCAGTAACTAGGTCCTAGGTCTTAAGTTGTGTTTCATTTTGCATGTCATTTTTTCATTTTGCACTTTGCATGATCTCACAATGGTTGGATAAATTGCAATGCTTAAACGATTCTTCAATCACATCTTCAAATCTAACAAGAGCTGAATCTTCCACGAAGGTTTCTTCATAGAACCGCAAGCAGTCACTATCCTGGGTTAGACATCATTTTGTTATAAGTAGTGGTTGCTGTTGCACCAAAAGATCGAACTGTTAATGCTCGATACAACCACTAGACTTATAGAAGACACATGAGGCGGTTAAGCCATGTCACAAATTTTGAGGAGAGAACTGACCATTTTTCCAACAATCTCCCCCTCAATGTTACCCAAGGGGATTCAAACTTGTGACCAAGCTTTGATACCACTTGTTACAAGTAGTGGTTGCTGTTGCACCAAAAGATCAACTTGTTAATGCTTGATGCAACCACTAGACTTATAGAATACACAAGAGGCAGTTAAGCCATGTCACAAATCCCGAGGGGAGCACTGACCATTTTTCCAACACCTTTTTGACATAAGATTGAGTACTTGTCTTCATCAATACCTGCAAAACATATCATGTGTATCATTGCATTTCATATGAATTATCATTCCATTTGTTACATTTACATTGCATACATGTGCATCATCAAAATCATACATACATATTTCCATAATCACTTACATTTGCATAACATCATACATATGAAAGAAATCATTGCATTGCATAAATCCATACCTACATTCTACATTACTCATACCATTTACATCACATGATATAATCATAAATCAAAACATGAAAAGTACAAATGATGTCATAACCAAAATCTTGATCTCATATATATATATATATCATAAAAATTGAACTATTTAGGGGTGCACCACTGGCACAGTGTACAAAAGAATGAGCTCATGTGAGCTGTCAGAAGTTAGATCAGTATCAAAATCAAAAGAGCAAAAATATCAGAACATATCATGACGGATCAACTACCTGCCCGATCCTCTGCATCTGGTGGAGGTGGTGGTGGTGCATCTGGTACTGCCTCAACTCTGGGTGCTCTGGCTCCCTTTGATGCTATCATATACTGAGAATATGTAGGAAGTCTCTGAGTAGCTAGAACAATAGTATAATAAGCAGACACATAATATGCAGCTCAGGAGGTCTGATGGGTCACCTCTGTCTGTAATCTCCTACACTCCTCTCAGAGCTGAGATCTTTGTCTATCTACCTCAGTGAACCACTCCTCCCAATGAGCACTCTGTACCTTTAGGTCCATGACCTATAATTTGAGCCTCCTGATGATCTCTTATGGAGTCTGTGGTACACTAGGATCAACATCCATTGCTAACATCTCAGTATCTACCACTGGCTGCTCAGTGGTCTCTACTCTCTGCGCCTTATGACGTCTAACCTCAGCACCATGATCAAAACTGGTATCACCCTGTAATAGATCAGGACTAGCACCTACATCCTACTGTGCACCTAATACATCATATGCTATTCCCACACTACCCAAAGTGCCACTCTCTCCTCTAGTGTATCTCCTAGAAGTACCTGCAGGTCTGCCTGCTGAAGAACTAGTAGGATGAGGGGGTGGTCTAGTATGTCTAGCTGGTCTCTGTGGTGTCACCACTGCACTCAGCCTAGGAGGTGTAGGATGGGGTATTTGTGCCTGTGCACATCTCTATCCTTCACTTGCTGGGGCACCTATAACATCCATGGCCTCCTCCATGGAAGGAATCAACTCTGTTGGATCTGAGAACCTATATATTAGGTTCTTTGCAAGCCATGCAATAAACCCATCTGTAACACCAACATCCAGAACATCTGCTCTATAATCCCAATCTCTACTAACTATACTGCTATACTCCTGGGTACAAAGAGCATATGATAGTCGAGGGCCCTATCCTAATGCAAGCTCTCTTAGAATTCGTGCATAGGTAGCATGCTCCTGTGGTGCATCGTGGATGATGCCATACTGCCTCCATACCTTGGTAATTAGGAAGCACTCAATAACAGATGTAGGTCACCCAATCAATACATGGCTTTGACAAAAATAACTAAACTGCTCTCTAGCAGTAGGCCAGGCCTCTATAAGTAGATACGGTCTCCAAGCTACAAATGTCATATCATCGAGGCATCATCTCTAGTACTTTGTATGGCCCATGTGGACCTGTGTAACATAGCCTAAATAAGTATAAATCACCAGCTCCTATGGCTAGCGCTGTGACTAACACACTGGTATGCAAACTAGGATGTGCTCCTAGGCCCATATCTAAATAACTAAAGCACCAAAGGCAAATGATTTTCTCTCCTGATACATGATCTTGTGCATCTTAGAGAACATGTGTGCTAACATACACTGACCCCACACCAACTCAGAAGGAGTCACCATCAATTGTGCCACCCTTGGGGCCCAACCCATCAATAGACCATTCTGCTGATGGTCAGACATGATCATACCTCCTATCATTCCAACTATGATACACTCTAGTCTATGGGATTGTCCATAATGCTGTACTAAAGTATCCCATGATATAGATCCAGTAAGCTGAGTGTCATCTCTAAACAGTCTCTTAAAAGCATGAAAACTTGAGTTCCCCGAACTCACGTAATCAGGATGCTGACCATGGAATGGTATACGTAGAATCTTGTACACATCCTCAGGTGTGACAATAATCTCTCCAGTCGGTAAGTGAAATCTATGGGTCTCAGAATGAAACCACTCTATTAGTGTAGTCAAGAAGCCATGGTTTACCCTAATCTTAGGCAATTGAATTAGATACTCAAACTCGTAGGCAGTTAGATGTATCCTCATAGGGTCAGGCAGTGATATACAAAGTCTTTGAGTAGCAGGATGAGAGATGCATACATGAACATTGGGATATATGACCTACACAACATAGAAATGGAGAACCCTATCAGTAATTTGGTTGAAAAATAGGCTAATAGTACATAAATTTGAATAGTTCACTATCTCAGAAGGTACATTAAATGCTCATCAATCAGCCTAAGGAATCAGAAAATAAAAAATTTTGACCTAAAATGGAGTTTTAAGCTCACTGTTTTCCATACGATAATTCAGACTGGCACCGAAACTCGTATGAGTTTCAACAGGGTATCATACGACAAAGCATAGTCATACGAGTTTTTAAGGCTCCCCATACAATAGAGGAGGGACCCGATGAAATGTCGTATGACATTTGGGTCCCTATCATATGAGTTTCAGGGGGTTCTCATACGACAAAGAAAATGAAATTGGAAAGTCGTATGAGTCACAGAGGATAGTCGTACGAGCTTTCATGCATGCGAGAATTCAAAATAAAAAATGTATGAAAAATGACCTAAACATGCTATAAACATGCAAAAATGGAATTTTCAGAGGGGCACAAAGGTCCACCTATTGGATGTCCATACTATCGAGGTCTTTGATACCACCAACTGCACTCAAATCGATGCGAACTAATAGGTACCTTCATTTCTACCATTTTCTCGCTCAGAGGGCTCCACAAGGTTTTCAAAAGTCAAAAGTGAATAATGAATTAAAAATGACCCCTTTGGGCCTTTATATAGCTTTTGACCTAATTTTCAAAAGTGCTCTATTTTTCATGAAAATTGCACCCTTGGATAAGTTCGACGTTCTGAACCCATTTTCAGGATCAAAATTAAAATCTGAGATCGTTTACTATGTCAAAATTGTGATTAAAAATTTTTGGACCCAGGACGAGTGACTGATTGCAAAATCAACCTCCAATCATCACAAAAATCTAGAATTCAACTTAACTGATTATCTTACATCAAACTATCAAAATTTCAACTTGGTCAATCATGGTCAACTCATGGTCAAACCTAGTCAAACTCATTCTCCAAGACCTCTAAACGATGGAAAACACATTCTCGAACGTGCACAACCACTTCTCAAACCAATTAACATGCTTCTAAACTATAACGTTGACTTTTCTTGTCAGATTTCAATTTTAATCCCGAAGGGGGCATGGTATTGCATATCATTCAAGTCTGTAAATCTATATCTGTAATCAATCTTTCCTCAGTAATCAAGACAACAACCATGTCTAGTTGCTGACTCATCAAAAGTCCTTGTCACTTGGGGAAAATCTATCATCGCTTGGGGCATATCAGATTCATCGAGATCCATATCAATCTGGTATTCTCTTAATCTTGTAAACTGTATCAGCTTTTCGTAACCATCGGTTCATTAGTGTTATTTACTTGGTTCTTTGTAACTGAAGGGTTCAGATGTGATACCAATGTGATTCTTATTAACAATCAGGTCTGGAATCAGTCACTCACTTATTTGTAATCATAAGGTTTATAATCAGGCATTTTGACACTTTTTCGTAATCATCGGTTCATCGTTGCTATAGTTAACATTATCTTTGGTCATTCAGGACCTAAATCTAACATCTTTAAATCTTTCAATCAATTTCTATCTCGGAATCAGTTCATCTTTGAAATCAGTTTCAATCTCAAACATCTTTATCAAACACAAACTATCTTTGAACCACTGCACTTCGCACAATAATTCAAAGAGGGGCATAATGTAATACCCCAAAAATGGGCTATAAGTTCATTAACCTCCTACATCCTCAAATCAAATGAAATCGACATTGAAGTCCTAACCTAAGGCACATTTGAACATCATTGAATCCTAATTGATTATCCTTAATTTTGCATCGGGGAGTATTCCTAGAAATATTCCTATTTATCTTAATTATCTTTAATTTAATGATTATTTGGTGATAAAGCTAATTTATCCTAAATTTGATTAATTGAATATTTTGAATATTTAATTAATCAAATTTAATATTGTCACTTAATTATTTAATTACATTTAATTATATTTATTCCTACATTGTATTATTTAATTTTGGCAATAAATAAAAAATCTTATGATTAATTGATTAAATTCCTATTTAATTAATTAATGTCAATTGACAAATTTAATGATATAGTTTTTGAATAAAAGTTTGATTGAAATAATTGATTAACCCATAAATCAATTATTCTTAACTTCAAAATCAGTTAAGTTGAGGATAAATCACTTTATTTATTTAATTAATTCATAAATAATTGTGCACATTCAAAGAGCAGTTAAACTCAAAATCAGGAGATCAATGCAAGTTGTTAACTTTTGGAAACTCAACATCTATTTTGAGTTCAAAGCTGATCTAAACTTCTGATTTGAGTTAAAAGGTTGTTCTTGCATGATTTGCATGTTTATGTGAGTTAATTATCTCTGATTTCTTGTTGACTCAAAAATCAACTTGAGTTCATCAAAAGTGATTTATGACTTTTCTCATGCACCCTCAAAGTTCTGGATTTCTATAAAATCAAGGCTTCAGCTCCTCTAAAAGGATCCCACAAAATTGCATCCTCACACTGGCGAATTGGTGATCAAGGAATCTATCTTTTGCGAATCCAAGCTGTTGTGAGATTTTCATTTATTTTTGAGCATTCATATCTTTTGGCATATCATTCTTAGATCAATTGCATATCATATCAATTTCAGATAGATTAGTTTCATATCAATTTCTTTCATCATAATTGCATAGAAAATATAAAAATATAGATTAAATCTGCATTCATTTCATATCCATATTCTGCATTGAAATCCTTTGTTTAGGTGTTGCATTGTCACTGGTCTCGGTCTGATCTGAGAATATCATACTCGCATCTACTAGAAGGTAGTAAATCACCTAGTTAGCTTAGTTTCCATTTCATTACACGATTTTGATTTTTGCTAACCTCTAATGTTTTACTGAAGTGTTGTGTCTACAGCTAGGTACAAAATTCACACACACATTAGGCCCCATTGGATTTGATCAAATCCTACTCGACCGAGTCTTACTTGGTCAGATCTATCGACTTAGCCTAAAGTGCTTCATAGGTTTGTACTTTTATCCCTAAGAAAGTCATGCCAACATAAGAATTCAAAGCGTGCACCCTTGACTAAGAGAATTAGCTCTATATTTATAAGGATTTCATGGGTTTCAATCAAGATTCCTTGATTGACTGTGATTGAGGAGTTGAACTTAGAGTGTGTGGGAGTTCAATTGAATTGATTGCTTTGTTTAACATGATTGATTGATTTATCAACAAAATAGATTAAGAATTGACTGATTTGATTGAAGACTTAACTGATGAGGTGGAATAGAAAACTTAAATAGATTGATTAGTTAGGAGAGAGATTGGTGGAGTTAAAAGATCTGATTGATTAGTCAAGAGAGAGATTTGTGGAGTTAGAAGATGTGATTGATTAATTAACTCAAAGTGAGCATGAGTTAGCATTTAGAAGGATAAATATGATTTAAATAAATAAAATAAATTATTTACTTGCACATGTGGAGATATAGAAATGAATAAATAATTATTTATTTATTTATGAGAGAGGAATACTTAATTTAATTAAATAAATATCATTTATTTAATTGTGAGAGGGAAATTGACTTAATTATTACATAAATACAATAATAATAAGAAAGAAGGAATATTAATTAAATATAATTATTTAATTAATTATAATGAGATAAGGAATAATCAAATAATGTTTAATTATTTCATTACTTTATAACTAAATAGTTGATGAAATAACTAGGTAATTAACTAAAATTACTTAATTATGAAATTATAAAGAAATGATGATTTTGAATTCAAGATATAGTAGGACACAAATTGATTAAATAATAAAGATTATTTAGCAATGTAAGATGAATGTTAGTAAACTTATTACATTTAAAGCAATTGGTCATTTTCAAGTGTCTACAAGGTGTCCATTAAGTATGAGGTCCTACTATAGAAAATACACTAAGATGTGTGCAAATGGGTACTTAAATTGTACACTAATCAAGTGCTTACAATTTAGGATGGTACAATATGCTTATATAAATTTTGTATAGTTGTACTTAATTTTTTGCTTGGAAAAATGTACCCCCAAATTATTTTCCCAAAAATTTAATTGCTTAGATTTTGGCAAATGAACAATCAATCTTTAGGTTCTTGGGTGTTGTAGTTACAATGATGAGGTGTATTTTTCTCTAAGATGAATCAATTTTTTGTTCAAGGTTAGATATGGAAAAATTTATAAGAGAAGCTTAAAATCTAGTGTTTTGATACCATTTTGGAGTCGATAGTGAATCACAACTCCTCATAATCACTTGCAATCAAAACTTCTATCATATCTATGAAGAGCACACAAATATACAAGGGGGGTGAATTTGAAGTATATCAACAAATTTTTCTTTTTAAATTTTGATTAGATACAATAGAAATACTTTATTGAGATAAATCAACCACACATTAAGAACACAAAAGAACACAAGATTTACATAGAAACCCTTGCAGGAGAATGTTAGTATTATCGGGTCCAAGATTACTAAGAGGGGGGAGGGGGTGAACCAGTAATCTAACAAATTCAACTTTTCATAAATCATTCACCAACTTATAACAATTACCATTCATTGAATGCATAAATAAACTATTAACGTAAACATCCACAATCATGCAACATAATAACACCAATATTTTTCTCATGGAAACCCAAATGGGAAAAACTAGGTGTGGGGATGGTACCCACAAATAATTTTGCAGTCTTCTGAAGTACACCCGATTAAGAGCTTAGCCCTATTAAAAGTTTACAAATGCCCAGTTAAGAGCAAGACCTTGTTAGGAGCCACTTGGTTAAGGGATTTACCTCTAGCCATGTTAGGAGATTTACCCTTTTAGGATTAAACATGTTAAAGGATTTCAAACCCTAATTAAAGAGTCTCTTGGTTAAAGGATTTACAAATAAGATCTATTAAAGTCTACTCGGTTAAGGGATTTTCTTGTAGAAATTGTTAGGAATCAACAAGTAAATGGATCTGGGTGTAGTACTTCTCCTTTTCTTATTCAGATCCAATTAAGCATAGTACATCTATTTCTTGTATGAAATCTCCAGTCTTAACTTGATCTCACCTTCACATCCAAGATCTCTCTTTGCATTTTTTACCGATTTACATATAAATACCTCCCATGCTTATTAGGGAAATATTCAACTTACAAACTATACTACAAATGAATTTCATTCATTCTCACTCAATTCTTTAACCTTAAAATGTGTTATCAATCTAGAACCTTTGATTAAACATCCATGTTGGACTCAGGATTCATCACACATTGATTTAATCCAAGATAGTCAAACTTTATTTACTTCTCCAACATGCTTCTAAAACTTGATTACATCGTACCACCTTGAAGCATGCAACATAAAATAGTCATTACCAATCTATTAATCCATGCCATCAAAAACCTTGGAACACATAACCACTTATCACAACATGTTACAACATCACCGGTTAAGGATCTGACTAGCTATTATAAGAACTAGAACTCTTTCTTTTCACTAAGTGATCTTTTTTCCATTGAAACCTTGACTTCCAGTTCACCAAACATGATGCGGTCATGCTAGCAACCTCATCACATAGTCAAGATAACATATACTTAAACATAAAACCTAAATCCAAACATATTATAGACAACCATCAAATCATTCCTCCTTGTTTTCATCTTGTTCTTCTTGTTAACCTATCAAGCTGAAATAAATCACAAGTCACAACATACATAAGATAAACCTATGTGGACATAGAGATAGCATATAGAGACATCACTGAGTCTTCCATTATGATCACACAAACCAATTGTTGCTATATCTCTGGATACAACCTCTTGAACATGCATCAATATAACAAACTTACTGTCAACCAACAAACACTAAGTTGACATCAATGACAACATCATCACTGATCAATCTATCATTAAAGCTGCATCACACTCATACCATAACAATACTCAACTTATCTATGCATCAGTTGTGCCAACAATCTCCCCCTTTGGCATTGATGGAAACACCAATAATACCAAGCAAATAAACATTGTCTATTAGCTGATAATAATTTCCTTTAAAGTCTTCTCCCCCTGTGCCTTCAACCGAGTCTTATGCTAGTCTTCTCCCGACCTCCTTTTTTCTTCTCCCCCTTTGACAACAATGCCAAAGGAGAAATATGCCCAAATGTTGCATCTGTATTCATCTCTTGTCCAACTTCTCCCCCTAAGGAGTAGTCCCCTGAACACCAATCCATAGTGAAAGATATATCAATGAATTTAGTGGATTGATGCACCAACAAAATCCTAGTTCTACTAAGGTAGGGGCACAACCCCTAGCTGACTTCTAAGGTACTCAAAACTATCTTTAAGAAGTGGCTTTGTGAAGATATATGCTATCTTCTCCTTTGTTGGTACATATTCCAACTTCACCTCCTTCTCTTGCACTTTTTCTCTCAGAAAGTGATACTTAATTGCAATGTGCTTAGTCTTGGAATGAATTAATGGATTCTTGGAAATATTTATTGCACTTGTATTGTCACAAAACATAGATACTGGTTCAGTCACATTTCCTTGATACCTTCAAGAATCTAATTTATCCATGGAATTTGTGTATAGTTTACAACCGATGCTACATATTATGCTTCTTCCATAGATTGTGATATACAAATATGCTTCTTTCTTGTCCAAGATACAAGCCTTTTACCTAGAATGAATGCACCACCACTAGTGCTATTTATATCATCAATATTTCCTTCCCAATTTGCATTAGTAAACACACTTAAAGAGAAATCACCATTATGAGCATACCACAGAGCATAGTCAATTGTTCCTTTCAAATACTTGAATATCCTTTTGACTGCAACCATGTGAGATTACTTAGGATTTGATTAAAATCTATCTAGTATTCCAACTGCTTGAGCAATATCAAGTCTTCTATGAACAAAATAATGTAACTTACCACTCATCGATCTATACAAGGTAGCCTTTATTGCATTAGATTCATCATCCTTAGATAATTTACATCTTGTTACCATGGGGGTTCCAACCAGTTTGGAGTCATCCACACCAAAAGTCTTGAGTAATTCCTTCACATATTTGGATTGATTGATATATACACCATTCTTTAGTTATGAAACTTGAAATCCAATAAAGATTTTGATCTCCCAAATCATTTCCATTTCAAATTCCTTCTTTATTTCTTCAGCAAATGCCAAACTCATCTCATTATTTCCTCCAAATATTATATAATCAACAAACACTTCAGCTATCAAAAACTTATCTCCTTCAACTATTAGGTACACATTACTATGATCACTTGTTCTATCAAAACCACTTTGAATAAGATAAGAATGTAACCTCTCATACCATGCCCTTAGTTCTTGTTTTAGTCTATATAATGCCTTTTGTAGCTTACATACTATGTCCTTGTCCTTTGTCAATGCAAAACCATTAGGTTGTTCTATGTATACCTCTTCTTCAAGAATTCCATTTAGGAAAGATGACTTGACATCCATTTGAAAAACTTCAAACTTTTTATAAGTAGCATAGGAAAGTATAATTCTCACCCTTTTCAGTCTTTCCATAGGAGAAAAAGTCTCTCCATGGTCTGGCCTTCTTCTTGTGCATTTCCCTTGCACACAAGCCTTGCCTTAATTATGATCACATATCCATCTTCATTCAATTTGTTCCTAAAAATCCATTTGGTACCAATCACATTTTTATCTATAGGTCTAGGAAAAAGTGTCCATGTATCATTCTTCTCAATTTGATCAAGTTCTTCCTCCATGGCTTTTACCCAATCATCGTCTATGATTGCTTCCCTAACTGTCTTCAGCTCATACTTGGAAATAAAATAAGTACTTTCTCTGAGATTTATTTTGGTTAGAACACCTACATTCTTATCACCTATAATCTTATCAGAAAAGTGATTTAACTTCACATACCTAGGTATCACCGGTTCAAGTCTAGGACCTTCTTCCTATGCCAGTTAAATCACTTCTTCCACATTGTTTAATCTTTCGGTTCATCCACTTCCGGTTCAATGTACACAATCTCTTGATCATCCTCAGTCACTTGCTTTTTTGAAGCATCAGATTTCTAAGGGCATTCACCCACCTTTACATTTTCACTCTCAATCATTTTGTTAGTTTTCTTATTGAAATAATTATATTCTTTGATTTTAGTAGAATAACCCAAGAAAATACCTTCGTCACTTTTTGGATCAAACTTTCTTGTGAAGTCATCCCTCTTAATGTAACATCTACTGCCAAAGACTTTGAAATATTTAACATTAGGTGAATGACCATATCATAGATCATAAGGTGTCTTGTCAATTCCTTTCTTTACTTGCACCCGATTCTATGTGTAAACAATAGTACTAATTGCTTCTTTCCAGTACATTCCCAGTACATCACCTTGAATCAATATTGTTCTTGCAACATCTAGTATAGCTCTATTCTTTCTCTCTACAACACCATTTTGTTGCGGAGTCCTTGGGGAAACAAATGTCTCTTGATTCCATTATCTTCACAATACTTAACAAATTTTGTAGAAGTAAACTCACCACCTCTATCAGACCTTAAACAATTCAAATTCTTACCTGATTCCTTCTCAACTAGTGCCTTGAGTGCTTTGAATTTTTGGAATGCATCAGAATTTTCCTTCAAGAAATTTACCCACACCATTCTAGAATAGTCATCAGTAAACAATATGAAATATCTATCACCTTGATAACTTCTCTATCTCATAGGCCCACAAAGATCAATATGCCTTCAGATGAAAAAGACTTGTATTGGAAAGTAGAACTAATTAACTTACCCAAATGACATTCTTTAGACATCATGTTGTCTGGTTTGACTAATTGTGGCAATCCTCTAACTGCATTTGTCTTACTCATTTTGATCAAACTATCAAAATTTACATGACATAACCTTCTATGCCATAACCAACTATCTTCAACCTTTGCAAAAAAATAACTATTCATATTATTATTCAGATGGAATAAATTACCTCTAGTTTTCCTTCCGGTAGCAATCTCATCTCTCGAGCTTCCAATTATTCTACACAAAGCTCATTTAAATTCCAATTTGTAGCCTTTGTCATTCAGCTAAACCACACTCAACAGATTGTATGTTAGACCATCCACAAAATAAATTGCATCAATATTACTGTTACCATTCAAGGAAATAGTATGTTTTCCTTTAACCAAACAAGGTGTGTTGTTTCCAAACCTTACCACACCACCATCAAACTAATCAAGCTTGATTAAATTACTTCTATCACCACTCATGTGATGTGAGCACCTGTTGTCTATAATCCATTCATAATTGTGTCCCATGTGAGAAACTAGCACCTTTTCACCTTCTGATGTATCTTCTTTGACTGCAACAAACACAATCTCCTCTTCCTCATTATCTTTTGATTCTTCATCGGTGACTCCATCAACTGCAGCATAATATTGTTTCTTTCCTTTTTTGTTAAACTTTCTGAACTTATCCTTTTGTTCACCATTAGGACATCTAGCTGCAATATGTTTAATCTTACATGAAAAATATTTTCGTGGAATTTTTCCTTTGTACTTACTGGTCCCTCTAGGAAATCTCCTTTCTAGTAGTTCTTCAAGCTCTCCTTGTCTCCTTTCATCATCCAAGATACCTTCAAGTTTCCTCTTGTAACTTGATATGCAATCATAATCATGACTTAATTATTTACCTTTCCTTATCAATACATTAGACATCGATGCTTTGAAAGCTACCTCAAATCCTAGAATATTGTTATCAAAATTATTTAACTCAAATGTGTTAAGCTTACCGACCAGTCCATCTATAGTAACATTGTTAAAATTTCTTAGATCATTTATAAAAGACACTCTAATGGCATAAGCATGAAGTAGGGTTCTCTACATTTTACTTACCACAACATCTTCCTCAATAGTTCCACCAATGCCTCTGATAGAACTTACACAACATTTTACTCTTTGATCATATTGTGCAATTTTATCTCCTTCTACCATCTTCATGTCATCATACTTACCTTTGAGACTATATTCCTTAGCTTTTTGCACATGAATATCTCCACCGTAGATTAGTTTCAACTTTTCCCAAACATCATATGAAGAATCAAGTCCATGGACATCAACATATTCAATATGAGATAAGGAACTTACAATAGCTTCTTGTGCTTGAGTATTCTCCTGTTGTTCCTTTAGTTGATCAACTTTGAGAGTTTCAACATGATTGGTATACTTGTGTGTGACATGCATCCAGTATTGTGATCCCATATCTTTCAGATATAATTTCATTATATCGCTCCATACTAGGTAGTTTTCTTTAGTCAACTTGGGAGGTTCCTTCCTCATCATTGTTAGATCTTTTCCTCAAGATGTTAAGCTTACCACAAAGAGGACCAAGGATTTGATACCAATTGTTAGTATTATTAGGTCCAAGATTATTGAGAGGGGGGGGGTGGTGAATTAGTAATCCAACAAATTAAAATTTTCATAAACCATTCACCAACTTATAAAAATTACCATTCATTGCATGCATAAATAAACTATTAAAGTAAACATCCACAATCATGCAACACAATAACACCAATATTTTTCTCGTGGAAACCCAATTGGGAAAAACCACGTGTAAGGATGACACCCACAAATAATTTTGCACTCTTTTGAAGTATGATCTGTTAAGATCTTAGCCCTATTAAAAGTTTACAAATGCCTAGTTAAGAGTAAGACCCTTTTAGGAATCACCTGGTTAAGGGATTTACCTCTAGCCCTGTTAGGAGATTTACCCAATTAGGAGTAACCTTGTTAAAGTATTTCAAACCATAATTAAAGAATCACTTAGTTAAAGGATTTACAAATAAGACCTCATGTTAAAGTCTTCCTGGTTAAGGGATTTTCTTTAAGAAATTGTTAGGAATCAACAAGTAAATTGATCTAGGTGTAGCACTTCTCCTTTACTTATTCAGATCCACTTAATCATAGTACATATTCTTCGTGTAGGAAATCTTCAATCTTCACTCAATCTCATCTTCGCATCCACGATCTCTCTTTGCATTTTTCACTGATTTACATATAAATACCTTCCACGCTTATTAGGGAAATAGATGAATTACAAAATGTGTGAAAAATGAATTTCATTCATTCTCTCTCAATTCTTTAACCCTAAAATGTGTTATCAATCTAGAAACTTCCATTAAACATCCATGTTGGCCTCATAATTCATCACACATCAATTTAATCCAAGAACAATCAAACTTTATTGACTTCTCCAACATGCTTCCAAAACTTGATTAAATTGGACCACCTCAAATAATGTAACATAAAATAATCATTACCAATATGTTAAGCCACATCATCACAAACCTTGGAACACATAACCACTTATCATAACACACTACAACATCACCAGTTAAGGATCTGACTGAGTGTTCTAGGAACATCTCTTTCTTTTCACTGAGTGATCTTCTGTCCATTGAAACCTTGACTTTTGGTTCACCAAATATGATGTGGTCGCACCAACAACCTCATTACATAGTCAAGATAACATATCCTTAAACACAACACTTGAATCCAAACATAGTAGACACAACCATCAAATAATTCCTCCTTGTCTTCATCCCGCTCTTCATGTTAACATGTCAACCTTTATTCAATCATAAGTCACAATGTACATAAGATAAACCTGTGCGGTCATAGAAATAGCATCTAGAGACATCACCGAGTCTTCCATTATGATTGTACACACCAAATGTTGCTACATTTATGGATACAACCTCTTGAACATGCATCAACATAACATGCTAACGGTCAACCAACAAACACTAAGTTGACATCAATAACAACATCATAACTAATCAACCTATCATCATATCTGCATCACACTTATACGATAACAATACTCAAGTTATCTTTGCATCAATTATGCCAACAGAGAAGTCCACAACAAAATATTTCTTATATGAATTTAATTTATAAAAAAATCATAGGCACCAACTTACTATGAAGTAGCAACCTCAATATTTATTTCTCCTATAAATTTGAATATAATGATGATCACAAAATTGCCATATATTTAATTAGATTATTCTTTTAAAAATGTACTACAAAGTCCTCATAATCTTTGCAATTTTGAAATAATTTTCTCATGCATTTTCCTCTCTAAATCTAGTGCATGTATATATGTACTTGATTCTCTTTACACTAGAAACACAATCTCCATTTATACCTTTACATCAAAGGATCATACCATTTTGAATAGGTACTTCATTGAAGATTCATATATTCCCACTTATTAATTAAATCCCTTCACTTTTAAACTAAATAAACCCTTTGAAAATCATTACTAATTACAACAAGATATTATTTAATCATATAGAGTTTGTATTTTTCCAGATACTATTAAACACATTTTCTTTGATTGCTTTATAGTTAAAGAAATTTAAAATATTCTTTATTTTGATCTCAATGTTTGGAGTGTTAATATTAATTGGTCTAAGATTTTATTTGAAAAAATTAAAAGTTTATCTAAATAATTTAACCCGTTTTGACTTTTGTTGTCTACTAAAATTCATTGGAAGATTTGGGTTTATAGAAATGAGGAGAAATTCCAAGTGAAGGGTGCTTATAGAGTATACTAAGAAACTCATATTATTGAATGTTTTCTCAAGGTCATTGTCATCATGAAAATATCAAAGAATAAGTTTGAAAATCTTCTTGTCAAATGACTTATCATTGTTGATGCATCTGAAATACTCTATAGAAAAACATGGGCAAACAACAAGAATGAGAATCAACCCTTTCTACAAAGCCTCCTAGAATCTATGAAGAGATATAATGAGAGAGGTCCAAAAGAGGAGCAACACATGAAGCCCAAAAAGTGAAGCAAGACCAGATATTATACCAACAAAGTCAATAATGTAGTGTGTTAGGAAGTAATTTCAAATATGGACCTAATAGTGGGCAGTCATCCCAAAGACTTGAGTGAAATGGATCTATTCAATGAAAGAATGAACCTCTAATTGACTGTCATCATCAACTATTTTGAGTTCTTTTACATATGCTTATTATAATCTTATTTTCTTTGTTATATGTCTAGGAGGTAGGCTGTTATAATAGTATTTATCAATATTCATTAGCTTCTATCATTTTGTCACTTCAGATGGTTTGATATGATCAATTTTTTCTGTGATATCTTTATGAGATGAACAACTGTATATTTTATTTACACTCTATATTTAATATAAAAAAATCCATTCACTTGAAAACTAAATCACATGCTTCAAAAAATGATTACTATATGCAAGAAGATCACACCCTTTCCTTTTATCAAACATGCTTCTTAATACTAATAATTATATAATCAATAGTTTCATAAGTTGTTACATATTTAATGAATCATGATATCAAACACTGTTAAAATTACTACTTCTAACAACTCTTCCTTCCCATTGGTCTCAAATGTGCCATGTCTTTCTTCCCCCCACTAGTTTCAGCCACGCCTTTTCTGGGGTTGCCTGCAGCTGGGGTTGGGGTGTCTTCACAAACTGTTGTCATTGAAGCTAGGTGAAATGTTCATACTGGAATTTTTACTGTGCCTTTATCAGGGGTTATTCCTACCCCAGGTACTAATGGAGAGACCTCTGTTACTATTGGCTAGGATGTTCTAGTTCCTAGTGGCATCTGTGAGCCCCCTGCTACTTCTCGGGTTGGGTTGGAGGCTAATGCTCTTGGATCTAGAGGTTCTAGCCCTAGATTTGTCAAGGTTGGGGTTCCTTCCCCCAATAATACTATTTCTACTAGAAA
Source organism: Chamaecyparis obtusa (assembly GCA_027943335.1). NCBI lineage: Eukaryota > Viridiplantae > Streptophyta > Pinopsida > Cupressales > Cupressaceae > Chamaecyparis > Chamaecyparis obtusa. The sequence continues at coordinate 184,456 of BSBK01003479.1, forward strand.
AAGCTATGCTCATGCTACCAAATCTATTGCTGACGATCCCTCAAGAATGAAATATCAACCTGTTTCTTGTGCCAAGGCCTCCCCTATGGTGGTTTGTGGCCTAAACATGGTGGACAATGTGTAATTCTACCAAAGTTATGGGTTGGTCTGTAGATTCACATGCTTGTGTTCCTCTCTTCTAGATTTGCATTGGTGGACAACTAGTTCTTGGAAACCCTTAGTTTTTGGTAACATTGAGCTCTACCCTTTTGCAAAGAGGTTTTTAATAGCTGCATTTTCCTCCTCTAAAGATCAAGACTTGGTTTTGAATAATTCATGGGTTTTGTGGAATCATTCCCTTTCTGCCAAACCCTTTACAACATCCTTCAACCCTCTTACTAAACCACTTAATGTGGGTTCACCTTCCTAATCTCCTACTTCATTTATGAGAGATTTATTGCTTTGAGGACTTCAAAAACTCTCTTGATTGTTTTTTGAAGGTGGATGATGCTATAATCACATTGGATCACTCTAATTTTTCTTGCATTCTGGTTGATATGGATATCTCTACACCAATCCTATGGAATGTGGTGCTCATGATTGGGGAGAGGCCTTGGAATCAAGTGCTTGATTTATGAGGTCCTTCCTTTCTATTGTCGATGCTACTTCTCTACGGGGCAATGGCTACTGACTGCACTCTTCTACAACATAAAGGTCCCGCTACTTGGTGGAAGGATGCAAGTGAAGATCATTTAACAATATGTGCTTACGAGGATTCACCAGCTATTGATGAAGATCAAACCCCTGCTAAAAATATGAATGTTTTTCCTATTGTATATCAGGGTCAAAATCCTACTGCTAATCTAGGTCTCACTCCAGTTCTAATTCCATATGATCCCACTACTACTATAGGCACAATCCCCTCTAGCCCTGTGGACCATTCCTCTTTTACTGATTTTGCTCCTGCTCTGATTCATGATTATGTTGAAACTAATTAGCTTCTTTAGAAATCTGGTCACTACGGTGACAACTGTGCTAGTAGGGTTTCCTTCGTTAGGGAGCCTAAGGATATCATCACCTGGACTATTGTTCATTAGTGTAGGAAGAATGGTTTTTCAAACTCTCACCCATCATCTCTTGCAGTGTGAGTTTGTCATTTCTTTTGAAGGGACCCTAGCCTTTGTGCTATGTATTATGAATTTTTAGTCAACATCTGGTGTGTTGTCTAAGTGTTGTTGATGACCTATTCTTTCTTTTAGGCCTTGTTTATGTAAGGGTCAACCCCCTTGTAAAGCTTTTTATTTAATTCAAAAATATATTATGTCTTTACCACATTGAAAAAATAATTATTTTATTCTCTATCTTAACTAAGGTAATCATTGTCTAAAGTTGAAGGAGATCATTATACACTTGACCATTGTCTTAGATTGTTGCATATGATAGTTGTTGATAATTCCCATTAACATTTCATTATCTTCATTAACTTGTTTCTCTCATTGACATGTATTTCTATCTTATTAATATCAATATTGTAGTGTGTTATATGGTAATAAAATCACCGCTCTTTCTATCTTACTGATGGTGGTTCTCTAATTAGGATCAATCTATTTGATATATCTATTGTTCTTGTGTTATCACATAGAATATAAATTGACTAATCATACTCTACACTAATGTCCTTAAAAGCATACTTCATCCAATAAGCATTTATGTGTAACATGATATCACTATTATATATTTTTCTTTTGCAATTGATAAAGACAAAGAATCCCACTTCTTACTTAGCTAAGGCACAATACTATTTCCAAGGAAAAATTCCCCTTGACTTGTAGTTTTCTTGTTATAAATTTTATAGCTAAATCCATATTTGTATATGTTACATTAGAGTGAATTTTTTACTTCTAGGATACAATAGGCAAAAATTCATAGTCCTCTTTAGATATATAAAATTTCTTTTGATTGCTTGCACATAAATTTCTTTTGGTGTAACTTGAAATATTTTCACCATTCTTACAACTTTCATAATGTCTAGTTTATACATTGTTAAATACAATATGATACTACTATTATACCTATAAAATGTTTGATTTGATTTTGGAGATTCATCTTTTTTTCTCAACTTACAACCTCTAACCATAGCTATGCTCATTATTTTGCAAGTCTCTAATTTGAATCTCTTCAACAAGTCTCTAACATAGTTGGTTTGTGGAATTATAATACGTTTGTTAGATTGATAAATTTGTAAAAGATGGAAGAATGACCCCAATCATGGACATATGAAACTCCTTTTTCATATATTCTATAAATTATTTGCGCATATTTTCACCACTACTTTAAAAAATGTTGTCATCAATATATACCAAAATGATCAATTGATGGTTACCTTTAGTCTTGATACAGAGATCATTATCATCAATTCCTTAGTTAAAGCCTTTTTTTTGTAGATATTTTTCTAGTATTGAATACCATGCTTTGGGGGCTTGCTTCAATCCACAAAGTTATTTCTTAAACTTGTATACATAGTTTTGATTTTATGACAATTAAAATCCTTTAGGCTACTCAACATATAACTCTTCTTCCAAATTTTTATTTACAAATGTAAACTTGATATTCATTTGATAGACTTTAAATTATTGAAAATATAAAATTCCATGAAAATTATGATAGCTTCTAATCTAGCAATAGGAGAAAAAGTTTCTTCAAAATCAATACCTTCAATTTGGGATTAACCTTTACAAAATACTTTTGCTTATATTTTATCACTTGACCGTCATCATTTAAATTATTTTTGAAAACCTCTAGAAAATATTTAGGTTATATCCTAGATGGAAAAGAGAAGTTGGCATGTTCATATATGTACTTGCTAATATTCTTCTAGTTTGCAGCCCAACATCCTTATTACCAAAAATTTGACTTTCTAAGTGAATTTTTTGAACATAATTATTGAGTATATTTGTATCTTCTCTCTATTTCTTTTGCTTCTTCTATACAATCTAATTTATTTGAATGACCTTGAAATTTATGTTTTTGATGCATTATTTCAATTGATTTCATATTCGCACTCTCAAAAGTATTCTATAGTCTTTTGTCATAACATCTACAGGCCTTGAAGAATAATTGGATCTAGAATCAAATTTGGCCAAATCCACTCATCTCTTCTTATATATCACTTACTCCCAAATACATTGAAGTGCTTGACTATTATAGGTTTTCCCTTCCATTATTCATAATGTATTTTGATATTGTTTACTCTTATCTATCATCTATTCAAAATGTTTACAAAAATGTTAACCACTTCTCTCCAAAATATGTCTAATATACTAGATTCATTTAACCATTATTCAGACCATTTCTTGAATAGTCATAATCTTCCTTTCCACCACTCCATTCTATTGAGAAGTCCTTATTGTTGTTTTCTATCTTCTTATTCAGTGTTGTTCACAAAAAAGTTTAAACTTATTTGGTGTAAACTCACCTCCTCTATGTGATATTAAACACTTATTTTTGTCCAATTTCATCTTCACCATAGCCTTTTTGAAACTTTGAAACTTTTCAAATGCCTCAAATTTTTCTTCAGAAAAAGTAACTCATTCCATTATAGAATAATCATCAATAAGAAACAAAAAACATCTTTCACCTTGTAGATGTTGTGTTCTTGTATTTCCATAGAGATTTGCAAAAACATGTTTCAATGGCTTTGTTGTTGAATACTCTTGTGTCTTGAAGTTGTCTCTTGTATGCTTTCCATGCTAAAATTGCTTATAGAGAGTGTTAGAGTGCTTGGTGATATTTGGAATGTCTCTCATTTCTTTCTTAGTATTGATCTTCAGAAGATTTTCAAAGTTCATATGACCCATTCTTCTCTACCATATACCAAACCCTCATTTATTTGTCCCATTAAACACTTTTATCCCTTGATCTATTTAAAGATGCACAACTATTTGCCATCTTATATGCATATGCAACCAACTTTCCTATAGTTTCTTTTTTTATTTTACTTCGTATTTCATTGAATGTGGGAGTTTATCCTTGATTACACAATTGGTTGTCACCGAGAAGTCTATTCTTTAGATCTTCAACATACAAGACATTTTCTATGTTTTTCTTTCCATTTTTAGGATCGAGAGTACCTTTTCCAGTTATCTTTGTTCTATAATTATGTCAAAATTTCACAATGCTTTGATTAGTTTCATTCAAGGATAGAAAATTTCTCTTATCTCATGTCATGTGGATTGAACATCCTCTTTCAACACACCATTTGTTCCTTCTGGCTTGTGAATGAAATGCATCTTGCACAAGTATAGACTTTTCTATCTTCTAACTTTCTTGCTTTTGCTTCATCTTCCATAACATTTTATGTTTAATCATTTTCTTAGAAGATGATTCAACTTTCATATCCTGTTTGGGAGGTTTTGAAGGAATACTTCAACAATTTATGTTTCTCTATGATTTAGAGAATATGGCATTTTAATCCAACAAAGGAGAAAATGAATTTTAGTTCCTATTTTCTCAAAAGATACATATTTTCTTCTCTTCATAATTCATTTTTGCATTTTCCCTCTAGTCCATTGCCTTATGACCAAATTGAATATAGAATAAGCAATAAATAAAGATAGAATATTGGAACCTATTCATTTGATCCATTTTCTTTCAAGAAATGATATTCTAAAGCACATGCTACATATGCTAGTCCTATAAATAATGTGATTTTCCATCTTCTTTCTATCCTTAGATCCTTTGGAATAATCCTTACAACTTTTAGGTTTTTCTGCATTTGTCTTCTTTGGAGGCTTACCAACCTTTGACATTTTTTTAATCTTATTCAAAACCAAGACATATTTTGATGAATGGTGACCAAGTTGTCTATTGATGATATCTTCTAGGACTTCAATAATCTTCTTAAACTTTAAGCTTCTATTCAATTGATCATTTTCTTTCTCCAATTCTATCCTCATGGAGACAATTTTAGATTCACTCTTCTCAAATCCATTTCCTTTGGCTTCAAGTGAGTTCTCACAATTTCTTCCATCTTTCTAGCCTATTCCAATTAAACCTTTAGACTAATAATAATATTTTTGATTTCTCAAAGTGTTAGGACAAATTTTCTTTTGATTTATGGTTGTCTTGATCAAATTTCTACAAATAACTATTTTTGCCTTTAGATTATTTTTCTTAAGCATCTTGAACTCATTTATGGAACAAACGTGTTCTTCTTCAGGATCCACTTATCCTTCATGAATTTCAATACCCTCTCCTTTTGATCCCATTTTTTATTCTTCTCTCTTAGAGCCACCTTAATTTTCCATGACATCATTCTTCATCTCTATTGTCATAAAGAGAGTTTCTTCTCTATTACTATCTAAGACACTTTCCTCACTCTTCTTAGATGCGTTGTTGTCCTCTTTTCAATAGAGGCCTTTCTTGTGCTTGTTAATTTTCTCATGGTTGTGGACCTTTTTGTATTGCATATATGAGATCCCACCTATTGATAATGAGACTCTTGATTTTTGTTTCATTTATATGATTGGATTTTTGTGGATGCTTATTTATTTCATATGTACAAGTGATGTTATTTGACTTCTTGATCATATGATTGATGTTGATTTATTATTAGTGATTGATATATTATGTTTTCAAATGATTAAACTATGTGAAATTGTAAGAAGACACTCTAAGATGATATTTAATTAAATAAATAATTGTGATGAGTTATATGGTTTCTATATGATAAGAACCTTTTGAGATGATAAATGTTTCAAATATTACCGTGATATGTATATTAGTGTAATACCCCAAAAATGGGTTATAGGTTCATTAACCTCCTACATCCTCAAATTGAACAAAATCGACATCAAAGTCCTAACCTAAGGCATATCTGCACATCAGTTTATCAAAAACCCTAATTGATTATCCTAATTCTGCATCAGGGAATATTCCTTGAAATATTCCTAATTTATCCTAATTATCTTTAATTTAATAATTATTTGGCGATAAAATTATATTTATCCTTGAGTTTGATTAATTGAATATTTTGAATATTTAATTAATTAGATTTAATTCAGCCACTTAATTATTTAATTATATTTATTCTTAAATTGTATTATTTAATTTTGACAATAAATCAAAAATCTTATGAATAATTGATTAAATTCTTATTTAATTAATTAATGTTAGTTGTCAATATTTAATGATATAGTTTTTGAATAAAAGTTTGATTTAATAATTGATTGACCCATAAATCAATTGTTTTATTTCAAAAATTAGTTAAGTTGAAGATAAATCATTTTATTTATTTAATTAATTCATAATTATCTATGCACATTCAAAGAGAAGTTAAACTTTAAATCAGAAAATCAATTCAAGTTGTTATCTTTTTGAAACTCAACATTTATTTTGAGTTGAAAGCTAATCTAAACTTTTGATTTAAGTAAAAAGGCTATTTTTGCATGATTTTGCATGATTTTGTGAGTTGATCTATTTCTAATTTCTTGTTAACTCAAAAATCAACCTAAGTTTATCAAGAGTGATTAATGGCTTTTCTCAATGCATCCTCAAGCCCTAGATTTCTATAAAATCAAGGCTTAGCTCTTCACAAATCATCTCTCAAATTTGCACAAAGAATCAAGCTCTTGCATATGGGTGATTTTGTGAGATCATTCATAGTTTTCATAGTTTTGCATAGTTTTCATATCAATTCATATAATTGTTAGATTAAATCTGTATATCATTTCAATTCTATTCTAGATTAGATTCATATAGTTTTTCATCTTATTGCATTCAAAATTCAAAAAAATAGATTAATTTGCATTCATACAGTTTTTCATCTTTTGCATTCAAATCCTTCATTTAGGTGTTGCATTGTCACTGATCTCGGTCTAATCTGAGAATACCATACTCGTACCTACTAGAAGGCAGTAAATTGCCTGGTTAGCTTAGTTTCATTTATCTGTAGATTTCGATTTCGCTAACCTCTAATGTTTTACTAAAGTGTTGTGTCTGCAACTAGGTACAATTTTCACACACACATTTCTGGCGCCCACCGTGGGGCCCTTAAACAGGTTTCCATATATTTCTATTCTAACAATTTTTTTAGTTTTATGTCATTTTCTGCCATTTCTGCGATTTTTAGATTTTGTCCATACATTTTTCATACGAATTTTGCCTGATTGTTGTACTAGAACCCCTGACTATCGTATGACAGTTGAGTTTTTCAAGACTCGTGCCTATTTGTACACATTGTCATTTTAGACTTACATTGTCATGTGGGAAGATACCCACTGTCTTACGAGTTTTTAGATTGTCGTACGGGAGGTAACTAACTGTCGTATGAGTTTTACATCAGAATTCAATTGTCGTTTCAAATTTTCAGGCAGTTTTCTAGATTTGATTTTTGGATTTGGACTAACAGCTAACACTAACAATTGAGATATTTTATTTCTAATTGGTATTTTCTGATTCTGACTAGGAAAGTGCAACAAAATTGCTAAAATAGGTAAAATCTACTAAGCGCATTGCGAGGAACTCATATATTCTGTTCAATCTGATAACACTTCAATTTTGGATATAAAATGAACTCTCACATGTCAAGCTTGTGTGCATTTCCAACTTTCATAATTCACACTTCAATTTTGGATATAAAATGAACTCTCACATGTCAAGCTTGTGTGCCTTTCCAGCTTTCATAATTCACACTTCAGTTTTGGGCTATAAAATGAACATTGATTTGCTTTTTACATATCTGTTACACATAGTAAATAGGCCCTATGAACACTATTTGTGGATGATCTTGAGAGAGTGGGCTTCATTCACTTGTTCATGCATGCAAAGCTCTTCTTGACAAAGGATCCCCTTGTAGGTAGGGAGGATGCTGTGATTATTTCACGTTCTACTGGGTTTGGTCCTCAACTTTTGATCGATACATTCTCTCTTCGGAGAGATTGATAGACATAGTTGTTGACATCACAAATCTTGGTGAGATAATTATAGTCTTAGCATTTCAGATTAATTTGTTTGCTATGTTTGGGTAAAAGTGATAAGGCTAGAGGATTATGCTCTACTCCCTTTTTGGGTAGTATCAAAAACTCAAATCCTTGGATCTGGACCAAGTCCCCATGTGGTATCTTTTGTGAGACACCTTTAAAGAGGGTTAATCGTAGTGGACATTCCCTTTATTGGGTCAACCACGTGGACATAACCTCAAGCAGTAATAGCCATTTTCAGCATGGTAGCAACAACCGCTATATAAATGTCTTTGTGGAAGAAATCTCCACAAGTGTGGTCTCTTTTTGGGCTGTCAGATCTCCCTAGTAGCTCTTGATTGATTAAATTCTTAGATTGTGTCAAAAACTTGGTGCACCTAGATTGGAGTTCGCCCTCTTGAGATCACAAAAGTTGCAGAGTCAGACCATTACTACAAACCTTAGTGAGGCCAATTTTTCATTTTCTAGGACTATGTGCGTTATTGAAAAACTTTTGAGAACATACACAAGTAGCATTCATAGGGATTAGCACATTAAGTCACTTGATTGTTAATGCATAGGGTTGCTTTGTCCCTTGTTCATTATTTTTAGACATGCTTGAAATCACTTGCTTGCTGTTTTGTGTTCTTGTTTATCCACTTGGTTATTAAAAATAGACAATCTTGAAATGAACTTCAAATCTGGACAGAAAACCTTACAAACACACTGATTCTGAAAATTGAGAAATTGAAAAATTTGACACAAAATTCCTTTCTAGATTCAAAATTCATCCCACAGGATCAGAAAGTCATACAATTTTTGACCCTTTGTCGTATCAGAACCCCCATATTTTTGTATGAGAGCTTGTATATTATCGTACGAGTTTTGTTAGAAATCATAAGCAAAAATAAAAAACCTACTATCAATTATTGTATGAGCATTGCAATTGTCATACGAGTCTTGTTAATTGCCGTGCTAGAGCCTACCCAGACTCATATGAGCCTGGAGAAAGTTGTATGAGAAATTTGAAAATTTGCCAGAAACTTGCCAAAATTGCCAAAAATCTAGCTTTTCTAGCCTACTTCCAGATTCTGTCAAAAAAATCACTATGTCAGGAACATAAAAAAAACCATAAGGAATCCAATCATTTTCCTAAAGTGGTCTCTCGAGTCTGATCTAGCCTTCTGATCTATCGATTTGAGTCTTTTTCATCTTGTGTCAAAACCTTGTCAAAATTATCTTCATTTCAATCTTCATAAAAAATGGCTAAGTGTTGCGAGCTCATGTCCTCCATCTTTTGGGCGTCTACCCATACTACTAGGGCACAATATCCTTCATTTATGTCCAATCTAATCTTCAATCAATCCAATCTTGACAAGGTTGCATCATTTGATTTTCTTGAATCAAGTCATTCTTCAGTAGTCTTAATCTTGCTCTTTTACTTCACCCAAGGTTAATGGTGGAAAGTAGAGCTTCATCATAGCGAAAACAAGGAGAAAAACCCAAATTATCTTCAACAACATCTTCTGTGATAGCTGAGACATTTCATCAACCCTATGACACTACTAAATTTTGCAAAGATGCTCTTGGCAATCTATTCTTGATAGGTGGTTACGTCACTCCTCTTGCATCAAATCATGTAGGTAATCAAACAACCCCACCTCAATCAACCCCGAATAGTCCTCATAGCAACACTATGTCACAAGGAGGAGGCGCAAGCCAAGGTTCCCAAGGACATCAATCCCAACATGGTGCAGATCAAGAGCCCACACCTTCTGAAATTGCTTGATATCAAAATGATGATGACTTCAAGAGAATGATGAGGCATTTCTTGAAGGAAGACATAGAGACATACTTCCTAGAGTTAGTTTGTCAAGGGGCTAAACTTCCTCCCAACTTTAATGTTGAAAATATCATTACACATGAGGAAGAAACTCCAATCACAACTATGATGAAACAGATGCATGCCATGCAAGTCAAGCTTAATAAACTAGAGAAAGAAAAGGAACCTAAGGAGTTCTCCATGGAGGCCCTATGCCCTTTTCCATTTGATAAAGACTTGTACATGTTGCCATTCCCGAAAAGAGTGGAGATGCCTAAATATGATAAGTATGATGGAAACTTTGATCCTCAAGATCATGTTAGAGAATTATGTACTCAATCCATGGAGTTCATGCATGAACCAAACTACCTAATGCATCTTTTCCCTCAATCTCTAGGAGGGTCGGCCATTCATTGGTTCTTAAAAATGCCTCCAACCATCAAAAATTTTGAGGAGTTAATCAAATTGTTCTATCAACAATACTCCTACAACATCCAGCATCTGGTCACTATGATCGACATCTGCAATTTGAAATAGAACTTAGGAGAACCATTCCTGAATTTTCTCAAAAGATGGAGGAAAAAGTTTTCTCTATATGCTAGACCCATTCCAGAAACTGAGAAGCTAGAAATTTTCATCAACAACCTTGTTCCAAAAATCAACTACCATTTGCAAATGCAAAATCATACATCCTTTGATAAAGTGGTAGAAAATGCAATCAAAATTGAGAAAGTACTTGTACAAAAAGGAGACATATCAATTCAAAAAGACAAGTATGAATCTGGATCTAGTTCAAAAGACAAAGGAAAAAAATGGAACAAGAATAAAGGCATTGTCACAAACGACATTGTTGATACTATCTGTGCCCCATCTAAGGCACCCACTTTCAATCTCACTATTGGCACCCAAGCCATCAAAGCCTCGACAAAAGCAATAGAATCAAACAAGAAGCCATCTGACTACATACCTTGGGCTAAAAATCCTAAATGCAAGTTTACTCCTCTTGGAGAGTCCTTGGAATCCACCATGAAGACTTTGTTGGCCAATAACATCATCACCTTGCCTGAGATAAAAGTATTTGATCCTTAACCTAAACCAAAATGGTGGAGAGAGAATGATTTTTGTGACTTCCATCACAATAAGGGTTATAAAACTAATAATTGCATACGCTTGAAACACATCATACAAGATAAAATTGATAATGGAGAAATCGTAATTGACAATCATAAAAGCAATAATGATCATACAACATTCATAGAACCATTTCTGAAACATAGTCAAGGAGATTCATCTTCTCAGCCTAATGTGGGTGCTAAGGTCAATTATGCTTACTTTGGAAATAATATTGTCATAAATATGGTGGAACCATGCCTATCTGAGCGTTGCAATGTCATCACAATTGTAAGAAAAGATAGAGATAATCAATCAACCAATGCAGTTACTCGATCACAAGCTCAGGCACATCTACAAGGACAAATCCCAGATTCATCAAATGTCCCTAAGATGCCTTTCAATCTTTCATCTACTTCCAAACAGAAGGCTACCCCTAAACCATCAAATCCTAAAGACATGAGGCCAACATCATATAGTATTGTCCAACAACTCCAGTATACAAATGCAAAAATCTCCATGTTTGAGTTGCTTCGAGTATCTCCAGCTCATAGAGCCATTCTGGACAAAGCTCTGCTTGGATCCAATGTTTCTGACAACCTTGATTTAGATAGATTCCAGACTATGGTTAGTCATTTGACGTCTCCCCAGTATATCTCCTTTTCAGAGGAAGATGATAACTCCTTGAGTCATCCACATAACCAGCCCTTGCACATTGAAGTCTTGATCCAAAGCCATCATGTCAAATGTGACATTGATAGATGGAGGTGTTGGTCCTAACATTTGTTCTTACAACTTGATCACACAACTGGGATTACCCAAAGCTGCCATTGATCCTAAAAAGAAGATAACTATCAAGGCATATGATGAACAAGAAAGATCTTCCAAAGGAACAATTGTCTTACCTATCAAAACAGGGCTAGTTATCAAAGATATCACATGTCAAGTTCTTGATATACCTTTGGCTTACAACATTCTCCTAGGGAGACCCTGGATACATGAAATGAGCTATTCCTTCCACATACCATCAATGTGTGAAATTTCCTCATGAAGGAGTAGAAGTAACTATTCTAGCTAATCTATCTACAACTTGCAATTCATTGAAAGAAAGTGCTGACAAACTTGTTCCTAATAACGGAGAATCTTCCACTAAGCAGATAGACATGGTGTCTACATCCAAGATGGAAGACATTGCTAAAGAAGTCAAAATTAAAGACAAGGGTATGGGAGAATACACAATGGAACTTGTGTTATCTCTTACATCTCTCTTGTTGTCCCCAAAATCTTATGGACAACCTTCAGACAAAGTGAAACCTACAGCTAAAGAATCCCAGGTCATATTCAATGGGAGCTTTGTCACAGAGCAAGTCTCTAACAACATATCCGCTATACTCCTGTGTACACAAAGCATAAGACAACTAGGGCCCCATCCTAATCCAAGCTCTCGACATAGTCGTGCATAAGCAACATTCTCCTATGTGGTGTCCTGAATAAGACCATACTGTCTCCAAACCCGTGTGATCAGGAAACACTTAAGGATAGCGATGTAACTACCAATCAGTACTCTACTATGGTAGAAGTATCTGAACTGAGCACATGCAGCAGGCCAATGCTCTATCTGTAAGTACGACCACCAGATAACAAATGTCATATCATCCAACACTCGCCTCCAATAATCAGTGATCCCCATGTGAACTTGTGTGACATATCTGAAATATATGTAAATGATGGGCTCATGTGGCTGTCACTGATTTTGACATATCGGTCTGCATATGGGAATGTGCTCCCATGCCCAAATTTGAAGCACTAAAGCACCTGACGAAAATGACTTGCTCTCCTGATACACTATCTCGTGCATCTCAGAGAACATATGAGCCAACATACATTGTCCCCAACCCACCTCAGAAGGAGTGGCCATCAAATGAGCAACCATAGGGGCCTAGCCCATCAAAAGACCGTTCTATTGATGGTTAGATATGATAATACCACCTGTCATACTTGTTATGATGCACTCAAGTCTATGTGTGTGCCCATATCTCTGAACTAGTAACTCCCATGATATAGACTGGGTCAACTGTGTATCATCTCCAAATACTCTCCTAAAGGCATGTAAACCGGAGTTCCCATAACTCACATAGTCAGGACGAGGACCATGGAATAGAATGCATAGAATATGGTACACGTCTTCAGGTGTGATGGTGATCTCTCTCATCGGTAGATGAAAAGTCTGCGTCTCTGAATGAAAATGCTCTATCAAAGCAGTCAGTAGCCCGTGGTTCACCTGAATCTCAGGCAACTATATCAGGTACTCGAACCCACACGTAGCAAGATGCACTCTCATAGGATCAGGAAGTGACACATAGAGTCTTTGAGGGGCTGAGTGTGATATGCAGACATGTACATCAGGGTAGATGACCTATACAACATAGAAACAGGGTATCCTATCAGTAACTTGGTAAAAAATTAGGCTATATGTACAGAAATTGAAAAGTTGAATACTATAGAAGGTACATTAAATACTAAGGAATCAACCTATGAAATCAGAAAAGTAAAAAATTTGACCTAAGGTTGTGAAAAATGCTCTCTGTTTTCCATACGACTTTTCAAACTGGTATCAAAACTTGTACAAGTTTCTACAAGTTTCCATACGACAATCCATGGGTATACGACAAAGCATATGTTCCCGTATGATAACTGAGGGACCCGAAAAAATGTTGTACAACACATGGGCCCCTCTCATACGAGTTTTAGGTGGTTATGGGACGACAATTAAAATGAGATTAAAAAATCATACGAGCCCCAGTGGATTGTCGTACAACTTTTCGTAGTACAAAAAAGTGAAAATTCAACAATGTATGAAAATGATCTAAAAATGCTAAAAACATGCAAATTTTAAATTCACAGAGAGGCACATAGGTCCACTTACCGAGTTCCCGTACTGGGGAGGTCGTTGGTATCTCCGTCTGCGCTCGATTCTATGCGAGGAGATTGGAACTGCTGGGTTCACCAATTTTCTCTCAGAGGGCTCCACAAGGTTCACAAAAGTCAACGGTGAATAATGATTTGAAAATGACCCTTTTGGCCCTTATATAGGTTTTTGATCTAATTTTTCAAAGTGCTCTATTTTCCAAAAAAAATGCACCCCTGACTAATTTTGACTTTCTGAACCCATTTTCAAGATCAAAATCAAAATATGAGATCATTTACTAAGTCAAAATTGCGATTAAAAATTTTTGGACCCAGGACGACTGACTGCTTGCATAATCAACCTTCAATCTTCATCAAAATCCAAAACTCAACTTAACTGATTATCTAATGTCAAACTATTGAAATTTCAACTTGGTCAACCATGGTCAACTCATGGTCAAACTTGGTCAAACTTGGTCTCTAGGACCTCTAAACGATGCAAAATGCATTCTCAAACGTGTATAACCACTTCTCAAATCAATTAACATGCTTCTAAGGCACTTAACACTGACTTTTCTTGTCAGATTTCAATTTTAATCCCGAAGGGGGCATGGTATTGCATATCATTCAAGTCTGTAAATCAAATCTTTCCTCAGTAATCAAGACAACAACCACATCTAGTGGTTGATTCATCAAAAGACCTTGTTGCTTGGGGCACATCGCTTGGGGCATATCAGATTCATCGATATCCATATCAATCTGGTATCCTAATCTTAATCTTGTAAACTGTATCAGCTTTTTGTAACCAACAGTTCATTAGTGTTATTTCCTTGGTTCTTCATAACTGAAGGGTTCAGATGTGATACCATTTTGATTCCTTTGGACAATCAAGTCTGGAATCAGGTCACTCACTTCTTCGTAATCATAAGGTTCAGAATCAGGTGTTTTGATACTTTTTCGTAATCACCGGTTCATTGTTGCTATAGTTGACATCATCACGATTCTTGGTCAACCAAGACCTGAATCAGCTTTTCCAATCTTTCAATCAATTTCTGTCTCAGAATCGGTTCATCTCCCAAATCAGTTTCATCATTATACACAGACTATTCTTTGAACCACTACGCTTCGCACAATGATTCAAAGAGGGGCAAAATGTAATACCCCAAAAATGGGCTATAGGTTTATTTAACCTCCTACATCCTCAAATCGAATGAAATCAACATCAAATTCCTAACCTAAGGCATATCTGCACATCAGTTTATTAAAAACCCTAATTGATTATCCTAATTCTGCATCGGGGAATATTCCTTGAAATATTCCTAATTTATCCTAATTATCTTTAATTTAATATTATTTGGCGATAAAATTATATTTATCCTAGAGTTTGATTAATTAAATATTTAATTAATCAGATTTAATTTTGCCACGTAGTTATTTAATTACATTTAATTATATTTATTCCTAAATTGTATTATTTAATTTTGACAATAAATCAAAAATCTTATGACTAATTGATTAAATTCTTATTTAATTAATTAATGTCAGTTGTCAATATTTAATGATATAGTTTTTGAATAAAAGTTTGATTTAATAATTGATTGACCCATAAATCAATTGTTTTATTTCAAAAATCAGTTAAGTTGAAGATAAATCACTTTATTTATTTAATTAATTCATAATTATCTATGCACATTCAAAGAGCAGTTAAACTTTAAATCAGAAAATCAATTCAAGTTGTTATCTTTTTGAAACTCAACATTTATTTTGAGTTGAAAGTTGATCTAAACTTCTGATTTAAGTTAAAAAGTTGTTTCTGCATGATTTTGCATGATTTTGTGAGTTGATCTGTTTCTAATTTCTTGTTAACTCAAAAATCAACCTTAGTTTATCAAAAGTGATTTATGGCTTTTCTCAATGCATCATCAAGCCCTGGATTTCTATAAAATCAAGGCTCAGCTCTTCACAAATCATCTCTTGAATTCACACAATTACTCTGGCAAAATTGCAACTGAAGAATCAAGCTTTTGCAAATAGGTGATTTTGTGAGATCATTCATAGTTTTCATAGTTTTGCATAGTTTTCATATCAATTCATATCATTGTTAGATTAAATCTGCATATCATTTCAATTCCATTCTAGATTAGATTCATACAGTTTTTCATCTTATTGCATTCAAAATCCAAAAAAATAGATTAATCTGCATTCATACAATTTTTCATCTTTTGCATTCAAATCTTCCATTTAGGTGTTGCATTGTCACTGATCTCGGTCAATTTTGAGAATACCATACTCGCACCTACTAGAATGTAGTAAATCACATGGTTAGCTTAGTTTCATTTATCTGCAGATTTCAATTTTGCTAACCTCTAATATTTTACTCAAGTGTTATGTCTACAGCTAGGTATAATTTTCACACACACAATTAGGTGTTGTGACTATTCATATAATTATTTTATATTATGTACTAACACTTTTGGTTGAGTGATTACAAATTATTTGCCAATGGCCATAAGGTCACGTGAATATTTCCTTTTGTACATCTCCTCATGAATATTGTTCTAAAATCGTATTTAGTTTGTTAGATTAGTGTTGTAATTTTGTGCTTTTGGTAATAATGTGAATTGATGTCTTATTGTGAGGTTTATTTTGAATGATTTCTTCATATTTTACTTTTTGTAGTTTATATGCTCTACATGTGAATTTAAAATATATTTTTTAAAACTTAAAATATTCCTAGGTGATAGATATGGGGTTTGGGGATTAGCTAGGGGTTTGGGGAGTAGTTAGGACATACAAATTCTTTATTTTGTATTTTTGGAGACCTTTTAACTCGCCCATTTCCAGAAGTGAAAATATGGGGTGGTTGGGAGGAAGTTTTCTTTCTTCCTTCTTTTAATTCCCCATCTTGGTGAGGAATGAGGGCTTATTGCACTTTTCAATTTTCAATTTTGTTCTTTTGGAAACTCCTCGAGATTTTGGAAAATTAATTTGGGAAGGAAAGTAAGAAGGAAATAGGGAAGGGGAGGCTTTTGGACTTCTTATTTAAAATTTTCAGCCTGAAGCAAATTTTTAGGTTGGGTTTGAACCCTCTTTTCTAAATTCTAGAAGTTCTTATGTATGCAAAATAAATTGTTGAAAGATATATGTATTTCTTTGTGTGTGAATTTTGTTGTATAAAGTATAGGAAGTTATTTTGGATTGGTGTTGTATTTTGTGTGAAGGACTAATGGTGATTGTTATAAGGGTTTTATGTTCTTTATGTGGTATGGACTAACCACTCTTGAGAAGGTTTTTGTATCTACATTGTGAATTTTAATTTGAGCAAGAGAGAATCATGGGTTTTTTGATTCGGCTAAGAGTATCCCCATGTTGTGGTATTTGGATAAGAACATCCATTTGTAATATTGAGGGAGAAATATAGGTTTTGGGTGGAGGAAATTTGGAATTTTCAAATGTGATATGAGAGAAATTCTTCTGGAATTTCATTTACAATTCAAAATGTGTAAAAACCTTACTTTTATTATGGTTGAGACCCTTCCCCCCTTTTTAGATCCAAATATGGAATTCTTTGTGCTTTTATGGATTAAGTGATGTCTCTTGCCATGTTATGATGAATTTGTACACACACATATACATATGTATGTATTTATGTATGTGTACATATGTATATATGCATGTATGCATGTACATACACAAAAGATGTAAGAGAAAGGGGTCAAGTGAAAATTCACCGTCTTGTGTCTTTTTCAAGAAATAATCAAAATGAACACTATACATTGTGAAGTATTGGAAGAACAATTTGAAATGTAAACAAAGTTTTGATCAAATTATAAAAAAAAAAAGATAAAAAAACACAAATAGAAGTAAGAATTTCCTCTCTTTCTTTATGACCACTGTTTATAATTTTGTTATACGTAATTATTAATTATGAAACAAATAAACAATATAAAAATTGTAAATTCAAAATAGGAAAGAATTTATGTGTTGTAATAAATTGCTTTCCTTGTTTGTCATTTTACTTTATAAAAGAAAGGGTGTTTTAATTTCCATTATGAAAAAATTCCTTTTCGGATATATAATTAAATAGTGGACCTATTTATCTAAACTATTTTACCATTATAAATATTTCACAAAATAATTTTAATTTATAGATAAATGTAAATAAAAGCTATCACACAATTAAATTAAACATTGAAGTTTTATATAACTATATATTTATTGCTAAATATAAATCTACCAAATTATTTAATAAAATGAATCTTTATATAAAATGAGAATATAAATGGAAATTATTATTATTAATTATATTCTAATTAATAATCACTAATGAAATGTAAAAAAAATTAAAATTAAAAGCTAGATTAACACAGAGAGCTTATGCCCAAGACGAACAATGATTTATACTTTTAATACTCAGATATAATTCCCCCATGACATTTTAAAAATTCAAGTTTTTGTTTCCTCTTTTCACTAGTCATTACAAGCCAGCTTGTTATGTATGTTTGTGTGACTATTCATTATGTCTTGGTATTCAAAAATACTCATTTGTGTAAAATTAGTTCATAGGTAGATAATAAGGAGTATTCATCCTAGGAACATTTCAATTCAAATCTTAATGTGAACATATCTACATTGGAATTACAAAAATTACATATTTAGGATACCTAAGTGTTTGAAAGTGATGTCTTTGATATTCACTTAGGGCCATAAAGCTAGTCTATTAAAGGAATTGGCTGAGAAGAACTTGACCCTCACAATCTAATAGATCCTTAAGACATTTTAAATATTGCTAGTCTTAATGCATCATCATACAACAAAGATCATAGAGACACAAGTCAAATAATTTTTTATTTGTTTAGATCGTAATTACTCCTCATAGGATATTTTTGTGCTCAAAACAATGAGCACATCAAATATATTAATTTGTTAATATCAAAAAATCAATTCCATTGCATTAACATATAACTTCTTTCCATTCCAATATTTAATTACGAAAGAAATGAACATAACATTTATATGCCCTTGCATATGTTCGAACATTTCTTAATTTTATTCAATTAAACTAAACTTCAAAATACTTTTACGCATTTCCAAATTTGTTTTGATCAAGTATCATATCACAAGACTATTATGATACACCGACTTTTGCACATTTACCATTACGTAGAAACAACTTGACATTATTTTGGAAGCATTGAATGTAAAGTCAATTAATGGCTATATGCTAGGCTTAAAGAACACTCTAAATTTGAAATGTTTAGGTGACTCATCTAAAGTTGTACTAATTAGTGAGTCCTATTAGAGAAGCTAGTGCGATTTCAGATAAACTACATAAACAAAGCAAAGCTTAGAATGTGTTATTTAAGCCAAACCCTATAACACTAACACTTTGGGAGATCTTTAGGAGGCAATATGGATTGATTAGGTCATTTTCCTTTCTCCACCACAAATGCCATCTTCAATCCGCACATTGTGTGCACTTCTAAATGATAGTGCATGAACCATACCTTTGTGTGCACAACAATTCCACAATATAGTATATACTTTGGTTGTTAGTTGTAAATCGTGTTGGAACATGTTTGTTGATGTCCTATATAAAAGCTCGAGATAAACGGATCCACTAGAGGTAGATAGTCCATGTCCCAAATCCAAAAGGTAGGAAGTTGGCGATTAGTCCAACAATCCCCCTTAGTGTCACCTAAGGGCATCCAATCCCAAAGGGACATTAGTGATTAGTCCAACAAATTGGACTGCGGTCCAGGCCCCTATTGACACTCCCATTGTATTACACTCTAGAGGGTCTACTAAATTGAAGCTCACTAGGTCTTTATTTGGGTTATAGTTGCCAAAACCTATACCCAATATGAAGAAATTGAAACTATGGACATGAATTGGATGGCTATCCGTAGTCAACAGGCTAGTGTTTTTTTAATATTGCCATATAGTACTGATAACAAATCTCTCATTAATACAATGAATCAAACATGGGAAGCTTAAATATCACATTTTGAGCTTGTATTTGTTTAAGTGATTCATTTGAAATCATGTTAGTAAGGCCTACATGATCTAGGTGGTTCATCTAAAATTACTTTAGTCATCTAAAACAAATCAAAACATAAAATGTGTTGTTTAAATTAAAATCCAATACATTGCATTCACATTGAATGAGTGGACTTTGCTAATATGATTCACTTAAATCATCTAAACAAATCAAAACTTAGAATATACTATTTAAATCAAACCCAGAACATAACATTCTAATAAAAAAAATCTTTGGACTTTAACTTTGGTAGAACATGCGAAGGTGCCTAGTGACCTGGTTTTCCATTAATGGTGTGAGTATAAATACATTTGGTGCTCCTCCTGACTTCAGTGACGCATTTATAAATTATAACAGCTCCCACATCTGCATTCCACCAATCTCCTGCATCCACAAGAAACCATGACCCGTACTAGTGTTATATGCCATCACCAGTCATGAAATCATATCAAATACCATTCAATGGTTGATAGTCCTTTCATTGACCTAGGATCAATGTGATTTCGTTATGGGGTTTGGGGAATGGATAAGGCACATTTAGTTTGGGTAAAATAACAATGGCTCCATAGACTCTTGCTCTCAACCATAGAGTATGAGCATGCCAGAAGAGTGTTCCCCGTTGCCCAGTGATGGTGAAGTTGAAAGTATAAGACTGCTCAGTTTGAATGGGGCACTGAGAGATTTAAGCAGGCCCATCAGCCCATCCTGTAAGAATCTGTCCTGCAATGACAATTTCACCCATAATTCAAACCCATTACAAAGTTTTTATAATTCTGAATGAATAACAGTAATACCAGTGGATGATGGAGAGATTGTATTTGACATGATTAGTGAGATTGATGAGCACTGTATCACTATCACCCTCCCTAGCATAAATAGTTGGCCCATTCACTGTGACAATGGACTTTGCATAACATAGTTTGCTAACATTCTTCAATTGTATCTGCACCATCAATTGCAAAGCCATTCATGGTAAGATCAAGGTATAACCGAATTTTTAAAACTAGTACAAATTGAATAGATAAGAATTAAAGTGAAACGTAGGAAAACATATATAAGTGCAAATAAAATTTGATTAGCAGTAGTAGTAAAAATATCTAGGTATAATGGCTTTTTAAGAGTGGAGAGTAAGGTTGAGGTTTGTGGTGTCCGTACGTAAAGAAAGACCAGCTTTTAACCCTGGAAAATTGTAACCAAGCACACCGTGCGGGCCGTTATGAAAAGTCGATTTGAGCTAATTAAAAACAACAATCCGTTGTAGTCTAGTTGGTTAGGATACTCGGCTCTCACCCGAGAGACCCGGGTTCAAGTCCCGGCAACGGAATGCTTATTTTTGTTGTTCAAACAGAATGTTGAGAAATTACACATTCAGCAAATCACAAAACAGAGTGTCATACGTCTGCCAGGAGTCGAACCCGGGTCTATTGCTTGGAGGGCAATTATCCTAACCGTATACACAGAGAATCCTTCCAGTAATGGGAATAGGCATTTTATTCCTCTGTTGCGGAGAATACAATCGATATGTGTTCAGATTTTTTCGTGTTATAAATATTTTTTTAAAATATAATTTAAGGTCTGGGTGGTGTAGTTGGTTATCACGTTAGTCTCACACACTAAAGGTCCCCAGTTCGAACCTGGTCTCAGACAACGTATGTTTTTTTTGAGTTTTCTTTATGCGCTTAGATATAATAAGTTCTTTTGTTTACGACTCAGAAAGCATTGCATTGCATGTTATATGAACTCATCAGAGTGACATAATAGGTTCTTTCATATACAAGAGAGAAAACATTAACTTGAAGCTCATCAGAGTGGCGCAGCGGAAGCGTGGTGGGCCCATAACCCACAGGTCCCAGGATCGAAACCTGGCTCTGATATGTGGTTTCTATCAGCTTTTCATATTTAGATTTGCCATGAGGTTTATTGGAGGTTTCATTTTGTATTGTGTTATCTTTTCAAGATTATCTTAGTAAGCTAAGCGTGGCCGAAGAAGGAAACGGGGTGGTGGCGCAGTTGGCTAGCGCGTAGGTCTCATAGCTAAAGTTTGAGTAATCCTGAGGTCGAGAGTTCGAGCCTCTCTCACCCCATTGTCACTTTTATTCACTTTCGAAATTTGCTGTTATCAGTTGATGCACTTTCCCTCTGTTACTAAACAACTTTCCTAATGTTCTACATTGAAATGGGTAAAATCATATTTGAACATAAGCATTCACAAGCTTTAGCTGGTTATATGTGTTAGCGGCAGCATATCTTTATTCAGTTCAAAATACAAAGATAAAGCATGCAGTATGATCAGAAATGCTTATGGTAAAAAATTCCATCCAGTTTAAAACAGAAATAGACGAGTCTAACAATACTCTACGATTTCAACATGTCAAGTTGATTTTGTCTAGCTAATGTTGCTTTAACGCCTGCACTAAACTCAATTGAACGAAAAAAAAAGGGAAAGAGCAAGAGTTGTTGTCTCTATGTCAGACATATCTGAAACAGTTTTGTTTTCTAAATGCTCAAATGTTAACTCAAAATAGTGCAGGGAAGAATCCTTACTGTTAGAATACATGAAGATAACCTTTACTTCATTCACATAATTTATTATTTAGTATATTCAATTCAACATAGTAATAGATATGTAACAATTAAAAAATTAATTAGAATAAATTGAAAAACTTGAGACGATTATGACAGATGGTAGAAAAAAGTCTAAGTTGGTGGTGTCAATTTCTCGCCTTTTCCACGGGCTTGAATCCACACTGTTAAAAGGTCCAGGCTGCTATTTTTCAGGAAATATTCTGATCAATCTTGGAACAATTTATTTTGATAAGTAGGAGATATTTTTCACAGCAAGTAAAATTGTGATAGTGTTCCATATGACCTACTCCTTAAAAATAGATCCTCAAGCTGCCCCTCAATAGAACCCTGGCCTTAGTCTTAGTCTATGTTCCAAGTAGATAGATATGATGGCAAATAAAAATGAGGATAAACTTAAGAGTTGGTTGTTATACAAAGCCAAAATAATGTTAGAAGTTGTTTGCATCTTAATTTTTAGAATTTAATAGAAACTAGCAAGATGCTCCAAAATATTAAGAATACTACTTTCTTATATTTTGTAATCATTTTGTGTACATGTAAAATTTAAAATAAATTTAACAATATTAAAATTATCTATTAATATTAAAATTTATTATGTTATAAATCTTGTACTAAGTTAAAGAGAAATCAAATAAATTATGTGTCTCATCGCCTTATCAACATAAATTTTTGTCATTGAAATTAATTGATCCCTTGCAATAGATGTGGTGCAAGATTTATGTAACATTTACCCCTCTCTCTCTCTCTCTCTCTCACACACACACACACACACACACACATACACACACACACACACACACACAATTAAGGTTTACATATAGATTCTTAATCCAACATAGATGTGTTCATTTTAAGCTCTTAATTGAAATCCTAATGATTTATCCTTATAATCGAGCTTATGAATTATTTACACATTGAATGTGTGTAAATGCCATAAAATAGCAATAAATTAGAAGAAAACATGTATTCGTTCATATATAGTGATTAGCAGATACATTAAATTAGAAGAAAACATGTATCCGTTCATAATATAGCAATAAATTAGAAGAAAACATGTATCCTATAATTTTAATTTAATATCTTAGAATCTAAGGGTAAATCTTGAGCCCTCAAGTTAAATACATGTATAGTGGAAATGACCTAGGATAAGAAGTTGCAAATTTAAGGTGTACACCAAATGCATGTATATGTTTGTGATTCCATGTGGGTAAAATAAATGAACCAATAATGGTGAATTTATAAGAAAGTGTAAATGGTGTAAAATAAGACCATATGAGTTGGGGAATGAGACTAAACTTAACAAAATAAAAATGTTACTTGTGTATATATAGTTATATTAATTTTTCTTATCAAAATTAATCTAAAAGTAAACAAGAATGTAGATAAACACATACAGGTTTTACCATTATATTAATATAATGATTAAATTTTTTTTTTTTGAAATGTAATATAATTTTAATCTTTCCATATTAAACTCTATAATTCTATTTCTTAATACACAATTCTACGTATAAAGGCCGAGAGAGGTGTCACAAGGCATCCACGTTGATAGTTTGAGAGTGAGCTAAGGCGTAACTCAACCAGATCTTTTTGCCGCTTGCCTGAGTTCATGCATCTCTTTTTGTTGGCCGTCTGATTTAAAGATGAATCTAGATCAACAGTCTTGTTCTAAACACACATTGAGGAGATTCTCAGTAGCTCCTATTTGTCGAATCACATGCCAAGTTCTTGCAACAATGACTAATATTCAAACAAGAAGCCCTAATTTGATTTTCAACAACTACGAAGGGTTTTACCAGATAAAGCAATTAATATTGAATGTGAAGCTACTTCCAGCGACTCTTCTACAAACATGTCAACTCCAAATGACACCATAACTACTCCTGACCCTGCACATGCGATTCCAAGTGCTTCCCATGCTCATTTATTGTTTGAAAATGACTTTTACTCCATCAAAGATCACTTCAGACACCATGTTAGTTGTAGAATCATCCTTAGAGTATGACTTTCCTCTTCTCGACTGCAAGGGCATTCATTGAGCCTCCTCCTATCAACTCCGGTATCAAGATACACACCAAAGGATTAGATATTGATCTAATTTGAATGATTATCCTTTTGCATCCTAACCCTAGTCTAATTAGGGTTTTGAACTCCATGTTTAATTTGAGTTATGCTTGATCTTTAAAGGAAAGTTTATAAGATATCTTTTGGATTCTCTTTAGTTCTCTTGTAGTGGCTTATGTTCTGCAATTATAATTTTGCCTTGCCTTGCCTTGCATTAATAGAAATAATTGTTTTACCTTTTCTCACACTCAATATTATGTGCAAATTGTTTTGTCTTTGTTTTTTATTGCATTCATTTTCATTTCTAGTTTGTATGTTGTATCAATCTTGTTTGTTAATTTGTTGTATTGTGAATATCTCTTTCATTTCAAGACTTCATAAATCCTAATCTGCATGAGTCCTTGGGGACTAATTAGAAGAGAGATTTGTGCATGTTTAAGGGGTTCTTTATTGATGTCTTGTGCAACTTAGGCAAATAGAAACATGTTTTAATTTGGTGCATCACCCCTTTACTTTAAGTTATCCTTCTCCCTCTTTCCCTGAATGACGTTGTACAATTAGTTAGCAATATGTCTTCAGGGGTTAGATTAGTTTAACGTGATGTGTCAAGTTGTTTTAACATGACAAATTGCTCTAGTTTACACAATGTTTGGGATGGTTCAACAATACATCTTGATGAGAAAGGAAGTCAACCTACTCCGAAGATTCAACCTCACTTGCACAAGTTCCCACACAACTTTTGGCATGCCTGGTGGGACACAATTTCAAAGCCAATTAAGAACATCCATCGATCATACCAAAGTTTTTGGTACGCATAGTGAGACTATCCTTCAAGTCAATCAAACAAATCCACTATTAACCAATATAAATCTCATTCACTAAGAATTTGGGTGTTATTCTTAGTGCCAACTACCTTTGGAAGTAGTTCTTAAAACACCGTCGAAAATCCTAATGCAATCTACTGGTTTCAAGCAGTATGGTGCTCGTATGTGTAAAGATCAATTTTGATCTTCTATGATTTCCATGTTTTCTATGAGATTGTAGTTTGTATGAATTCTTTAACATGGATTTGTTTCATGGAAACATATTTTACTTCTCCCTATATCATGATTCTCCCCCTACACCCTCTTATTACCCATGCCAACTTGAGTCACAACCCTATTTTGGCCCAAATCCCTCTGCAACATCAAATGGTTATCCATATGCACCTTCCCTACCTACTGATGTGCTTTAAATATTATAGAGAAGATAAATGAAAATGGTGATAGGTTTATGAAACTTGTTCTAATTTTTTACTATGTTCCCAACCTGCCCCAAGATTTGTATAGTATGAGGTATAGTGAGTTGAAATTCTTTCTACTAGACCTTCAGTGATAGCTGCATGAAATGAAGAGACAAAGAGGGTTGGATACACAACACATGGAGTTAGCTTATGAACTGCATCTCCTATGTATGGAGGCTCAATAAGGACAACAAGAGGAGATGGCTTATCAGGCCTATCTCTAGGAACAATAGGGGAGGGAGGTGCGACAAAAGAAATTTGAGGAGGAAATTACAAAAAGGATAGTTACGAAGGAGGAAAAGATGAAACTTTTGATTTCTCAAAGGTTTGAAGCACAATCAACCTCAATTTTTCCAAGTCCACTATCTAAGGAGGATCCTAGGCATAAATTTTCTAGCTTCAAACAAAGTAAACCTTCTCCATTGCAAGAGCCTATTCAAAAGCTCAAGATTTATTCTTCTAGTTCTTTTTCAAATCCTTTTTTGGACAAGAAACTAATATGCTAAAGTTCCCTAATGAATGATCCCCCCATTGTTATATAACTCCTCAAATCCCCTGTACAAGAAGCCTCATCTATTTAACTCTCTATACTTGACACCATTACACTCTTTAAGGGTGGACCTATTGTATGGAGTGCTGATGGTCCTAACATGTCATAGTGGGAGGATGAGACAAAGTTAAAATCTCCATGGGAGGAAAAGGTGCAGTATGCCACTTATGAGCCTTCACATGCCTCAAAAACAAAATTAACTAGTGCTACAACAAAAGGAGGCGGAGGAGGAGAAATACAATGAAGAGGTTCATATCCTTGAGGAACAAATTATGGATGGTGAGTCCTTTATTAAAGAAGGAGAAGAAGAATCAGACTCGCTGCAAGAAAAAGAAGAGAAGAACCATCAATTGCAGTAGGAAGACAAGTAAGAGCAAAAGGAATGAAGATCAAGAAGATGCAATTCATGAACTTGAAGATGATTTTACCAACATCATTAAGGAATTATGCTCCATGCTTGACATTTTAATAGCATCTTCCAAGGAGGTGGTTCATGAACAACATGAGGAAAAGGTGGAGATCGTATTATCACAAGAGACATTAGAGGAACCACATTCAAACCAATCAAATTTCTAGGTTATAGAGTATATTAGTGAGCTCAAGGTTGATTGCTTGAGCCCAATACCATCAAGATAATGCCCCATAAGGCATCTAGCTTTGCAAGAAGTTTGCAAGTCACCATTGGTCATGCTTGTTTGAAAGCATGAAGATGAGCATCAAGAGGATCAAGTTTGTCTTTTTCAAGAACACGTCCCTATGTTGGAGAACTTTGTTCTTAGCATTGAGAAGACAATTTAGTATTCTATGGTATGCCTATCATACTTACCACCCTGGGTAGTTGTCCACATGCATGAAGAAAGTCATAAGCTAGTTAGAAAGGGCAACTACTTTAGTAAGCCAGTCAATGGCTTTGTTTAAATTTATTTCCTTGTAATTCCTTATATACAATAGAGTAGATGTTCTTTTCTTTCTAAGAAGTGCACAAGAAAAATCTATTTCCCTCTTAGAGATGGCAAATTTTTTGATATTTTCCTTACATTGCAAAAGTTGTGGGAATAGTTTTTTTCATGTAGTTCCCCTCTTGACTCCATACCCAATAGATTAGTTAAGGCCACTGATCTAATGCTTAGTAGGCAAGCGTCCCCTCTGAGTCATTAGAAATGTTGACATTTTTGCCACCATTAACCCATTAAAGATAACTGATCTGAAACACCTTCATCATGAACTACAACTTTGTCATACAAGAAAGGACAACAATCATATTATCCAACATTAGTTTCAAACACGTCATGTTACCAAAAGCATTAGTTAGCACAACATGTTACCCCCTAGGCTTAAACCATAAACCCTTTATCTTTCATGCCTTAGTCTTTTGGCCATGTTATAAATTTTGTTGACCAACTAGACCCATCAA
Source organism: Chamaecyparis obtusa (assembly GCA_027943335.1). Lineage (NCBI taxonomy): Eukaryota > Viridiplantae > Streptophyta > Pinopsida > Cupressales > Cupressaceae > Chamaecyparis > Chamaecyparis obtusa. The sequence goes on from BSBK01003479.1 coordinate 212,168, forward strand.
CCCATTTAAGGTTATTGGCTCGAGGCCCTTTCACCATCTATCTACCGATCCCTTCTCCTAAGAACACCTTCTGCCCTGGTATAGATGCTCGCTACAACATCACAAGAGGAGATGAAGTCAACATGTGTCAGGCTGCAACATTGCAAGGATCCACCATGTGTCCACTTGGGGCCATTGAGATTCTTAAGGTGTCTCAAAGCTTGGTGAAATCTTTCAGATGTTCTAACAAGCGACTAAGAAGAAAGGAATGCATACAACTTGATTCCATGTAGCAAACAAAAAGAACAAGATCAGGTGGTCGTTGAGGTTCTTATGGCATCTCAATGAGTGTTTGAGAAGAAAGAAAGGACGAAGGAGGTATCATGAGGAATCCATGCCAGCAGTTTGAAGGCGAGCTAAGGCATAACTTGCTGTGATTTTTTTGCCACCTGCCTGAGGTCATGAGTCTCTTTTTGTTGACTGTTCGATTAAAGATGAATCTAGATCAATGGTCCTATTTTAAACACTCATTGAGGAGACTCTCGGTGGCTCCTGTTTGTTAAATCATGTGCAAGTTCCTGCATCAACGACTAGTATTCAAAGACGACATCCCTAATTTGATTTTCAATGGCCATGAAGGGTTTTACCAAATAGAGAGGTTAATATTGAATGCAGAGATATAATGTGCTTATATATCCCTTACAAATTCAATGCCTATATATCCCTTACAAATTCAACAATTGATATCTCTTTCGAAATCTTACTGTCCCTATTTGACTCTATAATTGTGATTGCTTTAATGTGCTTATGCAAATTTAGGTGCAAGCAAAATGTGCTTTTTAATTTATTTTTTTTATATTAAAGAAAATCGAATTCGATAAGTTATTTAAGTGCCTACAATAATGACATTGTTGTTAGATCAAGCATCTTTTGGAAACAAAGTTACTTTTGAACTCATGCACCTCAAATGCCTTAAGACCACTACGCTAATTCTTTTGTTACAATTTTCAAAATGTCTTCTTTTTTTCCCTCCCACTAGAGTCCACCTCTCCACATAGATGTGGACATAGCCCTCAAATTGGAAGAGATCATAGCTCCTAATCACATGGCTCTCAATTGCCTTCTAAACATGTCAAAGATCATGTTGCCTACAAATTGTCTAAGCTTTGTGGCCTACCATCAACCTCTTTACATGGTTGTGGCGCTCTTATTTGACTAGATTCTAGAAAGTTTCCTTGCTCTAATCTAGCAATTTCTTTTGTTCATGTTCCATGGCATATAAATGAAGTTAAAGAAAATGAGATTTCTTTTAGCGATTGAGAATCAATTAGTGATGGTTCCATCCTCATTAATATATCGATAGACTAGATGAGTTTGATCCCTTAATAATATAATCTTCATTGATTCCTGTTATCCAGCCTTGATTTACATAGACTTTGAGATTGCACCTTCTACCCCTAACATCATTTTTTTTTAATTCTTGTTATCTGACTTTGGTCTACATAGATTTTAAAAATGTACCTTCTATTTCTAATACCACTTCTAAAAGACAAATCGACATAACACAATGTATTTTTAGACTGGTGAAAATTGTATGAAAATCTATCCTGATATGCAATTTTTGATTTTCATATAGACATATAGAATGGTGATAATTATGTTTGGAGAATAGCAGCATTCTTTTTTAACAGTGTATATTGTATATAAAACACATAATAGGGAGATGACCTAGTAGTTGAGCACTCTAACTTCACACTTCTCACAATCTTATGTGGAAATTTCAAGTACTCCCATTTTTTACAGCAGCCTACTTGGCAAGTCTCATGCTTATAACTAAGGTTTTAGGGCCACACCATCAAATACGATGCCACATCAGCATGCTTTTTCCAAGGTGTCCAAAACAACCCAAAAAAAAGTGAGACTATTGATTGCAGCTATGTGGCATCACACGATTGATTGCTTTTTAGAATAAGAGACACATTTTATTCAATTATAAATAGTCATCATTAACAAAAACAACTTTGAAATCATAACTATTGATACAATGTCATAAAAATTATTAAATATTAAATCAACAAATGTAAATATTAACGGCTCCTATTATAACCATTGAAAGTCCTCCCCCCTATATCAGAAGCCTATACCAGAAGTGAGAAGTACTTTATCCTACGGGAAGATACTGATTCCCCCCAAATCCGAACTTAGTTGCTTTAATCACCACTGTGTGCCTTGGATCCGTATTGTATTACTGAATCTGCATATTTCCTTAATCCAGTTTCCTTCAATTATGGATGCCCAATTCAAGCCATTTTTAACTACTGAAACATGCCTCTGAATGTGTTTGGATCACACAAGACAAAATCAGATGATCATAAAATAGAAAATTTCAGTTGATCCCTAGCAATCTTTTCTCTTCGGTGCCATGCTGAACTTCTGCTATTATTCTTTTACCATTCATGAAAACGTTGAAAAAGCTAAAACAAGTGACGTTTACATCCATGAATATGCTAATAAGAACTCCATCAATAAATCAATATATAGAAATGCATATACTTGCTGAAAACCAGAGCAGAATTAGCAGTCTTTGTAATAAAGAACCCCTAAAAGGGGTTTTGAAAATGCTATATTCTATGGACAAAGTAGATTGTAATACCTATCTTTCTCTGTTAACAACTTGTATTAATACGAAGGCATTGAGAGAAGGGAAGATGGTTCATTTGCATTTAATCAGAACTGGTTTTGAGATGGATGTAAATGTTGGGAATAAGCTTGTGATTATGTATGGGAAACGTGGAAAAATTGAAGATGCACGACAAGTGTTTGACGAAATGCCTGAACGAGATATCGTGACATGGTCAGCCATGATTGGAGGGTATTCTCAGAATGGTCAAGAGGAAGATGCTGTGAGGCTTTTCAGGGATATGGTGGTGGGTAGTGCGAGGCCAAACCAGTTTACGTTTGGCAGCGTGGTGAATGCATGTGCAAAATTGGAAGCCTTGGAGGAAGGCAAGCAGGTGCATGGATATGTGGTGAAGATTGGTTTTGAGAGCAATGCTGTTGTGGGAAGTGTGTTTGTTGATATGTATGCGAAATGTGGAAGTATAGATGATGCGCGCAAAGTGTTTGATGAATTACCTGACCGGACGGTTGTGGCTTCGACTGCAATGGTTACAGGATATGTGAGGAATGAGAGAGTTGACAAGGCTAGTGAGCTGTTTTGGAGAATGACTGAACGGAATGTGGTGTCATGGAATGCAATGATTGCAGGGTATGCTCAGAATGGACATAATGAAGAGGCAGTGAAGCTCTTTGTACAAATGCGATGCTGGGGTAATAGTCCTAATCAGAGCACCTTCTCCGCTGTTCTCAGCGCGTGTGGAAACCTAGCAGCTTTAGAAAAGGGAAGACATATCCATGCACTTATCATCAAAACAGTGTTTAAACTAGATGTTTTTGTTGGCAACGCACTTACTACTATGTATGCAAAATGTGGTGCCATGGAAGATGCAAGACGAGTTTTTGAAAGAGTTACTGAACGAAATGTTGTCACATGGAATGCAATGATTGCAGGGTATGCTCAACATGGGGAAGGAAAGAAGACACTTAATCTTTTCGAGCAGATGAAAAAGGTAGGAATGAAGCCTAATGATGTTACTTTCCTTTGTGTCCTGTCTGCTTGCAGCCATGCAGGTTTAGTGTGCGAAGGCCAACACTACTTTCATTCCATGTTTCAAGATTATGGTATCGTACCAAGGGTAGAGCACTATGCTTGTGTGGTTGATCTTCTTGGTCGTTCTGGGTACCTGGTTGAAGCAGAGGAGTTTATTGAAAAAATGCCACTGGAACCTAATGCTGGTTTGTGGAAGGCCTTACTTGCTGCCTGCAGAATCCATGCAAACTCAGAGCTAGGTCAGCTTGCAGCTGAAAAGATTTTTGAATTGGGAGAGCAACACCCTTCAACATATGTGATACTATCAAACATCTATGCTGAAGCTGGTAGGTGGAATGATGTAGCAAAGGTGAGAACACTGATGAAAGATAGAGGGGTTAAGAAGGCCCCTGCAATTAGCTGGATTGAAGTCAAGAACCAGGTGCATTCTTTCGTCATAGGAGACCGATCACACCCACAAACAGAGGAGATCTATGCAATGGTAGAGAAATTGACAAAGCTAATGAAGGAGGCAGGGTATACACCTAACCCAAACTTTGCATTACATGATGTGGACTAGATAAAAAAGAAGAAGAAAGAAGCCAATCTTTGTCACACAAGTAAGAAATTTGATCGTTCTGTCAAGATTACTGTCGCTACCTTTGTATGTTCTGAGTGGCACATCTCCACATTTACCTTATCTTTGAAGAGAAAATATTTTCAGGTATTTATGGCTCTTTAATCATTTCAAGCATGTAATTTATTTCGCATGTTTTCTATGCTTGATCAAAGATTCGAGTGAAGATTATTCAGAAATAGTCGTGCATTCATGGATACAAACTGGATATTAACACTTTTCTGTCTGGATACCATTTGTGTATGGTAAGTTCCGATTTGAAGTTTAGAGGGTCCCATTTGTTCTGTGGAATCGTTGCAGTATTAGACAATTCATTGACTAGTCAAGCATAGTTCTGTTGTCATCGAGCAAACAACAACTTGTGCCGTGATATTAAAGAAAACATCTTGGAAATTATTTGTCCTGGTCTTTGCATCCATCCTCTAGCATGCTGACTATCTTTTGTTTACTGATGGCGTATTAGAAATTTGGAGTACTATTATGGGCATCATCTGAATACCTCGAATGCTGTTTCATGTGCTTTAGAAAACAGGCAATGTAAATCTTCACTTCTTTGTATATTTTGACGAGTGATAGTTAATTATCAGCTTTTAAACATCAGAGAAGCTTGAGGCTTTGTGATCACTCAGTCAATCTTTCGCTGAGATCAGCTGAAAACAGAACATTCTCATTAAAGTAAATTGAGTTTGAGTCATCAACTGCCACTTGAGGCGGAATGGCTTTAAGACAACGGAGAAGTCTTCAACTGCATAGTCCACAATGGGAATTTCACCTTTAATGAGGCAGGAATTAGATTTATTGTTCAAGCAGGCAATAGGGAAGTCAGAATTCGCCCTTCTAGTCAGTTGTTTATTAAAACTATGGTGATATTCATTAATCTTGTCATAGGGTAAGGATTGACCTTAGATGTGTCGTGACATCAGAATTCGGTGAGATAATTTGAAACATCTACTGTCGTTGGACATATACTTCAGGATGATACGTTCTTATCTCCGAGGAAAAAAATTGATGGTCAAGTTCATACAGCGTTTCCTTGGAGTAGATTGTCACAAAAAACTTCAAGCAACTGGAAAAGATTTAAATTTTATTACTTTGCACCAATGCGCCATCCAAATTGGGACACTCGACTTCTTGACTAGTCTGAACTTGGGGTTCGTCTGACATGTCTTGTCAAAACAGAGTGTGGAGGAAGGATTACTGAGGCCATGCTCATCGAAGCACAGTGAAGGAGGATTGGTTTTACTACAGGTAATCAGAAATCATCTGAGCATGCTCAATCAATGAAATCTGTGTTCGGAAGTTGCTTACATCCTTGCAAATACGAAGATTATTCTCATATTATTCATTTAGCGCAATATAAATTTTGTATAGTTACTTCAAATATGCCTAGTAGAGATACATTTGATGTAAATACAGTTCAGCTTTCTTCAATAATGGTGCAAATGACAGAAGCTGTATGGATCTTTGGTAAATTCTCTTGTAATTTATACTGTCCTGTATATTGTCAGCATACTTTGAGGATCAGAGACACAATATTTCAACAGTCCATATTAGTGCATGTTGTATGCTTCTGGATTAAACTCTGAAATATTTTAAGATCAACTTTATAATGTGATCCAAAACATTGATATTAAAAAGTATGAGTTAAATCCAGAAGCATACGACATTCATAACTTAAGGATGTAAATAAAACTTACTCATTGTTACTCTGGAGTAGCCATGCCAAAATATGCAGTAGGTAATTGACTGATATACCATTTCTGGCTATATGTTCAGGCCAAAGGATGTTTGAGTGTTTGTAGCACGTCAAATTAGCTGTTTTGTTATCTCAGGTTTAAAGAGAAAAGATGAATCATATCAGGAAAAGCAAAGCCTGCTTTAACCTTTGGGCAGGCGCCACTTTTACATATCCTTCAACTATAAATAGACAGACCTTAACAAATACAGATCAACAAGTAAACAAGGCTGCATGAATATTGTTTCGTTTGACATCTGAAATGAAAGCACTGTAAATTGTAATTCTGAACTGTTGTAATGCTGGTGATGGATTTATTAAACAGTTTTAAGTTCAGTTTGATTATAATGCTGCAACTATTTATTTTTTGCTTTAAACCTAGACATAAAAGACTCGGGCATTAAAAACTGTGCTTCAAGTGGCTCAAAATGGAGCAAACCGAACGTTCATAATTAACAGAGAAATCAGAGACATTAACATACTGGCATCAGCCACCAAAAGCTTGGAATCAATTCTGAATAATTGCAACCCCCAGCATATACCATGCCATTTCTGGAGTTCTTAAAAAGTGGGTATGAAATGTTTGTGTAAGAATAACTTGTTAGAACTCCTTTTTCTACCTGTATGTTGAAAAATTAAAGCACGGGAGGACTGGAAATTTTTAGTTTTAAGGGTAATTTTTGCTTTGAATATGTTTGTTTGAGATAAAAAAATATAAGACTAATGAGGGTTTTTCTTTTAATAATGGTCTGAATACGATCTGGAGACCTCCTCGACAAGGAATCAGGAGTGGGGGGTGTTAGTGTAAATAGAGTCATTATGCAAATAGTTATCTAATCACCTTTCTAGGATTGACCTATTACAATTTGCTTAAGTTTACTTAGGTGCTTCGAGCTTGTCTCATTTCCTAGCATTAAGACATATGTCCTCATCACTTCAGACACCTATTGTATGCAAATTTTCCACTTTCTCACACACTTATCAAGTGAACTCACAAGTGTTTCACGTTTGAAGGGGTAGTTATATTTGCACTCCTAGTTTCTCACCTTGTTATATGTGAAGGTTATCGATTCATGCTTTCAAATATTGGATGATTCCAACAATTATAACTGATGTGGAATACCTCACTATTTATGGAAAGAAGCAAAACCTCCTAGAGATTGTACAACTAGAACTGTTGTAAAGTTATTGTATGATAATATTATAATTATATTTGGTTTTCCGCTGAGTATAGCTAGTGATCAAGCGAAGCACATAGTGAATAAGGTACTTGAGGAGTCTCTAAAGAGTATTATGATAACAAATAACAAGAGTGTACTCCTTATAACTGATGAAGGGTGCTCCCCTTAATACCACAAACACATAACAGAAATAGAGAAACAACAACAATATGCAAGAACAGAAAATTGGCTTCTTATTATCTCCACAAATGTGGAATTACAAACTTTCAGAATTACAATATGCAAAGCCACATGGGCATTCCCTTACAATATTCTGTAGGACAAAGCCTCAAACTATTACCCAGATCCACTACCCAGAACTATTCTGAACTGCCTAAGACAATAATACAGCCTTCCTTATATAGGCAATTTTCCACCGCCTGGGAAGGTCCCAGAATTTTAGCCAATAAGGCCGACCAAACTTAGAATTATTTTTATTTTACATTTCATTACATCATAGTCGGCTCAAAATAAATTTTGAAACCCGAATAGAAATTTTGAAGAAAAATCATTTTCCGCCATTTCAAGTGACCCAACTTCCGAAGACCATAAGTCATCACTAGTTGACCCGATTGACTATTGTAACCCCATTTCGGAAAGGGCGCGAGGAGCTCTACAACGCTTAAATTAAGCAAGCTTCATTCAGCCCAAAATTCGACCTCATCCGGGGCCTCTAAAGCCTTCAAAACTGAGTTCAAAGTTTCTGTCCCCTGCTGCCAATACAGAAAATCTTCAATATCTTCCAATATACACTTGATCTGGCAATGAAACTTTATTGGCAGACTTGTATGACCAAAATGAACCTCCAAGAAAGAAATCAGATCATTCTGAGCACATACGAAAATTACCAAAAATAGTAACTTTCCATAAATAGCAGCTCTGCACAAAATAGCCCTTATTGAATATAAAAACAGAAATATTTTTTTGGGTGATGCAAGATTGCTCTTACACCCAGGATGCTCCTGCATCAGACACCCGGGGTAATTTGAGAAGTGACCCTGTCACGACTCAGGTGTGTAGAGGAAAGCCAAGACGGCTAACCTCCTCCTTTGTCAGCCATGATGAATTTTCAACAGGTCGTCCTTTCCACTTGACCAGATATTCTTCATATGTCATGTTCCTTGTGCTTCTGCCAACACGACTATCCAGTATATCTTCAATTTCCTTAGTGTTTGAACTAGTTGCTGGAATACTCCACTGTGCTGCTGTGATCTCATCTTCAACACCTCCCTCATGATACTCTGTCAGATCTGAAATGTTAAACACTGGTGAAATATTTAGCTCAGTAGGTAATTCTACCTCATACGCGTTTCCTGAATCATGTTTCTTCAGTATCCTTCAATGGTTTTAGCTTATGTCGCACTCCATCCTTTGTCAGGGAATAGGTATTTGCACGACCATCATGTACATCACATCTGTCAAACTGCCATAGTCTACCCAACAACATATGACATGCATCCATAGATATGATATCACACAATACTTCATCTTGGTATCCGCCAACCTTAAACTTTACCAGGCACTGTTCACTGACCATGACCTTGTGGTCATCCTGCACCCAGGCAATCCGATATGGATGTGGGTGTTTCTGTCTCTTGAGCTTCAACTTTGTCACCATCTCTTCTGACACCAAATTGTCAGTGCTTCCACTATCAATAATCACATCACAACATTTACCTTTGCACTTGCACCTGGTGCGAAACAGGCTCCTCCTTTGCTCAGGTTCATTCTCACCACTCAACAAGACTCTTCTGTTAATCAACGTTTCTCCTCTTTCAGCATCTTCAGAATTTGATGATCTAGCATCTTCATCTACATGTGCAACTCTAGCTTGGCCTTCATTTCTCATGTCTGTTCTGCCTTGGCGCTGAGGACATTCAAATGCCCTATGACCTTCCTCTCCGCAGTGAAAACATGTTCCACGGAAGCCACCTCTTCCAGATCCTTGTCCTCTTCCTCTTCCTCTTTGATCTTTATTATTCTGATCCTGGAAGCGATTGGAATTATTTCCGCGCTGATTCTGACTGCTACTGGCCTCATCCTTCTTTTTCGGATCTTCCTTTCGGCCACCATATGACCGTCCACCAGATCGTCCACCGCGACCTCTTCCGTTTTGTCTGCTCTCGAACTTCTTGTTCAGCTTTTCCTCTACTTTTAGGGCAAATTGGAATGCCTCCTCAATACTGTTCATTCGAACCAGATTCAACTCCTCCTGAATGCTTGGCCTTAACCCATTAAGGTATCGGGCAACTTTCTCCTTATCAGCTTCTGCATGGCCTGTTCTGATGAGGAATCGATAGAACTCCTCTGTATACTCCTAAACAGATCTTCCTGCTTGCTTCAAACTTTGCATTTTCTTTAGTAGATCAAGCTCATAATCAACAGGAATGAACTGTCGCTTCAATTTATCCACCATCCGATCCCATCTCGTGATTTTTTCCTTTCCCCTTCTATTTCACTCCAATTGAATTTCTTGCCACCGGATCTTCGCATGACCTTTCAGTCTGGCCTTCGCAAATTTGACCCTATCAGGATCCTCAACATCTTCATACTCAAAATATTCCTCACATTCATTGATCCAGTCGATCAATTCCTCTGGGTTAAGATTTCCATAAAATGTAGGAACCTCAATCTTAGGTCTTTTCTCAATCTTAGAAATGGCCCGAAAAAGTCTTTCTTCCTCCTGGTTCACAATTTCAGCTTCTCCTTCTTGATATTCTTCTTCGGCTTCATCCTCGCTTTCATCTCTGACATTAAGATTCATTCCTCTGCGAATCTCTTCTTGTAATGCTCGCACTTGTCTCTGCAGCTCTCTAACCTCAGGTGTCACAACACCAGCTCTTCCGCCACGTTCCCTTCGTGGAGGTATTTTCGCGATGCACGCTGAAACCCTAGCCACGGTCCTGGTGCAAACTGCCTCACAGTCGGCGATCTGTTTACACACTCAAGAACTCCTGCTCTGATACCACTTGATGAAGGGTGCTCCCCTTAATACCACAAACACATAACAGAAATAGAGAAACAACAACAATATGCAAGAACAGAAAATTGGCTTCTTATTATCTCCACAAATGTGGAATTACAAACTTTCAGAATTACAATATGCAAAGCCACATGGGCATTCCCTTACAATATTCTGTAGGACAAAGCCTCGAACTATTACCCAGATCCACTACCCAGAACTATTCTGAACTGCCTAAGACAATAATACAGCCTTCCTTATATAGGCAATTTTCCACCGCCTGGGAAGGTTCCAAAATTTTAGCCAATAAGGCCGACAAAACTTAGAATTATTTTTATTTTACATTTCATTACATCATAGTCGGCTCAAAATAAATTTTGAAACCCGAACAGAAATTTTGAAGAAAAATCATTTTCCGCCATTTTAAGTGACCCAACTTCCGAAGACCATAAGTCATCATCAGTTGACCCGATTGACTATTGTAACCCCATTTCAGAAAGGGCGCGAGGAGCTCTACAACGCTTAAATTAAGCAAGCTTCATTCAGCCCAAAATTCGACCTCATCCGGGGCCTCTAAAGCCTTCAAAATTGAGTTCAAAGTTTCTGTCCCCTGCTGCCAATACCGAAAATCTTTAATATCTTCCAATATACACTTGATCTGGCAATGAAACTTTATTGGCAGACTTGTATGACCAAAATGAACCTCCAAGAAAGAAATCAGATCATTCCGAGCACATACAAAAATTACCAAAAATAGTAACTTTCCATAAATAGCAGCTCTGCACAAAATAGCCCTTATTGAATATAAAAACAGAAATATTTTTTTGGGTGATGCAAGATTGCTCTTACACCCAGGATGCTCCTGAATCAGACACCCGGGGTAATTTGAGAAGTGACCCTGTCACGACTCAGGTGTGTAGAGGAAAGCCAAGACGGCTAACCTCCTCCTTTGTCAGCCATGATGAATTTTCAACAGGTCGTCCTTTCCACTTGACCAGATATTCTTCATATGTCATGTTCCTTGTGCTTTTGCCAACACGACTATCCAGTATATCTTCAATCTCCTTAGTGTCTGAACTAGTTGTTGGAATACTCCATTGTGCTGCTGTGATCTCATCTTCAACACCTCCCTCATGATACTCTGTCAGATCTGAAATGTTAAACACTGGTGAAATATTTAGCTCAGTAGGCAATTCTAGCTCAGACGCATTTCCTGAATCATGTTTCTTCAGTATCCTTCAATGGTTTTAGCTTATGTCGCACTCCATCTTTTGTCAGGGAATAGGTATTTGCACGACCATCATGTACAGCACATCTGTCAAACTGCCATGGTCTACCCAACAACATATGACATGCATCCATAGATATGATATCACACAATACCTCATCTTGGTATCCGCCAACCTTAAACTTTACCAGGCACTGTTCACTGACCATGACCTTGTGGTCATCCTGCACCCAGGCAATCCGATATGGATGTGGGTGTTTCTGTCTCTTGAGCTTCAACTTTGTCACCATCTCTTCTGACACCAAATTGTCAGTGCTTCCACTATCAATAATCACATCACAACATTTACCTTTGCACTTGCACCTGGTGCGAAACAGGGTCCTCCTTTGCTCAGGTTCATTCTCACCACTCAACAGGACTCTTCTGTTAATCAACGTTTCTCCTCTTTCAGCATCTTCAAAATTTGATGATCTAGCATCTTCATCTACATGTGCAACTCTAGCCTGGCCTTCATTTCTCATGTCTGTTTTGCCTTGGCACTAAGGACATTCAAATGCCCTATGACCTTCCTCTCCGCAGTGAAAACATGTTCCACGGAAGCCACCTCTTCCAGATCCTTGTCCTCTTCCTCTTCCTCTTTGATCTCTATTATTCTGATCTTGGAAGCGATTGAAATTATTTCTGCGCTGATTCTGACTGCTACTGGCCTCATCCTTCTTTTTCGGATCTTAATTTCGGCCACCATATGACCGTCCAACAGATCGTCCACCGCGACCTCTTCCGTTTTATCTGCTCTCGAATTTCTTGTTCAGCTTTTCCTCTACTTTTAGGAGAAATTGGTATGCCTCCTCAATACTGTTCATTCGAACCAGATTCAACTCCTCCTGAATGGTTGGCCTTAACCTATTAAGATATCGGGCAACTTTCTCCTTATCAGCTTCTGCATGGCCTGTTCTGATGAGGAGTCGATAGAACTCCTCTGTATACTCCTGAACAGATCTTCCTGTTTGCTTCAAACTTTGCATTTTCTTTAGTAGATCAAGCTCATAATCAACAGGAATGAACTGTCACTTCAATTTATCCACCATCCGATCCCATCTCGTGATTTTCTCCTTTCCCCTTCTATTTCGCTCCAATTGAATTTCTTGCCACCAGATCTTCGCATGACCTTTCAGTCTGGCCTTCGCAAATTTGACCCTATCAGGATCCTCAACATCTTCATACTCAAAATATTCTTCACATTCATTGATCCAGTCGATCAATTCCTCTGGGTTAAGATTTTTATAAAATGTAGGAACCTCAATCTTAGGTCTTTTCCCAATCTTAGAAATGGCCCGAAAAAGTCTTTCTTCCTCCTGGTTCACAATTTCAGCTTCTCCTTTTTGAGATTCTTCTTCGGCTTCATCCTCGCTTTCATCTCTGACATTAAGATTCATTCCTCTGCGAATCTCTTCTTGTAATGCTCGCACTTGTCTCTGCAGCTCTCTAACCTCAGGTGTCACAACACCAGCTCTTCCGCCACGTTCCCTTCGTGGAGGCATTTTCGCGATGCACGCTGAAACCCTAGCCACGGTCCTGGTGCAAACTGCCTCACAGTCGGCGATCTGTTTACACACTCAAGAACTCTTGCTCTGATACCACTTGATGAAGGGTGCTCCCCTTAATACCACAAACACATAACAGAAATAGAGAAACAACAACAATATGCAAGAACATAAAATTGGCTTCTTATTATCTCCACAAATGTGAAATTACAAACTTTCAGAATTACAATATGCAAAGCCACATGGGCATTCCCTTACAATATTCTGTAGGACAAAGCCTCGAACTATTACCCAGATCCACTACCCAGAACTATTCTGAACTGCCTAAGACAATAATACATCCTTCCTTATATAGGCAATTTTCCACCGCCTGGAAAGGTTCCAGAATTTTAGCCAATAAGGCCGACCAAACTTAGAATTATTTTTATTTTACATTTCATTACATCATAGTCGGCTCAAAATAAAATTTGAAGAAAAATTATTTTCTGCCATTTCAAGTGACCCAACTTTCGAAGACCATAAGTCATCACCAGTTGACCCGATTGACTATTGTAACCCCATTTCGGAAAGGGCGCGAGGAGCTCTACAACGCTTAAATTAAGAAATATTCATTCAGCCCAAAATTCGACCTCATCCGGGGCCTCTAAAGCCTTCAAAACTGAGTTCAAAGTTTCTGTCCGCTGCTGCCAATACCGAAAATCTTCAATATCTTCCAATATACACTTGATCTGGTAATGAAACTTTACTGGCAGACTTGTATGACCAAAATGAACCTCCAAGAAAGAAATCAGATCATTCCGAGCACATACGAAAATTACCAAAAATAGTAACTTTCCATAAATAGCAGCTCTGCAGAAAATAGCCCTTATTGAATATAAAAATAGAAATATTTTTTTGGGTGATGCAAGATTGCTCTTACACCCAGGATGCTCCTGCATCAGACACCCGGGGTAATTTGAGAAGTGACCCTGTCACGACTCAGGTGTGTAGAGGAAAGTCAAGACGGCTAACCTCCTCCTTTGTCAGCCATGATGAATCTTCAACAGGTCGTCTTTTCCACTTGACCAGATATTCTTCATATGTCATGTTCCTTGTGCTTCTGCCAACACGACTATCCAGTATATCTTCAATTTCTTTAGTGTCTGAACTAGTTGCTGGAATACTCCACTGTGCTGCTGTGATCTCATCTTCAACACCTCCCTCATGATACTCTGTCAGATCTGAAATGTTAAACACTGGTGAAATATTTAGCTCAGTAGGCAATTCTACCTCATACGCGTTTCCTGAATCATGTTTCTTCAGTATCCTTCAATGGTTTTAGCTTATGTCGCACTCCATCCTTTGTCAGGGAATAGGTATTTGCACGACCATCATGTACAACACATCTGTCAAACTACCATAGTCTACCCAACAACATATGACATACATCCATAGATATGATATCACACAATACCTCATCTTGGTATCCGCCAACCTTAAACTTTACCAGGCACTGTTCACTGACCATGACCTTGTGGTCATCCTGCACCCAGGCAATCCGATATGGATGTGGGTGTTTCTGTCTCTTGAGCTTCAACTTTGTCACCATCTCTTCTGACACCAAATTGTCAGTGCTTCCTCTATCAATAATCACATCACAACATTTACCTTTGCACTTGCACCTGGTGCGAAACAGGGTCCTCCTTTGCTCAGGTTCATTCTCACCACTCAACAGGACTCTTCTGTTAATCAACGTTTCTCCTCTTTCAGCATCTTCAGAATTTGATGATCTAGCATCTTCATCTACATGTGCAACTCTAGCCTGGCCTTCATTTCTCATGTCTGTTCTGCCTTGGCGCTGAGGACATTCAAATGCCCTATGACCTTCCTCTCCGCAGTGAAAACATGTTCCACGGAAGCCACCTCTTCCAGATCCTTGTCCTCTTCCTCTTCCTCTTTGATCTCTATTATTCTGATCCTGGAAGCGATTGGAATTATTTCCGCGCTGATTCTGACTGCTACTGGCCTCATCCTTCTTTTTCGGATCTTCATTTCGGTCACCATATGACCGTCCACCAGATCGTCCACCGTGACCTCTTCCGTTTTGTCTGCTTTCGAACTTCTTGTTCAGCTTTTCCTCTACTTTTAGGGCAAATTAGAATGCCTCATCAATACTGTTCATTCGAACCAGATTCAACTCCTCCTGAATGCTTGGCCTTAACCCATTAAGGTATCGGGCAACTTTCTCCTTATCAGCTTCTGCATGGCCTGTTCTGATGAGGAGTCGATAGAACTCCTCTGTATACTCCTAAACAGATCTTCCTGCTTGCTTCAAACTTTGCATTTTATTTAGTAGATCAAGCTCATAATCAACAGGAATGAACTGTCGCTTCAATTTATCCACCATCCGATTCCATCTCGTGATTTTTTCCTTTCCCCTTCTATTTCGCTCCAATTGAATTTCTTGCCACTAGATCTTCGCATGACCTTTCAGTCTGGCCTTCGCAAATTTGACCCTATCAGGATCCTCAACATCTTCATACTCAAAATATTCCTCACATTCATTGATCTAGTCGATCAATTCCTCTGGGTTAAGATTTCCATAAAATGTAGGAACCTCAATCTTAGGTCTTTTCTCAATCTTAGAAATGGCCCGAAAAAATCTTTCTTCCTCCTGGTTCACAATTTCAGCTTCTCCTTCTTGATATTCTTCTTCGGCTTCATCCTCGCTTTCATCTCTGACATTAAGATTTATTCCTCTGCGAATCTCTTCTTGTAATGCTCGCACTTGTCTCTGCAGCTCTCTAACCTCAGGTGTCACAACACCAGCTCTTCCGCCACGTTCCCTTCATGGAGGCATTTTCGCGATGCACGCTGAAACCCTAGCCACGGTTCTGGTGCAAACTGCCTCACAGTCGGCGATCTGTTTACACACTCAAGAACTCTTGCTCTGATACCACTTGATGAAGGGTGCTCCCCTAAATACCACAAACACATAACAGAAATAGAGAAACAACAACAATATGCAAGAACAGAAAATTGGCTTCTTATTATCTCCACAAATGTGGAATTACAAACTTTCAGAATTACAATATGCAAAGCCACATGGGCATTCCCTTACAATATTCTGTAGGACAAAGCCTCGAACTATTACCCAGATCCACTACCCAGAACTATTCTGAACTGCCTAAGACAATAATACAGCCTTCCTTATATAGGCAATTTTCCACCGCCTGGGAAGGTTCCAGAATTTTAGCCAATAAGGCCGACCAAACTTAGAATTATTTTTATTTTACATTTCATTACATCATAGTCGGCTCAAAATAAATTTTGAAACCCGAACAAAATTTTTGAAGAAAAATCATTTTCCGCCATTTCAAGTGACCCAACTTCCGAAGACCATAAGTCATCATCAGTTGACCCGATTGACTATTGTAACCCCATTTTGGAAAGGGCGCAAGGAGCTCTACAAAGCTTAAATTATGCAAGCTTCATTCAGCCCAAAATTCGACCTCATCCAGGGCCTCTAAAGCCTTCAAAACTGAGTTCAAAATTTCTGTCCCCTGCTGCCAATAACGAAAATCTTCAATATCTTCCAATATACACTTGATCTGGCAATGAAACTTTACTGCTAGACTTGTATGACCAAAATGAACCTCCAAGAAAGAAATCAGATCATTCCGAGCACATACGAAAATTACCAAAAATAGTAACTTTCCATAAATAGCAGCTCTGCACAAAATAGCCCTTATTGAATATAAAAACAGAAATATTTTTTTGGGTGATGCAAGATTGCTCTTACACCCAGGATGCTCCTGCATCAGACACCCGGGGTAATTTGAGAAGTGACCCTGTCACGACTCAGGTGTGTAGAGGAAAGCCAAGACGGCTAAGCTCCTCCTTTGTCAGCCATGATGAATTTTCAACAGGTCGTCCTTTCCACTTGACCAGATATTCTTCATATGTCATGTTCCTTGTGCTTCTGCCAACACGACTATCCAGTATATCTTCAATCTCCTTAGTGTCTGAACTAGTTGCTGGAATACTCCATTCTGCTGCTGTGATCTCATCTTCAACACCTCCCTCATGATACTCTGTCAGATCTGAAATGTTAAACACTGGTGAAATATTTAGCTCAGTAGGCAATTCTACCTCATACGCGTTTCCTGAATCATGTTTCTTCAGTATCCTTCAATGGTTTTAGCTTATGTCGCACTCCATCCTTTGTCAGGGAATAGGTATTTGCACGACCATCATGTACAGCACATCTGTCAAACTGCCATGGTCTACCCAACAACATATGACATGCATCCATAGATATAATATCACACAATACCTCATCTTGGTATCCGCCAACCTTAAACTTTACCAGGCACTGTTCACTGACCATGACCTTGTGGTCATCCTGCACCCAGGCAATCCGATATGGATGTGGGTGTTTCTGTCTCTTGAGCTTCAACTTTGTCACCATCTCTTCTGACACCAAATTGTCAGTGCTTCCACTATCAATAATCACATCACAACATTTACCTTCGCACTTGCACCTGGTGCGAAACAGGGTCCTCCTTTGCTCAGGTTCATTCTCACCACTCAACAGGACTCTTCTGTTAATCAACGTTTCTCCTCTTTCAGCATCTTCAGAATTTGATGATCTAGCATCTTCATCTACATGTGCAACTCTAGCCTGGCCTTCATTTCTCATGTCTGTTCTGCCTTGGCGCTGAGGACATTCAAATGCCCTATGACCTTCCTCTCCGCAGTGAAAACATGTTCCACGGAAGCCACCTCTTCCAGATCCTTGTCCTCTTCCTCTTCCTCTTTGATCTCTATTATTCTGATCCTGGAAGCGATTGGAAATATTTCCGCGCTGATTCTGACTGCTACTGGCCTCATCCTTCTTTTTCGGATCTTCATTTCGGCCACCATATGACCGTCCACCAGATCGTCCACCGCGACCTCTTCCATTTTGTTTGCTCTCGAACTTCTTGTTCGGCTTTTCCTCTACTTTTAGGGCAAATTGATATGCCTCCTTAATACTGTTCATTCGAACCAGATTCAACTCCTCCTGAATGCTTGGCCTTAACCCATTAAGGTATCGGGCAACTTTCTCCTTATCAGCTTCTGCATGGCCTGTTCTGATGAGGAGTCGATAGAACTCCTCTGTATACTCCTGAACAGATCTTCCTGCTTGCTTCAAACTTTGCATTTTATTTAGTAGATCAAGCTCATAATCAATAGGAATGAACTGTCGCTTCAATTTATCCACCATCCGATCCCATCTCGTGA
This sequence comes from Chamaecyparis obtusa, assembly GCA_027943335.1. Classification (NCBI taxonomy): domain Eukaryota; kingdom Viridiplantae; phylum Streptophyta; class Pinopsida; order Cupressales; family Cupressaceae; genus Chamaecyparis; species Chamaecyparis obtusa. Next base: position 230,387 of record BSBK01003479.1, read on the forward strand.
TTTTCTCCTTTCCCCTTCTATTTCGCTCCAATTGAATTTCTTGCCACCAGATCTTCGCATGACCTTTCAGTCTGGCCTTCGCAAATTTGACCCTATCAGAATCCTCAACATCTTCATACTCAAAATATTCCTCACATTCATTGATCCAGTCGATCAATTCCTCTGGGTTAAGATTTCCATAAAATGTAGGAACCTCAATCTTAGGTCTTTTCTCAATCTTAGAAATGGCCCGAAAAAATCTTTCTTCCTCCTGGTTCACAATTTCAGCTTCTCCTTCTTGATATTCTTCTTCGGCTTCATCCTCGCTTTCATCTCTGACATTAAGATTTATTCCTCTGCGAATCTCTTCTTGTAATGCTCGCACCTGTCTCTGCAGCTCTCTAACCTCAGGTGTCACAACACCAGCTCTTCCGCCACGTTCCCTTCGTGGAGGCATTTTCGCGATGCACGCTGAAACCCTAGCCACGGTTCTGGTGCAAACTGCCTCACAGTCGGCGATCTGTTTACACACTCAAGAACTCTTGCTCTGATACCACTTGATGAAGGGTGCTCCCCTAAATACCACAAACACATAACAGAAATAGAGAAACAACAACAATATGCAAGAACAGAAAATTGGCTTCTTATTATCTCCACAAATGTGGAATTACAAACTTTCAGAATTACAATATGCAAAGCCACATGGGCATTCCCTTACAATATTCTGTAGGACAAAGCCTCGAACTATTACCCAGATCCACTACCCAGAACTATTCTGAACTGCCTAAGACAATAATACAGCCTTCCTTATATAGGCAATTTTCCACCGCATGGGAAGGTTCCAGAATTTTAGCCAATAAGGCCGACCAAACTTAGAATTATTTTTATTTTACATTTCATTACATCATAGTCGGCTCAAAATAAATTTTGAAACCCGAACAAAATTTTTGAAGAAAAATCATTTTCCGCCATTTCAAGTGACCCAACTTCCGAAGACCATAAGTCATCATCAGTTGACCCGATTGACTATTGTAACCCCATTTTGGAAAGGGCGCAAGGAGCTCTACAAAGCTTAAATTATGCAAGCTTCATTCAGCCCAAAATTCGACCTCATCCAGGGCCTCTAAAGCCTTCAAAACTGAGTTCAAAATTTCTGTCCCCTGCTGCCAATACCGAAAATCTTCAATATCTTCCAATATACACTTGATCTGGCAATGAAACTTTACTGCCAGACTTGTATGACCAAAATGAACCTCCAAGAAAGAAATTAGATCATTCCGAGCACATACGAAAATTACCAAAAATAGTAACTTTCCATAAATAGCAGCTCTGCACAAAATAGCCCTTATTGAATATAAAAACAGAAATATTTTTTTGGGTGATGCAAGATTGCTCTTACACCCAGGATGCTCCTGCATCAGACACCCGGGGTAATTTGAGAAGTGACCCTGTCACGACTCAGGTGTGTAGAGGAAAGCCAAGACGGCTAACCTCCTCCTTTGTCAGCCATGATGAATTTTCAACAGGTCGTCCTTTCCACTTGACCAGATATTCTTCATATGTCATGTTCCTTGTGCTTCTGCCAACACGACTATCCAGTATATCTTCAATCTCCTTAGTGTCTGAACTAGTTGCTGGAATACTCCACTGTGCTGCTGTGATCTCATCTTCAACACCTCCCTCATGATACTCTGTCAGATCTGAAATGTTAAACACTGGTGAAATATTTAGCTCAGTAGGCAATTCTACCTCATACGCGTTTTCTGAATCATGTTTCTTCAGTATCCTTCAATGATTTTAGCTTATGTCGCACTCCATCCTTTGTCAGGGAATAGGTATTTGCACGACCATCATGTACAGCACATCTGTCAAATTGCCATGGTCTACCCAACAACATATGACATGCATCCATAGATATGATATCACACAATACCTCATCTTGGTATCCGCCAACCTTAAACTTTACCAGGCACTGTTCACTGACCATGACCTTGTGGTCATCCTGCACCCAGGCAATCGGATATGGATGTGGGTGTTTCTGTCTCTTGAGCTTCAACTTTGTCACCATCTTTTCTGACACCAAATTGTCAGCGCTTCCACTATCAATAATCACATCACAACATTTACCTTCGCACTTGCACCTGGTGCGAAACAGGCTCCTCCTTTGCTCAGGTTAGTTCTCACCACTCAATAGGACTCTTCTGTTAATCAACGTTTCTCCTCTTTCAGCATCTTCAGAATTTGATGATCTAGCATCTTCATCTACATGTGCAACTCTAGCCTGGCCTTCATTTCTCATGTCTATTCTGCCTTGGCGCTGAGGACATTCAAATGCCCTATGACCTTCCTCTCCGCAGTGAAAACATGTTCCACGGAAGCCACCTCTTCCAGATCCTTGTCCTCTTCCTCTTCCTCTTTGATCTCTATTATTCTGATCCTGGAAGCGATTGGAATTATTTCTGTGCTGATTCTGACTGCTACTGGCCTCATCCTTCTTTTTCGGATCTTCATTTCGGCCACCATATGACCGTCCACCAGATCGTCCACCGCGACCTCTTCCGTTTTGTTTGCTCTTGAATTTTTTGTTCAGCTTTTCCTCTACTTTTAGGGCAAATTGGTATGCCTCCTCAATACTGTTCATTCGAACCAGATTCAACTCCTCCTGAATGCTTGGCATTAACCCATTAAGGTATCGGGCAACTTTCTCCTTATCAGCTTCTGCATGGCCTGTTCTGATGAGGAGTCGATAGAACTCCTCTGTATACTTCTGAACAGATCTTCCTGCTTGCTTCAAACTTTGCATTTTCTTTAGTAGATCAAGCTCATAATCAACAGGAATGAACTGTCGCTTCAATTTATCCACCATCCGATCCCATCTCGTGATTTTCTCCTTTCCCCTTCTATTTCGCTCCAATTAAATTTCTTGCCACCAGATCTTCGCATGACCTTTCAGTCTGGCCTTCGCAAATTTGACCTTATCAGGATCCTCAACATCTTCATACTCAAAATATTTCTCACATTCATTGATCCAGTCGATCAATTCCTCTGGGTTAAGATTTCCATAAAATGTAGGAACCTCAATCTTAGGTCTTTTCCCAATCTTAGAAATGCCCCGAAAAAGTCTTTCTTCCTCCTGGTTCACAATTTCAGCTTCTCCTTCTTGATATTCTTCTTCGGCTTCATCCTCGCTTTCATCTCTGACATTAAGATTCATTCCTCTGCGAATCTCTTCTTGTAATGCTCGCACTTGTCTCTGCAGCTCTCTAACCTCAGGTGTCACAACACCAGCTCTTCCGCCACGTTCTCTTCGTGGAGGCATTTTCGCGATGCACGCTGAAACCCTAGCCACGGTCCTAGTGCAAACTGCCTCACAGTCGGCGATCTGTTTACACACTCAAGAACTCTTGCTCTGATACCACTTGATGAAGGGTGCTCCCCTTAATACCACAAACACATAACAGAAATAGAGAAACAACAATAATATGCAAGAACAGAAAATTGGCTTCTTATTATCTCCACAAATGTGGAATTACAAACTTTCAGAATTACAATATGCAAAGCCACATGGGCATTCCCTTACAATATTCTGTAGGACAAAGCCTCGAACTATTACCCAGATCCACTACCCAGAACTATTCTGAACTGCCTAAGACAATAATACAGCCTTCCTTATATAGGCAATTTTCCACCGCATGGGAGGGTTCCAGAATTTTAGCTAATAAGGCCGACCAAACTTAGAATTATTTTTATTTTACATTTCATTACATCATAGTCGGCTCAAAATATATTTTTAAACCCGAACAAAAATTTTGAAGAAAAATTATTTTCTGCCATTTCAAGTGACCCAACTTCCGAAGACCATAAGTCATCACCAGTTGACCCGATTGACTATTGTAACCCCATTTCGGAAAGGGCGCGAGGAGCTCTACAAGGCTTAAATCAAGCAAGCTTCATTCAGCCCAAAATTCGACCTCATCCGGGGCCTCTAAAGCCTTCAAAACTGAGTTCAAAGTTTCTGTCCCCTGCTGCCAATACCGAAAATCTTCAATATCTTCCAATATACACTTGATCTGGCAATGAAACTTTACTGGCAGACTTGTATGACCAAAATGAACCTCCAAGAAAGAAATTAGATCATTCTGAGCACATACGAAAATTACCAAAAATAATAACTTTCCATAAATAGCAGCTCTGCACAAAATAGCCCTTATTGAATATAAAAATAGAAATATTTTTTTGGGTGATGCAAGATTGCTCTTACACCCAGGATGCTCCTGCATCAGACACCCGGGGTAATTTGAGAAGTGACCCTGTCACGACTCAGGTGTGTAGAGGAAAGCCAAGACGGCTAACCTCCTCCTTTGTCAGCCATGATGAATTTTCAACAAGTCATCCTTTCCACTTGACCAGATATTCTTCATATGTCATGTTCCTTGTGCTTCTGCCAACACGACTATCCAGTATATCTTCAATCTCCTTAGTGTCTGAACTAGTTGCTGGAATACTCTATTGTGCTGCTGTGATCTCATCTTCAACACCTCCCTCATGATACTCTGTGAGATCTGAAATGTTAAACACTGGTGAAATATTTAGCTCAGTAGGTAATTCTACCTCATACGCGTTTCCTGAATCATGTTTCTTCAGTATCCTTCAATGGTTTTAGCTTATGTCGCACTCCATCCTTTGTCAGGGAATAGGTATTTGCACGACCATCATGTACAGCACATCTGTCAAACTGCCATGGTCTACCCAACAACATATGACATGCATCCATAGATATGATATCACACAATACCTCATCTTGGTATCCGCCAACCTTAAACTTTACCAGGCACTGTTCACTGACCATGACCTTGTGGTCATCCTGCACCCAGGCAATCCGATATGGATGTGGGTGTTTCTGTCTCTTGAGCTTCAACTTTGTCACCATCTCTTCTGACACCAAATTGTCAGTGCTTCCACTATCAATAATCACATCACAACATTTACCTTCGCACTTGCACCTGGTGCGAAACAGGGTCCTCCTTTGCTCAGGTTCATTCTCACCACTCAACAGGACTCTTCTGTTAATCAACGTTTCTCCTCTTTCAGTATCTTCAGAATTTGATGATCTAGCATCTTCATCTACATGTGCAACTCTAGCCTGGCCTTCATTTCTCATGTCTGTTCTGCCTTGGCGCTGAGGACATTCAAATGCCCTATGACCTTCCTCTCCGCAGTGAAAACATGTTCCACGGAAGCCACCTCTTCCAGATCCTTGTCCTCTTCCTCTTCCTCTTTGATCTCTATTATTCTGATCTTGGAAGCGATTGGAATTATTTCCGCGCTGATTCTGACTGCTACTGGCCTCATCCTTCTTTTTCGGATCTTCATTTCGGCCACCATATGACCGTCCACCAGATCGTCCACCGCGACCTCTTCCGTTTTGTCTGCTCTCGAACTTTTTGTTCAGCTTTTCCTCTACTTTTAGGGCAAATTGGAATGTCTCATCAATACTGTTCATTCGAACCAGATTCAACTCCTCCTGAATGCTTGGCCTTAACCCATTAAGGTATCGGGCAACTTTCTCCTTATCAGCTTCTGCATGGCCTGTTCTGATGAGGAGTCGATAGAACTCCTCTGTATACTCCTAAATAGATCTTCCTGCTTGCTTCAAACTTTGCATTTTATTTAGTAGATCAAGCTCATAATCAACAAGAATGGACTGTCGCTTCAATTTATCCACCATCCGATTCCATCTCGTGATTTTTTCCTTTCCCCTTCTATTTCACTCCAATTGAATTTCTTGCCACCAGATCTTCGCATGACCTTTCAGTCTGGCCTTCGCAAATTTGACCCTATCAGGATCCTCAACATCTTCATACTCAAAATATTCCTCACATTCATTGATCCAGTCGATCAATTCCTCTGGGTTAAGATTTCCATAAAATGTAGGAACCTCAATCTTAGGTCTTTTCTCAATCTTAGAAATGGCCCGAAAAAATCTTTCTTCCTCCTGGTTCACAATTTCAGCTTCTCCTTCTTGATATTCTTCTTCGGCTTCATCCTCGCTTTCATCTCTGACATTAAGATTTATTCCTCTGCGAATCTCTTCTTGTAATGCTCGCACTTGTCTCTGCAGCTCTCTAACCTCAGGTGTCACAACACCAGCTCTTCCGCCACGTTCTCTTCGTGGAGGCATTTTCGCGATGCACGCTGAAACCCTAGCCACGGTTCTGGTGCAAACTGCCTCACAGTCGGCGATCTGTTTACACACTCAAGAACTCCTGCTCTGATACCACTTGATGAAGGGTGCTCCCCTAAATACCACAAACACATAACAGAAATAGAGAAACAACAACAATATGCAAGAACAGAAAATTGGCTTCTTATTATCTCCACAAATGTGGAATTACAAACTTTCAGAATTACAATATGCAAAGCCACATGGGCATTCCCTTACAATATTTTGTAGGACAAAGCCTCGAACTATTACTCAGATCCACTACCCAGAACTATTCTGAACTGCCTAAGACAATAATACAGCCTTCCTTATATAGGCAATTTTCCACCGCTTGGGAAGGTTCCAGAATTTTAGCCAATAAGGCCGACCAAACTTAGAATTATTTTTATTTTACATTTCATTACATCATAGTCGGCTCAAAATAACTTTTGAAACCTGAACAGAAATTTTGAAGAAAAATCATTTTTCGCCATTTCAAGTGACCCAACTTCCGAAGACCATAAGTCATCACCAGTTGACCCGATTGACTATTGTAACCCCATTTTGGAAAGAGCGCGAGGAGCTCTACAATGCTTAAATTAAGCAAGCTTCGTTCAGCCCAAAATTCGACCTCATCCGGGGCCTCTAAAGCCTTCAAAACTGAGTTCAAATTTTCTGTCCCCTGCTGCCAATACCGAAAATCTTCAATATCTTCCAATATACACTTGATCTGGCAATGAAACTTTATTGGCAGACTTGTATGACCAAAATGAACCTCCAAGAAAGAAATCAGATCATTCTGAGCACATACGAAAATTATCAAAAATAGTAACTTTCCATAAATAGCAGCTCTGCACAAAATAGCCCTTATTGAATATAAAAAAATAAATATTTTTTTGGGTGATGCAAGATTGCTCTTACACCCAGGATGCTCCTGCATCAGACACCCGGGGTAATTTGAGAAGTGACCCTGTCACGACTCAGGTGTGTAGAGGAAAGCTAAGACGGCTAACCTCCTCCTTTGTCAGCCATGATGAATCTTCAACAGGTCGTCCTTTCCACTTGACCAGATATTCTTCATATGTCATGTTCCTTGTGCTTCTGCCAACACGACTATCCAGTATATCTTCAATCTCCTTAGTGTCTGAACTAGTTGTTGGAATACTCCACTGTGCTGCTGTGATCTCATCTTCAACACCTCCCTCATGATACTTTGTCAGATCTGAAATGTTAAACACTGGTGAAATATTTAGCTCATTAGGCAATTCTACCTCATACGCGTTTCCTGAATCATGTTTATTCAGTATCTTTCAATGGTTTTAGCTTATGTCGCACTCCATCCTTTGTCAGGGAATAGGTATTTGCACGACCATCATGTACAGCACATCTGTCAAACTGCCATGGTCTACCCAACAACATATGACATGCATCCATAGATATGATATCACACAATACCTCATCTTGGTATCCGCCAACCTTAAACTTTACCAGGCACTGTTCACTGACCATGACCTTGTGGTCATCCTGCACCCAGGCAATCCGATATGGATGTGGGTGTTTCTGTCTCTTGAGCTTCAACTTTGTCACCATCTCTTCTGACACCAAATTGTCAGTGCTTCCACTATCAATAATCACATCACAACATTTACCTTCGCACTTGCACCTGGTGGGAAACAGGCTCCTCCTTTGCTCAGGTTCATTCTCACCACTCAACAGGACTCTTCTGTTAATCAACGTTTCTCCTCTTTCAGCATCTTCAGAATTTGATGATCTAGCATCTTCATCTACATGTGCAACTCTAGCCTGGCCTTCATTTCTCATGTCTGTTCTGCCTTGGCGCTGAGGACATTCAAATGCCCTATGACCTTCCTCTCCGCAGTGAAAACATGTTCCACGGAAGCGACCTCTTCCAGATCCTTGTCCTCTTCCTCTTCCTCTTTGATCTCTATTATTCTGATCCTGGAAGCGATTGAAATTATTTCTGCACTGATTCTGACTGCTACTGGCCTCATCCTTCTTTTTCGGATCTTCATTTCGGCCACCATATGACCGTCCACCAGATCGTCCACCGCGACCTCTTCCGTTTTGTCTGCTCTCGAACTTCTTGTTTAGCTTTTCCTCTACTTTTAGGGCAAATTGGTATGCCTCCTCAATACTGTTCATTCGAACCAGATTCAACTCCTCCTGAATGCTTGGCCTTAACCCATTAAGGTATCGGGCAACTTTCTCCTTATCAGCTTCTGCATGGCCTGTTCTGATGAGGAGTCGATAGAACTCCTCTGTATACTCCTGAACAGATCTTCCTGCTTGCTTCAAACTTTGCATTTTCTTTAGTAGATCAAGCTCATAATCAACAGGAATGAACTGTCGTTTCAATTTATCCACCATCCGATCCCATCTCGTGATTTTCTCCTTTCCCCTTCTATTTCGCTCCAATTGAATTTCTTGCCACCAGATCTTCGTATGACCTTTCAGTCTGGCCTTCGCAAATTTGACCCTATCAGGATCCTCAACATCTTCATACTCAAAATATTCCTCACATTCATTGATCCAGTCGATCAATTCCTCTGGGTTAAGATTTCCATAAAATGTAGGAACCTCAATCTTAGGTCTTTTTCCAATCTTAGAAATGGCCCGAAAAAGTCTTTTTTCCTCCTGGTTTACAATTTCAGCTTCTCCTTCTTGATATTCTTCTTCGGCTTCATCCTCGCTTTCGTCTCTGATATTAAGATTCATTCCTCTGCGAATCTCTTCTTGTAATGCTCGCACTTGTCTCTGCAGCTCTCTAACCTCAGGTGTCACAACACCAGCTCTTCCGCCACGTTCCCTTCGTGGAGGCATTTTCGCGATGCACGCTGAAACCCTAGCCACGGTTCTGGTGCAAACTGCCTCACAGTCGGTGATCTGTTTACACACTCAAGAACTCCTGCTCTGATACCACTTGATGAAGGGTGCTCCCCTTAATACCACAGACACATAACAGAAATAGAGAAACAACAACAATATGCAAGAACAGAAAATTGGCTTCTTATTATCTCCACAAATGTGGAATTACAAACTTTCAGAATTACAATATGCAAAGCCACATGGGCATTCCCTTACAATATTCTGTAGGACAAAGCCTCGAACTATTACCCAGATCCACTATCCAGAACTATTCTGAACTGCCTAAGACAATAATACAGCCTTCCTTATATAGGCAATTTTCCACCGCCTGGGAAGGTTCCAGAATTTTAGCCAATAAGGCCGACCAAACTTAGAATTATTTTTTATTTTACATTTCATTACATCATAGTCGGCTCAAAATAAATTTTGAAACCCGAACAGAAATTTTGAAGAAAAATCATTTTCCGCCATTTCAAGTGACCCAACTTCCGAAGACCATAAGTCATCATCAGTTGACCCGATTGACTATTGTAACCCCATTTCGGAAAGGGCGCGAGGAGCTCTACAACGCCTAAATTAAGCAAGCTTCATTCAGCCCAAAATTCGACCTCATCCGGGGCCTCTAAAGCCTTCAAAACTGAGTTCAAAGTTTCTGTCCCCTGCTGCCAATACCGAAAATCTTCAATATCTTCCAATATACACTTGATCTGGCAATGAAAATTTACTGGCAGACTTGTATGACCAAAATGAACCTTCAAGAAAGAAATCAGATCATTCTGAGCACATACGAAAATTACCAAAAATAGTAACTTTCCATAAATAGCAGCTGTGCACAAAATAGCCCTTATTGAATATAAAAACAGAAATATTTTTTTGGGTGATGCAAGATTGCTCTTACACCCAGGATGCTCCTGCATCAATAACCCTTAGGTCAATGGGGCAAGTTAAGCCCTAAGTAAAATTATAAGAACAACACTAACTAAGATGTGCACTACAATAGGATAAATTGTGGCATATAGATACTTATGGTACTATGAACATATAGGACTATACACAAATGGTTTATAAAGTTCACTCCTTTTGAATTGATGTATGAGATGGATACAAATGTATCCGTATAGTACCTAACTTCCAAATTGTACTTGTGCTTAGACTCATTGATGATGAGTCCTTGAAGCAAATAATTGAATATTATGATAAACTAGATGAGAGTAGAAAATTGGCAGTATATCACCAAAATGTAGAGAAGAAAAGGGAAAAATATTAGCATGATAGAAATAAGGCATAAAAACTCAAGGAAGGTAATATGGTTCTACTATATGAAAATATATTCAAGAAGAAAAGTAAATTGAAAGTGAGATGACTAGGTGCATATTACATTGATGACATACGCCAAGCTAGAATAGTTAAATTGTAATACCCACCCCTTTACTGCCATTTATGTTTATAATGCCAACCCTTTTAGACCACCTTTTATGTATATTAGATCTTTAGTTGTATTTAATGATCCAATGCTATGATACTTTGATCATTTGATTTATATCACGTTAGCTAGATGATGATGGTTCTTTGCATTTGATGATGTTATTTAGGGTATGGTTTTAGTGACCCCATACTTGCGTGTGGATGGATGACATGTAAGTTTTATATTTTTGTTTGATGTACTTGATATGGTTGAGGGACAAAGTCGTAGTTGATTGTGAGATCCACAGATCGACCGATCCCCGCCATTGTCTGTTATACACACACACACATGTTTGTACATGCTCATCTTTTATGCAGGATTTTAGGGACCAGATATTGACTTCCCTAAATTGCCAGGATGAGCGTGCCTATCACAATATCTCAATGGTAAGAGAGGGGAGATATGATCCAAGTCTAAATCCTACCCTAAGCTATTTATTGTCGTGAAATAGTGGACAAGTTTCTGATTGGTTAAACCTTTGAATTCGCTAGGGGACGTTATTCGTGAACCCATCCTTTTATCTTGATTGTTGCATGTTGGTTTAGTCAGTTTTTGTCTTGGTTTCATGTCAGATGGCTTGATGTGATTTTTGTGTTAAAATAGATAATTGATTTAATTAAAGTTAATTATGTGATTAATTAATTGAATATTATAAAACATAGAACTATTAAATATAAGAGTAATTAATTAATGAGAATTAATTAAATACTTATGTTTAATAAATAGATTTAATTAAAAAAGCCAACTTTGGGAATTTGGGATTTAATTGAATATTAAATCCAATTTGAGAATTAAAGACAAACTAATGAAATTGATATTTACAATGTACATGCTTAATAAATAGATTTAATTAAAAAGGCCAACTTTGGGAAATTGGGATTTAATTGAATATTAAATCCAATTTGAGAATTAAAGACAAACTAATGAAATTGATATTTACAATGTTAAGTGCATATTTAAAATTTGCTAAGAAATAATAAATCTAATTAATTATGATCATGTAATTTAATTGTGCATTCAATTTATTAAATCAATTAGGAATTCTAAATTAAAATTGAGTTCAAGTTATTATTTGAAAAGTGCATTTAATTATTATTATAATTAATTAATTATGCAAAAGAGAATTGATAAAAATGAAGTTGGAGTTGAGTTTTGTTTTCTGTGATTTTGGGTTAATTGTTTTATTATATTTAACAGTTGAGTTCTAATTCATGATTGTGAATTGTATGTTTGAGTTCAGTTTGTTAGGTTTTCTATATTAGAGTTCTTTTTGGTCATTTTTAGAGAGACAAGTTTACATGTTTTTAGCTTTGGATTGGAATTTAAGGAATTGGTGAAAGCTTAGGATTTTCAAAGTTTTGGATCATCTTCGTGGTTTCCATCAATTGGTGGATTTAAGGTAGGGTTTGAAACCTTCGTAGATCTGATTCTTTTTAAAGAATATTTGTTCGCTTCGTGCCTACCAGATTTTGTTGACAGTGGTTTTGGAATTTTTCTCTTGCACAAATTTTTGATTTAAAAGCTTTTATTTTAAGAAATCTTGTATTGTGAATACTTGGTATTATTTTGTACAAAAGATCTTGTATTAAAACAACTAGGGTTTGTTGAAAGTTTGGTTGAAATCCTAGGAAATTTAAATCAAATTAATATATATATATATATATATATATATATATATATATATATATATATATATATATATATATATATATATATATATATATATATATTGATTTATTTATAAAATAATCAATATCTTTTGTTGTGGTCCCACAACCATGCTCCCCTTTTTGCCTTTTGGCTTCAGGGGCCCCCCTTTTTCTTTCTAGCTTGTCCTTAGGTTTCTCATCCGTCTTGTCCTTTTTATTTTCTATTTGTAGTTAGTTTTTCTTTGTTTTTCGATCTTGTCGCACTTTCACACTTTCAGAGGTCCGAAAGTGTGAAAGGACCGAAAGAGCATAAAACTGGAGTAGTGAAAAATCATTTTGCCTTCGACATTTCTGGACCGATGCAGTTTTTGAACTTTCAGACACCGAAAAGTCGGGAGGTCCGACTCCCCAAAAGGGAGTCAACCTTTCGGCATTTCGACATTTCAGAGGTCCGATACCCCCGAAAGGTCGATCGATGGGCGACTGATGTCACCTGCCAATTTGCCTATATAAGGCGTGAACCGGGTTTTAAATCCTCACTTGTTCGCTTTCAGCTTATCATTTTTTGGAGCTTTCTTGTGTGTCGTTGCTTCCAGTTTCTCATTTCTGCTTTGCTTGTTCGCCTTTGTCCTACATTGTCCTCGTGGTTAGTGTTTCTTCTCTCTCTCTCTCTCTCTCTCCTTCCTTTCATTTTGGTTATTTTTGGTCTTTTAGTTAGGGTTTGTTTTTTTCTTGGTCTAGATTAGGTTTTTCGGGTTCTTGTTTAGGGTTTAGTTGTTTTGTCCATCTGGTCCTACCTCAGAGGGTCACGAGGTTGTCCCCTCTGACCCCCTCGTCTGAGTTTGTGATCAAACTTGATCGTCAGACTCATTTTCGAGTCCGATGCCCAAGCCCTAGTTCGGAGCTTTCGACCGCAGGGTTTCAGACATTCGTAGTCAGAAACTCCTAGACATCTTTAGAAAACATCCTAAGTGCTCCACTCTTCGGCATTTCAGTGTTGTCACACACCGAAACATCCCACTACCTGATTCACCGAAGCTAAAGGTCTGAACTCCTAAGCTATCTCACAAATCTCCTAAGTGCTAATTTCGACGTTTCGGTGTTGTTGCACACTGAAACATTTATTGCTTTGATTTTACAAAGTCGATACTAGCGGTTTAAAACATTGGAAAAGCACAGTAAGGCATGTTTCGACATTTTAGAGGTTCCAGCCTTCGAAGATTTTACACCTCCAATTCGCTGAAAGGCCAAAAAGGGGGTATCAACGCATTTTTCAATGAGCTTGCTTTTCGTATTTTCAACCCTTTCGGCCCTTTGGAGGTCTTGTACCCCCGAAGGTCTGAAAAGTCGAAAAGGTCTTTCAGACCTCTTCTAAGCTTAGTTTGTTAGAATTCTTTATTTTTTTGAGATATTTTTCTCTCTCTTGTAATTTCATGTTATTGATTCATGTCTCTTGCTCTTTGCAGAAATGGCCGAGAAAGTTATGTCACCAGCAATGAAGTATCAATTCAATGGATACAATCTGCCTTCCAAGGTGGCCAACCTGCATGTGGATATCACAGACACCGATATTGGCCATGTTAGCTAGAATGATTATTTGGTCAAATGTGCTCGACCAAAAGGGAGATCTGAGGACTGCACTTCATTAGTACATTGCTCTTTGGTGAATGCAGCATCACATCCTATCTCCATCTTGTCTTCAAACTTAATAAATACTTTGGCAGACCACTATGTACCTAACAAAAGAATGGTGAAGAACAATGTAGGAGAAGTGGTCCTGGATCTAAGGCTTGATAATATTAAGGATGTCTTCCACCTACCAAAGGGGGTCAAAAAGCTTTATAACTTTCACATAAACAAGGGAATGGAATTCTACAACAAAGATGTTGCGCGAGCTCATAACATAGTGAACAATGAATATCTTATACAGTCCTTGCCCAAGAACAAGCTAGATCGGATTAATATGCGAAGGGGCTATATCAGAGAAGACATCCAAGCACCCATCACCATGATTAGTCGAGTGTATGAGTTGCCCAAGTCTAGTCAATTGGAACCCTTGATGATCATGCTCATAGAGAAGATAAGGGAGTGATAGGCAAGGTTCGATTGGGCCACTATCCTTAATGACAATTTGGATGAACAACTGGTTAGAGTTAAAATAGACCCACACTTCTACATGACATCATATGTTGTGTATCTACTGGCTACCAGAGCAGTGTACCTAGGATTGAAAAAGGTTGGGGTTATGGGAGAGCTGCATACATGGTCATTCACAATGTACCCGCAGTTGATCAGGAAGGAGTTCTACACTCATAACAACCCAGACTTCCAAATTGTCAATGATGCTTTTGTCTTCGCTATCATACACTCCATAGAGGGAGACTATGTAAAAATGATGTCTACTGAAGCTGCAACAAAAGTGAAGGCCCTCAGGGCATTCTATATTCAATTCAAAACCTTCACATACATTTGGGTGGCGGGATGCACTCTGGCACCTAAGAAGCTACCCAGGTACCCTTCTGACAGAGTGGTCCTATTGGAGATAGCGAGACAATTATTAGATGCACATGAGCACATTAAGCACAAGAAGAAACACTGTTGGGATTTCTCAATTTCCATAGGGCCCCACTATGTACCTAATATGAAGATCTGTAAGGCTTTGACTCTCGAATGGGATGAATTCCCTTTGCCTACATACAACCTCATAAGGGCTCATTTTGATCCAATAGGTACTTACAATCATATAATGGGAAGACATTAAATACTTGAGCCGCACATTGAAGATCACTAGGCGAATTGTGTGGATGACTATGAAGTCATAATCCATGACTATTGCCGGATGAGTTTGGAGCTGGCACAAACCGCTCTGTCATTGAAAATCCCTCAGAAGGTGAAAGTGGTGGACTTTGAGGATGTCTTAGACCCAATCTACAATGAGGACAAAGTATATACTAGGGCTATTCTGAATGCAGAGGTAGACAGAGATGAAAATGATGATATTGACTTCAAGGCTAGGCATGTCATTAAAGTCACAAAGGCATGGATCCCCCACCCATTTCATATGGAGCTAGTGCCCATGAAACAACTACCAGAGCAGCCCTCCAAGGAGAAAAAGAAGAAAGGAGAGAAGGTATTAAAACCACAGTTTATAGAAGTTGCTCCCCTAAAACTTGAGATGGTGTACATGCATGAGCTTCCTACTACTTACGGTCCGTCCACTCATTCCAAGAAGGTTAAGACCAGAATGACAGGGAGCATAGCGCTTCTAGATGCGCCTTCTTCCAATAGCCACGAGTCTTCAACTGCAACAAAGAAAACTAAGTTCAAGATAATAGGACCTAAGCCAACTGAAGTGATCAAAGGCAATGTGTATAAAAGAAAGAAAGGCTCAACGCCTACACAAATGGACACCTTGTTAGAGGAAGACGAGGATGAAATGGATCAAATATCTCTCGGTAGAAGTACAAGGTCCACAAGATTGATGAAGAAGAGGAGAATAATGGAGGATGATCCAGAAGATGCTGAAGGGGCAAGTCAAGAGGAGCCAATAAACCTAGATGCTCTGGGTGATGATGAATTTGATATCAGAGACTTCAAAGGGCTACATGGTTTCAAGGAGTTTGAACAAAAGGTTCCTACCCAGTTCAAAAGCTCTCTTAGTAGTATGGAAAAGGAAGTCCAACAAAAACCCTAAGAACAAGTTGCTGCCGAGATGACCGAAGTTCAAAAGGAGACAACGGAGATAGAAAGGGACTCTTATGTTGGTATCACTTCTGAAGAGGATACGACTACACAAGTCCCCTTGGTTTGACCCATAGTTCCACCTTCGCTTCCGCCTATGCATCCAACTCTGCTCCCTCCTTATCAAACACCACCTACCACTCCACTTCCACCTCCGGTTTTGACCACTCCATTGCCTCAACAACCTCCACCATTTCATGCTCCCATGCCAACTCCACCTCTGCCTCAAATGCCTTTAGCCACTCCCTTTGTTGCCCCTACTCCACCTCTTGTCCAAGGTGAATTAGTGCCACAAAGTTCTCAAGAGCCTGAGAAGGAAACAAAGGTAGTTGGTGAGGAGAAGATGGAAGAAGAACATGCAAGATCCGAGGAGCAGGATGATAAAGAAGAGCCATAGGTTGAGGAAGAGAAGCAGGTTGGTGATGAAGAGAAAACAGATGAGGGAGAAAAAACAGCTGAAGGAGAGCAAACAACCAAGGAGGGTGAGCTGAATATAATGGATGAACATGAAACAGATAAAGGAGAGGAGAGTCATGAAGAGATGGAGATAGAACATTTGACGATTTCTTCAAATATTGCAGCTCCATATGAACCATTGAATTCTTTGTCCAAGCCCACCTGGCTCACCAAGGAGATCCAGCCAAGGACTAGGGTCTACATAGATGATGAAATGGACATGGCTGCGCTATGACAAGCATTCCATCAAACTGCATCAAGCACCCAAGCAAGGACACTATCATATGTGACACAAGATCAGGCAGGTAGATGGAAGGCATAGGTGGTTGTTCCCACAATGAACATCAGCACAAATGAGATCACTCTAGATGACTATGTGTTGGAGGAGGTAGATTTGGGGGAACCAACCAGAGAGGGGAGCAAAACCTTGGCTACCCTCGTATTAAAACACGCCCTCAGGTTCATGGATAAAGATGAGGAGAAAATAAAGGCTTTGATGAAACAAAATGAAGTCATGAAAAGATTCATTCTCAAGACAACGGGTCCCATTAACCCTGATAACCCTGAGGCCTCATTACAGGCCATTTTGGAGAAAAGGGGTGAAATAAGTACATATATCCCACATTCTTTTGTACAGGCCTATGCAGACTGGAAGGATGATTTTGAACAGTTTGCTAAGGTATCCCTCAAAAATATTCTGAGACCTCTCTAAAGTATTCTTCAAGGAGTCACGTCTCTAGTGGAAATCATGAGTGAAGAGGATGGTTTAGAGGAGAAAATACTAAAGTGGCAAAAGGTGTTAGATGATCTCGTGGTAATAAGGAAGTAGCTCTTCCAAGTCTTGGTTAAGCTATATGAAGGGTTAGAACTGGATAATTTTGAGGAATGGATCCAGGAGATAACGGGAGCTATGACTACCTTTGAAAAGGTACTAAAAAGGATGGACAAAAGGAGGGAGGAAAGTTTACTTTTTGTAGAAGAGTTGCATAAGTTCTTTGATGGTTTAGACTTAGATTTGTATGATGAAGATGATGAAAAAACAATGCACTCTGTGAATGCCATCGTTAATCAATATCTAAGTATATTCAAAAGGGTCAAGACGAAGGAGGATCTCCAACAGATGTTTTATCAAAAGGAGGAAATCGAGAAAATGTTGTCTCGAGAAGAAGAGATACAAGGTATTGCAAGAGAGTTCATTGGCTTTCGAGATAGGCAACAAGAGATCCTTGAAGGGGTCAAAATGGTTGACTTTGATGAAGTACTTGAGATTGTAGACAGGTTTTGGAAGGCACATCTAGAAGTACTCCCTGGCCAGTGAGCATCTAGTTCATACTTAGCCAAATTTTGGTGTATAGAAAAAGCAGTTTTGTACTTAGCCATTTTTGAAGACCTGATTTTTCAGCATTCAGCCCTATAGAACTTTTAGCCTCCGAAAGTCTGAAGTCCAAAATTTGGGAAAGGTGGACATGACACTTAGTCATTTTTGAGGCTTGGTTTTTTCGGACCAACTATCGGGATTCGTCTATTTTTTGGCACGTCCGAAGTTTAACTCTAGTTATCTCAGAGTTGATTTTCAAGTCAACTGGGCTTCTTTTTTGGGGTTGTTTCTGCATGAATTTGGGATCTCTTCTACTTGAGTCCATGAAGAAGCCGCAACCAAGGATCAAGTGTAGAAACATGAAGATTATCAAGAGCATGCACAAGTTCTAGCTCCATTTTCGAGATGTTTAATGCATGATTTGCTCAAAGTTTTGTAATGCACAAGGTTTAATTCCATGCTAGGGTAGTTTAACTAAGTTTTAGAAGTAGTTTCCTTCATGTAATCTCTAGTTTAGAATTTATTTCCATGTTTCATGTAGCCGAAACCTTAGCTGCAAAAATAGGAGCACAACTCTATAAATTGTAATAAAACAATGTAATGAGGGTCAATTTGATCATTAATGCAATACATACAATTGGTGCTTCATTCATGGTGTGATATTTCTGCTATCTATGCAAGATTTGTGAATGTGTGATTTGCTCATTCGTTTATTTCAAAGAGCCAAGTGATTGTTTAATGCTTTTAAATCTGTGATTATTAGTTCAGTGTTTGCTGGTATCACATTGCGTTGTTGTGATGAATTTTTGAGAAGATTATTCTTTTGGTGCTTAAAGATTAAGTTTTCTCATGTGTGCGCACATCTTTGGTAGCTTCATGATCTGATGAGTTTTGGCTTATCATACGTCTACGTTTGTTTTGTTCCACTGATGATTGCATCCATATAGCTGAAGATTGTGATATGTTCTGATCTCTATTTTGTGGGTTTCCTCATATTTTTGGTCTTTTAATTTGCAAAGTGGTGTGGTATTAGTTTATGTCCATTAGATTTATTTTCAAAAATTTCCTTTAAATTCTTGTTACCCTACTACTTCTTACCCTCTTTGCAAATCATTTTTAAGTAGATTAATTATATTAATGTTTCTTTATTTCAAAATTTGAAATTCCAAAAAGAGATATTGTGGTATTCTGAAGTTTATTTTGCAGCTCTCTCTGAGATAAGAACCAACAAAGGCCTCCTTGTTAACAAATTCACATTTGTCTTCCATTGAGCTATCCAAGCGGTTGAGACCCAGCTAGAAGGAACCTTGAGATTGATTCCATCAATCTTCCAAGAGGGGAATTTTCTCTCGTAAATTCCTAGCCGTTGTCTCATGTAAAAATGATGCTCAACAAAAGTGGCGCTAGAAGGAGGGCTTGAAAAAGTGAAACCCCAGAATATTAGATCATTCTCCCTCGGAAGGTTTGAACGAGTCCTTAGATCTTCACCAAGCAAAGGGGAATTCCTTGAACTTAGAGAAGTTCACAGACCTCGCAGCAATAGAACAAAGCATGGAGAGGATATTTCATATCATCCTAATCTTCCTCTATTTCCAACCATTGTTGCCCCGCCTGCTGCTCCTCCACCACCAGCTCCAATGTCATTTTTTGCAAATGCTCAAAGTTATCCATTGGACATACAAGGACAACTCCACCAGCTGCCCAAGAACCCTAAGAAATTTTGCCCATGTTTTATTTATGGAGAATCCAGCACAGCGGAAGAAAATGTTCGCACATTCAAGGAATTGTGCAATCGTAGGAGATTGCTCATCAAGACATCGTGTGTTGCCTTTTCCCCTAAACACCAGGGGAATTTGCCTATAATTGGTATCTGAATTTTCTGCGAGGATCCATCTCCACATGGGCAGAATTTGAAACAAAATTCCTTAATCAATTCAAGTTGTATGTGGATCCGGCAACCCTTCATCACCAGTTCATCTTGGTGAGAAAGGACCTCAACGAATCAATCTCTATGTTCAATCATCATTTTCATAAGATGTACCAGAAACTTGAGGCTCCTTATACTCTACCATTTGGGGCTGCTATACAAGTGTACTTGCATGCCTTGGATCCACTAACGTCTATATTCTTAAAAAGATTGCCCCTAGGTAACATAGACACTCTAGAGAAAGTATGTGATGAGGCTATCATGTTTACCCAATAGATGGATCCACAAGCGGGCAGAAATTATGGTATTCCACCAACATTAGGGAACACTGCTATGATTGGTCCATTCATAGCAAGTAATCAATTTCTGGTGCAACACGCCCTGAGGCTCAATCCCGTGCCAGCTCCATACGCTGCTGCCCCACCACTAGCCATCACATACCTAGGGTATGATACACATAAGGCCGCCTTGTGTGAACAAAAGACTGCTATTCCAAATGAGCCAGACCATGCTCTAGTGAATGAGTTGGATGCAATGAAAAATACATTATCCCAGTTGACCAAAGAGATTACCCAGATGAAGCTCAACCCATCTTAGAACCAGGGGAACTACCAATGCCAGACTGCTGCCCCAAATACCTATTCCCAAAACCATAATTGTAATTATGGAAATTACAACAACAGTAACAATAATGGTGGAGGTTATGGGAACACTTCCCAAGATAAGTAGTTTGGTCAACAATCAACAAATAGAACATGGAACACACATCCAAATAACGGTAGCATACCCTCAGATAATGCCAATATTTTCAGCTCATCTAAGGTTAACTTTACCCAAGGTTCCAATATGCACCAATCGGATAATGAGTATAGGGGTGAATTGACAACCAATAAGCCCAAGATCCTGAAAGTTCTTAGACCCACTTCAGTGCTATGGTCTTTGATTCATATGATCCAAGTATGGGTGGAACTCCTATCGATAACACTACGGAAGAAGATTTTGTCTTCCCTTTCAATCAAGAAAGTTAGCCGGAGTACTCCAAGGTCCACGCTTTCCAGAACAATAACATAAACACTTATAACCTGAGGAGCAGGAGGGAACCCCTGATTGACGACATTCCCCTAGGGATGCAGCCCACTCCACATGATCCGCGGGCTAGCAATAATCCCACGCCCCCGAGAGGTCCCGGTGCCACTGTCACTTCGACAAAGCAACATCAACCTACTTTGTTAAAGAATCCAGTCTAGGCTAATGAAAATTATAGTGTAGTGGAGGAAATTAAGAAAGTTAGAACTAATATGTCAATTTATGACATGCTGCAGAGTTGTCCCACTCAAAGAGAAGCCCTCTTGAAGTCACTGGATCATTCCAAATTGGCCTCATCCAACAATAACACTAGAAATGCATCTAACGTGAATGCGGAAGAGGCGATGCCAACTATGTTCAAAGATAGGGTAGAAGTACCCTTGTTCTTGCTTAGCCTCAAGATCTTTGGAAGGAACTTGCACAACTATTTAATTGACTCAGGGGCTTCATATAATGTGATGCCATTATCTGTATGCCAAAAGTTATGGATGAACCCTCAATCGACTAACATGGTAGTGATCCAACTTGACAAAACAGCGGTCAACATCATTGGAGTCTTGAAGGATACATGCATACAACTTATTGCTGACCCTAGAATCTAGGATTGCATTGACATACATGTCATGGACATCCCAGAAACATATGCAATGTTTCTTAGTAGAGAATGGACCTGATCATTGAGAGGTTGGTTCTCCACAAACTTTACGCAACTTTGGCTGCCATGGAAGTGGCTTAACAACCAAATCAAGATCGATGTAGAGCCTAAGCTCAAACAAATGATAACCGAGTACAATGCCCCAAATAAAGTCTTGTTTTCACAAGATGATCTGGGAGTGTATTGGTTTGACAAGGCATTCACATTCCATCTCAAAGAAGAAGAGAACTCAAACGATAGCCTTGTGCAAGGGGTAGTGAGTACCTAGATTCCCTAGGAGTTTCTCATAGAATTCATAGGTGGTATGATGAAAAATATGAGGCATCTTGGCCAAGACGCTGACCCAAACATACTGATGCTACTAGGGTATTGTCGTCTCCATTAGACAAATCACTCAAAATTTACATGCCTGGACTACCAAGAAGCGGTGGTCCAAGTGATAAGCCAGATGTCTGGCATGCCCAAGTTTGCAAAGGATACAATGACACATTTAAGTGAGAATAGATCTCCTCTTTGCGAGCAACCTCAGATTCCCACAACTGAAGATTTTATATAGGAAGAATGGGGCTCTTCTGATGATGGTTGCCTACCCTCGTGTCACAAAGTTTGGCGCAATGCCAAGGCAAAAC
This sequence comes from Chamaecyparis obtusa, assembly GCA_027943335.1. Classification (NCBI taxonomy): domain Eukaryota; kingdom Viridiplantae; phylum Streptophyta; class Pinopsida; order Cupressales; family Cupressaceae; genus Chamaecyparis; species Chamaecyparis obtusa. Next base: position 252,380 of record BSBK01003479.1, read on the forward strand.
AAAAGATGAAATGGGTTCCCCTTTCTAGAAGAGAATACTCAGATGAAGAGAATTTGGAGGCCCCAAGTACCAAGGACTTATCACCACCCGAAGTCCCCGTCAAACCCCAGGTTAATGCACATCTCTTAGAGGTGACTCTGGAGGTCCAAGTCAAATCATCTTCTCATAAGAATCACCCTATCTGGAAAATTCGGTTCGATGGCTCCAAGTGTAAACAAGGAGCAAGAGCTGGGATTGAATTGGTCAACCCTCATGGGGGTTCATATTATGCTGCCTATCGACTACAATTTTACTACACCAACAATGTTTCCGAGTATGAGGCTCTAGTTTGGGGTCTTCTCCTGGCACATGAGAAGAAGGTGAAAGCCTTGGTCATGGAGGGTGACTCACAGTTGATAGTCTGACAGATCTGGAGTCAGTATTCCTACACTGACAAGTGATTGGCCTCCTACTGCAATCATGTCTAGGATCTAATCGAAGATTTTGAAACTCCTAACATCTGAAGCATCCCATGAAGAAAAAAACATTGTTGTCGATGCCTTGGCTGTGTCGACAAGCTCTTTACAACAATTGTAAAAATCTAAATTGAAGAAATTCTCCATGGAACTAGTGGCTATACCAGTTCTCCCTGATAATATCAAGAATTTCTAGGTATTCCAAGATGATCAGCAGATATTGGAATTTATCATGAATGCTAGAATCTTTGATAAACAAAGCATTGATGGAGAAGAAGATGAAATGGAAGAGTCAGATGATTTAGGGATCTTGAACCTGAAGGCTAATTCCATTCCGAAGGGGATGGTGGCCAAAGAAAGGATTTTTGATAAAGATGAACATGTAATTGAAAGAGGAAAAACACCAGTAGTGGGTGGTGATGATTGTGAGCTCTACAACTTGGGTACACAGCTTGAACCCAGGGAAGTCTGTATTGCTAAGGTTGGCACAACTAAAGAAAAGAAGCAGATGGTCAAGCTACTGACTGAATAAAAAGATGCCATAGCATGGAGCTATGAAGATTTGAAAATCTATGATCCCAATGTTATCGTACACAACATCCTTTTGAACTCAGAGGCTAAGCCTTTCCACCAAAGACAAAGGCTAGTGAACCCTATAATCGAACTAGTGATCCAAAAGAAGGTACAAAAGTTGCTCGATGCCAATATCATTTTCCCTATCCAACATTCAACCTGGGTAGCCAACCTCATCCCTATGAGAAAGAAAAGTGGGGAGGTTCGACTCTATGTGGATTTTCAAAATTTAAACAAGTCCCCTCAAAAGGACAATTACCCATTTCCATTGGTTGATGAAGTATTACAGGTGGTTAATGGTTCCCAAATGATGTCTTTCCTGGATGGCTATTCCGGGTACAACCAAGTCATGGTAAAGGAAGAAGACCATCTGAAAATATCCTTCATAATGAAATGGGGAATGTTTTCTTATTGTCATATGCCGTTTGGTTTGATTAATGCAGGTGCTACTTTCCATGAGGTATGGACGAGGTGTTTAAAGGCCTAGTCAAAAAATGCATTGTCATCTATATGGATGATCTCAAAATTTTTTCTAGAAACTCTGTGGACCACATTGAATATCTATGAAAGGTACTAAAAGGGTGTCGACATTATATAATCTCACTAAATCCTAAGAAGTGCATCTTTGGGGTGACTCAAGGAAAACTTCTCGGGCACATCATATTCGAGACAGGCATCTCAATTGACCCTAAGAGAGTTGAGGCTATTCTCAAATTGGTTCCCCCAAATAGTCAGAAAGAATTGTAATCATTCTTCGGGAAAATCAACTTTGTTAGAAAGTTCATCAGTGGATTTGCAGAGATAGTGCATCCATTGAACAATATGTTAAAGAAAGATGCTAAGATCAAGTGGAACACTCTGGCTAAAGAAGCCTTCGAGGAAATCAAGACATCCATTGCCACTGCCCTAGTTCTAGTCAGCCCAGATTATCTTCTACCATTTAAGGTGTATTCCTTTGCATTAGAGCACTCATGTGCAAGAATTCTCACACAGAAGAAGGAAGGAGAAGATGAGTGATTGATAGCTTTCATGAGTTGTCCTCTAAAGAATTTAGAACTCAAATACCCAAACCTAGACAAACAATCTTTTGCCTTGGTCAAGGCTGTCAAGAAATTTAGACATTACATCCTTCAGAGTAAGGTCATTGCCATTGTTCTGGATCCAACAGTCAAGTCCTTGCTGATACAAAATGAATTGGGAGAAAGGAGAGGGAAGTGGATGGCTATACTTCAAGACTTCGACATCGAGATCCAACTAATGAAATTAGTAAGAGGTCAAGGTCTTACAAAGATGATGGCAAAAACTAAGCAAGGATTGGTGTGCCAAGTGTACACTAACAAAGGAGTGATCACTGATGTTTGGTATCAGGACATTGTTTACTATTTGTTGCAAAATTGTTTCTCGGAAGGTTTGAATGGTTCACAGAGGAGAGCACTAAAGAATAAAAGTAGTTCATACATGTTGAATACTGGGAAGCTCTACAAGCACAATTACAATGGCCTCTATCTATGTTGTTTGGATCGGACTGAAGCTGAGTAGGTCCTTACAAAATTTCATGATAAATATGGTACTGGGCATGGATTAGCAGAAGCCATGGCTCATCAGATCTTGAGATTTCGCTATTATTGGCCAGCTTTGTTCAGAGACACTCATGAACACGTGCGCTCTTGTCATGTTTGCCAGACTAGCGCCATCCAAGAAAGACATTTGGAAATGCCCCTATAACCAATTTACGAGGTACATCCTTTCACCCAATGGGGGCTGGATTTCATAGGGATGATTAATCCTCCATCCTCTACTAGGCACTGATACATCCTGATCGCAATTGATTACTGCACGCTCTGGACAAAGGCGCAGGTTCTGAAGAATTGTACTACTAAGGTGATAACTAAGTTCCTAGAAGAGTTCATCATCACAAGGTTTGGCATGCCATTCTTCCTAGTATGCGATAATGCTCCTTATTTCTCATCTGCATCCCTCATTCAATGGGCCTTCGATAACTAGGTAATTCTCAAATTCTCATCCAATTACTATCTACAAGGGAATGGAGTTGTTGAATCGACAAACAAGAACTTAACCATGGTAATCAAACACCTCTTGGATGATAATCCCAAAGATTGGCACACTCAGTTGAAATATGCTCTATGGACGGATTGTGTGAGAATCAAGAATGCCTTGGGGACCTCCCCCTACCAGCTAGTCTATAGTCTGCAACCCATTTTTTTGATGAACCTAAAAATACCAAATTTGAGATTTATGGATCAATACATTAAGGGTGAGGATTGGGTGCAGATTTATCTCATGAACTTACTGGATCTTGAAGAGAAAAGAACCATGGCTTTAGAACAAGTGGCCAAACACCAAGCTATTATCAAGCATTGGTTTGACAAAAGAGAAACCATAAAGACCTTTAGGATCTTTGATTTGGTTCTAATGTGGGATAAAGCAAAAGAGAAACCAGGCATCCACACCAAATTTCAACGTTTGTGGATTGGCCCTTTCCAGATCGCGTAGATTCTGGGAGAAAATACCTTTTAGATTAGTTCTCTTGATGGTGAATTGGTCCCATTACCAGTCAACAACCAGTTTCTAAAGCATTACTTTGGGTCTTGACTGGCCCTTTGTATAATATTGTATATTCTTTTACTTTAGTGTCTTTTCTTTTTTTTTCTTGGTGTCTTTTCGTCTGCATCTTTTCGTTAGGTCTTTGTTTGCAGGGGGTAGATACTTCTCGAGATTAGTGATCTGTACTAGGTAGTCCAAGCAAGAGATAAGGGTTATCCATTGTCAAACTCTTTGGTGTAGTTTTGTCTTGTAGCGAGCCAAATACAGAGATTGGAAGTAAGACATTTTCTTTTCAGACTTCTGGGAAGGGTTCATCAGAACCAACCATCCTCAACACTAACACACATTTAAAAAAGGGATCCCAGGTCACGAGCCTCTTATGATAGGATTCTGATAAGAGTCAAGAAATGCCCATGGTCGCGAAGGAAGTCGAGACTCAGAACCCTATCCTAGTTGGAACACAGACTAAAAGAAAAGAACAAGAAAGGAAAAGGGAAGAATGCATAAAGATGAGATTAAGAATAGAATGCTCAAAGCCAGGGTAGCACAATCTAAGTACTGCCCCAGCTCCCATAAAAAGAAAAGAGAAAAGGTAGCAAAGAAACAATATCTGACAAAAGCCACAAGGAGTATCATAGTAGCAAATGTTGAACGAAATCAGAGTTGTTTAGAACATAATGGTTCAAAAGAATTAGTTTTAAAGATGACACATATCGAGTCTAAGAGCCCTCCAAAGGAGTTTAAAACTTCTAACAAATCTCATCTGTAGTAGGGGAAGGGTGATTTTAGCAACCTCTACCAGGGCTATAAATGCATGCTTGGTAGTAGAGCAAGGTTAAATTGACTTTGGGCTGACTTCAGATTGGTGGGCAGTGATCTGACAATGATTGGTCGATGATCAGTGGAGGCTTATGATGAAGGATTCTTGGAAAATTTGAACACATGAGATCACACTGTGGATGCAAATGTTATGACATTCTTAATTTAGATGACAATGAGATAATCGCTCAGGCTGAAGATCTTTTGCTTGGCTCACTGTAGGATGAGATTGTTTCAAGGTGGAATAGCTTCGGGAAACTTGGGTTGTTTCCCTTTCTTTTGTTGGGGCTATTTGTTGTGGTCCCACAACCATGCTCCCCTTTTTTCCTTTTGGCTTCAGGGGCCCCCCTTTTTCTTTCTAGTTTGTCCTTAGGTTTCTTGTCTGTCTTGTCCTTTTTGTTTTCTATTTGTAGTTAGTTTTTCTTTGTTTTTTGGTCTTGTTGCACTTTTAGAGGTCTGAAAGTGTGAAAGGACCGAAAGAGCGTAAGACTGGAGCAACGAAAAATCATCTTGCCTTTGGCATTTCTAGACCCATGCTATTTTCAGACTTTCAAACATCAAAAAGTTAGGAGGTGGCCTTTCAACATTTCAGCATTTTGGAGGTCTGATACCCCCGAAAGGCCGATCGACCATCAACTGACGTCACCCACTGATTTGCCTATATAAAGCACGAACTAGGTTTTAAACCCTCACTTGTTCACTTTTAGCTTATCAGTTTTCAGAGCTTTCTTGTGTGTCGTTGCTTCTAGTTTCTTGTTTCTACTTCACTTGTTCACCTTTGTCCTTCATTGTCCTCGTGGTTATTGTTTCTTCTCTCTCTCTCTTTCGTTCCTTTCATTTGGCTTGTTTTTGGTCTTTTAGTTAGGGTTTGTTCATTTCTTAGTCTAGATTAGGTTTTTTGGGTTCTTGTTTAGGGTTTAGTTGTTTTGTCCATCTAGTCCTTCCTCAAAGGATCATGAGGTTGTCCCCTCTGACCCCCTAGTCTGAGTTTGTGGTCAAACTCAGTCATTGGACTCTTTTTGGAGTCCGACGCCCAAACCCTAGTTTGAAGCTTTCGGTCGTAGGGTTTCAAACATTCATAGTCTAAAACTCCTAAACATCTTTAGAAAACATCCTAAGTGCTCCACTCTTCAGCATTTCAATGTTTTCACACAACAAAACATCCCACTACCTGATTTGCCAAAGCCGAAGGTCCAAACTCCTAAGCTATCTCACAGATCTCCTAAGTGCTAGTTTCAGTGTTTCGATGTTGTCACACACCGAAACATTTATTGCTCTAATTTTCTAAAGCTGATACTGGTGGTTTAAAACATTGGCAAACCACACTAAGGCATGTTTTGACATTTTGGAGGTTCCGGCCTTCGAAGATTTTACACCTCCGAATCGTCGAAAGGCCAAAAAGGGGGTATCAACGCATTTTCAATGAGCCTACTTTTTGCATTTTTGACCCTTTTGGCCCTTTGGAGGTCTTGTACCCCTGAAGGTCCAAAAAGCTGAAAAGGTCTTTTAGACCTCTTCTAAGCTTAGTTTGTCAGAATTCTTTGTTTTTATGAGATATTTTTCTCTCTCCTACAATTTTATGTTACTGATTTATGTCTCTTGCTCTTTGTAGAAATGGCCAAGAAAGTTATGTCACCAGCAATGAAGTATCAATTCAAGGGATACCATCTGCCTTCGAAGGTGGCCAACCTGCATGCGGATATCACAGACACCGATATTGGCCATGTTAGCTAGAATGATTATTTGGTAAAATGTGCCCGAACAGAAGGGAGATCTGAGGACTGAATTTCATTAGTAAATTTCTCTCTAGTGAATGCAACAACACATCTTGTCTCCATCTTGTCTTCGGACTTGATAAATACTTTGGTAGGCCACTATGTACTTGACAAAAGAATGGTGAAGAACAATGTAAGAGAAGTGGTCTTGGATCTGAGGCTTGATAATATTAAGGATGTCTTCCACCTACCAAAGGGGGTCAACAAGTTTTATAACTTTCACATAAACAAGGGAATGGAATTCTACAACAAAGATGTTGCATGAGCTCATAATATAGTGAACAATGAATATCTTATACAGTCCTTGCGAAGGGGCTATATGAGGGAAGACATCCTAGCGCCCATCACCATGATTAGTTGGGTGTATGGGTTGTCCAATTCTAGTCAATTAGAACCCTGGATGATCATGCTCATAGAGAAGATAAGGGAGTGGTAGGCAAGGTTCGACTGGGCCACTATCCTTAGTGACAATTTGGATGAACAACTAGTTAGAGTTAAAACAGACCCACACTTCTACATGACATCATATGTTGTGTATCTACTGGCTGCCAGAGTAGTGTACCTAGGATTGAAAAAGGTTGGGGTTATGGGAGAGCTACATACATGGTCATTCGCAATGTACCCGTAGTTGGTTAGGAAGGAGTTCTACACTCATAACAACCTAGACTTCTAGATTGTCAATGATGCTTTTTTCTTCGCTATCATATGCTCCATATAGGGAGACTATGCAAAAAGGATGTCTACTGAAGTTGCAACAAAATTGAAGGCCCTCGGGGTAGTCTATATTCAATTTAGAACCTTCACATACATTTGGGTGGCGGGATGCACCTTGGCACCTAAGAAGCTACCCAGGTACCCTTATGATAGAGTGGTCCTTTTTGAGATAGCGAGACAATTGTTGGATGCACACAAGAACATTAAGCAAAAGAAGAAACACTGTTGGGATTTCTCGATTTCCATAGGGCTCAACTATGTACCTGATATGAAGATCTGTAAGGCTTTGACTCTTGAATGGGATGAATTCCCTTTTCCTACATACAACCTCATAAGGGCTCATTTTGATCCAATAGGTACTTACAACCATATAATGGGAAGACATTATATACATGAGTCGCACATCAAAGATCACTGGGCAAATTGTGTGGATGATTATGAAGTCATAATTTGTGACTATTGCTAGATGAGTTTAGAGCTGGCACAAACCACTTTGTCACTGAAAATCCCTCAAAAGGTGAAAGTGGTGGACTCTAAGGATATCTTAGACCTAATCTACAATGAGGACAAAGTATATACTAGGAGTATTCTAAATGCAGAGGTAGACAATGATGAAAATGATGATATTGACTTCAAGGCTAGGCATGTCATTAAAGTCACAAAGGAATGGATCACCCGCCCATTTCATATGGAGTCAGTGCCCATGAAACAACTGCTAGAGTAGCCCTCCAAGGAGAAAAAGAAGAAAGGAGAGAAGGTACTAAAACTGTAGTTTAAAGAAGTTGCTCCCCTAAAACCTGAGATGGTGTATAGGCATGAGCATCCTACTTCTTATGGTCCGGCCACTCATTCCAAGAAGTTTAAGACTAGAATGATAGGGAGCATAGCGCCTGTAGATGCGCCTTCTTCTAGTAGCCATGAGTCTCCAACTGCAACAAAGAAAACTAAGTTCAAAATAATAGGACCTAAGCTGGCTGGAGTGATCAAAGGCAATGTGTATAAAATAAATAAAGGCTCAATGCCTATAGAAAATGGACACCCTATTGGAGGAAGACAAGGATGAAATGGATCAAATACCTCTCAGTAGAAGGACAAGGTTCGCAGGATTGATGAAGAAGAGGAGAATAATGGAGGATGATCCAGAAGATTTTGAAGGGGCAACTCAAGAGGAGCCAATAAACCTAGATGCTTTGGCTGATGATGAATTTGATATCAGGGACTTTGAAGGGCTGCATGGTTTCAAGGAGTCTAAACAACAGGTTCCTACCCAGTTCACAAACTCTCTTGGTAATATGGAAAAGGAAGTCCAAAAAAAACTAGAAGAACAAGTTGTTGCCGAGATGACCGAAGTTCAAAAGGAGACAATGGAGATAGAAAGAGACTCTTCTATTGGTATCACTTCTGAAGAGGATACGACTACACAAGTCCCCTTGGTTTCACCCATAGTTCCACCTCCACCTCCGCCTATACATCCAACTCCGCTCCCTCCTTCTTATCAAACACCACCTACCACTCTGCTTCCACCTCCGGTTTTGACCACTCCATTGCCTCAAAAGACTCCATTGTTTCATGCTCCCATGCGAACTCCACCTCCACCTCAAATGTCTTCACCCACTCCCTTTGTTGCCCCTACTCCACATCCCTTCCAAGGTGAATCAGTGTCACAAAGTTCTCGAGAGCTTAAGGAGGAAACATAGGCAATTGGTGAGGAGAAGATGGAAGAAGAACATGTTGGATCTGAGGAGTAGGCTAATAAATAAAAGGAATAGGTCAAGGAAGAGAAGCAGGTTGCTGATGAAGAGAAAATAGATGAGGGAGAACAAATAGCTAAAGAAGAGCAAACAGCCGAGGAGGGTGAGTTGAATATAATGGATGAACAGGAAATAGATAAAAGAGAGGAGAGTCATGAAGAGATGGAGATAGAACATTTTTTGACTTCTTCAAGTCTTGAAGCTTCGTATGAACCATTGAATGCTTTCTCCAAGCCCATCCGGTTCACCAAGGAGATCCAGCCAAGGACTAGGGTCTATGCAGATGATGAAATAGACACGGTTGCACTAGGGCAAGCATTCCACCAAACTGCATCAAGCATCCAAGTGAGGACACTATCATATGTGACACAAGATCAGGTAGGTAGATGGAAGGCACATGTGGCTATTCCCACAATGAACATCAGCACAACTAAGATCACTCTTGATGAGTACGTGTTGGAAGAGGTACATTTGGGGGAGCCAACGAGAGAGGGGAGAAAAACCTTGGCTACCCTCAAATTAAAACATGCCCTTAGATTCATGGATAAGATGAGGAGAAAATAAAGGATTTGATGGAACAAAATGAAGCCATGAAAAGATTCATTCTCAAGACAATGGGTCCCATTGACCTTCATAACCCCGAGGCCTCATTACATGCCATTTTGGAGAAAAGGGGTGAAATACGTATGGATATCCCACATTCTTTTGTACATGCATGTGCAGACTGGAAGGAGGATTTTGAACAGTTTGCTAAGGTATCCCTCAAAAATATTCTAAGACCTCTCCGAAGCATTCTTCAAGGAGTCATGTCTCTAGTGGAAATCATGAGTGAAGAGGATGGTTTAGAGGAGAAAATACTAAAGTGGCAAAAGGTGTTAGATGACCTCATGGTAATAAGGATGCAACACTTTAGGTCTTGGTTAAGCTATATGAAGGGTTTGAACTAGATAATTTTGAGGAATGGATCCAGGAGATAACGGGAGCTATGACTACCTTTGAAAAGGTACTAAAAAGGATGGACAAAAGGAGGGAGGAAAGTCTACTTTTTGTAGTAGAGTTGCATAAGTTCTTTGATGGTTTAGACTTAGATTTGTATGATGAAGATGATGACAAAACAAAGCACTTTGTGAAGGCCATCTTTAATCAATATCTAAGTATGTTCAGAGGGGTCAAGATGAAGGAGGATCTCCAACAGATGTTTTATCAAAAGGAGGAAATCTAGAAAATGTTGTCTCAAGAAGAAGAGATACAAGGTATTGCAAGAGAGTTGATCACCTTTCGGGATAGGCAACAAGAGATCCTTGAAGGGGTCAAAATGGTTGACTTTGATGAAATACTTGAGATTTGTAGATAGGTTTTGGAAGGCACATCCAGAAGTACTCCCTGGCCAGTGAGCATCCAGTTCATACTTAGCCAAATTTTGGTGTAGAGAAAAAGTAGTTTTGTACTTAGCCATTTTTGAAGACCTGATTTTTAGGCATTTCAGCCCTATAGTACTTTTGGCATTCGAAAGTCCGAAGTCCAAAATTTGGGAAAGGTGGACATGACACTTAGTCATTTTTGAGGCTTGGTTTTTTCGGACCAACTGTGAGGATTTGTCTATTTTTTGGCACCGCCAAAGTTTAACTCTGGTTATCTCAGAGTTGATTTTCCAGTCAACTAGGCTTCTTTTTTGGGGTTGTTTCTACATGATTTTGGGATCTCTTCCAATTGAGTCCACATGGAGAAGCCACAACCAAGGATCAAGGGCCGAAACGTGAAGATTATCAAGAGCATGCATGAGTTCCAGCTCCATTTTTGAGATGTTTAATGCATGATTTACTCAAAGTTTTGTAATGCACGAGGTTTAATTAAGTGCTAGGGTAGTTTAACTAAGTTTTAGAAGTAGTTTCCTTTATGTAATCTCTAGTTTAGAATTTATTTCCAAGTTTCATGCAACCAAAACCCTAGCTGCAAAAATAAGAGCACAGCTCTATAAATTCTAATAAAATGATGTAATGAGGTTCGATTTGATCATTAATACAATACATACAATTAGTTCTTCATTCATGGTGTGATATTTCTACTATCTATGCAAAACTTGTGAATGTGTGATTTGCTCATTCATGTATTTCAAAGAGCCAATTGATTGTTTAATGCTTTTAAATCTACAATTATTAGTTCGGTGTTTGTTGGTATCACATTGCTTTGTTGTGACAAATTTTTGAGAAGATTATTCTTTTGGTGCTTAAAGATTAACTTGTCTCACATGTGCGCACATCTGTGGTGGCTTCATGATCTAATGAGTTTTTGCTTATCATACGTCTGCATTTGTTTTGTTCTATTGATGATTACATCCATATAGATGAAGATTGTGATATTTTCTGATCTCTGTTTTGTGGGATTCCTCATCTTCTTGGTTTTTTAATTCGCAAAGTGGTGTGGTATTAGTTTATGTCCATTAGATTTATTTTTGGCAATTTCCTTTAAATTCTTGTTACCGTACTACTTCTTACCCTCTTTGCAAATCATTTTCAAGTAGATTAATTATATTAATGTTGCTTTATTTCAAAATTTGAAAATCCAAAAAGAGATATTGTGGTATTCTGAAGTTTATTTTGCAGCTCTCTCTAAGATAAGAACCAACAAAGGCCTCCTTGTTAAGAGATTCACATTGGTCTTCCATTGAGCTATCCAAGCGGTTGAGACCCAGCCAAAAGGAACCTTGAGATTGATTCCATCAATCTTCCAAGAGGGGAATTTTTTCTCCTAAATTCCTAGCCGTTGTCTCATGTAAAAATGACGCTCAACATATATATAATTGTACACTTAAATTATGTACTTCTCTAAGCCAGTACTTCCAAGAGAATCCATGAGTTGGAAACCTTGAGAATGTGACCTAGAGCTTCCTATGCATGGAGTTCCAAGGATATTTGGATTGCTCTCAGCTAGAGCTATGAAGCATATGACCTTGCTAGTCAACCACACAATGGGAGATTCAATGGATACAAGGGCAAGAATGCCAATATCTTCAAGAATCTAATTGGAAATGCAATGCAACTATGTTATTATGATAATGCAAGTAAGCTATGAAAGGAAAATGAAAGTGTTACAAGACCTTCCTAATTAAGCTATGTGGGTTAATCTAGAGCATAAAGGAAAGCTAAACTAGAAATGTAATGAAACTAAGCTATGATGCAATAATAAAGACTAAAGCAATAAGATCTTCCAGCCTCCAAATCTCTAAGAAATCCTACAGCATAAGATTAGTATTCAAAAGTTGGATCCTTAAATGAGAAGAGAGCTCTTCTTTTATAGGAAATGAGAAACAACGAACGATGGAGATTAGGAGGCAAAAGATTCAATCAAGGGTGAAGCTTGAAGAGGGATCAATCTTTGTGCACAAATCTCCTCCAATGAGAAATAAGAGTTGACTTTTGTGCCCCATGTGAGACAAAAATGCCTTTTTCCTTTTTTAATAAAATAGGAATAATGCTTTATTTGTGCAACTTAGGATAAGAGGAAAGTGGGGACTTTTTATTTAATAAAAGGGGAGGGAATTCCTTTTAATTAAATAAAGACTTAAGATAAAATGGTTAATCCATGGAATATAATTGAATAAATGATAGAATTAGGATTTGATCAAGGAAATTGATTTGAAAATTGCCAAGCATTGATTCAAGAAATTGATAAATTGCAGAATGGGGCCCAAAGTCTAGGCAACCATTTTAGGGTGCATACATTTGCCCCTCTTTGACTAATGTGAGATCGATTTGGGATCACATGCAGTCAAAGAATGGAATTGAAGTGTGAGATCAATTTGGGATCACAAAACAACCTAGATGTGTGTTCAATGGATGGGAATACATTAGGACAAAGATACAGTTGATTGAAAAAGACGAGGCCAACACCCCTGTAAATAGGTAATTGTCAAGTCTTAGATAAGAGATAAGAATCTCAAGGTTTGATTGATAAAGCTGAATCAAGATTTGAGGTTTGATAGGTACTTCCCCCTCGTGATCGAAATCAAAATGAGATAGAGGAGAAACAGTAAATTGATAAATTTGATCAAATTGAACTAAAGATAAGGTTCTTGATGTAAGATGAAAGATATAAGGATCACAGAACCAAGGTAGATCATCATGAAAGATTATGCCCCAAGGTTGAATTAGAAGAAAAGAAGTGGGGTGAAAGTGAATGGAAGATATAATTTTGGAAGAGGTGGAAAGAAATGAAGAGAAGGAGGATAATTTTTCTTACGATAGAGAATGCCTTGAAATAAATCAACTATTTAAGATAGATAATTTCGATTGAGATCACAAAAGAAGATAAGGAAATGAGGATAAAAAATGTGACCACGGTTGATTAGAAGTCCAAAAGAAAGATGAAGGAAGAGCTCTCTCCATATTCAAGATGCAAGACTAACTAACATGAACCTAAGAGTGCAAGCTACTATGAAAAGTGGTTTACTTGCAAGGTCACAATGCCATTAGACTCTAATAATCATCATCGAGCTTTATTGGTAGCATCGCAAGATCATACAATACACACTAGTATGACTATGGGTATATGAATATGATCTGTATCAGATAGATATGTGGGAATCCCACCTAAGCATCAAAGACATGTAGGTCAAGATGACTAGTGCAGTGAGGTTCCCTAAGTTTGTTATAGCAAGATTTTGCTCGCATCAAGACACAAGAAAGTCAAGATGACTATAAGCATGCACTTGCAGAAAATAATCAAGGATAATATATTGTAGATCCTAGTGTCAAGTGGAACAAGCATGAATGCTCATGACAGTGAGGATCAACAAAGTATACCCACATGCAGAAAAAGAAATAAAACATGCCATCGTGCCCCCAGTCTTCTAGCTCAACATCATAAAAAACTATTAGGGAGAGAACACTCATCAAAGAAATCATCATAGATAGCACACAAAGAAATAAAGTCATTCAAGTCTCAACGAGTCAAGTGTTTAAGTGTGTGTGTGTAGGTCATAGAGTCAAACTTTGAGTATCGCATCTTCCAATGAGTAATATCGCATCATTCTAGACTGTGGGTATGACATCTGATAAGTGTTGAGAAACACTTGACGCTGGGAGAGTGTTGAAAAACACAATTGGGGAGTGTTGAGAAACACTATGTGTGAGGCGTCTTAAAGACTAGCACATCGAAGAGACCAAAGCTAACACAGTTATGCCCCCTAGAGAAAGACAAAGACCAAGTCCAAACCAAGGCAACAAGGATAATGTATGATGGAGAAAGGCTAAGTGTTGAGGACGCGGGTGCTAAAAGAACAAGGGTGCAAAGGCCTCAAGTAGTGCCTGTTTCCAGGTTTTCACCACTTGGATTTTATTGCAAATTTTTCTTTTTTTCAGGACTTTTTATAATTTTTTTTTTGGAGTTTTGCTACCAAGGCGCCTATTTCCAGGTTTTCACCAAGGCACTTTTTCTATTTTTTTTGAATTTTTTTGCTATTTTTTTATTTTTTTGTATTTTTTTTAGGACTTTATATGCTTTTTAGGATTTTTTTCAGCATCATATATGAATTTTTTTGTAATTTTTTCAGGATCAATAAATATGTACAAAGGATGCCCCCAGACATAATAGGCATCATGGATAGAACTTCTTTAGGTCCAAAACATTGATAGCATTAGGGAGATACTCTCCCTTTTCATTAGATAATAAGTAAGCACCTGTCCCAAAAGCTGTAGTAATGATGTATGGTCCAAGCCAATTAGGTTCAAACTTTCCCTTTTGCTCTCGATTTTGTTGGTTCTTAGGATTTTCTCATAGGACAAGATCTCCTACTTGGAATTCTCTAGGGTGAACCTTTTTGTTGAATGCTTTGGACATATGCTTTTAGTAAACTCTCATGTGATAAAAGAGCCATCAAAGAAAATTTTCCATGTTCTCTTAGTTATGTACATGAGATGCTCGTCTGGAAAGATAACTTGAATAGGCACATTGTCTTGAATAGGGAAATCAGCTAATTGATCAGTGATAGCTTGTCCTTTTATAGCTTTGCGCTCAACATACTCTATGTCAAATTCTGAAAGAATCATCATCCATTTAGCAAGTCTACCCGTGAGGGCAACCTTACCGAGTAAGTATTTGAGAGGATCAATTTTAGCTATGAGGTGCACTGTATGTGCCAACATGTAGTGTCTCAACTTTTGGGTAGCAAACACCATGGCAAGACAAGCCTTTTCAATACTTGTATAGTTAACCTCATATGACACAAGAGTATGACTGATGTTATATATGTCTCTTTCTTTCCCATTTTCATCAATTTGAGCCAACAATGCCTCGAATGAAGATTCAATTGCTGAGATATACAAAATAAGCGGTTTCCCTGGGATAGGAGGCATTAAGATGGGAGGATTTTCCAAGTACTCCTTAATTTGGTCCATACTCTTTTGACATTCTTCATTCCAGACACATTGGAATCCTTTATGTAGGTTCTTATTGAAGGGTTGAGCTCTATCTGCCAACTAGGAAATGAACCTCCTTATAGACTGAAGCCGTCCTTGCAGACTCCTCATTTGACTGATGTTTTTGGGAGGTGGCATATCCATGATCACTTGAACCTTTTCAAGATCTACCTCTATGCCCTTTGCTAAAATAATGAAGCCTAGCAATTTTCCTGAGGTAACACCAAATGCACACTTTTTTGGATTTAATCTTAGCTGGAACTGTTCCATTCGATCTAGAATGACTTCTAAATCATCCAAATGTGCATCTCTCTTTCTAGATTTAGCCAAGGTGTCATCCACATAATCTTCCATATTCTTATGCATCATGTCATGAAAGATTGTTGTCATAGCTCTTTGGTAGGTAGCTCCTACATTCTTTAATCCAAAAGGCATGACGTTCCAACAATAGGTACCCCATGCACAAGTGAATGCTATCTTTTCCTGATCTTCAAGAGCTATCTTTATTTGGTTATAGCCAGAAAAACTATCCATCAAGGAATAGATCTCATATCCCGCAGTCATATCCACTATCATGTCTATGTTAGGGAGTGGAAAATCATCCTTTGGGCATGCTCTATTGAGATCTCTAAAGTCTGTGCAAATGTGAATGGACTTGTCATGTTTAGAAACCGGGACAATATTGGATATCCATTCAACATAATCAATAGCTTTGATGAATCCTGCACTGAGGAGTTTTTCTAATTCTTCTTTCACTAGAAGAGCTATGTGAGGGTGCAATTTCCTCAACTTTTGTTTGACTGGTTTTATACCCAGAGCTATGGACAAGTGATGCATAATGAGATTAGTGTCCAGTCCTAGCATGTCTGAATAAGTCCAAGAAAATTTTATCTTCTTTCTTTGTAAGAATTTGGTGTAGGCTTCCCTTTCTTGTGTTGACAATGATTGAGCCAAATGCACTATTTGTGGAGTTTTGTCTGTACCCAAGTTGATTGACTATGTAGGCTCAACAAGCACTGGAGATCTATCTTGGAAGTAACTTGGGAGATGATCAAGTACCTCATCCTTGGGTGCCTCAGAAAGGTTTTCACCCTTGGATACATCATTTATTTTTACTTTTTTAGGTTCTGACACTGCCACATAGTGGTTTTCGCCATCATAACTCTCATTCTTTTTTTATTTTTTTTTATTTTTTGACTGAGGT
Organism: Chamaecyparis obtusa; assembly: GCA_027943335.1. Taxonomy (NCBI): domain Eukaryota; kingdom Viridiplantae; phylum Streptophyta; class Pinopsida; order Cupressales; family Cupressaceae; genus Chamaecyparis; species Chamaecyparis obtusa. The sequence continues at coordinate 268,652 of BSBK01003479.1, forward strand.
ACTTGATGTCTGGCTCAGTCATGCTTGTAGTCAGTTTGTTGGTGGAAGAGACTATGGGTTCAATGGCATTTAGGTAATAAGCTACCTCATAGTCATTTTGGAAGGTTAAGAGTGTAGGCTCTTGGTAACGTTGAGACCAATCAATGAGGTGAGGATAGGCAAGGGGTAAATCAATGACAGGTTCAATATTGTGGATATGGATGGGGTCATCTCTGGTGATTGCAGAGTCATGGTCTATCAAGTATCCTTCTAAGTGACCTAAACCAGGATTAGTCCTACCAAGTGAAGAATCGTCCACTAAAGAAACCTGTGGATTCAAATCTTCTAATCCTACTCATGACTCATTAGCTACCTCAGATTGAGAACTAAAGGTATGGATGATATCAACATCCCTGTCAACTATAGAAGAATATGAGAGAGACTCCCATTCATATTTATGTGAATCTGTATCTGAATCTCGACTGGGATGTTTGCACCATGCATGTTTATGATGCCTTGAGGTAGAGGCTCTAATGTCACCAAGGGTAACATGTGCTGTAATAGGATCTTCTATGTTTGACTCCTCTTGTTCTATGTGTGAAAATGTTGTATGAGCAACTGGATTGTCTGAATCTCCCCAAAGGAGTTTGGTGGAAGGGACCCAATCTTCACACATATCCTATTGGTTTGTCAAATTGGGTGTGTACTCTAATTCATTATCACTATCCAACTCATTAGGGATAGGAGCAGTGTTCTCTTTAGGATTCTCAAATCCTAGGCCAATTGTCTCCTTAGACTTGCATCCAAAAAGAGCATGGTTAAGAGGTTCATCCCTAGCATCCAATCTATGATTAAGAGGGCCATGTCCTAGATAACCCATATTTTTTATGAGAGTATACCCTCTTCCATAGACCTTAGGAGAGGGAGAGAAGTTTTCATTATGCATGTATTTGTCTTCTCTATAGATCTAGTCTCTGATAGCTATTTTCCTTTTCATCTTGGATGGGTACTGAAGACTCCACAAATGTTCCAAATAAAGTCATGGCAGAAGAAGAAGGTTTCATATCTTGTGAAGGCCTACCGTAAGACCTAGGTGAAATTGGCATCTTTGCAAAGGAGTCAAGTTGATATCCTCCCATGCCAAGGTCTAATGTCTTGAATTTACCTTTGCACTCTGATAGGGTTGCATTAAAATCCTCTGCTTCTCTATTGAGGGGGACATGAGTCTCTGTTGAAATGGCATTAACAGATAAGGTGCTATCTCCTAGTATGAAAACTTCTACTCCATTGTATGGGAATTTAACACATTGGTGATAGGTAGATGGTACTACTTGCATGTCATGAATCCATGGTCTACCAAGTAAAATGTTGTATGCGAGGGGTCCAACATCAACAATTTCAAACAAAATGTCTTTCTCAACGGGGCCAATCCTAACAGGAAGGACGACCAACCCTTTAGAGCTTGTTTTTGCCTCATCATAGGCTTTTATGGTAATCTTCTTTCTGGTATCAATCACTTGCTCAGAATAACCCAAAGTCTTTAAAAGACTCAAAGAACAAATATTGAGCCCAGCACCCCCATCTATCAACACATGCCTGACACAGGTTTTGTGGATCATGACTTCGATGTGAAGGGCGAGATTATGTGGATGGCTCAAAGCTTTGTCATCGTCTTCTAAAAAAGTGAGGTAGTGTGGGCTAGCAATATGATTGACCATGTTCTGGAATTGGTCGACATCTATGTTGGTATGAACATTTGTTGTGCACAAAGCATCCTCAAGGATCTATTTGTGTCTTGGGGATAATTCTAAAAGCTCAAAGATTAAAATTTGAGCCGGGGTTCACTGCAATTGATTAACAAGGTTGTAATTCAACTTAGGATTCAAAATTGATTTGGTGGTGACATTCTTGGATGTCACTTGCTTGGGTTTGCTGGACTGGTTGGAACTAGGACCTCTAATGATCACATGACCTTGACTTTGACTTTTTGTGACAGTGTTAAGAGCTTGGGATGACCTTTGAGAGTGAGGACCTCTTAGCACCACCAAAAGTTCTTCATCAAATATAGGAGGAGAGCTCACATCATAACCGTAAGGATCCTTGTTCCTCATCATATTGACACTTTCATCCACAAATTCGAGCATATTGATAACATTTTCTACAGACGTATAGGCGTAATTGATTTCAGCCTTGCCATTCTTAGTTTTATAGGTTTCCCCCTTTTCATATTTTGGCAAAGGCTCCTTGAATGCCCTATGGTCTGCATTGGTGTTCAACGCATCAATCTGAAGTTTTCTACTCTCAATTAGATCCTGGATGATATGCTTAAGCTTCCAACAATGTTCAATGTCATGTCCAATACCATTGTGGAATTTGCAGAAAGATTTTTCATTCCACCAATGTGGTTTGACTTCAGGTATGCAAAAATTCATTGGATCTTGAGGTTGTACAAGGTTGTTAGCAATGAGTGTCTTGAAAACATCCTCATATGAGTCACCAAGTTTAGAAAATTATCGCTTCTCCTTTTTAGGTTTATCTTGATATCTTGGTTTATGTTCCTGTTGGTTGGAGGATGTATTGAGTTTCATGGCTTGAACTGCACTAGATAAATGGAGGACACCTTGATCCTTAGGTTGAGAAGAGTCGACAACTCTGTCATTGACTACTTGTTTATTTTTGTTCCAGTGCGAGTTCTTGCCTTTGTCCTTATGAGAGTTGTTATTATTTTGACTATTGTTGTTATTGTTATGTTTAGTCAAAATTCCTTGCTCTTTCAAGACATCCTCAATTCTACATGCGGTTTCAACCATAGTGTCAAAGGAATCAAAGACCATCTTCCGAACCTCATACTGCATTTCAGGCACCAAGTTGCTAACAATGATGTCAATCCTTTCATGCTTAGGAATAGTCCTAGAATATCGAGAGCACAGTCATCTCCATCTTTGTAAGAAGGTAACAAAGGATTCCCCTTGATTCTATTTCAAATTGCACAAGTCTAACATAGTGACTGATCTTGACAAGTTGTATGCAAAATGTTGAACAAATCTGTGGACAAGTTCTTTGAAAGTTTTGACGGGAGGGGTTATGTTGGTAAACCACTCCATTGCTTGACCCTTGAGACTCCTTGGAAACAATCTCATAAGATAGGAGTCATCTTGGTGAAATTCAAAACTCATGATGTAGAACTGACACACATGATCATGTGGGTCACCATTGCCATCATATTTGTCATATTGGGGAATTTCAACTTTCCTAGGAAAATCCTTCATACTCACACTCCTATCAAAAGGATTAGGAAAAATTGAATTAAGGTTGAAAGAACTCTTGGGCACCATCATTTTCTCCATCATACTTTTCATTTTCTTGATTTCCTCTTCTTGTGAGGGGCTTTGTTTCTTGATTTTTCTATCCATATAAAAGTTGTAAGGGACCCTCGCACCCTTGTTGATCAAGCTTTCTAGGAACTTATCCTTATTTTGCTCCACATATTTCTCCACATATTGTTGGAAAAGTGGCTCTTGTTGCATCCTCATAAAGTCTTGAGCATCAAAACTTGTACTACTACCTCCATGTTGGGAGCCATGATGAGCTCATTGGGAGAGTTGTCTTGAGTTCCTAGGAGGTGTTTGTCTCCTATAGTGAACGTGTTGTGAAGTCCTTCATCCTCTAGGACTAGGAGATCTTGAGGGTGATCTTGAATACCTTCCACTTTGTGGAGTCTTAGGAGTGGTTGGAGAAGAATTTTTTGCACCACTAACACATATGTTGTTGTATTGGTCATTAAGTTGTTGGGCAAAAAGCCTATCTCTTTCTTCTTGTACGACTCTCCTCTCTATGTCCAGTAAGGCTTGCCTTTCAGACTCTAGTAGTCTAAGTTTTTCTTCTTTCACGGCTTGTTCATCCAAGAAGGCCTATTTTTTAGGTTCGATTCTCTTGAGCCTTTCACTCGTATACCTTGAGGTTGTTTGGAGTGATGAATTGGGTCTCGAACATTTGAACAAGTCATTAGTAGAAGCTGTATTCACATGAGCATCACAAGGTTGGTTGTTTTGGTCTTCGTGTTGTGATCGTTCATCTTGGTGAGCTCGTCTATAATACCTTTCAACCCTTTGATGTGCATCTAGATATCTGGTATTGATGGGAGGTGATCTGGTTGATTGTCATGAGAGGAATCACAAAATAGCATGTTATCTCCATGTCTCTGAAATATGTCATCAAGGTTTTGATCCATTGCTTCCCTCTCCTTTCTAGTCATGGTGTAACTCATGTCCATATTTGATTGAGAAGGTGGTAAGGAGGTACTCAACTCACTAAGACTACTCTTAGGTTCAAACCAAACTTCTGCAGTCTTCCTAGGAGATTGATCAAAGACAAGTTCTTTCCCCTTTCACTTTTGGCGAGTTTGGACTATAGGTAATTGTTCAAAAACTACTTGTGGTCATTTTCCTTGGTTCACTTGATACCTTGTCATAACTAACATGAAAGAAAAGACCCTTAGTGATAAGATGACCCTATGAAATGTCGATGTCAAACTAGGATAGTGAAAGTATTCAATTGTCCCAAAAGAGAGATGGTGAGATAGAAAGCTGACAAGAGGTATAAACCAACACTACCATAGAGGTGCATAATAAAAGGATAAGTATCCTAACACATATGGATCAAGAGGATGATTTGCCCAAAATATATTTTTGATTGAAATTGAATTTATATGGAAGTGAATTTGGACAAAAGAGTACTAAAACTCTCCAAGTGTGCTATCAAAGAGTCTAAAGGTTAATCTTCTCAACAAGGATGATTCCTAACTTATCAATGACAAGCAAGATCGCTTGTGAAGTCAAAAATCACTAACTCAAGATGTCTAAATACAAGAACCCAAGGTACAAATAGGCTTCCAATGGCAGAGTATGTAACCTACTAAAATTTGGTCAACCAAGGATAACTGCAAGTGACACAAATCAGTAGGACAACCAAAAGACTCTATGCGATAGTTTTCAGAGTATTGGGATGATACTATCTTTCTAGGTGATATTTCTGATTGAGGTTAGGTGACAATTTCTAGGTAGCCAATGCGATAAAATATAGGGAAATAGGGTGATGCAAAAATTAGGGATGAAGTATTGTGTGACAATTCTCAAACTAGTGTGCGGTGATAGTTTAGTATCGTACAACTCTTGACCAGTGAGTGTGAAAATCTCTATTTTAAGGGTAATTTGGTCAATGTTTCAATTTGGTAAGTTCGATTTCACAGTTTAGAATATAGTAACAATAGATAATAGACAAGTTTTCAAACAATAGGTGATCAAACGTGTCGTCAAATACTTGAACAAGGGCAAAAGCAACCTTGTCAAGACAAGCAATTGTGATATCAAAACCAAAAAATCCTATGAGTACTACTGTGATTGTTTGTTGTTTGAGAATGTTTACACGAGTAGATCATATCAAGAACACTTCAAGCACTTTCTAGCCTAAAAAGACAAAGGCTCAATACTTAACAACTTGGCCCACACTTGATGTCCCATCACCTCACACAAAGTGGTTGCCCACAATAGATGTTGGCTTTGTCATGGAAGTTCCAATGACACAACCAAAGGAACATAGATGGTGAGTAATCTTGGGGTGATCCGGGTTAGTCCACTTGGATCAATCCTTGCACCAAGATGCTAAGCGAAAAAATAGGGTGGCTTCTATCTACAGTTCTTAGTAAGGGCTTCCATTCATAATACCCCTCTTGCTCCCCAAAGGGACTCCTTACCTTGCAGCAAGTAACGGACCTTGCGGCCACAAGAGTACCTTAAGCATTCTTGCTTGACATTTTCCTCATGGTCACAATCCCACAAGTAATCACACTAAGCAAAGATAGGTACTACATCTACCAAGGTTTTGTGTTCTTGATAGCCTTGAGAATTCATGAGTTGGAAACCTTGAGAATGTGACCTAGAGCTCCCTATGCATGGACTTACAAGGATATTTGGATTGCTCTCAGCTAAAGCTATAAACATATCACCTTGCTAGTCAACCACACAATGGAAGATTCAATGGAGACAAGGGCAAGAATGCCAATATCTTCAAGAATATAAATGGAAATGTTACCCTAATTCTCATGTGCATGAAAATTTGGCAAATATCTATCCCCAAGTCCTTGTTTTAATCCTACCAAGCACTCTACAAAATTTCATGGGTTTATCTATTTCCCTCTGGTCTCTACAACGATTTCTAGGTCTCTGGCAAGGTGCAAAACCCTAAAAAACCCTTTGGCCTGTTATATTTTCATGTTACTTTATTCGAAATCTTAAAGGTCCCAATTTTGCATGTGCACATTTTAAATCCTTCAGTTGCCAAATCTCTGAATCCCATCGGTTAACCCCTTAACACTTTGCGATTTGGCAAGCAGTTACCGTTCCAGTTGGCAGTCTTGGTCCGGCAATCTTTTTATGTCGGGTCCCGGTTGATGAAATCTAATGGCCGTCTGATGACCTGAAGGGTTTGTGTCAATGCATCAGATCATGCACCGACTGTCGATTCCCTTTCAAGGAATCACTACAGTGTGTCAGTGGGTCCGACGCCACGTTGTCCTATCTGGAAGCCCCTGATTGGTTTAGAGATGATGATTTGTAAAGAAGGTTAGCGCAGGCCCGACGGTTGTCAGTTGATGTTGATCGAATGACTGTCACATGTCTACAAGGATTTTTTCTGACACTTGCGATCATGCGACAACTGTTGATCCCGCTTTATCTTTGGGCTCTCGAGGTGGGTCCTTTTATGATGACGTGCTTATTCTCTATTGGCTCCCAAGCGATAGCAAGGATGCATTGGTGGGACCATGTTAGAGGGTCTGCGGATGTGTCAAAGAGGCTAAGATGTACGGTGGTCATAAGATCTCATAGGGTCTATCAGAGGCTTGCGATCTTACAACAACCTTTGATCTTCCCTTCTATGCAGCGCTTCAAGGTTTAGTGGGTCCACTCCTAGGTGTATGCAGTTGGCATTTCCTAATTGGTTCACGTGGGAATGAGTCCTTTCTTGTCAATGGGGCTAGGTTCTTTCGGCGGTCAGAGGTTTAGACAGTCAGTAGAAGATCGACGGTTGTCGTATCTTCGCAAGGGTTGTGTTAGAGGTATGAGATTTTTAGACGATCGTCGATCTTGCTTTTTGTCAGGGGTTCATCAGTGGGTCCTTGTTCGCTGATGTGCTCAAGTGTGATTGGTTTTCATGTGCTGATGAGGACTTCCAGGTGGACCAATGTGTCAGTAGGGTCACGGTTGAATGCAGATCTACAGTGGGTGTATGATCTGAAGGGATATTCGGTGGCCATGAGATCATGCACCCGCCATCAAATTGGGATCTATTTACTCTGGGTCCATTTTTAGGAAGGTTGCTGAGGTATGTGCCTGCAGAGAAATCAAGGGTGAATAAAAGATTTCTAAGTGGTGAATGGGCCCAGGGTTAGAGGACATTGGGCGAATTAGTGACTAAAGGGTTTCTCAAGTTCACCAGACTTAACTGAGGTCAACTAAAAGTTCAAACGACTCTGCAACTGAAGAAAATAGGGCAACCCGAGGTGGACTTGGGGTTAATTCTACAGATGAACAGTTCCTAGGTAAATAAGAAGATCTAACAGTCACATTTTAAAAGAAGATTGAGGTTTAAACATCGGCCGTTGATAGAAGAAAAGTCTAGTACCACCCGGTTAGCCATTAGCATTTAAAATTTAAATATTTCTCTGTAGGGCTTTTTTCTAGGTTTTGATCCAATGGTCGGTTGCAACAAAATGGGTAGCTAAAAAATTCATGTTTCAAGGATGATTGCAGTTGGGGAAGATGATGATAGGGGTCTAGGTGGCTGTCTTTGGTCATTTCTTATTTTCTGAGAGTACCAATCAGTGCATTCATGGCCAGACTTTGTGTAAAGAGGTAGATGAGTCTGGGTTGCTTGTTTGTAGGCTGATCATGAGGTACAGGGAGGGGCACTCAAAGAATATCTGATCAGCTATGATGTTGGAGAGAATTATTTATGATCAGACTTGATCGAACTAGGGTTTATCATTATTATAATATAAAATTCTCTAACCCTATTTAGATTTTTGACCCTTGCCTGCATGCAAGGAAGGATGTATATATTGTAATTTTGGAGCTTTTGAGCTCAGAGTTCACATTTTGTAAAGAAGAAAGTTTCTTTCTTGAAAGCTATCCATGGTATTTCTTCCTACCCTTTGTTTTTTCACATTCTGTAACCTTTCATTGATAATTCAGATATTGTAGAGGTATTTTGTGACAATTCTTCATGTCCCTATGCTTCCTTGTTTGAATTATCTCTTATTGGATTGAAATATATGATGTTTTTAGTGATGTCTTAGGGTTCCTGATCCCTCTTGCTTTCTGTAATTTTGTGTGTTATTGTGTTTGATCTAATTTAGGTGTCTTTGTGGGTATAATTCAGCCCCTAACAGTCTTGTCTCAATCCTACACCGAGTTGTAGAAGTGAATGTTTTCTTGTAGGTCATAAGTTGTGTCTTATATTCAGCCCCTCCTATGAAACACTTATGCAAGCCTATTCAGTAAGTTGTGACCTATTAGACCTAATCCTTTCATTGATTCCATTCCTCTATACTAAGATCCAAACCCTAATTCCAGTGTATCACCTAGTAGGTAGTTTGCTTTCAGGTCATTTCCCTTTTCCAAGCATTCCTTCTATCCCTTTCCCTCAGAAGTTTACTTTCCATGTCTAGAAGAAAATTAGGGTGATTATCCAAGAGGAACTGGCCTAGAACCTGGAGGTCTCATCTCAGTTAGCATAGGTCCCAAAACTTGGAGATTATTCCCATGTTATACTGGGTTATCAAGACTACGAGAGCTTGAGACAAGGGTGCAAACTTAGTGTATAACAATTCTGGCACACCCGGTGGGACTACACAAGAAGTTCATTGTTTGAAGATTATGTTATCTCTGATATAGAGATTGCATAAAATAGGCTTTTAGAAGTCATTTGATCAAGTATATCTAGTGACTCCACTAATTTCAAAGATCCAGGCTAACCTTGTCCAAGGTTTATGAGAAAGATTGAGACTAGAAGCTCAAAGCCAACTCAATTTTTAGAGTTGCCCTCAAAAAGAAGTCACAAAGGCAGGTCGACTCAAAGAACATCCCCTGCAAGGAGCATTTAGTCTACACCTCCTGATACCTCAAAAGGGAGACCTTTTCCCTTTCATTCCAGAAGAAGAGGCAGGTCTCTAACCAGAGATCTAGAAGAGGATTCAAATCCAGCAGCAAATACAGCTCACATAGTTGTTAATCTTCAGATTCCAACTCCTACAATGGCTAGGCAGTTTCCCTTTGCACCATTCAACCAAGGTAGTCCATTAGATTTTTTCCAACATCATGATGTGTCCTTGGTGGCACTTAAGAGCATACCTGATTTCATTGGTGAAGGGTAGACAACTGCTTTTGAGCACATAAGAGATGTGACCACCATCTGCAACATACACAACATAACTCAAGAGGATGTGGCCACAAAATTATTAGTAGCCTCTCTAAAAGGAAAATCCCTTGAATGGTTTAGAACTCTAACTGTTGGTTCTATTACTTCATGGGATGAATTAGGGGATGCATTAAGTAAACATTTTGAGGATAAATTAGATAACTTGTCTCTAGTTGAGCAGTTAACAACCATTAAGAGAGACCCTCAAGAGCAAATGATAGATTACAATAGTAGATTCCTCAAAACATGGAATAGAATTCCAGTATCAGTAAGACCATCAGCTGACCATGCTTTCTTTTATTACTTATAGAGTCTAAATGGTCAAATTTCTATCATGATCCAATCTATGGGTGGTACTTCTTTACCCCAAGCTTTTGACATAGCTGTCAAGGTTGAGAATTTTTTAATCCAAGTAGTTACGATTGCTAGAAGGCCACCAATGCCCATTTTTCCTAATCTTCAGCCCATTGCACCTGCACAAGTACCCCCATTTACCCCTATTCCCACCATATTAGCACCTCTGGCAAGTACCAGTGGTCAAGAGCTGAGAAAAAGTTTCTCTCAAGAGCTACAAGAGATAAAGAATAGCCAAAAATGTAGTCAACAAGAAATGACCAATTTATTGTAGACCTTGACTAAAGAGGTCACAAATTTGAAGAAACAAGGTCAAGGAATCAGACCACCCTTTTAGCCACAAGGCCAAGGTCCTAATCAGCAATATCAAAATCAAGGACAACCTTATCAACAAAATAGGCCACCATACCAAGGAGGCTATCAAGGACAAAGACAAAGTTTTAGTCAGAGACCATTCCAACCATATAACCCTGCACCTCTAAATTTTGCAAATCTAGTGAGGGATATGGTTCCTAGTCAAAACAATATGGCTATGGATAATGAATGGTGTTTTCCTTGTAATCAACCTCATAATTAGGCTACATGTTCAAATGGATGGATGAACCAAGCTCTAATGGTTCAAAATGCCTCACAAGCTCAATCAGAGGCTTCATCCAGTGGGTCAGTTCCTCAACAAGAGTCACAAGAGAATGAGATTTCCCTTTTCAATTGGGAGCAACTAGACTTCAATGGAGTCAATGATGAGGTTGCCTTTGTTGCCTATACAAGAGCAAAAAGGAGAGCTCAAGACATGGAGAGAGAAGATTCTAATGTCAAAGCCACTACATCTGTAGAGCCACTGTAGCAAGTCAATCCCATCACACCTAAGAAGGCTCCTGTCATCATAAGCAAAGAAGGCCAACATTCTAAAGAGGTGGAGCCCATCATAGTAAAGGCACAATAGAGAGTACACATTGTGACACCTTTTAATATTGTAGACAAAATGAAGAAGGTGAATGTCACCATGTCCATGTGGGACTCTTTGGCTCTTCCAGGACAACCTAAAATTTTGAAGAAGGCCATGACTGAAGTAGCAACTCCTCAACCTGCAAAAGAAGCTGCAAAGCCAATGTTGGTTAACACTGATCAAGAAAAGGAGGCTCCAAGTAGCAACTCCAAGGCCAATACCACACAAGGTAGGAACTCAAAGCCACCTCCCTTTTATGTATCTTTAATCATTGGAAAATCTTTAGTGCATAATTGCACGGTAGATAGTGGAGCTACTAGCACTGTGATGCCCAAGAAAGTAGCTGACCAATTAGGACTGAAATATGACCCCTTCCAAAAGAAGGTTACACAACTTGATGGATCCTCGGTCAATACTATAGGTGTGGCTAAGGATACCAGTCTGATCTTGCATGCTAGTCCTAATTTTTCCATCCTCCTTGATATATATATCATAGATCTCCCTGCATTATTTGCTATATGTCTTTCAAGGGAGTTTACAGCCAAGATAGGAGGCTACCTATCTTCTGACTGGTCTCACATGCTATTTCATACAAGGTATGGGACCAAGGTTACCATCAAGTCAGAACCATTAGCAACACACCATATAGAAACATATGTGTCCAATACCATCAATGTAAACTACCCCATATTTGATGACAGTGACTTCCAAACCATTAGTGAAGCAAGCACAAAGATAGGGAGCATCCCTCATATTTTACTAGATGAAAGGAATTTAGAGGCCTAAGAAAGCCTTGTTTGGGATTTTTGGTTTGGGAAGTTATTTGATACAAGAAAGTGGAGTTATAGAGCCAAGCCTTCTCAAAGAGGATACTGATTCAGAGGATCAGAATAATCAGGTTTGGGAACTATTTTTTGATGGAGCTAGAAGTAGACATGGTTCTAGTGGTGGTGCTATGCTAGTATCCCCAAAAGGAGAAAGGTATTATACTACCTTTAGATTCAGTTTCTCCTGCACTAGCAATATTGCAGAGTATGAAAGTCTAGTCAATGGGCTAGAGTCGGCTAGAAAAAGAGGGCTTAAAGCCTTAAAAGTTTATGGTGACAGTGAGTGTTCCCAAAAATTTCCCTGTCATTCATTTTTGGCCATGGTCCTATTTTCCAAAAAGAAGTGCTCAAGTGTCGAAAACCCAGTGTGTTTTCTGCCTTTTGTCTGAAAGTCTAGGATGTTTTTGACCTTCGCTCTAAAAACTCAAGATGTTTTCGACCTTCGATCTGAAAACCCTCTATGTTTTTGAATCTTGCACTTCGGACTTCTTCCTCTGGCGACATTCATTTTTTATCCGCGCAACTCCGACAAGTGGGGCCCAGTTCATTTTCAACAAGCTGTTATGCGGGTTGTCGCATGATCGCATAAGTCCTTTCCCCCTTATGCGACCATGTGACTAACTGTTGATGGTCCTGTTGATGGATGCTAGCGGTTTGTCACATGATTGCATAGCCCCTTTTTAGGCTATGCGAACATGCGACTAGCTGTTAACCGCACCCTCTTCTACGCTTCTCACTTCTTCTCCGGCATCAGCTTCCCTAAGTGCACAACTCCGACCTGGTGGGGCCCCATGGCTGGCTTTCCTCATAATCTTGTGCTTGTCACATGTTCGCAAGGAATATTCCTTGCCCTTGTGAGCATGCGACAAGATGACACCTGTCGGCGAGCCCATTCTCCGTCTATAAAACTTAATGCTCGGCAAGATCTTATGGCTGTCGCTACACCGCTAAAGAAAGTTGATGCCTTTTTAAGCTGGCAGTATAGCGACAACCATCTGATGCTCTTTTTTGCAGATGGGCTGATGTGTTAGTGGGGTCCTAGTTGAAAGGAGATCTATGGTTGGTGTAAAAGTGTAGGGTATATTCTTCGGCCATGCGATCTTACGCCCGCCGTTAGATGGGAATCTAGAAGTTGCAGTGGGTTCGATGCCAGGGGTTGCCAAGGTATTGCTGACAAGCGACTGGGATGAATAACAGAATGCCAAGTGGCATCAATGGGCCTAGTTGATGGTTTTCGAAGAACTGCTAGCGGTCTGTTGCATGATTGCATAGCCCTTTTTTAGGCTATGTGAACATGTGACAAACCGTTAGACGCACTGATAGAACTTGTGGTTTGGTGGTGGTGGAAAGAGATCTACGGTGGTCGCAAGATCTCATGGGATCTTCCGACCCCATGAGATCTTGTGCCCGCCGTCTGATTGGAATCTCAGTTTGCGGATGCGCAGTTAAAATTTTTGCATGGTCACTGAATGAGCCTGGGGTTAAGGAAGACATCATGTGACTCTGCGACTAAGGGAGAAGGTGAACCTGAGGTCAAGGATGAGTTAGAAGTTGCAGTCAAGGTGAGCTTGAGGTATCTTGCATGCGACCATGCGACAAGCGGTCCGTAGTTTGGTAGGTGTGATGTCTTGCAGGTCCCGAGCGTCCATGTGGCAAGCAGATGCAAGTTTTTTAAGAGCTTATCGCATGATCGCATAAAAGCTTTTGAGCTCATGTGATCATGCGACCAGTGGTATGTCAAAATGATGCAACCTTTTTTTGTGGGGTTTCTTCCAAAGTGAACTTTTGCAAGTGCGGGTAGCTGAAGACATTGATGATTTCTGGAGGCGGTTGTAGTTAAAGAATTTGCAGAGGATTTAAGTTGCCGTTTCTGGGTCCTTTCAAGGATCTGAGATCGGATTTTGGTCATTCATGGCTCGGTGGATTTGCAGAGAGGTTGTCAGGTCGAGGTTTTTTATCTGCAGGCATGATCAAGTACAAAGATGGGCACACAAAGAAAGATGTATCTGATCAGTTGAGATATTTTCATGAATATTTATGATCAGGCATGACTAGTTTAGGGTTTTGATTATTCTATTGCATAAATTTGTAACCCTGGTTAATTTTGACTCCTGCCTGCATGCAGTTGAGTGATGTATATAATGTTTTTTTGGAGCTTGTAGAGCTCAGAATTCACATTTTGTAAAAAGAAAGACTCTTTTCTTGGAAAACTATCTGTAGCATTTCTTCCTATTCTCTGGTTTTCCACATCCTGTAAATTCTCATTGATAATACAAATACTGCAAAGCATTCTGTGACATTTTTTATGTCCCTATGCCTTCCTTGTTTGGCTTGTCTCTTATTGGATTGAAGTTTATGCATGTTTTCAATGGAAATTGGGGTTCCTAGTCCCTCTAACTTTCTATGATTTTGTATGTTACTGTGTCTGATCTGATTTAGGTGTTTTGCGGGTATACTACAGCCCCTAGTAGCCTTGTCTCATTCCTACATCTAGTTGCAAAAAAGGATGTTTGTTTGCAGGTCATAGGTTGAGTTTTCTGTTCAAGCCTTCTTATGAAATACTTATGCAAACCTATCCAGTGAGTGGTGACTTATCAGACCTGATTCCTCCATTGATCTCATCCCTCTATACTGAGATCCAAACCCTAGTTTCAGTGCATCACCTAGTAGGATAGATTTGCTTCCTGTCATTTCCATTTCATTCACTCCTTCTATCCCTTTCCCTCAAAAAGTTTACTTTCCTGTTAAGAGAAAATCAAGGTGATTATCCAAGAGGAACCAGCCTAGAATCTGGAGGTCTCATCTCGGTTAGCAAAAGGTCCCACAACCTTGAGATGATTCCCATGTTATACTGGATTATCAAGACTATGAGAGCTTGAGATCAGAGGTGCAAATTCAGTGTATAATAGTGAGTTAGTTGTCAGCCAAGTAAGAGGGATAAGTGCAACCAAAAATGATGTCACGAAAACATACAAACATAGAGTTTGGGATGCAATTGAAGATTTTTGTGCTTTCAATATTGTTGCTATCCCTAGGAAGCTAAATCAAAATGCAGATAGATTAGCTACTGTTGGATCTCAATATGATATTACAAATAGAATTTCAAAAGAGGTAGATCAATAGCATATCAAGGTGATTGTCAGACATTCTATTCTTGATAATGATGTCAATTGGTAGGTGTTTGACAACGATGAACAAATTTTGCAATTCTTGTTTGAAGAAGATGTCTTTTTAGAGCATAATCAAGATAGGCTATCACAAAACTATGGTGATCAAGTGATACAACTAAAGTCCAATAAGATGCCTAGAGGCCTTGTTACATTAGAGAATGTCTTCAACAAGGATGATCAAGTCAAGAAAAATAAAGCTGGCCTGGTAGTTCAATAAGAACATTGTGTTGAACTAGAGTTGGAACCAGGTAAGAGCCTACAATTTGAAAAAGTGAACACTGACTTGGAAAGGCAAGATTATAAATAACTTTTCAAAGAATTCAATGATGTGTTTGCATGGAAATATGAAGACCTCAAAGTTTTTGACCCTACACTTGCTCAACACACTATTGAATTAGAGCCTAATGCCAAACCAATAAGACAGAAACAAAGGCCTGTTAATCCCAAGCTTGAGCCACTTATGCATAAAGAGGTGCTCAAATTGATAGAAAGTGGTATCATCTACCCCATCAAGCATACTAGTTGGGTTTCCAACCTTGTTCCTGTTAGGAAGAAGAATGGGGAGTTGAGGTTATGTGTTGACTTCAGGGATCTTAATAGGGCCTCTCTAAAAGACTGCCATCCATTACCCTCAATGGAACAAATTCTATAATGTGTCTCTGGATCCGAGAGATTTTCATTATTGGATGGCTATTCAGGATACAATCAAATCTTAGTGAATGAAGAGGATCGATATAAGACTACATTTACAACCAAGTAGGGGACCATGGCTTATCAAAAGATGCCCTTTGGTTTGTCAAATGCAGGTGCTACATTTCAAAAGGCAATGGATTATCAAAAGATGCCCTAATTCTCATGTGCATGAAAATTTGGCAAATATCTATCCCCAGGTCCCTATTTTAATCCTACCAAGCACTTTGCAAAATTTCATGGGTTTATCTATTTCCCTCTGGTCTATGCAGCAGTTTCTAGGTCTCTGGCTAGGTGCAAAACCCTAAAAAAACCTTTGGCCTATTATATTTTCATGTTACTTTATTCAGCAACTTAAAGGTCCCAATTTTGCATGTGCTCATTTTAAATCCTTCAGTCGCCAAATCTCTGATTCTCGGTGGTTAACCCCTTAACACTTTGTAATTTGGCGAGTAGTTACCATTTCAGTTGGCAGTCTTGGTCCGATGGTCTTTTTATGTGGGGTCCTGGTCGATGAAATCTAATGGTTATCTGATGACCTGAAGGGTTTGTGTTAGTGCATCAGATCATGTGCCGACTGTTGATTCCCTTTCAAGGAAGCACTGCAGTGTGTCAGTGGGTCCAATGCCACGTCGACCTATGTGGAAGCCCCTGATTGGTCAAGAGATGATGATTTGTAAAGAAGGTCAGTGCGGTCTTGACAGTTGTCAGTCGATGTTGATCAAATGATTTTTGCATGTTCGCAAGGAGTTTTTCTGACACTTGCGATCATGCGACAATCGTTGATCCTACTTTATCTTCGAGCTCTCGAGGTGGGTCCTTTTCTGATGACATGCTTATTCTTTATTGGCTCCCAGGTGATAGCGAGGATGCATTGGTGGGACCATGTTAGAGGGTCTGTGGATGTGTCAAAGAGGCTAAGATCTATGGTGGTCATAAGATCTCATAGGGTCTGTTAGAGGCTTGCGATCTTATGACAACCGTCGATCTTCCCTTCTATGCAGTGCTTCAAGGTTCAATGGGTCCATTACCAGGTGTATGCCATTGGCATTTCCTGATTGGTTCACGTGGGAATGAGTCATTTCTTGTTAGTGGGGCCGGGTTCTTTCAGTGGTTAGAGGTTCAAAAAATTGGCAGAAGATAGACAGTTGTTGTATCTTCACAAGGGTTGTGTCAGAGGTATGAGATTTTCAGACGATTGTCGATCTTGCTTTTTGTCAGGGGTTCGTCAGTGGGTCCTCATTCGCTGATGTGCTCAAGTGTGATTGGTTATTGCGTGCTAATGAGGACTTCCAGGTGGACTGATGTGTCAGTAGGGTCATGGTTGAATGTAGATCTATGACGGGCATATGATTTGAAGGGATATTCGGTGGCCATGAGATCATGTGCCCACCGTCAGATTGGGATCTGTTTATTGTGGGTCCATTGTCAGGAAGGTTGCCGAGGTGTGTGCCTACAGAGCAATCAAGGGCGAATAAAAGATTTCCAAGTGGTGAATGGGCCCAGGGTTAGAGGACATTGGGAAAATTAGTGACTAAAGGGTTTCTTAGGTTCACTAGACTTAATTGAGGTCAACTAAAATTTCAAACGACTTTGTGACTAAAGAAAAAAGGGCAACTAGAGGTGGACTTGGGGTTAATTCTACAGACGAATGGTTCCTAGGTAAATAAGAAGATCTAACGGTCGTATTTTAAAAGAAGATTGAGGTTTAAACGTCAGTCATTGATAGAAGAAAAGTCTGGTGCCACCCCGTTAGCCATTAGCATTTAAAATTTAAATATTTCTCTGCAGGGTTTTTTTCTAGGTTTTGATCCAATGGTTGGTTGCAACAAAATGGGTAGCTAAAAAATTCATGTTTTGAGGATGATTGTAGTTGGGGAAGATGATGATAGGGGTCTGGGCGGCCGTCTTTGGTCATTTCTTGTTTTTTGAGAGTACCAATCAGTGCATTCATGGTGAGACTTTGTGTAAAGAGGTAGATGAGTCCGGGTTGCTTGTCTGTAGGCTGATCATGAGGTACAGGGAGGGGCACTCAAAGAATATCTGATCGGCTATGATGTTGCAGAGAATTATTTATGATCAGACTTGATCGAACTAGGGTTTATCATTATTATAATATAAAATTCTCTAACCCTAGTTAGATTTTTGACCCTTGCCTACGTGCAAGGAAGGATGTATATATTGTAATTTTGGAGCTTTTGAGCTCGGAGTTCACATTTTGTAAAGAAGAAAGTTTCTTTCTTGGAAAGCTATCTGTGGTATTTCTTCCCTATGGTTTTTCACATTCTGTAACCTTTCATTGATAATTCAGATATTGCAGAGGTATTTTGTGACAATTCTTCATGTCCCTATGCTTCCTTGTTTGAATTATCTCTTATTGGATTGAAATATATGATGTTTTCATTGATGTCTTAGGGTTCCTGATCCCTCTTGCTTTCTATAATTTTGTGTGTTATTGTGTTTGATCTAATTTAGATGTCTTTGTGGGTATACTTCAGCCCCCTAACAGTCTTGTCTCAATCCTACATCGAGTTGCAGAAGTGAATGTTTTCTTGCAGGTCATAAGTTGTGTCTTATATTCAGCCCCTCCTATGAAACACTTATGCAAGCCTATTTAGTAAGTTGTGACCTATTAGACCTAAGCCTTTCATTGATTCCATTCCTCTATACTAAGATCCAAACCCTAATTCTGATGTATCACCTAGTAGGTAGTTTGCTTTTAGGTCATTTCCCTTTTCCAAGCATTCTTTCTATCCCTTTCCCTCAGAAGTTTACTTTCCATGTCTAGAAGCAAATTAGGGTGATTATCCAAGAGGAACCAGCCTAGAACCTAGAGGTCTCATCTTAGTTAGCATAGGTCCCACAACCTAGAGATGATTCCCATGTTATACTAGGTTATGAAGACTACGAGAGCTTGAGACAACGGTGCAAACTTAGTGTATAACAGGAAATACAATGCAACTATGCTACTATGATAATGCAAGTAAGCTATGAAAGGAAAATGAAAGTGTTACAAGACTTTCCTAATTAAGCTATGTGGGTTAATCTAGAGCATAAAGGAAAGCTAAACTAGAAATGTAATGAAACTAAGCTATGATGCAATAATGAAGACTAAAGCAATAAGATCTTCCAAGCTCCAAATCTCCAAGAAATCCTACAGCATAAGATTAGTATTCAAAAGTTGGATCCTAAAATGAGAAGAGAGCTCTTCTTTTATAGGAAATGAGAAACAACGGACGATGGAGATTGGGAGGCAAAAGATTCAATCAAGGGTGGAGCTTGATTGGAGAGGGATCAATCCTTGTGCACAAATCTCCTCCATTGAGAAATAAGAGTTGACTTTTGTGCCCCATATGAGACAAAAATGCCTTTTTCCCATTTTATAAAATAGGAATAATGCTTTATTTGTGCAATTTAGGATAAGAGGAAAGTGGGGATTTTTTATTTAATAAAAGGGGAGGGAATTCCATTTAATTAAATAAAGACTTAAGATAAAATGGTTAATCCATGGAATATAATCAAATAAATAATAGAATTAGGATTTGATCAAGGAAATTGATTTGAAAATTGCCAAGCATTGATTCAAGAAATTGATAAATTGCAGAATGGGGCCCAAAGTCTAGGCGACCATTTTAGGGTGCATACAATAATTACTTCATGTTTTTAATAAATTAAGATATATTTTAAAATATAATTAAATTTATATTTTAAGAATATATATGTTTGTTTTATGAAATATTTATTGAACTATATTATTTTTTCTTTAATAATTATATTTGATAAATTAATTTATATATATGATTTTATAAATTAATTTATAGAGGTTAATCTTATTAATGGTTATTAAAATTTAATTATATTGGGATTTAGTAATTTTACTTAATAAATTAATATGTATAATGAATACTATAAATTAATTTATAAAGCTCAAGTTTGTGAATATTTGGCTTACTCTAAATGATGTTTTGGCGTGAGTGTGCTTAATAGCATAATGCTTCTAATTGGGGTTTTGTTTTGTTTGGCCTTGTTGAATAAGGTCAGTTAGGGGAGATTGATGCCCTAAGTGGAGGTTGTCTTTTGCGACTTAAAATACTTTTTTGATTTACAAAATGAATATCTTTACAAAGTAAATGCCGATAAAGAGGGCATGTTGTATCAAAGCCAAATCAAAATTAATGTTCCCTTCAATGCTCGATAGCACAACCTTAGCTAGGGTGCTAAGTGTTGTGTTACAACACTTTAACCTCCAAGAAAGGCCATCCCAAAGGTTTGCTAAGATTAAACATTTCAAAACATATTTTTTCCCTTTTCAATGATATTAAGTCATTGATATATTCAAATCCAATTCCAAATGAATAATACTATTCAAATGTAATACACCTTCATGAGCTTTACATTCTAAAAATCATATTTATAATCTGACAATTTGAGGCGTAAAACTAAAACTAATCAAGTCTAGTATCAAACTAAACCATCTCTGAATATGTCAATTCATCAAAACCATGACTCAAGTTCCCCTTTCAATAGAACATACTACAATACTGATTGTCAAAGCATGTAACCGAGATAAGTGTCATACTAAACCAAATTAACACTAAGTTGTAATGTCATGCCTTCGAACAATACAATGTTATTGCATTTGTCAAACTAAATGTACCATGCAATGCGATGTACTAGTGCAAATATTATGTGTGCAACTAAAAGTATCATGTAACTTTAATAACAACTGAAGGAGCATCAAGATCCAAATGCTATTAGTGATCCAACAACTGAATATACCATTAATAGAAATGAAATAATCAAAGTCATAATGATCAAAGCAATAATGAAGCTTGACAACCTCAATGTCTGAATATATCCAATGATCTTGACAACTTGAATGAATAATGCATGTGGTCAAAGAAACTGAGGTATACTAAAAAATTAGTGTGTTTGGCATCAAGGACAACATAAGGAGAGGAGAAACAAATCCCCCCTTTGTCCTTGGTGTCAAAGACACTAACCTCTCCCCCTATTTAAAGGAGAGAAAGAGAAAAAATGATGTGCATATTATCATAAAACAAACTAAAACTATATACTTGTAACACCATTTGATTGAATGGTCATCAGAGAGCCAAGAAACTAGCTGAAACTATAACATTACACTGTCAAAATGTCAAAACATAGTCAAGAATATAACATGCTGGAAATGAAAGGTAACTCTGAGCTGTAAAGATTGCATCAATAAATTGATAATAGTATACCAATATGCAGATGAAAAATATGATGAATTGAAAGTAACCATCATAAATGAACTCAGTGTAGCAAATTTGAATAAAAAAACCCCAAGAAAAAAATAGAATGATACTAATCACAAACATCAAATAACCAATTGGCTATCATAAATATGTCAAATGAAAGATGTGATTGGAACACAAACTAAATGTAGATGGATAAACCATAAGAACAAACATATAACATGCATTCTAAATGGATTGAGTACCTCTGATTGTAAACCAAAAACTAATCAAAGATACCAAAGAGCTAAAAGAATCATATGATATCAATGTATCATTATGATATCTCAACAAATATCATGAGGACTAAAAGAAAATCTCCCTTACTATGATTCTGGTATTAAACATTACTATCAAGCAAGTGATCGTAAATGGATGAATATACTCAAACATTGATCATACTTTGGATATAACTTGTAAAGAAAGCTTGCATATCAATGTACATTGATATGTGATCAACATTGAAATGCTTGCTTGAGTGGTAACTATCAATAAAAACTTGTGTAACTAATATAACATTGATACCAACTAATTAGAAGTGAAATGAAATAAGACTTAACCTTATCACACCAAAAATTGTCACCAACTTCAAAGCAATAGATCAAGGAAAACTGATAAGATCTCATCTTCTTAAGAGACAAAAAAAACGTGCATTGTTTTTTTTTTTTTGATAAGTAAATGGCCGAAGCCTTGATTTTATTTATTTAAAATTTTTCTTTTTACATTAAGCTTTTGATCTTAATAAATTTACCACTTCTGTATTCAAAGCTAAATTTCAAGAAATTTTTTGTATAAATTAAAGTATCGGAGGACACCTTACTGTATATAAATATGTATTTTATATACATGTATTTATAATTTAAATTACACTCTCATATGTATCTAAAATTGTTTACCTTTAAATTCGTATATATTTTACATCTAGTCTCGAATTCCTATTTTGATATTTTTTCTTCACCTTCCATGTACTTCTTTCAAACTCTCATCAAATTCTTCAATTTCTTGCCCATCAGCTCCTAGGTTAGCTAACTTATTTGCATCTGTATTACCCTCTCGATAGATGTGATTTACTGTATAATCTCCTATAACTTCAAGTGTATCCATTATTTGTTCAATGGCACTATTTAGTTTCCAATTTGGCGTTCTACCCTATCTTATTGCATTTATAATAATAGATGAGTCTCCTTCTATCGCAATTCTATTAAGCTTCCATTTTTTACACCATGCCAGACCTATTTTTATAGCTTCTATTTCAGCTTCATTATTTGTCTTTATTCCTATAGGTTTAGCTATCCTTCCTAAAAGCTTTCCTTCCGCATTATGCAAACATATACCTATTCCCGCCACCCCTAGATTTCCCCTGGCTGCCCCATCAAAGTTCAGCTTCATCCACCCTTGCTCTGGTGGTTCCCACTTACAGTTTGCCCTTAATAAGGATTTATCGTTAGTGTTAGGACCAATCTAGGGAGGAACTTTCAGACCATACCACTTTTTCCTCTGGTTGTTGTCTTCTAATGAGAATTCCATTCTTGATTGTCCCAGCATATTTCTATTGTTTGTAATTTCTACTATATTAGCCTCTAATTTGTTTAAAAATCTCTCTATGTTCATCTTTTTATCTTGGAAAATTCTACGGTTCCTTTCCTTCCATAATTCCTAGATTAACAAGGATGGGATTATGCATCTCATTTTACTATATAAGTCCTCTTTACATGCTCTTTGCCAAGAATTAAACACATCTGTGATATCATTTTGAAGAGTAGTCTTCAGATCTAATTTCTCTAGAACCCAAAGCCAACATTTATTAGCAAACTCACAATTTAACAAGATATGATTTATCGTTTCACTATCCTTCTCACATAGAGCACACCTAGAAGGACCATGGTACCCTATTTTTTCAAACCATTCAGCGGTGAGAATCCTTTTCTGAAGAGCAGCCCATGTGAATAGACCTACCTTAGGAAGACAATTTCTATTCCAGCATAGATCGATGGGAAGACTGGTGGGGGGGTTGTCTATCCCTGATATAACTTTGAAACCTTCTTTTGAATTGTATACACCGCTCTTTGAGGCAGCCCATATGATTATGTCCTTCCCAGATCGTGGATTGAAGTTCCGATCTTGTAAAGCTTTGTTTAAATTTTCCTGGAAATTGAGGAGAAGTCTGAATTCCTCTAGAGAATTCCATGCCCAGCTGCTTCCTTCACTATTATTAATTTGTGAAAAATAGTCTTTAACCCGTACTCCCTTACTTTGTTTGATTTGTTCAATTAGCTGATCATTTCCAAGAATTTCACGAAGGGTAGGTTTTCCACCCCATGAGTCATCCCAGAATAAAGCCTTATCTGCGCTTTTCACATCCCAGGAAAGGCACTCTAGTACTATATTTTTACATTCTTTTATGAAGTTCCATATGCGTGAGCCCGTCGGATAAATATCAGAATGACATACACTTTCCTCATCTTCTCCAAGTAAGTATTTATATCTTAGAATTTTTACCCATTTTGCCTTTGGATTTTTAATCATTCTCCATACTAATTTCGCCCCCAAGGCCTTGTTTTGAAGCGTAAGGTCTTTAATTCCTAGACCTCCTTCTTCTTTAGGCTTGCAAATCTTATTCCAAGCAATTAATGCTAGTTTTGATTTTTCCCCTGAACCTTGCCAGAAAAAACTTCTTAATTTTTGCGCTATCTCCTTATTGATACCTATCGGTATTCTCATGCTCATCATCTGATAAATAGGAACAACAGAGAGGACTGTCTTGATCATAACAGCCCTTCCTGCATTTGATAACCATTTGCCTTTCCATTGATCTAGCTTCTTCAAGATATTTTGAATTGTATTTCCCCATAAGTGATTTGATTTGACCCCCTTATCTAGAGGTAAACCTAAATATTTACACGAAAAGAAGCCTTCTTTGAAGTTTAGTATACGTTTAATCTCTTTCTTACATCTCTCTTCGGTATTGATGAAAAAAATTTCTAATTTTTCCTCATTTGTACACTGTCCAGAAGCTTTAGCATAAGTTCTTAAGATTTCTTTAAAAGCTTGTGCTTCTTCTAGAAGTGCCTTTCCAAAAAGGAGATTATCATCCACATATTGTTGATGAGTAGTAGCCTCGACTCCTGAAGTAATCTTGATTCCTTTTACTTTATCCTCTTCTTGAAGTTTCTTAATAGCTCTCCCCAAAGCTTTTGCCATAATGATGTACAAAAACGGTGATAATGGGTCGCCCTGCCTCAAACCTTGAGAACAGTTAAAAAAGCCTTCAGGGGACCCATTCACCATGATTGAGAAGTGCGGGGTGGAGATGCATTCATAAATCATATTGATCCATTGTTTTGAGAATCCAAAAGCTTCCATACATTTACACATAAATCTCCAATCCACTTTATCATAAGCCTTACTAATGTCTAGCTTAATTAACATACTCGGAACCTTATTATTTGTTACTGAATGTATAGCCTCATGAGCAATAATTACTCCATCTAGAATTGACCTATTAGGGACAAATCCTGTTTGTTCTTCTGATATAATTAACGGAAGAAGTTGTTTCATTCTGCCTGCCAAGGCTTTTGAGAAGATTTTATATAGAGTGTTGCATAGTGAGATAGGTCTGTACTCGTTAAAGTTCTCTGCATTAACCTTTTTGGGAATAAGAGCAATGAATGTGTTATTTATTTCTTTAAGAATATGTCCTGAGTTTCTCATTCCTTCTAGTGCATCTGTAATTTCCTTACCCATAAATGACCAACACTTTTGAAAGAAAAAAGTTGGGAATCCATCAGGACCAGGGGATTTATCCGGGTTCATCTCTTTTAGAACCTTGAGTATTTCATCTTCCATAAATGTGGCATTTAAGAAGTTATTCTGAAGCAGGGTTATTATACGAGGGATGTTACTTAAAAGCTTGACCTGGTCCAACAAATCCACACTCCCTAAGTTATTCAGTGAGTTTTCAAAGAAAGAGACTGCTAAATCTGCAATTTCTTTGGGATCCTCTATTATATTTCCATTGTTATCTTTGATTTTGGAAATCTTGTTCAAATTCCTTTTAGCCTTGACGCTATTGTGGCAAAATTTGGTGTTTCGATCCCCTTCCCTGAGCCATGTTTCTCTCGCTCTTTGCCCCCAGAAGGCGCTAATTTGTGAAAGTGAGTCATAGTATTTACATAATAGTTCTTGCTCTATGTTATCATCTGAAATCTGTCTTCCTTCTTCAATAATTTCCTTATTCACATTTTCCAGCTCTTTTTCTATAAGATCTCTTTTCACAAATATATCCCCAATAGTGTTCTTACTCCATTGAGACAGATTTCTTTTTATTAATTTTAGTTTCCTTACGACTTTATATATCTTGGAGCCTTCAAATCTTGCCTCTGTCCACCATTTTTTAATTAGATCCAAACATTCCTCATTAAGTAACCACATTTTTTCAAATCTAAATGGGATCTTTTTATTTCTGATTGGTTCTGAAATTACTAGTTCTATAGGAAAGTGGTCGGAACCGGCAATAGGTAGTACCTCATTAGTAAGATCAAAGTCAAAATTTCTCAATTCCCCAATAAAGAAGAACCTGTCCAATTTTTCTACTATTAACTCTGTGTCTTTCCATTTGTTAGTCCAGGTGTATTTCCCTCTGTCTGATTCAATTTCTGAAGCCCCTATATTATTTATCCATTCTTGAAATTCTAAAGTAGTTTTTGATATGTGTTTTGTCCCACCCAGTTTATCTCCCAAGGATAGGATAGCATTAAAATCTCCTCCTAGTATAAATGTATCATTCGGGAAGCTTTCAATATAATTCTTAACCGCCTGCCATACAATTCTCTTTTCATGTAAGAATTTTGGTGCATACATGTTTAGTAGATTAAATTTTAAATCTGATTTTAAACTTTTCATTTGACCTCCCATCCAATTTTTATGTTTTTCATGAATATTGAAAACTATTTCTCTTGGATCCCAAATAAAAGTAATCCCACCCGAAGCGCCTTCTGCCTCGCAACCTATTAATTCTCTAATCCCTATACTCTTTTTTAAATTCTCATATCCTTCATTAGAAAGTTTAGTTTCTTGTATCATAGCCATATTTGGTTTAATTTTCGCTAATTGCCTTATTACAAGGCTTCGTTTGTTAGGGGCATTTAAACCCCTAACATTCCAACTAATGATCTTCATGAGGACTCGGGAAGGAACTTCCCCTTCCTAGAGTATAGAATATCGATAATTTTAACCTGACCTGGCGCCATTCCTTCCTTTGCTCTTAGTTCAGCAAAGGATTTTCTACCTCTTGGTTTGACTAGTTTCCCCGTATCAGCTTCTAACTTGCCCTTAATAGATTTTCCTAAACCTAAAGTTTCTGTATTGTTCCTAACGATGTTCTCTTTGTTTTTCTCACAGAGTTCCTCTTTCCATAGCGAGCCTAATACTCCTGTAATTATATCATTACTCCTAGAATCCTCCAGAATAGAGGCAGGGTCTAATCCTAAAAAGTCTAGCAGTGATCCTTGGTCAATGGTCTCCACTAAGGGGGACTTTTCCATTTCTTCTATTTGCATTTCTTTTATCTAATGGAAAGATTTGGAATGGATGAGTTCTAAGTTTTTATCAATATTAGGAATATCTGCAATCTCTATTTGGATTCCTGCATTAACATTTATAGTTCTTAACTCCACTTCGGATTTCCTCCCCCTCTTCTTTTTAATTCTATTGATATTAGGGGTGCTCAGACTTCCTCTTTTCATTGCTGTTCCTAACTACCTATCTTGGTTGGTGATGCCAAAGAGGCCTTCTATGGAGTCTTTAACCAATGAAAGATTGCCATTGGGTTTGATTCCATCAATGGTTGTTGCCATTCCTAATTGTCTATCTTCATTGTTGATACCTTCTAGGAAAATTCTGATCTCTTCCTCGTTCTAATTCCTTGTATTATTTATTTCTTCTTTCCTACCATATGAGGGATCTTCTCTTTCATTAATATCCCTTTCCATGTCTCCTATCTCATCTAGATTTGGAAAGCATTCTGTTTCCATGTCTTCTTCTCCATTTTCCTGAGTATTGTCTGATGCTGACATCTCTATAATGCTTTTAATTAGCAAACTTTTTTGGTGCTCAAGTTCCTCTTTGTCAAATATTTCATCTATAAGGGTGTCCATTAACTCATTGGTGATCTCAACTATTTCTTTTTCTATTTTTTGGTTCTCCTTAAGAAGTGATCTTTCTTTATCTTCTGGACTGTTGGAGATTCTATTCGGGCTGTAAGAGGTAATTTTAGTGTTAATTTCTTGCTTGAAACTTTGAGTACGAAGGTTATTCTCATGTTCTATGGAAAAAGGTAGGGGAGATTTGACCTCAACATTTAAGGTCTTATTTATTGATATTTCCTTATCTCAAGAAAAAGGGGGTTGACACACAGAGTCTGAAGGTTGTGTGGAGATGCTGATCGGATTAGTTTTCTTAGGAGAAGTCATAGTGAAACCTCCTTTTTCTGGGTTAAAGCTCTCCTTCAATTCCGATGTCTTTTGAATATGGGTGTCCATTTGTCCTAAATTATTGGTTTCTAGATCATTTGTTTGTCTTTCTACAAAATCTTCTAGAATAATGGGGTTAATAATAATAGAGTTAGAATTAAAGCATAATCTTATGGGATGAATCCATTTTTTATGATAGTTGATCTTTACTCTAATGTTTTTTTCATACTGGTTATTATCATTATCAATAATGCTTAGAAAGTCACCAATTTGTTTTCCTATTAATTTGATAGTTTCTACATCAGATAATTCTATAGGCAGATTTTTAAGAACTATAGCTTTTTCTACAAGAAAGTCCTTAAGTTTTATTGGGTTGAACAGGGGAACCCAGTCAAAAATATAAAAATTAGAGTCTTTATACTTAGCTAACCCTTCATTTCTAATTTTACTTTTACTATTTCCATCTTTACAATTAATGAAAATAAAATTTTCTAATAAGATAGATATACTTACCTCATTCGGGAGTTGAGATTTTAACCAAGCTATTAGATCTATGGTAGAAGTTCCTACTCCAGACCATCGAAAAATCAACCCTGTATCTGCAAAAGAATTTTGTTCTGTTCTATGCATTTTCCATCTAGATCTATTCTAATCATGTTAGGATTCTGAAAGAAATTACCTATTCTTTTATCATTGTTACTCTCCATAGTTTTATTACACTTATGAGGGGGCGTGCATACCTGTATGTTTTGTTCCTGAAACTTCCTTAGTTCATTGTTACTTGTTAAACCTTTTAGATTCTTTCTGTGTGTTTGATCCTTCTGTGGGTAGATCTTTGAGACATTGGTATTGAACTTATTCTGTCCTGCCTTATGGCCTTTATGGGGGGGGTGAATATCTCCCATTATCTTCCTCTTTAAGCAAATCAAATGGGTTATTCAGAGATAGATTAAAAGGACTATGAGATAGCTGATACCTGTTAACCTTTTTCTTGTTTTTAACTGTCTACCAAGTGGATTCATTCTTCATCATGCAAACGGGAGGTGCTTGAGTAGGTAAGATCTTGCCTTCCCCCTTAGCAGATAGGGGTTCATTGGTTCTACAATTTAAATTGTACTCAGGTCTTCCCACCTTAGCAGCCCCGATGCTTATGCTCGATTTTGCATATTTAGTCTTGGAATAGATATTTATCTTCCTGTCCAATGCTTTGACTGAGAAGACTTTTAGCTTACCATTCCTAGTTTTCTTAGGGATTAAATTGTTTATTCTATGTGCATAACCAGGATTCTCCTCCCTAGCAATTTCCTTAAGTTTTTCTTTCTGGGAATCCTTCTCTTGCTTATCTGGTAGTGAAGATTCAGAGGAACCCTTAATCGGAGTAGAGACCTTAATGAAAGGATAAGGTTTTTCTTGAGTGGAGACTGCGCGCAATTCCAAATTTGCATTTTTAGCTAATTTCTTCTATTTTACTATGAAATCTTTCAAATGCTCATATGAAGGGTGATGCTGAACTGATTTACGACAATCTTTTTTCTTGTGGCCATAGAGCCAACAATTAAAACAATAACTTGAAAAAACCTCTTCTTTGTCTTGCTTCTTTGCAGCACCTGTAGTCATATTGGGCCTTTTTGCTCTTGGGTTATCCTTATTGTGTTCGGCTAAGTCTTTCTTCGCATCTCGATTCGCATGGAAAAGACCAATATTTATCTGACATCTTTGTAAGGCGGATTTCCTTTTTGAATGAAAAGTTTGCATTTTGTTGATTACATAACAGAGACTCGATTCCAATTACATTAATGATATCTTATTCATTCGCTATTCTGTCACTGCTAAAAGTATGATCACTGCCACAGGGAGAATATATTGTTCGCTGATTTGTATTCAAGGTGGAAAATGTTGATCAACCTGGCTGACTCAGAGGTAACTCTGCTGTAAGTCAAACTCCCACAAATGCAAGTCTCCAGTAAGACTGAAAATTCTTCTAGATCTTAAGATGCAACTGGAACAAATAGATGCTTGGTATGTTTCGTACTCCCTGCTAAAGAAATGACGCCGATGCTAATAAGTATCCTCTAATTAACCAACGACATTTCCTAGAACTGATCCACTGCCTGGGACTGCGATTTTCTCTGTAATTATTTTCGTGTGCCCTGGTACTGCCTGAATTAAAACCTTGAGAAAATGAATTACTATCCTCTATCAAACCCTACTTGCGAATTGCCTGAAAAATGATGAACTTTCTCCAGACTGATCCGCCCCCAAACAAGGATGCCTGCGACTCAGGAACAGGTATTAAATGATTTTTTACTGACAAAATTTCCATAAATTGAAGACGCAGCCCCGCTTTAAGAGCACTCCGTTCAAAGAAATCCGAATGTGTGCCTTTTTGCTTGATGGTAGCTTCTCTCAATCTTCTAAATTTGCACAATCACAATGAAAATCTGAACTTTATCTTGATGTAATTGCCTTCAATCCTCAAACTTGATGCCCTTATCTTATCCAAAATCTGAAACTCAACACCCAAATCTGAACCGTTCCACCTTGCCAATCAAAATTTCTGAATGTAGAAGCTTTGCCAAGTGATGAAATCTAAATATGATGCCCTCAAAATCAGAACCTTCTCTACCAATTTTCAAAAATTTAGCCTTCTAATATTTGCAAATTGAGTGTGAGGCTTGAGCAAATGGATGCAATCCTTCTTTCAAAATCAAAATTCTGAATGTAATGCCCTCCAAAATCTAAACTTTCATCTTCAAATCAAAATTATGGCATGGAGAAAATTCTGGAAAGTTATGTTGGCATGTAGATCTTGCCTCCAATAGCTTGTAAAAATCTAAGAATGAAGCCTTGAATTAACTAGATTCTTCCCTCCTAACACACCTCAGATCTGGAAATGATTAAGCATGAATGAGGTCTTGGTATATCTCAAAAAAATTTGCAGCCTCCTCCAATTTTCGGATCTGGCCTTTATTAGTGATATTCCGTCCTCTAAAAGTCAGAATTTCTAAGTCTAAACATGTGAAATGAGGCTCCCAATAGGTCTAGAATAAATTGCTGCTCCTTTTCTATTCAAAATTACTGCCCTAGCGCCCTTGATTGCCCCTCTGAACTGCCTTCAATTGTTCTTCAAAATTCAGGGTTTCGAAAGCCAATACCAAATCTCTGCCTTATGGAATCAAATCGCTGCCAATAGAGACCCAAAATGCCACCTAAAAGATGAGAAGACGCTGCCAAACTGCCCTTGGATTTTCGCCAAAAATAGCAGAGAGATAAGTCCTATCATATAGTTTTTAAAAAAAAAAAAACAAAAAAAAACGTGCATTGTTATCATTAATATAGATATATAAATAAATCTGATTTTTCAGATTTCAATAGCTAAACAAAGTCTCAAAAAATAATTTAATATGTTCAAAAAAATTATCTATTAGAGGCTTTGAAATTAATTATTAAATTCTTGAATAAACGAAGATATAGTTATATAAATTGGAGATTTCAACACACATTTTTCGATTAAAAGAAGAGACTTTAGAAAAATTTATTGAAAAATGATCCTTCTAGAAACAAAAATTTATTGGTATACACAAGGGACGAAGGATTTGATTCCCTTGTAACCAAAATTGTATCTATTACATCTTTTTGGAAAGTGCAAGATTTCCACTCTTCTATCCTAAAAAGACATAATCATGTCCACCACTTTGAAAATTAGAGAGAACAAGATTGTTTCTTAATCTTTTTGTGTGTTCTAGCAAAAATCTAGATACAAAATCTGAATCAAATTTTTGAAGTTTTCTCTTTAACCAACAAATATCACTTTCAAGTTGTCCACACTTGTCATCTTTTTTCTCTTAATTTGCCTCTTATTTTAACCACTGATTTTACTGCATTTTCCATCTCACAAGCATGAAATGTAAGACATGAGTCAATTTGTTTCTTTAATTTGTAAATATACTTTCTAATTTTTTTGACTTCTTTTAGTGCACAAATCAACTCTCCCTCATAGTTTATCTAGTAACTATCAAAATCTTGAATTTGACTTTTAAGAAATTCAACTTCAACTAGTGTATTAACTAGTTCACATTTTAAACCAACATTTATTTATTTATTTAGGACTGATTTCCATTGTGTTTACAAAACAAGTTTCTTCATGCTCAATTATCGCACCATTAAGAGTATATACATTTCCATCAGTTTTGATCCCTATTGCTACTACTCTTCTAGAATTATCAGAAATTTGACAATCTAATGAACTCAAAGTGACAACAAGATTGTTTTTATAGATTTGACTTACACTTAATATATTGTGTACCATTCCTTGAACAAAATAAACATCTAATATTGGTGTAAGATTATCTAGAAAGATAGTTCCTGAACCCTCTCTATGAAAGAAAGTATTGTTACCAAACTTGATAGAACCATAGCTAAATTCCTTGTATTCATAGAATTTTCTCTTATCACCTATCATGTGATGAAAGAAACCATTGTCAAGAATCCAAGTATCTTATAATTGTGAAAACTGGACTACTTCAGCTACCACAACAATCTTCTTAGGTCTCAAAACCATCTTTGTTTTAACCAGTTTATTAGGTTTACTAGTAATCATTTCTTTACAAAAATGAGCTATATGTCCAAGGTTTCCACATTTGAAACATTTCAAATTGTTCAAAAAATGATTAACATTTCCATTTACAAGACACATTTCTTCTAGATGCTACTTTAGTCTTGTGTTCTGATTTTTGCAATTAAAACAATACCTAGAGGAATAAGAGTTAGTTTTACCTTTTTCAACTACCTTAGAGAATTCACATGTTTGTTTGTTAGATATATCTAATGATTTATTGTGATAAGAAAGTTGTTTCCTTAGATAAACAACTTTTTCTTCTAAAACACAACAATCATGTTCTTTGGAACTCAATTTTCCTTGAGTGACCTCAAGAATACATTTTTGCTTTTCAATCTGCAACTTTAAAGTAGACACTAGTTTACATCTTCTTGATTTGTACTCTTTTGAGAAATTGCATATTTCTTTAACTTCTTCACTTCTTTAAGGGTAGCTTTCAATTTTCCTTTAAAGTCAATCTCAGGTTTAGAAATCTCAGACAAATTACTTTGTTAAGATGTATTTGAAGAAATAATAGCCATGAAGAGTGTTTCTTCATTTCCTTCAAGCGGTTTGTCTGAACCACTATCAACTATATTAGCAAACAAAGCCTTGGTCTTTCTAAAAATATTTTTCTTCTTAAAACTTGACTTCTTTTTCTTAGATTTGTTATTTTTTATGGAAGTCCATACTTCATAGCCTAAGTATTTTAGATGGAATTTCTGACAATACTATCTCACTAATAGTCCTTTTCAATGTGTCACTAGATTCTTCTCACTTTACAATTATTGTTTCATATAGAGTCAGTCTATTTGAACAAGAATAGAAATCCCGATTCAATACAATATATTCTTGGATACAATTTACACTTTGTATCAAATAATGCATCATATTAAAATAATACAACAATATTCTCAACTAGATATATCTACTTGTCAAACTATTGTGCACAATAAACAAAGTATGTTTGATGAAGAACCAATATCTCTCTATGCAATAAAAAATCCCCACTTCCATGTTTTTATAATATTCCTTACTAATCAATTGAAATGAAACTGCCATCTCAAACTGATTATCAAACTATTTGTTAAAGCTTAAAAACTGATTGTCTTTCCTTTAAGAATTCGTTAATGAGGGTGTGTGTTTATCTCTATTTTACACATACTAATTTAATAAGATTAAATCCTTAAAGAAGGTCCAGTATATCTCAATTTGAAATCATAAAAAATGTTTGTGTCAAGACCTTGATTATTGTTAAGGTTCAAGGTAGAGAGTGTACAAACCAAATAAAACACAACCACTTTACATACACCAACAATCCTTAACTAGGGTTTGGACAAAACCCTCAAAGTCGGACTTTGATAAAAAAAAATTAAACCAAAAACATGTAAAAAAATTGATAAGATATCCTTAACTTTACAATGACATACCCATACATTGTACTAGGGTTAAATTGTTATTCAACAAGGACTTAACCAACCTTAAATGCATGTAATATCTTGGGTTAGGGACACTGCTAAATTACAACCCCAATATTAAGCATTCTTGACATATATGACAATGTTATTAACAAAAACCTTTAATAGAACTATGTAAGCATGAGTTACAAAAATAAACTCTTCATGGATTTTAAGAAGTAATCGAGTTACACACAAAATACTCCAACCCATAAACTGAGAAGTTAACCCTTGTATGTACATATATGAATATACAGGAAATCATGCCCACATAGAAGATATACACAT
The DNA here is from genome assembly GCA_027943335.1 of Chamaecyparis obtusa. Taxonomy (NCBI): domain Eukaryota; kingdom Viridiplantae; phylum Streptophyta; class Pinopsida; order Cupressales; family Cupressaceae; genus Chamaecyparis; species Chamaecyparis obtusa. The sequence continues at coordinate 302,180 of BSBK01003479.1, forward strand.
ATTAAGAAATGTAAACAAGACTTGTTTTTATAAACTCAAACCCTTTAACTAAAAAATGATCAATATGCAAAACCTACAATACAACTCATATACATTATATAATAAAATTATTAACAAATAGGGTATTGTTAAAAAAAACAAGAATTAACAAATGAGCTTATCAGAAACTTAAATCCTCAATTAAAAATAAATGAAAAAATTATGAAGCAAGAACACATGTCAAGCTAAAACCTATGAATTATTTTCAAATCTTGAATTCTCTGCTCAAAACCAACACCCAAATCTCCTTGACAATGGTTCAACACTCTTCTTCAACCTCTGTCCAACTGCCATGCCTTTGCCACCAAAAAAAAACCCAAAGTAATTGTCACGATAATGTCATGTCGTAACTTGGGCTGTTAATCCCTTTGACTTCTTTTATTTGCAAAATGAGCATCTTTACAAAGCACATGCCAATATAAAGAGGGAATGTTGTATCAAAGCTAAATTAGAATTAATGCTCGATAACACAACCTTAGCACAAAATGCTAAGTGTTGTGTTGTTACAACACTTTAACCTCCAAGGAAGGACAACCCAAAGGCTTGATAAAATAAAATATTTTAAACATTTTTTTCCCCTTTTCAATGACATTAAGTCAATTATATATTCAAAGATAATTCCAAATGAATAATACTATTCAAATGCAATACAAATTCATGAGCATTACATTCTCCAAATCATATTTATAATTTGACAATTTGAGCCATAAAATTGAAACTGATCTAGTCTAGTATCAAACTAAACCATCTCTGAATATTTCAATTCATCAAGACCATGATTTAAGTTTCCCTATCAATAGGACATACTACAATACTGATTATCAAATCATATAACCAAGTTAAGTGTCATACTTCAAACCAAATAAACACTAAGTTGTAGTGCCATACCTCTGAACAATACAATGTTATTGCATTTGTCAAACTGAATGTACCACATCAATGCAATGTACTATTGCAAATATTATGTATGCAATTGAAAGTATCATGTAATTGATAACAACTGAAGGAAAATCATGATCCAAATGCTACTAGTGATCCAACAATTGAATATACCATAGTCCAAAGTATCGCAGGACCCAAAACAACCCTAGAAATGACAACAAAGCAAAGAAAGACAGATACTAGCACAACTACTAGCACCACCCAGCAAGACTAGACTATTTGTTTTTTATCATTTTCTCCACCTTCATCTTCAAGTCCTCCATCTTCTGGATGGCATCTTTCAGGTCCTTCAGTTCCTTTGGCTTTTTAGGGATCTTCCTCAAAATGCACCCTCTAGTTCTAGTTCCTGGACCTGCGTTTCTAGCATCCTCATCAATAGTTATTGTCGTATTTTCCAGCTAGTTTTTCTCTAGGTAGTTATGTAGCATATTCAGGTTCATGACAGCCACACTAAATCCCTCATTGCTTTGACTCAGGACTTTTTAAAATCATTTTTCCATTGTCACTGACTTTAGCCTTAATTTCTTTCACCTTGTTGTCAACTATCTTATTAACTTCAACAGCTATATCCTCATTCCAGATTTTATTGTTTACCTTATCCAAAACCTTATTCTCTAGCTTAGTGGTCAGGGTATGCGTAGTATTCTCCAAGGCCTGAAGGTGGGTCTTCATCTCCTGCATTTCTTGCTTGATCCAATCCAAAGAAGTACTATGATCACTAGCTTTGTTAACCTCTTCCCAGTTAGTAGCACCCGATAGGGGATCTAAGATGTCCTCCTTGAGGATATTGCCTTCCTCAATGATACGCTGGTCCAAGCGAGCTTCAGTTTCAATGTGTTCCTCTTCAATTTCATTTGCAACAAGGGGGATCTGACTAGCCTCCATTTCCTCTTTAGCATGACCCTCCAGGAGGCCCAGGGATTCCTCCTTTTGGTTTTTACCATCCTTTTTGCCAGCCAGATCCAAACCTTCCTCAGTGTCAAAATGAATAACAATTTTTTCTTCTTCAATAGGGAGCTCCGGAGCGTCATCTTTGTCATCCTCAGTAGGGGGGTCCTGGGCATCTTCTTCATCCTCTTCAGCCCCTTTCTCATATTTTTCTTCCTCTTGATTATCCTTTTCTTTACCTCCTACTTCCTCTTTATCATCTTCCATGATGTCATTCGTGTCCTCTTCCTGCTCAGTCTCATCAACATCCCTATCCTATTTTTCCTGGGCTCTTTCCTCATTTCTAGAGTCTACCTCCATGTTTTCTTCCTTAGCATTTCCCAGACCTTGAGAAAGAGGGTTGTTTTCATTAGCATCATCTCCGCTGACCCTATCTTTTTCCTCATCATTTTTGTTACCATCTTCCTCACTACTGTTAGAGATTATTTGTTTATTTTTCTTCCTCTTATTTCCTACTTCCTCACAACTGTCGGAGGTATTTTCCTTATTTTTCTTCCTCTTTTTGTTAGGTTCAGCCTTTCTATCATCCCCTTTGATCTCTTTCCTTTTTCCTATGACCTTTTTAGGAATTGGGTCCAGGACAATATCTCTGGCGTAGTAAAAAATGAGGAGAATCAAACCCTCATGCAACACAAGGATACTCGATTTCTTCCTATGCTTAGTTATGCTATTGTTCAGAGAGCTCAAAATAAAGTACGAGAAAGAAATCCACTTATTATGCCTAAAGTGATTAGCCAAGACAAAATGCAGGTTGTAGATTTTGGAATAGCGCCCATCAAGCGTAAAGTACTCGATCATAACCTTCAACATTTTAGCCCAGAAATCCTTAATTTTCATGATATCTACATAATCCCCTTTACCTTTTGTCATGAAAGCTTTTTCATCAACAGTTTTGGGGAAGAGATTAAAAGCCTCAGTACCAAGCCTATGGTTACCTCTATGGAAATGAGTTCCTTCCAGGGGTAAGCCAGTAATCTTAGCCATAAGGGAAAGAGTAAGGGTGAAAGATTTGCCCCATAGATTGACTGTACCTCTAACCCATCCATCAGCGAACAAGGAAGTTACTTGTTTATCATAGCCGTGGAGCTTTTCCATGCACTGAGAAACCCCTCCTTTTCTCAGCTTCCTCCAAACTTTCCTCTCTTGTCTCAATTTCTCACAGTCTGCAGGCTCCTCTCTCCTCAGACCGCCTCCCATTTTTTGTTTTCTGCTATTGTTCTGGTTCGACTCCTTACCAATAAACTTCTTCTCACTATAGTGCTTTCTTTTGTTTTCTTGATTACTTAAAATAACCCAGGTTCTATAAATCATTAACACCAAAATTATTATCCCACACTTCGCATTACATGCAGCCTTCCTCGAAAAATGTTTCATCCTTGTCATCATGATTTTAAGTGATTTTCCCTTCATTGTGATTAATTTTGTCATAAGTGATTAGACTTATGATCTCGGCATTAAGATTTTCTTTCCCTCTCCATGTTTTGATGATGTCACTTTGGGTACCTTCATTAGCCAGCCTATCTGTCAGCTTATTACCTTCACGATAAATATGGGTGAGGTGGCATTCCTCAAAGGAGTTGATAATTATTTTGATTTTGTTTATTGTATGGGCTATAGTCCAGGAGCTGACAAAATTCCCTTTAATACAATTAACAATGTTGAGGGAGTCACCCTCAAGCCAAAGTTTTGAGAAACCCATGTCTTTGGCCAACTTAATTGCATAGAGAGCCACCTCAGCTTCTGCTACGTGGTTGGTTTGAATCCCCAATGGAACAGCAACAAAACTAAGGCAATTTCCTACCCAGTCTCTTATGAGACCTCCTCCTCCAACCCTTCTAGGGTTTCCTCTAGCAGAACCATCAAAGTTCCCTTTTACCCATCCCAAGGGAGGAGAAGACCACATAACATTCTCTCTAGGATTCAGATCATTTCTTCTCTTCAAGATCTCCCAAGAAATGGTATTGTCCTTTTTAAGGTTAGGGTTCCATGAGTTGTTGTCCTTACCAATGCTTCTGTAGTTCTCCATAATACTTTTGGAAATAGAGCAAGAAACTAAAAGGGGGGGAGCCTTTTTATCTCTAAAGATTCTATTGTTCCTCTCCTTCCATATCTACCAAGTGAAATGAGGTAGAACAAGTTTCCAGAGATCCTTCACTTTTTTGTCATGAAATGGGCTTTGCCGTTGTTGAAAAAAGTCTTGGATGTTATGAGGTTTAGCCCACTTCAAATTTAGAGACAAAATGATGGAGTCCCAAAATTCTCTAGCAAAGGAGCAGTGGATCATTAAGTGGTTACAAGACTCAACTTCTTCACAGCACATGATGCATCTATTAGGCATTTGGAATCCTCTTCTCATGAGGTTATCCATAGTGAGGTTTTATTCTGGACAAGCAACCAAAAAAACATGTTAATTTTAGGGGTAAGGTCTTTATTCCATACCTGAGCATAGAAAGGCTGATCCTCAGAAGGGATGAGAAGAGCTGAGGTAGAGGTAACCAAGAAATTGCCAGAGATAGCTGGACCCCAGATCAATTCATCAGGCTCATTTTCTCTGATAAACCAGTTGTTTAGTTGTGTATTCACCTATTTTAGTCTGATGTCCCTCAATCCCAAATCGATCCATTCTTTATTTATCCAGTAGTCACTCACATTTTCCCCAATATAATCTTTGCATTCCTTCCATTTCCTAGCTTTCATCTAGCCCCTTTACTGATAAGGTTCTTACCCTTGCTTATGTTGTTCCAAATAAATGACCCCTGGATATCATTTTGAGATTGAAGAATACCTTCCAAAGAAGTGAGATGGTATTTAATTTTGATTATAGCATTCCACTCTTTTTCTTCTTCAAAAATCCTCTAGCATTGTTTAGCTAAAAGGGCCGTATTAGTATTAGTAATGTTTCTGATGCCCAGCCCCCCCAGCTTCTTAGGTTTACAAAACTTCTCCCAAGCCACCAAGCTAAGTCTCTTTTTCTCTTCCACACTAGTCCATAGGAACTTTTTTTGAATTTTTTCAATAAGGTCAGTGTACTTCAGAGGAATTTTGAATAGACTAAGAGCATAAACATGGAGATTTTGGAGAGTAGCCTTCAGCAGTTGAACTTTACCAGCTTGGCTAAGAATCGCCCCTTTCCAACCCACCAACTTATTGTGGAATCTATCAAGTATTTCATTCCAGAAATTGGCCTCTGGTTTCAAACACATTGGCAGGCCTAAGTAAGGGGCAGGAAGCCTCCCTATCTTACACCCAAGAATTTAGGAGATTTTATTCATTCTAGCTTCAGGAGTGTTAAAGAAATACAGAAAGCTTTTCTCCCAGTTAATGAATTGGCCAGTGGCGTTAGAGTAAACATCCAAAGCTTTTTTAATGTTTCTCACCTCTTTGACAGTAGATTCCCCCATAAGAATCATGTCATCAACAAATTGTTCATGAGAATATTTAATCTCCGCTAAAGAGGGTTGCAACCCATTGATCTCTCCTTGGGTAACTTGGCTTTTAAAGAATCTACCAAGACTTTCAACCATGATGGCAAAGAGGATAGGGGAATTAGGATCCCCTTTCCTCAACCCCCTGGAAGGTCTAAAGAAGGGAGAGGAGCCACCATTCACAATCACAAAAGAGGACATAGTAGATACTAATTGCATGATTATCTTGACCACTCCCTTATCAAACCCAAAAGCCTGAAGAATTTTGGAAAGCAGCTCCCAGTCCACTCTATCGTAGGCTTTGGATAACTCAAGCTTCATCAGGAAGCCCTGTTTTCTTGATTTCTCCAAAGAATGAATATTCTCATGAACCACCATAATGGAATCTAGAATTTGTTTCCCCGGGACAAAGCCATTCTATTGAGGAGAAATGAGATGAGGGAGAAGGTTTAAGATCCTGGTAGTGAGCACCTTTGACATTATCTTATACAATGAGTTACAAAGACTACTAGGCCTGAAGCAGTCAACAACATTAGCTCTTGATCTTTTGATAATAAGAGCTATAAAAGTGGAGTTAAGTTCTTTACGAATTGATTTAGAGCCAAAGAACTCTTTCACAGCTCCACAAACATCTTTCCCAATGATACTCTAGAAGGATTGAAAGAAGAACATTTGGAACCTGTCTGGGCCAGGAGACTTTTCTCCTTCAAAAGAATGAATAACCTTTTTTATTTCTTTGTCCTTAGGGATAGACTTAAGAAAGTCATTATCCTTAGAGTCCAAGAGTGAAGGAATGGAGCTCAGCAAGGAAAGTTGGTTTTCTTGATTCAAGTCTTGCTCTTTGGAAAGAAGAGAAGAAAAATAGCCCATCATTTCTCTCCTTATTTCCTCCTCTTTAGTTAGAGTACTTCTGGAAGTAACAAGAGAATTAATTTTGTTCATTGCTTTATGCTTCATAGCTTTAAGGTGAAAAAATCTAGTATTCTTGTCTCCCGCTTTCAGCCAAAGGGATCTTGATCTTTGTCTCTAGTAGGTCTCCTCTTTTGATATAATATTGTGATATTCTACAAGAAGTTGGTTTTCCTCTTTTCTACTTTCTTCAATCAATCCAGAACATTAAATCTTATCTTAGACTTCTTTTAATTCATTTTGAATCTTATTCTTGGTTTGGAATATGTCACCAAATACATCCTTGTTCCATTGTCTTACTTTTCCTTTAACATTAGCCATTTTTTTTGCCACTTGGTACATAGCTTTTCCTTCCACTTTAATGTTCCACCATTCCTTAGTTTTGTTTTCAAAATCTAGGTGGGCTAGCCACATTTTTTCAAGTCTAAAGGGGGAATGTCCTTTTCCGCTAAGGGGATTTGCAAGAAAGGAAATGGGGTAGTGATCCGAGCCAATGCGGTTGAGAGAGGAGAAGGTGCAAGAAAGCTTAGTAAACTAGTCATGAGAAAGGAGAACCTTGCCAAGCTTAACTTGGATAAGGTCAACACCCACTCTCCTATTAGACCAAGTATAATCAATACCTTTGAGATCAACATCTAATAGGCCTTCATTGCTAATAAATTCCATTAGGTCTACTTTTCTTTCCACTTGAGTGTTGTTTCCTCCTCTTTTTTCAAATTCTTTTAGAGGAGTATTAAAGTCTCCCATCAACATCCAGTTCTCATCTAGATAATCATTCCTAAGCTCATGAATATTTTTCCAAAGTTTGAGTCTCCCTGATTTAGTATTAGGAGCATACACATTTATCAGAGTTGAGGAGAAGTTATCCTTGATACTACTAACTTTGACTGCCAGATAGTTCTTATCCTCTCTAAGCAAGATGCAATGAAAACACTTAGAGTTCCAATAAATAGCCATGCCTCCAAAGGCCCCTTCCGAGTCACTACCAAACTTCTCACCATTCTTAAGCAGGTTAATTTTAACTAATTTTTCTTTAACCATTTTAGTTTCTTGAATAAGAAAAATGTCAGGATTAGAATCTCTAACTAAATTCCTAACAATATCTTGTTTATGAGGACTATTTAGACCTCTAATGTTCCAAGATAAGATCTTCATTTAAGGTTTGGGGAGCAGGCCTGAACGATGGTGAGCTATCTTCCATCGGCTATGTTCTATTTTGCTTCCAACTCTCTTTGATCCTTTTCAAAAAATCTTCCTCTATCTCTTTTGGGAGTTCCTGTATCTACCTTTTGTTTTTGTCCTCTTATCTAGAATCCTCCATGTTTGATTTGTCCCCCCTTCTTGTTTGATTTAGATGCCGAGCATCCTACTGAAACCCTTGAGTTGTTTTTTCCTGATAAAGGAGTCTGGTCTTTATTGTTATCCATTCTAGGCTGGAGGCCAGATCCTTTTCGTGCTGGATATTTTTTCTTAACTTGAATCCAGGGGCTCTTATTTTGGTCTACTTCCACTATTTCAGAGTCATCATTCTATCCTTTGCATTGATCCTGCCTTGATTCAAGCTCAAAAATAAAAGCATTCAAGGCTTCACTACTATTTTGATCTAAAGCTTTCATGACTTCATATGTTCCCTGATGTCCTAGTTGGGGATCCCTCCCTTTTGTTGAATCCAGACTATCTTCCACCCTGGAGATCAGCTAAGGCTTTGAATCATTTGAGAGATCAATGGTCTCCTTAGAAGAATTGGTCGAGCATGTCTGTTCCTACTATTTGTTATTCTCGTCAAGAGGTGCTGATACATTTTGTTCTTCTATTCCTTCCATCTCCATTTGAGGAGGTGCCTGCTTCTCCTCTAAATTAGAACAGGGGATTTGGTCCTTAGGGGGTTTTTGAGTTTCCCCTTTTTTCCTCCACTCCCATTTCTTTGAGATCTTTGACTCCTGATCTTTCTTTTCTGTAGAGACCTTTAGGGGGAAATGCTTAGCCTAGTGTCCATCCTTTTTATAGGTAAAGCACACAAAAGGTGTTGACTCATATTCTATTTCTTGTCTCCACTTGCCAACTTTAGAGTTTAGGGTGATTACTTGGAGTAGTTCAGTATCTTGTTGGATATTAACATAGATCCTAGCAAACACTTGTCTAGATCAGGCCACTATCATGGGATCTATCATAAATAGTTTACCAAAGGAACTAGCTATGGCCACAAAAATATCATCATGCCAATATTCCAGGGGTAATCTAGGTATTCTTACCCAGACAGGGGCTTAGATAAAGAAACTTTCATTATAATCCAAGTTCATTGACTATTTCTGTAGAGATAAAGAGGATTTACCCATCATCTAAGGGCCATCACATAGAACTTTGGAAAGATCTTCTCCATTAGAGAACACAAATGAAAAGAAACCTTTAGGCATAGCCATGACATCCACCTATCCTTTGAGTTTCCACTTCTAGAAGGTAAAGGCTCTCACCAGATCAATATTTGGTCTAGGACCCGTAAACTTTCCAATTAGGGTGGAAGCCATAATAGAAATAGTGTGGTCTATGATTTGATCAAGAATGTTTATACCTAACTCCCCCTTTAATGGATTTGAAACAATATCAACCTTAGGGAAGGAAGATTTCCCAAATGGTTTGACCCCAAAAAGGCCCGACCATTTCTGCTTACCTCGGTTCAAGTTCCCGCCATGTGAAGAATCTTCTTGTTGTTTTGTTGACCCTTTGCCAATCTTAGTGGAATCAACCTTTTCCACATCTGGTCCCAAGATAGGACCACTATCCTTGTTGGGTTGGGCCAGGCTTGACCCACCAGCACTTTCCCCCTTTTTTGACAAAGGCCTTCCAATGTTGGCATCTGAAGACTTCTCGGAAACCACAACACTTCCAGAATCAGGCACAAAATCTGCAACAAAACCAGGAACATCTAGATTCCCATCTTGCTTTGAATTCAAATTTTTTTCTCTCACTCTTTCTCATCCTCCTCCCTCCCACTCAATTTATCAATGATAAATCATGAAATTATCATGAGAAATCAAAAACTTATGGCCCACACCTAGGTTTTGACTGTGACAGCCCAACAAAAGTCATTTTTTTTGTTTGGAAGAGCAGATTTGGAGAGGAGAGAAAGGGTTTGGAGGAGAAAGGTCATTTACAGCCTTCTAGAGCTGCTAGGAAGGGGAAGAGGAAGATGTATACTATTTTGATATTGTACTTGACACTTGTATTTGCATATAGTTTTACAACTATTTTTAGTTTGCTTTAGAGTTCAAACTATCAAACTATGGCTACGAGCCATCAACATTCTACATGAGAATTCCATTTTGTATCCTATTTGCATTTATATATATCTAGATCAGCTTGTTTGGTTTGTTTACTCATTTACTGACTCATTAGATGCATCTCCTTATTGAATTTTGCAAAAAAATGCATTTCTAATTAAATTTAAGCAATTTTTTAAATTACCAATACTTTTCTGACTTATCTCTGATATTTGCCGATATCTTTTTTTTTCCCTCGATGATAAATTGCCCATAATGATATTTTGAACTATGGAATATATCATTAATAAAAATTAAATAATCAAAGCCATAATGGTCAATGCAATAATGATGCTTGACAAGCTCAATGTATGAATATACTCAATGATCTTGACAACTTGAATGAATAATGTATGTTGTTGGAGCTCTAAATTTTTACAAAATTTAGAGTTCCATATAAAGTAGAAACCCTAAAAATAGCCCCTAAAATTCCATACTGAATAAATAAAGTCCTGATGGAGTTATGTTGACCACACATGAATGAGAATATGCTTTCATTTTGAGCCTCCCAGAATCAAAATTGATATATCTATCAAATGATAAATTTTTAGGGTATGCAAATGGTTGGCATATTACAACCCTTTTGAGTAGCCATTTTGAGAATGAAATTTTCAATGCTTATGATCTTTCTTTCTAATCTTGCCTATGAATTATCCATATCACGATAAAGCCCTATTACAATTTTTATGGTCCTATGAGATCATTGGATAATTTCCTAAGACCTAAACCAAATGCAGTTTGTATAAAGTTTTCACTTGCACAGTTACAAAACCAACTAGAAGCTTACTTTGGAAAATCACATTTCTTAGTTGGACAAACATTACATCAGAAAAACTATTTCTCATAACTCTCTGAATTGAAATCTTCTCCTGTCCCAACTTGCGAATCCCCATGACCTCATTTGCTTATTTTTCCATGACCATTCCATTTGCAATTTATTTAAAATCTTTCGTGCACATTGTAAAATTAACCCAAGTAGCCCTCTTCATAGATTAATATTTTGAACTCAAATATTCCCTAAACCTAATGAGATGGTCTTTACAAATTTTTGTATTGTAAAGAACCAATGTGAGAGGTTTCATGACAAGAATCATTCATTTGATATTTTTTCCTAGCCAAAACTAAATACAAATTATGTGGATTTGTAAATTGCATAGTGACAAAGTTAGTAAGCAATCCACTTTAGAAATTTATTTTTCTCAAATGAGATCTTTTCAAACAGTTTAGAACTTGTGAATTTCTATATGAAGTGCACCTATGTGTCAGATCGTGGAGCTCTATCCATCAATCTGAATTATTTTCAAAGCTAAAAGAAAAGGTACCAATTGAGATTTTAGAAAATATTAAAAGGCCATTTTTGACAAAGGATATCAGTCACTTTTGAAAGGAAGACAAAGTGCAGAAATGCTTCCAAATGCTAATTCTAGTAGGAGAGATGATGCTAAAATTTATCTCACAAAACCTTAGACTATTACAAGCTAAATAAACACATACAGAAAATAGATTATACACATAAACACATAACACCAGATATACATGGGAAACCCTTGCTGAAAAAAACCCACCACTCCAAAGTCAGACTCAATTGTATTATCAATAACAAAGTTACAATACAATCTCCAGAGCCACAACTCTCTAAGAGTAATCAGTTGTGATATCTAAATCCAGAATAATTATGGCAGCATAACAATGCTCTTCAAACAATTCTCTCTCTCTCTCTCTCTCTCTCAATTCTCTACAACAATGCCTTGTAATTATAGATTTTTTGTACGAGAGGAAACAATTTCTAAAGTGTCTACATTCAAAGCATCTACAAACTATTTTAGAAACTTTATTTATGCACAAATCTTTCCTTAAAATCAAAGCAAAGATAATAAATCAGAGAAAAAGGGAAACATTCTATTTTCTTCTCCAAGTCCATCTGTGTGGAAGATTTTGTCTTCATTTAGCATATTTCTAAAAAGAATAAATAAAAATTAAATCATAATAAGGTCGAGTCACCTTATCCCAACAATCTCCCACTTGACAAAGACCTTACAGGAGTTACTGTATCACAACATAGGTCCCAAGGCCCATAGAACCAACACACCATCTGAACTTTTCAGTACTCACTGGCTTTGTCAATGCATTTGCAACATTCTCCAAAGTAGCAACCTTTTCCAACTTCACCTTTCCATCTTCCACTATATCACAAACAAAATGATATTGTACATCAATGTGCTTTGTTTTGGCATGGAAAGTAGCATTCTTTGCTAAACAGATAGCACTCTGGCTGTCACAACAGATAGTAATATGTCCTTCATCAAAACCAATATCAAAACACAATCTCTTAAGCCAAATGGCCTATTTGGAAGCATGAGTAGCTGCCATGTACTCTACTTTCATAGTGGACAAAGTAGCTACAACCTGTCGCTTGCTCATCCAACTAATTGCACCACCAAACATCATGAAAACATATCCATTGGTGGATCTTCTTCTGTCAATATCACCTGCCCAATCTGAATCCACATATCCACAAATGCAAATAGAATGTAGAGATACATAAGGATTATAATGAAAACATAAGCAATACTCAGATGTGCCTCTCAAATATCTGAACACTCTCTTAACTAAATCCCAATGCACCCTTCTAGGATTAGCCATATACCGACTAAGGACTCCCACTGCTTGGGCAATATCTGGCCTCATACAAACCATAGCATACATCAAGCTACCACCAACACTCACATAAGGTACTCTAGACATGTCCTCCATTTCAGGAGGAGATTTTGGACAATCCTCCATAGAGAGCTTTGTCCCATGTAACATTGGAAAACCTAACTATCTACAAGCTATCATGTTGAATTTCTCTAACAAAGAGTTAACATACTTCCTCTAGCTCATCCAAAGATTTTTTCTAGCTCTATCTCTAATGATCTCAATCCCAAGAATATATCTATCTGCACCTAAATCTTTCATTTAAAATTGTGCTTCTAATTGAGACTTCAAATCTGAAATCATTCTTTTACCTTTCCCAATAAACAACAGATCATCTACATATGAGACTATGATAAGAATGTGACCATTTTCAGATTTATAATATACACAATGGTTAGATTTAGATCTTAGAAATCCAAAAGAAAACACATAGGTGTCAAACTTTTGATACCACATTGTAGGAGACTATTTCAAACCATACAAAGATTTCTTCAACTTGCAAACAAGGTTACCTTTACCTTTCTCAATGAAATGCTCTGGCTGTGACATATAGATTTCCTTCTCCAAATCACTGTGAAGGAATGTTGTCTTCACATACATTTTCTCAACTTCAAAGTCATAAGATGCTGCAAGTGATAACAAGAATTGAATGGATGTCATCTTAGCTACATGAGAGAATATTTCACCATAATCAATTCCCTCCACATGTGAATACCTCTTCGCGACCAACCGTGCCTTATACTTCTCAACACTGCCATCTAGACCCAGTTTCATTTTGAACACCTATTTACATCCAATAGGTTTTCATCCTTCAGGAAAAGGTACCAAATCCCATGTAGCATTATTTTTCAATGCTACCATCTCTTCATTCATGGTTTCCATTCAGGAATCTACATCATGCATACCCATAGACTCTCTAATAGTCCTAGGCTCATTAGTGTTATCAATCAAAGAAAATATACAACTGGAATCCAACAAAGAATATACAAACCTCTTAGGTGAATAACTAAATTTATCAGGTCAATGTCTATCATGAGTAGACCTCCTCAAAGTTTCAGGTTGAGGTTCTTGCTCTTCTTCAAAACTTTTAGATCTTCTTAGGCTCTCCTCATTATCAAGTCCATTAGGAGCTCATAGTTCTTCTTCCTTAGAGGTAGTACAAGAATATGAACTACTTCCTTTTTCTACTTCTCTTCATTCTCTGGCTGCAAATCAACTGTGGAAGGTTTCAGCTAACGAAATATCAAACTTCTACTGTAGAGAATCTTCTCTGCAACTGGATCCCAAAACTTGTAACCTTTCACACCGACACCATAGCCAATGAAGATACTCTTAACTACCTTGTTCTCCAACTTCTTTTCTCACTTGGCATATGAGCATATGCCTCACAACCAAAGACTCTGATATGTCTCAAAGAGGGATTCTTGCTAGACCATGCCTCCGTGGGTGCCTTCTCAATAAGTGTTGAACTAGGAGACCTGTTAATTAAATAACATGCAATGGCTATAACTTCAGCCCAAAAATTTTGTTCAAGGCCAACACCACTCAACATACTCCTAGCCCTCTCCATCAATGTTTTATTCATCCTCTCTACAACTCCATTTTGTTGTGGAGTGTATGGAGTTGTTTTATATCTTTCAATTCCATGATCCTTACATAACCTGTCAAATTTTGTTGAACAAAACTCATCACCATTATCAGTCCTCAAACACTTAATTTTTTAACTAGTCTAATTTTCAACCAAGGATTTAAATTCCTTAAACTGACTAAAAACTTCATATTTACTTTTGAGGAAATACACAAATGTCCTTCTACTATAATCATCTATGAATGAGACAAAATAAAAAGATCTAGATATCAAAGGAACATTAACTGAACCAAACACATTTGAATGAATATAATCCAAAACCCCAGAAGACTTATGAGAACTAGAATAAAAGGAAATACGGTGATGTTTGCCATAAAATATACAATGTTCACAGAAGTCAAACTCCATATTACAATCATCAAGGCCTTCAACATGGCTCTTATTTTTCAGAGCTCTAAGGCCCTTCTCACCAATGTGACTAAGTCTTTGGTGCCATAACATTATCTTCTCAACAGGGAGCTTCATCTCCAAAGTATTAGCACCCTTAGGTACCTAGAAAGCACAACCATCAGATGTAGAAACAATGGTCTTCTTCTTTTCTTGATCTGTTGGTGAGGATGAAGAATCTAAAGCCCTTTTCTTGGACTTCACAGAAGTGCTATTTCACTGAATCGTACATGCATCTAGCCTATACAAGGTGCCCATCCTAACAACCTTAGCAAGCACCATAGAGCCTCTTTTCATCTTGCATCCAACACTCAAGAAAATAACCTACACACCTACGTCACCAAGCTTACTAACTGAAAGTAGGTTTCTTTCCAAACCAGGGATATGCATTACACCATCGATCCCCTTCACTCTACCATAAGGGAATCTAATCTTGACTCTACCATGTCCAATAATATTTAGGTGAGAGTTATCACCCAAATACACCTTTCCACCATCAAACTCTTCATACTTTGAAAAAAAATCTCTGTGAGATGTCATGTGGAAAGAAGCACCTGAATCTATCAACCACACATCTTCCGATGCATGTGTTGCCAAGGCTGCAACAAAAGCATCTACATCATCTTGAGAAGATTTATCGATGTCAAAATTAGAGTAATCATTTTTACCTTTCTTTTTCTTCTCCTCTTTGCAGTCTTTTCGAAGATGATCGGGTTTGCCACAATTCCAATATTTTGCCTTTGAATTTTTACTAGGAGACTTAGATTTTCCCTTCTTGTCCTTTTTCTTTCTTTTCTCTATTGTTATACCATGAGCAACTAGGGCCTCCTTATCCATTTCAAAAGATTTTCTTCGCATATCTTCAGATAACAATGAACCAACCACATGATCCTCCAATTTGAAAGTGGTTGTTGTGCTTCCAATAGCCATAACAAGGTGATCCCATGAGTTCGGCAAAGAACATAACAGAAGCATGTATTTATCTTGATCATCAATCTTATCACCAACAAAATTCAACTGAGCAATTAGCATATTATATGCATTCAAGTGATCAGCAATAGAACCTCCTTCCTCCATTCTCAAAGAATACAACTTCTTTCTCAGAAATAACTTATTTACCAAGGATTTCCCTTGATAAATATCACCAAGCTTCTTCCAAAGAACAACTACAGTCTTCTCTTCATGAACATTTAGGAGTATACAATCAGCCAAACAAAGTCTTATCAGACCTTTGACTTTTCAATCCATCTTATCCCAATCTTCCTGCGATGTAGTTTGAGGTTTCGTTGAAGAAATCACAACCCATAGATCTCTATCTACAAGCATGTCCTCCATTTTAAGTTTTCATAGCTCAAAATTGATGCCATTAAACTTATCCATCTCTACTCTGCTGGATGTGCTTGCCATATCTAACTTGCAATAAGATTATGAAAAACAACTCCTCTTCACAACTCCCACTGAAACTAGATCAACAAAAAAAAGTCATCTACCCAACAACAATAACAAAGCTGGCCAGGCTCTGATACCAATTGAAAGGAAGCCAAAGTGTAGAAACACTTCCAAATGCTAATTATAACATGAGAGATGATGCTAAAATTTATTTCACAAAACCTTAGACTATTGCAAGATAAATAAACACATACAAAAAATGGATTATACAGATAAACACATAACACCAGATATACGCGGGAAAACCTTATGGGAAAAAAACTCACCACTCTAAAGCTAGACTCAATTGTATTATCAGCAACAAAGTTACAATACGATCTCCAGAGCCACAACTCTCCAAGAGTAATCAACTGTGATATCTAAATCTAGAATAATTCTGGTAGCATAACAACGCTCTTGAAATAATTCTCTCTCAATTCTCTACAACAATGCCTTGTACTTATAGAGTTTCCGTACAAGAGGAAACAATTTCTAAAACATTTACATTCAAAGCATCTACAAACTATTTTAGAAACTTCCTTTATGCACAACTCTTGTCTTAAAAACAAAGCAAAGAGAATAAATCAGAGAAAAAAGGAAACATTCTATTTTCTTCTCCAAGTCCATTTTTGTGAAAGATTTCGTCTTCATTTAGCATCTTTCTAAAAACAATAAATCATGATAAGGGTGAGTCACCTTATCCCAACAACTTTTGGACGATTCTCTCAAAGTTGTTGGTTGCATTGCACTCTCTAATTAACAATCTATAATCATGCAAATTCTAAGAAGCTTACAAGCAGGTTTGATCAGTTTTCCGAAGTGATTTCACAGATGGTTTATTGAGCTGATTGAGACTCAAAAAGTGCCAAAATTATATTATTTAAATAATGATGCAAAGGGAAAATATAAGGTATAACCTTACATTAGAAAAAATAAAAAAATAAAGAAAATGACTTATCTAAGTTATTTTGAAAATCATATTCAATAATAACTTATACAAAGCATTTTCATCCATAAAGATAAAAAGAGATGAAATATTTCATGGACCCTCCATAATGAATACATTGATAAATGCATATTTATTAAAAATAAAATGAAATCATTATCAACTAAAGTTAGATTGAAGAATTATAGGGCCCTCTTTCTCATGAGATCTGGATGAAAAATTTGGTTCCAAGAAAGATAAAATGAGTTTCACCGAAGAAATATGTTTCATCCAAATAATAATTAAGGTGCCCTAACTCTTATTGTTGTTTCACGATGATTTAACCATCCAGATGGAGCTCGATTTGAAAAATTTCTACTAGTACCTAGCAGAAAATGTGGACACATGGACGAAGGCATATGAACTATTTCACTTTTCAAGAAATTTGATTTCGTGGAATCTTGTGATTAATGGACATAAAAATACATTCTTATAATGAATTTATGTTGTTGGCTGGTGTAAAGCAAAAATTCCACAAACTTTTGCCAAATTAAAAGGGCTTTACAAAATTCCAGCCACCAAGACAAGCATTTGGGCCATTCCAATATAAAAAATTCAAAATAGTAAATATCCATTCATCAAAAGGAAGGAAATATTTTTTTTTTCTTTCTAAACTGAAAATTTATCCGCAAGAATGCACTTCCAGAAGCCATTCATAAAAATGGAAAGTTTGTCTCAGATACTACGGTTGCAAGTGCTGGTGAACACGTGTGCAAAATGTGGGAGCATTGGTGCAATGAGGCCTGTATTGAGATGATCTATTAGTTGTTTTTCTATTTTTGAGTTGTATATGATATGTTGAAATTTTTATAAAATTGTCAACATGATACTTAAATTTATTAATAAACCATCAAAATTTGTTATCGAAGATATGAATTCAAAAACTTACTCATAAAATCTGAAATTTTTGTACATATTACTAATTTATATTTATTTTCAAACCTAAGTGCAATATTTCATTGCCCATATTTCATAGATGAAACATAAAAAAAAACTTTGACTAAAAAATGTGCCAAGGGTACAAAGCTGGGTTTTTCATGTAAATTGCAAAGTTAAATATTAATATGTCAGAATGATTTGTATAAATAACTTCATGGAGTAGAAGTAAATCGAAAATAATGAATAAATTGGCCAGATGTAAGTCAAGTGAAAAGGAGATAATTTTCATCTATCAAGTGAAAAGTAATTATTTTACTCCTAACTTAAAGAATAGTTGTGAATTATACCTATCATTATGAATGGACCAAGTGAATCATTTTTCTCACGGAGAGAAAATAGGTGAGATTATTATTATGACTTGAGTGCAAGCAAAAGAAGGCTTGGGTGAAATATTTTAGAAGAGGGGTTATTAATCCAATGAGTGAAACAAAATTTTTGTAAGTGTGAAATTATTGGATTTAGGTAAAAGTGGGGTGAGAAAGATTTTACAAAAATAGTTGGTAAAATTCAAATAAAATTAAAAAATAGTGGGTAAAATTGAAATAAAATTATTTAAAAGTGAAGGCATGAATATTGTAGCAAAGTATAAAAGGAGTAACTTTAGAGACATTTTGGAAATTTAGGAAATAAAATCATTTTAAATGATTAATCATCATGATTCTTTTGATTGGGGAGGTGGATTGAAACATAAATGGAGTTACAAAAGGGGCATGTCAGACTTTATCAAAATAAATAATTATCAAAATTATAATAAGGTGATTCTTAATTTATAAATATATTTCATCAAAGGATTATATAAGATGACTATTCATTTTGTGCCTTTAGTTTTAATTAAATTTTGTAATCAAAGGATGTAACAGTTTGAAACACTCCCTTGCAATCATAAGATCACAATGTAAATAGGAAATATATATTCTATCAATTGTAAGTAGACATTTTTAGTATCAATATATAGTCAGTACTTTATTTCTCTTAAAGTTGTGGATAAAATCTTTAATTTGATCGATTCCTTTGCAAAATTTGATTATAGAATTTATATGCAATGTGTTGTCCATATTTATTCTATTTTATTGGTCTTTTCAAGCAAAAGTGAAATTCAATAGACTAGTTGTGGTGTGATAAAATAATTGAAAACACTCAAGGTCAGATTAGTTGACATTCATCCAAGTGGTGAACATAAAAATTGTCTTGTGAGGGTTATACATAGGGTCGAGGAGAAGATTAACTCTGTTTCCCAATAGGAAGAAAGCATTGGTCTACAATTATACTAAAGTCTTTGTTAGAAAGAATTATTCATAAAAGCAATCGAATTTGAAACAATAAATCAAATATATCAAATCAAGTCATTGAAGATAATAAGCAATAATTGAAAAGAAATACATTATTGGATCTAATTCAAGACATTAATACCATCTTGATAGATCATATGATAGTCAGATATAAACATAGTGCAATCTTCTATAAAAAGAACCAGCTAAAAAAGTCAGTTGCTAAGAAGGTTCACCTGTCTAGGTCCCAAAGAGCCTGAAGAGAAGGGGAATACAATCATAATTTGATTGATCATACTAGGTGGCCAAATCACTTGGAATATTTGAGCATTGAGTTAGGCTTACTCATAGAATTTCCCAATTTGTTGATTTGGGAACCAACAAATTGGTAACTTTGTTGGGAAGTTATTTATAAAAACATTTTCCAGAATCTTTGGTGACATAAGAAGTGAACTCAGTTGGAGATAAGAACGTGAAAGACCAACAAAACATATTCCTTGCATAGAGGTGGTGACTCTGACAATTGAATAGACATTTTTGAAACCAATGACTTTGTTGAGGGAGAAGACCCAGAAAGAGATAAGTAATTTCATTCCTATTGGAAAGAGGTGGAGACTATATTGAAAAGACATTTAATGAATAAAGTAAGAAGTTTTAACATTCTTAGACATTTAATATGTATCAAAATACATATTCTCATGAAATTTCAAAATCAGGAGTACAATACTCACAACAACAACCACAATCAAAATGGAGACGACCATTTCTTCTTCAATCATATAAACCATTGGATTTTTGTAATATTCCCATAAATAAAAATCATCTTTTTAGCAAGCTTGTAAAGTTTATGCCACAGTTCCATGGAGATGAAGGTGAATCAACACTCTGGCATTTGGAGGCATTTTATGAGTTTACAGAGGATTACCAAATTTGTGCAGAAGATTAGATGATGATATTTTTGCAAGATCATTAACAAGTGTTGCAAAAAAGAAACCTATAGTTTATTAACCCCTCAAATTATCTCATTATGGAGGGATTTTGAGTGGTGGTTTATAAATGAATTGCATGGCATAATTGAAGAAGAAAGTGGGCAATTATGAAAACAAGAAGAGAATAAAAATTACACCATGGATTTAGAATCGTGTACATATCCTTTAGATGCATTCTTCAAACCTTCCTTTTTCAACAAGATGATGGAAATTTATCTGCAAATACCTCCAGATATCAGGCCTCATGAATCTATGTATGTCAAGTTGTTCAATAAAATATGTGAGCCCATTTTTTAGTGTTGGCATGTGAGAGTTACTGTTAATCGAGTACTTGAAATGGTTGTTCAACAAATAGTTACAGAAAATGCGATGCAGTCCAAGGTCAGAGGATCCAATAAAGGATTGTCCAAACATGCAGCCAAACACCAAAAATGTGGAAAACACAACAAGATATGCTTCAAACCAAATTTTCATTCAACATGCCTGACTGTAAGGCCTTTCGGGTTAGGGCCAAATACAATCAATTACAAAAGTAATTATGCAACCTCCTAGCTAGTCCAGTTCTGCAACACATCAGTAGTTGGTGGAAGCACAAAGGCAGATCTAAACTTGAGCTCACAAGCCACCAAGAAATCTCCTTATCTCCAAGAAAACAACCCACTAGCTCTGCTACTACAAAATATTAGAAAATAATCTGACCTTCAAGATCTCACATGATCCAAATGTTATCAGATCTACTAACTCACTTCCCATTTCCTAAACAACTACCCAAACACTCCTTAAATGCATTTCCTCAAGCACAAGTCGCTTGGAAGAAACAATTAACTCCTAAGAAAGGTCAACTTCTACTATAAACAAATATTAAATGCAACATCAATTGGCTCTCAAATAGCCTTACAATTATTTAATTCTCCATGTTGGCCTCAAATCTACATAGGAGAATACAACAAAAGCTACCAACAATAAATGCACCAAGTCAGCCCAACAAATCTTCAAGAACTCCCATCAATAAGCCAGAAGTACTGAGTGCCAGTAAAACAACTGAGCATGCTAGGCATCACTGAGAAAGTATGTCGATCGAGCACCACAAACATCATCAAGCACAAGTTCCACCGAGTGCTAGAGTTTACCGAGTTCCTTTAGAAACCAAGCTTCCTTCAATGACCAAGTCACCAACAACTGAGCCATTCAATGACCGAGCTCCTTGGTCAAAGCTACAACTGAGCAACACAGAACCACTTCAACAAACCACCATGCAGATTTGTTGAATATCCTAGAATGCTCTTGCATTAAACACCCCAGGTTCAAAAAGATGTTCTCAATAGCTGGAAGAACATCTTCTAGGATTCAGCACATAAACTTTGAACTGGCTCTTCACATACAAGTCCTCCAAGTTTTGACCTTGCACACTCTTCCATTTCTTCTTTCTCTTCCTTTTCAAGTCTTTCCTTGACAATACATAGGCTGGTTCTCCATACTGATCATCAATCCTCTCAGGATCTGATAACCCAACTCGGCTACCAATACTCAAGCTCCTCCTACCTAGTGTTGTATCTAGCAAAGGTATCATGGAAAACTTCATGTCATCATTCTCAATAGTAAACACATTCTTGACACAATCATGCACAGCCCTACAATCATACTGCCAAGGTCTATCGAGAAATATATGACAACTACTCATGTTCACAATATCACACAACACTTGATCCTTATATTGGCCAATCTAAAAATTAACAAGACATTTCTCCCTCACTTCCAAAGCATGAATATCTTGCAACCAACCAATCCTATAAGGATAAGGATGTCTTACTCTATTCAAACCAAGTATCTGAACCATCTCCTCAGCTACAAGGTTATTAGTACTGCCACTATCCACAATAACATCACAAAGTTTACCTCCTAACTTGCACTGAGTTCTGAACAAGTTACTCCTTTGACAAGGTTCCACCTTTACACCGAGTAATGTTCTCTGAACCAGCAAGTTTTCAGCCTCTATCTCTAGTCCATTTAGTATATTCTCATTCACCACAATAGTCCTACTACTACTGAGCTTCTTGTGTGAACATTCAAAAGATTGGTGTCCTTCACCATAATTATACCAGGTACCCTTAAAGATAACCCTACATGTCTTCTTTTTCAGCTCTACAGGTTTTTGTTCATCTTCTACAGTTGGTTTGTCCTTCACCAACTGATCAAACTTTTCCTTCCCTTGGGAGTTTCCATGTTGTTTCCTCTTCAACTTATCTTCTGCCTTCAGAGCATACTAATAAGCATCCTCAATAGGATCAATCTTTAGCATACCAATCTCATCTTGAATATTAAATCTCAAACCATTCACATATTGAGCTACCTTTTCCTTACCAAGTTCTCTATGTCCAAACTGAATAGATAACTTATAGAACTCCTTGGTATAGTCTTCAACAGTCAAATCTTTCTGCTTCAGATTCTGCAACTTCTTAAACAAGTCAAGTTCATAATCAACATGTATGAACTTAGCTTTCAACTTAGTCACCATCAGCCTCCACCGATTGATCTTCATTTCACCTTCATCTTCCCTATCTCTTTGCAATTCCTTCCACCAAAGAGCAACATGTCCTTTCAACTTAGTTTGTGCATTCCTTCAAGCTCACCAATCCAATCAATCAAGTTCTTAGGTTTTAGAGTACCAGAGAAGTTAGAAACTTCCATTTGGTAACTAGTACTCAATCAAGCTCCAGATCTCTGCAACCGACCAGTTCTATCTTTACCAGATCTATCTCTCTGATAAGCTCTATCATCTCCACTAGATCCAGCAGCTTCAAAGACTTCAACAACTTCTTCATAACCATCCTCAGTACTAATATTCCTTGGCATACTAGCAACAACCCTCACGATCTCAGCGATCATGTCATTCTTCATCAACTCCATCTCAGATCTGAAATCAGCTTTCACCTTCTCTGTAATCCTAGACTCCATAGCATCACAGAGATCTGCAATCACCCTAGGGTCCAATCTTCTCGGAGGCATCCTCAAAGATAAGAAACCCTCTGCAAACAAACCCTACACCAACCACCTTGTGACAACCTCCAAGCTGTATGAAAGTCAGATCAACCTGCCACCTTGCACAAACAACTATGCCACGATTTCACAAGTTCAGTGCCATGGATCTGTAACTCAAATCGCACACAATCTCTTCAACAACTCTCTTCCAACAAGATCAACTCTCAAGATAAACTTCACACAAGATCACCTTGCTCTGATACCACCTGATGCAATCCAAGGTTAGAGGATCCAATAAAGGATTGTCCAAACTTGTAGCCAAACACCAACAATGTAGAAAAGACAACAAGATATGCTTCAAACCAAATTTTCATTCAACATGCTCGGCTATAAGGCCTTTCGAGTTAGGGCCAAATATAATCAATTATTAAAGTAATTCTGCAACCTCCTAGCTAGTCCATCTCTACAACACATCAACAACTAGTGGAAGCACAAAGGCAGATCTAAACTTGAGCTCACAAGCCACCAAGCAATCTTCTTGTCTCCAAGTAAACAACCCACTAGCTCTACTACTACAAAATATCAGAAAACAATCTGACCTTCAAGATCTAGCAGGATCCAAATGCTATCAAATCTACTGACTCACTTCCCATTTTCTAAACAACTACCCAAACACTCCTTAAACACATTTCCTCAACCACAAGTCGGCTGGAAGAAGTAATTAACTCCTAAGCCAAGTTGGCTTCTACTATAAACAAATATTAAATACAACATTAGTCGGCTCTCAAATAGCCTCACAATTATTTAATTCTCCATGTCAGCCTCAAGATCCACATAGGAGAATACAACAAAAGCTACCAACAATAAATGCACCAAGTCGGCCCAAAAAATCTTTAAGAACTCCCATCGATAAGCCAGAATTACTGAGCGCCAGTAAAACAACCAAGCACTCTAGGCATCACCAAGAAAGTATGTTGATCGAGCACCACATGCATCGTCGAGCACAAGTTCCACCTAGTGCCAGAGTTTACCAAGTTCCTTCAGCGACTGAGCTTTCTTCAATGACCGAGTCACCAACGATCGAGCCATTCAATGACTGAGCTCCTCGGTCAAAGCTGCAACCAAGAAATACAGAACCACTTCAACACACCACCATGCAGATCTGTTGAATACCCTAGAATGCTCTTGAATCAAAATGATGTGGCATCATCAATACTAGTAAAAGATTGATAATGATATGGTGCAACCTGTAGAAAAGACATGCGAAGATGATATCTTTTTAGATTTAAATAAGAATAAATATGTAGGAAAATAATCCTTCAATAACCAAGATAAAAGAAGAATGCTCCAAATACTTACGAAAATATTTTGTCTCAATTTGGAGAAGAAAAATGAAATTAAGGATGTTAATACAGCACATGAGAACTTCATTAGAGAAGAGAACATAAAGGTGAATGAACCAATGATTGATTCATGTGCAACTGATTATTGTGACAATAAACCCTGTGAAATAGATGCATGTGACAGTAATGAAGATAATGAGGAGGAAAATTCTCTCAACATTGAACAAATTTTAGATTTATTGGACAAAGAATACAAGAAGCATGTTCATGAAAATGGTGCAATTTTTTTTCAGTTGAGAATAATAATAATAATAATAATAATAGATGCTTGATGAACAAGAGGATAATCTATTTATACCTAAAATTTACAATAGCTTTGTGGATAAATGGGAGGGTTGTGATCATATGGAAGAAGTGAACATTTACCAAGAGGATGATTATCTTATCAGGGTTTGCATTATGAACGAGAAGTGGAAGTAAGTATATTTAAAATTAATTTCAATTTTTTTCAAATACACTTTATAATGAAATCATAGAAGAAAATGAAGCAATAGCATGTGATGATATAATCAAAGGTGAGTTTTGAAATGTATATTCTAATCCATTATATGAGGATGATAAAATATTTTCAAAATCTCATGAGATTGTGCAATGGACAAGACATAATGTGGTTCAAATAAAATTAAAGATCATAGGCATTATCAAGAAGGACGTGTGGAGCCCACTTTGGATGATAAAGTTGGGATATACATTTTTCAAAAGAAAAGAATCATAAGAAAAAATTGCCAATTTTTCTTCCCTTCAAACATGAAGTATATAAGTGGAAAATTATTCAAAAGCTAAGTCTTTAATTTTACATGAATCACAATGGAGATGTTTGAAAATCCCTAAAGGTGATATACATATTTCCAATAAACCAAAGTACAAAGGTTTCATATGTGGTGGAAATTCTACATATTATTCTTAAAAACAAATGAAGAGGTTTTTTATCAAATACATAAATATGTTACACTACAACTGATTGATTATTTGGAGAACAGAATGTGAAGATGATCACTGAGCTACAAAGGTATATGTGAGACATTAGATTAGTTATTATATTGTCATTGATGTCAACTAGTTTTGACTGTAATTATCATGACAGTTGCAATCATTTGAAGAAGGTAATAATGGTGAAGGAATGAGATATTAACATGAAAATGAGATACATGAGTAAGTTATGAGTATGGTATTTTTTGGGTAGCTTATTGAGTAGTCTATGTGTTACCCAAATTTTCCTGTTCCATACAAGTTTGGCCTAGTCTACTCTGTCTAGCATTTTTATTAAGCCATGTTGAACACCTTGAGAAAATTTCATGGCTCTGTGTCTTTTCCTCTGGTCTCTGCAATATTTTATGTGTTCCTGGCTTCAAACCCCTAGGTCTCAATTCATATTTCTAGTCGTTGCATGGGAAAACCCTAAAAACCCCCTTTGGCCCATTCTAATTCTTCATTACCTTTTTTGGGTCACTTAAGTCCCCTTTTCTGCATGTGGTCATTTTCCTAGTCTTCGCTGAATCGCTAGACAATATTTCATGTCCCTTCATCATTCAGCGAACTAGCAAAGGCTTGTAAATCACTTGTTCTCTAGTTTCTTGGTGGTTACATCTTTTCTCTCAGCGATTACTTGACTGGAGTGTTTGTGTATTCTCTTGTTCCTGGCGGTCTGTGCCTTAACACTCAGTGAACCAACGAACACGGTTATCTCCTATTCATGTAATGTAGTGGTTAAATTGTGAAAATTATCTGGCGACTCAGCGAAGGCTTGTGTTCACTTATTCTCCAAATATAACCTAGTGTTAAGAAAATGATTAAGCAACTTCACGAAATCCTTTGTTCGCGTAATCTCCAGGCTAAACCATGGTTAAGAAAAATGTTTGGCAACTTAGAGAATGCCTCAGTCATGTATTCGATAAATGCTTGGGGTTAAGTCTTGCAATGAGTCAAATAAAGAAATATTTTTGTGGGCCTTAAATGCCAGGTCTTGCCAGCGTGCCCGTGTTTCATTAGTCGGCTAGATGGTGATGGGGATTTGTCAGTGGGACCATTTTCAAAGAATCTACAGGGTCACCAACTTAAAGGAAGATCTATGGTCAGTGCATGATCTTAAAGAATCTTCTGAGGCCATGAGATCATGCACCCACCGTCCGATGCAGAGTAAGATTCTTTCTACCTTCCGTTGTTAGTGGTCGCTGAGGTGTCTGTTGATGAGGCAGTTAAAAGGCCAATAACATGATGACAGGTGGTAGGTCTGGGCCCAGTTTTGTAGCTTTAGTTAGGTGATCACTCAATAAGGAAGGGAATATTCTTTCTATTCAATGATTATGAGCTTTCCTTTAGTCGTGCAATCTCCCAAAGTGAAGGAATATGCTAAAGAATTCAAGAGACTTAGTGTCCACCGTCAAATCGAGTAAGGATCAATGCTTGTCACTGAATCGCTAGACAATGCCAGGGTTAGTTAAAAGAGTCAAGTGATTCAGCGACTGAAAGGAAAAAGGAACCTAAGGTAAATGCCAAGTTAAGTTTGCAGATCTGATGCAGTGCCCGGGTAAAGAGAAGATCTGACGGCTGTGTTTTAAATATGAATCAAGTTCAAATATCAATCGTCGATAGATAAAATATTGGTGCCACCTGTGACCATTTACATTTTTAAATTCAAAATATCTGAGAGTACCAGATTTGAGCATTCATGGTGAGCCCAAGTTGTAGGAAGGTAGATAGGTTAGGGTGGCTTGTCCGCAGGCAGATGCAGAAACAAAATGGACACGCAAATATAGATATCTGATTAGTTGAGATATTTTCATGATCATTTATGATCATAAATGATAGACTTAGGGTTTGCTATTATTTTTATGAAAATTCATGTAACCCTAATTAGGTTTTTACTCCTACCTGTGTACAAAAAAGGAGATGTATATATTAGTTCTTTGGAGCTTTAGAGCTTAGAGTTTACAATTGTAAAAGAGAGATTTTCTTTCTAAGGAGTCATCCATAGCATTCTTTCTGCCCTCTAGCTTTCTGCAGTCTTTAACCTTTCATTGATTGTTTAGATATTGCAAAGGTATTTTGTGACATTCTTTCTATCCCTATACCTTCTTGTCTAAATTTTTTCTCTTAATGAATCAAGTATGGGTATGTTTTCAGTGATATATTAGGGTTCCTGATCCCTCTTACTTTCTGCAATTCATGTGTATATCTGTGGATGATTTGATTTGAATGCTCTTCTGGGTATACTTCAACCCCCTAACAATCTATCTCATTCCTATACCTAGTTGCAGAGGTGAATGTTTGTTTGCAGGTTATAGATTGTGTCTAATTTCTTAGGAATGCTATTGTTTGTGAAATTATGTCTTTCCTTGAATATCATCTTTCTATTGCAGACCCTTCTATGAAATATTGATGCAAACCTATTCAGTGAGTTGTGATCTACTAGACCTAAGTTTGTGCACTGGCTTCCTTCTCTATATTGTGATTCATACCATCTTTTTGGTGTATCACCTAATAGGATAGTTTGCTTTCAGTCATTTCCCTTTCATACATTCCTTCTATCCCTTTCCCCTCAAAAATTTTACTTTCATGTCAAGAAGCAAA
The DNA here is from genome assembly GCA_027943335.1 of Chamaecyparis obtusa. Classification (NCBI taxonomy): domain Eukaryota; kingdom Viridiplantae; phylum Streptophyta; class Pinopsida; order Cupressales; family Cupressaceae; genus Chamaecyparis; species Chamaecyparis obtusa. The sequence goes on from BSBK01003479.1 coordinate 330,053, forward strand.
TTAGGGTGATTATCCAAGAGGAACGAGCCTAGAACCTAGAGGTCTCATCTCAGTTAGCATAGGTCCCACACCTGGAGATGATTCCCATGTTATACTAAGTTATCAAGACCAAGAGATCTTGAAACAAGGGTGCAAACTTAGTGTATAAAAATTCTGGCACGCCCGGTGGGACAAAGTTCAGATTGATGTTCGAAGGTGTTCCTATAGGTTCATCTTTGAAAGACTATGCTATCTCTAATATATTGATTGCATAATACAAATTTTTAGAAGTTTTTCTATCAAGTATATCTGGTGACTCCACTGATTTCACAGATCCAGGCTAACTTGTTCAAAGTTTATGAGAAAGATTGAGACTAGAAGCTCAAAGCCCATTGAATTTTCAGAGTTTCCCTTAAAAAGGAGCTATGAAGGTAGATCAACCTAGAGGACATCCCCTTCAAGGAGAGTTCAGTCTACACCACCTGATACTTCAGAAAGGAGACCTTTGCCCTTTCATCTTAGAAGAAGAGGAAGATCTCTAACCAGAGATCTAGAAGAAGATTCAAACCTAGCATCAAATACAACTCACACAGTTGCTGCTCAAAAAATTTAAGCTCCCACAATGGCTAGGCAGTTTGCTTTTGCACCTTTCAACCAGGGAAGTCCTTTGACTTTTATTGTACATCATGATGTGCCCTTGGTGGCACTAAAGAGTCTACTTGATTTCACAGGTGAAGGACAAACAATGGCTTTTGAACACATAAGAGATGTGACCACTATTTGGAGCATACATAATATAACTCAAGAAGATGTGGCCACTAAATTATTAGTAGCTTCCCTCAAAGGTAAGGCTCTTGAATGGTTTAGAACTCTAGTTGTTGGTTCCATTAATTCATGGGATGCATTAGGGGATGCATTGAGTAAACACTTTGAAGATAAATCAGACAACCTGTCTTTGGTTGAATAGTTGACAACGATAAGAAGAGACCCTCAAGAATAAATGACAGATTATAATAATAGATTCCTCAAGACATGGAATAGAATTCCAGTCTCTGTGAGGCCATTAGCTAATCATGCTTTCCTATACTTCTTACAAATCTTGAATAGCCAATTCTCTGTCATGATCCAATCTATGGGTGGTACCTCTTTACCCCAAGCTTTTGACATAGCTGTTAGAGCTGAAAATTGTCTAATCTAGGCAGGCATGATAGCAAGAAGGCCACCCATGCCCATTTTTCCCAACCTTCAACCCATTGCACCTATACAAGTACCCTCTTTTACTCCTATTCCCACCATATTAGCACCTCAGACTAGTACTGGTGGTGAAGAGATAAAAGCATGTTTCTCTCAGGAGTTGCAAGAAATAAAGAATAGTCAACAAAGTAGTTAGCAAGAAATGACAAATCTACTGCAAACTTTAACTAAGGAGGTGACAAACCTAAAGAAGCAAGGGCAAGGGATCAGACCACCCTTCCAGCCATAAGGTCAAAGTCCTAATCAGCAATATCAGAATCAAGGACAACCTTATCAGCAAAATAGGCCATCATACCAAGGAGGTTATCAAGGACAAAGACAAAATTTTAATCAAAGACCATTCCAACCATATAACCCTACACCTCTCAATTCTGTTAATCTAGTAGAAGACATGGTCCCTAGCTAAAATAACATGGCTTCAAACAATGAATGGTGCTTTCCTTGTAATCAGCCTCACAATCAGGCCACATGTTCAAATGGGTGGATGAACCAAGCCCTAATGGTCCAGAATGCCTCACATGTTCAATCAGAGGCCTCTTCCAGTGGATCAGTTCCTCAACAAGAATCACAAGAGGATGAGACTGCTCTCTTCAATTGGGAGCAACAAGACTTCAATGGAGTTAATGATGAATTTTCTATCGCTGCCAACTCAAGGTCAAAAAGAAGAGCTCAAGACATGGAGTGAGAAGATTCTAGAATCAAAGCTACTACATATGCAGAACCACTGTAGCAGGCTACTCCCACCATATTGAAGAAGGCTCTTGTCATTAAAAGAAAAGAAGCAAAGCCTATCATAGTGAAAGCACAATAAAGAGTACATCATGTGACACCTTTCAAAATTTTAGACAACATGAAAAAGGTGAATGTTAGTATGTCTATGTGGGACTCTTTGGCTAGCCCAGGACAGCCTGAGATTTTTAAGAAAGCTATGGGTAAAATCTCAACTCCTCACCCTAGAAATGATGCTGCAAAGCCAGTGTTAGTCAACATTGATCAAGAAAAGGAGGCTCCAAGTCATAGCTCCAAAGCCAATACCATTCAAGGTAGGAACTCAAAACCACCTCTCTTTTATGTATCTTTAATTATTGGAAAATCTTTAGTACATAATTGTATGGTAGATAGTGGAGCTACTAGTACTGTTCTTCCCAAAAAAGGTGGTTGACCAACTAGGACTTAAATATAAACCCTTCCAAAAGAAGGTTACACAACTTGATGGATCCTTAGTTAACACTATAGGTGTAGCCAAGGATACTAGTCTAATCCTTCATGCAAGTCCTAATTTCTCCATCCTCCTTGATATATATATCATAGATCTCCTTGCTTTATTTTCCATATGTTTGTCAAGGGAGTTTATAGCCAAAATAGGAGGCTACCTTTCTTCTGATTGGTCTCACATGCTTTTCCACACAAGATATGGTACCAAAGTTACCATTAAATCTAAACCATTGGTAGCACACCATATAGAACCATATGTGTCCAACATGATCAATGCTAGCTGCCCTGCATTTGATAGCAATGACTTCCAAGCTAGTAATGAAGCAAACACTAAGATAGAAAATATCCTTGATATTTTACTAGATGAAAGAGCTTTAGAGGCCCAAGAGCATGTCATTTGGTTTGGGAAGCTATTTAATACAAGAAAATAATGCCATAGAGCCAAATCTTCTCAAGGAGAATATTGATCATGAGGATCAAAGTAATCAAATTTGGGAATTATTTTTTGATGCTGCTAGAAGCAAACATGGTTCTGGTGGTGGTGCTATGTTAGTGTCCCCAAAAGGAGAAAGATACTATACAACTTTCAGATTTAGTTTCTCTTGCACTAGTAATACTGCAGAATATGAAAGTCTAGTTAATGGACTGGAGTGGGCTAGGAAAAGAGGGCTCAAAGCCTTAAAAGTTTATGGCGATAGTAGGTTAGTAGTCATCCAAGTGAGAGGGATAAGTGCAACAAAAAATGACACCATGAAAGCATATAAACATAGAGTTTGGGATGTAATTGAATATTTTTGTGCCTTCAATATTGTTGCCATCCCTAGGAAGCTAAATCAAAGTGCAAATAGATTAGCTACTATTGGATCTTAGTATGATATTCCTAATAGTATTTCAAAGGAGGAGACCCAACATCATATCAAAGTAATTGTCAGACCTTCTATCCTTGATAACAATGTCAATTGGCAAGTGTTTGACAATGATGAGCAAATTTTGCAATTCTTGTTTGAAGAAGATGTTTTCTCAGAACATAACCAAGATAGACTATTGAAAAACTATGGTGATCAAGTGATACAACTTAAATCTAATAAAATGCCTAGAGGTCTTGTCACCTTAGAATTTTTTCTCAACAAGGATGACCAAGTGAAAAAAAACAAAGCTGGCCTAGTAGTCCAACAAGAACATTGTGTTGAATTAGAGTTGGAACCAGGTAAAAGCTTATAATTTGGAAAAATAAACACTGATTCAGAGAAGCAGGTTTACACCCAATTATTTAAGGGACTCAATGATGTGTTTGCATGGCAATATGAACACCTTAAAGGTTTTAATCCAGCCCTTACTCAACACACTATTGAATTAGAACCTAATGCCAAACCAGTAAGACAAAAGCAAAGGCCTGTTAATCCCAAGCTTGAGCCACTTATGCATAAAGAAGTGCTCAAATTGATAGAAAGTGGTATCATCTACCCCATCAAGCATACTAGTTGGGTTTCCAACCTTATTCCTGTAAGGAAGAAGAATGGGGAATTGAGATTATGTGTTGACTTTAGGGATCTTAACAAGGCCTCTTTAAAAGACTGCCATCCATTACCCTCTATGGAAAAAATCTTACAATGTGTCTCTGGATCTGAGAGATTTTCATTATTGGATGGCTATTCAGGATACAATCAGATCCTAGTTAATGAGGAGGATCAATACAAGACTGCATTTACAACCAAGTGGGGAACCATGGCATATCAAAAAATGCCCTTTGTTTTGTCAAATGTAGGTGCTACTTTTCAAATGACAATGGATATGGCCTTTAAAATCCTCATGTACAAGTTTGTACTGGTCTACTTAGATGACATAACTATTTATTCTAAACATGCAGTAGACCATATCAAACATCTGAGGAAGATCTTTGAAAGGTGTAGAGAGTTTGGGATATCTCTCAATCCCAAGAAATGTGTGTTTGTAGTTCATGAGGGGAAATCGTTGGGATATATAGTGTCCAAAGAAGGAATCACAGTGGACCCTGAAAGGATTGCAGCCATCCTAGAGCTACCCTTTCCACATCATAAGAAAAGCCTTCAATCTTTCATAGGAAGGATTAACTTTGTCAGGCATTTCTTGCCTAATATTGCAGACTTACTAAAGCCTTTGATAGCCATGTTAAAGAAAGGTTTAGTTTTCAACTGGACTAAAGAAGCGAAAGCCAATTTTTAGGCTATCAAAGAGGCCTTAACAATAGCTCTTGCTCTCTTAAACCCAAATTTTAGTAAGGATTTTATCCTTTATGCTTATGGAGGTTCAGAAGCTATATCTACAATGTTGACTCAAGAGAATTCAGATGGATTGGAGCAACCAATTGCTTTCTTTAGCAAAGGTTTGGAAGAGTATGAACAAAGATACTCTTTTGTGGAAAAACATGTACTTGTTGTGGTAAGAAGTCTTAAAAAATTTAGATATTTATTGACCCATAGCAAGATACACTTGAAAGTTACTCATCCAAGTGTCAAAGAATTTTTGCTTTCCAAGTACCTAAATGAAAAAAGATCTAGCTGGATTACCAAAGTGATGGAATATGACATTGATATTCAGACCACCAAGCTAGTAAGAGGAAGAGTTCTTTGTGAGCATTTGGCAGAGGATGAAGGTTCAAAGAAATCAAAGCAAACGGATGCATCTTTGTTTGCGCATTCAATAGAAGAACATGCTAAGGCAGCAGGTTGGTTGCTTGACATGGTTCATTTTTTGAAGATAGGGCAATGTCCTATAGATCTAGATTCAGCAAAAAGGAGATATTATAGATTGCAATCTTTTCCTTTTGTGTTGATAGATGAAGTTCTTTTCAAAAAGGATCACAATGGTGTCCTTTTGAGATGTATTGATTCAGAAAAGGTAGCAGATGTCTTATTTGAATTTCATGATGGACCTTCTAGAGGTCATTTTTCTCCTAGGACTACTCGTTTTAAAATCATGAGGGTTGGATACTATTGGCCATCTATTTTCAAGGATAGTCATGATTATGTGAGGAAATGCATCAAATGTGCCATGTTTGTAGGAAAAGAAAAGCTTGCAGCTCTACCCCTTCAGCCAATTAGAATAGAGCAACCTTTCATGAAATGGGGCATAGACTTCATTGGTATGATTAATCCTCCATCTAGTGTAGGCCACAAGTGGATAATTACTACAACAGATTATTTCACTAGATGGACAGAGGTAGTTGCCTTGAAAGAATTGAATGAGAGTGTTGTATTAAGTTTTTATGATGATATAATTCATAGATTTGGCACTCCAGACTCCATGATATCAGATAATGCATTGGCATTCACAGGCCTTAAAGTCTCAGAATGGGCAATCAGAAATGGCATTTATTTGAATACAAGTTCAAATTACTACCCTCAGGGCAATGGCTTGGCAGAATCGACTAACAAGAACTTGATTAGGATAATCAAGAGGACTCTACAGGATAATCAAAGGGATTGGCATACTAAATTAAAGTCTGCCTTATGGTTAGACAGGATTACCCCAAAGAAAATCATTGGAAATTCTCTTTATGTGCTAGTATATGGAAAAGAGGCTAAGTTGTCCATTTCAACTAAATTTCTAGCTCTGGACTTAGCCACTCAATATGTTCTATTTGAAGAAGGAGGTCCTTTACAAATTAGGTATGCTCAGCTCATAGAGTTAGAAGAACTCAGAGATAAATCCATGAAAGATATGGAATTCCATTAGGAAAAAATAAAGAAAAGCTTTGATAAAAGAGCCAGGGCCAGAAGCTTCAAAGTTGGAGATGTAGTTCTCAAATGGGATGAATTCAGATCAAAGCCTGGCAAACATACAAAGTTTGATTCCTTCTGCGGTGGACCATTTGTTATTATAGAATGCAAGGGGCCTAATGCTTTCCAGCTATCAACTCTTGAAGGAGACACCTTGCCTATATCAGTAAATGGTTTCCATTTAAAGCCCTACTTTGAGGTTAATCCTTCCTTGTAAATATTTGTAAATATGTTTCCCTGCTTTCTTCAAGTTTTCCTAGGTTATTTTTTCCTGCTTTCCAAGAAGTGCTCGAGCACACTTTTGTTCCCCTCTCTATATAAAGGTTTTGGTCCTTGTGTTTCTGAAGATGACTCCATGCCCAATAAATATGTCAAGGCCGCTAATCTAATGTCTAGCAGGCTGACATCCAGCAGAAGTCACCAAAATGTTACCCAAATTTTCCTGTTCCATACAAGTTTGGCCTAGTCTGCTCTGTCTAGAATTTTTATTCAACCCTGTTGAACACCCTGAGAAAATTTCAGGGCTCTGTGTCTTTTCCTCTGGTCTCTGCAATATTTTATGTGTTCTTGGCTTCAAACCCCTAGGTCTCAATTCATATTTCTAGTCGTTGCATGGGAAAACCCTAAAAACCCCCTTTGGCCCGTTCTAATTCTTCATTACCTTTTTCGGGTCACTTAAGTCCCCTTTTTAGCACATGGTCATTTTCCTAGTCTTCGCTAAATCGCTAGACAATATTTCATGTTCCTTCATCATTCAGTGAACTAGCGAAGGCTTGTCAATCGCTTGTTCTCCAGTTTCCTGGCAGTTACATCTTTTCTTTCAACGATTACCCGACTGCAGTGTTCATGTATTCTCTTGTTCCTGGTGGTCTATGCCTTAACACTCAGTGAACTAGTGAACATAGTTATCTCCTATTCACGTAATGCAATGGTTAAGTTGTGAAAATTATCTAGTGACTCAGCGAAGGCTTGTGTTCGCTTATTCTCCAAATATAACCTAGTGTTAAGAAAATGATTAAGCGACTTCGCGAAATACTTTGTTCACATAATCTCAAGGCTAAACCATGGTTAAGTAGAATGTTTGGCAACTTAGAGAATGCCTCAGTCACGTATTCACTGAATTCTTGGGGTTAAGTCTTGCAATGAGTCAAATAAAGAAATATTTTTGTCGGCCCTAAATGCCAGGTCTTGCCAGCGTGCCCGTGTTTCATTAGTCGACCAGATGGTGATGGGGATTTGTCAGAGAATCTGTAGGGTCACCAACTTAAAGGAAGATCTATGATCGATGTATGATATCATGGAATCTTCTGAGCTATGAGATCATGTGCCAGTCGTTCAATCTTCTAGGTGTTTAGGCCAACATCATCGTGGGTCCATCTGACATGCTCGATTCTTATTGGTTGTTGGGCACATAGTTGGCATTTGTCAGTGGGTCTGAGTATCTTAAGTGGGGTCCCAGTAAAGGAAGATCTATGGTTAGCACATGATCTGAAAGAATCTTCTGAGGCCATGAGATCATGCGCCCACTGTCCGATGCAGAGTAAGATTCTTTCTACCTTTCGTTGTCAATGGTCGCCGAGGTGTCTGTTGATGAGGCGGTTAAAAGGCCAATAACATGATGATAGGTGACAGGTCTGGGCCTAGTTTTGTAGCTTTAGTTGGGTGATCACTCAATAAGGAAGGGAATATTCTTTCTATTCAGTGATTATGAGCTTTCCTTTAGTCGCGCAATCTCCCAAAGTGAATGAATATGCTAAAGACTTCAATAGACTTAGTGTCAACTATCAGATCGAGTAAGGATCAATGCTTGTCACTGAATCGCTAGACAATGCCAGGGTTAGTTAAAAGGGTCAAGTGATTCAGTGACTGAAAGTAAAAAGGAACCTAAGGTAAATGTCGAGTTAAGTTTGCAGATTCGATGCGGTGCCCAGGTAAAGAGAAGATCTGACGGTTGTGTTTTAAAGATGAATCAAGTTCAAATATCAGTTGTCGATAGATAAAAGATTGGTACCACCTATGACCATTTACATTTTTAAATTCAAAATATCTGAGAGTACCAGATTTGAGCATTCATGGTGAGCTCGAGTTGCAGGAAGGTAGATAGGTTAGGGTGGCTTGTTTGCAGGTAGATGTAGAAACAAAATGGACACGCAAATATAAATATCTGATCGGTTGAGATATTTTCATGATCATTTATGATCATAAATGATAGAGTTAGGGTTTGCTATTATTTTTATGAAAATTCATGTAACCTTAATTAGGTTTTTACTCCTACCTGTGTGCAAAAAAGGAGATGTATATATTAGTTTTTTGGAGCTTTAGAGCTTAGAGTTTACAATTGTAAAAGAGAGATTTTCTTTCTAAGGAGTCATCCATGGCATTCTTTCTACCCTCTGGCTTTCTACAGTCTGTAACCTTTCATTGATTGTTTAGATATTGCAAAGGTATTTTGTGACATTCTTTATGTCCCTATACCTTCTTGTCTAAATTTTTTCTCTTAATGAATCAAGTATGGGTATGTTTTCAGTGATATCTTAGGGTTCTTGATCCCTCTTTCTTTCTGCAATTCATGTGTATTTATATGGATGATTTGATTTGAATGCTCTTTTGGGTATACTTCAACCCCCTGACAATCTGTCTCATTCCTATACCTAGTTGCAGAGGTGAATGTTTGTTTGCAGGTTATAGGTTGTGTCTAATTTCTTAGGAATGCTATTATTTGTGAAATTCTTTCTTTCCCTGAATAGCCTCTTTCTATTGCAGACCCTTCTATGAAATATTGATGCAAACCTATTCAGTGAGTTGTGATCTACTAGACCTAAGTTTGTGCATTGGCTTCCTTCTCTATATTGTGATTCATACCATCTTTTTGGTGTATCACCTAGTAGGATAGTTTGCTTTTAGTCATTTCCCTTTCATGCATTCCTTCTATCCCTTTCCCCTCAAAAGTTTTACTTTCATGTCAAGAAGCAGATTAGGGTGATTATCCAAGAGGAACCAGCCTAGATCCTGGAGGTCTCATCTTAGTTAGCATAGGTCCCACACCTAGAGATGATTCCCATGTTATACTAAGTTATCAAGACCAAGAGATCTTGAAACAAGGGTGCAAACTTAGTGTATAACACTATGATAGTATGATAGTGATTTGATTGTATTACATGATCCTATTAAGATTGAAGATCAAGAATGTAAAAGTTTATGTGGTCGGTATATGAAGAACTTAGTATACACTGAGTAGAAACAGTGTACACTGAGCAAGTGTAGTGTATACTGAGTATGGTATTAACTGAGAAAGGAAGTCACTGATACATCACAGTATTGACTGAGGGGTGAAACCACAATAGTGGGTTACACTTTTTTCCTGAACGAACACTAAACTCTACATTTTGAAAAAAAACCTTTCAGATTCGGACGCATATTGTCATTGAACCGTTTAAAATTAGAGGATGAAGTAAATTAGTCTTTTGAGATTTTTTTGTCTAGATTTTATATATATATATATATATATATATAGATATATATGTATATATACATATATATCTATATATATATATGTATATATATATACATATATACATATATATATATATACATATATACATATATATGTATATATATATATATATGTGTATATATATATATGTATATATATATATATATATATATGTATATATATATATATGTATATATATATATATATATAATTGATTTGAATACTATTTTCTTTCTAAACCAAAATTGGTATGGTATTGAAAATGTCATTTTCAAAGAGTAACATTGTTTTACTAGAGCATAACTTTTTTTCTAAAATAGATATTTATTCTCTTCTTTCGAATTTAGTTTCATTTCATCCATACGAAGGGCATGCAATTATTTTGACAACATTATCATGATTATTGCATATTTTATTAATGTTTAAAGTTGACTAAACCATAATTTTGACATACCTTAACTACATAGCTTATAACTTGTTGTGCATTTATCTAATTTCAAAAAAAAAATTAATAGAAAGTAGACTCGAAGACAAAGGGCATTGTTATTTTTCAAATTTTTTTTTTCTCTTTTCTACTATTTTTCATTGAACATCAAACTCAGAAGTTTATATTTGATAAAAAACCTACATTCAATTAATGTCAAAAAATATATACATAATAAATTCAAAAATTGTTGAATCTATAATTGTTAGAAAGCTCATTCCAAGTACTTGTTCTATGCAAAAGGATGTCTCCTTATTGTTCCATTTGATCCCTACGCTTGAGCCGCAAAGCCATGAAATTCTCAGAATTTCTTCAAACCTTGCAAATAGGACCTAATCAGGGACTTTTGATAGAAAGTACGTTCGATCAAAAGTACCTAGTTTCGATAGAAAGTACTTTCTATGGAAAATACTTTGCATAAAACAATGCAAATTACCCATTCTTAGGGACTTTTGATATAAATTATTTGAGTAAATCTACGCTCTTGTGATTTTTTGGATGAATTCCTTCCTCCAAAAAATTGTAACCCACTATTGTGGGTTCACCCTAATTGAAATAAATAATGTGGAACATGTGATTTCCAACTTGAGATGATGAGTTGGACAAATTGGGATGATTCCGAGGATATAGATAAAGTTTTTTATGAAGATCTACAGCTAACAAAATTCAAGGATGATCGGATGATGAAGATTCAAACATGGTTAAGGCACAAGTTCTGAGGAAGGTTAAAGTAACAAAATAAACAATGGAGATTAAGTGGCAAAATCTATGGTTGAGAAGAAAATGGTTTATCATGTATATTTAAGGAGACAAGAGATTCATAATGAGCTATGTGCATGAGGAGAAGATTGTATTCATGCAAATATGGTCAAACAGGTTGAAGTGAGAACCGAGCAATTCTACAGACTACACCCAGTGTTAGAAAAAGAAGATTAATTAAGCAAAACAAAGTTGGAAGATAGAAAGGAATTAAAGAGATTATGATGGACAAAGGTATGTGGGCTTAGCATAGATCTAAATATCTATAAATAAATTGGTAATTGAATAAGATCATTTACTGTTGCATTATAACCATTGCTACAGAAAAAATCTCTTAACCGAGTGGGACTTAACAGTCTTTATTTATTTCTTTATGACATTCAATGAATGTTGATTGGTTTCTTGTTGACCAAAGTGAGTGTATGGTCACGGAGAACTGTTAGTGATAAATCCTCTAACAAGGTCACACCTTATAGTGTGTTTTGTAACCTTTAACAAGGTTGGCTCTTAACCAAGTTCACTTCAGGAGAGTGAAATTATTTAGGGTACCGGTCCCAGGTGGTTTTTCCCCTAACAGGGTTTCCATGTTAAAAATCAAGTATTATATGTGTATGGATGTAATGATTTGTTATTTTACTTTACACATTACAATTACTGGTTTGATTGGTATATACTAGATGATTTAACTGGAATTCAGCAAATGAATAAGAAAGAATCAGTCAAGTGTTTACCGAGCTATTTAAGTTTATTTATTTTATACATCTGAGAGTATTTGGGACTGTAGGATAACTGGACTTAATTGATTCCCCCCCCCCTCTTAGTTATCTAACAATTGGTATCAAAGCTAAAGTACTTAAAGGAAGAAGTTTGAAGGACTTAAGTTAAAGATCTAAAGATGCATAAGAGAGAGGTGCCAAAGCTGAACAAAGACAATTTCTCAACATGGAAAAGTAGTATGAAGTTGTATCTATCAGGCATTGGAGATTGTGCACTATACTATTTAGAAAATGAATTTATAACTCCTACTAGTCCTTTGATTGTAACACAAATGAAAGAGAGAGAAGAACATAATGCTATGATGATTGTGATTGCTTCTCTCTATCAAATGGGTGGTCCCATAATAGTGTGTCCCACTTTTTGGCCAACTTTGACACAGAGATCAACATTTTAAGAAAAAACTTCACTTTTGAACACCTATTGCTACAAAACTATTAGGAATTTAAAGATGATGTAAACTAGAGTCTTTTAGAATTTTCTTTCTAGTTTCTAAATATATTTTTAAAAAAGATTAAAATTCATTTAAATTTATTTTTCCTTCTCCTTCGAAAAGTGGTTTGCGTGAAAAAACTATGTTTTTAAGGAGTTACTGTCACTTGGATCAACATAACTTTTTTTAAAAATATGATAACGATGTAATTCTTTTGAGATTTTATTTGCAACTTCAATATCTAAAGGATTCAATTGGTTTCATTCATTTTGGGTCAATATTTCATAGTTTATTAAGTTCTAAAGTGACAGTAACTGTAATTTAGAGATAAGGTCACTTGGATCGTTCTAACTTGATCTGTGTATATCAAAATTCATTTTTTCTTTTCTTTTTATAGAAAAGTAACACAAATACTCTTTTCCTACATATTTTTCATAATTGTTTTTTTATAATTTACCATTTTTTCCGAAGTCTTGAAGAGACAGGTTGTTGAATTACCAAACAACCTATGCTTAGTTAAAGTAATATTTAAAAGTGATAATGAAATTAATATGTATTAAAATTATATTCATTAGAAATCTTGTTCCAAATAGCATCATTTGACATCGTATGTTTGAAAAAACTATCTTGTTTGGTCCTTGTTTCAGGCCTTGAAAGGCCATTTTTATGTAGTTCACTTTTTTTCTAGGGGCAAAATTTCAATTTAGGGGTCTTCGAGCGAAGACCCCCTTCGCGTGAAGACACTTGAGGGGCTTTGTGCAAAAGGTCTTTACGTGAAGAACCCAATGTGAAAAGTTTGTTGGAGAAACACCCCACTGGAATTTTTCCCAACCTATTTCGAGCGAAGTAGGTCGGCTAGTTATGAATTTGTTTTGTAAAAAAAATTAGAATGGTATAAAACTAAAACATTTTCTTTCTATTTTCTACTGAATTGCAATAAATTAATTCAATTTTTCTATTATTGATCAATTAATTTTACAAAGGCATTTTTTGGAGGAGGATTGCTATTTCTATTTTTTTCAAAGGCATAATTTTGAAGAGGAGAAATATTAGATCAAAGTATTTTTTGAAGAAGAGAATTTTTATTGGTGATCTTGTGGAAGACATTTTTTGGAGAGAATAAATGGGGAACAAGAAGGGAAGACAAATAAAATCTACTAGAAAAAAGTCACTTGGTCCTGAACAAAGAAATCGTGAAGCTGCATTGACATATTATCATAAAACTAAAGAAGGTGAAGGACAAGCTGAAGTAGGAGGGTCAAGTCAAGTCAAAGAATTGTACATTGAAGAAGGGTTGGGATCACTCCCTACGGAAGCTCAATCAATTGATGTTGGAGAAGGGTCAAGATCATGTGCTCCTACTGGTATGGATGAACTTTTAAATTTAGCTCAAAATGTAAAGTGAAATATTAATTATAGAAACTTAGATCATTTACTTACAATGGATGTGGAGAATTTGAGATCACTTGCTAATGTTCAACCCTTAAGTCTTGCTAAGAAGAGATCAATAAATATGATAACAAGAGAAATATTGGCTAAATTTGATAATTTTGAAACACTTGAACAAGCCCAATTGCTTTCAGTTGTACTTATAAACAAAAAGTTTGAAGGGGCATTAAAATTTTTGGGTATAGACACAACATCAAAGAAGAGAAAATTTGTTGACATGTAAACTAATATGATTGAAAATCTTAGGAAAGGTTTGAACTAGGTAGGGAAGCAATCTCTAACTAAAGATAAGACCATTACAAGAAAAGTTATGTTGACATCCATTGTAGGTAACACTATGCTTTGAAAAGGATAGATATCTCCAGTTTCATCTCAGTTTGGTTTTAATAGGAAAAAAATATCATGATATGTTAATAGGAGAATACTTTTGGATGATAGCACCTTGGAAGGCAATTGGGAAATCATGTGTAGAGCTCCTCGTTCTAATAGGACTGATGGAGGAATTAGGAATTTGGTCACATTATTTTGGAATCATAATACACGTCCTTCATCAAATAGTAGAGATGTTATTAGACATAGAATTTTAGCTAATTAATATGAATATCATACAAAACATTAGTTGGACACAACACAACATGAAATGTATGTGTCATTTTGTAGTTCGAATCCTAATATAAAGATTGGGCAAACATTGTTTGAAAGATTGAAGCCATATTATATCAGGACAAACAAAGTCTTTGAAACTTTTTGTTGTCATTATCATATTGAATTTGATCTCCACTATTAGGTTTTTTGAAAGTTTGTAGAAGACACTTATGGTTTTGAAAATGCTCCTCCTAGTAGACAAAGTGAGTTCATCTCATCCATTTTATGTGACAAAAGAGACGATGTAGCTGGAAAAATAAATTTCATAAAAGGAATATGTCAAACATGTGCTAATTTGTCTATTTTTCCTTTGAAAAATGAAAATATTAATGTAACAAAGATGGTAAATTGCAAGAGTTACAAATATGTAAAGAATGAAACAAAATTTGGGAAAGAACCCAAAAGGTTAGAATATGTTGAAGAGGAGATAAATGTTGGAGTATTTATGGACAAATTTAAAAAATTGATTCAACCCTACATTCATCATGCTTTTTTTGCAAAGTGGCAAGCACAACAATTCCAAACATTGAGAGACAATTTTCCACTTGGAACTATTGTATCAGTTGTTGATTTTGCAGAAAATTATTTCTTTGTTTATCAAAAGGCAATTCAATCAGAATACTATTTTTCAGAGAAAATTACTATTATAGTACATGTGTATTATCGACACACACAATTAGATTTGGATGGTATTCAGAGCACATTTGAAGCATAGGTCATTGAGAAGGAATGTCATTTTTATATAAGTGATGATAGAGAGCATGACATTCATTATGTAGAACACTGCTTCAAGATGTTTTTTGCAAATTTGAAAGAAAGAGGTAGACAAATTGATAAACATTATGTTTGGTCAGATGGATGTGCTACACAATTCAAATCATCAAGACCATTTTATGCACTATGTAGATATCATTGTAATGAAAACATACCACATGTCTGGAGTTTCTTTGAGAGTGGACATGGAAAAGGTGAACATGATGGTGTTGGAGCTTGCATCAAACGTGCTATAAGAAAGTATCAAATGAATTATAATGGAGTTCATATAAAAAATGCACATGATTTTGTTGAATGGTGCAAGACACATTTCACACCAAATGAGAATGACACATCATCAGGATTGACTCAATCGGTGGCACATAGAAAATTTTGGGAGATAAAAGGTATGCACACATTTTTAAATTATTCAAGTGTTTAAATTTTTTATGTATTCTTTATTCAAATTATATTTATAGAATGTATTATATATGCATTTGTTCAGGTGTGGATAGAAAAATTATGCATGGTTGCAATAGGATAGAAAAGATGTGATCTTTGCATTCAGTTATGAGTACGAATTGTCGCAATTGGATATTGAACACTAGGAACTACTCATGCTTTTGTTGTCACTACATTGCTGACAATTATGAGGAATGCATCAATCAAGACCATGGATATGTAGGTGCATGGAATCTAGTGCCACTAGTTGTTACTGATACATTTGATAGAGATGAAGATGAAAACTTTGATGATGTCCCTTTGATTTCTACTGATTATGATCATATCTTGGGATTGGTCAAAATTGGTAAGTATATTTATTTCACATTATATGGCCCATTGAGCTGCATGTATAGGTAGATAGATAGATCTATATATTGAACTAAGTAAATTTTAATATCTCACATGTATATATAAATTTACTATGCAGGAGATGTCTTTGCAGTGAGTGGAAATGTAGGAGTTGGTTATTATTTAATGTGTTGTATTGCAGAGAGGATGAAGTTACTTGAACTTGAAAAAAGTGATGGAATGTTGTTCCCCATAGGTTTGTACATGCTTTACATCAATAAATTGAGCTCAATTTGTAAATTTTAAATTTCAACCTTTTAACAAATTTCAAATTTAGTTTGTTTAAATTTATATTGTTAAAATTTGTGAACTGCCACTAGTACATTTGAGGTCAAATTACGACGGCCATTTGTCGTATTTGCAATGCCCATTTGTCGACATTTCGACATATGTGTCTGTTGCCATTTTTGCATTGGAAATTATGACAGAAGAGGCCATCATCAATTTTTTGACACCCCATTCCATCAGAAACTTGCCCATGAATACCAACGTTGTTATGACATTTCCTACAGTCCATCTATCAGAAATCCGACAAGAAGACCTATCAAAAACATAGCATGGCTGTCACAATTACCTATCGAAAAGAATTACATTTTGACATTATAACTATTGGAATAGCGACAGATTCACAGCCAACGTCTGATAGATAAACTCATTGGTGCTATAACATTACTATCGCTATAGTTTGTCAAAAAGTACATATCTCCAACATTGGGATGGTCAGAAGAGTGATGGTATGGTAGTATATTTTTGACAGGTAGCCCCGTCAGAGATATAGCATTCTTGTCGCAGTAATTATCGAAAATTAATTTGCTCAGACATTTTATCTGTCAAAGAGGTGATAGGTTGGCGTATTGTCTGACGGGAAACACTGTCGGATGTATAGCACTACTATCAGAATAAACTATAAAGTGTGAAAAAAGCGACGGATCTACACGTTAAAAATAAGAAAGCTCAAGAGACCATCATAGGTTGTCTCTTTCTTTGGTCTATATTATTGACAGAATGTTTTACCTTTCATTACTTATCAAATTTGGGGATTTCAAAGAATTTAATAGAATATTTTCATAACAACATATATTATTTAAGTTGATGTTGAACGAATTTATCTACTTCGCGCACTTGTAGACTATGAGGACGATGATAAAGAAGCATCTCCTCCCATGGCCTACATTACTCAAGCCATGGGAGGGGATGCTTCTTTATGGTTGTCCTCATAGTATACAAGTGCATGAAGTATATAAATTCGTTCAACGTCAAACTTAAATAATGTACGTTATACATGAAAATATTCTATTAAATTCTTTCAAATCCCTGAATTTGATGAGCTAATGAAAGGTAAAATATTTTGTCAATAATATAGACCGAAGAAAGAGACCAACTATGATGGTCTCTTGAGTTGTGTTATCTTTAGTCCTAGCTACTAGGTAAGGCCTGGAAGACATATACCTGTCGATCGTCGAGAATAATCACTGCCTTGCATTTATGTACATTGCATAATATCCAATATAATTGATCCCAGTCTTGCAAAAACCTTTTACACTTATGCATCTCATTAATACTGGAGGCCTAAAGTAATTTTATACGATCACTAGCACATTTCGTGCATGGATGAGAAACAGTATCCAAAGTTTCTAGATAACCATTTTTGAGAAGAGTAATGAGTGGAGGCCAAAGAAGGGATAATTGTGAAGGTTTTATAGACGTAGGTTACTGAATCATCATCTCTCCACTGGTACTCAATCTGGTCTCCACTCCATATATGACTTCTCAGAATCTAAAAACTCTCCATCATTGATTCTTGTCATTTTTTCAGCATCTCTGTGGACTGAGACCTTAAATTATTGAGCTTCTCTTTGTTTCAAGAATAGTTTAACATTCTCTACTAAATAGGGCCAACCACGTGAAGGTGGAAGCTCATCTGGCCCCTCCTAGGAGCCTCTTATGACCCTTTACGACATTTTAAGACCTCTAAGATGTATTCTTAGGGATCGTAAAAGGTTTTAAAGGGTCATAAGGGGTCCTAGGACACAATAGCTAAGAAACATAAATGTAGGCATCATGGTCACAAGTTTTTGGAGACACAACATAATTCAGTGGTATTCCCAGACAATGCAAAGCAATGGTTGCTTTGCATCATCTAGGAATACCACTCAATTATGTTGTGTCTCCAAAAAATTATGACCATGATGCCTACATTTATGTTTCTCAACTGTTGTGATATCTACATCGCAGTCTGTAGTTGTTGCAGCAGCAAAGCCTATATTCCACAACAAAAAGGAAGACATCTTTTTAGCCTGGGTCTGGATCCTACCCCAATTGTAGAAGGATCCAGGACCAGGCTAGAAAGATGTCTTCCCATTCTATTTGCAACATCGTGTCCATCCATGATCTTAGGAATATCATCATCTTTCCACTCTTCATTTGCCAAAATATACCGCTTCTTCAAGATTGCAGAGTAATCTTATTAATAAAAGAACTCTTGCCAACATTAGGGTACCCATAGATCAAAATACTTGATGTTATTGGTGCTTGTGCTCAAGGATATCGATTCACTATTTTGAAATGACCAAATCATTTTTATTTCAATTGTAGAGAAAAGGAGTGGGAGAAAATGAGCGGATGAAAGTTGATCGAGCATGAGAGAAGGCATTGCATTTTATTTGATCATGAATGCTCTCTGAAATGACCAATCATGTTTTCTATTCGATTCTTTTTGGTGCTTTTTTTCCCATATTTAGTAGATAAAAATCACAGTGGCAACCACTTAGCCATCTTTTTTATGTTCTAGGTATTTTACAAAGATACATGTATGTGGATTTATCATTTAGTTGCTTGCAGTTATTGGTCAAATGCAAATATTTTGTCAAGTTGAAAGGGCAAGATATCAGTTTGGTGTTTTCGGTTTATGTTAAAAGTCGATTTGGTAAAATCTTCAAAAAACACACTACATGTTCTAAAATGTAAAGAAGTTGAATGGTAAATGTAAGATATATATCTCATCCATAGTAATCAAAAGAAAGGACATGAGACTTATAAGGAGATTTACCAATCCAAAAATATAAGCGAATAGAAAACATGATTGGTACCTTATGAATTGGTTTTTTAGGTGCACAATCTTCATCAATCTCCTCAGAAGAAGACCCCTCCTCACAAAAAATGCATTTAACACAAAAAAAAAATCTACAAAACTGAACCAATGGCATGTTTAGAACAAAGAAATAGAATGATAATAATATGCTGAAAATTCTATTCTGTTTAATACATGCAAAAGGACCAGTCCCAACAATTCTTAAACATAATTTATCTAATATGATAATAACATGCTAATTAAACTGATAAAGGTATTATCTACATTTAATCTACCAATTGCTAATTACACAAAAAACAAATTTACAAAACTAAACCAATGGCATGTTCTTCGCAGTGTGGTACAAGGAAGATTTGGCAATGAAAAAAAAAGTGAAACGGCCTCATCATTTTTATTTCAATTGGATAGAGAAGGAGCAGGAGAAAAGGATTGAAAGCTAAGTGCAAGAGAAGGTATGTGATTTCTTCATCTTTCGAGCATCTGGCATCATATTCGACCGCAAATTTCAAATGCATTGCATTTTATTTGATCATGAATGCTCTCTGAAATGACTGCATTCTACTAGTGTTGTGCCCTAGCCCGTGATTTATCTCCATTATTTGATGTTATTGGTGCTTGTGCTCAAGGATATTGACTCACTATTTTCAAATGTTTGGATCATTTTGGTTGTGACTGTTCCTTTACACAGTCAAGAAATGTAACTGTCTAATGATTATATGTAATGTTGAATGGATTAAATGCTTTATTCTTGCTAGAAGTGAATGGAAGGAATAATGTTGGTGTTAGGTTTCATTTATTATTAAATTCAATGGTTTCCAAGATGTGCTGAGGATTTTTCTCCTTGTTTAATGTTAACTGTTCCTACACAATCCACTCATACAATAGTGAAATGCTATGTGATTGACAATTTCATACAACTGGTCCTTTGGCATGTATTAAATACAATCCAGTCACTTATTGAATGCTTTGGAGACTACTGGTTTGACGGTCCATGCATTACCAGTGACTGAGATTCATTAAAGGATACAAAACCCTTCATTTTGGGGTTATTGTGTGTGGATTCAAATGTAGGTTGTATTTGGTTAATGTTTAGAAGAGATCAATAAAGTATTTAAAGACAATCTTACATGTTTGGAGAGGTTTGAGAGGCACTTATCATGACTTTACCCTCACAAACAACAGCATAGACTGGTTTTACTAAGTTTCCTTTCTCTATTTTGAGGTTTCCTTTCTCTGCCGCAGGGGTACAGTTAGAGGGTTCATTGACAAAATGATCCTTTCAATGGTTACTATGAATATGAATGATTTGATATAGCATATTGTTCATTTTACTTGAAGTTTGGAATAGCTTGTGCAAGGGTGAAATTAGTTTTGATCTTTTTGGTTGTGACTGTTCCTCTACACAGTCAGGAAATGTAACTATCTAATGATTATATGTAATGGTGAATGGATTAAATTCTTTGTTCTTGGTAGAAGTGAATGGAAGGAATATTTTTGGTGTTAGGTTTCATTTATTATTGAATTCAATGGTTTCCAAGATGTTTTGAGGAGTTTCTCCTTGTTTAATGTTAATTGTTCCTGCACAATCCACTCATACAATAGTGAAGTTACAAAACTGAACCAATGGCATGTTTACAACAAAGAAATAGAATGATAATAATATGTTGAAAAGTCTATTCTTTTTAATACATGCCAAAGGACCAGTCCCAATAATTCTTAAACATACTAGTTATCTAATATGATCAATTGTTAATAAAGGTCTAATTCTATAGACTGCTAGCACGAAGGAAGATTTGACCTAGCCAGATCTTCCTTGGACCACAAAAAAAAAAGTGTGATAACTATGTCTACTCCAACCTTAATTGTTTAAGAATTCATCATATCAGATAAAGTGTGTTTAAGAATTGTTGGGAGTTCTATTAGACCTTTGTTGTAAACATGCCATTGGTTTTCAAATGTTTGGATTCACATTTGTTGATATTACTGGCATGTTTAATGACACCATTATATATTGCTGAGATGCTCATTGAAATGACCACATTCTACTAGTGTCGTGCCCTAGCCATTGCTTTAACTCCATTATTTGATGTTATTGGTGCTTGTGCTCAAGGATATCCATTTTTTTGAAATGTTGACTGTGGTTATCAAATGGACAACTCGTGAGCTTCTAGCTAGGCGTCATTTGTATTGATAGCTTCATGAATCAAATGTATTGTATCATTGATAGTTGAGAATTTTTAAAAAAGAAATAGGACAAAGAACGATTTTGATTTAGTTTCTCTATTTTGATTTCTAAGTGGCTTACAACCCTAGAGAAGTATATGCAGATTTACGGATGCAATTATAGGATACATAGCAGCTGATAATTCATAAGAAATCCATGCATCCAATTTGAATAGCAATTAATACAAAGAAATAGGGTCCTCCAATGGCCCAATCATCTGGACCTTGATTTTCCCCTCAACCACTGACCCTTCAAAACTGGGTTATCATGCAATCAGTGAGTGATCCTTCATTCTCCTGGTCTACCCTGCATCCAAACATATTGGAAATACACAATACAATGATAACAAGTCTTTCACAATCCTCTTTCCCTCAAGGAACACTATCAACCATCCCTTCCACATAGAATTTCACTTTTGTATGAGTGGATTGTGTAGGAACAGTTAACATTAAACAAGGAGCAAACTCCTCAACACATCTTTGTTGTAAACATGCCATTGGTTCAGTTTTGTAAATTTGTTTTTTGTGTTAAATGCAATTAAATGGAACATTAAGTATAGTAATAATATGCTTAATCTATTATTAATTGCAGATTAAATGTCCATAACACCTTTATCAATTTAGCATGTTATTATAAGATACTAAAGAAGACATGTTATTTGTCAGAGAAATCTTCACTATCCCCCACAATGAAGACAATGAAGATTGACCTCCTGCCCACAACAAAGAACATTGTAATAAGAATAAGATATAATATAGTGTTAGAATAAACTTTGAACAAAGACATGTAATGCTTAAGTTAATGATCTAAAAAGCTGCAAATATAGGAATTGAAAAAGAAGATAGTGCCAAGAAACATTTTCACAAATATGAAACATGAGGAAAAGTAATAACATTAACAATGCCAAGATTCACAACATTAAATTTCACTTGCGGATGAGTTTCTGCAGTGGGTTGTCCAGCATCAAAAATATGTTGAGTTGCATTTGAGCTGTAACTAAGAGTATCATGTAGAACAGACCCTAAACTTTGAAAGTGTTCTCCAGCCTGGCAATTCAAAATTCAATCTAGGCAAGCATCAGTAAATGAAATAAATTATAAACATCAACATCAACATCATCATAATCATTAGACATAAATTATAGACATCAACATCAACATAATCATAATCATTTGGAGGGTATTCATTTTGGATAGTACTGTGTTTCTTGAAAGTTTTTGTAATGCTTATAAACTTTAAAGACATATTTTATGGCTTAATGATAATATAGATTAGTGTTTTATTTTCTAATGGAATGTTGTTGATCATTCTGTTGGTGTTTCAAAATGGCTTATGCTCTTAGGCTGCCAATATACCCTCAGATAGATTTTAGGATTGGTTAGCTCCAAAATGTAGAAGGATCTTAGGGTAACTGGACCAACTATAGGGACAAGACTGCCCTCTTCACTTCTGGCTTTGCAAAACCAAGGTGGGTGCACCTAACCCAGTGAAAACTATACCTTACACACCAAAGACTGGGTTTGAATAACAGATTGATAGTAAGAAAGTACTAAATGCTAACCTCACATTCATTGACTCTCCATTACTATTGGGGTATTACTACTATCAACCAAATAATAATTAAAACTTGAAATGGTGTTGATATATGAAGATGGAAAGAAGTAAACAAGAGCCAATCAAGCATTAAACTCAACTGAATATACTAATCCCTGATCAGTTCCATTATCCATTGGGCAGATCTTAAATACAGACATTGAAACATGAACCAACTACTGTCAAAGACTCATAGCCATAAACATAAGCATTCCAGCCCATCCACTACTTATAGCATCCTTCTGTAGACAAATCAAAATGAATCTATGCCCTATCTAAAATATATTTCACTTGATCCTAGATCAAGAACTAAAGACTAGAACATATACAAAGGTAACCCTATGCAATGGATCAGAAAATCCAGAATTCACAAGATTGACACCAAGGAGAGACTTGAAAGCTTGAAATAATTATATTAAGTATGATGAGTCATGTACATGTTCAGAGCAGAAAAAAGAGAAAACCACTTCAATAACCTACAAAAGACCACAAGGAAATTTTATTCAATCTACATACAATATGATATAGCCTACTACAACCCCCTGGAACCAACCAAAATCAGAACCCTTCTAAATGATCCTGAAAATCCTTTTATAGAAACAAGGATTGCAACATGCAAAGGATCATTTAGGGAAAAATTAGGGTCTACAACAACCACCCTGAACAAGAAATAAAGAATGCAGAAAAAGCCTATAAATCTGGGAAAATCAGATAAAAAACTAATGTACAAATATCTTGTTTCATAATCAGGGTTAACTGCAGATACAATTTGAACTGATTTCTTGTAGCAGAAGACCAAAATTAAATGCTAGAGTTAGCCTGCAATAAAAACATGCATGTACTAGTCATGGAAATCTCTGACAAAATCAAAACCCTACCTGCCTGAATCAAATCATAGTCCCTCTATAATTACTCAGCATGGCACCCAAGATGACAAAATCAAATATGCACAAAAACCAATGTCTTCTACATCATTTTCCAACTGCAACCGACTGAGAAAATCAATTCTAAACAACCACCTTTGTCCTATACGGCCACCGCTTCAAACCCATGCGAAAGCCGTGCAGAGATATTCAAATTTGAATGGAAACGACTAGCAGGCTCAACTTTAAAATGTGATCGTCAACCTTATTATTTCCTGGCAGATCAGGCAGTTCACAATCATCTTCCAATAGTCAACAAACCCTTTAAAAATCCTCTGCTACCTCATAAAACTCTCGACCAATGAAAATCTAAGCACGTCAGCAATGAAAAGGCACCACGTAGCAAATTGGACCCACTCCTCATAAGCTTTAGATCGAATAGTTGGTGAATAATCTCATAGCTCTGACAGACTCTATAACATCATGCACAGTCTATTCGATCCTCCAGACTGGTGTCCCTTGAATCTTCTGGGCCCACTGACATGTCCTGATTCCCCTTTCAACTCAGCCAATCAGAAAACAACACATCATCGGTGAATCATCAAGCGGTCCCACTATCTCGGTCAAGCACTTAACCTTTACTACTCTGTGAATACATGACTGAAGGGAAAATCCAATCGCCCAATAATTTTCTTAACTCTAGTCAAGTCAAATGATTTAGCAAACAAAGCATTTCATTGAATCGCTGAGTCTTTATTTAACCCTGGTTTCATTCCGTGAATAGGTGAACAAAAGAAATTAGCTCACCCTAGTTATATTTAGCGAATAAGTGATTGAAGGGTTTCTCGCTTATTAATAGAATGTCTCATGTCACCGCCAAAATATTTAGCTATTATGCGAATAGAGTGTTCGCTAATTCGCCAGTTGATTTGGAGCACCGCCAATTTTCTTCATGAATGAGCGAAGCCTTTGAAAATTTTTCAGGCCGCTAAACATTTTGTCAGAACCTCCAAACTTTAGACCCCCACCTGGGCCCACCTATGCCACCTATCATCATATTACTCACTGCTCACCACCCAGTCATTTCTGACACAAGACCCACAAATCCCATGGCATCAAAATGGATGGCTGGCGCATGATCTGAAGGATGAAGAATATTACATGAGATCACACGCCAACCATCGATCAAACTATTGGACACAGGTCCCCCTAACAAGCACCACATCATCTTTCTTTGACCAATCAGTGAATTCCAAATGAGTACATGTAGCAGTGGACCCACTTCACTTTATCACCTCTGAGAAAAGGTAAAATCAACGGTCGTTGCATAATCTTAAACCTCTAACAGATCCCATAAGAACTTACGCCCTCCATTGATCCTCTACAGATGTTAGGACCCTCTGACAAGCTACAAACTAGGTCCCACTAACAAATGCCAACATATTACCTCATGGACCAATCACAGATCGTCAACTGTACCTACGTGTCATTTTGGACCCACCGTTTATTACTATCCTGAACACTTGGCGAAATGGATGGCTGGCACATGATCTGAAAGGCTTAAAAGATTCTATGAGAATATGTGCCAACCGTCGATCTAGAATCTTTGCCAACATAGTAGAAACCATGACCCCACCCTGCTATAAGATACTTCAATGAATGAGAGACTGCCATGTTGCAAAATCTGGCAAGCGGACATAATTTTTTCTTCATTCATAGGACATTCTGACAACCCTGCCACTTCATTAATTCCTTCGGCTAATAGGGAAACTGCCATTTGTGCATATGTGTCACCGAACCCACCTATCAGAAGTGCTTGGCATGAAGGAAGATCAATGGTTGTTGCAACATCGCAAGCCTCTAACAAACTCAATGCGCTTAAGCGACAGTCATTGGATCAAAAGGGAACTGAAATCGGGCCCGCTGACAACATACAAGTCACTACATTGTAACCAATAACCACTTGACATGTTGGCATCTGTACTAACACAAGGTCCACATGTATCATCATTTAAAAAAGGGACCCCCATTGAGTGAATCAGCAACTAAAGGAAGGATAAGCCGCTCGCCGAGTTGCTAGAAAATTTTTGGTAACCGCCAAACAATGAGATATTATGCGAACACTCAGTCGCGTAGTCACCGAAAGGAAAGATGAGATGACTAGGTATCATGGGAATAAGTGACTGACCAAGAAATGAAAAATGCACATGCGTTTATGATCACATAAGTGGTTCGAAAAAGGTAATGAAAAATTATAACAGGGTCGGGTGAAATTAGGGTTTTTTGTTGCAACGGCTAGATTTTTTGAATTTTTGACAAGGGTTTTAGCCAAAGACATAAAAATAACTACAGAGACCGAAAGAAAATGGGTATAGCCATGAAATTTTTTGCAGGTGCTAACACATTCATGGTCTTGAAAAAACTTTTGATTGTTTTGATTCTCGAGTCTTGACGTTGTTTCTCAATGTGACATAGACTGACCACAAGACGGTTCAGTTGGTCCTCTCTTTCTATTTAATCATTTGTCTTCTTCATGATGTAAGTGTCAATATGTTATAATCCAACTAGCATATCATATCCCCACTTTTGACAAACCTCATAGCATGCAAATCATAGCCAAAGAATTGGGTGATCAGCATACACAAACAATGATTACCCTTAGGAAACAATCATCATTAATATTCATTAATGGTGGGTGGTGATTCCTTGGTAATAAAGGCATTGACAACATTCATCATCTTAACCAAGTCATGGGTGGTGATCCTTGAAATAGCACAATTAGTAAAAGGAAATAACATTATAACATAATTTGGAGTGAGGAAGAAGGAAAATTGGAAAACAAAATATGGAATAATCAGGTTGGAATTGGAAAAGAATTCATAAATAAACTTGAATTAGAAAAAAGCCAAGTTATCTGGTTCTTTGTTTGAGGCTGGGTTCTGGTTCTACTTTTGTTCTCCTCTGGGTTCGACTTGGGTTCCTTTGGTAGGAACTTGGGTGCTTGGGCTAATCCTAGGTGCACCTGTAGTATTATAAATATGATTCACGAGGTATTTTATTCATAATTTTATAGGCTAACTCATTATTATGGTAACATGGGTATGACCACACTCCATGCCTTATAATGGTACCCAACATGGAGTGTGATTCAAATGAAGTTGAACCAAATGCTGACCGTGATGGCTAAGATCATGATGAAGATGAATATGAATATTAAATCTAAAATATGGCTTGTAATTTGAATTTTCATTGTGAATGAAGAAACTATAGATTCAAGTTGACTCATTCTATGTTGTAGTATATTTGTTCCCTAGATCTACCATATTATATATGTGTAGCCTATAAGGGACATCTTCTTCTCGTCCATGTATCAGATCTCGGTGAGAGTTCTTAGGAGAAAGACAAGATGTCAATGGGAGATGGAGAAACCAATCTCAGAACACCACTTGAAGCCTTGCAATGTTGAGAGTGGGATAAAGGCTACACTTGGGACCCTATATAAGGAACAATCTTATTGAGCTTCACTTTGTTTCAAGAATAGTTTTATATTCTGTACTAAACAGGGCCAACCACATGAAGGTGGAAGCTCATTTGGCCCCACGCCCCCCCCCCCTAACATCACTCTAAATGCCCCGTTAACATCTAACATTCATTCATTATTTCATCCATTAATAAAATGTGACATTCATTAATTATCACATGATAACATTCATTAACATTCATTTACACATTAATAAAATGTGACATTAATTATCACATGATAACATTCATTAACACATTATAAAATTTATGAACATTCAATACCACATAATTAAATTCATTGGCATATAAAAATCAATCATTATCAATTAAGGTGCATAGATGACAATCATTTCTTTTTTTCTTTTGATTTCTAGTTTTTAAGAAGTAATCGTTAAGAGGAGTATCGATATCATCATGATGATCATCTACCCTCTCATTAGATCTCAATGCACGCCTAGTTCTCTATTGATGCAAAGGGGGGTCATCTGCAATAACATATAAAAGGGTTAAATTAAAAATATTTTATTACAATTAAAAACACTAAAAACATTTTAAAGTATTTCAGTACTTTATAGGCCATAATCGTATAGCTCTTTACTTAATCTAGTCACATCATCAACATCGAGGTTAGTTTGTCTGGCCTCGGCCTCAACCTCAACCTGCCTATTAACAACATACTCTACACTCTATACAGCTACAATACAAATTTTTACATTAATCCAAACACCAATTGCAATTAAATTTGTAATACTACACCAATCAATTTAAGATGTTTACTTGTATTACTATGATGCACATCCTCATTGTCATCAACATGCACATGTTGTGTACGGCAAGAATCAGTAGGCTACATTTCAATTTCATACGCATTCATGTTATCATTTTTTTCTTACTTAAAACAAATTTACTCACTTTATGTTGGAACTTAACATCAAATAAACTAATTGGTAAATAATTAAATTTCAAATATCATCTATTTAGCTTACTTATCGCGAGATCCATCAGTAGAACCTTGTGCACTTCTTATTCTTTTTGCCACGACTTTATAGCCTTGTTGGAAGCCAATTCTCTTGTCCTCTTCTATGAGACTTACATTGAACTCCATGCCCTACATTTTTGCTTGGTATCATCAAATTTTATTTTATTATTTCATCAAAACAAAAAAAGATTTCAAATTATAAATAAATATTATAAAGATCAAAGAATTATTTTCAGTGTTAAAAGCCATCTACAGATTGTATTTTTCCTCATTCAATTCTGACAATATTAACACTTACAACTCGTGCAACAAGTTTCAAATAATTGTCAGAGCCTAGCTTGTGGTGTCTGTGCTTTTGTAATCTTTCCTTTGTTGCCTTTGATTAGTCAGGCAATCTATGAAGAGATTGAAATATGTTAGTTCATATAAATATGAAGAGTATTTAGCACACAATTACATTCTTAATAGTATCACATACCTTCTTCTCTTCTCTGGTGGTGTATTTCCTTTTTTATTTCAGTTTTCTCATTCGCATCCAGAATAAGAGATTTCCACTCTAAATCAAGAATGCAAAGGGGCACTGGTAATTTAGGTTTTTGGTTAATGTACACCTATACTAGTCCCTAATATACCTCAAACATAACCCATCTTCTTGAAGGATCTTACCCTTATCAAATGCACGAGGTCCAAAAAAAAATTTCATACTCTCTACGAGATCATCCTTTAACTTTTGATTTTGGGTTTTCCACCTTTTAAGAAAGAAAACAGTGTTAGATTCAAAAATGGATGTAATGATAACTATCCTAGCAATGATATGAAATCAAAATAGTGGATTGGGGTTTTAGTTTGGATATGATGTTCCACCCTGTATAGATAGTGGGCCTGAATATTTGTAAATACTTGTCATTAAGTTTACTATAAAAAACATCATTCCTTGCAAAATAATCATGGGATCATTAGTCAAAAGATATAATAATATAAAATAAGAATACAATAGATGTAAGCTTATCCTATTGAATGCAAGGTGTAATTAACATACGATTGTATAGTAAAAGAAAGGTCCAATCTTTAAAGTACCTAGAAACTTTTCTATTTTCAAGAGAACTCCTTCGCTCACAAGCAATATGCAATCCTTCACTATTCCCATACTAGGAATTTACTAGTACATCCAGGAAAATCACCATCAAGTGATGCATCCCCTATTGCATAAATTGAATCCATTAAGAAATGGCCCTAAGAAAGAACACTTCAAGGGAAATAAACATATATATAATGATAGAGAAAATAAAATCTGTGTACGAGTAGGTGGTGCCATGGTGTTTGTGGCCATGCTACATGTTGCTGACATTGAAGGATGTAGTACATCTGAGCCTACCATCGTATGAGGTGGTGATGGTACATGTTTCACCATTTAATTACTCTAATGACATATATGACATACCTTAGCATACGTGACATTGTTGTGTTGGATAAACCATTCATAACCTTCAAGTTCAACAACAACAATACAATAGAGAGAAGAGTTGTTTGGGAGCCTTCGTAAAGGGGTGTGGTTGCCTTCTCAAGTAGAGGCATATCATGGATGACATCAACATCATCCTGATCATCATCATCAGTTGGGCCAATACCAAATGTGTCATGGATCAATGTATTAGTACCATCATCTGGCGCATCATCGTCATCTTCCATGGGATCATAATCTTCAGCTTCAATATTCGCACCTCCATGATCCTCGACTTCCAAAGCCATATTCTCCATACTTGCACCTCCATGGTCCATATCACGTACTCCCCTAGGGAGGCTGACCTATATAAAAATGATGAACACAAATAACCACGATAATGATCTCATCATCAAGTGTATTTCATATATATATATATATATAAATTTTTAAATAAATATAATGAAAAACTTACCAATTCATGATAATCAAACCCTCCTTCAATGTGACCATTATCCCTACAATGTCTCTTAGCTGTTTTGATTAGCAATTTTCTAGTGTTTAAGCCCTTACAAATATTGCAGGGACAATAACATTTTCCATCGCCTTTTCTTTTCAAGTTCGACCACAATCTATTGATTGTATCCCCATTACCTTCTTCACTTGGATTGTCTAACATGATCCTTCTTCACTTAGATTATCTATAACCTAATTATATATAGAAATTAAAAACTTAGTTATGAAATGATGTTGTAGTATAGTATACCAAATTGAAACACTTATGTTATTGTAGTCTTCGACCTCAAACTCTTTCTTATTGTGGCAAGAAAGAAAGATATTCAAATAATATAGTAGTTTGTAAATGAAAAATATGCCTATGAAACACTTTTTGAGGGTGTAGGGAACAACACCTGTCAGTACTTTTATCGAATTGTAAATTTCAATTTTGAATCATTTTGTGAATATAGAACATGGATGTAATCTCAGAAAATAACAAAATGTAGACACGACATATTACTTATTTTGTTATTCTACATTACTTACTATTTGAGTGCATGTTCCACCTGCAACTTGATCAATTCTTGTTTGATGCTTTGATTTTGTGTTCACTGTCCTGTTGAAGTACATAGTTTTGTATTTCCCCAATATGTTATTCAAAAAACAACAATAGAATAAAATACTTGTTGAGAAAGATCATCATAGGAGTATCAAAAACTTGAGATCCAAAGGTAACACAACATTATAAGACTCTTACATTCAACCTTCAACTCATGTACCTAACAAATAGGAGAAAAAATACATGAAATTGAAAAATTTAACTAATGAATTGTGTTTTTCTTCTCATCTTAATAAGCCAAATTTATATGAGATTCTAAAGAAGGCCTCATTCTTAATTAGCCAAATCTTCCTTGTACCACACAAAAAATTGTGTGATAACTATGTCTACTCCAACCTTAATTGTTTAAGAATTCATCATATCAGATAAAGTATGTTTAAGAATTGTTGGGACTGGTCCTTTGGCATGTATTAAATAAAATACAAATTTTAATATATTATTATCACTCTATTTCTTTGTTGTAAACATGCCATTGGTTCAGTTTTGTAAAAAAAATTTGTGTTAGATGCATTTAAAATTGTCTTCATTGTCTTCTGATTGTCTAAATGCTTCTTTATTTGTCAGTGAATTAATACATGCTAGTATATAAAGAAGACAATCAGAAGACAATGAAGATTTGTCTGACAAAAATGAATACACTAAATTGAACCAATGGCATGTTTACAAAAATTATCATAACTTGCAAGCAAAACTAAAACAAGGGCATGTTTATAACTCATTAAGATTGAGGCCTTCTTTAGAATCTCATGAGTTTTGTACTGCACATGCAACATATTGTGAGTTTGAAGAGAGTTCATGCCATGTGTGATAGAACCTACTGTTGGAAATATTCAAGACTATCTAGGTTACTGAGAGGGGAGGGGTGAATCAGTAACTTCAAAACTTTAACAAATTCAGATCTTAATAATATTAGATTGATAATCTGACTGCATGCATGAGTAACAGAAAGAATAAAACATTCATAAAACTTAGAACATAGAGATTTGGTGACCCAGAAACCTTCCAAGTAGAAAGTAAAACTGGGGTGGGGATGATACCCACAAAACTTCAATACTACAGTATAAAGTTTGCCGGTTAAGGCTTACAATGATCACTTCTGATGATCTGCCCTGTTAGGAGCAATAAGGATTGCTAGGTCCACCTTGTTAGAGGTTTTACAAACATACAATGAATTATGCACTCGGTTAAGAGATTTTTACAAAGACTGTTAAGTCTACCCAGTTAAAAGATTTCAAGCTGATTCACCTGTTAGAATGAAACAGTAGATCTCTTACTTGCAACTGTACTTGTTGATTGAGATTCTTTGATGTACTGATCACCTTTTGTGATGGATAGATCTTTGCTGCTTCTTATACTGTTGTAGCCCTTTGTAATTCGCTTATCTCTGCCTTTCTCTCTTTTTCATACTTCTCTATATCTTCCTTTTGGATATGACATAAAACATTGTTTATATATCAATCTAAGTCAATTCCAAAACAATTACAAAGTTGGCTCTTAAACAAGTAAACACAAATATTACTGAGTCAGCCCAAATATAGTTACACGGTTACTGCAAACTAACTTGGTGACTTTCTGATACTCAGCGTCCACTGCGTTACTCAGCATCGTCATGCACTTGGTAGAAGTGGAAACTCGGTCCATACTAACCACTCGGTCATAGTTTTGAACTCGGTAAATACTAGAGACTCGGTAGATAAAGTGTTACTCAGTAGAAACTAAGTTTCCTGTTTAACCGTGCAGCACTCGGTAAACACTATGAAACTTTGTGAGCTTGGTATGTACTGTTCTGCTCAGTAAGCTCTGTTCTGCTCGGTATGTACTATTCTGCTCGGTATGCACTATTCAAAATAAGTGTTGTCACTAATGACAATCATGCTTAATGCCAAAAATCTCCCCCTTTGGCATTAGTGACAAAAACACTTATTGCCAAAACTTATATACAAGAATCATGCTGAATCTTTTTTTTGATTTTTCAAAATTTATCTTTGTCAAACTGTTGTTTATACATTTCATGACTCCCTTATATAGAGTACTTTCTCCCCCTTTCATATTACACACCTTGATCTTATACACTTTCTCCTATACATTTTCTCCCCCTTTTTGACAATAATGCCAAATGTGTATATACAAGTATTTTACAGGGAGAATTCAAAATGTGAAAGAAAATCAGAATGTACCTTTATGATTAGTGCCAGAGTTCTGTCCTAATTCTCTTGCAGTATCTTGCATGTTTGGAGTGCAATTTGGACTTCTACAAAGAGTTCAATCATGTGATCTGCAATGGAAAATTGATTGTCATGGAGTAATGCTTTTGAGTGAACAATGTGCTTTTGCATTATGTCCATGATGGGAAGGATCATGTTCTGAATATCTAGTAGTGTTGACCAGATCTTTGTATCTTCTTTTAATAATTCTGACTACCTATTTGATAGGAATGTGATTTTCATATGATGTGCAGAGCTTGAACTAGGTTCAAGTTGCAACTTCTGTACACTGTCCTTCAGATCCTCATCAATCTTATTCAATTTATCCTTGACTTCCTTAGTGAACTCGACAACATTACATAGCTTAGCAACAAGTGAGGTAACATTGGAATAGGAGGATTCAATATCTATCAAAACTGAAGATAATTCTGCCTCATTAATAGCTATATGTTGAGCAACATGCTCAAGCACTTTATTATCAAACTTCTTCTCGACTTTCTCAAAAATCTTTTCTGACGCAGAGGAATCCTCATGGAACTTGTTTACTGCCTCAGCTAACTGTAACAAAATATGTTAAGAGGAATCAACTTTAATACCTAATGCTTCTGACAAAATATCCTTTGCATCTTCAATAATTTTATATTCCTTGTCCCTTTCATCTTTTAGTTTCTTTTGCTTTTCTTTCTTTTGGAGGAGTTCACCAATGTTTTGCATTTGGTCTGCTGAAAGATTTGCAAATTCTAATTTTGGAATCTCTATCTCCTCATCTAAGTCTATATCCTCTTCTACATTCTTACTCAAAAATCTTGTACTCGGTTGAGCCTTAGGATCAAATGTTATTGCACTTAATGCCTTTGTAGAAGTTATTGTAGACATTGTAGGACTAGCTGTGAAAAATGATAAACTACCGACTGGAATACTTGAAGGGCTCAAAACTGAAGTATTCACAATTGTAGAATCAAAAACTGAAATACTTACTGAAGTATCCAAAACTAAGGTACTTACTGCTGGAAAACTTGATATGGAAGTAGGTACTGAAGTAGATACAGGAGACTGCAACTTGGTAAAAGAGGTGGTAGTCATTTCTGTCGATGATACATTGAGTTGTGCTAGTGATGATTTGACATTTGATGTATCTGTGGAAGTTGTCACAATCATACTTGAAGTTATCTCTGTGCTAGGTGTAGCAACTTTTGCTGGAGAGTGAGGAAGTGAGGCAATGACTTCTGCAGCTATCCGAACAATATTATCTTCCTCATCACTTTGCTTGTCTACCTCGGTATCTTCTTCATGTTCATCACTGTCATCATCAATATCCTTGATTATCATAGTTTCGGCACTCGGTTTGTGAAGATTATAGATGTTTTTCCATGTGGCAGTGGCACTCTTCACAATCGACTTAATATCTTTGATCAAAATCAAACAACTATTGAATTTGAGTGTCAACTTATTTTCATTATCTATCAATGCCTTATTAATTTCAGCATTTTTCAAACTTGGCATTAATTGCCTCAAGGTTTGAGCATAGATGTCCTTGACAGTTTGTCTTGCATTGGACCATCTCAACTTAATTTTGTTCAGCAGAATTCTTGGGATTTGAGAAGCTATCTCTTCAGGTGAGTATTTCCATCTTCCTATTTTCTCGACAATAGCATCTTCAATTTCTTCCTGCCCTTCCTCAGATCTAATTTCATATTTGAGAGATTTGAAGTTTGCAATTCTAGATCCTTCTCTCATATCCTTGATCTTTTCTTTTAATGAAGGAGGAGGCCATTTGAATACTATTTCTTCACTATCTTTTCTTGCCTTGCCTCTTGCACTCCTTCTTGTAAATACTACAGAGGGTTGCTTGGGTGCCTTGGTGATAATTACTTTTCCTTTCTTCTTTGCTAGTACTTGTTCTTCTTCCTCCTCATCCTTTTTCTCTTCTTCTTCTTCAAAGTCCTCTCCTTTTTCCTCGGTTGACATTAGAGGTGTGCTAGCTTGTATTTTGGCCATCCTCTTTCTTCCTTTGTTAACCGCTTGTGGAAGCTTTATACTAAGCTCAATTCTCTTCTTAGCTTCTTCATATGTCCCAAAATATGGTGCCTTTGGATTAACAGGTTTATTAATTAGGGCTTCAATAATATTCTTGGTTTCATCAATATTTACCTCATAGGGAAGAGGTTTCACATGTACAATCCTTGGTTTTGCTGCCTATATATACAGATTATCACAGTCCACCATGAAACAAATATCATCTTTGTAATCTTCCACCAATTTCTGTGGAATCTGGAATCTATTGTTCATTTTCTCTTTAAATGATTCAAAATAGTTATCCATTATGTTTTCAAAATTGTCACCCATTTCTAAAATGTATTCAGTCATCTGATAAAGAACCGGCACATCTTTTCTCCATACTACCATGCCTTTTGATGGGAAAAACTTTTGAGCATAGAAAAATAAACAAACCAACAGTGAGCCAAACTTACATGGATTGTTCTTTGAGGTTTGGATGCTCTCCATGTTCTTGTTGAATTGTTTCAACAAAAGATCTGCTAGGTCAAATGACAGATTGTTCTTTACAATTTTATACGCTAGGTCAACTGCTTCACATGGAACACTGTTCTACTGACTTGAACTGTATATCTTGTGAGCTATGATATGTATACCAAACTTTAATTCTACATCAGTAATTCTGCTTATCTTCATACCTCTACCGTCCCACTCAGCTAGGGTTTTCTCTTCCAGTTCCATCCGACCTAGGGTTTTTGTAGATTTTGCCTTGTCGAGCATGGGAAGACCAGTGATTCGGTGAATCATCTTCTTCATAATCTCTACTAGTTGCTCAAGCCATATTTTACCTTCATGTACTCAGCTGAGGATATATCTGACCCATTTTATCTGAAAGCTCCGAGGCAAGTGTGTGATGTGAACTGAACCCTTATCTTCCAAATGTTGATGCTTCGGTTTGAGAACACCATCGACACATAGTTCCTCACAAATAGTATCTATCTCTAGGGTTCCAAGCTCTTGAATTGTACACTTAAAATGACTGTGAATATCGTTAATAAGGAGTACCTTAGGAGGGATCTGAGATTGAGCTCAACTCGGGTCTAGGGTTCCAGCAACTGCGGGCACGAGTTTGAAATCTGGTGCTTTCCATTCTCCATGAACCAACATTTCTGAACCTTTCTTCACTTTAGCGCTGGATGATGCCATGGTAGTTCGGTGAACACACTAAATTCTTCGAGGAAAGAGAATATCTTGCTGAAATATGCTTCGAAACGCTTGATTGCACTAGGAGACTTTTGTTCACGATGAATAGTGAACTTGATTTCACTCCTTTTGTTAAAACTTTGTCATTAATGCTCAGTACGAATTAGGGTATTGAATTAGATAGGCTGTCATCCACTATGAATTAATTTCTCGGTGAAGACTCCTCAACTTGACGATCATACGAATTCATACTTCTCCGACCTTACTCGGTAACCAAATGAAGTTAGGTTACTCCTGACCTTGCTCGGTGATAACTGATACCGACCTTCTTGTGATCCTGTTGTATCTTGCATACTGATTTGGATCTGTCTTCCTTTTAGTTCAGGAACTTTTTTGGAATATGTCTATGAAGATACAGTTCCAGTGCTTTCTTGGAGACTAGTTAGAGCTCATAGAGCCACTCCCTTCATTAGTGACTTCAGGATTGGTTTGCTCGGTAGGTTTAGGAATCCACTTCTGTCTCATCTGCTTCCTAATGTTATTTGCTTTTGCTTTCTTTTCATCTTCAATTTTGCCTAAATTCATGTAGTTTTTAGCTATGTGACCAAGCTTAGTGAAATTATAACATCTTATGGTAGAATCCCTTTTTCTCAAGTGGTGCCTTACACAATTCATGCCAATGTGTCCATATTCTCCACAATAATGACATCTACACCAAGTGTTGTAATCCCAACCAAACATTGCTTTAATAATTTGTTCCGCTGGATTGGGTGTTTTAGTTCTGCATTCTGATGCCTTATGACCTTGTTTGCTACATTTGTGACATATGCCTTTAAATATTGGTTTCTCCTTGCATTCATTTGCTTTATGACCAAGCTAATTGCAATTGTAGCATTTTCCATTGAATTTTGCTTTTCCATTGCTCCAACATTTGTTTGAAGTATGACCAATTTTTCCATAGTGATTACAGGTAGGTTTCTGATTCTTTTGAGTACCTTGTTTGGAGGATTCACCTTCCTCTTTGTATCCAAGTCCTGCTTTTCCTTTTTGCCTATTAAGGTTTCGTTCATACACCTGATTCATATCTTCTTGAGATTTCAACATTCTCTCGTTGATTTGCCTTTTAGCATCTAGCTCACTCATCACTCTTAAATTGATTTGCTTTTCAGATCTCAGCTCTTCTCTCATATTTTCATTTTCTGATCTTAGAGTCGAGATTTCTTCATTTGCATTGGAGATTTGATCAATAAGATTTTCTAGCTGAAGAGTTTTATTCTAGATTTCATTGTTCTTTCCATCTATTTCATCTTTCATCTTGTTTCTTTATTCCAAGACTTCGCAGAATCTTGTTGACTGAATTTCCTTTTCTCTTTTCAATTTTCTTACTTCTTCTTGCAGAGATCCACTCTTTTCTAGAAGTTCTTTGATTGCATTGTTTGCTTCATCTGAGCTGCTTGAAGGGAAAAAGTCTTCAATCTTTTCTTCAACATACTGGTGGTCATTGATTTAATTTGCAAGTTCCTTCCTTCTTTTTAGGGAAAGGGAAAGATGCTCTCTTGCTTCTTTGAGTTGTGTTATGGCCATTTCCAGATCTAGCTTTTCATTCTCAATTACTTTGTTCAGTCTGAATATCTCCATTGTCCTGAATCTTTTCTCAAGATGTTAAACTTTATTCTGAGATCCACTGAGCTCTGATACCAATTGTTGGAAATATTCAAGACTATCTAGGTTACTGAGAGGGGAGGGGTGAATCAGTAACTTCAAAACTTTAATAGATTCAGATCTTAATAATATTAGATTGATAATCTGACTGCATGCATGAGTAACAGAAAGAATAAAACATTCATAACACTTAGAACACAGAGATTTGGTGACCCAGAAACCTTCCAAGTAGAAAGTAAAACTGGGGTGGGGATGATACCCACAAAACTTCAATACTACAGTATAAAGTTTGCCGGTTAAGGCTTACAATGATCACTTCTGATGATCTGCCCTATTAGGAGCAATAAGGACTTCTAGGTCCACCTTGTTAGAGGTTTTACAAACATACAATGAAGTATGCACTCGGTTAAGAGATTTTTACAAAGACTGTTAAGTCTACCTGGTTAAAGGATTTCAAGCTGATTCACCTATTAGAATGAAACAGTAGATCTCTTACTTGTAACTGTACTTGTTGATTGAGATTCTCTGATGTACTAATCACCTTCTATGATGGATAGATCTTTGCTACTTCTTATACTGTTGTAGCCCTTTGTAATTCGCTTATCTCTGCCTTTCTCTCTTTTTCATACTTCTCTATATCTTCCTTTTGGATATGACATAAAACATTGTTTATATATCAATCTAAGTCAATTCCAAAACAATTATAAAGTCAGCTCTTAAATAAGTAAACACAAATATTACTGAGTCGGCCCAAATATAGTTACACGGTTACTGCAAACTAACTCGGTGACTTTCTGATACTCGGCGTCCACTGCGTTACTCGGCATCATCATGCACTCGGTAGAAGTGGAAACTCGGTCCATACTAACCACTCGGTCATAGTTTCAAACTCGGTAAATACTGGAGACTCGGTAGATAAAGTGTTACTCGGTAGAAACTAAGTTTCATGTTTAACCGTGTAGCACTCGGTAAACACTGTGAAACTTTGCGAGCTCAGTATGTACTGTTCTGCTTGGTAAGCTCTACTCGGTAAGCTCTGTTCTACTCAGTATGTACTGTTCTGCTCGGTATGTACTATTCAAAATAAGTGTTGTCACTAATGACAATCATGCTTAATGCCAACACCTACTTTATCTAATATGGTGCATTGTTAAACAAATTAAGGTTAGAGTAGTTATTACTTGGTTTTTTGTGGGGGAAAATGAAGATTTGTCTGACAAATAGCAGGTCTTCTTTAGTATTTCATGAAATTTTACCACATATACTGTTTCAATCCTTTGAGTCCTAGAGAAGAAGAATGGTGTAAGTTGAATAGATCAGAGTGAATGGGGTGTTGAAACATGGGGAATAGACCATGATGAGATGATACTTGATGTCATGACTAAGTTTCCCTTACAAACAACAGCATATACTGGTTTTATTAAGTTTCCTTTCTCTATTTTGAGGTTTCCTTTCTCTGCTACAGGGGTACAATCAGAGGGTTCATTAACAAAATGATCCTTTCAATGGTTACTATGAATATGAATGATTTTATATAGCATATTGCTCATTTTACTTGAAGTTTGGAATAGCTTGTGCAAGGGTGAAAGTAGTTTTGATCATTTTGGTCGTGACTATTCCTCTACATAGTCAGCAAATGTAATTGTCTAATGATTATATGTAATGTTGAATGGATTAAATTCTTTATTCTTGGTAGAAGTGAATGGAAGGAATAGTGTTGGTGTTAGGTTTCATTTATTATTGAATTCAATGGTTTCCAAGATGTGTTGAGGAGTTTTCTCCTTGTTTAATGTTAATTGTTCCTACACAATCCACTCATACAACAGTGAAATGCTATGTGGAAGGGATGGTTGATAGTGTTCCTTGAGGGAAGGGGGATTTTGAAAGACTTTTTATCATTGTATTGTGTATTTCCAATATGTTTGGATGTAGGGCAGACCAGGAGAATGAAGGATCACTCACTGATTGCATGATAACCCAGTTTTGAAGGGTCACTGGAAGAGGGGAATGAAGGATCACTCACTGATTGCATGATAACCCCACCCAACATTCTTTCATTAAGTTTGTACAATATCTCAAAGTATGATCATTATTCTTTACTTTCTTCTATATGTTATTCTTTCTATGGTTTTGTTATCTCAGAAATATATCAAAAACATTGCAGATGTGCATATAAAAGTAAAATATTGTCCTTCAATTGTTCCACATTGAAGCATTTCCTCTTGGGTGTATTCTCTTCATTTGTACAATATCTATCAAAAATGGTTCTCATATTTCTTCAAGATCTATTTTAATCTTTATATTGCAATTTTGATTAGATTTGACCAATAGTTGATTTCAATAGTATTTTATAGCATATATTCCTAATGTGAAATGTGGAGAGAAAGAAAGAGACACACTAGGTATGAATTACATGATATACCCATCATCACTTAGCACTTAAATAATAAATTATGGACAGGGAACAACCCCCTAACTTTTGGATGTTTGTTTCATGTTGGCCTCTTATTATATGCAAAGGTAGGCCTGTCTTAGGCTAACAACCACAATGTAGGGGCCATAAATTATGGATCCCAAAATAGTGCACACTTGTATTAAATTACGTTCACTATACTACAAGGGAATGGAAACCATGCAATAGTGCCTCATGGGGATGGAAGCAACCCTTCACCAAGAAGATGATTATGTCTACAATATTTACTAGAGGCAAAGAACATAATTTGGTTCCAGCAATTACTCCTAGAAGATAATGGCACCCACAAAACACTTGGAAAAGATAGCAACCACTATATATTTTATCACTCTTTTAAAGATGGGACAATAAACCTCAAAGATTGATCAATGAATTCTTGAACACAAAGAACCATTGATAGTTATGATTCATGTGTACAATAGCCAATAACCAATTGTTCCAATCATGGTGTCCAATAATTATGTTAGAAAAAGCATCTACAAATCCCTTACACAACCATAATAGATTCAAACCATGAACCATAAGAACCTAACAATGGGACTAAAAAAGATACAGCCTAAATAAATCTTGATCATATTCCACCCTATTGTAAGACCCAAGAAGTAACTCTATCTTAAGGCTACACATTCCTCTAGATGAAGCTCAAAGGTCAGGTAGCTGAAGCATAGCAATACTTGAATGAATATAGGAATAATTTGATGTACAATCATTTGCTAGCTTGGTTTGTGGGTTTTCCACATAATATTTTCCCTTTAACCACATTTATAGTTTGAGAAAATCAGAAAAAATTGTTTCAGATTTATATTATCCTTTTGAACTAGCGTGCACTGCCATCAAAATGCATAATCATTGGTCATCTCAAGAAAATTCCTATTGATTAGTAGGATATCCTTATAAAAATTTGATGCATGGATTTCTTGTGAATTATCGACTGCTATGTATCCTACAACTATGGAAGGAATAGTTTTGGTGTTAGGTTTCATTTATTATTGAATTCAATAGTTTCCAAGATGTGTTGAGGAGTTTTCTCCTTGTGTAATGTTAACTGTTCCTACACAATCCACTCATAAAATAGTGAAATACTATGTGGAAGGGATGGTTGATAGTGTTCCTTGAGGGAAGGGGGATTGTGAAAGACTTGTTATCATTGTATTATGTATTTACAATATGTTTGGATGCAGGGAAGACTAGGAGAATGAAGGATCACTCACTGATTGCATGATAACCCAGTTTTGAAGGGTCACTGGTTGAGGGGATAGTTAAGGTCTGAATGATTGGGCCATTGGAGGACCCTATTTATTTGTATTAATTGCTATTCAAATTGGATGCATGGATTTCTTGTGAATTATCAGCTGCTATGTATCCTACAAATGCATCCGTAAATCTACATATACTTCTCTAGGTTTGTAAGCCACTTAGGGATCAAAATAGAGAAACTAAATCAAAACCATTCTTTGTCCTATTTCCTTTTTAAAAAGTCTCAACTATCAATGATACAATACATTTGATGCCCTAAGCTATCAATACAAATGGCGCCTAGCTAGAAACTCACGGGCTATCCATTTGATAACCACAGTCAACATTTTTAAAAAATGGATATCCTTGAGCACAAGCACCAATAACATCAAATAATGGAGTTAAAGCACGGGCTAGGGCATGACACCAGTAGAATGCGGTCATTTCAATGACAACAATATACAATGGCATCATTAAACATGCTAGTAATATCAACAAAGATGAATCCAAACATTTGAAAATAGTGAATCAGTATCCTTGAGCACAAGCACCAATAACATCAAATAATAGAGAGAAAGCACTGGCTAGGGCACAACACCAGTAGAATGTGGTCATTTCAGAGAGCATTCATGATCAAATAAAATGGAATACATTTGAATATGATGCCAGAGGCTCGAAAGATGAAGAAATCACATACCTTCTCCCACACTCAGCCTTCGCTCCTTTTCTCCTGCTCCTCTATCCAATCAAAATAAAAATGATGAGGTCATTTCACTTCTTTTTTTTCATCTATACCCTGAATCTGTCAGAATTTTGATGGTCAATTAAACACCCATTGGAATACTAACATCATCGGGGCCTATTACAAAAAAAACACCAAATTCATAAAAAAAAATTACCCGTCAGAAGCTTCTATCGAAATTTGGCCCCAAATGTAGTAGTGTCCAGGTTCAGTTGTTTTAGAGGGAACATATTTCAAGAAAATCAAAGTAATTCAACATGGTATTCACTTTGTTTATTACCAACCAGACAATAAGGTGTTTCAATAAAGTCACCTAGTACTTGCCACCTCCATTTGTCTCCATACAGTTAAATCTCAACGTGGACGTCATAAGTGGAGACTAGATAGTGAGGATCATGAGAGAATACTACATGTTCTCCATGAAAGGTTTGAACCACTTGAGTTGGTCTAAAAAGTATAATATGTATACCTATTTCATGTGTTAGGACCTACTTGATATCTCTGGATTAAATTGACTATACTTTGTTTATATATGTAAACATGTGATGGACTATAATTTGTTGATATATTATGGACCTATTTGATGGTTCAATGGTTTTAATATATAGAATTTTATGTATTCTTTTATATATATGATTGTATACATGTATGGTTTTATATGTATACTTTGATTATTCAATTATTTTTATAGATTGCATATTAGTTAAAGATTTTATGTATGCTTTGATTATTCTATGATTTTTATGATACTTATTGTCCATTAGTTACATATATTAACTAGTTATTTTTTATGATATTAATTCTAGATCCCCTTAAGACCTCCCCTTAAGATTGCTTATTAGTTAAAGATCCCCTTAAGACATTAGTTTGAACACTAAAAAATGATGAAATTAGTTAGATTACTTATGACATGTGTTATTTCTAGAATGAGTTAGAATAGTTATTGTCCATTAGTTACATGTATTAACTTGTTATTTTCTATGATATTAATTCTAGATCCCCTTAAGACCTCCCCTTAAGATTGCTTATTAGTTAAAATAGTTATTGTCCATTGGTTACATGTATTAACTAGTTATTTTTTATTATATTAATTCTAGATCCCCTTAAGACCTCCCCTTAAGATTTCTTATTAGTGAAAGATCCCCTTAAGACATTAGTTTGAACACTAAAAAATGATGAAATTAGTTAGATTACTTATGACATGTGTTAGTTCTAGAAGGAGTTAGAATAGTTATTATCCATTAGTTACATGTATTAACTTGTTATTTTTAATGATATTAATTGTAGATCCCCTTAAGACCTCCCCTTAAGATTGATTATTAGTTAGAATAGTTATTGTCCATTAGTTACATGTATTAACTAGTTATTTTTTATGATATTAATTCTAGATCCCCTTAAGGCCTCCTCTTAAGACCTAGGATTAAGATTGCTTATTAGTTAAAGATCTAATCAAATGAAACCATCTAATCAACTAAAATCATCTAATCAACTCATCTAATCAAATGAAACTAATCAAATAAAACCATCTAATCAAATCATATCATCTAATCAAATGAAATCATTTAATCAAATCATATCATCTAATCAAATGAAACCATCTAATCTAATCAAATGAAACCATCTAATCTAATCAAATGAAACCATCTAATCAAATCATATTATCATCTAATCAAATCATATCATTTAATCAAATAAAATTATCTAATCAAATCATATCATCTAATCAAATGAAACCACTATAAATCTATATAATGTCAAATCATAAATCATCTAGGTCTAGAGGTCTAGATAGCATATAAATATATGTCTCAAATCATAAACTAAAAATATCAAAGATATAATAATGACATATATAATTAGTCTCAAATCAAAGATCTGTGCAGCATGTCCTAAACTACAAAGTCATCTAGGCGCATGTGAATAGAACAACCCTCTGACCAACTGCCATGAGCATCCTCTAGTTGTGAGGCAACAACTAATCCCTACGAATATAAATGCATGTACATAATAATATTGTAAAATGCTTAAAATATTATAAATGCATGTTTAAAATTACATATTTTTAAAACTTACCTGACCACTAGTAGGTGTCACATTTGCTAAAACTCTCCTATGAAGATCCTCTGATCCCACACTAGAGGTAATGTTCTCTGATCAAGTGTCATGAGCATCCTCT
This sequence comes from Chamaecyparis obtusa, assembly GCA_027943335.1. Lineage (NCBI taxonomy): Eukaryota > Viridiplantae > Streptophyta > Pinopsida > Cupressales > Cupressaceae > Chamaecyparis > Chamaecyparis obtusa. The sequence goes on from BSBK01003479.1 coordinate 374,422, forward strand.
GGCTGTGAAGTGGCAACTAACCCTTGCAAATTTAGTACAATAGTTGGTTATATACATGTGCATAGTATATATTATATAAAGTACATGAAATATATAAATACATGTGTACAAGTGTACACATACATGCTTAAACCTACATATATCTAAAACTTACCTGACCACTAGTAGGTGTCACATCTACTGAATCTCTCATATGAAGATTCTCTGAGCCCACACTAGAGGTAATGTGCTCTACTAATTGTTCCTGCAAAATATTATACATTGAACAAACATCAATACACACATCTACAATTAATTGTTCACTAAAACTCCTAGAAAGGAGAAAAGAAAACTTTATACACCTGGGTCTGAGGAGTAGGAGGATCATCAGTGCATTGCACCATCATATAATCAATATAAACTACATCACCCACACCACCTTTAGTCCTGAACCTCTCTGTAATGAAGAGTGTAATGGTGAGACTGACTGGAAGGGGAGTTGTTGAGCCTGAACCACCAAGATGCAATAAAAAATTCATAAATGATCAAACATCAGTGCCAATGTCCACCTGACTCAACCCACACAATTTCTCATCAAATGTGTCTAGGCCCTCAGTTGTGATGTGTACATCTTTAACATGTATACTTGGTTTTGTAGCTTCAAACTAATATGTGGGTGCAGAGCACTCTATAGAGTGTTGTGAACTATGTTGTTCCTAACTAGATGGTGTGTCCTATGTCAGTAGAACTACAGGACCCCGTGCAAGTCCAATGACATCCCTGATTGAATGTACTAGGATCCTCTACATGTCAGCAATATAAGAATATGACTATAGGAGATCCTCCAAAAAGTAAAGTGCCACATCTAAATGACTATGATGACTAGAAAGTGCTCATATCTCTCCAGGTGTAGGAAGACCTGTAGCTCTATATGCCTCATCACTAACCCCTGCAGTAGTACTAGATGAAGCCTCAGAAGATGATCTAGATCAACTTGGTCTAGTCAACATATATCTTCCCATTGTATCTAAAGTGATGGAGGTGGCTACAGAAGCAATCTACCCTATCTTGTCCACTACTCCCCTCTAAGAAGCAATGACCACTCTATTTGCAATAGCAGCCATCGTCGGTACCACTGTCGGAGTCCTCTGCCCAACTAGCTATCTATGAGGATGTACAACTCGATCAACCCTACAATACTGATTATGGTCTACAACTCTACCACGCCCTTGACCGTAATATCTAGGAAGATCTAAATAGTTGACCTTGAGTCCCAAATGAAATTCAGAGTACAACTATTGTGCAAAATATAAAGGAATGTGGTCATTATTAGGATAATGACCATGTGCTGCAAGAAAACAAGGGTATATAATGCATGTGATCTGAGGAATCACATACCGCGTGACTAGATATGCCCTCACCTTGGGCTTCCCCTCATAAAATGGGAAAACCTCTCATTTGTTGATTTTCTTAGGGACACGGCTCTGAACCATCTCCAAGGAAACATCACCTAAGACCTCGGCTCTCAACTCTCAAAAATACTATCAACTACTTAAGGCGTGAAGGAAGAGTGGGATCTCAATCTGGTAGTCATGTCCTCCAAATTGGTTAATACACTGATACAAGTATCTTTGTATATGCCATCTGTTGAAGATATACGAATGGACTCTCTAAGTCGAGCCATCTTTGTCTTAGCAGTATGAAAAATGGTCGCTATATCGGGAGTGCGAGGTGCATCCTGAGTGGCCATCTAGATGTAACATGTGAAAGCTAAGTGTTAACAATTAATTACTTGATTACATGTTATAACTACATGTAAAATGGAAACAAATATCTGAATATATAAAATTATACTTAAATTTACAATAGTAGAGTGTACTAATAGCCCTAAAGGGTCCTTGAATGTACTAATTGGTATTAATAGGTCCTATTAGGTCAATTAAGTGGTCTTATTAGGTCTTAAGGGTCCTAGGATGTACTAATTGATTTTAATAGGTCATATTAGTCCTATTAGGTCTTAAGTCCAGTGTTATTAAGTCTTAAGGGGGCCAAATCTAGGTCCTAAGGATCCTAAGGGTTCTTAAAGAGTTTTATGTCATAATAGGGGTCCTAAAGGAACCCAGGGTGTACTAATAGTCATAAAGGGTCTTTTGATGTACTAATTGGTATTAATAGGTCCTATTAGGTCAAGTAAGTGGTCTTATTAGGTCTTAAGGGTCCTAGGATGTACTAACTAATTTTAATAGGTCACATTAGTCCTATTACTTCTAAAGTCCAGTCTTATTAAGTCTTAAGGGGTCCTATTACGTCTTAAGTGGTCCTATTCTAGGTCTTAAGGATCTTAAGGGTTCTTAAAGAGATTTATGTCACAATAGGGGTCCTAAAGGAACCTAGAGTGTACTAATAGTCCTCAAGGGTCCTTGGATGTACTATTGGTATTAATAGGTCCTATTAGGTCAAGTAAGTGGTCTTATTAGGTCTTAAGGATCCTAGGATGTACTAATTGATTTTAATAGGTCATATTAGTCCTGTTAGGTCTTAAGTCTAGTCTTATTATGTCTTAAGGGGTCCCATTAGGTCTTAGGGGGTCCTATTATAGGTCCTAAGGATCCTAAGGGTTCTTAAAGAGTTTTATGTCACAATAGGGGTCCTAAAGGAACCTAGGGTGTACTAATAGTCCTAAAGGGTTCTTGGATGTACTGCTTGGTATTAATAGGTCCTAAGGCTACTAGGATGTACTAAGGCTCGGTCCTCCTAGGATAATATTTTAACATCTAACTCTACATCAATAAAATTTATACATGTAACTCTAAAACATATGTACATAATTTAGAGAGAGAGAGATTACTAATATTTACTAACTTTAAAAGAAATTTAAAAATAAATATTTTTAATAATTTCTATAAGATCAGTGGAACCTAAGATACATGAATGGGTCCTATGACATACTAAGATACATTAATGGGTCTTTGGGGTCCTATGTGTCTTAAGACATCGCAAGGGATGGATAAGTTTCCTATAATGTATTAAGGGGTCACATGTGTTGTAAGTGGTCCTAAGGGATCCTAGGTTATATTAATTGATTCTAGTATGTATTAAGGGTTGTTCAAGGTGACAATGGGTCCTCATACCAATTAATAGAACCTAAGATACATGAATGGGTCCTAGGGAATCCTAAGATACATTAATTGGTCTTGGAGGTCTGAAGGGGTCATATATGTCTTTAGATGTCATAAGCTATGGATAAGGTTCCTAGAATGTCTTAAGGCTTCGTAGGTGTCATAAATGCTTCTAAGGGATTATAAGTTAAATTAATTGATCCTAGTATATCTTAAGGGTCATGGAGGCAAGAAAATGGGTCCTCTTATGTATTAATGGAATGTAAGATACATGAATGGGTCCTAGGACATCCTAATATACATTAATGTGTCTTGGGAGTCCTAATGGGTCTTAGGTGTCTTAAGATTTTGTAAGGGATGGATAAAGGTCCTAGAATGTCTTAAGGGGTCGTATGTGTCATAAGAGGTCCTTAGGGATCCTAGTATTTCTTAAGGGGTATTTAGGGTGACAATGGGTCCTTATATGTATTAATGGAACATAAGATACATCAATGGGTCCTAGGACATCCTAAGATTCTTTAATGGGTCTTGGGGGTCCTAAGGTTTCATATTTGTTTTAATATTTCATAAGGGATGGATAAGGGTCCTAGAATTTTAATGGGTCGTAGGTGCAATAAGTGGTCCTAAGGGATCCTACATTACATTAATTGATCCTAGTATGTCTTAAGGTTTCTTGAGGGAAACAATGGGTCCTATGTGTCTTAAGATAGTGTAAGGGATGGATAAGGGTCCTAGAGTGTCTTAAGGGGTCGTTGGTAACATAAGAGGTCCTAAGGGGTCCTAGGTTACATTAGTGGATCCTCGTATGTATTAATTGAATCTAAGATACATAAATATGTCCTAGGACAATCTAAGATAAGTTAATGGGTCTTGAGGATCCGAAGGGGTCATGTGTGTCTTAAAATGTGGTAAGGGATGTACAATGGTCCAAGAATGTTGATGGTTCATAGGTGTGATAAGTGATCTAAGGGATCTTAGGTTACATTAATTGATACTAGTATGGCTTAGGGGTTATTGCGGGCAATGATGGGTTTTCATATGTATTAACATAAGCTAAGATAAATGAATGGGTCCTAGGATATTTTAAGATATAATAATGAGTTGTATGGGTCCTAAGGGGTCCTCTGTGTCTTAAGATGTCATAAGCGATGCATAAGGGTCCTAGAATGTCTTAAGGGGTTGTAAGTGTCATAATAGGTCCTAAGGGATCATAGGTTACATTAATTCATCCTAATATGTCTTAAGGATCCTTGAGGGAAACAATGAGTCCTTGTATGTATTAATGGAACCTAACATACATCAACGGGTCCTAGGACATCCTAATATACATTATAAGGTCTTGAGATTCCTAAGGGATCCTATGTGTCTTAATATGTCGTAAGGGACGGATAAGGGTCCTAGAAATTTACTACTACAATTTTCTAACATATTCTAACATACTACTATCATTTTCTAAAATTTAACTACAATTTTCTAAGATTTCTACAAACTAAAAATTATTTAAAACAAATAACTAACTAATATTTGCTAACTTTACTAAAAGTGCGTGTACCTGAGAGAGAGAAAGAGAGAGAGAGAGAGAGAGAGAGAGAGAGATTCCTAATATTTACTAACTTTAAAAGCAATTTAAAATCAAATATTTTTAATAATTTCTATAAGATCTTAATGTTTTCTAACATTTCTACTACGGTTTCTAATGTTTTGTAAATATTTTCTAACATTTGCTAACAAACTACTATGATTTTCTATCATTTTCTAACATACTAAGTTACAATTTTATAACATTTGCTAACATTCTACTACATTTTTATAATATTTTCTAATGTATACTAGAAGTTACAATTTTCTAATTTATACTAAGTTACAATTTACTAATATTTTCTAATGTATACTAATTTACAGTTTTCTAATATTTTCTAATGTATACTAAGTTATGATTTTCTAACATTTTCTAGCATATTCTAACATTTATACTATGGTTTTTAATGTTTTCTAACATTTTCTAACAATTCTACTATGATTTTCTAATAGTACTACTATAATTTTCTAACATATTCTAACATTCTACTATCATTTTCTAACATATTCTAAAATTTAACTACAATTTTCTAATATTTCTACAAACTAAAAATTATTTAAATAACTAACTAACTAAAATAAATATAAAACATGTAATTTACAATAAAAATTAGAAAAATGTGTGTACTTGATACTACTAACAATCTGAAGAGGTCAAAAATCTCGGAAGGTGTTGATGTTGTAGTGGACGTCACTGGTTCGCTCTAAGCCCTAGGCCTACAAAATCTCCAATAGTAAACAATGAAAATGAAATAGGAAACCCAGAAATTTATAAAAAAATTTGGCCAAAAGTGGCTTCGCATGAAGACCCCCCTTTGCGCGAAGTACCCTGCGTAGGGTACTTCACGTGAAGGGGGGTCTTCGCGTGAAGTACCCCATGTAGGGTACTTTGCACGAAGAGGGTACTTGGAGTGAAGGCCCTAAAATTGTTTTTTTTTAAGACCGATTTCCTTCGTCCCAAAAAGTGGGACACACTATTGTGATTTCACCCAGATGTTGAATTTGAAGACATCAAGACCTATACAACTACAAAAGAGATGTGGGACAAACTGGCACTAGTTCATGGAGGAGATGTGAATGTACTCAAGGCAAAAACAAAGAGTTTAAGAGGAAAGTTTGATGATATGAAGATGAAAGAAGGTGAAAACATCACTCAGTACAACAACCGAATCAAGGAAGTGGTGAATATTATTTGAGGAGTAGGTGGAATTATTGAAGAAGACACTATGGTAAGTAAATTTTTCAGAACACTATTACTTGCCTATGTTATTAGAGTCTCAACAATACATGAAATGAGAATAGCTCCTAGTAATAATATTTCTCTTGATAGTCTAATTGGTAGATTGACTGCATTTGAGCTTAACAAATATGATAATAGTATTTTACCTAAGTTAGAATCTGCTTTCATTTCATCTCTGAATATTGGAAGATCAAGCAGTAGACATAAGATAAGAAATGAAAGTGATAGTGAAGCTGAAGAAGATGAACTTGATGAACTTGAAGCATTAATGGCTAGAAGGCTACCGAAAGGCAAAGGAAGATATAGAGGTAAACTACCCTTGGTATGTTTCAAATGTAAAGAGATTGGTCATATTGCTGCAAGATTTCCTGACAGGAAAGATGATGAGAAAACAAGTGAAAGATCAAATGAAAGGAAGAATGACAAAAAAAGTTATCGAGATCACAGAGGTAACCCACAGTATGGAAACATAGACAATTGAGATTACAACTCGATAAAGGCAAGAAGGTATGCTATGTAGTTGAAGATGAAGATGATGATACCGAGACTAAAACTAATGAAGACATAGAAGTGGTATTTTTTTCACTGAAGGAAGATTCAGAAGAATGAGAAAGGTATGTTGAAAAGGCACTTATTTTTAATTTTTGTATTTATTTAATTAATTTACAAAATATGATTATTTATTATTTTGGAAAATTGAAGATATTATCTTTGTTAATTTTTGTTTAATTTAAAAAAAAATTATTTGAAATATATTAAAATTTCAATTTTAAAGCGAATTGAATTGGCTTCAAAAATATGTTATATTCTATTTTAAAAAAATTTAATATATTTTATTGTATACAATAATTGATATATTAAATTTTGTGTTGACATTAATGAATGGTTAATAAGGTGCAACACTTGTTGAATATTTTGCAAGTGGGGTTACAAGTAGGGTTGCAAGTAGAGTGGTCTTAACCATGGAGGAAACTTTGTAGTTAAGTGCACTCAAGTTGGAGTACTATTGGGATGGATGACCTCCCAAGAAGTCTTGGTGCTTCACCTATGTGAGCATCACCTAGATGTAATGAGTTCTAAATGTTCCATTCATTCTTATGAGTGATGATTTCTTGTGAACCACTACTCATGAAACATTAGTCAATGAACTTGACTCAAAAACCTACATGATTGAATACTGATAGCAATATCATAATTTGACTTGTTGTGGAAAATATCACTTGCTTATCAATTGGTGAGCTCAAGGGGATTTCTAATGAATAGTATATAAGACACAACACTTTCTAAAGGTTTCACAAGTGGGTTTGCAAGAAAAGTGGGCTTAACCATGGAAGAAACTTCCTAGTTAAGTGCACTTGAGCTAGAGTAGTACTGGGATGGGTGACCTCTCATGAAGTCCCAACACTTCACCTCTATGAGAATCACCTAGATGTAATAAGTGCTAAGTACTCCATTCATTCTCATGATACATGGATTCTTCTGAACCACTAATCATGAAACATGGGTCAATGAGTTTGACTCATAAAACTACACACTTGAATCTTGATAGCACTATCATAATTTCCTATCATTACTGAACAATTTTTTTTGAATGGATATTTTTTATTAGGAAAAACATGTGCAAAAGGAAAATGGATCTTTTCATGCTCTAGATATTTTCAACATTTTTTATAGAAAAATCACATCTAAGAGAAAGAATATTTCCACAATCCATAAGATACTATATTTGCTTCTGGATTCAATTTTATTGGATGCATAGTCACACAATTAAATATAGAAGAAAATATAGGAATATCACATCTCCTATCAACTCACCGTTGCATGCACAAAAGCATGCGATTGTTAGTCTCACATTTTTTCTTATAGGATATAGGATCGAAAGTAGGGAAATACCAATGTCATGTGAGAAATAGCAAAGAAGCAAGAATAATACTAGTGGACAAATTCTCTTACTAATATTGTAGAGCATATCATCTATGGTGGTATAATATATATTTTTCTAGTTAAATATCTTGGTCAAATTTCATGTCTCGAGTGCTTGTATTGTACACAACAAATTGTAATTGTATAAAAATAAATTATGATAAAAAATAAATGTTAAATATTCAAATGTATTTACAAAATGATAAGCTTATGATTCCTTTGAATTACTAAGGATATTTTGTTTTCAACATCCCTTATTTCAAGCCTTAAAATTTTTAGAAATTAATCTGTTATTATTGTTAATACTTATTATCAATATTGGTTGTATTTATAAATCATCATCAATGTTAAAAATTTAAAATAAATTTGACTAATCAATATTGTTTATAGCTCTTTTGACCAAACTCTATTTTAAATGACTCTTAAAAAAACATAAATATGCATTCTTGGTAGGCAATATTATAGATATTTGTGCTTTGTAATATTTGATACATGCTATTTAATATATTATTATTAATTACATATATTTTTACAATAACATATGACTCTTCACAAGTTAATTATGATTCTTCCCACAATGATGTTTTTATGTTTTGCTTCCTTGCTGCTAGTGTGGACCCCTTTGGTTGTGTGGACCCTTATCCGCTTGTTTCTCTTGTTTTACTCCAACTTTGGTGGATGATGTGTTAATACAAGTCTGATTACTAAGAGGGGAGGGGTGAAACAATAATCTACACAAAACATTCAACATCAACTAGTATGAATAGAAACTTTCAAAACATGCATCCAAAACTATTCAATCACACAATGATGACACCATATTTTTCTCGTGGAAACCCAAATGGGAAAAACCACGGTGGGAGCTGGTACCCACTAAATTTTTACTCTTCTAGAATATGCCTTGTGAGGAGCCTGCCTAGTTAAGGGTTTACAAAATCATTGTTAGGTGTTACCCGGTTAATGGATTTTCCTATAGTATTGTTAGGATTTTTTCCCTATTAGGAGAAGCCTTGTTAGAGGACTTTAAACATTCAACATGAATGCCACCTTGTTAGAGGATTTACAACAAAGATCTATTAGGATCTACCTGGTTAAGGGATTTCATTGTTACAATGATTAGAAAGCAACAGATAAGATGATCTATAAAATTGCACTACCTCTACATGATCAGATCCTATTAAGCTTTGAAACTCTTCACCACACACTATGCTCTTTCTTGGCTTGATCGCACTTGATTCCTTTAATTTCTTGATCACTGTACCCTTCTGTAATTTGCAATCAACAACTAACTCCTTTTTCAACTTATCAATATATAGACTTTCCTTCCACTAACTTAAAATAAACCCCAGATCTGAGATATGAACCATCCATATCATATTAGGTAAGATAAAATGTATCTAACAACTCGTAATTTTTTTTCTCTGACGGCGTCAACTTCCATATAGATTTAATCTTGGAAATTGAACCATCTTCAACCAAAAGAAACTTTTTGAAGAAGCCACCTCAAACACATACCTCGGGCAATGTGATGTTAAAATATTTCCATAAATCATGCAACTACCTTATGAATTCAATACAAACATCACCGATCCCATTTCCACTTCAAAATTCTTCACCGATTCACAATTCTTCATCACTTGTTTATGAACTTTGTCATGTTTACCTATTCATTCTATCAATATTGCTTCCAGTCAATTAAAACATCTTCACCTGTCCACATTATAAGTCACGATCCTCAATACAGTATCTTGACATTATTATCAATCATATCCTATGACTACTCCAACAAATACTTTACCGATTTGAAACAACATTCAAATCACTTAATGTTCATCACTAACTATTTTAGCAGTTACTTGATTTGATTCCATTCAAACATAACCAACTCAATTCTTCATATCAAAAGTTGTGGTTGTAAAATTAATGTCACAACACATAACATGTTCTCCCTTTAGAATAGAAACTTTAGAAACATATTACAACTCATGATTTACTCTCAGAATATCTAGTAACATACTAAAAATGTTAAGTCAAATAGTTGACATCAATGACAACCAAATAACTGATTCACCTGTCATTAAATCTGTACCGATCTCCATCAATGCAACACCTTGCATCACTGCATGAGTTATGCTAACAATCTCTCCCTTTGACATTGATGGAAACACTCTTAAATTCTTGTCTTCATTTCTAAGTTCTTCTTGACAATACTCTATCTCTCTCATGACAGTCCTCTTTTGCAAAATGTTTCCACTTCTGTCTATATAATTCTTCTCTTGTGTCCATACATATTCTCCACCTATTTTCTTACATATTCTCCTCCTTTGACAACAATGCCAAAGTTATCAAATCATTTAGTCATCTAAGATTACATGTGATTGTTCTTTGCTTGTTCTTTCCTCATCACTACACTAAAACATCATACTAAGACTTCTCCCTCTATGGAGTAGTCCACCTTTATATCAATTCATACATATGATATTATAAAAAATGCATATGAACTGATGCAACCAACATCATCTAATTAACTTCAGATATGGTAATAACCCCTAATCTACTTTTGAGATACTCAAAGGTATCCTTTGGTAATGGATTGACGAATATATTAGCGACTTGTTCTTTAGTAGAGACATAGTCAATCCTTACCTCCTTCTCTTGTACCTGTTCCCTTAGAAAATGATATGTAATGCCCAAAATTTAAACACTAGATTAGACATCACACAACCTATTTATTCTACTCCAACTTAACTATTTTGCAAAAAAAAAAAATTAAAAAAAAACAATAATCATAAACTACAGTATTTAACTAATAGATTAGGAATATGTTTGCCTAATCATTTAAGTAGTATCCAGAATGACAATAAATGTACTTCAAAGAAATATAGTTAATTACAATGTCCAAGTTACAAAGATGACATGCATTTGCATACTTGTGTTACTCTTTCTTATTTCTAAAATTGTTTTCTCCTTATTTTTGGTACTTGTACCTACATACAAGGTTGCACAACTAGAGACATAATATAAGACCCATTAAAAGTTAGATACATAATCATAAATCTAATTCATCATCTATATATATTGGCTAGGTGAATCATAATGTAGTTACATTTGAATTGGTAAAAGGGAAGAAGTACACATGACATCAAGATAGAGTAAATGAAACTTATTTTTAATCTATACAAAGACAAGTCCTAAGGGCCAAACCTAAGTCTCAGGGGCTCATCATTGATGGCCTTGCCTATGTCAAGCACAGAGACTTCATAGTTTAGTTTTAACTTGGAAACCAATATTTTAAAGAATGGTATAAGTGGCTGCACAACCCTCTCTAGGTTCTAGTTCTCTTGACAGTTAGCCTTTTCAGATGCCACCCATATAGGTGAAAGAGGGATGAAGTTTCTTAGCTTAATTGGTAATTGACTTTGTTTTCAGCTATACGGATAGAATAATATTCCATCATTCCTAGTCTTACTACACCCAGAAATGTCAATGTACTTCTTAACCAAATGAGGATTGAAATTTATAGTTATTCATATCTATGGACACCCTACCATTTGTGCTTGCTATGATTTACTATACCCTTAAATATATCCCACAAGACTACTCTAGGTTTCAAAAAGGAATTCGAATATTTTGAGCATAGTAATGACCTTCCCAAAAATGTCAAAAGTGTCATTATAACCATAAACCCACATATTTAGTGAATATAAGAAGGGTAGAATATGTGCAACACTTGCAACCATTTAGTGACATAAATTAAGCTATTGTGAGAAAATAAGAATCAATGACATAAGTGTAATGTTTTTTTTTATCACAAAGTTATTCAAGAACACCAAAAATCTCATCCATGTCATTTAAAGCACATGTCTATGCATCAAACTTTTAAAACTATGTATTTGTTATTTAAAATAGCTACATAAACAAAAATATATATATAGTTTTTAATTAATTAATTTATTTGCACCGGTGACCATAATCTTGATTAGATATTTGTTTTCTAAAAGTTACTCTCATATATGGATATTTGAACAAGAGTCTTTTCAAACAATAAGGGAATATACAGTTTACATGAAACTATGACAAAATAGATCCTTGAATTTATTATAATATAATTATGACATATAAAGATATGGTTAACAAAATAAATAAATTTGGCAATGTTATAACAATAGCAATAATTATATGAGGACAACTATAAAAAGAAACATCTTGAATAACATTAAATTGCATTTTCTATAATAAAAATAAGGTTTTTCCTCTTCCAATTATAACCTATCCTGAAAGTATACAACAACAACAATATTTATATGATCTCAACATAAAGAAGATACTTATATCTCAGCGATATTATAACAACAACCAGCAATATAGATGGTAAATAAATTTTAAAATGTTATACTAACAACACTCACAAATCTGAAAGTTTTATAACAGCAACAACTAATATCAATGATAAATAAATCTAAGGGCATTGTACAAGCAGCAATGTAGATATTTCCATAAATCTAAGGATATTATATCAGCTACTCTTATGATATCTTACTACTAGATCTTACCAAGTTAACTTATCCTTTATAAATATCTGAAATGCTATATTAGAAAACCATTACCATTTTATTTTATCCGCAGTCAATCAACAATTTCTAAGCACCATATTTCAAAGATATAGAGAATCTAATCCAATAACAAAGAATAGCGCATACCTTTTAATTTGAGACAAAAAAACTTTAGGGGATTGTAAGCAACATTCTCTTCCACTTTATTTATTGTTCAGCAACTTGCCTCTCAAATGGATTGAAAAGGCTTAGAAGCTTCGCAAAAAATGTGATTGGCAATTGTAAAGCTAGATTATGTTGTTGTAGCTAAACAACTCTGAAAGCAAGCCACCAAAGATTACTTGAATTGTTGCGACCAAGGAACTGATTGATTGTTGGTTGTACACGTTGTTACCCTTGACTTTTCCTTACTCTGAGTTTTAATTAAAGGTCAATGAAAGTCCGAAGTTGAAGTTGAAGTTAAACTTTGTCAAGTTCAAGTTCAAGTTCATAAGTCATTATGAGTTATACAATGTCAATATTTGTCAGTTTCTTCGGTCTGTATGTCAGTCTTTTGAAGTTGAACCTGAACGTTGAACTTTGTCTAGGTCAAGTTCAAGTTCAAAGTACTATGTCCAGCACATGGAATATTCTGCAGGTTTGTTCTTTTACCCTGTGGAAAGTTGTCTTTTCAAGAAACGCAGGTATCAAATCAATAATGGAAAGCTGTCATATAAAGTTACCAAATTAGACGAGACAGTTCGTGCATGTTAATTGTGGATGTGACAGTTGGTGGTGAGATTAAAAAGGGGACATTATTACAAAAGTATGGTAATCAGAGCATGAATTGGGGAATCAAGAAACTCGTGCCGATTTAACCTGAAAATAAATGAGGAGTGACTTAATATGTTGCATCAATCATTTCTTCATAAATATATTTATTATAACTATCCTACAAGGAATTATTCAGGATTTCATTGGCCACATTAATAAATGAAGAATTGTTAAGCATTATGTTTGTCTTTTCTTGAGGAGAAAGGAGGAGTAGTGAAGTTGGCGGTAATAAAATCACAAAAAAATTGGTGCGCAAATAACCAATGATTCATCGTCTTCCTTGTAGCTCTTAGTTTGTTGAAGCAAGTTGTTATTGTATTGTGAAATTTTCTCTTATTTCCTAGTTAAGATGTCTTTGTTTCGTCCCAAACTTCTGAAAGATGAAAGTAGAACCCATTTGTTGATCTCTCTCCCATACATCTGTGATACTTCCTTAGTCAATGTGAATTTGAGTGAGTTATGTAGTAGGGTAAAAAATGCCTCTGAAAGTTCTTTCTCCAAGAAATTAGCAGGAAATGGATTAATGGAGGCCACTTCTTTCCCTTCAACCTTAGTTTTCCTGGTTCTGGTATTAGAATGTGCCAATAGGTATGATGCCATGAATAGATGTGTCAAGGATTCTTCAGGAGAAGTTCTAGTTAAAATAAGTTGGGAAACGATGATGGCGTCTTTAAGAATCCTAGACAAAGAGCCTTATGAACCTTGGACCTATGCAGAAGTGGCTCAAGTGTTTGAGGAAGATAAGAAAAAGTATAGTTCCTCGATAGCCTAAGTATGGAAACCAGAGAAAGGAGGATCAAGGTTACCCAAACCCCTAACAATAGAGCATTTTTGTAAGGACATTGCAAATATCGTGTTCCTCTTAAACAGAGTGAAGGGAAATCCACACACCTTCCATTGGGAGGATTGGATGTACTGTTTTATTCAAAAAAATTTGGAAGGGGAGAAGTTCATAGATTGGGCTAACTTGATTGCAGAAAGACTTCATTGCGAACTCCTGAATGTGACTAACCTAACTCCCTTCTACATGTCGTCCTATCTCATCTATGTTCTTTCCTACTATAGGAATTGGGAGGGCCTTCCTCATGAACTGTGGACCAACGATGTGAAAATTTATGATTATTTTACATGTTTGCAAAATGAAAGGTTTCCTAATGAATTCAAAATAGTTAATAATATGTTTTCAACTAAGTTAGTTTTTGAATTACGGGGAATAGATAACAGTAGGCTCTTCGAGGAAGCCAAACAAGTAATAAATGTATATGGATGCCATTTTATCCAATTTCCCAGATTCACATATCTTAGAGTTGGGGCTTTTGATGGTGAGCCTCAAAGATTGCCCAAAATTTTCTTGGACAATGTGGTTTTAATGGAGATTTGCAGGTAGCTCGTCATTGTTGAGAGAAAATTTGGTAGTCCTAAAAAGTCTTCAGGTGTTTTGTTTCCTATTGAGCTAGGCTACTATAGGTGCAAAAGTTTTCAAGACACCTTAGTAATGGAAGGAGAGTTGTTGGCTTTGAGGTTGAAATCTTACACTTCCAGGACTAATTTTGATTGCAAGGGTTTTGATAAATTGAATCTCAATGTTTTTGTCACATTTATGCACATTCTTGAATTGGAAGACTTTTGGGCTAACTGTTCAGATGAGCTCAAAGTCAAGAAGAGGCTATGGTCTAGACTAAATCTAAGACAAATAATCACTTTTAGATTGGATTTAGATACAAGTGGGGTTGAAGAAGATAAGGAAGTTGATGTACTTGATTCTCATTTTTTGGAGAAAGTGGAAGCTCTACCTATTCTAGAATTGGATTGGACAAAACTGGAAGAAGATGACCTGCAAGTGAGAATGGCTGGTATAATCAAGAGGACAGAAACTTGGCTGTTTGGAAAGAAAGCACCTAAGACTACTTCACAGTCTTCTAAAAAGAAAGTGAAACCAAGGAAGAGAAATTCATTAAGAAAGGATTCTATTTTAACTAACATTGTTGTTGATAAATCTCTTGCAGGTAATATTGAACTTGAAGTTGAACCAACTAGTCCTGAGGTTCAAGTTAAAGTTCAACTTCAAGCTGAACCTACTGCACGGGTCACTTGATCGAGATCCAAAATAAAAAGCAAAGCTAAGAAGCCAGAGGTGATTCCCAGTGTAGTGGTAGATTTGGATCCTTCCGAAGAAAACACATAAGAAGATCTAGTTGCAGATTTTGGTTTGCCTAATATGTCAGACAATCAGTAGGTGCAAGATGTTACTAGAGATTCTCCAAAGGATTCTCTAGCCCTCCTAAGCAATTATGATACTCATAAGAAATCCACCACAACCCTAAAATGGTTGGAAAATTCCATTGCTAAAAGGAGAAATATTGTTCCTCTGTCTTTACCTATTGAGGATGTAGTGAGTAAGTGTCTGGGTAAGACTCCAAAGGCTAAGAAACCAAAGACTGAGTCTAGGATTGATTTTGATGAAAACACCGGTAGTTGGATGGCAAAGATTGCGAAACCAATGAGTGATAAGGGAGATGGATAATTTTCTACTCAGGATTTCCAAGTATCTAAAGTTGATTTGGGAAGATATAGTAGAGCCTCTGATATGAAGTTCTTCGAGGTTTCAAATAAGAAAATTGCTAATAGAGTCTGGAAAGATGCAAAGGAAAAATAGGAGATGAAGGAAGCTATGAAGAGCATGGATCAATATATTCACGCCATTCAGCATCTGAAACCTTTCTTGTTGAGTGAAATGTCAACTTCTATTGACATCAAATCTCCAAATAACCAGAAGTTTCTAGATCAGATACAGAGGAATAAAGTCATAACCAAAATGTTCAAAGAATGGGTTGAGCATGTGAAATCCCAGACTACTTAACAATTAACTTGCTTGAATCAATCTCGGATTGAAGCCAACAACCTGATAAAGAAGGTTGAAGCAAATATTGACAAGTGGGAAACAGAAAAGGCTACCTAGATTAGGGAACTCTAGTGCATGGAATAAATTCAGGTGTATGGTCTGTAGAAAAGCTAGTCCCAGGGTTAGATGATAAGACTCTGTATGTTTTAAAAGAATGAATCAATTAGAGGAATGAGGCTATAGCACAAGGAATCTCTAAGGTAAAGGAACTCCTAAAAAATTAGGAATAATCAAAGACATTATTTCAAGTGATATGGACTAGGTAGATAAGCAATGTTTCAAAGACAAAGAGGAATAAGATAGATCAAGTGATCACATAATAAAGAGCATCAAAGCTTGGTTTGATGAGCTTCGAGAGATGAAAGCACCAACTGTACAAGAATTTTCAAAAGTTGCACGAGTAGAGTCGATGCTCATACTTCAACAAGACCACCTAGAGATGCACACTAAGAAGGTGGCTCAAGTCAAAAAAGAGAAGGAGGTGTGGAAGCAGAGAATCAACTACCTTGGTTTGCCACATCAACAGGTGATTTCCGCATTCATAGCAGCATTTGAAGATTGGAAGGCAACTCAGCTGGCAGCAGCCTTGACACCTTAGTTTCCTGAGACACCTGGCTTTATTTTGGAGGTGCTTTACGCCCAGTTCCATTTTTATTTCTTTAAGCTTAAGATAGTTATTTAGTTTAAAACAATTACCTCTAGTAAAGGACAGATTTATCTAGTTAGTTTTAAAAAGCCCTGCGTGGCTATATATTCAAAAACTTAAGACTTATTTCAGGTCGGCTCTCTGAGGTTTTGGAAACTATTTTCTAAAGTCTATGCTTTAAGCTTTTCTGAGTACTGATATGATATAATATATGCAATATCTTATATATATGTGTGTGTGTGTGTGTGTGTGTGTGTGTGTGTGTTTGAGCTTTTGAAGTGATAAATATTGTTGTTTATCATATATAGTTTGTTTTCTTATGGAAATGAGTTATATTGAATGAAGCTCAACTGTAATATGAGTTGATTTTGTGCTTAGAGTAATAGAGAGAATCAGTATAGAGGTTTCAGTTTTAAGTATTTAAAGTTTGAAGCAGTGTCAAAAGTGAATGTTTTCTTTAAAAATCTGCACATTCTTTTCGTCATGATGAACTGAATGTTTTCTTTATGTATTTTCTGGTTAAAATCACACGTGATTTTCATTCTTTATTCAATAAGGTTGTATTGAAAATCTACTAGCAAGGTAGTTGCACCTTGGAAATTTGCAAAGAGTTTGCTTTAAAAGAAACTCAATTGTTAGTGTTGTATTTTACCTTTTCCTTTCATGATTAGTAGAAGTCTTTAGATCAATTTAAAGAAAGGAAAAAACTATTCACTAACACACGTTATCCCCACTGCTTGACTCAGAGGTTGTAATTTTTCTTATTAATAACTGCAATTATGAATAGGTAGTTCGAGTCTCAAATCCTTGGTGTGAAACTCCAGTTGGTGATTGCTGAGTTAGATGGATTTGGTCTTTAGACTTGAAGACTATGCTAGTGTGTTCAAAACTGAAACTGTCCATCCATGAGAGGCTTGGGATTTTGTCCAAGCTTGAGCTTCCATGGTCTATGTCCTTTTCCATTGTCTCTCTTTCCACATGCAAAAACTATTATGGCTGAAAGTGTTGCAAAATTTTGATATCAACCTGTTTGCTGCACCTTCCATATGCTGAGACGAACGTCTACACCCGATTCAAAAAATGTATTTTGGCACATGCAAGAATAATATTGCTAAGGCTGTTGAACATAGCTTTAGACGCGCCATTTACATTTGCTTGAAAGTTCCAACATCCAAAATGTCAGTGATGTTTCGAGATTGAATATGCTCTGCATGTGCGAGTCACAATTGAAAAATGCCCAAAAAGCATTTGAGGGTCGAGAACCTATTTGCATCACGACACTGGCGTGGGGGCTACAAAATTTAGGTTTTCATTACTATTACATCTTTTCTCACTGATTTTTGTAGTAGTGTCAGTATTGTTGAGTAGAGAGTTCAATCCCAATGAATTTCTTTGACTTTTGGAAATGGAAAAGTACCGTTACTGGCTGAAGCATTAACTCCTATGCCAGGTTTGCTTATTTTATGTTTAGTGACTAATATATGAATGTACTATGTTGAATATGATAAGATTTCTCATTAAATACCTTTGTACTATTCTGAATAAGATAAGAATTCTCATTAAATACCTTTGTACTGTTCTGAATATGATAAGATTTCTCATTAAATACCCACAGATATTTGCAAGACTAAGCGGATGGACACTTTCAATATAATATATTAGCATAAAAAAAATTATATATTTGAAATGTATTGTAGCATGTAAATTTATATATATCAACATATAGAGTTATATATTTTAGAGTTATATTGCAGCATATAAATTTATACAATTTGCAAAATATTAATACATATTGTAGCAATTATCAATTTACAGCAGATTAATATGTTGGAGATTATATATTTAAGTATACTCGTATTGTACAATATTTGTAGATTTGTAGCTTTATATATTCATCATAAAAATATATTGCACCAGCTTAAAATTGTGTAGATTCTTACTCAATCTCCTTCTCCAAAAGTTTATCGATTTCTTTATGTATAGATTAAAAATTGAAGGACTCATTTATTTTTGAACATGGTATCTTTAGCTATACCATTATACTAGTGTTGAATCATATACATATATATTCCCTATATTTGTGTATTCTCGTATAGATTCACAATGTTCCACATTTTTTGTTTCATTTAAAAGTGTGCATATTAAACGATATTAGTAACCTTCCAACGGACTATTATATCCATATATTTGTAGTTTTGAAAAGTATGATCTAAAATATTTGTGAATTTCAGAAGGACGATCTGCATGTACTGATTTGTGCTTGGAGAATAACATAATTTCCAATAGCCTTTGACTTTAAGAAATGAAACATATCTAAATTATTTATTTCAAAACCTTCCCTTCTTCTTTCAAATGCATAATAAAAAATTAGTCCTCTTTCAATATATATTTAATATAAAATGACTCCCTATCAACATAATAAGTACCCCCTTAAATGCTATTTAAAGAATAGTCATACAATATGCATAAGATATTTTCTAAAGTTAAACTAGTTTAATTAGGATCAACTTTTCTATTACATTTAATAAATCTATCAACCAACACACCATATAGTATCTCTCAAACTGCCATTTTAAAACAAACATATATTCATCTTTAGATGTGTTCTAATGGGAAAGAACTAAGAAAAGATTGCTCTCAATTTATCTTTAAGAAAATCAAAGATTATTATCCTAAAATTATCCTATATACTCAATCAAAGTCATTAGTACAACACAACAACATAGCCATGCAACATTAAATTACTTGCATTCAGCATATCATTGAAACTATCAAATATAGTATAGGTTCAATAGTAAAGTAATCCATAAGAAAGATGTCGAGCTACATTTAATCACAATTATTGGTTAAAAATTGTAGATATAATTGTAGAAACATGAAAGGAGATTGTGCCATAAATAAATTTATCCAAGGAAAAAGTTCATTAGTTTCATCATTAGAATTATTGTATTATTCGAAATTAACAAGCATGTATTCAAATAACTCAATGTATTATATAGAGGTAATAAAATTACCAATGGTTAGATCAATAGACATAATAAGATTGAAGTACTTACCTCCTCATCATGAGGTTTGTTTTGGACCATTCACTTCAAATTCTAAGATCATATCCCTCAGGAAAGCTCAAAATATAAGGTATATGTGTTGTTCTATAGGTGGAGCCTCACATGATATTTTATTGCAATGTGCTTTGTCTTTGAGTGCATCACTAGATTCTTGGAAATGTTTATTGCACTAGTTCTATCACAATAGCTAACAACCAATTTTGTGACCTTCTCATGAATTCCCTCAAAAATCCATTTCATCCATATCACTTATTGACAATTAATAGCAGCAACAACATACTTTTCCCCTGCAGTAGATTGTGAAATACAATTTTTCTTTTTACTATTCGAGGAGACCAATCTTTCACCAGGAAAGAATGCTCCACCACTTGTGCTTTTCCTGTCATCAATGTTACCATTCCAGTCTGCATCGGTAAACACATTCAAAGAAAAATATCCATCCTTACCATACCATAGACCATAATTCTTAGTTCCCTTAAGATATCTAAAGATCCTTTTCACTGCAACCATATGTGAGTCCTTTGGATTTGAAAAAAAACCTTGCAACAATACCAACAACATGTGCAATATCCAATCTACTGTGAACTACATATTGTAACTTACTGATCACGGATCTGTATAGAGTTTCATTTACCTCTTTGGATTCATCCTCCTTAGATAGTTTGCAGCCTATGATCATAGGTGTTCCCACTGGCTTTGAGTCTTCAATGTCAAAAAAATTTAGAATGTCCTTCACATTCTTAGATTGACTGATGTATATCCCTTTCTTCATCTAGTATTGAACTTTAAGACCAATAAAGTGTTAGACTAATAAGTTGTTTTTCTTATTAATTAAATTATAGTGATTTAATTATTAAGTCACTTATTATCTCTTTCTTTACTTAAGCTAAACTTTAGGCATATAATAATTAATTATTTTATTAATTATTATCATGCAACCTAGGTTTCTCCTCTTTAGGGTTTTGATCTCATTTTTAAGGATTGATCTCTCTTGTTTTCATAACAAAACATTCATTTTCATTGTATTACAATTTTTTTTGTACATCAAGAATGTCTCCTCTTTCATGGATCATTAAATTATGTCCTCCATAGTTGTTTGCTTCTCTCTTTCTGTGGCATGTGTTTGCATGTAGGTGATTCTTGGGAGCTCTAGGTTGATTTTCTCATCAAATCCAATATGGTATCAGACCTACAAATCTTCATGCCCCTATTCTCTTCATGAGAGATTCGGCCTTGTTTGTTAGATCTATGTTTTATTAAGTTTTTTGTGTTGAATCTGGTGGAAATTTGTTTTTGGTCACTTTGGGCTCAAACAGACCTCACTATTGAGCCCAGAGCACCCAAAAACCCTTGTTTCCATATAAAGTATGTTTTTTTTGGCCAAAGTTGACCTCTAAGGATTTTTTTACCTCAAAGGTCATACGACCCTATGCACACTTAGCGAGGCAAAAAAATTCTCAATTCTTGGGCTAGTAGTGGCCATCACTAGCGAAACCACCATGGTTACCATTGACAGTCAGCACCAGTGGCCCTACCGCCCATTGCATCGGTCACATGGGTGACCAGGGGTTAAGACCTAGTCCCCTTTCACCAACCCCCTAGTCCCCACACAACCAACGACCAAGATTTTTTAGC
Organism: Chamaecyparis obtusa; assembly: GCA_027943335.1. NCBI lineage: Eukaryota > Viridiplantae > Streptophyta > Pinopsida > Cupressales > Cupressaceae > Chamaecyparis > Chamaecyparis obtusa. The sequence goes on from BSBK01003479.1 coordinate 395,875, forward strand.
CCCCGAGCCAAATTAATTTTTTGTGGTGATGGCTATACGGACTTCAAATTTAAGCTCATGGATTGTTGATGTCAACATTGCATTAGTAGCCTTGCATGCACCCTTATGGGCCCTTCCAGACCATGTGTTGGTTTTTTGCTCATATCTTGAGCATATGGTGTCGAAATAAGGAAAACAAGATATCATCGGAAAGATATTTCTGAGATCTATCTAGATATAGAGGTTTTAATTTCATATTTTTCTTGTTTGAGGGTATTTTTTTATGTCAAAGTTGGTAGTTCTCCTTTGTAATCCAGGAGGCATATCTTGCGCATCTAGACTCCTTTTTTGGAAAATGAGATATCATTAGAAAGATTCTTCTGTATAATTTCCAGTGCTATTAGTCTTATTTCTATATTCTTCTCCAGGTACATTTTATTCATTTTTTTGCATTTTTCCACTCTAGTGAATATCTTGGATGTTTTAGGTTTTGGAGTCTTTTTCCTGTATTGGATGACTCATCTTAGGTTGTTATTCATGTTTCTACAACCTTTTGTCTTCTTTGAACATTGTAGACATCTTTTGTAAGAAGTATTTTATGCAAACACACTGAGATAAAGTGCCATTCTATTGCATGCTTGGGATCTTGAACATTTTTGTTCCTTTTGTACTCGCACTCCATTATAAAGTGTCATGGGGAGTTTGATGTTTGTCTTTGTTTTCCATCTAGCTTTATCAAGTGAGTGTTCCTTCCATGACATTATCCTCAAGATGTGTGTCAATGATACTAGCCTTTATATGTGTTTGTACTTTCTTTGTACCTTTGATGTTCCGGTTCTTCACCATGATGTTTTTATTGGTTGTCTTTTTTAGTGTACCTTTCACCTCTCCCTTTTCCACATTATGGGGGGGTTTCTACTATTGGTTCTTATGCTTCCTTTGTTTGATGGAGTGAGATATGTATTTAGTATTTGTTCCTATGTACTAGGCAGATGCAGTGGCTGGGTACCTATGCATTTTAGTGAGATAGATCATTTACCATATGGACATTCTTTCATTCATGTTTTTGGAGACAATGTTCCATCTTTGACTGATCAACTCTTCAGGCTTTGGTGTTTTATGCCATCTGTATCATCGAGTTTAGTTGTTTTCCTTTATTTTCCTCCTAATTCGAGTTGTGTCATTTGAGGGCACTCATGCAGATTACAATCTTTTCTACCCAGTCATGTTCCATTTCAGTGGAGATTCTTCAGATCAGCAATTACTTTTTTGACAAATTTTGCAACTTATTACTTCAATGGTATTCTACATGTTTATTCTTTGTTCCTATTTTCTGGAACATTCCCTAATTTTGGAGGCTTCTTCAATCCTTCAACTAGTCTTTGTCTCTTTTTGGAGTAGATTTTTTTTTCCATGTAGTTTTCTCTATTTCTCCACTTTATAGAGACTCTGTGTTGTACTTGGGCACCTAATCAAGCCTTTGTTTCTGAGACCCATTTGCTTTCAGTGGTTTTTCTAGGTTTTTATCTACTCCCTAATTTTATCTTAAAGGAGTGTTAGAGTAATTAGTTGTTTTGCTTATTAATTAAATCATACTGATTTAATTATTAAGCCACTTATTATCTCTTTCTTTACTTAAGCTAAACTTTAGGAATATAATAATTAATTATTTTATTAATTATTATCATGCAACCTAGGTTTCTCCTCTTTAGGGTTTTGATCTCCTTTATAAGGACTAACCTCTCTTATTTTCATAACAGACCATTCATTTTTATTGTATCAAGATTATTTTTTTGTGCATCAAGAATGTCTCCTCTTTCACGGATCATTGAATTTTGGCCTCCATAGTTGTTTTCTTCTCTCTTTATGTGACATGTGTTTGTATGTAGGTGATTCTTGGGAGCTATGGGTTGATTTTCTCATCAACTCCAATATAAATAATTTGATCTCTCCAATCCTAGACATTCCAAATTCCTTCCTTATTGCTTCTGCAAATGACTTTATCAATGCTTTATTTCCACCAAATTTTTTTCATCAACAAAAATTTCAGCAATCAATATCCTGTCTTCACTTTTAGACTTTAGATATACATTTCTATTGTCACTAGTTCTTGTGAAACTAGTCTGAATAAGATAAGCATGTATCCTTGCATACCATGCTCTTGGAGCTTGTTTTAGTCCATACAATGCTTTACGCAACTTACATACCATATATTTACCTTTTTCAGTATCAAAGCCTTAAGGTTGTTCAATGTATATTTGTTCTTCTAACACACCATTCAGAAAAGAATATTTTACATCCATTTGATAGAGTTTAAAACCTTTATAAGCAACATAAGATAAAAGTATCCTTACACCTTCTAGTCTAGAAACAAGTGCAAAGGTCTCACCGTAGTCTAGTCCTTCTTATGCATACCCTTTGCAAACTAGCCTTGCCTTGTTTCTGATTACTTTTCCTTTCTCTTTCAGCGTATTCCTAAAGATCCATTTAGTACCTATAACATTATTTTTAGTAGGTCTGGATACTAAAGTCCATGTATTATTTTTCTCTATTTTCTATAATTCCTCTTTCATAGACTTAACCCAACCATTATCTTCCAAAGAATCTTTAATATTTTTGGGTTCTAATTCAAATAGTAAATAAGGAATTTCCCGTACCTTACTCCTTATCATCACTCCAACATTTTTATCTCCAATAATCTGATCTTGAGAGTGATTAAGTTTCACATACCTTGAGAGTACCAGTTTTTCTCTTTGGTTACCTTCACCTTAATTCATCGGTAGTAGATCATTCACCAGTTGTGGAATATTCACCAGTTATGGATCATTCACCAGAATTACCACTTCATTTATCTGTGATACTGTATTTGGCTCCACCAGTTGAACATAAACAAACCTGTCATAGTCTTCTAGTTCCTTCTTGATATATTCCTCATTTTTCTCAAAAAACTCATCAATTCTAACATTTTCACTTTCAATCATCTTGTTAGTACTCTTTTTCAAACATTTATAAGCTTTACTTATAGTAGAATATCCTAAAAATATCCCTTCATCACTTTTAGAATTAAATTTTCTATTTTTCTCATCCTTCTTTATGTAACACTTACTTCCAAAGATTTTAAAATAATTGACACTAGGAGTATGACCATACCATATCTCATAAGGTTTTTTATTTGTACCTTTCTTAAGTTGTACCTTGTTCAAAGTATAGACAACAGTACTTACCACTTCTCTCCAAAAGATTTGAGCCACTCATTTTTGTATCAAAAGTGTTCTTGCATAGTCCATTATGGACCTATTCCTTCTCTCAATGATTCCATTTTGCTAGGGTGTCCTTGGTGCTAACATTTGTCTCTTTATCCCATGTTCTTCACAAAATGTTGTGAACTTTTGTGAGGTAAACTCACCTCCTCTGTTAGATCTAAGACACTTAAGTGCTTTACCTATTTCTTTTTCAACTCTTTCTTCATACACCTTAAACATGTAAAATGCATCAGATTTATCCTTAAAAAACATAATAGACATCATTCTTGAGTGATCATCAACAAACAAGATAAAGTAATTATCTCCATAGCTTTGAGTTCTCATCTGTCCACACAAATCAATGTGTACAAGGTCAATAATGTTCTGTGATGAATAGACTTTACTAGTAAAGCTAGACTTAGTCAAATTTCACAATTAATACTCTTTACACATAGCATTTTTAGGATTATCTAAAGTAGGCATACCTATAACACGTCTTTACTTACTAACCTTTATCATATTATCAAAGTTAACATGACAAAATATTTTATGCTACAGCCAACAGTCTTCAACTTTAGCAAATAAGAAATGATTATTAGTATAGTTCAATCGGAATAGGTTACCTATTGTCTATTCACCAACAATAATCAACTCTCCAGATTTTCCTAAGATCTTGCAAACACCATTACTAAATTCCAATTTGAAACCTTTTTTATTCAGTTGAGAAACACTTAACAAGTTATACTTTAATCCACCATCCCAATAAACATCATCACATTTAGTGTTTTCATTAAGTGTTATGGAACCTTTACCTCTTACCACACATGGAGTACCATTACTGAATTTGACTCCTCCTCCATCACATTCCTCCATTGAAATAAATTTTCTTTTGTCATCGGTCATGTGATGTGTACACCCACTGTATATTATCCAGTCATTATTGTAGTTCATGCTTGAAATGGATGCTTTTTCTTCATTATCTCCATCTATATTGGTTGAGGGTTCTTCTTTGAATGCAACAAAGACTATCTCAAACTCTTCCTCATTGTCTCTTCTATTTGATTCTTCATCAGTCACTCCTTCTACTATGTAACATGCCTTGTTGCTATTGTCCTTGAAGTTTTTGAATCTCTTGTGCTTATCCTTCATGTCATTTTCAGGACATCTAGATTCTATATGACCAATTTTGTTACATGCAAAGCATTTTAAGGGAAGTTTACCTTTGTGATTTCCTTTTCCTCTAGGTAATCTCCTTGCTAGTAGTGCCTCCAACTCGTATTGATCTCTTTCATCACACAAGATAGAATCATAATCTTAATTTCCTCCAGAACTGTTAGAGAGTTATTTTCCTTTCTTTGATGAACCAATGGTTAGAGAAGCTTTGAATGTAGATTATGTTCTAGGCATATTGTTATCAAAATTACTTAACTCAAGAGCAGTAAGCTTGTTGACCAATGAATCTAGAGTCACATTAGTAGGATTAATAGATCTCAATTCTTGTATAGAAGAGACTCTAATAGCATATTGTGGTAGTGAAGTTCTCAATATTTTACTTACCACATCATCATCTTCAAGTTGTCCACCAACTCTTTTGATTACAACAATAAATTTCTTTATCCTATAGCTATATTGGGCAAGATTTTCACCTTCATGCATTCTCATTTCATCATATTTACCTCTGAGACTATCCACCTTTTCTTTTTGAACATGAATATCACCACCATAAACTATTATCAACTTGTCCTACATGTCTTTAGCATTATACATATCTTTGATATCTACAAACTCAACATCAGATAGAGCACTAAATATTTTTATCATTACATAGTTATGCTACAACTTTCTCTTTGTTTGTTCATTCATTAGAGTTCTAGGGGGTTGAACATACTTGGTTGTGAGATGAACCAATGTTAGATCTCTAATGCCTGATAGATGCAACTTCATTCTGTTTACCCATGTAGAGAAATTGTCCTTAGAGAACTTAGGTGCTTCCTTCCTATACATATTTAGATCTTTTCCCTCAAGCTATTAAGATTATCACCAAGAGGACCAATGCTCTGATACCAATTTTTAAGACAGGTCTGGTTACTGAGAGGGAAGGGGTGAATCAGTAATCTATAAATTCTCTAATTTAACCTCTTTAAACTTTATGCACCAAAACATTCAACATCAACTAGTATGAATAAAAATATTAAAAACATGCATCCACAAATATTCAATCACACAATGATGACACCATATCTTTCTCGTGGAAACCCAAATGAAAAAAACCATGAAGGGAGTTGGTACCCACTAAATCTGTACTTTCTAGAATATGCCCTATGAGGAGCCTACCTAGTTAAGGGTTTACAAAAGAATTGTTAGGTGCTACCCAGTTAAGGGATTTTCCTATAGATGTATTAGGACCTTTGTCCTATTAGGAGAAGCCTTGTTAGAGGATTTTAAACATTCAACATGAATGCCACCTTGTTAGATGATTTACAACAAAGATCTGTTAGGATCTACCTGGTTAAGGGATTTCACTGTTATAATGATTAGAAAGCAACATATAAGATAATCTATGAAATTGCACTACCTCTGCATGATCAAATCCTACTAAGCTCTGAAACTCTTCACCACACACTATACTCTTTCCTGGCTTGATCGCACTTGATTCCTTTACTTGCTTGATCACCGCACCCTTCTATAATTCACAATCAACAACTAACTCCTTTTTCAACTTACCAATATATAGACTTTCCTTCCACCGACTTAAAATAAACCCTAAATCTGAGATATGAACAATCAAGATCATGTAAGGTAAGATACAATGTATCTAAAAACTCATAAAATATTTTTCTCTAATCGTGTCAGCTTCCATACAGATTTCACCTTGGAAATTGAACCATCTTCAACAACTCTTTTGACCAAAAGAAACTTCTTGAAGAATCCACCTCAAATGCATACCTCAGGCAATGTGATGTCAAACACTTTCCACAAATCATGCAAATTCCTTACTAATTCACTACAAACATCACCGATCCCATTGCCACTTCAAAACTCTTGACTGGTTCACAAATCTTCATCACTTGTTCAAGAACTTTGTCCTGTTTACCTATTCATTATGTCAATACCTCTTCCAGTCAATTAAAACATCTTCACCTGTCCACATTAGAAGTTGCAATCCTCAACATAATATCTCAACATTATTATCAATCATATCCTATGATTGCTCCAACAAATACTTTACCGATTTGAAATAACATTCAAATAACTTCTTGTTTGTCACTAACTGTTTTAACAATTATTGGGTTTGATTCCATTCAAACATAACCAATTCAATTCTTCATATCAAAAGTTGTGGTTGCAAAATTAACATCACAACACATATAACATGTTCTCCCTTTAGATTAACAACTTCAGAAACATATTGCAACTCATGATTTACTCATACAATATCTGGTAACATACCCAAAACATTAAGTCAAACAATTGACATCAATGACAACCAAATAGTTGACTTACCTATCATTAAATCTATACCAATCTTCATCAATGCAACACTTAACATCACTGCATCAGTTATGCTAACATGACATGCTACCTCATCAATACTTTGCTCCTTGCAATGACAATTGTACTACTAGTAATAACACGAGAATAACTATAAATCATCACTAGGTTAATTTTAATTTACAATAAATGCTGCACTCATGTCTTCTATAGTAGTTATTCGTGTTGTTACTAGTAGTTATTCTCGTGTTATTACTAGTAGTTATCTGGTATTGCTAGTAGTATTCCTAAAACTTACTCTTTAATTTTATGTTATTGATTGTTAGATGGCGGGTGGGGTTTTGATATTGTTTGTTTACTGCTTTTCTATGGTTGCTAGTAATGTGTGGTAACTATTTTCATGGGCCAGCCCCCTTATTTTAGTTGCTTAATATCGAAAACATATGACTCTTCACAAATTAATGATGATTCTTCTCATGTTTTACTTCATCATCTCCTAGTTCCTAACTTTGATCTCTCCTATACTAAATAAATAAATAAATCAATAAATCAATCTAATAATTTAAAAAAAACAAAAACAAAAACAAAACAAAAAACAAAAACTCTTTGTTTTTTTATAAATAAATAAATCAATGTAACTTAAAACTTGATAAAAAAAACTCTTTGTTTTTTCTCCCCTCAATCTCATCTCCTATAAGATTCATTCACTATTTTTTATCTTAATGACTGACATGTAATTAACGGGGGCACTTCTTGTCCTTATTTATTTGACAAATGCCCTCCCCAACTATTAGAAACTGCACAATCACTGGGTCCTTTTCCCTCCTAAAATAAGATTAAACATGTGGCAGATAGCTCTGCAAGAATCTTTTACCATCTCCAACCTGTTTTTGGGTAGCTACTCTAACCCATTGACTTTTGACCTCTGAGAACATTTGATTTGTGTCACGTAAAAGCCAATTTTTTTTGAGATGAGAATTGGCCATATCCAAAGAGGTTGATATGAGGCCTGTGAACACAACACATTCATGATTTTGTGTCCATTCTATTGCTTGTGAAAATGGCTGCAGAGATGGGAATTGTGAGAAAAATCCTTATAAGCTATGCCTATGTTGGGCTATGGATATTCTTAAGTTCTACTATCATATTATTCAATAAATTCATTCTGGACAAGAAGTTGTACAATTGGCCCTTTCCCATAAGCCTCACCATGATTCACATGGCCTTTTGCGCTGTCCTTGCTTCTGCATTGGTTGGTGTGTTCAAGATTGTTAAATTAAATGTTTGTAAGGTTATTTGAGAGCTGACTTGTATTGCATTTAATATTTGTTAGGGGGAGTTAATGGTTTCATCCAGTCAACTTGTGGCTGATGATTAGTATTTAAGGGGTGTTTGGGTAGTTGTTTGGGCAGGAGATTGGAGGTTCTGAGAAGGAGGAGTAGAATGACATCAGATCTAGGAAACTAGAGTTGGTGAAGTTGTGGAAAAGATCTTGCATGATCTTGTAGATCAGATAGTTTTCTGATAGTTGTATAGCAGAGCTAGTGGTTGAGGCTTGGAGACAAGGAGGTTGCTTGGAGGCTTGCGAGCTCAAGTTGGATCTGCCTTAGGGTTTCCATTAGTTGCTGATAGTTTTCAGAACTGGACTAGCTAGTGTTGTATTGGATCTTTGATCTTACAGAATTGTTTTTGATTTTAATTGGCCCTAACTCGGAAGGCCTTACAGCTGGGCATGTTAATGAAAATCAGAGTTAAACAATTATTGTGTTGTTGTGTTGTTGAGTATTCCGCTGTGTTGATTATTGGTTGCAAGGATTGGATTGTCCTTAATTGGATCCACCATCCTTGACTACATCAGGTTGTATTTATAAATCATCATCAATGTTATAAATTTGACTAATCAATATTGTTTATAGCTCTTTTGACCAAATTCTATTTTAAATGACTCTTAAAAACATAAATATGCATGTTTAACTAGCAAGATTACAAAAATTTGTGTTTGTAATTATTGGATATATACTACTTAATATATAATTATTAATTACATATATTTTTATATATTTATATTATTAATGAACAAGTTGGGGTCAAATCATAGCTGGATTAATTTAAATTTAAATTGGAAGGATATGATTATTAGGAACTAGTAGTTATTTCGATGCTCTTACTAGTAGTTATTCTGGTACTCTTAGTAGTATTCCTAAAACTTACTCTTTTAATTTTATGTTACTGATTGTTAGAAGGTGGGTGGGGTTTTTGATATTAAGGGAAGGGATTGGCTGACTGTCTGTTGTTACTACTTTTCTATGGTTGCTGGTAATGGAGTAATTGTTCTTCATATTGTTTTCATGGGCTAGCCTCCTTGTTTTGGTTGCTTTTAATATCAAAAACATATGACTCTTCACAAGCTAATGATGATTCTTCCCATGACAATAATTTTATGTTTTTCTTCGTCATCCCCTAGTTCCTAACTTTGATCTCTCCTATACTAATTTAAAAAATAAATAAATCTAACTTAAAACTTTGATAATAAAAAAAACACTTTTTTTTCCTCCCCTCAATCTCGTCTCTTATAAGATTCATTCGCTATTTTTTATCTTAATGACTGACATGTAATTAATGGGGGCACTTCTCGTCCTTATTTAATCCAAACAAATTTGACAAATGCCCTCCCCAACTATTAGAAACTACACAATCACTGGGTCCTTTTCCCTCCTAAAATAAGATTAAACATGTGGCAGATAGCATTGCAAGAATCTTTTACCATTTCCAACCTGTTTTTGGGTAGCTGTTCTAACCCATTGATTTTTGACCTCTGAAATACTTGATTTGTGTCACGTAAAATATTTTTCTCTAATCGTGTCAGCTTCCTTATATATTTCACCTTGGAAATTGAACCATCTTCAACAACTCTTTTGACCAAAAGAAACTTCTTGAAGAATCCACCCCAAATGCATACCTCGGGCAATGTGATGTCAAACTCTTTCCACAAATCATGCAAATTCCTTACTACTTCACTACAAACATCACCAATCCCATTGCCACTTCAAAACTCTTGACTGGTTCATCAATCTTCATCACTTGTTCAAGAACTTTGTCCTGTTTACCTATTCATTCTGTCAATACTGCTTCCAGTCAATTAAAACATCTTCACATGTCCACATTAGAAGTCACAATCCTCAACATAGTATCTTGACATTATTATCAATCATATCCTATGACCTCTCCAACAAATACTTTACCGATTTGAAACAACATTCAAATCACTTCTTGTTTGTCTCTAACTGTTTTAGCAATTAACGGGTTTGATTCCATTCAAACATAACCAACTCAATTCTTCATATCAAAAGTTGTGGTTGCAAACTTAACATCACAACACATATAACATGTTCTCCCTTTAGATTATCAACTTCAAAAACATATTGCAACTCATGATTTACTTATACAATATCTGGTAACATACTAAAAACATTAAGTCAAACAATTGACATCAATGACAACCAAATAATTGACTCACCTATCATTAAATCTGTACCAATCTTCATCAAACGCAACACTTAACATCACTGCATCAGTTATGCTAACATGACATGCTACCTCATCAATACTTTGCTCCTTGCAATGACAATCTCACTAAGGGGATTTCCCCGCTTACTCCCTTTTATGATAGTGTTCCTAATGAGAGTGTTACTTGGATTGTTGTTTGTTGGTGGAGAAAAATATCACTCTTCCTTCTCTTCCTAGACTCTTCCCTGAGTTGTGGGTGAAATTTCTACCAACCATTAACTTGGGTTACTAGTTGTTCTACTAGAGTATTGTAAGTGGTCTGTACTGTCCTTTATTGTCAGTAGTATATTCTTAACCAGTTTTAAACAATTTTTTCAAACTTGTATTTGTATAGAATCAACACCCTTGTTTTGTTGCTTTTATAATAAAAAAACCTATTTAAAATTAAATTAAAACAATTAATAAAATGATAATAGATAACACTTTAGTTTTTATATATAGAACAACCATTATACTAACTCGGAACCCTAGTCTTGGCAGCCACTAACTTTGATCTCTCCTATACTAATTAGAAACAAAAAACAAAAACAAAAACTTAGATCAAAAGCATATCATCTATGTTGGCATAATATACATTTTGCTATTTAAATGTCTTTGCCAAATTTCATATATCTAGTGTTTGTATTGTAACAAATTATAATTGTATAAAAATAAATTATGATAAAAAATACACATTAAATATTCAAATGTATTTAGAAAATGATAAGCTTATGATTCCTTTGAATTCTTAAGGATATTTCATTTTCAACATCCCTTATTTCAAGCCTTAAAACTTGTATAAATTAATGTGTTATTATTGTTAATACTTATTGTCACTATTGGTTGTATTTATAAATAATCATCAATGTTAAAAATTTAAAATAAATTTGACTGATCAATATTGTTTATAGCTCTTTTGACCAAACTCTATTTTAAATGACTTTTAAAAAACATAAACATGCATGCTTGACTAGCAAGATTACAAATAATTGTACTTTGTAATTATTTGATATATATTTCTTATTATATTATTATTAATTACATATATTTTTATATATTTTATATTATTAATGAACAAATTGGGGTCAAATCATCACTAGGTTAATTTTAATTTACAATAAATGTTGCACTCATGTCCTCTATAGTAGTTATTCGTGTTGTTACTAGTAGTTATTCTCGTGTTATTACTAGTAGTTATCTGGTACTGCTAGTAGTATTCCTAAAACTTACTCTTTAATTTTATGTTATTGATTGTTAGATGGCGGGTGGGGTTTTGATATTGTTTGTTTACTGCTTTTCTATGGTTGCTAGTAATATGTGGTAACTGTTTTCATGGGCCAGCCCCCTTAGTTTAGTTGCTTAATATCGAAAACATATGACTCTTCACAAATTAATGATGATTCTTCTCATGTTTTACTTCATCATCTCCTAGTTCCTAACTTTGATCTCTCCTATACTAAATAAATAAATCAATCAATAAATCAATCTAATAATTTAAAAAAAAACAAAAACAAAAACAAAACAAAAAATAAAAACTCTTTGTTTTTTTATAAATAAATAAATCAATGTAACTTAAAACTTGATAAAAAAAACTCTTTGTTTTTTCTCCCCTCAATCTCGTCTCCTATAAGATTCATTCGCTATTTTTTATCTTAATGACTGACATGTAATTAATGGGGGCACTTCTCGTCCTTATTTATTTGACAAATGCCCTCCCCAACTATTAGAAACTGCACAATCACTGGGTCCTTTTCCCTCCTAAAATAAGATTAAACATGTGGCAGATAGCTCTGCAAGAATCTTTTACCATCTCCAACCTATTTCTGGGTAGCTGCTCTAACCCATTGACTTTTGACCTCTGAGAACATTTGATTTGTGTCACGTAAAAGCCAATTTTTTTGAGATGAGAATTGGCCATATCCAAAGAGGTTGATATGAGGCCTGTAAACACAATACATTCATGATTTTGTGTCCATTCTATTGCTTGTGAAAATGGCTGCAGAGATGGGAATTGTGAGAAAAATCCTAATAAGCTATGCTTATGTTGGGCTATGGATATTCTTAAGTTCTACTGTCATATTATTCAATAAATTCATTCTGGACAAGAAGTTGTACAATTGGCCCTTTCCCATAAGCCTCACCATGATTCACATGGCCTTTTGCTCTGTCCTTGCTTCTGCATTGGTTGGTGTGTTCAAGATTGTTAAGCCTGTGGGTATGACAAAGAAAATCTATGTTTCTTCAGTGATACCCATTAGTGCACTCTATTGTTTGAGCCTATGGCTATCAAACTCTGCCTATATATACCTCTCTGTGTCCTTTATCCAGATGCTGAAGGCCCTCATGCCTGTTGCAGTCTATTCCATTGGAGTTCTGTTAAAGAAGGAATCATTTAGCCCTAAAACAATGACCAACATGGCTGGAATCTCTGTGGGGGTTGGCATTGCAGCATATGGAGAGGCACAGTTCAATGTATTGGGGGTCATGTTGCAGCTGGGTGCTGTTGCTTTTGAAGCAACAAGGTTAGTTTTGATTCAGATTCTTCTCACTGCTAATGGGATTACACTGAATCCCATTACTACATTGTATTATGTTGCCCCTTGCTGTTTTGTGTTCCTGTGTATTCCTTGGGCTATAGTTGAGTACCCAGTTCTAGTAGCCTCTTCTTCCTTCTATCTTGACTTCAAACTCTTTACTGCCAATTGTCTGTGTGCCTTTCTGCTTAACTTGGCAGTGTTTCTTCTTGTGGGTAAAACATCTGCCCTAACAATGAATGTTGCAGGCGTGGTGAAGGATTGGATTCTTATTGCCATTTCATGGTCTGTGATTAAGGATAGGGTTACTGGGATTAATTTGATGGGGTATTTTTTGGCATTTTTGGGGGTTTGTTTCTACAATCATTTGAAATTGCAGTTACTAAATGCTAAGCAATCTGAGAAAAAGGTTTTAGATGAAGAGAAAGAAGCAAACAGTTTACTGGAAGAAAGCCCTCATGAACAGAGCGAAGGCAATCGTGGTGATAGAAATGTTTAGAGACCCCATGCCCAGATGGGATTCTCGTTGGATGGTCAGTCCAGGTACTCATCAGATCCTGAACCAGCAGCTTAGCTGTAGAACAGCATATGTGATTCTGTATATCGACAGACTTCAACAACAGAATAATGGGTTTTTCCATTTGGGAAACTCTATTCTTTATCCCTTGTAAGCAATCTATGTTTAAAAATGTATTTCCCAATTTTTTTATCAGATGAACTATGAGTATTGCATTTGGTTCTTTTACATTTGTTAATTTCAACTGTGGACTCTTGGAGATCAGAGAAGCTACAAAATTTTAATCTGAAAATAATAGAGATTTTCCTGTTTCACTAAAAACAATTCGCATATAAGGGCATCTGCATGGTAGAGATTGCAAATAATTAGTATATGCCTTTTGTTTATAAAGCTGCAAAATCTGAATCTGAAAATTATAAGAGATTTTCCCATTTCGCTGAAAAAAATTTAGGGTTTAGAATGTAACGCTCAGATGCTTGTTTAAATATGAGCATATGCGGCAAAGATTGCAGTGTCTTTATGAGAGCTTAATTAATAGGTGTTCTCGTTCATAACAACTGCAAAATCTGATTCTGAAAATAATAGAGATTTCCTAATTCCTCTTTAAAAAAAATGAGCCTTTTGAATGTAGTGTTCAGATGCTTATATAAGGGGTTCTGCATGGCAGAGATTGAAATGAAATTACGAGAGCTATAATTACTAGATACTCTTGATCAGAACAGCTGTAAAATTTGAATCTGAAAAAAATAGAGATTTCCCAGGGATCGGAATGCAATTACGAGAGCTTTACAAAGATTGCAAAAAAATCAGATTAGGGTTTGGTTTTGTCTTTTTCTCTTTCCAGAATTAGGACGCCCTTTATTAGCAGAATAATGAAAAAAATTTAGATTTCATATGCAGCAAAGGACTGCAGCCATAACTTTTTTGTCTATATTGTTAAGGAGCCAATAAACTGCTAAAAGTCTAACGCATAGCTTTATCCGGTGGCGGCGGCTAAGCTCTCCATAAAATGCACTACAGACAAAAAAAATAAAAAAATTTCAGATCTGCGAAAACATAGAGATTTTTTTTTCAAAATTTTTGTTGTTGTTTTCGATTCAAAACAGGCAGATCATGAAGAACAGATGCTGAAATTTTCACAAAAATCTGTTGTATTTTCAGATTTTTCAAATTTGGTCAATAGTGTGTTCTATCTGAAGCATAGCCGCATCCGCCTTACCCAGGGTTGCAGCCATTGGTACTGTAGAAATAGGGGTAAACAAGTTAAATATCTCCAATACCTTTCCTAACCAGTACAGCTAAGAAACTCCATACTTTATGTGTACACAGTACAGTATGGTCCAAGATCATGTTCATTAAGGCAAGCATTCAACTAGATTTAAAGGAATGTTAGTTGAAGGGAGCATTCAATTAGCTACAGGATCACAATTCTCTTGAGATATTGACATACTAAAGCATATTCCATGTTCAACAGCTTATGATGCTGATTAAACTCACAATCAATCCTGACTTGAATTTTATAACCAAATATACAAGAACAATCCAGTGTTTACTTGTGATCTCTCTGCATTTAAATCTAGAATTTATTGAAAACAATCTGTGAGGTGTAAAGATTTGGACTTTGAACAAGTACTATGAAAGCACAAGACTGGATTTAGAGAAGACCGTGCTTGGACCTGTACTACTTCATCAACATTTTCAGTGTTCATAATAAAATAGCTTTCTTACCATTAAATTCCATTAAACTTTGCTGATCTGAAAATCTTACCATACCCTGGCCTTAGACTTCAGAAGTACAGGGAGTATGCTTTAAGGGCTTAATCAATAAGTTGAAGCACAGAGTTAAAGCCTCGCATATTTTAGGTCAAATCTGGGTTGATTTTGTTTGATGTTAAGATACTAAAATAAGTGCATGCACATTGCAGTCTACTTAATAATCTTGCAGGGGAGTTCAGTAGCAGGGCAGAGTCCAAACTATCGGAAACTTCATTCTATCATAAAGAAATTCTTCAAAATCACTACATAAGATCTTATTTTTCATATTGTAAAATGTTCATCTGTGAATTGGAATCTAGTGATTTTGGAATAATGGCAAGCAGCCAATTTAGCTAATTTTGGATTTCAACTTTATTAACAGGAACTTCATGGGGTGGGGTGTAAAATTATAATTTTGTCAAGGTTGGCTCAATTTCCAAGTTATTTGGTTGATTTCCTCATTGCACAGATTAAATAGGTCTTGTTATTCCGATTAAAATTAAGATTAAAATTTTGTCTAGGGTTGGCTCAATTCTCGAGTTATTTGGTTGATTTCCTCATTCAACAGATAAATAGGTCTTATTGTTATTCTGACTAAAATTCTACCAGTTTGAGCAAAAGGCTAGATGAGAATTTCCTTCTTAGTCATTGAACAAAAAGATTGGTAAATGCTTATGGGTGTTTTCTAATGTAATGGTGAAATTTGACTATCATTTTGAATTTATTTTTGTTAGATTATTTTATATAATAAAAAATTATTCAAGTACTTTTTATATTTGATATGTAATTGGAGGCTTGTTAGTTTCTATTTGTATTCATTCTAAGAGATCAATCATCATTTTCCATCTTAGTCATTGAACAAAAAGATTATTAAATGCTTATGGTTGTTTTCTAATGTAATGGTGAAATTTGACTATCATTTTGAATTTATTTTTGTTAGATTATTTTATATAATAAAAAATTATAGAAGTATTTTTTATATTTGATATGTAATTGGAGGCTTGTTAGTTTCTATTTGTATTCATTCTAAGAGATCAATCATCATTTTCAGATTTATCTATTTTTATTGTTGATTGAAACTATAGTTAAATAAATGGCCTAGGTCATATGTGCAGCTGTGAAAATGACCCTTAACTTTTAAAATTCAAATTCATATTTAAGATCAATCTCGCTCTTGGCCACTTGACTATTATGCCAACTAAACATGTCTAATGATTCATTTCTAGTCATAGTTTAGTATAGTGGAGATATATAATGAAGCACCTAGAAAGGAATATAATAAGAGCTTCAAGTTATTTTTATTAGAATAGAATTTAAAACATTTTAGTACATTTTTGCTTGCATTATTGTCTAGAGCATTTATTGCATGTTTAATTGTTTTCTTAATATTTTCTAAGTTGTTGACTTCTCTACAAGTTTTGAGGCAAAGAAAGTAATTACTCCTATAACATGGGAACTCCCAACTACACAATTAAGTTTTTATATGGAGATAATTTGTCTTCATGAATCTAAACTCTACAAAACCCTAAAAATTCATTTTTAGTTTCCCATGAATTTTTAGGGTTTTGTAGAGTTTAGATCCATGAAGACAAATTAGATTTACACTTGCATAGGTCAAATTTTTAGTTGTTGGGTCAACCATTCATTTGTAGAAGTTATCCATAATGATAGATAGTCTTGCATGGGTCAAATTCTTAGTTGTTGGGTCAATCATTCATTTGTAGAAGTTATCCATAATGATAGATAGTAAATTTATAATTTTAAAAGTATTTACCTAAGCATCACTAAAGTTTGCATAGGCTAAAAAATCATCCAAATACATCTATCACAACATATCTACATCCAATTTCAACTAATACCATTGCTTTATCATGTAATTTTTTTGAGCATTTATTTTAGTATATTTATTATTCATTTACCCTAGATTTTGTAAAAAGAAATTTGATTCTCCCAAGTATTTGGTAGACCCCTACACTTGTACACCTCCCTTAAGATTTCCCTTCTAGGCTTTTCTTCTAACTTTCATATGCGTAGATTCCAGGTTGGATGATAGAGAGTTACAAATTTTCAAACAGTAGATTGAGACATACACTTTTAGATTTTGAGTAGGTGAAAAACCTTGGTCAAGGAAGTGTCGCTCTAGTGACCAACGCCTTTTTGCTAAAATTTCGAGAGAACAATATATAGA
This sequence comes from Chamaecyparis obtusa, assembly GCA_027943335.1. Classification (NCBI taxonomy): domain Eukaryota; kingdom Viridiplantae; phylum Streptophyta; class Pinopsida; order Cupressales; family Cupressaceae; genus Chamaecyparis; species Chamaecyparis obtusa. The sequence goes on from BSBK01003479.1 coordinate 413,128, forward strand.
GTACTCTGATCCAAAATCCATACATCAAAGCCAATGAAGAAACCTCCAATCAAGGGTGCTTCATTCCCTAGATCGACATTTTCAAGCCCAAATTTCAAATTTAGGTTCCTTTCTACATACCACTTTAAGATTTGGCCTCACAATTACATTACAATTATGTATCTTTTTGTTTATGTTGATTTTTATGAATTTCCTAGCATTATACCCAATTCTTGCATCATGTCTTGTCTTCATCGTATCCAATCACATTATAGATTTTATCTACCATAGGCTTCATCTAGAGAAGTCTGAAGGAGATCTAAGGTCGTGCAAAAGTGATTGATTTGGCATATAAAAGAAAAATCAAAAATATATTTTTTGGTATTTTTCTATGTTTTAGTAATTTGCATTTTTGGAGGCCTTCAAAGAAAAAGTTGGGATCAAAATTGTTGTTGATTCTTTAACTAAATAAGCTGAAGGCACGGTGCTAAGGAATTGAATTTACATCTCTTGAAAATCTTTCCAATGGTGTAAGCAATTTCAAATTTTGAGCATTAAGCAGGGAGTTATGAACCCACCAAGTTGGAATCACCAAGTGCCAAAGTGGCATGTTTTCCAACAAGTCTGCAACCTCCTCATCTCTCCATCTATATCCTATGTCGCAATACGGCACATCCCACAATAGTGCTTATTTTGGAAGGTTCTAAGGATCAATCTTTAAGCAAGCTCATTGGCTTGCTACGTGTAGGCACTATGTAGATTCAACACAAGCCAAAGGGAGAAGTTTCAAAAGTCCCCGCCAATGTGACACGTGACCCACATGTCCAAGTTGTGGTCACGTTAACCAATGAAACTATGAGACCCACATCTTACAAGCAAAGTGCCACTTGTCGATCCCATGGAGTGTCTCAAGGCATATTTGATAAAAAAAAAATTGGCACAATGCACCAATAAGGACTAATCATTACAAGCTGAATAAAAAATTTACCTCATCATGATGGCTAGAAATTTGAAGAAAGGACGGCTGGCATTCATACCACATGCAAGAGAGAAGCCTATAACAAAGCGGTTACGATAAAAATAGTGGACAATCTAGGTGGCATCCATGTTGTGTGCATAGAAGGAGAGAAATGATATAGATATCGTCCATGCAGAGGCAGTTGTAACAACTACCATCATGAGATCTATATGTGACAGATTTACATAGCCCCTTTTCGATTGCATTTGTGGGGTTCAGTGCAAGGAAATCTTTCTATATAAGCCTTTGGGTGCATTTTAATAAGAGAGTTTTTTGGTTTGCCGCTTTCGAAAGGGAAGAACACTTAGAAATAGCTGAGTTTCATTCTCAAACCTTAGCTTTGTATTTAGTTAATCAATAAGGAAAAATATATCAGATTGTGTCGAGTTTGCCTTTGTTGTGTGTTTACTTTGGTTTTGTGGAAGATTTTAAGGCTCTGTGTCAATTTCAAATGAGCGTACCTATTAATTGTTATCATTTCTGGCTTTTATATTTTTATCATAGATGTACATATCGTTGAATCATGTTTTATACTCTTTCAATCATTTGTAATAGTTTATGTTTTGGGGTTATACTATTTCATTTGGTGAGCACTAGTCACATGGGATAGTTGTTTTAGTTAGGTAATAATAACATCTCCTATGAGAATTAGCAAGTGCTTCTCACAGAAAGATATGAATATTTTTCTCTATGTATGTTTGACTTTAGCACCATGTTTTCTTTCCACCAATGAAGAGTATGTGGTTTTTTTGCTCATTTTTTTGGGGTCTCTTGTTCCTTTTATTTTTGCAGGGAAATTCAAAGTGTTGTGAAAGCTTAAGTGCATCACTTTTGTTTAGTTGTTTTTAATGTTTTCCTTTCCTTCCCCTTTCCATCCCCTTTCCATCCCTTTCAAATATGAAGAGACGGCTTCAAAATTCCAAAGGTTTCTTTGTATAGCGCATTAGGTCCCCCATATGCAAAGCTTCCCATAAGGGTCGTTACCTTCATAAGTGTAAAATCTTGGATCAACATACATCGACCTTCAAAATGAACCAACCACAACACCCATCTCTCCTAAGGGATAAAAGTTGGTCCTAATTGATTGATTCTCCAATGAAATTGAGAGAGATTGAAATGATTCCTAGCTTGCATGTTTATAACAAGGAACACATACTATCCATCTTTTCCATATGTTATAGTTTTAAAATGACTTAAGGTTACAATGAGATATTTTTTTATTTAATTATTTTAGTTTGTGTATGTCATCCTTTGTGATCTTTTTTATCCTTGTAGAAAGGATAGTTGATTTATAAGAGTGCTTAAAACCTTGTTTATTTATGTTGTTTGGATTTTCGTAGGCTCGTGTACTGAAAATTAAAATTCAAACCCTTATTCTTGTGCTTATTACATTTATAATTGAATTCATGGTATTCAATGGAAGTGAAACTATATGCAAACCCTTTAGTGGGTCTTGTTAGACTCTTGTGGGATTCTTCATTATTGTGTAACATCATCTTGTATACTTGAAAATGGTTTTGTTGGCAGTGTGTCTGTGATCTTCTTCCTCAATAGATTGGGCTTGCCAAGAATAGTGTAGACATCTTTTATGATTAATGACAATAATGATGGTATGGTGTCAAATACTTCCTCCTTTAGACATTTTCATGGCATTAGTGCCTCTCAAAGATCTAAATGGAAAGTTGGTTTTTAAGTTTACTTTCTTGATTGTTGTATTTTATCATTTGAGAAAATGTGTAATATATAAGCAATTGTAACTTGAGTATATAGATAAAATTGAAACTTATCAATAGAGTATCTATTGATTTGTAATCCCATTCATTTTTATTTAAAATGAACTTGAGAGCAACTATATCATCTTTAATAGAAAATGTGAAATTGCTCAAGTAAAATGAAAAGTGTTAGAATTTGATATTTTATGACTGATTATATGGTTGAGGTTATTTGTAATCTAATAGCATAATTTATTCAACTATAGTTTCAAATCATTAGAAATTATAAGAGATTATAATTTCTAAGCCTATTCCCTTCTTGTGTTGAATTTTTTTAGAGCTATTAGATTTCCACAATCCATAGGAATGTAGTACAAATTTCTGGACTAGATTGTGTGAACAATTTTTTTCTCATCAACTTTTCAAATCACACTAAGTGATCCATCATCAAGATGCAAGAGATCAAAAGTAGTAAAAAGATGGTGGCTTGTAGACCAAGGACTCAATAGAAAGGAAGAGGAAGAAAGGAAAGAAGGAAAGGGGAAGGGGGCACCACACAAATAAAGAAAGACAAGAACACACCAACAACAAGAAAATAAAATAAAACCCAAAACTAATATATAAAAATAAAGCGAAAAAATAAATAAACAAGTCAAAAAAGACGTATCAATAAATCTTAATATAGAGAAAAAGAAGAAGACCAAAAGAAAATAAGAACTATATAAAAATATATCAAAAATATTTATAATAATGAAGAATAAGCTACACAATTTTTATCATCAAACTAAGTTTTCTCACTAGCAATCTTAGTTCTCTAACTTGCAAATCTTCATCACAGCTTGTATGTCTTCAACAATGGCTTCCAAAAGTCAACTGGCTGCTGCAAAATCACATTCAAACTTATAAACAAGACATAAAAACCACCTCCTACCAAAACCACACTCACACCTACAAAAATCCCAATTCTCCATAAATCACCTACAAAATTGTCAAATCAATAATACATCAAGACTCCCATCAACCTCAATTTTCGACCTCCCTCCAAAACACCACAACCAAAACCATAAAAATCCATTATACCCCTTTTAAAAAATGCATTAATGTCATTTTCCAACTTTATTTTACAACATGCTAAAATAATAGATTCTTCTTGCCTTGCTGCTCCACCCCAAAAGGTCCTAAATTAAAAAAATATCTCAACACCATAGAGGTGCTCAAAATTTGAAACTCCACCTTCTCAAGACTAATTAATTGTCATTAACTCCCAAAAATCAACACCCAAGTTGACCAAACTTCAAATTTTAAACATCAACTCTTCCTTTAACATTTCTTCTCTCCAAAAATACAATAACATTAAAAATAATCAAATATTAAAAGAAATATTTTAGCCTAATATTCTAATTTATTTTCTATCACCAAAATCAGAAACTTAAGAAAATCCATAATTAAAATACTCTTTTTTTAGTTAACAACCGTGGATGCTCCTGCATCAACTCGCTGCTTCAACTAATTGGATAAGCCTTTAAAACGTATTCTCTCTACTTCTGAAATCTGAGAAATTGTAAGCATCAAATGTGAAGCAAATCATTAAATCCCAGAAAAGCACAATAACAAAGCCATTTTCCACGAACAATGAAAATGTTGATTAAGTAGTCTTCTTTAAATCCAGTCTTGTGCAAGTTTTCATAAGTAAAAATTGGATTGATCTTGTACATTTGGTTATGAAATTCAAATCAGGATTGAATATAGAGTTAATTTAGCATTATCAGCTGTTTAACATGTTAATTTTGAATCTATTAGATTTCCACAATCCATGTATAATTCCAAATCAGTTTCTGGATTTGATTGTGTAAAGTTTTTTTAAATTCAACGTTTCAGATCATACTACATGATCCATCATCAGAATGCCAGAGAGCAAGAAAAACAAAAAATGGCAGATTGCAGATCCAGGAGGTAATAAAAGGAGGGAGAAGGGAAGAGGAGAGAGAATAGAGAGGTACAAAAAGAAAAAAGAAAAAATGCATACAAAGGCTGAACAAAAACAAAGGAGAAAAAGTCCTATCAACCAAAAACTAACAAGAACCACCCACAAAAGGAAACAAAAAGGGAAGTCTAAAAAAGAACAAAAAAGAAGATAAATAGAAATAAAATTAACTAAGTAAATATATACATGTATATATATATATATATACATGAATATATATAAATAATAATAAATGAATAAATAAAAAAACATATATATACTAGTAGCTTATCTGAGTTTTTGGTTGATAGGACTTCTTCTCCTTTGTTTTTGTTTAGCCTTTGTATACATTTTTTCTTTTTTTCTTTTTGTACCTCTCTATTCTCTCTCCTCTTCCCTTCTCCCTTCTTTTATTACCTCCTGGATCTGCAATCTGCCATTTTTTGTTTTTCTTGTTCTCTGACATCCTGATGATGGATCATGTAGTATGATCCAAAACATTGATGGTAAAAAAACTCTACACAATCAAATCCAGAAACTGATTTGAGATGTTAACTTTAAGTTAGTATGTCAATATCTCAGAAGGATTGTGTTCCTGTAGCTAAGTGAATGCTTCCCTCAACTAACATTCCTTTAAATATAGTTGATTGCTTGCCTAATTAACATGATCTTGAATCTAGTTGAATGCTTGCCTTAGATAGCAGGACCCTGAACCTTAGATAATGTAAGGAGTTTCATAGCTATACTGGCTAGAGATGATATTGGAGATTTTTAGCTTGTTTTCTCCTCTTTCTGCTGCAATTACGGCTGCAACCCTAGGTCAGGCTATGCTTTAGGCTTTTAGCAGTATATTGGCTCCTCCGTAACGATAGAGAACTAAAATTTATGGATACAGACCTTTGATGTAAAAAAATCTAAAATTTTCATTGTTCTGAACGAAGGATATATTAATGTTCGAAAGAGATTTGGAAAACTAGGAAAAACCAAACCCTAATATGATTTTTGTGCAAGCTCTCATAATTATATTCCCATCCCCGGGAAATCTCTATTTCTTTCAGATTCAAAATTTACAACTTTTTTTAACAAGAGAATCTAGAAATTATAGCTCATAATAATTTCATCTCAATTCCTTCCGTGCAGAGCCCTTATGTAGCATCCAAAAGTTACATTCAATATGTTTTTGAATGGGAAAGGACGCGGCTATTTTCCAGATAGAATGTATCATTCATCAAATTTGAAAAATCTGAAAATACAACTGATTTTTGTGAAAATTTCAGCATCTGATCTTCATGATCTGATTGTTTTGAATCGGGAAAAAACTCTGCATTTTCGCAAATCTGAAAAAAAAAATTTAGATTTGTAATACATTTTATCAGGAGAATAGCCGCCGCCAATGAAAAATCTCTATTTTTTTCAAATTCAGATTTTGCAGAGCACTTATTAATTAAAGTTTTCATAATTCCATTGCAATATCTGCCATGTAGATGCCTTACATAAATATCTGAACACTACATTCTAAACAAGGAATTTTTTTGGTGAGATGGGAAGTCTCAGATTCAAATTTTGCAGCTTTATAAAAAAACGATCACATATTAATTAAAGCTCTCGTGATTCTATTGCAGTATCTGCCATGCAGATGCCCAAATATATATCAGAACACTACATTCGGAGGAGTTTTGTAGCTGCTTTAATCTCCAAGAGTCCACAACTGAAATCAGCAAAATGTAAAATAACCAAATGCAATACTCATAGTTCATCTAATAAAAAATTGGGAGATACATTTTTTAAACACAGATTGCTTACAAGGGGTAAAGAATCCAGTTTCCCAAATGGAATAACCCAAAATTCTGGTGTTGAGTTCTGTCGATGTACAGAGTCACATACGGTGTTTACCGCTAAGCTGCTGGTTCAGGATCTGATGAGTATCTGGAATCACATCTGGGCTTGGGGTCTCTAAACATTTTCATCACCTACTCTGGCATCATGATTGCTTTCCCTCTGTGCATGAGGGCTAACTTCCAGTAAACTGTGTGTTTCTTTCTCTCCATGTAAGACCCTTATCTCAGAATGCTTGGCATTAAGTAACTGCAATTTCAAATGATTGTAGAAACAAAGCCCCAAAAATGCCAAGCAATACCCCATCAAATTAACCCCAGTAACTCTATCCTTAATCACAGATCCCGAAATGGCAATATGTATCCAATCCTTCACTACCCCTGCAACATTCATTGTAAGGGCAGATGTTTTACCCACAACAAGGATCACTGCCAAGTTAAGCAGAAAGGCACAGAGACAATTGGCACTGAAGAGTTGAATATCAAGATAAAAGGAAGAAGAGGCTACTATAACTGGGTACTCAACTATAGCCCAAGGAATACAGAGGAACATAAAACAGCAAGGAGCAACATAATACAATGTAGTAATGGGATTCAGTGTAATTCCGTTAGCAGTGAGAAGAATCTGAATCAAAACTAACCTTGTTGCTTCAAAAACAACAGCACCCAGCTGCAACATGATCCCCAATGCATTGAACTGTGCCTCTCCATATGCAGCAATGCCAACTCCCACAGAGATTCCAACCATGTTGGTCATTGTTTTAGGGCTGAACGATTCCTTCTTTAACAGAACTCCAATGGAATAGACTGCAACTGGCATGAGGGCCTTGAGCATCTGGATAAAGGACACAGAGAGGTATACATAGGCAGAGTTTGATAGCCATAGGCTCAAACTATAGAGTGCACTAATGGGTATCACTGAAGAAACATAGATTTTCTTTGTCATACCCACAGGCTTAAAAATCTTGAACACACCAACCAATGCATACGCAATGACAGAGGAAAAAGCCACCCGAATCATGGTGAGGCTTATTGGAAAGGGCCAATTGTACAACTTCTTGTCTAAGATGAATTTGTTGAATAATATGACTGTAGAACTTGAGAATATCCATAGCCCAACAATAGCATAGCTTATTAGGATTTTTCTCACAATTTCCATCTCTGCTATCTTTCTCACAAGCAATACAAAATCATGCAGGTAGGATGTATAATGTTTAAGGCTTGTTTAGTATATATTGAGTTGTGTGGGAGAATTTTTTTTTATATTTTTTTGGAGGTTCTTTAATTCATTATGGAAGATTTTGTCGCTGTATATCTTTGTTGGTCTTTTCGCTTAATTAGTTTTTGTTGTGGACCTTTTAATCATCTTGGTAATAACAAAAACTAAATTTCATGTGTTTTTGTTGTGGACCTTTTAATCATCTTGGTAATAACAAAAACTAAATTTCATGTAACTATGTCTATTTCTGGTTACTTTTGTGTTTTGCTTCTCTGATCTCAGTTTGAGGCTGTGCCTCTCGGTGAACTCCATGTAAATAGTCCTTTTTTTGATCTCTCTATAATCAATAGAAAAAAAAAAACTAAATTTCATGTCTATGTTGTTGTATGCATTTTTTTACAATATGAATATGAAAGTTCCATTTTTCAAGACAAATTTTAAAGAAAAAAATTCCACAAATATACAATATTTTATATTTTGTGCTTAAAAATAACAAAAACAACACTTACTCTAAACATAAAAATTATAAAATGAAAAATCTATGCCACTGTTGGGCTATGGATATTCTCGAGTTCTACAATCATACTATTCAACAAATTCACAAGCAATACAAAATCATATCCATTTTTTAAGGCAGATTTTAAGGGAAAATTTTTTACATATATACAATATTTATATTTTATACTTAAAAATAACACTTAATCTAGACATAAAAAATTATAAAAATGAAAAATCTATCTTTTATTATTAACATTTTTTACATATGATATTCTTTTCTTAGGACATTCTTTCTATCTTTTCTATCTTGTTTTTTAAGTTTTTTTATTCGATTAATTTTTCAATAAGTTTAAAATTTATTTTAGTCATTTATATGTTTTATGAAATTACAAAACATAATTAAACAATATTAGAATTAATTAAGCCGATAGACTTTTTTTTGTAGGCAGAGCCCACTGACGGGAAAGTGTCAGCTGACTGGTTGGAAAATTGCAACTCCAAAACTGAGTGCTCGAAAAGTGGTCGGAAATGAATTAACTTACGGCTTAAAAATCGTGGTCCGAAACTAACTTGAAACGTCCGGCTTAAATCTGAGTGCTCGGTAACTGGTCTGAATCTTGAAACTTTTTACGGGTTAAAAATAGTGGTTTGAAAAACAGTGCCTTGAAACCCTGTCGTGCCCTGAAACAGAGAAAGCTTTTAATTTTTGTGTGATTATGAATGACAAAGCACAGAAATTGTGGGATAAGTTCCTGTTCTTGGAGTGGTTGCGAGCGTGGGTGATATCTGGATAAGTTTTGTTGCCTTCCGAACAGCATGGAGATCACTGAACCACTTTCCAGCTACCGTATAAATCAGCCCAAAGGTGTACAAACCATGCACAATCTCTCTGTGAGCCCTAGCCTCTGTGTTGTGAGCACAGTTTTGCAGATTTTCCTCTCATTTTACTTGTTAAAGATTTGATATTAGGTTTGTACACCAATAAATATCCCCTGTTTATGTATTCAGTATTCATATGTAATTGCAATGCAGGTTTGAGAACAGGGAAGCTGTTGTACTCTGTGAGCCCTAGTCTGTGTGTTGTGAGAACAGGTTTGCAGATTTCCCTCTCATTTTACTTGTTAAAGATTTGATATTAGGTTTGAACACCAATAAATATGCGTTGTTTATGTATTTAAGTATGAACGTGTGACTCAATGCAGGTCTCCTAACGGGAAAGCCGTTCTGCTCTGTGAACCGTATCCTGTGTGTTGTGAGAACAGGTTTGTTCCTCATTATTTTTCTAAAGGTTTTGTATTAAGCTTACCGTCAAATGATGTTTAAAGGTTTTGTATTTTTCGTACTATGTATTTCAATACAGTGGGAGTTTGAACTTGAAAAGAATTATATGGCCATTTCAACATCATAACAATTATTGTAGTCCAAAAACGATGGCATGTGATGAAAAGGCAAGCAAGTTAGAACAACTCCTTTTGACATACATAGAAAAACCAAAAGGGAAAAAGAAACATGATGTATTGTATATTGCCCTACATTGGTCTGACATAGTGTTGTAGACATTTAAAATTGTCCATTCACACTTTAATATTAATTTTTATTAATATTTGTCTTTAACATTATAGTTAATTTTTATTAATTAACTATATTGTTATGTTTTTTTATTTATTTAATTAAATTAAATTTAATTAAATAAAATCATTTTCTTTTTGCACTTTAATATTAATTTTTATTAATATTCACCTTTAACATTATAGTTGATTTTAATTAATTAACTATATTGTTATATTCTTCTATTTATTTAATTAAATTAATTTTAATTAAATAAATTTATTTTCCCTTTGTATTTAAATTTTATTTAAATACTATAATATATTAAATTAAATTTAATATATTATCCTTCCATTTCTTTTTATAAAATAAATTTTATTTATTTTATTCTTCCACTAGCTTAAAATTTTTCCAAACCATGATTAAATTAAATTTATTTTAATTTAATTCATTTTCCCTTTTTCCTATGCTTATTTTTTTTTAATATTCCTCTAATTTTCATTTAAAGATGGATTACTAAACATGTGCACAATCACCTTTTCCAAGGTGGCCACCTCTCCATCTTTTTTCTCCACCGATCATTTTCAAATATTTTTTTCCCTCTAAAATGAAGTTTGACTTTTGCCACTTTACCTTTTTTCAAACCTTATCTAACATTATTTTGCCTCTTAATCCTAGCCACTCATTTCTTTTGCCTCTTAATCCTATCCACTCATTTCTTTTTGCTTTTTCATCTTTTCCAAACCCTAGCTAACCTTTAATCCTAGCCACTCATTCTTTTGCCTCTTAATCTCCACCGTCTATTTCTTTTCATTTTCTGTAAAAGAAGACCTCTCTCTCATTTGTAGGCTACTAAGAATTTTGCAAGCATAATCATTCTAATCATTCTAAGCATTCTAGCAATCTAGTATTGTAGCATTTCAATTTATTAGCATAGTTTATTTGCATTTTCATTCTTAGTTTAGATTTTCATTCTTGCATCATAGATTAATCTTGATTTCATAGCATAGTTTGAATATTTTCTTCTCATTCATAGTTAGTTTGCATTTCATTTCTTATTCAAAAAATTAAAATATATTGCATCATCTTGCTTGTACACTATCTTCTTCATAGATCTTGCACTTGCATATCATTGTGAGATTTGAGGCAAGTTTCTCATATTTGTCTCCAAAACCCTCATATTTCATTTTATAGTTTTGTATTTAGATTGCATTTCATTTGTGTTGGGAGAGCATACCCACAAATAATCTTGAAAAGCAAATCAAACAAGGTTATTGGGTGCCCTTGTTTTAGCTCATTGAGGTTGTAGTGAGAATTACTTATTTTGTTGTATTTACCAACATCTAATGTGATTGTTTGGTATTTTTGATGTTTGTGTTTGTAGCAAATAGGTTTACATTTTCATTGCATACATTTTTGGCATACCTGGTGGGACCCACATCCCTATTGGATCTACACTTTTGAAATTTTTTTTATGCTACTGCTTGTGTAGGTTGAGTTGAAGATAAATCTTAGGGTTTTTTGAAAGATTTGATCATATCTTTCAAACGGCTTGAAATTTTTGGCTGAATTTTTTTTGCAGGTGGGGGATGATCCAAGTATGTCGCAGTCCGAATCTTAGATTTTTGTGATCAGTTTTTCACGATTTATAATTTTTTTTATGATTTTCAATGAAAAATCATTTCTGGTCGCAAATCTCTGTATTTTTCAAAAAAATTTACATTTTCAGAAAAGTCTAAGAATTTTACATAGGGTACATTCTTTGCGTTTTTTATTTTGATGCACAAATAAGGCTCAAAACTTCAATCTTTGAAAACTGCTATGTTTTGATAAATCAGGTCCCTAAGGCACAAATTAAGGAATTTTTCTAAAATTTTTACATTTTTAGAAAGCTCTCTATTTTTTAGCAGGGGTCTCTATTTTGCATTTTAATTTTTGTGGCCGAAATCATAGAGAAAAAATCAGATCTTGTTGACTAGGTCAAATCCAAAAAAATAAAAAATTTTGTGATGAGTTTGCATTTTATTTACACATTGATCAATGCATGATTGGATTTTATTGAAAATATCTGATATTTTATGTCTTCTAACAATGGTTTTTCATAATGTTTGACCAAGATTAAGACATTTTGAGACTACTAATCAATTTATTTTGTAGGACGTTATTTGAAGATCTTGAAAAGATTTGAAACTACTAATTCATTGGTTTTGTAGGTTGCCTTGGAGGTTCAAGCAAACATTGTGTCTACTTTAAGCTAATTTTTATAGGCACCTAGTTTAATTAAGAAGGTTAATTTCTTATGATTTGATTGGGTAGTAGGAGAGTATGCTCTTTCCTTTTTAAGGGGAAACCAGAAATCTCGACCTACTTAATTTGGTCATTAGAAAGGAATCTTGGGTAAATGAACATGTGCTTGATGTGTTTGAGAGAAACTATGGAGTAGGAGAGTATGCTCTTTTCCTTATGAAAAATCAGAAATCTTGACCTCCATTAGCTACCATCTTACTTTTCTTTCATTTACTTTTAGAGGGCTTGCCAAGAGAGTAATCTTTTGGGAACGACCCAAGTGGGGAACAAGCGAACCCGACTACTCCACCCCACTATAATCAAAAGCTTCCTTCAATCCAAAGAGAGGGGAGACTTGGCTATTTTTTATTCCTAATGTTTCTTCATATGTAGGGCCTAGTTGCCTCAATCTTGCTAAGCAAGACTACATTTGATTGGGTGCTTGTAGGGACATCAACGGTCTCAATCTTGTTTACTACAAGGGGAATACGTTCATCTAGTATAGGGCTGAGAGGTATGAATCTTGCTTGTGAGACTATACTTTTTGGATGCTTGTAGAGCTATAGGCCTCAATTTTTTCTTGCGGAACTACAAGGGATAGTCATGAACGGAGGACCTTACTAGACACCTAAAGATTTAGAGGCCAACCATTTTAGTTGTGTGACTTCCTTTGTGCAAGGATTAATCCAAATGGACTTACCCGGATCACCCCAAGATACTCACCATATGTGTTCCCTTGGATGCTAAAGCTTGAATATGGCAATATGGAAAGACATGCGCTATGAGCATTGTTCTTTTTCAATTGATCCATAACTTGCATAGTCCTAGGAAAGGCCATTCAACCACTTAATTGTGGGGCTAAGAACATCAAGTTGTGAGCAAAGGTTGGAACACCTCCCTTTTGACCTTAGGTAGAATGTGTTTGAAGTGTCTTCGATTGTACTAGACCTGTGAAAACATTTTGGACAAACACATTGTGCTATTATTTTCTATCATTTGGACTTGTCACAATTGCTTATATCCCTCAAGGTTGCTTTGTCCCTTGTAGGATTGTTTTTAGACTTTTGTTTGTTCCCTTGCTTGAGTATGAAAATCGGTTCTTTCCTTTGAACAAGTTGGTTAACCAAGTCATCACTTCTATAGACTATGTCCCATATCTCCAAGCACAAGAAAGCCAAGATCCCACTACCTTTTGCCTATAGAGAAAGGAAAGAAACCAATCGAAAAGCTAGGAAGTATCAACACACTGTCAAATCTATTCAACAAGAGCTCCAAGATCAAGAGAAAGTTGACAAGATTGTCTTCAATAACAAGCTCTCTAATTACTTGTGTAAGCTTGGCATAAACCGAGACTTTGTCAACTTTGAGACCTATGATTAAACCTTCCTCTTTCATATATCCTTCATCATCTTAATCTTTCATAATCCATCTCCACTCTTACTAGAGCATGACATCATTTCCTTGGACCTAAATCAATCCTTTCTCTTCATTATCCTTTGATCCATCTTCATCAACAAACCTAGGTGGAAAGACTTATCAAAGTGTTTTAGAGATCCTAATCTTTAATCAAAATCAAACTTTGTCACTTGAGAACATCAGTCTATCTTAAGTGGCATAATCTAATCAATCATATCCCCTTCTTTGCTTGTGATCATTAGTCTATCTACAAGTACAACGAAGGTTTTATCATTGCTTTTCACAGGATCTCTTTTTCACTAAGGTTGTCCTAAACCTTTGAACCCAAATCAAACATTTGAGGCCCCGCCCTTGCTAATCAATCATCAATCCTTCATCAAATCAAATCAATCAAACCTTTGATGCCCTGCCCTCTCGATCAAAACAAGGTCCAAACTGTACTCCTAAACTCATCTCTCTTCATTCTTTTCTTTCTAATCGTATGGTTGTAACCCACTCACAAGCTAAGATGACAAGTCGACATTTTCCAGATAATGAGAATCCCTTTTCCTTTGTACCTCTTGGAGGTTTTGGGATGCCAGATATGACTAATCGAGTAGAGATTGAAAATGAATATGTTGAACAAGTTGAGCAATCTGAAATACTACCAAATCCACAAGTTGATGACTTTCTCAAAGATCCATGTAATGTGGAGATGATTGAGAAAGTGATTCGAGCTAAGAAAATAGATATATTTATGAACCTTGTCCATGATGGGGTCATAGTTCTTGAGACTTTTGATGAATCACTATTGTATAACAATATTACTAAAGAAGGTGTCTCCATAGCAACTGTTGTTGTAGTTCATACTACGTCATCACAAGACAAAGATAAGGTCATTTTTAGTGGGCCTTCTACATCAATACCTATATCAACAACACAACCAACATTTCAATTAACACCTGAACAAATTCAGCAAATTATCAGTGCTATAACTAATACCACTTCACACAGTAGCACTCATACAATGACAAATGCATCTACTCCTTTTGACGCTAGTGTTTTGAATGTGGGTCAAACATCATTGCTAGGAACATCAATTCCCTAATCTTCAGTTAACTACGTTTCATCATTCTTTGGTGTTGCTTCTGGGGTCCTAAAAACATCTACCCCAGCACTATCACAAGCTTATCATCATGTACCTCTTCCCACACTTGGACTTACATCAGCTAGGTTTTTGACATCACAATTTGGAGGAGGACAAATTTTTGGTTCACATCTTACAAATCACAATGCTCCTAACTTGGCGAATCAAATCAATGAACTTAAAAGCCTTATCCACAACATGCAAAGAGGAGGTAAAAAGGAATTTTCCTTTGAAGAAATATTCCCTTACCCATTCAATAAATCAATTAATATGATGCCTTTCCCTGCAAACTTTGAGATCCCTAAATTTGATAAATATAAGGGAAAGACATGTCCTATCCAACATCTCAAAGAATTCTACGTTGCCTGTCAAGAGGTCTCCCATAATGAAGATTACCTTAAGAGATTGTTTACAAGGAGTCTTGGAGGCCCAACACTTGAATGGTTTATGAATCTACCTCCTGGATCTATATCCTCTTTCCCTGATCTTGCAGAGAAATTTGTTGCACAATACTCATATAATATCAAACATCAAGCATCCTTAAGTGACTTATGCAACACTAAGAAAAAGAATGGGGAAACTTTTGCTAGCTTCCTACAAAGGTGGAGACACCTAGCTAATAGAATGCCTTGGAAAATGCCAGATAATCATCTTATTGACATCTTTACATGAAATTTGATACCTGAAATGTCTTTCCAAATGAAAATGGCTGCTCCTGATACTTTTGAAATGATTGTTAGGAAGGGAAAAATAATTGAAGATGGTCTTTTATAAAAGGGTGCCATTAAACACTATACTCCCTCTCCTAACAATGACAAACCAAAATTTTGGACTAAGAATAAAGGGGTAGTCAATGATGGAGTGATTGATGCTAAACATGTTAAGAAAGTTCAAGCATCTAACCAAGGTAATTTTAATCAAGGCAATGGAAACAATCAGAATCATAATCAACAAAATCAAGACACCTTTCAACAACAATCTCACAATCAGGGCTATCTATTCCCTCACAATAATAATAACAACAATAACAATAATTCTACTTCACGTCCCCGATGACAATTCACTTCTCTTGCAGAACCCCTGGATGTTATTTTTCAAAAGCTTGTTGATCAAAATATGATGATATATCCTAATACCCAACCATATGATGACAATCAACCCAAACCTGCTTGGTATAAGGATAACGAATATTGTGAATATCATCGCAGCAAAGGTCACGATATTAAGAAATGTATGAAATTTAAACACTAAACCTTATTGATGATGGAAAAATTGAGGTTGAAGGTCATACGCCGTCATCATCCAATGCACAACTTAAGATCTACAATCAGCCATTCCCTAATCATAATCAAAATAATGCCTCATCTTCCAAAAATGTGTCCTATGACTACACTACCAATAACATTCAAGGCTCTAAAATCCAAGATAATGATTGTTGTGGCATTGAATCTCTTTGTGGCCGCATAGAAGAATATGACAATCATGTGTGCACTCTCAAGCTTAAAGCTATTGATTGAAATGCTACCACTAGAAGAGGAAGAATTATTGTTCAGGCTGTTGATCCTCCCATTGCACCATCCACATCTTCTAGGCCTGCTTCACGCTATGACCTCTTGGCACAACTAGGGAAGACTCCCACACAGATATCCATACTTGAGCTACTTCATACATCGCCTATACATAAAGAAGTCCTTGAAAAAGATCTTACTGAATCTCGAGTCCCTGAAAACATCAATGCCTCCCAATTCCAAGCTATGATTGGGAATCTAGCTGCACAATCACATCTTGTTTTCACAGACAAAGACTTTCATGGTTCTGACCCTTATCATAATAAGCGTCTTCACATTGAAGTCATCATTCACTCCACCAAAATAAAAAGAGTCTTGATAGATAATGGATTTGGGTTGAATCTTTGCACTATGAGAATGATAAGGAACATAGGACTTTCAGAAGATCTCATTAATATAACAAAATGCATTACTATAAAGGCCTATGATGATAGAGAAAGAGAATCCAAAGGATTGATCACACTTCCTTTACAGGTGGGCCCTGCTATAATTGAGACTTCTTGTCATGTTCTTGATCTAGATCTCCCTTATAATATACTTTTGGGAAGACCTTGGATACACGCTATTTCAGGTGTACCATCTACATACCATCAATGTTTGAAGTTTCCACATCATGGACGTGAAATTACTATCCCTGGAGATCAAGAACCATTTCAGTACTACAAGAATTTGGAAGCAAAGTAGTCTTATTACTGTCCTCTGAATGAATTAAAGGCTTCCACTAAACCTCCTAAAAATCTCCCATTGAAGAAACAAATAAGGTATTTGATAAAGGAAAAGGTAAAGCCCCTAAGGAGAAGATTGTTGAATCAGAAAAGAAAGTAAAATTTACAGATCAAGGAATGAGAGAGTATAAATTTGAGAGTTCCTTATGCATTGGACAACTTCCATTGTCCCCAAGGTCCTTTGGTAAACCTAAACAACTTTTTCCTAAAGGCAATAAGGAAACTATGACATGCAAAAAGACTACTTTTGAACACTGGGGATCCCTTGCAGATGAACACATGGAGAATGATGTATTATCTTGGCTTTTCAATGATGATGAAGAGAAACCAATGGAAATTCCTAAGGACAAATACCCAAAGGTCACTCCTATTATTGAAAGCATGGGATATCATGGAACTGGCCTAGGGGCAAATGAAAATGGGAGAAAGACAATTATTAAAGCAACTAGCTATCCTCGAGGCCAAGGATTGGGCTCCCTAGAAACCAAGGTGTCTTTGGCTGAGGACTTTTGTTCAGCTGAAATTGACTCAGACAACGATGAAGAGTTCTATGAAGTCCCTTTCTAATATATCGAAGATGATCTCATTGAATCTAACTGTGTCCTAACCATTATTGCCATAGACCTTTCATCCCCCACCCTTCCCTTCAAACACCCCAAACTCATCAATTGGGACCAACAAGATTCACCACCAGATTTAGACATATGTCATTCGGATGAGGCAGTACTCGCACTATTTGGACTTAAGAATCTCCAAGATCATGAGCACAACATAGTCTATAATGAGAAAGCCTACTTCGGTAGCCAAGTCAATTCTCTTAGTCGCAAAAGTGAAAATGAAAATAAAAATAAAAAAGAAAATAAAACACCCTCTGGTGAAAACCTCCCTGAGGCATCTTTGGGTGACGAAAAAGAGAAAATAAAGGACGCATCCTCTAGTGAAAACCTTTCTAAGGCGCTAGAGGAGGGAGAAGTTGACTTGCCATTCATGTTTGAAAAATCCTCTATCCTAATTGAAGATACAATAGAGGTCAATCTTGGTACTACAAATAATCCTAAGATCACATACATAGTAGCATCACTCAATGAGAAAGAAAGGAAAGAGATGACTGAGTTTCTTTGCAAGATACAAATAAATTTTGCATGGTCCTACAAAGATATGCCTGGTTTGGATCATGATCTTGTAGTACATCATCTTACAGTGGATTCTACAATAAAGCATGTCAAGCAAAAATTAAGAAAGATGCATCCTCAAGTTGCCTTGCTTGTTAAAATGGAATTACAGAAAATGCTAGATGCTGAATTTATACGACCTATAGATTATCCAGAATGGGTCTCTAACATTGTACCAGTGGGTAATCCTTTTGGGGGCATAAGAATTTGTACTGACTTTAGAGATCTCAACTTGGCATGTCCTAAAGATGATTTTCCACTACCTAACATTGATATTATAGTGGATTTGATTGTCGAACATGAGATGCTATCTCTTATGGATGGTTTCTCTAGATATAATCAAATTAGGATAGCAACTAAGGATCAACACAAGACAAATTTTACTACACCATGGGGTACATTTTGCTATTAGGTAATGCCTTTCGGTCTTAAGAATGCAGGAGCTACCTATCAAAGAGCTATGACAATGATCTTTCATGATCTCCTTCATGTCATTATGGAAGATTATGTAGATGATTTGTTTAGGAAATCCAAAACAAGAGAATCACATATAGCCATCCTTTCCACAATCTTTGAAAGATTGGAAAAGTATAAGGTAAGGTTAAATCCTAAAAAATGTGTCTTTGGCGTTCAATCAGGTAAATTGTTGGGGTACATTGTGTCTTGACGAGGGATTGAGGTAGATCCCAAGGGGGTGAAAGCCATCTTAGATATGCCACCCCCAAAGACATTGAATAAACTTCATCGTTTGCAAGGCCGACTTTAGTCTATTCATAGATTCATCTCTCAATTGGCAGATAAGGTGCATCCTTTTTCACATCTCCTGCGTAAAAATAATAAGTTCTTATGGGATTGTCTTTGTCAAAAGGCATTTGAGCATTTGAAACAATATCTAGCTAACCCACCAATGCTGGTCCCACCTATTCCAGGTCAACCTCTAATTATTTACATATCTGCTACATCAGTTGCGCTTGGTGCCCTTCTTGCACAACTAGATGATAATGGAAAAGAGCATGCTATTTATTACCTTAGCAAAACACTTGTTGGTTATGAATTGAACTATACTGCTATTGAGCAAGCATGTTTGGCTGTGGTATTTTGCACACAAAAACTACGTCATCACATGCTTAATAATAAGACAACTTATTGCTAAAGTTGATCCTCTTAAGTATCTCTTGTCAAAAGCTGCTCTCACTGGACACACAACAAAATGGGTTATGATCTTGAGTGAGTTTGACATTGTTTATGTAGATCGAAAATCTATCAAAGGCCAAGTAATTGCAGATCAATTAGTAGAAGCTCCTGTTCAAGGTGATCATCCCATTGTTACAGACTTCCCAGATGAATCAATCATGACTATCACCTCAAGCATACAGTGGAAACTTTATTTTGATGGATCTTATACACAAAAAGGCTCAGGAGTAGGATTCTTGTTTGTGACACCACAAGGAGATCTCATTCCTAAGTCTTATAAGCTTACATTTCCTTGCACAAACAATATTGTAGAATATGAAGCTCTAGTAGCTGGACTTTGTCAAGCTATTCGTTGGAAGATCTCTAACTTGCTTGTATTCGGTGATTCTCAATTGGTTGTCAAACAAGTTAATGATGAGTTTCAAACAAAGGATGACAAGCTCCTTCCTTATCGCTGCATGGTTGAGGATCTAAAGGCACACTTCACATAAATAAATTTTCAACATATCCCAAGATATAATAACAAAGCAGCTGATGCAATGGCTACTATTGCCTCTTTGATAGATATGCTAGAAAATAGTCAAAGGTGTGAGTTTCTTGTTGAGAATCTTATGGTCCCTGCCTATGACCAGATGGAGTCTGAGATGGTATGTGAAATTGTTGGTCCCGATTCCCCTTGGTACCAAGATATTTATTCTTACCTTCATGATGAGATCATCCCACTTACCCTTTCCACTAATCAATGCAAAACCTTTATCCGCCAAACTTCCCGTTACACTATCCTGGGTGATACCCTTTTCCGAAAACACTTCAATGGAACTCTTCTTAGATGTCTGAATTCAGAGGAAGCACAAACGGCCTTAGAAGAAGTACATCAAGGAATCTGTGGGGCTCATACCAGTGGACTCACTTTAGCTAAAAAGTTGTTGCGTACTGGATACTATTGGCCAACTATGGAACAAGATGCATACCACTCTGTAAAAAAATGTGTTCCTTGTCAATAGCATGGTGATTTGATACATGCTCCCGCTCAAGAGCTCCATCCCACCATCACACCTTGGCCCTTTTCACGATGGGGTTTTGACCTTGTCGGACAAATATACCCTAATTCTTCCAATGGCCATAAATATATCCTTGCTGCTATTGAATACTTTACTAAATGGGTTGAAGCCATACCCCTCACTTATACTACAGGCAAGCAGATTTTCAAGTTTATCTTAAACTACATCATCTATTGCTATGGCATCTCGCAAGATATCCATATAGATAATGGAACCCCTTTAAAAAATCAAGATGTCACTGAGCTTTGCAGAAAATTTGGCATAACCCAACATTGTTACAACAAGTATTTCCCACAAGGTAACGATCAAGCAGAGGCTACTAACAAAACTATCTTAAACATCCTCAAAAAGATAGTCGATGATGCTGGCTGTGATTGGCACCTTAAGCTAAATCCTTCTCTTTGGGCCTACCGTACCTCCATACGTACCCCCACTGGCGCCACCCCCATTTTCCCTTATTTTTGGTTCCGAGGTTGTACTTCCCATAAAAATTGAGCTTCCCTCCCTCATAATCTCCCTAAAGAATCTGATAGCTGATGAGTATCAAGTTGCCCACTTACAAGAGTTGCAAATCCTGGATGAACGACACCTTAATGCCCTGAACCACCTTCACGTGTATCAAAATCACCTTCACTTGTAGTTCAGTAAGAAGATCAAGCCCCGAGAATTTGAAGTTGGTGATCTAGTCCTACAACATAACATGAGAAATCTCAAGAACCATGAGAAGAAAGGAAAATTTGAGCCAAATTGGTTAGGGCCTTTTGTGGTTACAGCAAAATTTGGCTCAGGGGCATATCAGATAGCTACACCAGAGGGAGATCCACTCCCCGATCTATGAATATTATGCATTTGAAGAGGTTCTACACATGAGAATCAGCAGTACCTGTGTCCAGTAATTTATGATCCTGAAAAAATCCTAAAAATTATAAAAAAAGTCTTGAAAAAATCCTAAAAATTATAAAATGTCCTGAAAAAATCATCATCTTGGTGAAAACCTAGCAAATAGGCACCTTGATGACAAAAAAAAAAAAAAAAAGCAATAAAAATTCGTCCAATGGTGAAAACCTGGCAACAGGCACCTTGGATAAGGACCATAGTGAAAACCGCTTGTCGGCGCCATGTGTAGTTCACCTAGATCCATCATCTATTAGGATACTTTCCCATGTCTGTCCTTTCATTCCCCTCCTATGTCTATGCGGGAGGCTAACCAAGTTCACCTTCCATCTCACTCACTTTGCACACACTCACCTATGCAGTTGACCCAATTCTCTTGAGCTCCATTGCGATCGGTAACACTCTTTCAAACCCACTGACCACATGTGCCCTATCAAAAACATATGGAGACTACTTACCCTTGTTGTCATTTGATCTATTGGTTTTTCCTTGACAATTATAAACAACCTTGAATCAATCATCATTGGCCCTTCAGGATACATCTTTCCTAAAAGGACTCATCCAATCCTAAATCTAAGTATCAACTTTGTTCTGGGCAAGAACTATGGACTGAATGGCCACTTGGTCATGAGGCCTTCTTTTTGTTTTATCTTTTTGTGTTCAATCACACCTACTCTGGATGACCTGGATCTTTATATCTTGGTTTGTTTATATAGGTTTTGGGGTTGATTCACATCTTTTTGTGGTATGATGTGTCTTTTTGTTTGAGTGTCTGGTCCACGCATCTGAATCATGTTATCCTTGTTTATTTAGCATGTGGTACATGATTCCTATGCAACATAAAAATAGGATATGCTCTCCCATGTTGACACAATGATAGTCTGCATTTAGATTCATTTTGCATTGGAGGCCTTCTTTTATTCACTTCCTCTATCCTCACCCTTCCTTTTCAAGAAAATTGTCAAAATTAATTTTTTGGTCAATTTTCTCGAGGGGGCACCATCCTCTTCCTGTCGTTGCTTAGGCACAACTCCTGGGGAATCTTGTTTTCTTCTTCTTTGACGCGATGCCGATTTTGACACCGCATCAAAGAGGGGCAAAATGTAGACACCTAAAATTGTCCATTCACACTAATATTAATTTTTATTAATATTTGTCCTTAACATTATAGTTAATTTTTATTAATTAACTATATTGTTATATTCCTCTATTTATTTAATTAAATAAAATCATTTTCCTTTTGCACTCTAATATTAATTTTTATTAATATTCACCCTTAACATTATAGTTGATTTTAATTAATTAACTATATTGTTATATTCCTCTATTTATTTAATTAAATTAATTTTAATTAAATAAATTTATTTTCCCTTTGTATTTAAATTTTATTTAAATACGATAATATATTAAATTTAATTTAATATATTATGCCTCCATTTCCCTTTATAAAATAAATTTTATTTATTTTATTCCTCCACTAGCCTAAAATTCTTCCGAACCATGATTAAATTAAATTTATTTTAATTTAATTCATTTTCCCCTTTTCCTATGCTTACCTTTTTCTAATATTCCTCTAATCTTCATTTAAAGGTGGATTACCTCTAAACATGTGCACAATCACCTTTTCCAAGGTGGCCACCTCTCCATCTTTTTTCTCCACCAATCATTTTCAAATATTTTTTTCCCTCTCAAATGAAGTTTGACTTCTGCCACTTCACCTTTTTTCAAACCCTACCTAACATTATTTTGCCTCTTAATCCTAGCCACTCATTTCTTTTGCCTCTTAATCCTATCCACTCATTTCTTTTTGCCTCTTCATCTTTTCCAAACCCTAACTAACCTTTAATCCTAGCCACTCATTCTTTTGCCTCTTAATCTCCACTGTCCATTTCTTTTCATTTTATATAAAAGAAGGCCTCTCTCTCATTTGTAGGCTACTAAGAATTTTGCAAGCATAATCATTCTAATCATTCTAAGCATTCTAGCAATTTAGTATTGTAGCATTTCAATTTCTTAGCATAGTTTATTTGTATTTTCATTGTTAGTTTAGATTTCCATTCTTTCATCATAGATTAATCTTGATTTCATAGCATAGTTTGAATCTTTTCTTCTCATTCATAGTTAGTTTGCATTTCATTTCTTATTCAAAAAATCAAAATATATTGCATCATCTTGCTTGTGCAATATCTTCTTCATAGATCTTGCACTTACATATCATTGTGAGATTTGGGGCAAGTTTCTCATACTTGTCTCCAAAACCCTCATATTTTATTTTAGAGTTTTGCATTTAGATTGCATTTCATTTGTGTTGGGAGAGCATACCCACAAATAATCTTGAAGAGCAAATCAAACAAGGTTATTGGGTGCCCTTGTTTTAGCTCATTGAGGTTGTAGTGAGAATTACTTATTTTGTTGCATTTACTAACATCTAACGTGATTGTTTGGTATTTTTGATGTTTTGTGTTTGTAGCAAATAGGTCTACATTTTCATTGCATACAACTATATATTATTGTAGTAGGTTTTCCATTTCCTTCTCTTTTTTCCATTTCCTTACCATTTTGTTTGCAAGATCTACTATTGCAGTTTGATAGCTCTTTTTTTCCCTTGACTGCTATCGTAGAACACACAGACTGTCGTAAACCTAGAGGTGATCGTTGGTTCAAGTCCCATCTCCATCGCTGTAAAAAACTTTCACTTTCTCTGCTAGCCCTCAGTAGAAGAACTTAAAAAGACATAAATGAAAACAAATTCTCCTACTGGTATAATCAATCAAACTGGATGGAAGACCCGTGTGCACTTCTTTCAGTGCTTTTTGACTGTAGTGAACACTTTCATATATAACCCACAAGTACTAAGGCCTTGAGAGCATTGTTACCCTATATACGATGTATGTGGAGGATTTGAAAATTAAGGAGCTTCCATATTTTCTGTAGTCAAGGGAGAGTTTTTGGGTAGTAGTGAGGGCAATTGCAAACAAGCCTCATAAGGAATTTTGGATCTCTCTCGTTGATTTGGGCACGTTTATTGTAAAGATTCCTTATTTCTCTTATGTGCAGGTTATAATGTAATTGTGCTTGACATTGATGAGATAATCTTTATGTCGTTGGAAGCTATTGTCCCAATTGATATGGTTCTTATTTTTTCTTTCACTTGATTGGCCATTTTGCTAACCCTGCCCTTAATGCAAATCTTCAATACTTGTGACCTGTGGATTGTAGGTGATGTCTAGACAACACAATATTAGTTTTGATTATGTTTTCTATGAATTTTTTAAATTGTCTATACTAAAATACACTAAATAGCTGGAGATTAAAAATTTCAATAGGACCAACAAATTTAAAATATTCTTCAAAAATCTCTACAACACCCACTAAAGTTTTTTTCCAAGTAATTCTTGCTGTCTCTTATTTCCAACAGCTATTTTGTTGTGTCTATTTAGATTTCAATAGTTCGATCGTCACTACACTTTTAAAATTTCAAATTTATATAAGGGCACATCTTAAACTAGAAGATCGATTGATTCATTTTTTGAAATAAATTTCCAAACAAGCATAAAAAAAATTGCAATGGACCAAAATTTCTCTACAATAAACGGGCAATTCTGTCCGAGCCTTCTGGAATAAACTGTGGATCTTGGCCAACTTCATGGCTGACATTTAACATTTAGGGACTCCTGAAATCAACTAGTGGTTTTTTTTTCCTATAAAACTACCACTGAAATTATGTGATGCGAATACAAGTTAAGTATTGGTTCTGTAAGAATTTTGATATCGCTCTGATACCATGTAAGAATTTGCCTAAGGCAAAGAGTAGAAACCAAGATCTAGAAGCTCAAGAGATAGCACAAGAGAGACAAACATGATATGATCAAATGATCAAATAAAGATAATAGATTGAATGATTGATTTACAAAGTAGGAGTGCCCAAATATATAGGCAATGCAATAAGGCTACATGATAAGGAGATGATAAGATATCACCCACACAAGGTGGAATCACATGTCCACCAAAGGTGGATCATCCTCCAATATGCAATAAAGTATGTGCATTGGATTAGGATGATAATGTGATAAGAGCACTAAAGGTGGATCTCACACACAAAGAGGTATGTGAAGACAACTATCACACCTAAAGTGAAGATTCTCCTAACCATGTGCTAAAAAGAAATGCAAACTCCTAAGTGTCACAATGACAACTAATTATGCAAATGCATTATCCTAAATAAACTTAAGTAAAGTGTAATTAGTGAATATTTAATTACACCAACAGGTTCTTTATACTAGATTTATTTTAACTGTACTGAACTTGTGTTACCCTTGTAGATAACCCTACAGGATGGCCTTGCATCTACACGGTTTTATTTTTAACTAATCTTAATCATGTCAAGACATGAGGTCTAAGCTTACTACCTTTTTCCTATTTTGTTTTGTACCCATTCATCATCTAACAAACAATAACAAATTCACTGTCTACAACTTCCTCTTCACAATGATGCCTATCTATCTGGAGAAGAAATCAAATGTATATCATTTTGAAATAGCACAAAAGATGGTCATGTCTTAATCGAGTTTAGAGTTTGCAAGAACTAGATTTATTAAAGCCCTAACGGCTAGTAAGTAACCCTCCGAGCCTTCTGGAATAAACTGTGGATGTAGCACTATCTACATTCATCTTAGATTAAGCTCCAAATCAATACAAAGAGGACAACACTTTATTCATGGAGATGATCTCAGAAGAAATAGCAGTCAATTCATGGAGAAAGAATAGAAAACCCTAAAAAAATGATTAACTTTATTTCCGACAAATATGAAGGGAAAAACACAATTACCAGAATTGAACTAACATTTGACAGAACAAAATCAATGAGGGCATGAGAAAAGCAAGCATGGCGGCCCCTGCAAAAATATTGCAGCGAATGTATTAACATGTGCATTTCATTCTAAATTTTAGGTACTTCCAGAGGATCTCGATGCTGTTCATGTGAAGAAAGTATTTAAAGCTTCTTTACTTATGAAGATTTCGAAGCTTCCTTTGAAGTGTACTAGATATTAATACGATTATTGCTTAAAACTTGTATTAGATATTAATATGTTTCAATTTGTGCGTGCAGCATTCAAACAACACAATTGCCAACACAAAACATTACACATTAGGTGTTCAACTTTCCATCAGCAAAAGGTACATAATGTTGTTGAGGTCCATATATATTCTTCATAATTTGTGTTACATATTAAAAAAATTCAACTTTTGTGTGCCTCTCTGTAGTTAGCCTGATAGAATTCATTAATTTCTAGCCCAGAAAATATCGAAGTCACACCCTTCTCATGATATAAATCTATGCAGTGCATATTATCTTCTACACTCTGTAAATCAGATGTTACTATAACCTTCTTACTATTATTTTGGTATGAAATTCTGTTTGGTACTACTTTTAACTCATCTCCAATAGTTGTTCTTAAGATAATGGCAAATAATCCACCAGCCAACCATCCATCACCAAGTATCATAGACATCTCCATTGATGATGATTCCGAGCGAACAGTTCCAACGTCAACTGTTGTGTCCACAACAGTCGATTGGATGGGACCTAATAGAACTAATATTATAGTGTTATCAGATATGTTGCGCACAACTTGTGATGATATAAGTGACTGCATAATAGATACGAGTTTGAATGCAAGTAACGTGCAACATATTTAAATCGCAAACATACAAGAAGCTTCAAAGAGATTTCATGTAGTCTGTAAGCAATTGGAGGGACTTTGCACCCTCCTACAAGAATTAGCTTACGACCAATTTTACAACCAAGGAAATGCAGATAAAATTAAAGCTGTGTTCGAAAGATTT
This sequence comes from Chamaecyparis obtusa, assembly GCA_027943335.1. NCBI lineage: Eukaryota > Viridiplantae > Streptophyta > Pinopsida > Cupressales > Cupressaceae > Chamaecyparis > Chamaecyparis obtusa. The sequence continues at coordinate 440,189 of BSBK01003479.1, forward strand.
TTCTGAATCCATGTAATTGTCCACCGACTACAAGATATTTAAATAGTTGTGTAGGTGTTGAACATCCTATCTAAAAGGACATATAGTTTTGTTATATGTAGAGTGTTCATGTTATGTATAACAAATGGAATTCCCTCCAATAATAAGTATTCCATGTTATGTGTTCATCATGATTTTCTCTTGAACAATCTTGGTTCTCAAAACATATATCTACAAATAGATAATTGCATGATCTAATAGATAGGTATAATCCAAATTTAATCAAAACAATTCCAACTAATTTAACAAATTACAATAAAACCTAAGTGGTACAATTTGATTAAAATAGTTCCACATTTAAGAATATTTATTAGCTAAACCAAACACATAAACATTCGATACTACAACTCCCTAGCTGCTACTGCAACCACTCACAGCCCAACTAGCGTTTTCGACTCCTACCAGCAAAATTGCCTCCATCCCTTTCCATGTCTAGATATTTTTGTAGAAGGCCAACTTGATGGAAGATGCTTCCTCTACTCCTCTAATTCTATTCCTGTTGTTACTCCTCTGGTTGGATCTGTTTCCAATGCAGATGACTGATGAAAACCCCACACCTCCAATATGCCCCTTTAAAACTGCCAAGTTTTATAGTTAGTGGCTAATGGATGGTATCATCAATAAGCATTTCAGATTTCTGTAAGATAAAAGAAATAACAGAATCAGATTTCTATAGCATAAAAGAAATAAACGTTGTCCTTATCACTCTATTAGGTTTGTAATAGAGGTTACTTAATATGAAGGTAAACTATTCATTGCAGATCAACTGGAAAATTGGCATCTATCTATTCATGTTCCTTTTTTGGAGTTAAAATAAATTACAACACCTTGGATTTGGGAATCATCAATATGAAAAAGTTTTGAATACGAACTTTTCTTTGGTTTATTGTAATCTAAATTCATGTTACCAAACTAAGAAAAAATTAAATATTACTGCATAATGATTGATATTTACAATTTCAAATGATTTTGCAGCAACAACCACACCTCGTACACAATGTGTACAGATTCAACAGAAGCTATAATAAGCATGAACAACAGTGAACAACCAAATTTGAACATCATGACTACAGAATTGACCACATATGCAATAAGCTTAATCTATAGCAATGAAATGGTTCATCAACCAATTCTATAGATAATAGCAATCTCCAAGTTTGCACGTATGGATAACTGCAACATACGATACAAATTATAGATATCTGATGGAATGCATAGCCAGAGAGCCTCATTACCAATGAGGTACAATCAATTAGTAATTGCAAAAGACATGGTTATTAGAACGCTGATTCGATTGATAAAATACAGTAGCCCAAAAATCAGTACACATAGGTTAGTACAAATAAAGTAGTAAAAAGACCTTGTTTAGTCAATTGCTAATTATTTAAATAAGTTTCTAATGATAGCTACACTTTTGACAACTATATAGGTGGATTGTTATTGGTCAAATTGAGCTCATATTGACAATGCAAGAGATGGTTGGGAAACCACTACCTATTGAACCAGACCAAGATGGCCACACAGTATGAGACATGGGTGAATCTTCATCAAATGCTCCTTAATCTACCAGTACTATGCTACCACAATAATCAGTTCATCACAAGATACTTTTTGGTATACAATCTTCATCAATCAAGTCACAAGCACCTACGACAATTACACCCATTAAGAACTTGAATCCGTATCAGCCAAGCTAGACCATAAAAGCTCATGTCACAATGAAGAAGGAAATACAACAATACACAAACCAAAAAGGACGTGGCCAACTATTCAGCTTTGACATAATAGATATGGAAGGAACTGAAACAAGAGTTACTTGTTTCAATGAGGCAGCCAATATTCACTACCACAATATACACGTGGGTGCAATATATACAATTTTAGGCAGAACAATAAAGACTGCTAATAAAAATTATAACAAATTGAATAGTGGATTGGAGATTTCTCTAGCAACCAACTCAAAAGTGAACCATTGTGAAGATGATTTGTCAATTGCAAAGCAACACTTTGCCTTTACAACTATCAAAGATATAATGGAAACATCCAACAACACAAATATTGATGCAATTGGAGTTGTGACATCTGTCAATTTAACATCAACAATAAGGAGAAAAGATGGGACAGAACTCCAACGCCGTAATATTACACTCTTAGATATGTCTGAGAAATGTATAGATATCACACTTTGTTGACCGATAGCAGAAAAGCTAGGTGGTTAGATAGAGCAACAATACATGAACAAAGAAACAATTGTTCTTGCAGCGAAAAATTGTCGTGTTTCATAATATAATGGAAAAGTGCTCAACACAACAACTAATACGAACCTAGCAATAGACCCAGAAATGCAATAGATAGAAGATTTGAAAAAATGGTTCCAAGAAAGTGGATGTAACTTGCAATCCACTACAACAAGGCACAATGAGACACCTACAAATGCTCCACAAATGACCATCTCAGATATCCGGGGAAAAACTCAAGTTACAACTAAATCCATCCAATGCATGTTGAGAGCAACATCATTATTCATCAAACAAGACAAAATTTGCTATCCAGCATGCCCCAATCAATCAGGTGGACAAGAATGCAAAAAGGCATTGACACAAGATAGAGAAGGAAATTGGTTTTGCTCAAAGTGCAATTTCAATCTGAGTAGTTGTAATTATGGATATACGCTACAAATCAAGCTTCAAGATCATATAGACACAATGTGGGCTATTGCATTTGATCAAGGAGCAACACAACTAATGAAAATGTCCACAAAAGAGCTGTACACCTTACAATTCAACCATGATGCAGAAAAAAATAGTGAACAAATCATAAAAGATGTACTGAACAGGAATTATGTATTCACCTTAACATGCAACCAAGAATTGTACAATAATACAACTCAAACCAATGCAATCATCACAGGGGTGCAAACAGTAGATTTTACTGCTGAAAGTAACAACCTACTATCCAAAATCCAAGAAATGTCCACTGCTAAAAGTGCTACGGCATGATGCCAAAACAAAATGTCCTCTTTCTTGTAAATTCTACTTCAATACAAAAGTGTGTACTCCTCTTCATGTAAATCATTTTCAAATGGTTACTTGAAAATGATATTTTGGTAATGAATGAACTCTTGCTCAACTTTATCTAACATGAATTAATGTAAGGCAACATTTCTTGATTATGAAAACTATCATCATAAATTTTTCAGCACATGTTATTACTGCATACAACATTTACAAAACCTTGAAGTAATCTTGCTTATTCCTCTACATGTAAATTTAATCTTTTTTAGTCCTTTACATGTAAATAGTTATTAGTAAAAAGACAAGATGGAGCTCCCTGTACAAAGATTATCATTTACATAAAATGCTCATTAAATACTATGCTTAGTTTTCTCTATCCTCTCTTCAACATTAATTACTTTCTTATGCCAATGCATACCTCCTTTCTGCAAATAATTTATCTAAAAAAAATAACAGGTTTACAGTCACTAACATATGGAAACTCATAGTGCAACCCATCTAGCAAAAAGTCAGCTTTCTGAGATCCAATGACAGGAAAAAAGAAAAAGAAATCAAGAATACTATGCCCGTAATAAAGATATGATAGCTGCTCGCAGACGGATGAAAATATTACACCAAGATTCAACTACCTCACAACAAATAGAAGCACACAACAATGAAGAGACGCCCACCCAACAACAAACAACTGAATTACAGGAACAACCATTCCAAGATCAACAAAACCCATTACAGCTGTAAACAAGTTGTCTCCTAGGAAATGATCCTTTCGAGCTTCAACAAGAAGAAAGAAGAAAAAGATATCGAGAATACTACGCTCGTAATAAAGATGTGATAGCTACTCGCAGACGGGTGAAAATATTAGAGAAAATTTCAAATTATTTGCAACAACAAGAAGCACAAACTACTACAGAGACAACACCAGAAGAACAAGATGCACAATTACAGAACCAACCATGTGAAGGTCAACAAAGTCAATTACAACAACACAGGAATAGACAAGTGCATATGAGACAGAAAAATGATTATACAAGGGCATTAAGACAATTTCGTTAAAGGATTGATGCACTGATCAACTTGCAAACATGTATTATATGCAAAGAATCATATCTAGGGATGCGTTTCCAATCAACAAACACAACACCCACATGCAAAAGATGCTTCCATGAGAAAGGAATACATCGATTCTCAAATGCAAACAACATGGATCCAGGAGAACAACCACTTGTACTTAAAAGACTAACCCAAGTTGAAGAAATGCTTATTGCTAGGGTCAACCCAGTATTACAAGTGACTTAGAATTTTGGAGGGCAGTATAAATATCGTGGACACACGATAAGCTTTACATAGGACATCAAAAACATTGCAAAAATTCTTCCAAGAAGAATACAAGATCTAGATATACTCATAGTTCAAAGATTACATACAACAGGAGAGTCCTATGATTGTTATGTCAGCAGGAGACACATTATAGAGGCATTGCAATACAAAGTCAAATTTGACCCATACTATAAGGATGTCACCATCAATGTTGAAAATCTTGCAGAAATTCCAGAAACAAGTACAGATATTTCAACAATGCTTAAAACCATTGAGACAACATAAGACATGGTGGTGCCAAATACTCAAATGGAAATTGATGAGGAACTAAATGGAAACACTCAAGCATACACATCGTCATTCATGCCTAAACAACCAAAAACAGCTATAGAGCTAGAGATTATTAAGCAAAAATTGCATCTTTCTAGCAACACAACTGACATAATAAATTGGCCAGAGATAGAATCATCTCTAGTAAATGAATACAACACTGAGGGTTTATTGGATATAGCATTCCCGTCTCTCTTTCCAAATGGAATAGCACAAGTAATGCAACCACGGATAAAGGAAGTGCACATTTATGAGTTTGCACAACATTTAATGAGGTTCCATGACAATAGATTTGGAAGGCATCCCTGCTTCAGATATTTCATCTTTAATCTCATGTGTAGACATCATAGTCAAGCAGTGGCAACCATATTCATCAAGAGAAATGTAGAAGAAAACATACCTACCACTATAGAAAACCTTCGTGCACACCTCACAAATTTGCCAGACAACCAACTTGCAAATGAACTTATGCACTATGGTTCTTCAATGCGAGGTACACAACCATATTGGAACAGCCGACGTGCAAAATTGACAGACATGATCAATCAAATAGGATCACTGACTCTTTTCTTCACACTGAGTGCCACAGATACAAAATGGCCAGATTTACATCAACTAATCTCAAATGGTACTCCGCCCAAAATGTTATCAAATAAACAACGAATGGAGAACATTACTAATAATCCTCATACTGTAGCATTGTACATGCATCACAGATTTACAATATTTCGTGAAGAATTTATTGAAAAACTATTGGATGCAAAAAATTATTGGTACAGAATAGAATGGCAACATAGAGGAAGCACACATATACATGGGGTAATCTGGATAAAAAATGCACCTAATATGGATAAACTTAATTGGAACAATACTACATAACTTGAAAAAGCATGAATGTTCTTCGACAACTATGTGACTGCTTGGAACCCTCGCGACGAACCACGTAGAAACAACACAATCTTTCGATCTCCAACTGATGATCCATGCTTGCTCGATACACAACAGATACAAACTACAGAACCCAACCATGACTACGAAGAAATAGTAAACAGAGTCCAAAGACACACAAAATGCAAAGAAGGCACATGCCTAAGGAAGAAAGGTTCAAAACTAGAGTGTCGCTATAAAGCTCCACGGAAAGAACAAACAAACTCCACCATAGCATATGATAACAATGGGAAAAAAAGGTATGAGCCTACAAGGAATGATGACAGACTTAACATACATAATAAGGACATGTTGAAGATCTGGAGAGCCAACATAGATTGCCAACCTATTATCTCACGAGAACTAGTGCTCAAATACATTGCCAAATATGCATCAAAAGCAGAAAGAACATCTGAGACATACAGTAATATGTTGAAAAGAATATCTACAACCCAGCAAGCAAACAATCCAGCTCTCACAGCATACAGAAAATTCATGACTAAAGTTGTAGCTGAGCATGACATAGGAGCACAGGAAACATGTCACATGCTTAAAAAATTGCCACTTGTAATTTGCAATCGTCCTTTCACATCATTGAATGTTGGACAGAAAATGTTTCAGTGGATCACAAACACATCAGGAACAAACCAAATTCAAGCTACCTACTTGCAAGCATACATTCAGAGGCCTCAAGAGCTTGAGATGATAATACTTCTCGAATCTGCATGCTCTTACACCTTTTCGGCAAACCACAGACATTGTAAGTGGAAAGAAAGACAACAAAAAGCAATCGTTAGAGTTTACCCAAAGTTCAACAACATTCCACATACTGACTCAAAGCATTTTGAAATATTTTGTTGGAGTGAGCTTCTCTTATATAAGCATTTTTGAGATATAGAAAATGACATTGGAGTAGATAAAGATTCAATTATTGCGAATTGGAACAACATGAATGCAACTGGATATGATGCTTGGCATGTCAATCACATCACCCAAAATGAAACAAACTCAGAAGAAGAAGAAGAAGAAGGATGCAACAATGACACAAATAACCAAGCTCAGATTCAAATGAATGAATGGCAGTTCTTGTCACAAATGGGCCCCTCAAATAATAGCACCATCAACGAACTTGACATGCTTGGTAGGTGTGAATTTGACAAAAACACATGGGATCAAAATAACATACCACAACATCTACATGAAATTGCAACACAATTCATATATTCAAAAAAAATAAGTGCACAAGTAGAGAACACTCTACAAGACTACCATGTTCCAAGCTATACATTATCAAAAAACCAAGAAGCAGCTCTGATGATAATTAAAGAGCACAGCAACTGTGTACTTACTACACCACTCTATATGATCATTCAAGGTATAGCAGGCACGAGGAAATCATACTCAATTCATTGCATATGAAATGCACTAAATATTCATGGTCAAAAACAACAAAAAACAACTCCTCACACTAGCTCCTACAGGTGTTGCAACATTCAACATAAATGCATCAACTATACATACAACACTCAGGATACCTATCAAACAAATGCAGCCACTACAAGGACAAGCATTGACAATATTCCAAGAAGACTTAAAGGAAGTAAGATACATTCTTATTGATGAAATCAGCTTCATTGGCCCAAAGCTACTACTGAAAATAGATAGTAGACTACGACAAGCATTTCCTCAAAATCAGCAACTATGCTTCGGTGGACTTTCAATAATCCTGGTTGGTGACCTTGCTCAACTACCTCTAGTGATGGACAAGCCTCTGTACACATCCCATTCTATTACTAGAACATTGTGGGAGCAGTTCACAACAGTTATCACATTGCAAACAATATTCCGCCAACAAGGTGACAATATAGTGCAAACATAGTTTCGCCAACTGTTGCAGAACATACAAAATGCAAAACCAACAAAAGAGGACTGGGAGCTCCTAATTTCATGTTCAGAGAAATATATCACATCAAATGAGAAAGAAGAATTTGACAAATCAGTGCATCTCTTTGCTACAAATGATCTAGTCAAACTACACAACAAAAAAATGTTAAAATAGCTAAATTGTCCAATTGCAATAAGTGTAGCAATCAGGACTAGAAGCAACACAGAATATGCAACTACTGATGAACAGCTTGAAAAGGAAATTCTGCTCTGCAAAGGTCAATGCATCATGCTCACAACAAACATATGGACACAAGCAGGTCTTGTAAATGGAGCATTGGGTGAAATAATTGAAATAGTTTACAGCCTTGGTTCCAAACCCCCTGATCTACCACTTTATGTTTTAGCAAGGATCGATAATTATAGTGGTCCACCATGGAAAGTAGACGATCCTAAATTAATACCAATAACTCCAGTATCATTGGGCATGCGAAGGGAAATGCCACTAATAATGGCATGGGCTTTAACCATACACAAATCACAAGGGCTCACACTACAAAAAGAAACAATTGACATTGGAAAAACAGAAAGGCAAGGACTGACTTTCACAGCAATTTCCAGAGTCAAATCATTAAATAATCTTCACATTCAACCACTTTTCTCCTTTGAAAGATACTCCAAAATGGAAAATAATCCATATACAATCATAAGGAAAAAAAAAGAAGCTTGATTAGAGAAGCTCATCCTCACTACAATCAAGGTACACAACACTTTTTTCAAATATGCTTTCAAATGAAACTAACTATTCAATTTTGTTGAAAAAAAATATATGGAAATCTAATTTATGTATAATGATATGATCATGTAGGATTCTCAGAAAATTCATTCAACTAAAGCCATGCAACAATAACACAATAATTACCATGTGAAGGAGACAATGGTATTATCTATACAAATGTATCCAACTCATATGTGTTGTTAAAAAATGCTTCAAATTGATACTAAGATTCTTTCCTAACACATAGCTTGATAATGCAAACTTATTTAACTGTCATTAATGTTCAACATTGCAAGTTAACAAGAAGAATAATAAACAGGTTACACATCACAACAACAATCTTCTCCAACAAGAAGATACAATCAGAAGGTACTCATACACAAATCTATGCAGGTAACAACTATAACTATTTACACTCTTACACGTCAAAAAAATATGTTTGTATTTTCACCAATATGGCTGTGTACATTTTATTGTGTAACACAAGTGCAGCAAAGAAACAAAACAACACTTACAGATGGGATGACACTTCAAAAAGCAATGCTAAAGATAACTCGACATGAAATCTGGTTGTGTAACTGCTCTTTCAATAGCATAAATTCTTTTACAATTCTAATAAAAAATTACTCATCTATTCAGCAATTGAAGATTTAAGTTTATTTATAAGTCACAAATGAAGTCTTCTTTGAAAGACCAACTATTTAACTCTTCATTCTGTACAGAGGGGAATGGGAAGTGCATTGGAAACGCTATGTGGACAGGCCTACGGGGCAAAAGAAAAGCACCTGCTTGGGGTTTATGTCCTCAATGCAAGAGGACATGGACATCCTTTACAATGGAAGCTTTGCATGATGTTAAACTTATTTTGTAAATTCAAAAAACTATGGTTGTGAACAGCTTGGACTATTGGTCCTTCGAAATGCTTGTGCCTCTTGCCCAATCCAAAACTTGAGACATCTGTTCTTTCAATCTGGTATGTCTGTTTAATGAGATAATTTGAATTATGAAGTTTGGATTTAGAATTTTAATGTTTCAAAATTCTTTTTTATGAGTTTTATGTTCAATCAATATTGAGACTTGCCCACAAGTCACAACCTATGATAAAAATCTAAAATACATACATCCTAAACTACGTAAAAATAGTACACCATATGTTCCTATCAGCGAAAACATTGCACCTCGTTGGTGCAAGTGCTAGTTTAATTTATATTTGTTTTTGTTATTGAAATTTTCTTTGTTCTAGAATAATTAGATTTGAATCTTTATTTTTAACCTATGTAATAAAATAACTTTCAACTTAAAATGTAAATAATTTTTTTTTAGAGAGACCTTGGATTACTCATTTCTTGTCAATAATTCTAGGATAGCATGTGTCCTTAGAGATTTATGCTTAGGGTTGCATGCCATTTGATTAAAATATGATAATCATCTTTAAGACATAATCAATGTATCCATTAAACACTTGAGGCAAATAGATTGAGAGGAACAAAGGGGAAGATAGATGGGATAGAGTGGAGAGAGATAGAGAGAAAAAGAGAAATAAAGGAAGAGAGAGAAAGAGGAGGGAATAGAGAGATTAAAAGGTGATGAGAAATGCAGATATAAAGATGAAGACAAAGATATAAAGAAGAGATCTATATCTCTTTGTCATATACATATATCACTCACACAGACAAGTTCCTATCTCTCCCTTGATGTCTCCATCTTTCTATATCTCTATCTCTCCCTTTCTCTCATTGTTCCCCTCTTTCTATCTCTATCTCTCCCTCTCCCTCTTTCTCTCTCCTTCCATCTCTCTTCTCTCTCACATCCCTCTATATTTTTAATCTCATTCATATTCTTTAAATTCCTTTACATCTTAACATTCAAAACAATTTAATTGAGAACATTAAATGTTATTTTTCTCAAATTAATTGTTATGAAGAATTAAATAGTTTATACCAATAAGTTTGTAAAATTTGTATTATTGAACTAAGTAATAAAATATCTGTGAGAGACTTGGAATTATAAAAATTAGTTTTAGTGTTGGAAGAAATTTCAAGTCACAATTTTAACCACACCTGTATTAATATGAAAAACATTGTTATTTAACTTGGAGGAAAAAATTTCAGCAGCATTGAAGTGATGCAAACTTTTATGAAACAATGATGATTTCTTAATCATATTCACCTGTTTTAATTTCCACCTAATTTGGAATGCTAAAGAAAATAATATTGCTAATATCTTTATACCAATTTACAATAAATTGTCATTTTATTCTTAAAATAGTCCCCTACTCTGCTTCAATACATGAATCATTTGCTCTTATCTAGAAAGACTTTTTAACCTTTTTAAATATGCTTCATCAAACCAAAGCATAATTGCTCTCTTGACTGATTTATCTGAGCCATGTCATTTTTTACATGACTATATTAAGTTTTTAGAAGATGGTATTCTGTTATAGACAGTTAAAGGTTTAGTTTATGCCTCTTTTTTTCATTTTTAATTATTACAGTTAAAGGTCCTAGAATGGAATTAAGAAAAATACACTGCACCAAAACATTTTTACAACCATAATATTTGGTATACAAAGGTTTTGAAATAATATTCTAATACCCTTTTCTGTCCATGTGGGCATTTCAAGACTTGGATTAAGAAAGAGCATTCTGCAATCTATTCATATACAAAGCAAATTACAAAGTTGGACACTCCAGCTCACAAGCTCATAACAGCTTTACTGAATTCAATATGGCATTATAGATCTAGGAATGACAACTTCTGCAATGTTCTTGTGCCATGGGTCTGAGAGATGAGTAGCCAGGTTCTCCAAAGGTCCAGTTCCAGGGTTAGCTGAGGCTTGTACACAGAATCCTACAAAAGCTAAGAGAGCAAGACGACCTACAAAAAAAACACAATATCATTATGTCAGAGAAAGATAATTCTACAGACCAGTTTCCACCAAACTGATTGTTTAAAACATTGGCATTTACAAACCCAAGGGGAAACTCAGAAAACTGACATGTTAAACAGGCTTCTGAATTTCCCATTAGGTTTGGAATTTATTACCAATGCTCTTACTTATCAGACCCCTTAACAGTGTTAACCTATTTTCTTAATCTGTAGGTATAAAGAGTAAAACATGAAAATATGTGTCCCTATATTGCATTTGCTTGGTATTTACCGTGTCCTATGTGTGATACTTTGCAAAAACAAATATACAGAATGAATCAATATATGCTCAAGCATATTATAAATCAAATTTCAAAGCTTAGCAGTTCCTTGTAGTTTTTCAGAAAAGGTGGAAAAGAATTATGTCACTGCAAAGGCTTTCCAGTCCTCAGGGGCACTGAAAACCAAATTCATTCACTGCCAATTGACGGTGAAACCTATAGTTGAATCTGATGGTCTCTGTTAATTTTCAGTAAATTTCAATCTGCTGAAAAATAATTAATGGAGGAAAGAGATGTGCTCACCATTTTTCAGCTCTTTCACTTTCATTTCCTTGAACTTTGCAGGATCCTTTGAGTATCCAAGAGGATCAAAAGCACCACCAGGATATTTTCTCTTCTCAAGGTCAGGCTCTATATTTCTTTGGTTCTCAACAAAAGCAATTGCAAGGAACTCGATAACAAGAACAATGGGAAGTGTACCCCATGGGACTGGAGCACCAAAATAGGTTGCTTGGCCACCAGGTTGTGCTGCCCATTTCTGAGCATCTATCCAGTTACCCAGGCCTAGTGCTTCAGGTATCAACATTCCTGGCTGCAAAGGGCAACATAAAAACTTTAAGGTTAAGATTAGACACACAAATCCACTTCATTGATTTCAGCAGCACAGGGAAGACAAACAATTACTAGAATTCGCAAAGTAATATCTAGATGGGTGCATTAGAATCCATCAATCAAAGAGAATATGATGATTAAATAAAATTTAAATAATTCATTTCGCTAGTTACAATGTAACGAGTGCCAAAGGCCCCATTAAAGCTCATCAGAGATGGGTTGTTCATGTAAGACACTACTCATGAGAGATGAGAGATGATCTGATGGGACATTAAAGGAATGTTTGAATATTAAATACTCTACAACCTGTTGGTTCCTGGATAGGATTTTACATTCCATGAGATACCAATATGCTTATGACTGATGTTAAGGAGAGGTTAATTCCAAATATGGGAAATCTATAAGCAACTCGACCAACTATAGGGACAAGACTGCCCTCTTCACTTCTGGCTCTGCAAAACCAAGGCGGGTACACCTGATCCAATAGATATAACTCTATTCTTTACCTAATACTGGATCTTACAACAGATATCAGTGAGAAAGTACTAAACAACAACCTATTGTTCATTGACTCTCCATCACTGGGTAGAATGATTGCATAAAATAAATAAAACTTTAAAAGACTGGTATTGATTAAATGTTTCAGGATTACAAGATTTTGATCATTCCTCACAAAGCGAAGATGGGAACATACAGACTAGTGCCTTATCCATTGGGCAAAGTTTTTAGAAGACAGAATGAATACAACAATATTTTGAATGATATTGGTCTTTAAACATAAATACAAACACTTCAACTCTTTCCTACTTATAGAAAATCCTTAAATAGATTCAGTAAACATGTATCCCACCCTGAGCAATATTTAATCGAATCCTAGATCAAAACTCAAAGCCAAACACATACATATAAATCTCAGAAAGACGTAAAGATTTACAGAATAAACTCAAAGGAGAGATAAAGAACCAAGGTTTGTATTAAGTATAACCTTTGAACGTTGTATACATCATTTTTTGAACAATAAGCTTGCTGAAATGGAGCAGCAATCTGTACTTCACTATTTCCTTGATAAAAATGATACAAAAAGTTACAATCCTCGACTGAGGGCTAGGGTTTCAGAATCTCTATCTTTTTAACTCCTAAACTCTCAATGCCTAGAATGATTGTGGAAAATCTTTTATATACAAGGAGATGCAACAAGCAACCGATCATTCTAGGGTTTACAAAACTTCTAACCCTAAAACTTTACAACAACCTCAAAAAGCTTACAATAAATACACTGATCAAGCAGGTGAGATATGTGTAGATGAGCCGCCTTGCTTTATGTCTTCAATGCTGTCATCAGCCTTTTTTTAAACAAATCTGATTGCAATATCTCGCTGTCCATCCTGCAATGAATGCTTTTCTGTTTCTTACCAACCTTGACTGTCCCAAAAGTAACTATTTCTACTTGCTTTAAGAGGCTGGTGGAGTATTTACTTTCTCAACATGAGGTATGTACTGATATCTCCACCTGTTGTATACCTCTTCGCTTGGGAACTCAAAACTTGCAAATTCTGCATTTTTGACAGACAACTGTCCTCATCTAACTTCCAACTGACTAATCTCCCGCTGAATAAAATCAAATTTAGACTTAGCTGTGATTAGAGTTTCAATAGTATGAATAAAAAACAAAGTGTTTTCCATAGTTAAAATGCTAGTCATCCTAGCAGAGAAGTCATCATCGATCTGTGCTCGCCATTTGGTCTATTCTTTGAGCTCACCATTTTTCTTGAAAACACTTGGGATCAAGTCACAACTAGGGAGTGTCAATTCTTTCTTCATCAAATTTAATTTCCTTTCAAAATCTCCCAAGAGTATGTCATGCTCTACCAACTTTTTCACACTTTGGTGTAATGGCTTGATTAATGGACCAGGATAATCTTGTGCCTTAGATAATAATCTAAACAATCTCACATTTGGAGATCTCTCAATCCATTTCTTCAAAACTGGTGCAAAATCTTTCTTGTATTCATCCAATGATGCAAGTAACACCTTCAGCCTCCTAGCATGATCAAACAAGATAGTGGGGTTTAGATTTGTAGCAAACTGCATAACAGTTTATGTCACCTTGTCTTCATACTCTTGTCTCAGCAGGCTCTTATCTTTTACATATTCTTCCCTTATTCTGTCCAACTCCTTCCTCCTCCTTTTGAAGTTATTGGCTTCCTCCAACAATTGTTGCCTTTCCCAGTTGAGCCTGGCATCCGAATGTGTCTCTGGGTAGGGGGATGGTGGAAATTCAACAATTGGGCTAGATGAAGAAGCGACTGCAGGCCTATCAGAAATTGCTAATTGGGGAGACCTGTGATCCTGGGGCCCTGATAACTGTGCAATCAATTTATCCTTCTGGATCAGCTCTATTTTGAACTCATTGTAAGACTTGAGGACAGTTTCAAATTTGAGCCTAAGCTCTTCCTTTTCTTGGGCCTCTTTCTCTGCCACCTTGACATTGAACCTGGCAGTTTCCAAAATTAGGTTTGGTGCTTCTACTCCAGAAGTCTCACCTACCTTCTGTACCAATAAATTTCCTGTATACCTTGTGGAGAGAGCCTCCTTTTTTCCTTTATCTTCCTCCCTCTTAAGGGACCACATTACCAAGGCCGCATGATCTTCTAAAAAAGCAATTCCCCTAGCAGCTTGTTTGGCCTGCTCTGCAGTAGCAAGAGTTTTCACCTTGCTCTTCCTGACTTGATCAAAAACAATTGCATCAGCAATGTCCCACCCCGGTAGAATCAGTACTCCTGCATTATGGACCATAGCTCTTCCTTCTTCTGGAGTAACCTTTTCAAACTGTTTCATAAGCTCACCCTTGGTCTTAGTTTCAATCTCTGCTATATCCCTATCAGGGAATTCCTCCTTTTTCTTTTCACAAATTTCCTTAAATTGATTTATTTTCATTCTCCACAAAAATTGGGAGAATGCTCTAGTCTTGACAAATTTGTCATCAGCAAGAAATGAATCACTTGCTTGTTTCAAAATAGGGTCCATTTGCTTACCCTCAAATTCAGCAACAGTTATATGCATGGCCACCTCCTTAGGTGCCTCTGGCATCCCCTCTTGTAACTCATCATTGGAAACAAAAATGTTCCCCTCATTCCTCATTTGTACCAACTGCTCTGCTATCCCATGTTCATCTAACTGGATGGGGGATTGAGAAGGAGAATAGACATTCTCTCCTGGCCTTAATTCTTCTTGTCTTTGCCTCTTAGGAGAGGGTGCCTGCATTACTGGATCATCTATGGGTCTTTTTCCTCTTGAGGTGGAAGGAAGATCCTCACCTCTTTGTTGTATCGGCAAAAGGACATTATACCCACTTCTTTTTTACACAGTGTATGTTCCCTTAGGAGTCAATTTCATGTACCTTGGCTGACCCAAAATTTGTTTGGCCCTTTCAGGCTCTGCCTTACTGACCATGACTTTCTTTTCATTCATTGCATGCATAACCCCCTCAAAGTGTTCCATAAGGGCATCCACTTTCCTAGCCCAGGGTTCAAATCCCTTCAGTGGGTCATAAGCCTTGTCAATATTCCTAATGAAATCTACAGTCTTTTTGTAGATGACCCACTTTTCCTTCTCGATTTCTTGAGTTTGAAGGTCAAATTCATTTCTTATTATATCTTTAGGAAAATTAAATTGGTGTTCTATGAGAGCACACCTTACTTTGTCTTTGAACATTCTTGATAGGAAACCCTCTGTGTCTGCACACCTGATAGTGGCCATTGTCATTCTGTAGGGCTGTAGAACTTTGTTCAAATGCACCCAACCCCCCTTAGTAATAACATACTAATGAGATATTGTGATATCAGGGAAAAAGGTCCCCCTTCCCTTACCAGTGAGAGTGGTTTCCTGCAGGTTACCAATCTGCCTTAATATTTCAGCATATCCTACTTTCAATGGGACCTGATAAGGTAAAATGTATGGTGCCAGCTTGCAACCATATACTCTGAAAACTATGGAAACTGGATATAAAATTATGTCTCCAAAATTGTGGACTATGGTGATGTCCTGACAGTACTCCTTTGGTCTAATCAATCTTAATAACTCTCTTGGAATCCTTGGATTGTCAAAAAACAATAGAGCTCTGAGCCTTGAAGCAAAATCCCTATCAAAAGCAATGTAGCTAGCATCAACTCTATCCCATGACAAAGTTGTAGTCCATAATTGGACTGGAAGGGTTTCTCCATCTCTTTCCTTCACAATGTTGACCGTTGAGCTGAAGAATTGCTCACCCTTATATAGGAACATATGCATAAGCATTGAATACCACCCAAAAGGCCTATTAACTTTCATGTTCCTGATCCCTATTAACTTTCATGTTCCAAATGAGATGCAAAATCAAAAATCAGTGCCAGCTGGGGGTGCAGTGATTGTACCATCATGAACATGTAGGGTATTGGCATATGAGTTGCTTCATCATGCCCAAGAATTAAAGTCAATGACTTATAGAAACCCTGTGCTCTCTTACTGAAAAGATCCAGCCTGAAAGGCTCCGGTGTGCTTGCACTAACAACACACATTGACCCAATTTCTTCTAAAAATTCCCTTAGAGGCCCTGCTCTCAAATAATCCTTCTGGGCCTCATAAACCTCTGTAAACTCTATGAAGTCTATCTTCTCCAACCCAACAGAAGGGTCATTCAGTGAAAACACCTCCCTAATCTCATCCTTTGTGATACTGATTAGGTTTTTCCCATTTATGTCCTTGACACATCTTGTTACAGGATCATAGCACTTAGCGATTTGGATCAGCAACTCTGCATCCATGAATACTCCAGGAACCACCAACTTCCCTATATCAAACTGCCATATGTTGCTGAGGGGGGCACAGGAATTTCTTTGTGAGTAGGCTGACCTAAATAAAATAAGGCCGTTATAATCTTTACCCACCCTAGCATCTCTCATCCAATTTCCTCTATCATGGAGTCCCTCAGCTACTGAGTCCCTAGGGTTTCTTGGAACCAATTCCTTGAGTCTAGCTGCCCCATTATCTGAATGTGGTAGCAATTGCATCAAATCCTCAAAGACTCCCTTGTCCTTGTATTCTGTCTTACCAGACAGGTTCCTTTTCGGCGACATTTTGAAACTAGGGCTTCTATAAAACAATATATAAAAACTCGAGAAAACCCTAAAAACTTTCAACTAGCAAGACAATTTTCTTCACAACTCCTTCACAGATTTCAAACAATTCACAAACTCAAAAAATGACCTACCGAGCACCTGTAAGTTCTTCGCTTGGAATCGCTCCTAGAGGAAAATCTAGTTCGCTAGAAATGCTTGTGAGAGCGGTGAAGAGAAACAATGATTCAATTTTAATGTATAACGTTGCCAACTGCCTACAATCCATCCGCACGTAGCACATTAAATCCGCCATTACTGAAAGTTGGCGGGCTCAGCATTCACAGGACGTGAAAAACGTCACAGAGTAGAAATTTGAATTCAGACCGTTGATTTATTTCCTTTTAGGTGCATCAGATGGTTGACAAGTTTAGCAATATAATTCTTTGTTACTTTTCCCCAAATCAATTCTCGACCAATGAGAACATTTCAATATAGCCATGTGAGAAAATAAACAACTTACCTTTACTTTGCTCGGAACGGACAGGTGTCACCCTGTCGCTAAAGCGCTAACCCAAAATTGTCAGGAAGGTCAGATCAAGATATAGCGATAGCCGTTGATGCGATTAGATTGGATGATCGTCTTGATTCAAGAGACTTTGGCCCCGCAACTTCCTTTTCGAGCCCTCTGCCAAATCAAAAAATGCCACGTTGCAAAAATTGACCAGTGGACCCTTTCCTCATTTCTTTCTCGGCATCTCAAAACCCTGACAGTTTCCACATCACAATTTACTGCGACCAATAGAAAGTGAACATGTCGCTGTGACCTGGCATTTTTATGGCCCACTTAAGACTTCATTCCTTAAAGAGAATCGGACGGTCGTCGTTATACCGTAAGCTTAAATTCCTTACATCTTTCATCAACGGTATAACGACAATCGTAAGATCAATCTGTCGTTTAATCTTTGAAAAGTCTGACCCCACAGCTACTATGTCATCAAAGACAAATGTCAACCTGAGAGAAAAGCCACGGAGACTGACAAGTCAGAAATTGCCACTATCAGTGAAGCTTTGATTGGACGCTTGTCGCTGAAGTGTGAGCTTAAATGGTGATCAACTCGGTCCAACGGTATAACGACAACCGTAGGATCAATCCAGCTTTTAACTGCCAGCATACTCCTTTCTCAGACGGGCCCGCATGGACAGATGGCACTTTGTCGCTAAGGCGCACGTCAGACATTCTGACAATTTCCAGTCTTGCGGTTTAACGAAAGCCACTCAAATTAAAGGGCTGACACTTAGGAAAATTTACTGAGAACTTAGGCTTCGAAAGAGAATATTAAAAGGTACCTCGTCCGACACCTAACAACATAACATGTAAAGAGATGGGTCAAAGGGGGTGAAAATTAGCACATGCTCGATTAAGAAAGTTAGTGAACCCAAAAAGGTAACATTGAAATATAGCAAGGCTTTAAAACTAGCTAGGGCTTTCGTTAAGTTCGGGTTTGCAACATGAAACCCTACCATTAGGTTTGTAAACTGCCAGATTTTTTAAAGTCTTAGCATGAAGCTGAAATTTTTTTAGAATAGTGCTAACACAACCTACTCATTTAGCTCCAAACTGATATCTAATAATCATAGTTACAGGATTTGCACCCTGGATAGATCCATACTATGAAATGATTTAGTTTTACAATTATGTATATTTCTATTATTTTTTTTTGTATACACACAGACACACACAAACCCATACAAACTGTAATGAAAAAATAAAATTTCACCCACAAACTGGGTTCTTGTACCCGAACCAATCGCCGAAGCCGAAGCCGAACCGGTAACTTAGCTAATAATGTTGGATTTTGTAAATTATGAATTTATAAATGCTCAAAATTGAAGACTTAAGTTATGGATAGGTATTATTGTAGATATCAATCGAGGGACCCAATAAGAAATGAATGACATCTCACCCTCAAGCTTTAGAGCCTCTGCTGTTTGGAAATATTTTCTCCAAACTCACCTTCAAAGGAATAGGTAGTTTACTTGAATTTTGATAAAATCTTAATACTTTAAAACTAGTCAACTCAAAATGCAACATATTTAGCAGGGTTGAGAATTCATGCTTTACCTCAAATGCAAAAGTACTGTAAAGCCAGTTGACTCAACCTACAACCTAGAGCAGGGTTGATATTTCATGTTTTACCTCAGATGTCAAATAGGATTTTTTTATCAAACATAGATTAAGCATATTTGGCTACTTGTAATTTCAGATAACAGTCTTACATAAAGGGATATCGATGACAAATTTTAAATCTTTCTCGACTGATCTGAGTTTTAAGAACTTGGTTCTATACAGGGTATTCGGAGAAAATGCCATAAGTGAAAAAATTCCAAAATTGCATATGACAAATTTTCATCTCTTGTAAATTCACTATACATTGATTACACAAGTTGTAGGCACGGCAGAAGAAGTATTTAGCCACAACAGTGCAAGCTTCAGGTATGAGGGAAAATGTCCCACTACAATCATAAACAGAGATCAGAGACACTTAAAAGGTGGATATTGAGTGTCAAAATTAATAGATGAATGGCACTGTTCCTATGAATTAGGAAAGAACAGGATGGTCTTGAAGATGAAAATCAAGTGAGACTCCCACGAAGAAGATTGAAAGAAATATTTTGAAGGATAAACCAAAAGATTCAAAAGGAGAGTTAATCCATATTCAAGAATACAGATGGGAAATTCACTGTAGGTTGCTAAAGTAAACTACAAGAAACTATCCTGATGTAGAGCAGAAGGTTCATTCCGAGCAAACAGAAGCTAATAAATAAATAACATAGTTGTCAAAGTGGCTTGATAATAGCAATAGCTACATTATTTTCTTCTTAGAGGGGAAGATTGAAGAATGACATTCAAAATGGCAAGATATACAGGTTTTAAGAATGATACAAGCCTCGCAATTCTCAAAGTTGATTGTAATGACATGTCTTGATTGTTGATTGTTGAGGACATAGCCTTATTTCCAACTTGAGTTTACATTCAATCTTGCATTTCTATATGGCCGAAGAGATATTAATCACACAATATGGTTCTTGACAAAAATTACATGAAGAACATGCCAAAAAAGGCAGACAACACATTTTGAAAATTAGGACCATTTATGCATCAAATCATTGTAGAATCCAGCTTAATTATGATGTAAAAAAAAGGTTAAAAAAAGAGGAAAGCTCCCGGAGTTTGGAAGAAAGTTATAAATCATAAAAGAGAGAGTGGAAGAAACCTAAAAAGGAAGTTAATTCTTATAACTTGAGCAAACTCACAAGACATATACATAAAAAACAGCATACGATTGTTCAAAAAACTACCTCAATCTCTTATCGATTGATAGACTGTTTAGAGAAAGTTCATTGATGTTAAAAAATGAAGAATCTACAAACTAGAGAACAGAACACATCTTCTTTTGGTCGGGCCTCCTTTTATAATGCTGATAGGTCTAATTACACAAACATTTACAATCAGAATTCAAAAGGATTCTATTCCTGATGAGGATCATGGAGTGTGATCCGAAACGTTGATGCTAAAAACAAACACAATCGAATCCAGAAATGCAATTGTAATTAAATATGAATTGTGAAAATCTGATATTATTAGTCAAAAGGATTCATTTTGAGACTGAATACATGGTTATAGAAACAATCTTCTAAGCAAACAAGTACACCTTGACAGTTCCCACAGATCAATTGAGCCTTAAGGGCATCAAAATTCACCTAATCTCTAATCAACTCAGCTAAATATTCTTGAAGAGAAAAATGGGTACTCACCACCGCCAGCATGGCCCATCTGCAATGAATCAACTCAGATTCCTTGTAGCGTTCCAAATTCTCTGGAATGGCACCTAGACCCAATGGGTCAAATCCAAAATCTCTGCAAACGTATCAAAGACAGCATATTATCACAAAATGAAATTAGAAACATTCCCTAAAATCAGAATTAAAGCAGAACATGAGAATCAGGAAGTCTAAAATTTTGAAGAAACAAAAACATGAGACTGCAAAATGTGGGTAAAATTAACCAGAGCTATGCCCTAAATGGGTAAGATGAACATACCCAGGAGCTGATCCATCAAGGTAAGGAGGGCGAGGCTGGCCAGGCATCCAGTCAGAAGATTTGGTGGCAGTGTAGCAGACATGGCTGCTACCCAATGACACTGTGTTGCTGCTTCCCGAGAAAAACTTTGATCTACTTGAAGAAAATCCCCTTGAAAATCCTGCTGGTCTTGCAACTACATGGGAGCAGGCCATAGTGGTTGCCATGACTGTTGTTCACACAACTGCTCTAAGAGCAACCAAGTTATTTTTCAAGCATATAATAATGAAGCAAGTTTTAGAGTGGTGTATTGATATACAGATATCCAGACGACATTGGCTTTTGGATAATGGGTGGCGACTGCTTGCTCATTATTGGTACACGTGTCATGACCGGATAGAGGTGCGAAATATTGATCTCTTACCGAAGATATGAAGGGAACATGAGGCGCACATTCTCTCCACCTGGCATTTAGAAAAAAAAATCCCCTCGCAACCCTTGGTTCTCAAATTCATGGTTAATAGGTTTGAGTCTCTTTCGCCCCACCCATTTGGATTTGTACCCGTTTATGACTAGGGTAGATTGGTTGTTACCATGGTTCTCAAATTCATGTCAACTAGGTATTCATGTCAAGCAAATGGATAAATTTAAGATGAATGAAGGAATTTTAATATTCCTTTTTATGGTAGCTTTTTAATTATAAATCTTGTTTAAGAAGTTTGTTAATTAGTAAAGTTTTGGTTTAGGGATAAGTTATAGTGTAGAATAGAAAAGAAAGAAAGATTAGTGACTTAATTTATGTTTTTATGTGACTGTTTAAGCACAAATAAGTTGAAGTGTTGTTATGCAGTTTTTTAATTATGTCATGCCCAGATTTCCTTAGGCAAAAACACAACTAAATTTTTTTAAAATATTAATATATATATTTGTGTGTTAAAAGTGTATAGCTTACTATGAATTCTTCTAAACATATTTTACAACAGTAGTACAAGCACAGGTAAAGACAGATTATCACAAAGTAAAATAAATAAATAAAGTACATTAATCTTCCTACAAGTTACAGCTACAATCAAGAGATACATCAATAAGCATTTTTGTTTTTTTATTACAACTTGGAAGCATATCACTTCTTACACACACTACAAAACTTTACAAGAAGACTCTATCTTACAAGATTTTATAAGAAGAAATAGATGAGACAAGACTTATATTACATTTTTACAAGGTACACTTTACACCCAATACCACATTGAGAGGATTCTCAAACACTACATTCTTTCATAGCCCTGGCCTGGTCCAACCAAGATATCTTGAAAAACCTGCAAGAAAACAAAACAACTCTTCCATGGAATACTCTCCTCCCTACCATATGGCATCATGAGACCTCGTAGGTCCTAGCCAACCCCCGAGCAAGGGGAAAACAAGCCAACCGGGAACACCCATACCACCCTCAAATATTGCATACATCACATTACTTCATGAGACAACAACATATATGTCATTCTTGCCTTCACACAAGGATTTGCAACAAAAACTTTTCTTACATGGCCATTCACAAACAAGGATCTACTAAGACCCACTCAAACAGAAGGGAATAAGAACTATAAGCAAAAACAACCATGTCTCATCACTAGCTCACATAACATACACATTTATCACTACAACATAAGAGATTCAAAACACTATGCCGACACAATACTCTCATGAATGAACTCAATGACTTACACAAAGCATAACAACAACTCACAACACACATATACCAAACTGAAATACCTTCCTACTCATATGAACTCATAAAATTGCATAAAACTCCATTAATGGGGGTTGAGGTGCACCTACCTTCACCTAAAGTTATGGTAAATAGATGAAGTGAGTCTTCCCTTTTCTTCCCTTTTTCTTCTCTAACTTTCTCCAAGCTCCTAGATTGTCTCCAAAGTTGGAGAGTGGGTGATTGGGCAACACAATCCAAGTTTGCCACTAAAATAGGCTTCTCACACTCTCCCATGCCCTTGGGAGAGTTGTGAGCTTCCCATTGGGTGACCTCCCCAAAACCTTACAACTTTCCTAAAGTGGAACTGCAAAAAGGTGAATGGGGAAGAGAGTTGAAAACTTTTTGACTCATGAAGTTTCACATGTGAGTTTGATTTTCGCCATTTGACAAAAGCCCACTTTTGGAGGGCTTCCCAAGGTGGCTCTAGGGTGTCCTATGGTTAAAAAGGACCCTTACCCATAGGTATAACCCATGGGCCTTCTATTTTTGTGTAAAACAACTCCTTAGGGGTCAATTTGACCCTTCAAAACCCATCCCAAAGGCAAAATTCGAAATTAGAGAGGATGTGACTACTCATGTGTGCCCTAACCAAGGCAAAGGTGTGGGGAAGACAAATTGTACTAGGGTTAGATGGTGACATGCATTCACTCCATGAAGTCCATTGCCAACTCAAAATACAAACACATGTGTCAATTGACACCACAACACATTCACAATTACACTTGGCACTTCCACTAAACAACTCAATAAAATAAACCAACTTAAATACATTCACATCCACATACTTTACAAAATAAATTATGTCACAGGGAGGCCTTGTATCTCTTGGGGGACACAACCTTGGTGTCACGGAGATAATATACACATGTTGGCTTGACTCCCCTTAAATTCCATGGTTTTATCCCTGCACACACACACACTCAAGATAATATCAGTAATTCCAAGAATGCGTTATGTATATAATCCAAGTAAAGCACCATATAAATCCATTTTTACATATACATCAATTACATCTACATACCACATCACCTCATTCACATATTTAAATCCACATTTCTCCAAATCCAAAATTGATCTATATATATATATATATATATATATATATATATATATATATATATATATATATATATATATATATAGTAAATTGAAAATATCTCCTAACCAGGTTTCATAACCCAATTCCTAATAGACCATATTCATTTATATTCTCTATTTCTAAAGCATATCACAATTCTATTTATTTAAATTACCTCAATTAATCTGGAACAAGTCCCATATATCAATATATGATTCAAGCTCTTCGTTCTTTATCATTTCATTAGATCGTAACTATGAGCTAGCAAAACATAACCCAAGTAAAATGCAATACCAATGCACTAGGGCCTTTCATCAAATCATGTCAGAATGTATCATATTGTAATAACATTATCCTAATTTAACACATGGTACAAAATCAACAGGTTTAGATCCTAGATTACACAATGCTATCTTAAAACAAGACGGTCCTTAAACCATGTTAAACATTGATCCTAACAACATACTTACCACTACACCTAATATGCAATCGCCCCATAATACAATTTTGCCATGGATTCCTTCTTTATTAATTTTCTAGTATGTTTCACGAAGATGGTTAACTCAAGGTTATTTCTAATCCATCTCATATTTAATTGTTGATCCTATAAGGTCTTTTAATCTACAACCTCACTAATCAGACTGGTTAATAGTGTGGACATGTCAACTCATAAGGTTTCTATACTTCCTTAAGCTTAACTTAGTCTTGGTTATGCTAGAGAAATCAAATCATCAACACTATTGTTGTACAATTCATTATTTTGTATGAAGTGGTTTACATAATCACATTACAAGGATTCTCACTAAGGTAATATGTTCTAGTAGGGCTCAACAAGGCTAAAAGACTAACGGTCTCCCAACCTTATCCAAAAAAGTGTCTCACATAGAGGGAGAATGGTAGGGGCCAATTAAATTGCATAGCTCAATTCTATCACAAAAAAATTACTTTTATTTGAAGCCTTCCTAAATTTATATTTTGATGCATGCACCTATCACTCTAACATAAATCTTACACTTCTAGAGATCATTACAAACCACCTATGCGCATGCATCATCCATACCTAAGTTAAGACATCATAACATATAATGTTGCCGCATAACTTAAAGATTCTATTAGGTTTACTATTCACTTGCTAATTACCATTGATTGTCTTTATTTTAAAATGTCTCAAAACTATGTTAGTTAATTTGACTCATTCTATTTTTCATTAGGGCAATATTCTAATCCACGTAAGCTCCCTTATTTTAGTTTCAGATGGAATTTTTAAGCATCTTAGAATAATATTAATTCTATCATGTAAGCACAGGTTTACACCTTCATGTTCTAATACCACAATAGTTAGTTAAAGGTAATATTACTTCAAAACTATGTCTTAAATTAACATATTCCATGAATTCATTTGAAGATGAAATCTATTCTAATTAAGTTGACGAACTACAGTCAAGATATCAACTAACTTCACATAAAATCTATGGACAATTTTGCAAGAAATAACAATAGTGCTTACCAGAGTGTTCTTACCAAGATGAGGGAAATGGAGGGGTCCTACATCTTGTTTAAAAAGTTTTTTAATTAGTAAAGTTTTGGTTTAGGGATAAGTTATAGTGTAGAATAGAAAAGAAAGAAAGATTAGTGACTTAATTTATGTTTTTATGTGACTGTTTAAGCACAAATCAGTTGAAGTGTTGTTATGCAGTTTTTTAATTAGGGGAAATGATAAATTAAGTCACTAATCTTGTTTAAAAAGTTTGTTAATTAGTAAAGTTTTGGTTTAGGGATAAGTTGTAGTGTAGAATAGAAAAGAAGAAAGATTAGTGACTTAATTTATGTTTTTATGTGACTGTTTAAGCAAAAATCAGTTGAAGTGTTGTTATGCAGTTTTTTAATTAGGGGAAATGATAAATTGGAATGAGCTTAAAAACTAAAAATAAGTTTTGAAAAAAAGGTGGTGGAAATAAGTATCAACTGTTTATTGAAAAAAAAAACACATTTCTCTGAGTGTGTATGGTTCTCAAATTCATGTTAAGCAAATGGATAATTCTATAGTGAATGAATAAATTTTAATATTTCATTTTATGTTCATTTTTCTGTTATAAATCTTGTTTAAGGTTTGTTAATTAGTAAAGTTTTGGTTCATGGATAAGTTATAGTGTAGAATAGAAAAGAAAGAAAGATTAGTGACTTAATTCATGTTTTCATGTGACTGCTTATGTACAATTCAGCTGAAGTGTTGTTATGTAAATTTTTAATTAGGAGGAAATGATAAATTGGAATGAGCTTAAAAACTAAAAAATAAGTTTTGAGAAAAAGGGGTGGTGGAAATAAGCAACAATTATGTATTGGAAAAAAAAACACATTTCTTGGAGTGCTTACATGTCTTTACCATTTTTTTCTCTTATACATGTTTGGAGTGCTTAGATAGACTTCCCAACCCATAGTTGCATGGGGACTCACCTGTCCATATAATAGTGCTACAAACATGGCATACATATCTTACTCTACGTGAAATTTGAATTTGTGACCTTTCAAGAAGATAGGTTCTCCATCACAACACAAATTCAACAAGAACTTAGGAATCCTATACATTTAAAAATAATTGTTATAGATACTTAAAAAAGTAACACATTTCATCATCATCCATTTTCATTTATTCTTCTTAAATTAATTTATTATTTAATTAAGTTAATATTATTTTTCATTCATAATTCAAGTTTGGAGTTTCCATCCATTTCTACTCTAATTAAATAATTTTCAATTATTTAGCTATAAGACTAATTATTTATTTCTTCTATATTAATTAAATATTTTTATTATTTATTACATAACTAATTTTATCTTTATACATTAATTAAATTATTTTAATTATTTAGTTAAATCATTTCCATTTTTTTATAATTAAGTAAATTATTTTAATACATTTAATTTTTTTTTAAAAAAATATTTTCTTTTATTTAAATTATTTATTTATTTAGTTATCTTTTCAACTTAATTCCTCATGCATATGAATTGAATAACTTTTACAGGGTGACATTTTGAAAAAAAAAACTTCACTTTGAACACATATTGTCACAAAACTATTAGAAATTTGAAGATATGTAAACTAGAGTCTTTTAAAATTTTCTTTCTAGTTTATATATATATATATATATATATATATATATATATATATATATATATATATATATACATGTACATGTATATATACATGTACATGTGTATATATATATATATATACATGTATATATATATACATGTATATATATATATACATGTATATATATATACATGTATATATATATACATGTATATATATATACATGTATATATATATATATACATGTATATATATATATATATACATGTACATGTATATATATATAGATACATGTATATATATATATATATACATGTATATATATATATATATACATGTACATGTATATATACATGTACATGTATATATATATACATGTATATATATATATAGATATATATATACATGTATATATATATAGATATATATATACATGTATATATATATAGATATACATGTATATATATATATAAATATATATATACATGTATATATATATATGTATATATATATATGTATATATATATATATGTATATATATATATATGTATATATATATATATATGTATATATATATATAAATGTATATATATATAAATATATATATATATATATATATATATATATATATATATACATATATATATATACACATACATACATGTATATGTATATACACATACATACATGTATATGTATATATATACATACATGTATACATGTATATACATACATACATGTATACATGTATATACATACATACATACATACATACATACATACATACATACATACATACATATATATATATATATATATATATATATATATATATATATATATATATATATATATATATATATATATATATATATAGATATACATGTATATATATATATAAAAAGAAATTAAAATTGATTTGAATTCATTTTTTTTTCTCCTTTGAAAAGTGGTTTGTATCTAAAATCAACATTTTTAAGGAGTGACTGTCACTTGGATTAGCATAACTTTTTTTTTCAAAAATGATAACTTCAATATCTAATGGATGGAATTGGTTTCATTTATTTTGGTTCAATATTTCATATTTTATTAAGTTCTAAAGTGAGAGTAATTGTAATTTAGACATAGTTTCTTTTGGATCGCTCTAACTTGATTTGTATATATCGAAATTTTTTTTTTCTTTTTTTGATAAAAAGGTAACACAAATACCTTTTCCTAGATATTTTTCAATTTTTTTTTGTAAGTTACTATTTTTTACAAAGTGTCCAAGAGACAAGTTGTTGAATGATCAAACAACCTATGTTTAATTAAAGTTAATTTTGAAAGTAACAATGAACTCAACATGTATTAAAATTATAGTCGTTAGAAATCTTACTCGAAGTAGCATCGTATGACATTTTTTTGTTTTAGAACATCATCTTGTTTGGTTTTTGTTTTAGGCCTTGAAAGACATTTTTTTTATTTTTTTGGCATCCTGAAAAAAATTTCAAGTTTGGGGTCTTCATGCAAAGACCCCCTTCACACAAAGCCATCACAGGAGCTTTGCATGAAGGGTTCTTCATACGAAGACCCCTTGGGAAAAATTTGTCAGGAACAAGCCCTGATGCACTTTTACCCGACCTACTTCGCCTGAAGTGGGTCAGCTAATTATGGTAAATTTTTTTGGCATGGTATAAAATAAAATGTTTTTTTTAATTTATTTTTCGCACAATTGCAATCAACTTAATTTGCACTTTTTACTATTGCTCTGATTTTTTGAAAGACATTTTTTGGAGGACAATTTCTATTGGTATTTTTATCAAAGGCATTTTTTTGGAGGAGAATTACTGTTGCCAAATTTTTAGATGAAATTTTTTTGGAGAGAAGAAATGGGAAACAAGAAGTGAAGAAAAAGTAAATCTGCAAGAAAAAGGTCACCTAGTACTGAACAAAGAAATCGTGAAGCTGCATTGACCTATTATTATAAAACCAAAGAAGGTATGGACCTATCTACCTCTAATTTTACATGCTAGAATTTTATGGACCAATGCTCTATTTTTCTCTAATTTGATTCATTTTTGCATGTAGCTCGTAATCAACATGGTCAAGGTGAAGGAGAAGCTCAAGTAGGAGGGTCAAGCCAAGTTGAAGAAATGCACATTGAAGAAGGGTCAAAATCACTCCCTATGGAAGCTTAAGAAATTTATGTTGGAGAAGGGTCAGGATCACGTGCTCCTACTAGTATGGATGAACTTATAGATCTAGCTCAAATTGTAAAGAGAAATATTAATTATAGAAATTTAGATCATTTACTTACAATGGATGTGGAGAAATTGAGATCATTTGCTAATGTTCAACCTTTAAGTCTTGCTACTTGTTAGAGATAGTTAGAGTCACCATTTTGGAAGTGTCTTTGACCCTCCTTTGTATGTTTACTTGAAGCCTAATCTAGCACGTTCCCTTGATGGTATTTCCCTTTGGTAATCCTCCAAGTATGTCTGTCCTTCAAATTGCCCAAGACTAGCTTCCAAGATTCGTTAAGCTTAGAGTTGGCTTTCCTTGGTTGATTCTTTTACAAAGATGTTGCCTCCCATGAACCACTTCGAACCTCTTTGAACTCTGGTTCAAAGTAGTTCAAAGCTGTTCAATAAAGTTTTTCTTTCTAATGCTTGGTTTATGCAGGTGGACCCCAGTCTACATCACCTTTCTGCAACGAACCACTTTGAACTCCTTTGAACTCCGGTTCAAAGTAGTTCAAAGAGGTTCAAGGATAGTTAGCAGGAAAATTGATATGTGAATTGACAGCTGATGTGATAGATGATGTAAGCTGATGGTGAAATGAGGACTAGGTTATTAATGTGAATAGTCTTGATTTGACGAGAATCATGGGGCGAGCTTGAAGTGAAATTTTGGGTTGCGATCAAGGAAATCTTTAACACGAGCGGGAGATATGGCTTATGGAAGAATTAATTATGGTTATATTTAATATGGATTTCAAGGGAGTCTCTCTGCCAAGTCATTAATACTCACATCATTCCAACTTAATGCCCTCGATTAATGCTCATTAAATTCGGTCCTTCACGACATCACCTTTCAAAATATAAATATTTCTGTAAGTTTTATCTTCTTGTCATAATCTTGCGGAGTCTCGACTATGGAAGGAGGAAGCTAGATTTCCTTGAGTCTTCATAAAATAGGTAGCTTCTGAAAGCTTTCTCTATTTTCCTATTCTCGTTTGTTGTTATTTGTTGAGAAGAAGAGGTTTGCTTTGGTTAATCTTCTAGTAGAAGAGATGAAATCTAGCATGCATTTCTTTGGGAATTATAAGAACATGGAGTGTCATCCACAGTCATCACAAACATGATCTTTTAGGGGTTTGAGGTAGGAGAAATGGTTTTTTCACCTTACGGACCATGTTGAGGGAGAGCATAGTCTTGAAATTCTTTCAAGCGGATTGCTTGAAGTCGTAGCTTTCCCCCCATCAGTCATTTGTCCCGAGCTAATTCAACAGTGTATTAATAGGTATGATATTGAAAGTCCAAATGCATTCTGAATGTCGAGGGTCAAAATTTGTTACCTATAAATAGAGAAGTCATCATGTCCGCTTTCAAAATCCTAGAAGAGTCTTTTGCCAGCTTTACCTCGACCCAGTCTCTTGCTTAGTTCCAGGAAAATGTCGATAGAAATCACAGTCATATAGCCCAAAAATGAACCCAAACTAATTACAAGGGAGGGTCTCGTTTGCCAAAAATTCTCACCAAAGACCACATGAAAGCATCTGTTCATGATTTGATAGTTTTACTTCACTGGGTAAAGGGGTCAGAGCAGGTTCTCCTCTTTGAAGAATGTATGTTTCACTTCATAGAAATAATTTTGGAGGGGAGACAATAGTTGGATTGGGTGGAGATTATTGCCAGTAATTTGAGAGATCAACTGAAGCAAGCTCAAGCAATTAAAAGAGAGTTGTTTATGTCCTCTTATCTGATCTATTGTCTTGCATGTACACAAGATTTGGGAGCAATCCCGCTTACCCCATGGAATGAAGATTTAACTGTACCTGAGTACTGCCCTTTGTTGAGAAAGGATAGGGTTTTGGGAGATTACAGGTGGGTCCATGATGTTTTTCTTGGGAAGATGTGCCAACAATTAGCAGGAGATTCAAATCAAAGAATGTCAGTGAAAGCCCAAAAGCTAGTCCAAACCTATGGGAGTTTTTATGTCCAGTTCCCACGATTCACTTATCTCCGGGTTAGAGGGTTTGATGAAGAACCTACCAAACTCCCTAGATTTTCTTCCAATTGCTTTGTGTTCCCCGAGGTCTGTAGGCAATTATTTGTAGTGATTAAAAATAGTTTGCCAGAAGAAAAATGGGCTTCAATGTTTCTAGTTAAGCTAGGAAACCTGTCTTGCCATAGCATGATGGATGCTTAAGTAATTGGCAGCAATTTGGTGAGTTTCTAGATGCATTTCTATGAACCAAGGAGGAGTTTCGATAGTAAAGGTTTTGCTAGACAGATTTTAAGTCTAAGCATTCACCCATCACCTAGTTCACACCTTGAAGATCTGTGGGAAGACCTTGGTAATGAAGAAGCAGTAATAAAAAGAGATCGTTCAAGACTCTTAGTTCCACAAATTGAGTTGCTGCAATTAAAATTTGACACAAGTGGGATAGAAGAAGATGATTTTGAAATCTCAATCTTAGAAGTTGATGTTTTAGTAACAGAGAATCCCTTGACTATAGACTGGGCATAGATAGAAGATGATGATATAAAATTGAGGGCAAGAACTATTTTCAAAATTATAGAAGCTTGGCTAACCAAGAAAAGGCAAAAAGGAATAAAGAACCCTTCTCCTAGAAAGAGAAATGCAGAATCTGTTTCAATAAATATGAACCATGGCTTGCCTAATGTATCTCCTTTGGCTCTTGATGCAGGTATGATCACATCCCCTAAGAAAAAGGCAATATTCAGTGGACATCCTACAACAATCAAAATGAGAGCTAGGACGAGGTTTGAAAGACACTCTTAGATGGCATCTCCCACATCTGAGTACCTTGATATTGAGATCAATGATGAGGAGATCTCTTTTTTGCCAAAGAAACAAGACAAAAGTCGGGAAACACTTATCAATGATTTAGGAAATCTTCGAGCTGAAAACAGTCCTGCCAAGACACCTGATAATCAGATGGTTCCTAATTCTATTCCTCCTTGGTTAACGGATTCTGTAAAAAAGAAGAAGAACTACAAACCAATTTCACTGCCCATGAAGGAAATCATCACTAAGTATGCTGTTATAACCCCTAAAGCTAAAAGAATGAAAAGTGATGCAAGGCTTTCTACAGATCCCTCTACCAGAAAGGTGATAGCAGAAATAGCGACCTTCAAGCCCAAAGAAGGAGCTTATGAACTTGAAGTCAAAGACTTCGAGGTTACGAAGATGGAACTGGGGGTTTTGACTAGGGACTCAAAAGATCATATCTTCAAGTTCTCAGTTGATCATTTGCTGAACCAGTCACAAAAAGATGGAAGGGAGAAGTGCGAACTAAAACAACTTGTTTTCACTATGGCCGAGTTCATCTCTTCCCTTACTGATTTTGGAGCATTGCCACGTGCCCAATACCCACAAAGTTTTGACCCTAATTCAGCCTACAAGAAAAAGTTGGTAAAGCAAATGCAACAAGGCAAAGCCCTAGTAGAAATCATGAAAGTCTGGATAGACAGCATCACGAACGAAGGCGACACTTTCATATGAGAATTTGTGTCCACTTGTATGGATGGTGAGGCTTTACTTGGTGAAATACAAATTCTAATTCCTACTTGGGAGATGGAAGAAGAAAAGTATGCGGAGATCTATGCTCAGATATGGGAGATTGAAACTTATGGAGTGACCTAGTTCTTGACAGAGAACTCTATGAAGCTCGTTGATCCCTGCATGTTATTCATTCTGAAGCAAAACCTTAGTTGGAAGGGATCGTTATTCAAAACCTCAATTTCAAAAATTCAAGCAATAGGAGAAGAGATAAAAGACATGCATGCTAGTGCCTTGAAGGATATTAAAATAGTAAGCCAGTTTGGTATCCTACAAATTGACGAAGGTAACAGAGACACAGATGCCATAGTTAAAACCTTTGTTGATACCATGGTAGTTTTGAAAGAGAATGAAGGGCTAACAATTTGGGACCTAACCAATATCGCCAACGTTGAGTCCATGTTTCTTTTGAATAGAAGACAACTGCCTAAGTAGTTACAAAGAATCCGGGAACTGAAATGGGAAAAGGGTGCAGTCCGGGTGAAGTTGATGGGGTTAAAGAATTTACACTTACAGCCAGTGCAGGAATTAGTGAATCCTTTTAGGACATGAAAGCTGGTAAAGACCGCCACATCAGAGGATCCGTGAACAAATTGGCGTGGTTGCAGGCAAAGCTTTTTCTATTTTTCGAGAATACTTCATAATACTTTAGCTTAATGTGCAATCAGTTATGTTAACTATATTTTGCTTTGTGTCTGAGAGGCCGGGTTTTTGTGGAGACTCTCTCAGACTTAAAACTATAAATGTTGGAGCATTAAATTTTTTAAGGGTTAGAAAATACAGATAGGAAAAATAGATAGTTTTGCTTAAGTAGATAGCTTTAGCGGTCTTTTAATTTCTGAAATAGTTTGTGACTTATTTTGATGAGACTTTGATCTGATTAGATGTTATTACATATATGCATGGTTTGGTTTAGATCTTTCAATCAAAATCTGGAATGTATTGGTTACTTTGAGGGTACGTGCAAGATCATGGTATGCCAAACTAGGCCCTTAAGTGGCAATAAAAATTCAGAAAATCAAGTTTAGGCAAGTTGACATAAAAAATTGAACAAGTTATAAATTTTATATCAAAAATATGTAAGAAGAGAATCTGTAGAAAATTGAATTTAGTTTCTAAGATACTGGGCCTTTGTTGAAAAACAATTATTCTATATGCTGAAAATTTTAAATTTCAATGTAGTAGTACAAAAATTTCAGGAAAAAATAAGAAGTAGGTGTATGTCTAACCACCTTAAACACAATCAAATGATAATTTTTTTTAATAATATTCTAGATATAAGCAGTAGACTCATGTCCAAATGTGACACATATTTTTTTGTATTTTTTTACCAAGTAAATAATTAATTATGATTTTTATTCTACAAATTTTCTAGAATACAAAAACTCTTGTGTCTGACCACGTTAACTTAGTCTAAACTTTATCAAATTGAAATTTTTAAAATTTTTTCTTCTAGTACTAAAAGCATAGAATGTGACACATATTTTGGATTTCAAAAATGTTATACAGTTTGAAAGTTATAGCTATTTTTCAATAAGTCTATCAATCAGGACTAGAAAGATAACAATTAGGTGTATGTCTGACCACATTAAACAGTATCAAATGATAATATTTTTTTATAATATTTTAGATAAAACTAGTAGACTCATGTCCAAATGTGATCTATATTTTTTTGTATTTTTTTTCCATGTAAATAATTAATTATGATTTTTCTGCTACAAATTTTTCTAAATATAAAAACTCTTGTGTCTGACCACCTTAACTTAGTCTAAACTTTATCAAATTGAAAGAATTGTTTATTATTATTATATTAAGTGAAGCATAGAATGTGATGTATATTTCAGATTTCAAAAATGTTATATTATTTAAAATTTATAGTTGTTTTTCAAAGAGTCTATCAATCAGGACTTCTTTTTTACATCGCCACTTTTTGGCATACCATGATCTTGCACATATCCTTGAGAATTGATGCATTTATATCTGTGCATGTATTATTTATGCTTAGTCACTTCTGGTTTCTTTTTAGTTACATCTCCTTTAGTTATTTTATGAGTTCCTTTGTCTTAGAAGCAAATTAGTAGATCTCAGTTTCTTCACAGTTTGAATTATTTGTTTGTTTATTCTTGAAATTACCTCAATACCAAAGAGTATCTGAGTGTTCCTTCCACACTTTCTAGTTAAAGGTGTATGTATTTGCTTTTATGTTGATGATTCATTGAATATCCTATAAGGAAGCTGAACCTTTAAAATTCAGAGGGAAGCAATTTCTGATGCTTACCCAACTATTGATGAATTATTTGTCTTCAAAGGCATAGAGTTTTTATTGATCTCATTCAAAAATAAGAAGAAAAATCTATTCACCAACATATTTTTGACGACTCTATTGGGGAGAGTCTAGTATAAAAGACCAGGTTCTCCATTAACATAATGCCACAAGATGGTGTTGCCACACAATGACGTGTTTCCTATGCTTCAACCAAATCTAGGACTTGAAGACACACAAGAGGACATAATTTCAAGTCTTGCTGCAGCGGTGTGGAAGTTTAGGCATAGTAATCAGGAGTTTCATCAGGTTCAAGAGGTGGTTGAGAGAGAGGAAGAAATAGCTAAATGGCTGAGGGGTATTCTAGTTGCCCAAGAAGCAGTTGTAGTAAACAGACTTGCACATGCCCCTATAAGAAATCAAGGTCAGAATTAAATACTGAACCTGGAAAAAAAGAGGTACACGAGAGGTGATAGGAGTAGGGGATTGGTTGATGAAGACTTTGAAGGTTTGAGGAACCTTAGTTTTGTACCTGATCTTAATACCCACAAGAAGAAGAAAATCCAAACATTTAGTAGACCTTCTTCACCTCCACCTAGACCTATTGTTCCACCCCTTTTTCAAGCTATTGTAACCCCAGGTACTGTGGTACCTA
Organism: Chamaecyparis obtusa; assembly: GCA_027943335.1. Taxonomy (NCBI): domain Eukaryota; kingdom Viridiplantae; phylum Streptophyta; class Pinopsida; order Cupressales; family Cupressaceae; genus Chamaecyparis; species Chamaecyparis obtusa. Next base: position 476,064 of record BSBK01003479.1, read on the forward strand.
CCATCCTTAATATCCAGCCTTTTAATTTCTAGTTACCCAACATGGCTGGCAATCAACCTTGGGGTTATAATATCGGCCCACTGAACTTAGGAGAAAACCCCCCTGGGGATCTACCTAAAGGTGCTAATCAAATCTTGCCCAAGTTCAGCGGAGACAGAAAGGTAACCACTAATGATCATCTTAGTGCTTTCCATACTGTTTGTGGTGTTATTAGTGTTCCTACTGAAGAAGTAGCAATCGTGCTCTTTGTTAGAACCTTAGTTGACACTGTGCCTGACTGGTTTAGTCATTTACCCAATGGTTTGATCACTAATTGGAATGACATGGGGAATTCTTTTGAGACAAGATTTAAAACTCCTGATAATGAGATTTCCTTATTGCTTCAGCTTAGTCAACTTAAAAAAGAAATATATGAACCTATGCGGGAGTTTGTAGCTAAATTTAACAGACTACTATAGAGAATACCTACAAATTCCGTGCCAAGTGATGAAAATAAGATCTTCTTGAATGCAGTAACACCCGATATAAGCTTCCATCTCTTGAAAGATGGTGTGGCTGATTTGGTTGCTGCACAAAGATAGGCGATTCAGTTAGAAGATATGCTCATAACAACTGACAAATGGAAAAGAGAAGTTCAGGCCTCAGGAAGCTCTTCATCCTCTACAACAATAGATCCTTTGATGCAGAGGTTGATGAATGACATGGCTATGCTCAAAAGACAACAGAATAAGGACAATTCTCCATATCAGTCCCCTTATCAAGATGTTAGCCGAAGATAGTATAATCAACCTCCGGGAAAAACTCCTCTCTTGCTGAGTTCACAACCTAGATTGCAGATTGAATCTATCTTGAAGGAGACAATGTGTTCTTTCCATCTAACAACTGATCATGATGGAGAAACTTGTCCCGATTGGTTAAGATGCCTTCAAATTAATGCAACAAAGGATATTATTGGTATAGAAGAGTTGCGGGAAGAGAAAGACTCAGTTGATATTAGTTTATCTGGTTCTTTTTATCTAGAGTATGAGCCAGGCTCTGACAGAGGTGGAAGTGTTTTAACAACTCTGTAGGATCCTGCTTGTGCCATTCTAACAAGAAATCAGAGAACATAGAAGTTTGTCCCTGGTTCAAGTACTGCTAATGATGATGCCAAACATAAAGAGGTTGGAAATGGATAGACTCCCGCAGTTCCAAAGGGCCCTGAAGTAAAGATCTTACCAAGAGGTAATCCCATTCCTTCCTCTCCATTTGACTTTGTTGAATTCTGTAAAACAACCACAATCTCCATTTCCCCTACCGAATACCTCAAAATGAATCCTAAAGAGTTGGAAAAATTGGTAAAATATGTTAAAGGGGAGTAAAGTTCAAGCCCTCAATTAGATAAGCCTCTCATAGGCGAGACGACCACATTTGAGGAACCCTTTATCTTTAAGCCCCAAGAAACTCCACAGATGCCAGAGGAATGTCCCTTTGCTAATACAATTGAAAATGAAATGGAAGAAAGGAAACCTAATCCCTTCTACATCTATTTGCTGTTGAATGGGCAGAACCTCAGTAATTGCATTATAGATTCTGGTGCATCAGATAACATCATGCCTGCCCTGGTCGCAAGAGCCCTAGGTCTCACCTTGATGAAAACCTTCGGCCATTGTTATTCTATGGATGGGAAACAAGTACCATTAATGGGTCAGGTCAATGATGCCCAAGCCGTTCTTGCTGCATACCCTGACAAATGTCTGAAGTTGACTATCCTGGTAGCATATATCCTGGCTAGCTATGGTATGCTGCTCAGTAGAACCTTTTGCAAAGATTTAGGAGGAGACATTAAGATGGACTGGTTAGAGGCCACGATCCTAGTTGGTAAAAGGAAAGTCAAACTTGAACCCGAACCTAAAAATAAATATACCGTGGTGCCCTCAAATAATCCAAAAGCTCAAATTTTGTATGAGGAGTGTCACTTTGGCAACTATGTCATTTTAGCCGATCTAGAAAAGGATGGTGGAGCTTCTTCTCTAAAAGAAGAGGATATATGGAAGATGGAGTTTGATGGCAGTTGCTCCAATTCAGGTTTAGGTGCGAGGGTAGTTCTTTTCCCTCCTAATGAAGAATGTATTCCTTTATCTTTCAAACTAGATTTCAATAATACTAACAATACTACAGAATACGAAGCTTTATTGTTGGGATTGGAAGAGGCAAAGTTGAGGGGAGTTAAGAAATTGGTTGTAAAAGGTGATGCTGAGTTAATCATGAAGTAGGTGAGAGGACAATTTTGTGTTAAAAATGAAAAGTTAAAGCACTACAGGAATTTGGTATGGGATGAGCTTGATTTCTTTGATGCTTTTTCCATAGAATTTATACCCAGATATCGGAATACCAGAGTAGATGCCTTGGTAGTATCAGCTTCATTATTATTGCCTCATCCTGACTGTCAAACCTGAAAGTACCAAATTGAGATGATCTACAAGCCCAAAGTACCTGATAACGTTGAGTATTGGCAAGTTTTTGATAATGATTCCCAGCTTAAAGATTTTCTAGAATGTGCTGCTAGTTTTTCTGAGACATATTTTGAAGGATCTAATAGTGAGTGTAAAGAAGTCTACCAAGATGTTGTAGGTAGTGATGGAGTGATTCAACTAAAGGGAAATAAAGTCCCTAAGGGCCTCGTTTCTCTAGAACATTTATTCAAGAGAAAAGATGATAGTACTGTTAAAGAGAAGGTATCTCATGTGCATAATTCTAAAGAGTATGACAAGATTGATATAGGAGATCAGGGTGATCCAAAATTGATTTCTATTGGTCAAACTTGCACTTCGTCTGAAAAAAGAGGACTTAAAGAGGTTTCTTGTAGAATACAGAGATGTCTTTTCTTGGGGGTTATGAGGACCTTAAGAATTTCAGAGGAGGTCTATTTGAACATCAAATCACTTTAAAGCCTAGTGTTACCCCATTTCGTCAAAAATTGAGGAACTATAATCCGAAGGTGTCTAAAGCCATATTAAAGGAGGTGGAAAAAATGCTACAGGCTAGGATTATCTATCCCATCCACCATTCAACTTGGATCACCAATATAGTTCCTATGAGAAAGAAGAATGGCGAGATCAGGATCTGTGTCGATTTTCGTAACCTGAACTAGGCAAGTTTGAAGGACAACTATGCCTTGCCTGTGATGGAACATGTTCTTCAAGCTATTTCAGAATCTGAAGTTATGTCTATGCTAGATGGCTATTTTGGGTACAATCAAATTAGTTTGGCAGAAAGTGACCAACACAAAATGGCTTTTATCACCCCATGGGGAACTTATGCATATAATCATATGTCATTTGGGCTGATCAATGTGGGTGCAACCTTCCAGAGGGCAATGAATTCATCCTTTGAGGATCTCCAGAACAAAATTATAGTGGTATACTTAGATGATCTTACTATCTTTTTAAAGAAGAGAAGTCGGTACCTAAAGGATCTCGAGACAGTGCTCCTGAGATGTAGAAGTCACAACATCTCTCTAAACCCCAAGAAATCATTGTTCTTTGTAGAGGAAGGTAAATTAATTGGTCACATCATTTCAAAAGATGGAATCTGGATTGATCCCAAACAAGTTAAGGTGATCCAACATCTCAGCCCACCATCAAATAGGAGTGGATTGAAGTCTTTCTTGGGCCAGGTGAATTTTCTGCGTGCGTTTGTTCTTGAATTTTTAGAGATTACTAAGTATATGATCGATATGATGAGTGAGAAAGTTCCTTTTAAGTGGAGCAAGAATGGATGCAAAGCCTTCAATGATATTAAAGATGCAATATCTCAGGCATCTGTGTTAAAGAGTCCCAATTTCAAAAAGGACTTTATCATTTATTGTTATGCCTCTGAGCATACTCTATCGGGTATACTCACAAAAAAAGATGAGAAGGGATAGGAAGCACCCATAGCCTTCATGAGCACACCTCTGAAAAGACACGAGCTCAAATATTCCCAGATGGAAAAACACGCCTTCACTATGGTGAAAGCGGTAAAATAGTTTAGGTATTATATACTCCATTCCCATTGCATAGTTTACGTACCTGAAACTGTAGTAAAAAGTATTTTAAGTCAGAAAGAGATTGGTATGAACAATAGAGTAGTCTGGATAGCAAAGATTCAAGAATATGACCTAATGATTAAGCTGACCAAATTGGTAAGGGGGAAATGCCTGTGCAAGTTAATAGCAGAAAATGGTGAACCATCTAAAAAAATTGATGAGGTGCCTATGGCGCTGCTTGTCAGTTTGATAGATCCCTGGTTTTCAGAGATGACTTACTTCCTTACCTATGGTGAGTGTCCTGGCCACCTAAACCCCAAAGAGAGGTGTAACTTGAAATTGAAGGTAAATAAATATATGATATCTGAGGGGATACTTTATAAAAGGGGCGTAGATGGAATCTTTTTGAGATGCGTAGATGTTGAGCAACAGAAAGAACTATTGAAAGTATTTCATGATGAGGCTTGTGGAGGCCACTACTCCTCAATCATAACAACATTTAAGATTCTTTGGAATCACTTTTACTGGACTGACATGTTCAAAGACACATACCAATATGTTTGAAATTGTGAAAAATGTCAACTTTTCATTGGGAGACCTCATCTCACTGCCTTGCCTCTCAAACTTGTGAGTATTGATGAGCCCTTCAAATAATGGGGAATAGACTTCGTGGGACCTCTGAACCCTCCATCCAGTGTGGGGCATGTTTATATTCTCACAGCCACCGATTATTTTACTAAGTGGGTGGAAGCAGTCCCCACTAAGAAAGAAAACTCCCAGGTTGGGTGTGATTTCCTTTTAAACTACATTTTTGTCAGGTTCGGGGTACCGATTAAGGTAGTAGCAGATAATGCTACATATTTTTCCTCTGAAGAGATCTTGACTTTATGCTATGAACATGGAATATCTTTGGCTCACTCTTCTGACTATTTCCCGCAAGGGAAGGGTCAAGAAGAATCTAGTAATAAGAACTTGGTGGCAATAATGAAAAAGCTAATGGATGATAACCCCCATAAGTGGCATAAGAAGCTATATGAGGCTTTATGGGCAGATCGAACCACTTTGAAAAGAGAAATTGGAATGGCTCCCTTTGAACTGGTATATGGAATAGGAGCACATGTATCTCTGCCTTTAGAGCTCTCCTCAACCAAGCTCTAGGTTGTCATTGAAGATCGGTATTTTAAAGATCCCCTGAAGAAGCATGTCATGCATTTGAGTAGACTGGAAGAAGAAAGAGAAGATTTGGTAGATCATATTACGAAGCATCAGTTAAAGTTAAAGTAGATTTTTGACATGTGAGCGTAGCCTCGTAACTTTATGGAGGGTGATGAAGTGCTTTTATGGGATGAAAGATAGGTGCCCAAAGGGTCTCATAGGAAATTTGAGTCTTTGTGGAAGGGCCCCTTCATCATTTCTGAAGCTCTTGGTTCAAATGCATTTTGGTTGTTCTACCCAGATGGTGTGAATCTGCCTTTTACTTACAATGGGCATGACCTCAAGTTATGCAAGCTTTGATGAACTACCCAGTCAGTACCCGTGTACATTTTAGGTAGTGTTTCCCTGCTTTCCTTTTTGTTGTGTCTTAGTTCTCTATTTTTCTTTCCCTTTGTTGGCCATTTCTATGAAACCAGTTCTTCCGAGTTCTCTATAAATTGAGCAATATGTAGTCCCTAGCTAGAGCCGATGTTAGAGATAGTTAGAGTCATCATTTTGGAAGTGTCTTTGACCCTCCTTTGTATGTTTACTTGAAGCCTAATCTAGCATGTTCCCTTGATGGTATTTCCCTTTGGTAATCCTCCAAGTATGTTTGTCCTTCAAATTGCCCAAGACTAGCCTCCAAGATTCGTTAAGCTTAGAGTTAGCTTTCCTTGGTCGATTCTTTTCCAAAGACGTTGCCTCCCATGAACCACTTTGACTCTCTTTGAACTCTGGTTCAAAGTAGTTCGAAGTAGTTCAATAAAGTTTTTCATTCTAATGCTTGGTTTATGCAGGTGGACCCCGGTCTACATCACCTTTCTGCAGTGAACCACTTTGAAACCCTTTGAACTCTGGTTTAAAGTAGTTCAAATAGGTTCAAGGAAAGTTAGTGGGAAAATTGATAAGTGAATTGACAGCTGATGTGACAAATGATGTAAGTTGACGATGAAATGAGGACTAGGTTATTAATTTGAACAGTCTTGATTTGATGGGAATCATGGGGCGAGCTTGAAGTGAAATTTTGGGTTGCGATCAAGGAAATCTTTAACACAAGCGGGAGATATGGCTTATGGAAGAATTAATTATGGTTATATTTAATATGGATTTCAAGGGAGTCTCTCTTCCAAGTCATTAATATTCGCATCATTCCAACTTAATGCCCCTAATTAATGCTCATTAAATCCGGTCCTTCACGACATCACCTTTCAAAATTTAAATATTTTTGTAAGTTTTCTCTTCTTGTCATAATCTTGCAGAGTCTCGGCTATGGAAGAGGAAGCTAGATTTCCTTGAGTCTTCAGAAAATAGGTAGCTTCTGAAAGCTTTCTCTATTTTCCTGTTCTCGTTTGTTGTTATTTGTTGAGAAGAAGAGGGTTGCTTTGGTTAATCTTCTAGTAGAAGAGATGAAATCTAGCATGCATTTATTTGGGAATTATAAGAACATGGAGTGTCATGCCCCAATCATCATAGACACAAATCTTTTAGGGGTTGAGGTAGGAGCAATGGCTGTTCACCTTACAGACCGTGCTGAGGGAGAGCATAGTCTTGAAATTCTTTCGAGTAGATTTCTTGAAGCCGCGACTTTCCCCCCTTTCGTTATTTGTCTTGAGCTAATTCAATAGTGTATTAATAGGTATGATATCAAGTCCAAATGCATTCTGAATGCTGAGGGTCAAAATTTGTTACCTATAAATAGAGAAGTCATCATGTCAACTTTCAAAATCCCAGAAGAGTCTTTTGCTAGCTTTACCTCGATCCAGTCTCTTGCTCAGTTCCAGGAAAATGCCAATAAAAATTATAGTCATATAGCCCATAAATGGACCCAAACTAATTACAAGGGAGGGTCCCGTTTGCCAAAAATTCTCACCAAAGACCACATGAAGGAATCTGTTCATGATTTGATAGTTTTACTTCACCGAGTAAAGGGGTCAGAGCAGGTTATCCTCTTCGAAGAATGGATGTTTCACTTCATAGAAATAATTTTGGAGGGGAGACAACAATTGGATTAGGTAGAGATTATTACTAGTAATTTGAGGGATCAACTGAAGCAAGCTCAAGCAGCTAAAAGAGAGTTGTTTGTGTCCTCTTATCTGATCTATTGTCTTGCATGTGCACAAGATTTGGGAGCAATCCCGCATACCCCATGGAATGAAGATTTAACTGTACCTGAGTACTACCCTCTATTGAGAAAGGATAGGGTTTTGGAAGATTACAGGCATATCCATAATGTTTTTCTTGGGAAGCTGTGCCAAAAATTAACAGGAGATTAAAATCAAAGAATGTCAGTGAAAGCCCAGAAGCTAGTCCAAGCCTATGGGAGTTTTTATGTCCAGTTCCCACGACTCACTTATCTCTGGGTCAGAGGGTTTGATGAAGAACCCACCAAACTCCCTAGATTTGCTTCTAATTGCTTCATGTTGGCCGAGGTTTGTAGGCAATTATTTGTAGTGATTAAAAATAGTTTGCTAGAAGAAAAATGGGCTTGAATGTTTCTAGTTAAGCTAGGAAACCTGACTTGCCATAGCATGATGGATGCTTCAATAATTGGCAGCAATTTGGTGAGTTTCCAGATGCATTTCTATGAACCAAGGAGGGGTTTCGATAGTAAAGGTTTCACTAGATAGATTTTAAGTCTAAGCATTCACCCATCACCTAGTTCACACCTTGAAGATCTGTGGGAAGACCTCGGTAATGAAGAAGCAGTAATAAAAAGAGATCGTTCAAGACTCTTAGTTCCATAGGTTGAGTTGTTGCAATTAAAATTTGACAAAAGTGGGATACAAGAAGATGATTCTGAAATCTCAGTCTCAAAAGCTGATGTTTTAGGAACATAGAATCCCTTGACTATAGACTAGGCATGGAAAGAAGATGATGATATAAAATTGAGGGCAAGAACTATTTTCAGAATTACAGAAGCTTGGCTGATCAAGAAAAGGCAGAAAGGAATAAAGAAACCTTCTCCTAAAAAAGAGAAATGCAGAATCTGTTTCAATAAATATGAACCATGGTTTGCCTAATGTATCTCCTTTGGCTCCTGATGTAGGTAAGATCACATCTCCACAAAAAAGGTAGTATTTAGTGGACATCCTACAACAATAAAAATGAGAGTTGGGATGAGGTCAAAAAGACACTCTTAGATGGCATCTCCCACATCCGAGTACCTTAATATCGAGATCAATGATGAGGAGATCTCTTTTTTGCCAAAGAAAAAAGACAAAAGTTAGGAAACACTTATCAATGATTCAGGAAATCTTTGAGCTGAAAACACTCCTACCAAGACACCTGATAATCAGATGGTTTCTAATTCGATTCCTCCCTGGTTAATAGATTCTGTAAACAAGAAGAATTGAGAAGAACAACAAACCAGTTTCACTGCCCGTGAAGGAAATCATTGAACTAAGTATGTTGTTAGAACCCCTAAAGCTAAAAGAATGAAAAGTGATGCAAGGCTTTCTATAGATCCCTCTACTCGAAAGGTGATAGAAGAAATAGTGACCTTCAAGCCCAAAGAAGGAGCTTATGAACCTGAAGTCAAAGACTTTGAGGTTACGAAGATGGAACTAGGGGTTTTGACCAGGGACTCAAAAGATCATATCTTCAGGTTCTCAGCTGATCATATGTTGAACCAATCACAAAAATATGTAAGGGAGAAGTGCGAACTAAAACAACTTGTTTTCACTATGGCCGAGTTCATCTCTTCCCTTACTGATGTTGGAGCGTTGCCACTTGCCCAATCCCCACAAAGTTTTCACCCTAATTCAGTTGAAAGTAAAAAATTGGTAAAGCAAATGCAGCAGGGCAAAGCCCTAATATAAATCATGAAAGCCTGGATAGATGACATCATGAACGAAGGCTGCACTTTCATACGAGAGTTTGTATCCACTTGCGTGGATGGTGAGGCTTTACTTGGAGAAATACAAACTCTGAATCCTACTTGGGAGATGGAAGAAGAAAAGTATGCGACGATCTATGCTCAGATATGGGAGATTGAAACTTATGTAGTGACCTAGTTCCTGGCAAAGAATTCTATGAAGCCGGTTGATCCCTGCATGTTATTCATTCTGAAGAAAAACCTTAGTTGGAAGGGATCATTATTCAAAACCTCAATTTCACAAATTCAAGAAATAGGAGAAGAGATAAAAGACATGCATGCTAGTGCCTTGAAGGATATTAAATAGTAAACCTGTCTGGTATCCTACAAATTGATGAAGGTAGCAGAGATGTGGATACCATAGTTAAAACCTTTGTTGATAGCATGAGAGTTTTAAAAGAGAATGAAGGGATAACAGTTCAAGACCTAACCAAGATCACCAACGTCGAGTCCATGCTGTTGTTGAACAGAGGAAAACTACCTAAGCAGTTACAAAGAATCTGGGAACTGAAATGGGGAAAGGGTGCAGTCCGGGTGAAGTTGGTGGGGTTAAAGAATTTACACTTACAGCTAGTGCAAGAATTAGTGAATGCTTTCAGGACATGGAAGCTAGTAAATACTGCCACATCAGAGGATCTATGAACAAATTGGCATGGTTGCTGGCAACTTTCTAGCTTTTTCTATTTTTTAGGAATACTTCGTAATACTTTAGCTTAATGTGCAATCAGTTATTTTAACTATTTTCTGCTTTGTGTCCGAGAGGCTGGGTTTTTTTGGAGGCTCTCTCGGACTTAAAACTATAAATGTTAGAGCATTAAAATTTTTAAGGGTTAGAAAATACATATAGGAAAAATAGATATTTTTGCTTAAGTATAATGCTTTAGCAGTCTTTTAATTTCTTAAACAGTTTGTGACTTATTTTGATGAGACTTTGATCCGATCAGACATCAGTACATATATGCATGGTTTGGTTTAGATCTTTGAATCAAAATATGGAATGTATTGGTTACTTTGAGAATTGATGCATTTATATCCGAGCATGTATTATTTATCCTTAGTCACTTCTGGTTTCTTTTTAGTTACTTCTCCTTTAGTTATTTTATGAGTTCCTTTGTCTTAGAAGTAGATTAGTAGATCTCAGTTTCTTCACAATTTGAATTATTTGTTTGTTTATTCTTGAAATTGCCTCAATACCAAAGAGTATCTGAGTGTTCCTTCCACACTTTCTGGTTAAAGGTGTATGTATTTTCTTTTATGTTGATAATTCATTGAATATCCTATAAGGAAGTTGAACCTTTAAAATTTAGAGGGAAGCAATTTTTGATGCTTACCCAACTGTTGATGAATTGTTTGTCTTCAGAGGCATAGAGTTTTTATTGATCTCATTTAAAAATAAGAAGACAAATATGTTCGCCAATACCACTTGAAGAGGTCAATGAATAACATAGCAAGAGAAATATTGGCTAAATTTGATAATTTTGAAACACTTGAACAAACTCAATTTCTTTTAGTTGTACTTATAAATAAAAAGTTGGAAGGGACATTAAAATTATTGGGTATAGACACAACATCAAAGAAGATAAAAGTTGTTGACATGTAAACTGACATGATTGAAAATATTAGGAAAGGTTTGAACCAGGTAGGGAAGCTATCTTGAACTAAAGATAAGACCATTACAAGAAGAGTTATGTTGACATCCATTGTAGGTAACACTATATCTCAAAATAGACAAATATCTTTAGTTTCATCTCGGATTGTTTTTATTAGGAAAAAAATATCACGATATGTTAAGAGGAGAATGCTTTTGGATGATAGCACCTTGGAAGGCAATTGAGCAATCATGTGTAGATCTCTTCATTCTAATAGGATTGATGAGGGAATCAAGAATTCAGTCACATTATTTTGGAATGATAATACTTGTCCTTCATCAAATAGTAGAGATATTGTCAGACATAGAATTGCAGCTAGTCAATATGAACATCATACAAAAAATTGGTTGGATACAACGCAAGGGTATGTGCAAGATCATGAGGGGCCAAAAAGTGGCGATGTAAAAAAATCCACTTTTCAGTCGTCCAAAAGCGCATGAAAATGTATGTTGACTTTTTAGTAGGCCTGCGTGTCAGTACACCTGGGAAAACTTGACACCAAAGCACAAACCTAATCGGGTACCTGATATGTCTGGGTACATGAAAAAAATGTAGGAATACATGAAAAATTTGAACTTTTATATATAATGTTTAAATATGTATTATATATATATAATTATATATTAATTTATATATTTTATATTATAATATCTTAGGGGTTTTAAATTGTATGTCATATATATTTTATATTATAATGTTTTATAAATTAATATATTTTATATATATTAATATGTATTGTATATAATTATATTTAACGTTTATATTATATAAATATATGTATAAATTATATATATATATATATATACATTTAAGGGGTATTATGTAAATATTTTAATATATTTTTTAATATATAATATATATATAATTATATATTAATATATATTTTATATTAATATATATATTTTATATTAATCTATATATTTTATATTAATATTATTGTATATAAATATATTTAACGAGCTTATATTATATTTATATGTACAAATTATATATATATATATATATATATATATATATATATATATATATATATATATATATATATATATATATATATATATATATATATATATATATATATATATATATATAATGTTTAAGGGGTATTATGTAAATATTTTATATATTTTTTAATATGTATTATAGATATAATTATATATTATTATATATTTTATATAATAATATCTTTTTTTTTTATATTAAGTTTATTTAAGCTCCCATTTCGGGAATCAAACTTGAGATCTTGCTATTACAAAGAGAAGTAGCCACCGTTGCACTCTAGGCCAATGCCTATATAATAATATCTTTTATATATATTAATATATAAACTTTATACATCATAATATTTAAATTGTATGTCGAAAGGGGTTACCGAGACTTCTTAGAGGTCCTAGTACGCCTTATAATGCGTTAGGACCCCTAGGAAGTCCCCATGACCCCTTTTGACAAATTGGAATGCTTGAGTGTACCCCTTTGGACACACTCAAGCATTCCAATTTGTCAAAAGGGGTCATGCGGACTTCTTAGGGGTCCTAACGCATGATAAGGCGTACTATGACCACTAGAAAGTCCCATGACCCCTTTTGACACATTTGAACCCTCAAGTGTGTCCGAAGGGGTCCTACAACCCCTTCAGACACACTTGAGGGTTCAAATGTGTCAAAAGGACTCATAGGGACTTCCTAGGGGTCCTAGTATGCCTTATGATGTGTTAGGACCCCTAAGAGGTCCCCATGACTCCTTTTGACACATTCGAAGCCTCAAGTGTGTCCTAAAGGGTCGTATGACCCCTTCGGACACATTTGAGGGTTCAAATATGTCAAAATGGTTCATTGGGACTTCCTAGGGGTCCTAGTATGCCTTATCACACGTTAGGACTCCTAGGAAGTCCCCATGACCCCTTTTGACACATTGGAATGCTCGAGTGTTTCTGAAGGGGTAGTAGCACTTGAGAATTCCAATGTGTCAAAATGGGTCATGGGGACTTCCTAGGGGTCCTAACATGTGATAAGGCATACTAGGACCCCTATGAAGTCCCCATGACCCCTTTTGACACATCTGAACCCTCAAGTGTGTCTGGAGGGGTCCTACGACCTCTTAGGACACACTTGAGTGTTCTAATGTGCCAAAAGAGGTCATAGGGACTTCTTAGGGGTCCTAACATGTGATAAGGCATACTAGGACTCCTAGAAAGTCCCCATGACCCCTTTTGACACATTTGAACCCTCAAGTGTGTCTGAAGGGGTCCTACAACCCATTGGAACACACTTAAGGGTTCTAATGTGTTAGGAGTGATAGGGACTTCCTAAAGGTCCTAACATGTGATAAGGCATACTAGGACCCCTAGGAAGTCCACATGACCCCTTTTGACACATTAGAACCCTCAAGTGTGTTCTAAGGGGTGGACCCCTAGAAAGTCCCCATGACCCCTTTTAACACATTTGAACCCTCAAGTGTGTCTAAAGGGGTCCTACGACCCCTTGGAACACACTTAAGGGTTCTAATGTGTCAAAATGAGTCATGGGGACTTCATAGGGGTCCTTACACATGATAAGGCATACTAGGACCCCTAGGAAGTCCACATGACCCCTTTTGACACATTAGAACCCTCATGTGTGTACTAAGGGGTTGACCCCTAAAAAGTTCCCATGACCCCTTTTGACACATTTGAACCCTCAATTTTGTTCGAAGGGGTCATAGGACCCCTTAGGATACATTTGAGGGTTCTAATGTGTCAAAAGGGGTCATGGGGACTTCCTAGGGGTCCTAGCGAGTGATAAGGCATACTAGGACCCCTAGAAAGTCCTCATAACTCCTTTTGAAACATTTGAATGCACAACTATGTCCAAAGGGGTCGTAGGACCCCTTAGGACACACTTGAGCATTCCAATGTGTCAATAGGGGTCATCGGGACTTCCTAGGGGCCCTAACGTGTGATAAGATGTACTGGTACCCCTAGGAAGTCCCCATGACCCCTTTTAGAAAATTAAAATACTCAAGTGTATCTAAAGGGGTCGTAGGACCCCTTAGGACACACTTGAGCATTCTAATGTGTCAATAGGGGTCATGGGCACTTCTTAGGGGTCCTATACTAGGACCCCTAGGAAGTCCCATGACCCCTTTTGACACATGAGAACACTCAAGTGTGTTATAAGGGGTCATACAACCCCTTGGGACACACTTGAATGTTGAAATATGTCAAAATAGGTCATGGGGACTTCCTAGGGGTCCTAACACGTGATAATGCATACTAAGACCCCTAAAAACTCCCCATGACCCTTTCGACACATTTCAACTGTCAAGTGTGTCCAAAGGGGTCATACGACCCCTTGGGACACACTTGAGTGTTGAAATATCTCAAAATGGGTCATTGGTACTTCCTAGGGGTCATCGGTACTTTCTAGGGGTTCTAACGCATGATAAGACATACTAGGACCCCTAAGAAGTTCCCACGACCCTTTTTGACACATGAGAACACTCAAGTGTGTCTAAGGGGTCATACGACCCCTTGGGACACACTTGAGTGTTGAAATATGTCAAAAGGGGTCATAGGGACTTCCTAGGGGTTGTAGTACACCTTATCACATGTTAGGACCCCTAGAAAGTATCCATGACACCTTTTGACATATTAGAACTCTCAAGTGTGTCATAAGAGGTCATACGACCCCTTGGGACACACTTGAGTGTTGAAATATGTCAAAAAGGGTCATGAAGACTTCCTAAGGGTCCTAACATGTGATAAGACATACTAGGACACCTAGGAAGTTCCCATGACCCCTTTCGACACATTAGAACACTCAAGTGTGTCCTAAGTGGTCATACGACCCCTTGGAACACACTTGAGTGTTGGAATGTGTCAAAAAGGGTTATGGGGACTTCCTAGAGGTCCTAGTACACTTTATCATGCGTTAGGACCCCTAAGAAGTCCCCATGACCCCTTTTGACAACATTAGAACTCTCAAGTGTGTCATAAGGGGTCATACGACCCCTTGGAACACACTTGAGTGTTGAAATGTGTCAAAAGGAGTCATCGGGACTTCCTAGGGGTCCTAATGCATGATAGGTGTACTAGGACCCATAGGAAGTCCCATTGACCCCTTTCGACACATCAGAACACTCAAGTGTGGCCTAAGGGGTCATATGGCCCCTTATGATAGACTTAACTATTGAAATGTGTCAAAAGGGGTCATGGGGACTTCCTAGGGGTCCTAATGCATGATAATGCATACTAGGAACCCTAGGAAGTCCCCATGACCCCTTTTGACACATTAGAATTTTCAAGTGTGTCCTAAAGGGTCATACGACCCCTTGGGACACACTTGAGTGTTAAAATGTGTTAAAAGGGGTCATCAGTACTTCCTAGGGGTCCTAACATGTGATAAGGCATACACGAACCCCTAGGAAGTCCCCATGACCCCTTTTGACACATGAAAACACTCAAGTGTGTCCTAAGGGGTCATATGACCCCTTGGGACACACTTGAGTGATGAAATGTTTCAAAAGGGGTCATGGGGACTTCCTAGGGGTCCTAACGCATGATAAGGTATACTAGGTCGCCTAAGAAGTCCCCATGACCCCTTTTGACACATTATAACTCTCAAGTGTGTTCGAAGGGGTCATACGACCCCTTAGGACACACTTGAGTGTTGAAATATGTCAAAAGAGGTCATGGAGAATTCCTAGGGTTCCTCTAGTACGCCTTATCATGCGTTAGGACCCCTAGGAAGTTCCCATGACCCCTTTTGACACATTATCACTCTCAAGTGTGTCCTAAGGTGTCATATGACCCCTTGGGATATACTTGAGAGTTGAAATGTGTCAAAAGGAGTCATGGGGACTTCTTAGGGGTCCTAGTATGCCTTATCACTGTAATCACCTAAAAATGCTCATCTAGACTATTATCCCCTTTTTGCTAAAATCATAAATTGCTTATTCTAGATCAAATCTTGGTTCTATCATTTATTCGATTATTTTATATGGGCTAACCATCTTATCCTAAGTTTTTATTTATTTAAAATGAATTCCCTCCCCTTTTATTAAATAAAAATCTCCCACTTTTCCTCTTATCCTAAGTTGCACAAATAAAACACTATTCTTATTTTATAAAAAGAGAAAAAAATAAAAAAATAAAAATCTTATTTAATTAAGAGAACATGCTCCCTTTTAATTAATTGAAAAGCTCTTAAAAAACTCTTTTTAATGGAAACCACTTTTCTAAAAAAATAAATAAATAATAAAAATAAAAAAACTTTTTGTCTTCACATGAATGCACACTTTTCAAGGTGAGTGGAATATCTTTTTGCCCCTTAATCTCTTCCACATATCTTTTTGCCTCTTAATCTCTTCCACACATCTTTTTGCCTCTTAATCTCTTCCACACATATTTTTTTGCCTCTTAACCATGTCCATTGATTTTGCCTCTTGAGAATCTTGAGCACATGGATCAACCAAGATTTAATTTCCACCTTTGATAATTCTTTTTTGCCTCTTAATCTTGACCGTCCATTCATTTCTAAATTCCTTTATAAGGAGACTCTCTCCTCATTCTTAATCATTCATTTTTGCATTCATTTTTGCATCCATCTTTTGAATTCATCTTTTGCATGATCCATATTTTGCATGATTCATCTTTTGCATAATTCATCTCTTGCATTATCATTCTCTTGGGGTCTTGGCATCTTAGCATCTTGGAATCTTGGATCATAGTTTAGTTTCATTATCATTGCATTCTTAATCTAGTTTCCTTTATGCTATAGATTAGCTCACATAGTTTAATTAGAAAGGATTTGTAATAATTCTATCTTTTATTTTTATAGCTTAGCTTGCATCTTCATTCTAGCATAGTATTGCATTTCATTTTCATTTAGATTTCTTGTGGATATTGGCATTCTTTCCTTTTTCTTCATTGAATCTCCCATTACATGGTTTACTAGCAAGGTTATAGGCTTAATAGCTCTACTTGAGAGTAAACTTAAAATACCCTTGCACTCCATACCTAGGGAGCTCTAGGTCACTTTCTCAAGGTTTCCCTTTCATGGATTCCCTCAGATATAATGACTTAGAGAAGTGCACTTTTTAGAGTACACAATCACATGTTAGGACCCCTAGGAAGTTCCCATGACCCCTTTCGACACATTAGAACTCTCAAGTGTGTCGTAAGGTGTCATACGACCCCTTGGGACACACTCTAGTGTTGAAATATGTCAAAAGGGGTCATCGGTACATCCTAGAGGTCTTAACATGTGATAAGACATACTAGGACCCCTAGGAAGTCCCCATGACCCCTTTTGACACATGAGAACACTCAAGTGTGTCCTAAGGGGTTATACGACCCCTTGAGACACACTTAAGTGTTGAAATATGTCAAAAGAGGTCATGGGGACTTCCTAGGGGTCCTAGCACGCCTTATCACGTGTTAGGATCCCTAGGAAGTCCCCATGACTACTTTTGACATATTAGAACTCTCAAGTGTGTCCTAAGGAGTCATACGACCCCTTGGGACACACTTGAGTGTTGAAATATGTCAAAAGGCATCATTGAGACTTCCTAAGAGTCCTAATGTGTGATAAGGTGTACTAGGACCCCTAAGAAGTGCCTATTACCCCTTTCAACACATTAGAACACTCAAGTGTGTCCTAAGGGGTCATACGACCTCTTGGAATACACTTGAGTGTTAAAATATGTCAAAAGGGGTCATGGGGACTTTCTAGGGGTCCTAGTATGCTTTATCATGTGTTAGGACCCCTAGAAAGTCCCCATGACCCCTTTTGACATATTAGAACTCTCAAGTGTGTCATAAGGGGTCATACGACCCCTTGGGACACACTTGAGTGTTGAAATATGTCAAAAGGGATCATGAAAACTTTCTAAGGGTCCTAACACATGATAAGGCATACTAGGATCCCTAGGAAGTCCCTATGACCCCTTTTGACATATTAGAACTCTCAAGTGTGTCCTAAGGGGTTATATGACCCCTTGGGACACACATGAGTGTTGAAATGTGTCAAAAGGGGTCATCGATACTTCCTAGGGTTCCTAATGTGTGATAAGGTGTACTAGGACCCCTAGGAAGTCCGCATGACCCCTTTTGACACATGAAAATATTGAAGTGTGTCCTAAGGGGTCATATGACACCTTGGGACACACTTGAGTGTTGAAAAATGTCGAAAGGGTTCATGGGGACTTCGTAGGGTTCCTAACATGTGTTAAGGCATACTAGGACCCCTAGGAAGTCCCCATGACCCTTTTTGACACATAAGAACACTCAAGTGTGTCCTAAAGGGTCATACGACCCCTTGGGACACACTGAGTGTTGAAATATTTCAAAATAGGTCATGAGGACTTCCTAGGGGTCCTAGCACAACTTATCACACATTAGGACCCCTAGGAAGTCCCCATGACCCCTTTCGACACAATAGAACTCTCAAGTGTGTCCTAAGGTGTCATATGACCTCTTGGGACACACTTGAGTGTTGAAATATGTTAAAAGGGGTGATCAAGACTTCCTAAGGGTCCTAAGTGTGACAAGGTGTACTAGGACCCCTTGGAAGTCCCCATGACCCTTTTCGACACATTAGAACACTCAAATGTGTCCTAAGGGGTCATACAACCCCTTGGGACACACTTGAGTGTTGAAATATGTGAAAAGGAGTCATGGGGACTTCCTAGGGGTCCTAGTATGCCTTATCACATGTTAGGACCCCTAGGAAGTCCCCATGACCCCTTTTGACACATTAGAACTCTCAATTGTGTCATAAGGGGTCATACGACCCATTGGAACACACTTGAGTGTTGAAATGTGTTAAAATGAGTCATCGAGACTTCCTAGGGGTCCTAATGCATGATATGGCATACTAGGACCCATAGGAAGTCCTGCTAACCCCTTTCGACACATTAGAACACTTAAGTGTGGCCTAAGGGGTCATACAACCCCTTGGGACAGACTTAAGTGTTGAAACATATCAAAAGGGGTCATGGAGACTTCCTAAGGGTCCTAACGCATGATAAGGCATACTATGACCCCTAGGAAGTCCCCATGACCCCTTTTGACACATTTTGACACTAAAGTGTGTCCCAAGAGGTCGTACGACCCCTGAGACACAATTGAGTGCTCTAATTTTTTGTGAGGGGTTACACAAGGACCTAAGGGGTTCTAGTACACTTTCTCAAGCTTTAGGACCCTTAGGAACTTTCTATGACCCCTTTGAAAACCTTTTGGATGCCTTACATTGGTGTAATTAACCTATGTATTAATATGTCCTATATATATATATATATATATATATATATATATATATATATATATATATATATATATATATATATATATATATATATATATATATATATATATATATATATATATATAGACACACACACACACACACACACACACACACTATACTTGATTTTATTATATATACAACAATATTTTATATATAATATATAATACATATCATATATATATATATTTATATTATAATATAAAATATATATTACATACAATTTAAATATGAAGATATCATGTGATATATTGTAAAATACATATTAATATATAGTACATATAAAATAATATATAATATATGATGTATAATGTAACGTTTAATATTAATATATATTATCTAATATTTAATGTAAAATGTATATTATATAATATTTAATATAATAGATATTATGTAATATTTAATATATATAATATATAATCTAATATATAATTTTTGATATATAATATATTGAAGTATGGAGAAATTAGAGGGAAAAAGGAGAGGGAAAATTTAAAATTCAAAATTTTGCCGGGATTTTTGGGTACCCGAAAATATTAAGTACCCGATTAGGCTTGGTATTGCTTTGTGCACCAAACCTACCTAGTCAACTCTTCAAATGTCACAAAAATGTGTTTTTTCCTTGTTTCTCTAAGTTCCGGACTTCAACCATGTAGCTGACAATTTTTTTTTCACCTGAATTTGATGAAATGAAAAGGGTATCTTAAGGAGATTAGATCAGCTTTCTATTGATATAATTGCTATCAAAATTTGAATTCAGTAAGTAATTATTAGTTATTTTCTAATTGAGTTACCTCTAAAGTGCTGATTTATATACCGATTGAAAAATGACTATAACTTTCAGATGGTATAACATTTTTGAAATTTGAAAAATGTGTCACATTCTATGCTTTGCCTACTATAAGGAAAAATAAATAAATTTGAATTTTGTAAAGTTTTGAATGAGTTAAGGTGGTCAGACACGGGAGTTTTTTTAATTCTGAAAATGTTGTAGTAAACAATTCATAATTAATTATTTTTTTGGAATAAAATTACAAAAAAATATGCGTCACATCCGGGCATGAGTCTACTAATATATAAAATCTTATAAAAAAGTATTATCATTTGATCATGATTAAGGTGGTCAAACATACACCTACTTCTTATTTTTTTCCTAAAATTTTTGTACGGTTGCATTGAAATCTATACTTTTCACCAATTATATTAATTTTTTTTATAGAAAAGGCTTAGTAGTTTAGAAACTACATTCAATTTCCTACATATTCTATTCTTACAACTTTTTTGTATTAGGTTGATAGCTAGTTCAAATATTCACGTCAAGTTGACTAACCCTGATTTGCTGATTTTTCATTGCCACTTAAGGGCATAGTTTGGCCCCTCATGATCTTGCACATACTTGCAACATGAAATGTATGTGTCATTTTTGTAGTTCAAATCCTAATATAAAGATTGTGAAAACATTTTTTGAAAGATTGAAGCCATCTTATGTCAGGACAAACAAAGTGTTTGAAACTTGTTATTGTTGTTATCATATTCAATTGGATGTCCACTATCATGTTTTTTAAAAGTTTGTAGAAGACACTTATGGTTTTGAATATACTCCTACTAGATGAAATGAGTTAATCTCATCCATTTTATGTGACAAAAGAGATGATGCAGTTGGTCAAATAAATTGCATAAAAGGAATATGTGAAATATATGTTGATTTGACTTTTTTTCCTTTGAAAAATGAAACTATTGATGTAACAAAGATGGTAAATTGCAAGAGTTACAAATATGCAAAGAATGAAATAAAATTTGGGAAAGAATCCAAAAGATTAGAATATGTTGAAGAGGAACTAATTGTTGGATCATTTATGAAAAAATTTTAAAAATTGATTCAATCCTACATTCATCATGCTTTTTTTGTAAAGTGGAAAGCACAACAATCCCAAACACTGAGAGACAATTTACCAATTGGAACTATTATATCAATTGTTAATTTCATAGAAAACTATTCTTTTGTTCATCAAAAGGCGGTTCAATCAGAATACTATTTTTCAGACCAGGTTACTATTACGGTGCATGTGTGTTATCGATATGCACAGTTAGATTTGGATGGTATTCAGAGCATATTTGAAGCACAGGTTATCAAGAAGGAATATCAGGTTTATATAAGTGATGATAAAGAGCATGACATTCATTATGTAGAACACTACAAGATTTTTTTTTTAAATTTGAAAGAAAGGCACATAAAAATTGATAAACATAATGTTTGTTCAAATGGATGTGCTGCATAATTCAAATCATCCAGACCATTTTATGTGCTATGTAGATATCATCGTAATGAAAACATACCACATGTCTGAAATTTCTTTGAGAGTGGACAAGGAAAAGGTGAACATGATAGTGATGGAGCTTGCATCAAATGTGCTCTACAAAAGTATCAAATGAATTATAAGGGAGTTCGTATAAAAAATGCACATGTTGTTGAATGGTGCAGGACACATTTCACATCAAATGAGGATGGAAAATCATCATGAATGACTCAAGCAGTACCACATAGAGAATTTAGGGAGATAAAAGTTATGCATGTGTTTCTAAATTATGCATGTGATATATATTTATTCTTGTTTAAATTTGACATTATTTATTCAAATTTATAAAATAAAATTCATATTATATCTGCATGTGTTCAGGTGTGGATAGAAAAATTATGCATGGTTGCAAGAGGATAGAAAAGACACGATCTTTGCATTTAGTTATGAGTGCAAATTATCGCAATTAGACGTTGAATATCAAGGATTAGTCATGCTTTTGTTGTCACTACATTGTTGACAACTATGAGGAATGCATCAATCATCAACATGGATATGTAGGTGCCTGGAATCTGGTGCCACTAGTTGTTACTAATACATTTGATAGAGATGAAGATGAAAAATTTGATGATGTTCTTTTGATTTCTACTGATTACGATCATATTTTAGGATTGGTCAAAATTGGTAAGTATAATAAATTGAGTTTCACATTATATGGCATTGAGTTGCATGTATATATATAGATTATAGATTGAACTAAACCAATTTTAGGATCTCACATGTATATAAATTTGTTGTGCAGGAGATGTCTTTGCAGTGATTATTGAACCTCAAAATGTAGGAGTTACTTGCTATTTATTGTGTTGTACTGCACAGAGGATGAAGTTAATTGATCCTGAAGAAATAGATTGAATGGTGTTCCCCATAGGCTTGAATTCTTTACATGTCAATATATTGTTCATTTTGTAAATATAAATTTGAAAGTTTTAACAAATTTAAATAATTTAAATGATTTTATTTAAATTTATATTGTAAAAATTTGTGACCTGTAGGTTTAGTTATTTTAGAGGGAACACATTTGAAGAAAATCATAGTAATTCAACATGGTATTCACTTTGTTTATTACCAACCAAACAATAAGGTGTTTCAATATAGCCACCTAGTAGTTGTCACCTCTCTTTGTCTCCATCCAATTAAATCTCAATGTGGACATCGTAAGTGGAGACTAGATAGTGAGGATCATGAGAGAGTATTACATGTTTTCCATGAGAGGTCTAAACCATTTGAGTTGGTCTAAAAAGTAAATTACATACATGTTTCATGTGTTAGGACCTACTTGACATCTCTAGATTAAATTGACTATACTTTGTTGATATATTGAAACATATGATGGATTATATTTCGTTTATCTATTAATAAGACTTTGATTATATATTTTGACATGGTTCAATGCTTTTATATATGTTTTGATGGTTCAATAATTTTAATATATAGTTATGTATGCTTTTAATAATGTTTTTATACATATGATTTTATATGTATGTATGTTCTTATGTATGATTTGATGGTCCAATGATTTTTATATCTAGTTATATAAATACTTCTATGTTTGTTATAGTGAACATGTTAAATGGATGATACTAAGTTTAGAAATTACTTATGGTTTGTTAATTACATATTATCTTGTTATTTTTTTATGATGGTTCAACTATATTACTTAATAGTTAAAGATCCCCTTAAGACTTTAGTTAGATTACTAATGACATGACATGTTAATTCTAGATTACTTATGACATGTTAGTTCTAGATTACTGATATTACTTATAATCCATTAGTTACATATTAGTGTTATTTTTTGTGATATTAAAATTAGATTAACTTATTAGTTAGAGATTCCCAAGTAAGACCTCCTCTTAAGTAGATATATAAATTCTTTAATGTTTGTTAAAGTGAATGTGTTAAATGGATGATATTAAGTTTAGAAATTACTTATGGTTCATTAATTATATATTATCTTGTTATTTTTTATGATGGTTCAATTATATTACTCAATAGTTAAAGATCCCCTTAAGACCTCCCCTTAAGACTTTACTTAGGTTACTAATGACATGACATGTTAATTCTATTAGTTACATATTAGTGTTATTTTTTATGATATTAAAATTAGATTAACTTATTAGTTAGAGATCCTCTTAAGACATCCTCTTAAGTAGTTATATAAATGTTTTTATGTTTGTTAAAGTGAACGTGTTAAATGAACGATATTAAGTTTAGAAATTACTTATGGTTCATTAATTACATATTATCTTGTTATTTTCTATGATGGTTCAATTATATTACTTAATAGTTAAAGATCCCCTTAAGACCTCCCCTTAAGGCATTAGTTAGGTTACTATTGACATTAGTTAGAATAATTATGACATCTTAGTTTTAAATTACTTATATTACTTATAATCCATTAGTTACATATTAGTGTTATTTTTTATGATATTAAAATTAGATTACTTATTAGTTAAAGGTCTCCTTAGAACTTCCCCTTAAGACCTCCCCTTAAGGCATTAGTTAGGTTACTAATGACATTAGTTATATTCAAATTATGACATGTTAGTTCTAGATTATTTATATTACTTATGGTCCACTAGTTACCATTTCTATGTTAGAATGGTTTTAGAATAACTGAGAGGGGAGTGAATCAGCTATCCTTAGGTCCAGATGTACCAATTCAACTTTCTAGCTTTTCAACAAAATTTAGATCTAATCAGTTTCCAACTTGGTCTTTATAACATATATCAATAATGTAAAACTTGCAGTCTACTGTCCTAAAGTAATTAACTTGCAGAATATCAAACTTTCAACATCATTCACATTAAATAACATTCACACAAGTATAAAACCAAGATTTATAGTGGAAACCCAATTCGGGAAAAACCAATTTGTAACATTCTCCTGATTTTCACTCTTCTGAAGTGAGCTCTGTGAGAAGCCAACCCTGTTAAAGGTTTACAATACACACTATTAGGTGTGACCTGGTTAAAATATTTAATCACCCTGTTAAGAGTGGCCTGGTTAGAGGGATTAATAACATTCCATCATAATGTCACCTTAGTTAAAGGATTTATACAATGATTGTTAGCTCAACCTTGATTAAAGGATTTAGACTGATACAATGGTTAGAAAGTAACAGTAGGTTCTGGTCTGAAAATATACAACTCACTTTGCAAATAAAGATCCAATTTGCTCATATGCTAATTTACTAATTGACCTTCATTTCCATCTCCATCTATGATCTTCTCTGAATTCTCTTCAAGCAATCACCACAACTCTGTTCAGCTCTTCACAGCTTCACCTTTAGCCTTCTGCTTAGACTCATCAGTCAATAACATCAACCTCTTCTCTATATTTTAACCTCATAATTAGGTCATTCATATATCTCCTTGATCAGGTAGATTAATCTTTTGTCTCTTAATCTCTTTCATCAATCTTAGGTTTAGGTCATATTCATTAAATCCTTCCATCATTATGTTCTTCTTCTTTTCCTTCTAGATACGTCTTTAAAATCATCTTTGAAATCATAAGAAAATGTTTTACCATGCATTAAATGCTCCATGCAATTCATTAATAATTTCAACATGTTTTACATATCCCAAGAATTCAACTATGTCGGCTAGGATTTTCAATTCTTTCTCAAAATGTAAATTACTGACACTCGATCAATACTGTGTCCATCTCCTCAGTCATCATTGGATAACTCGGTCATCGCTAAAAATTTCTTTCTCGATAAACACTATCTTTTCTTGGTAATTATCTATCACTTGACAATTGATGATGTTCGTTCGACACTAGATTTACTCAACATATACTAGCACTCGATTGACACTAACATCACTCGGCTTAAACTAGATTTCTTCACTTTTTCTTGTTAAGTATACATTTCCAGTCTTTTTTATCCACTCAGTGTTAAAGATATACAACACATTACAATGTCAATGTGCCAACTAATTAAGTACCCATTGAAGTATCACATAACTCAACCTTTCCTTAGGTCCTCTTGTTATCTCCTCATTTCACATCCTCTTCACCAACCAAAAGATATGGTACTCTCCTAGATAGCAACTACCTTACCAGCTAAGGTTTTACATCAATGACAGTATAACAATAGTTTCAATTGTGGTTTCCAATAATCTCCCTCTTTGGCATTGATGGAAGCACCACATGAACAACACATTATTCTTCATACAATCCAAAATATGTGTGCATCAAATCTTTATTAATATCCTTAGCTTCATTTTGATTCACATCCAACACATCCAAATACAAGCTCCCTCTTGGATAAATTTAGCTTTGTATGTTCACTGAATCTCTTTCTGGTTAATTGAATCTCTCCATGCTGAATCTTTCTCACTAAATCTCTCCCTTTGAATCTCTCAACTAGTTCATAAGCTCATAGGATCTCTCCCTCTTTGACAAAAATGCCAAAGAAACTTACATCTATACCATGTAGATGTCTTCATGTCAGTTCTTTATGATGTATACTCCCTCTGTCCTCTTAATTATTTTTAGAGTAACTGAGAGGGGGGGGGGGTGAATCAGTTAGATCAGTTATCCTATAGTCCCAAATACAAAGATTTACTTCACAAAATAATTCAACCAAATTATGTAACTCGGTAACACAAAATATCAATTTGTTTGTTCACTTTACCGAATACCAGTAATTAAGCAACTGTGATTACTGACTAAATCAACTATGCAGTATGTAAAGTATGATAGAAAAACAATCATAAAAAATAACACAACACAATGATTTCACGTGGAAACCCTGTTAAGGGAAAAACCACCTAGGACCGGTAACCCAAAATAATTCACTCTTCTAAAGTGAGCTCGGTGAAGAGCCAACCCTGTTAAAGGTTACAATACACACTGTTAGGTGTGACTTGATTAGAGAATTTATCACTAACCGTTAACTTTTGACCAGCATTCACTATGGGGTCAACAAGATAACAATGTACATTGTCTAAATGACACAGGGAAAAATATAAGACCGTTAAGTCCACTCAGTTAAGAGATTTTCTGAATCAATAGTTAAACTGATACAATAATGATTTGATATAAATACAACTCAATTGCAGATATTTAGATCTATGCTAAGCCCATAACTAATATCCTCTAATCATTAATCAATTCACTTCCTCAATATTCCAACTTACTTTCACTCGGTAAATGGTTCTCTGATGCTTGGTAAAACTCTGTAGCTCGGTTCTTCAATAACCAGTTTGAATCAGGCATGCATGAATATAGTCTTCACACAAAATCTCTCCAGTCTTCTTCTTCTCGCATGTTTCAATAATGAAACTTATATCTCTTATATAGACAAGTAAACCATTGTCATATCAGCCATTAGATTTTTTCACTTAATCTTCTTCATCCATTTTGCCTCTTAAACCTTCATTGACAGATGTGTCCATATCAAGTTTCAATCTCATTCTTTAGATCTTTTCCAAATTTTGTCAGCCATGGATCTCATAAAAAAATTCATCTTTAACCTTAAAATCATACCAATATCCATCTCATCATTTTTGTCAACTTTTCTTAACATTTAATGTTTTCATCCATACTCGGTTGATATAGAAATGTGTCAGCAATAACTAGTTGAACTATCTTGGTTAATACTCTCAGTCGGTATACATTGCACTGGCTCGGTGTATACAAAACTCTTTAGTTACCGTCCACATTTACTTGATCAATTTTAAATCTCTTCTTCATATTAGATTAATGTAACATGCTCAAGTCAACAATATGAAACTATAGACTCATCAATAAGTTACCCAATGTTTTCTTTATCCTTATCTGTCATATCCGTCTTTTCCTCATGTAGATATCTTAGTTCTTCATCTTTTCTTCCTTCAACAGATGTTCAGATGTTTGTAACTAACATGATAAGTACTGTCAAGACTAGTTGACATCAATGACAACATTATGACTGATTTAATCATCTTACATATTATTTCAGTACTTGATGATCTCTAATCATTGTTCCTTCAGTTCATTCAGGTATTCAATCAGTTTTAGTTCATCAATCTCTCCCTTTGGCATTGATGGCAACACAAGCAATATGGAAATATGCCATGCACATGCCAAACATGTATTCTACAACTATGTGAGTAAATGCTGTAGCTCGATAAGCTCAGATTTAATATGTTTAATCACTACAAAACATAACAAAATTACAAGTGCAAACTCTCCCTATGTATTTGATCTTTTCAGTTCTTAGATTCCCTTTGTTCTCAGCAACAAATATCTCTCTCCCTTTCTCTGTGTTCTCACTAACTGATTTCCTTTTCATATTCAGTCTCTCTCCCTTTGAAAATAATGCCAAAGAAAATATACAAACAACTCTTCAACAACGAAGTAATTCTTTGTTATTTGGTTCATATCATGTACCTTCAGTGTATAGATAAACAAATTTATGTTCCAGCTTCTATAATATTTCACAACCTTAGACAAAATCCAAAGTGTGAGCTATGTGCATCAACATGAATAATCTTTTGATAAGTATAGATTGATGCAACCTCTTGATCACCTTAGTGACTGGTAGACAGGGGACAGACACCAAGTCTAGTCCTCAAATACTCAAATGTGTCCTTTGGTAATGGTTTAGTAAAGATATCAGAAAGTTGTTCCTTAGATGTTACAAATTCTAGTTTCACCTAATTCTCTTGAACTTGTTCTCTCAAGTAGTGATAGTTAATCGATATGTGCTTTGTCTTCGAATGGATCACAAGATTCTTAGAAATATTTATAGCACTAGTGTTGTCACAATATATAATCATTGGGTCAGTGATTACCTCATTCATTCCTTCCAACACTTGTCTAATCCAAGCTATATTTGAACAATTTTCACTAGTAGTGTTGCCCATCAATTAAATTTTATCTGATTTATGTGGCATTTTTCCAAGCTTTGTCAAAGTTTAAGTTGCAAATTGAACCTGAACTTTGAACTTGAACCTGCCGGTTCAAGGTTCAAAGTTCAATATACATTTCTCCAAAAGCATCATGGTGTAAAATCTTTTCCCTGTTGTGGTCACATATTCATTTATAAATGTTAAAATGAATCTTGAACTTTGAACCCCAAACTTCATGGTTCAAAGTTCACGTTTAAATGTGCACTTTGACAGTTTTGTATTAGAAAGTCTCCCAAGTCAATGTTTTTAATATCATGGTTCATATTTTTTTGAGCTTTTTATAGAAGCCCTTGGGGTCCACCACATTTTTCAAGTATGGATATTAATTAAAACATTTTGAATCATGTACTTTGAACGCAATTTTAATGGTTCAAGGATCAAATTTTGAAATGTAATAATACCTGGATATAAGCCGTGAGACAAATATTTATAAACTGACAATGAAATGATTAATGTGACTGGAAAAAGTGGCCCCACCTCAACTCTTGGGATTATTTTTATGAAGTGAAGCATGTTAACAGGTTGTTAACATTTATTGCGGTGTAAACATTGATTGCATGATAGCTCTCTTGAAAACAAGGGAATCGAATCAAGTCTGTGTATTTATTTTCCCTCTCTTTACATTTCTTTATTTGGCTCTACTATATCCTGGAGGTGTTTTGGGAGCGGTGAGGTAACATTCTCAAAAATTAGGAAAATGGTGAGTTCTATAGAAACCTTGGCCCTGTAATTCATTTGAGCTTCTTCATTTTAAAAGCAAAAGAGTTGTCTTCGTAAGAATTTTACAAGGTTATGTTTTAGTATGTCTTCTTCCAAAGTAAAATTCATGAAGGAAAGTAAATTTTCCCTAATCAGTAGTTGTTTACCTAAAATGAGGGATACGGTGATAATGGATGATGATATCAAAGAAATTATCGAAAGGTTAAGGAAAATAGTTGATGAAGCCATATGTGTTAGGATTGTAGAGACTGGTCTGTTAGAAGCCACTGGTTTCCATGAAGTAATTCCATGCCCAAAGCTAGTGATAGAGTGCTACAACAGATACAACAAAGCTGAGAGGTGCATCAAAATAGAAAGTGGCAAAGTCCTAGTGAATATCGATAGAACGACAATAATGGCTGCTCTTAGAATTCCATCAGCTGAGGTCTATGGGGATTGGAGTATTGATAAAGCTATATCCAACTCTGAGAAACACAAGAGGGAGTATAGAAATAACATAGCTAGAGACTAGTTGCTAAACCCAGAAAAGAGAGGTTCCCGTCTACCCAGACCGCTTTGAAAAGATCACCTGTTTAGAGTTCTAGTAAGGGATATAACAATAATGTTAAATAGGGTTAGGGGTAATCCCATAGATACCAAATGGGAAGACTGGATGTACATTTTTATGCAGGCCATCCTAGACATTGGTAATACTATTGACTGGGTCGAAATTATAGTTGAACAATTGCATGAAAGTTTGTCTCAGCCAGCCTTAATTTCCAATTTTTATATGTTCTCATACCTCTTTTATATTCTTTCCATTTGTAGAATTTGGGATAGTTTGCCTCATGAAGAGTGGAATAGCAATATGGAAATCTATGAATATCATCCCTTATTACAGAAAGGAAGAAACCCCACAGGTTTCAAGAATGTGCACAATACCTTTTTGTCCAAATTGGTCTTTGAACTAAGGGAAAACCTAATTGCATAATATCAGAGGAAGCTATGGAATTTGTGAAAATTTATGGAAATTTTTATATTCAGTTCCCTATCTTTACCTATTTGAGGGTAGGAGATTTCAGTGATGCTTTCCTAAAACTTCCCAGGTATTATCCCAACAAGTGCATTCTTCTTCAGGTAGGGAGACAGTTGCTGATGGTTGAGAAGAAATATAAGGTCAAGAGAGGTATTGGTGCTTTCTTCCCACTTGAGCTAGGACATTACAAATTCCAGTTGATGCATGACTTTGCCCTTTTTATTAATGAGTTGAAAGAAATGGACCTCCAGCCATATCAGGGAAGAAACTACTTTGATAGCAAAGGTTTTGTTGAGAGCCATTTCAGGGTGGATGCTATGTTTCTTCATCAACCAGCATTAGAATACTTCTAGGATGATTGCATAGATGAGGTTGAGGTTACAAAAAGACCGTGTTCTAGGTTTTCTCTTAAGCAAATCACTTCTTTAAAGCTTCCTTTCAGTATCAGAAATATTAAAGATGAAGATATAAATGCATTAGAATAAGAAAGCACAACATCAAGCACTAAAGTGGTAATCAGAAGAGTTGATTGGTTGGCAAAGGAAGAAGAAAATGTGAAATCTTTAACTAAGGAGTTTTTTTGGAAGACAGAGTAGTGGCTTAAGGCTCAAAGGAAGAAAATTTTAGTTGTCCCCGCGTTGAGAACTAGGAGTTCAAGGACTCCAAAAATTGAATCTTCTCCTGTTCTAACTAATAAGATTGAACCATTTCTTGCTACAGGTATTTCAGATTCTCTAGAAATCCCTAAAGATTTAGAGTTGGTTTTTGATGATACTATGAGGTTTACCAGGCAAAGAAGCAAAAGAGGTGAGAAGGTGGACCCTCCATTTTGCATTGTCCTAGATTCTAACACTAAAGAGCCCAGTGCAAGGAAGTTCAAAAGATTGAGAAGGGGAAAAGCATCAACTATGGACTCAGTATCAGCTGGAGGTGATGGAAGTATAGGTCAACAAGAACCAGTTACCCTGAGAAATCCAAGTACCACTATTTCCTTACAACATGAAACTCCTAGTACTCCAAACTGGATGGATCTAACTATGAATAAGAAGAGGAATATCATGTCTACCTCAGTTCCTATTGGTGACTTGGTTAGTAAATACCTCAGAAAATCCCCAAGGATAAAGAAGCCAAAGACAAAGTCTATGGTAGATGTAGACCCGAACACAGGTCATTGGGTCACATAGATTTTCAAGCCTAACTCCAAAAAGACTAGCACCGAAGTCACTAAGAAAGATTTCAGTGTGGAGAAGGTTGACTTAGGAGTGTCTTCCAGAGTTGCTGATTTGAAGATTTTGAATTTTGCAAACAAGAAAATCAACCATAGAGTACTGAAGGATGCTGAAGATAAAGCTAAGTTGAAGCAAGCTACATGCGAAATGGAAAAATATATCCAACAATTGCAGAATCCTACTCCACAACCTTTGGAAATGGTACCTTTAAATCTGAATGTCAAATCTCTAGACAATAAAAAATTCCTTGATCAGGTACACAAAGAAAGATCCCTCTCTAAAGCATTCTTCAATTGGCCAGGAGAGGTTGTTGAGATGGTTAACCATTTTACACAAGCCTATGAGAATTTAGCTAGTAAGTCCTCCTCTCTGGTGCCTACCGTTGAAGCCAATATAAAGCTCTGGGAAGGAAAGAGGGATAGTTTGGAAATAGGGATAACCAACTTGGATGAGGCATTTATCTATGGTATAGATAAGTTTTTATCTGAGAAAGGAGTGACTGATGTTGATGCCAACCTCTTGTTTGTAGCCAAAATAAATGAGGAATGATGATCTACTTTGTTTGATCAAGGTATTGAGGAATCAGTGCAGATTCTAAAAGTAGTAGCTTGTATTGAAGAGTTTCTTAGCAACCATATAGACTGTCTCTATAACTTGGCCAGTGGTGAAATGAAGTGTGGAACTAATACAACCAAGATGAAAGAATCCATCACTAAGAAGGCACATGAATTAAAAAATGCCAAAGAAATGGTGGCCCATGATTTCTTTGTTGTGGCTTGGGTACAGTCACTGATAATGATTAGTGAGGAGAAAATAAAGATGTTGGAGACCAAGATGGAGCAGTTGCTGAATTGAAAAAGTATCTAGGAACAAAGGCTTGATCTCATTTCTACACTAAGCAAAGCGTTGCTGGAGAGATTTGTGGCTACCTTTGAGGAGTGGTCAACCACACACAAAGCAACAAATGCCTCCACCAATGCCAAAGCTAAGAAGAGTTAATTAGTTATCTAGTCTTTGACAAAGAAGTTCCAAGTAGTTAGGGTGTTAGTTTCCTTTCCTAAGATAGTCTTTTTAGTTATGAAACTGATTATGCCCTGCATGGCTATAAATTTATTTTTGAAGGACCTAGAAAAGGTCAGTTCTCTGGTAGCAAAAACTCAATAGTTTAATATTTACTGCAAATAATTTCGATGAATGGTTTTGTTTTGAATTGAAACTCATGATATAGTATCAGTTGATATATAAAAAAAATAGTAGTATATTTCTCAGATCAGTGTGTCAGGTTACTACATGTATGTTGGTTTCAGTTGAAATTGATTTCATGTTGCTGCAATCTGTGTATGTGTTTCAAGATTGTGCATCCATTTTCATTTTTATTTAAGTATATGCTGAACCAATCTTTTTGAGAATGTTTTCTTTACAATCTTAGTCAGTTGGCTTAGATAAGTGTGGACTTTTCTCAGAGCATAAATCTTTCAGTAGTCATTTCATATGAGATTTGAAAAAGCCTTTCGTACTTTCAGGTCAAAAGTATACATTATCTTTACTATTTTTCTATTATTTTCAAATAAATGAATTGTCAAGATTGATCTTTATGTGAGGTAGTTGCTCCTTTGATCGTAGAGAATTTAGTCATGAGTGACTAGCTCAACTATTTTATGAGTTTTTCCTTCATTTTGGGCAAGAGTGTTAATAGATTGATATAGTTTTAGTAAGAAGGAAAATTTGTATACCAATAGATTTTTGGCGACTCTACTAGGAAGTCTAACAAGTAGACCAGTGCTTAAATATTTTCATTTAATGATCAATTATGGTACTACCTACTGATAGAGTACCTGGTTAGCAAGAACTGCCCCCAATGTTGCAACCTGATCTTTACTTCTCTGATACACAAGAAGACATTATTGTTGATCTTAATGCAACTACTTGGAATCTAAAAACAAGTGGGCAGAACTATCAACAAGTGAGGTTAGTTAATGAAGAGGAGGAAGAAATTGGAGAGTGGTTGAGATGTTTGCCTTTGGCTCGACCAACAGCTGTAGAAAATAGAGTAGCTGAAAGACCTAGAGGATAGGTTTTTCTTTATTGATATTTCTTCATTACAGTTTCAACCAGTAAGTTGGTAGAAAAGAGATATACCAGAGGTGATAAATCAAAGGGATTGGTTGATGAAGATTTTGAAGCCCTTGAGTGATTGAATTTCAACCCTAATATCTCTATGAGAAGAAAGACTCAAACAACTAGTAGGGCATCCTCGTCTACCAAGTCACCCACACCTATTTCTAGTTTCCAGGCCCTTACATTGTCTAGCACATTAACCCCATCTCTTTTTAATCCTCAGCCTCTAAATTTTTCTCTACCAATCATGGCCCAAAATCAACCATGGGGTGCTCAGGTTGGACCTCTAGATTTAACAAATTTTAACCTTCAAGCTTTACCCAAAAGGGCTAGGGAGGTTTTACCTAAATTTAGTGGTGACAAAAAAGTTTCCCTAAGTGATCATATTAATGCCTTCAATAATGCATGTAGTGTTATAGGCATGGGTGCAGAAGATGTGGAAATCCATCTTTTTGTTCAGACTTTGATTGAAACCATTGTAGATTGGTTTCATTATTTTCCCCATGGGTCAATAAAAACTTGGAATGGTATGAGAACAGTTTTCCTGACCCGCTTTAAAGTAGTCGATGATGAACACTCCTTATTATTGTAGCTCTCTCAATTAAAGAAGGAGATGCATGAACCCATTTGGGAGTTTGTGGCTAAATTTAACAAGACCTTGCAGCAGATTCCAAATGCTCATCATCCTAGTGACGAGAATAGAAAGGGTTTCTTTGTAAATGCTATGCCTCCAGATATCAGTTTCCATCTTAGACAAGGAAGAGTAGAAGACCTAGCAACTGCACAAGCATTAGCAGTAGAGCTTGAAGATGACATGATTACTGCTGGTAAATGGAGAAGAGAGGTTTAGACTCCTAATAATCAGGCTTCTACTTCTAGATCTTCTGATCCTATTGTTTAGAGATTGGTCAATGATATAATAACCCTAAAAAGGTAATTACCAAAAGCTACCCTTGTTCCTTATCAAGATATCCCTAGGAGGTATGGAAACCAAGGAACAAGAAATTTTACAAAGTAGTCAAATACTTTAACACATCAGCCTAGACTTCAGATTGAAGCACCCCCTGCTAAAAAAAATATGTGTATCTTTCACTTGACTGATGAGCATGATGGAGATTCTTGTCCTGAAATGGTGGGGTACAAGAAAATGGAGGCCAATAAAGAAACCATTGTGGAAATTCCTGGCAATGAAGATAACTCCGGAGGACCTGGCGACTTCATAAGTTATTATCTCGAATATGAATCTAACTTAGATTGAGGTGGTGACATTCTTACAACTTTGGAACATCCTTCATGTTCAGTGCTTACTCGAGTGCAGTAGGGTGGAAAAATTCACAGTCACTCTCCATCTCCATTTCAAGGCAAGAAGGATAAGGAACCAATGAGTCAAGCTGGTAGCAATACAAAGACTCCAGGGAGTGAACTAGCAGGGATTAAAATCCTTAAAAGGTCATATTATAAACCAACTTTCAATTTTATAGAATTCTGTAAGTCTTCTAAAATTCAAATATCCCCTGCTGAATATTTGAAGTCAAATCTTGGTGAATTAGACAAGTTGGTTGCTTATGTGAAAGGTTCTTCTCTTGTTATACAGTACAATCAGGCAAATATTGTGTCCACTAGTGAAATCCCCAATGAGCCAAACATTAAACAACTTGAGGTTAAAGAGCCCATCATTAATCTCAAATCCTCAGAGCCTACTCCTATAATAGGGAAACCTGAGCCTTTTTATGTATCATTGTTCATCCATAGTCATAAGCTTAGTAATTGTATTATATATTTTGGTGTTTCTGACAACATCATGCCCTCTTTAGTAGAAAAAGCCCTTGATCTGCCTTTAACAAAAAATTTTGGTAGGTGCTACTCCATGGATTCCAAGAAAGTTCCTTTGATTGGCCAAATCAAAGATGCCCAAGTTGTGTTAGCAGCTTTCCCTGACAAAAGGTTCACGTTGACCATTTTGGTTGCTGACATACTAGCTAGTTACGGTATGCTTTTAAGCAGAACCTTTTATAGAGATCTGGGTGGGGAGATCAAATTAGATTGGTCTCATGCTATTGTTCCCATTGGGGATAAGAAGGTTAATCTACAACCTGAGACTAAGTGCAAGAACACTTTTTTCCCTTTGATGATCCTAAGTCTCACATTTTGTACCAGGAGACTGATTTCTCTAACTATCTGATTATGCTAGAAATTGATGTCATGAATGAAAAATATCTTGATAATGAGGAACTTTGGATCTTAGAATTTGATGGGAGCCATTCATCTACTGGTTCACGTGCTGGGGTGGTATTGATATCTCCAATTGAAGAAAAATTCCCTTTTGCCTACAAGCTTGAATTTGAGAACACTAACAATACTGTAGAGTATGAAGATTTGTTACTAGGGATTCAAAAAGAAAAAAGAGATGCCGAGTTAATTGTGAAATAAGTAAAAGGAAAATATGCAGTGAGGAACGATAGAATGAAACACTATAGGAATAGATTTTGGGATGAAATAGAAGGATTTTAGACATTTTCAATTGATTCCATTCCTAGAGAGTAGAATTCCAAAGTAGATGCCCTAGCCGGTTTTGCAGCACTGTTAATTCCTCATCTTGACTTCAACAATGATCAGTATACCATTGAGCTCATTCATCAACCTAATATTTTGGACAATGCTAATTCTTGGCAATTTTTCAGCGATGATGCTCATGTGTTGTCTTTTCTTCAGGGCATGGAAAAGTTTTCCTCTGTCTTTTTTGAGGGTTCAAAATCTGAATGCCAAGAGTTCTGTTTTGATGAGAAAGTTGAAAAAGGAGTAGATGTTATTCAATTAAAAGGGAATCATATTCCTAAAGGTCTTGTAAATATGGAAAATTTGTTTGATCGTAAGGATTGCTTTGTAGGCCATGTTGATGGGACAAAAGAAGAATAGTTCAGTAGTTATGAGAAAATCAATATTGGAAGTAATGAAGACCCTAAGTTCGTCAACTTAGGTACATCCTGAAGCCCTATTGAGAAAGAGGTATTCAAAAAATTACTGCAGGAGTTCAAAGATGTTTTTGCAGGGTCATATGAAGATTTAAAGGATTTTAGAAAAGGCAAATTTTAGTACCACATCCCTCTTAAACCAGAGGCCAAACCCTTTAGGCAGAAATTGAGAAATTATAACCCTAGAGTTGCTGATGCTATTTTCTAAGAGGTTGATAAAATGCTTAAGGCAAAAATAATTTATCCAATCCATCATTCTACCTAGGTAGCGAATATTGTTCCTGTTCGCAAGAAGAATGGAGAAATTCAAATTTGTGTTGACTTCAGGAATCTTAATCAATCAAGTTTGAAAGACAAATTTGCTCTCCCCAATTGTTGGAAACTACAATTGAAACAATTGTTGTATTGTCATTGATGTAAAACCTTAACTGGTAAGACTATTGCTACTTAGGAAAGTACTATATCTATTGTATTGTTTTGAAGAAGGGGTGGAAAGGATGGTAACAATAGCACCTAGGGAAAGGTTGAGTTATCTTGATATTACAAAGTGTACTTGACTATGTTGTACAATGATGAGACAATGTATTGTTTATCTTAGTAAAGATTAAAGACTAAACTGGTAGGCTTGACCGAGAAAAAATGGAGAAATCATATTTAAGCCGAGTAATGTTAGTGTCGAACGAGTTAGTATATGCCAAGAAAAAATTCTAGTGTTAACCGAACAACAGTTAATTGCCAAAAAGGTAGCATAAGCCGAGGAAACATTTTTTAGTAATGACCGAGCTTTCAACATGAAGACTGAGTAGTTGATTATAGTATTGACCGAGCATCAACATTTTTATATTTGAAGAGAATTCAGATTTGGAGCTGACATTGTTGAATTCTTGGATTATGTAAAAAATGTTGACTTTATTTATTGATTGTTTGAAAGCATTAAATGCACTGTAAAACATTTTATTGTAAATCTTTGAGAGATTTGAGATGATTCTAGAAAAAGAGCTGAAGAACATAAAGTGGGTAGATTCAATGAATCTGACTTAACCCTAAGATCTACAAAGGAGATTGAGCGGCAAAAGATGAGTTAATCTAATTGAGAAAATATTAAAGGAACCTAAGCATAAGGTATGTGTGTGCATGGGTGAAAAGAGGATACTGGAAGATCAATAGATTTTACTGACTATATAAGCACAAAAGGTAGAAGGAGAAGTGTGGTGATTGCTTGAAGAAAATTTTCGAGCAGATCAGAGATGGAGATGAAAAATTTTCAAAGTCAGTAAACCAACATTTTTGTATGGAATTGGATCTAATATTTGCAAAGTGAGTTGTATGTTTTTCAAATCAATACTACTGCTACTTTCTAACCATTGTAACAATCAAAATCCTTTTAACAGAGGTTGACCTAACAGTCATATGTTTAAATCCTTTGAACAAGGTTGCATTCTAATGGAATGTATGTAAGTCCTATAACAAGGCTTGCTTTTAATAGGGTGATTGATATCCTTTAACCGGGTCACACCTGACAGTGTGTATTGTAACCTT
Organism: Chamaecyparis obtusa; assembly: GCA_027943335.1. Classification (NCBI taxonomy): domain Eukaryota; kingdom Viridiplantae; phylum Streptophyta; class Pinopsida; order Cupressales; family Cupressaceae; genus Chamaecyparis; species Chamaecyparis obtusa. The sequence continues at coordinate 513,921 of BSBK01003479.1, forward strand.
TGACAGGGTTGGCTTTTAACTGAGCTCACTTCAAGAGAGTGAAAATAATAGTAGCATGTTACAAAGTGGTCTTTCCTAGATTGGGTTTCCACTATAAATCCTAGTGTCAATACTTGTGTGAATGTTTTGGTTTGAACATCTATGTGTTTTACAAGTTAGATACAGCTAGGTAGTGGACTACAATGTTATATGTTTCTATTATTGAATCAGTGATGACCGAGTTGGTTTTGGTTGTTAGATTTGATTTAAAGAAAAGTTTTTGAATTTGTTTTATACATCAGGACCTGAGAAAAATAGATTCAACCCCCCCTCTCTATTGCTCTAAATCATATTAAAAATTGGTATCAAAGCCGTGTTGCTTATTATTGGTGTTTACAGAAATCAAGTTTAAAGGGACTTGAAGCAAATGATTAGGATGTATAAGAAGGAGGTATCGAAGCTGAATAAGGAAAAATTTCCTACATGGAAAAGCTTGATGAAGCTACATTTGGTAGGTATTGGTGATTCTACAAAGTACTACATTGAGAATGAATATGTCTCACTTGTCACACCTTTGACTGTTGAAGAAATGAGATCTAAGTAAGAACATAATCAGGCAATGTTGGAAATTGCATCTTCCCTAAGCTATCTAGAATTTGAGGACATTAAGGATTGCACAACTGCTAAGGGAATGTGGGACACTCTTGCAAAGATCTATGGTGGTGACTTATATGTATTGAAAGCTAAAGCTGAGAGTCTCAAAGGTAAGTTTGATGAAATGAGAATGTAAGAAGGTGAGAACATTGCACAATATTGTAGTAGAATAAAAGTTGTGAATACTATTAGAGGAGAAAATAAGACTATTGATGATGAAACTATAATTGGAAAAGTACTAAGAACCCTGCGTCCTATATATGCTATTAAGATCTCAGCTATTCAAGAATCTAGATGTAACTCTACTAATGTGCTTACTTTGGAAGGTTTGGTTGGCAAGCTAACTGCTTTTGAACTCTCTAACTATGATAACTTCACTGTTGGTAGTATTGGAAATGTTGAATCTGCTTTTAAGTCACAGTTAGTTTTGAACAAGCCAAATAAATTAAAAGAAAGATGCATAAGTTAAAGTGAAAGTGAAAGTGAAAGTGAAGGTGACAGTGATACTTCTGATGAAGAACTTGAAGATCTAGAAGCTCTTATGGCTAGAAGATTGAGAAGGAGAAAAGGAAGATACAAAAGTAAACTCCCTATTATATATTTTGCATGTAATAAAGTTGGTCATATAGCTACTAGATGTCCTGATAGGAATGATAAAGATGAAGAAAGAAATGACAAACACAAAGATAGAAGAGATAACAAAAGCTACCGAAGGTACAAAGACTACAAAGGGAAAGGTAAGAAATCTTGTTACATTGCTGAAGAAGAAACTGACACTGATAGTGATGATTTTGAAATTGAGGTAGTCTATGTTGTAATGAAAGATGAATCTGATGAGGATGAGAAAACTAAATTGATCTCCTATGTGAACAAGATTGACAAATGGATTATTGACAGTGGTTGTTCACATCACTTGACTCATGACAAGAGTAAGTCTGAAAACTTACATCATTATAGAGGTAAAAGTGTAAAATTTGGTAATGATGCACCATGTCCTATTAGAGGAAAAGGTTTGGTTAAATTGACTGATAAGATCTCTTGTGAAAATACATATTGGGTTGAAGGTTTAAATTATAATTTGCTAAGTGTTTCTCAGCTCAACAACATGTTGGAAACTGCAATTGAAACAATTTTTGTATTGTCATTGATGTCAAAACCTTAACTGGTAAGACTATTGCTACTTAGGAAAGTACTATATCTATTTGTATTGTTGTTGAAGGATTGGGGCAAGGTTGGTAACAATAGCACCTAAGGAAAGGTTGAGTTATCTTGATACTACAAAGTGTACTTGACTATGTTGCACAATGATGAGACAATGTATTGTTTATCTTAGTAAGATTGAAGACTAAACTGCTAGGCTTAACGGAGCAAAAAATGGATAAATCATGTTTAAGCCAAGTGATGTTAGTGTCAACCGAGTTAGTGTATGCCGAGCAGAAATCTAGTGTCGACCAAACATTAGTAAATTGCTGAGGATGACAGTGTATGCTAAGGAAATAGTTTTAGTAATGACCGAGCTTTCTACATGAAGACCAAGTGGATGATCACAGTATTGACCAAGCATCAACAATTTTATATTTGAAGAGAATTTAATTTTGGAGCCGACATTGTTGAATTCTTGGATTATGTAAAATGTGTTGACTTTATTTATTGATTGTCTTAAAGCATTTAATGCATTGTAAAACATTTTATTGTAAGATTTGAGATGATTCTAGAAAAGGAGCCGAAGAACATAAAACGGGTAGATTCAATGAATCTAACCTAACCCTAAGATCTATGGATAAGATTGAGTGGCAAAAGATAAGTTAACCTAATTGAGGAAGATATTAAGGGAACTTAAACAGGTGGATGCATAGGTGAAACCAGAATGCTGGTAGATAAGTTTTATTGACTGTCTAAGTAGATAAGGCTGAAGGAGAAGTGTGGTGATTGCTTGAGGAGAATACCGAGTAGATCAGAGATGGAGATGGAAAAGGATCACAGTTAGTGAATCAGCATTGTGTATGGAATTGGATCTAATATTTGCAAAGTGAGTTGTATGTTTTTTAGATCAATATTGCTGCTACTTTCTAACCATTGTAATAGTCAAAATCCTTTTAACAAAGGTTGACCTAATAGTCATATGTTAAATCCTTTGAACAAGGTTGCATTCTAATGGAGTGTATGTAAGTCCTTTGACAAGGCTCACTTTTAACAGGGTGATTGAAATCCTTTAACTAGGTCACACCTAACAGTGTGTATTGTAACCTTTGATAGGGTTGGCTTTTAACCGAGCTCACTTCAGAAGAGTGAAAATAATAGTAGCATGTTACAAAGTGGTTTTTACCATATTGGGTTTCCACTATAAATCTTGGTGTTAATACTTGTGTGAATGTTTTGGTTTGAACATTTATGTGTTTTGCAAGTTGAATTATAGCTGGGTAGTGGACTGCAATGTTATATGTTTCTATTATTAGATAAGTGATGACCAAGTTTATTTTGGTTGCTTGATCTAATCTGAAGTAAAGTTTTTAAGTTTGTCTTATACATCAAGACCTGAGAACAATTGATTAAGCCCCCCTCTCTATTGTTCTAAATCATATTAACAATTGGTATTAGAGCTGTGTTACTTATTGGTGTTTATAGAAATCAAGTTTAAAGGGACTTGAAGCCAATGATCAGGATGTATAAGAAGGAGGTACCAAAGCTGAACAAGGAAAACTTCCCTGCATGGCAAAGCTTGATGAAGCTGCATCTGGCTGGTATTGGTGATTCTATAAAGTATTACATTGAGCATGAATATGTCTCACCTGTTGGTCCTTTGACTGCTGAGGAACTGAGAACCAAGCAAGAACATAATCAGGTAATGCTAGAGATTGCATCTACCCTAAGTTATCCAGAATTTGAGGACATTAAGGACTGCACAAATGCTAAGGAGATGTGGGACACTCTTGAAAAGATCTATGGTGGTGATTTGTATGTGTTAAATGCTAAAGCTGAGAGTCTCAGAGGTAAGTTTGATGAAATGAGAATGCAAGAAGGTGAAAATATTGCTTAATATTGTGGTAGAATAAAAGAAGTTGCAAATGCTATTACAGGAGCAAATGTAACTATTGATGATGAAACTATAATTGGAAAAGTGCTAAGAAATCTACGTCCTATATATGCTATTAAGATCTCAGCTATTCAGGAATATAGATGTAACTTTGCAAATGTGCTTACTTTGGAAGGTTTGATTGGCAAGCTGACTGCTTTTGAACTCTCTAATTATGATAACTTCACTGTTGGTAGTATTGGTAATATTGAATCTACTTTCAAGTCACAATTAGTTATGAACAAGCCTAAGAAAGAAAAATAAAGATGCATAAGTGAAAGTGACAGTGACACTTCTAATGAAGAACTTGAAGATCTAGAAGCTCTTATGGCTAGAAGACTAAGAAGAGGAAATGGAAAGTATAAAGATAAACTCCCTATTATATGTTTTGCATGTAATAAAGCTGGTCATATAGCTGCTAGATGTCCTGATAGGAAGGATAAGGATGATGAAGGAAGAAGCAAACAAAAAGATAGAAGAAATGATAAAAGCTACTGATGGAACAAAGACTACAAGGGAAAAGGTAAGAAATCTTGTTACATTGCTGAAGAAGGAACTGACACTAATAGTGATGATTTTGAAATTGAGGTAGTCTATGTTGCAATGAAAGATGAATCTGATGAGGATGTGAAAACTGCATTGATTTCCTATGTGAACAAGAATGATTAGTCGATTATTGATAGTGGTTGTTCACATCACATGACTGGTGACAAAGATAAGTTTGAAACTTTACATCATTACAGAGGTAAAAGTGTAACATTTGGTAATGATGCACCATGTCCTGTTAGAGGAAAAGGTTTGATTAAACTAATAGATAAGATATCTTGTGAAAATGCTTATTGGGTTGATGGTCTTAATTATAATTTGTTGAGTGTTGCTCAGCTGAACAGAATTGGTTACTGAGTAGAATTTCATCACAAGAAAGCTAAAATATTTGATGCTACTAGTGAACTGATTGGAAGTGGAGAACATACTAGAGGTAATTTGTTCTATCTTGACCTATTTGAAGAAACATGTATGATTTCACAACTTGCTGATATTTGGTTATGGCATAAGAGGCTATGTCATGTTAACTTTGATAATTTGGTAGAGGTAAGCAAGAAAAAGAAAGTAAGAGGTCTACCTAGATTGAAGAAACTTGAGAATGTGATGTGCAAGGAATGTCAATTAGGAAAAATGACAAAGTCAAGTTTCAAGAGAAAATCCTTTACTTCTGAAAACATTTTAGATTTGGTTCATACTAACCTTTGTGGACCCATGGGTGTACAAAGTTATTGTGGTGCTAGATACTTTATCTTGTTTGTTGATGATCATACTAGGATGATGCATGTAATGTTTCTAAAAGAAAAATTTGAAGCTTTTCAATATTTTAAAGTGGTATTTGGCTAAAGTTGAGAAGGAGACAGGTAGGAACCTAAAATGTCTTAGATCTGACTGAGGTGGAAAATTTACATCAAATGAATTCAATTTGTTTTGCAATGAAAGATGAATTAAAAAATAGATGTTTGCACCTAGAACTCCTCCACAAAATGGTATAATAGAAAGAAGAAACAGATCTATCTTGGATTGTGCAAGGACATTGATGATTGAAAAGAATGTGGCACATAAATACTGGAAAGAAGCTATTAGCATTGCTGTCTACACTCTTAACCGAGTACAGATCAGGAAAGGTACAAATCTGACACCTTATGAATTATGGCATGGACATGCACCGAGTGTTAAATACTTTAGAATCTTTAGAAGTAAGTGCTATATATTAAAAGATACTAGGAATGGAAATTTTGATGCTAAAAGTGAATAAGGCATATTCCTAGGGTATTCCACAAAAAGTAAAGCTTATAAGTGTTTGAATTCTAACACTAAAAAAATTGTGGAAAGTGTGAATGTAAAAATTGATGAGTATGCAGAAAGAAATGAGGCTAATATCAAAAGAGTACCAGAAGATTATAGATATTTTGTGTATATTAAAGAAATAGAAGAGGCAAGTAATAGAATTGCACTTAATGCTGAGTCTCGGGTAAGCAATGCCAAGCGACAGATAGAGGCTACTGAGTGTTAGGAAAATAGTGCTGAGAGAGAACAAGAACATGTTGAGCTACAGAACATTGCTGTCGATTATCAGGAAGAGGTTTCTGAGCATTCAGAAGCTGAATCTAAAAATCTTGTTGAGGAACTTGATGAAATAGAGGACAAAAGAGCTGAACCTATTTTGGAAAAATATGTAAGAAGACATCACAAGCTTGAATAGATAATTGGAGACAAAGACACTGGAATTCAGACCAGAAGTAAGTTCAACAATCCAACATGTCTACTGTGTGAATTTGAACCTAAGTCAACTAGAGAGGCATTGGAAAATGAAGACTAGATACAAGCAATGAATGAAGAGATTGACCAGATTGAGAAGAATGAAACTTGGACTCTAGTGCCGAGACCTGAAAATAAGAATGTCATAGGAACCAAGTGGGTATTTCGAAATAAGATGAATGAAAAATGTGAAATCACTACAAAGAAAGCTAGGCTGGTATGCAAAGGCTACGCATAAGAAGAAGGAATAGATTATGGGGAGACATTTGCCCCTATAGCTAGACTGGAAGGAGTAAGAACTCTACTTGCATATGTTGCTTATAAAGATTTCAAGGTATATCAAATGGATGTCAAGTCTGCATTTTTGAATGGTATACTAGAAGAAGAAGTTTACATAGAATAGCCAGAAGGTTTTATTGATCCAAATAGAAGACACATGGTATGCAAATTGAACAAATCATTAGATGGATTGAAACAAGCTCCTAGAGCATGGTATGAGAGATTGCATAACTATCTTGTTAGCAAAAATTTTTGTTGATGAAATTATTTTTGGTGGACAAGAAGATTTGTGTAAGAGATTTTCAAATGAAATGCAAACTGAATTTGAAATGAGTATGTTTATTGAGATCAAATTCTTTGTTGGTTTACAAGTATATCAGATGAAGAAAAAAATTTTCATTACATAGTCTAAGTATGTTAATGAAATACTGAAAACTTTTGGGATGGAAGATGCTAGACCAGTGAGTACTCCTATGGTTACTGGACAAAAGTTATCTAAGAATGATGATGCTGCTGAAGTGAATTAGACTTTGTACAGATCTATGATTGGAAAATTATAATATGTTATACATAGTAGACCAGATATTGCATTAGCTATTGGGATTGTGGCAAGATTTTTTGCCAATCCTAAGGAAACACACATGATGGCTGTCAAAAGAATTATGAGATACTTGAAAGGAACTGTTGACTATGGACTATATTAGAAGAAGAATGACAAATTTGAGCTAAGAGTATATACTGATGCTGATTGGGTAGGAAATGTAGATGACAAAAAGAGTACAAGTGGTGGAGCTTTCTTTCTTGGACAAAGATTAGTCTCTTGGACAAGCAAGAAACAAAATTACATTTCCCAATCTACTACCGAGGCTGAGTATGTTGCTACTGCAGTAAACTGTTCAAATTTGATTTGGATAAAATAATTGTTGGTAGGAATGAAAGAAGAAATCACTAAACCTATTGTTATTTTATGTGACAACACTAGTGATATCAAAATTTCTAAGAATCCAGTGATGCACACTAAGACCAAACACATAGCAATCAAGTATCACTACTTGAGAGAATTGGTACAAGACAAAGAAGTTTGACTAGAATATGTGAATACAAAGGAACAAGTAGCTAATATATTTACTAAAGGTTTACCTAGAGAAGCTCATGAGTATCTAAGAAGTCAATTGGGGGTCCTTCCCCTAACTGAGGCTGACTAGTCAAGCTAGGAACACTGCATCAAATATACTACAATAGAATATTTGACAAATTGATGCAGAAGAAGGTCACACTTTAGGACTAGCCTAGAGTTGTGAAAATGAGAAAAGAACAAAGAATTAGTCATAAGCAAGATGACAGAGGGAGAAACATTGAGCTACACAGACACTATCTACATCTGTTGGATGTATGTTTTATGTTACTGCTTTGGCATTTTTGTCAAAGAGGGAGATGAACTGAGATGATATAATAACACATGACACTAAAGAGTAGAGATGATGAACTGAAATGAAAGATCAGGATAGAGGGAGATCCAGACACTTTTGACGGTCACATATTTAAGATTTACAGATTCTGAATCAGAATGAAGCTAAGGATATTACAATTTTTTTTTCTGATAGACAAATAAGTTTTTGTATTGGTTGGTAATCCATGTGTTATTCAGGTGATATCATATGGTGTTTCCATCAATGCCAAAGAGGGAGATTGTTGGAAACTACAATTGAAACAATTATTGTATTGTCATTGATGTCAAAACCTTAACTGGTAAGACTGTTGCTACTTAGGAAAGTACTATATCTATTTTTATTGTTGTTGAAGGATTGGGGCAAGGTTGGTAACAATAGCACCTAAGGAAAGGTTGAGTTATCTTGATACTACAAAGTGTACTTGACTATGTTGCACAATGATGAGACAATGTATTGTTTATCTTAGTAAGATTGAAGACTAAACTACTAGGCTTAACTGAGCAAAAAATGGATAAATCATGTTTAAGCTGAGTGATGTTAGTGTCAACCAAGTAAGTGTATGCTGAGAAAAAATCTAGTGTCGACAAAACATCAGTAAATTGCTGAGGATGACAATGTATGCCGAGAAAATAGTTTTATTAATGACCGAGCTTTCTACATGAAGACCGAGTGGATGATCACAGTATTGACCAAGCATCAATAATTTTATATTTGAAGAGAATTTAATTTTGGAGCTGACATTGTTAAAGGAGCTCAATCTTATCTGTAGATCTTAGGGTGAGGTCAGATTCATTGAATCTACCCACTTATGTTCTTTAGCTCCTTTTCTAGAATGATCTCAAATCTTAGTATAAAACATTTTATAATGCATTAAATGCTTTCAGACAATCAATAAATAAAGTCATCACATTTTACATAATCAGCGGCAAAAGATAAGTTAACCTAATTGAGGAAGATATTAAGGGAACCTAAATAGGTGGATGCATAGGTGAAACTGGAATGCTGGTAGATAAGTTTTATTGACTATGTAAGCAGATAAGGCTGAAGGAGAAGTGTGGTGATTGCTTGAGGAGAATGCTAAGCAGATTAGAGATGGAGATGGAAAAGGATCATAGTTAGTAAATCAACATTGTGTAAGGAATTGGATCTGATATTTGCAAAGTGAGTTGTATGTTTTTTAGATCAATAGTGCTACTAATTCCTAACCATTGTAATAGTCAAAATCCTTTTAACAGAGGTTGACCTAACAGTCATATGTTAAATCCTTTGAACAAGGTTGCATTCTAATGGAGTGTATGTAAGTCCTTTGACAAAGCTCACTTTTAACAGGGTGATTGAAATCCTTTAATCGGGTCACACCTGACAGTGTGTATTGTAACCTTTGACAGGGTTGGCTTTTAACCAAGATCACTTCAGAAGAGTGAAAATAATAGTAGCATGTTACAAAGTGATTTTTCCTATATTGGGTTTCCACTATAAATCCTAGTGTTAATACTTGTGTGAATGTTTTGGTTTGAACATTTATGTGTTTTGCAAGTTGAATTACAGCTGGGTAGTGGACTGCAATGTTATATGTTTCTATTATTAGATAAGTGATGACCGAGTTTGTTTTGGTTGCTTGATCTGATCTGAAGTAAAGTTTTTAAGTTTTTCTTATACATTATGACCTAAGAACAATTGATTCACCCCCCCTCTCCATTGTTCTAAATCATATTAACACAACATTGGTTACCAAGTGAAATTTCATCACAAGAAAGCTAAGATATTTGATGCTACTAGTGAACTGATCGGAAGTGGAGATTAGACTAGAGGTAATTTGTTCTATCTTGACCTATCTAAAGTAGCATGTATGGTTGCACAACTTTATGACATTTGGTTATGGCATAAGAGGCTATGTCATATTAACTTTGATAATCTAGTAGAGATAAGTAAGAAGAAGAAAGTAACAGGTCTACCTAGATTGAAGAAACCTAAGAATGTGATGTGCAAGGAATGCCAGTTAGGAAAAATGACAAAGACAAGTTTCAAGAGAAAATCTTTTACTTCTAAAAACATTTTAGATTTGGTTTATACTGACCTTTGTGGACCCATGGGTGTACAAAGTTACTGTGGTGCTAGATATTTTATCTTATTTGTTTATGATCATACTATGATGATGCATGTAATGTTTCTAAAAGAAAAATCTGACACTTTTCAATTCTTTAAGTGGTATTTGACTAAGGTTGAGAAGGAGATAGGTAGGAACCTGAAATGTCTGAGATCTGACCGAGGCGGAGAATTTACATCAAATGAATTCAATCTATTTTGCAATGATAGAGGAATCAAAAGACAGATGTCTGCACCAAGAACACCTCCACAAAATGGTATAACAGAGAGAAGAAATAGATCTATCTTTGATTTTACAAAGACATTATTGATTGAAAAGAATGTGGCACAGAAATACTGGAAAGAAGCTATAAGTATAGCTATCTACACTCTCAACTGGGTACAGATCAAGAAAGGTACAAATCTGACACCCTATGATTTATAGCATGGGCATGCACTGAGTGTTAAATACTTTAGAATCTTTGGAATCAAGTGTTACATATTAAAAGACAATAGGAATGGAAAGTTTGGTGTTAAAAGTGATGAAGGCATATTCCTAGGGTATTCCACAAAAAGTAAAGCTTATAAGTGTTTGAACTCTAACACTAACAAAATTGTGGAAAGTGTGAATGTCAAAATTGATGAGTATGCAGAAAGAAATGAAGTTGACAACTAGATATTTTATGTACATTGAAGAAATAGAAGAGGCAAGTGATAGATTTGCACCTGATGCCAAGTCTTGGGTAAGCTATGCTGAGTGACAAGAAGATGCTACCGAGCATCAGGAAAAAAGTTTCAAAAGAGAACAAGAACATGCCAAGCGACAAGAGAATGCTACCAAGTATCAGGAAGAGGTTGCCGAGCATTCAGAAGCTAAATATGAAAATCTTGTTGAGGAACTTGATGAAATTGAGGAGAGAAGAGTTGAACCTATTTTGGAAAAATATGTAAGAAGACATCACAAGCCTGAACAGATAATTGGAGACAAACATACTGGAATTCAGACCAGAAGTAAGACAAAGGATCCAACATGTTTACTGTGTGAATTTGAACCTAAGTCAACTAGAGAGGCATTAGAAAATGAAGACTAGATACAAGAAATGAATGAATAGATTGACCAGATTGAGAAGAATGATACTTGGACTTTGGTGTCAAGACCTAAAAACAAAAATGTTATAGGAACAAAGTGGGTGTTCCAGAATAAATTGAATGAAAAAGGTGAAATAACTAGGAACAAAGCTAGGCTGTTATGCAAAGGATACACACAAGAAGAAGGAATAGATTATGGGGAGACATTTTCCCCTTGTGTGATGATGAATATCACCTTCATGAAATTAATATCTAATAGCAACAATTTAAAGAAAATACAATGCAAATCTAATTTAAAATACAACTATAATCTAGAACATCTCATGGTTCTCTAGAAAGAAGTGGTAAGTGAAGCTCTCAGCTTAAATCCTCACTAGTGACACCTCTAAAATGAAAAATTATGCTTCTACTATGCTTCTATGATGATTCTACCATGATTCTAGCTTAAATTGACAAAACTACAATGATAATTGCTCTAAATGCACTTAGATTGCTCTTAGAATGATCTCAATTGCCTATAGTAACAATGCTTTGCAAATGAAATTCCAAGACTATTATTGCTCTCAAAATGCTCCATATTTATAGTAATTTCCCAAGGGTAGGGGTTAGAGTGAAGTAATCATGATTAACCCATGGTTGAGTTAAAAAATTTGCATTGTTCATAAATGGGGGGACAATTTAAATGCTTGTCTCAAAGCTTTGGACAAAAGGACAAGATTGAGTGGTTGAGATTGAAACTTTAAAATGAGTGATTGAGATTCATCCTTTTTTAAGTGATCCATGTGCATTTGTTTCTCAATTTTCATTGGTTGCTCCACTTGTTGAAAGAAAATAGGAATTATTAAATTCAATTAATTAATTAAATTTAGCCATGTAAGGGTAATGGGTTCATTTGGATTTTTGTTTTAAACAACTATACAATTAATTGATTAAAATCAATTATATAGTATTTTTGGTCCCTTTAAGCTTTGATTTAATTATTTAACATCATTATTTAATTTCTCCTTTGTTTTAATTGATTTTGTCCAATTTTATTTAATTATGCCCATTTTTAATGATTTTGAAGCATTTTAATGATTTTAAGCCATTTAAAAAGTACTCGTCCAATTTTACGTGTCTACAAATGCCCCTCTTTGAATTGATGTGCGAAGAACATTGATTCAAAGATTCTTGCGAGTCCTGATCACTTTTTGGTCTTGATTGTTGGTTCACGGATATGCCTTTGATACTGATTGATTGCTACCTCTGATACGATATGATAAATTTTTTTTTTTGATGCCCCACTGATTCCATGATGTTTGATTGCGACTTCAATTTGATACCCTGATGCCCCCTCAGAAATTAAAACATATTGATTTCTTGATTTGAAATTTTTTTCAAATAGTTGATTTATTGAATATGTTTTCATTTCTAACCATCATTTAATTATATGCCATGATTTAAGAATATGCCCCGGTTTGATTGATATGTCCAAGATAGATAGGTCTGTTGTAGTTAAACAAAAAAAAGTAATTAGGATATAATGAATGTTTGATTTGTTAATCCGATAGGATAGAAACTGACATGGGATAACTGATAGGTAGGTCACTAATAGGATTGATACTGATAATTCGATCTCAAGACATAGAGACACGAACAAATGATGATAGGTTTGATTATATAGTATACTGATATGATTCCCTTGATTTGCAAAAAAAGTGCATTTCTGTAAGTTATACATATGGTCCTTAGCTTCTTGGATATTAGATTTAGGTAGTGTGGACATTGTAGAAAGGCATGACAATAGTTGTTGGCAGATTGGATCAGGACTTTGATGTACCACTTTGATGATATTGTATCTTTGACATACTGATTTGATGGATCTTTGATGTTATGGACATTTGTACGATGATATGGACTTTTCCTTGATTTCCCCCTTTTTTGATTGATCAAGATATTGATTGAAATCCCTTTTCCCTTGTAAAAATAAATACAAACCAATGCACTTAATCTAACATGAAAAATGCAATGCAACCTAAGTGTCACCAACTTTTAGCAAAGAAATTCCCTGAGGATAAATTTTCATCATTGAGCATTTTGGGACCGGAAAGCAAGTACAATCATCACTGAACACATCATGATGATATGAATACCACTTCTATTTCACTTTTGGTAACCTACTTTTTTGAACCAAGTACAACCCTCATTAGTTGGATGACCAAACTATGGGAGTATGAATACCAATCCATTTTCTTAAACAAACAAAGGTCAACCTTCCACCCTATATGAAAGTCTTCAATGGTTCTTTGATGACCATGTCATTAGAAAAATTTACATAAGTTGTTGGATCTCCCTCAAGAAAGTCACTCAAAGGCAAGAAAAATATCATGTCTTACTCATCGCCAATCTAGTCGGAACATCATCAATTAGCTAAAAAGATGTGATAAAAATCAATTCAATACAAATTATCAAAATAAAACTTCAAGTGTTTTGAAATGTTTCATGATTTTCAAAAACTATTTCCAAGCATTCTGATCTTTAAAGTGTTTGTCAATTTTTAATCCTGAATAGTAAAGTCAATGAAGGCACAAGGATCATGTTGTAGGATCAAATACTTGGGTTGTGAACAATGATATCTATCAAAGGTTCACCCAAAAAATCTCTCTTCTGAAGCTCTGATAAGTCCCTCTCTGATTGTGTGACCGAAAGTAGCACTATTGAATCTACTTGAGTTTAATGCATTGCTTCATGTGAATTGATGCCTGTTTGTTGAAATCCGTTGATTAAGATCAAATGCCCCTGATTGGATAGGAAAAATGTTGGACTTGGGAAAACTTAAAAAATATTACCAAAGCTCAGTTTATGCAAGATGCAACTCAAAGCACTTTATGCTTTCCTTTTTACCAACTCTCAAACAAGATCACATTGGTTTGCCCCCAATGTCTAGAAAGATATAGGACATGAAGATGGGTTTGCAAGCTGATGGATTAGAGATGGAAAGGCCATGATGGATGAAGCATGTGGATATGACCCGTAGGACTATCTCCTCAAGAGTACCCAAGCTAAGGAAAAATGATATAGCAATGTGAAGCATGTTCTTGGATAAGCCATGGAAGCCAATGTTGTAATGCTAGATAACCTATGGGATAACTATTTGCGGTCATGCAAATGAGGGATCCAAAAGAAGTGGACATGTCAAGAAGTTTCTAATAATAAATTTTATATCTTAAGTTCTTCATTTTGATCAAGACCAAGGGGTCAATTTTGGTAAGATGTGGATAAGATAACACAATCAGGATAAATGAATGGTGTAGGCTATGAAGGGATTATGGAAAGAATATCAAGGAATAATGAAGGTGAATTTGGGATAAGCAAGATCATGATAGGGTAACATGGATGCAACAAGTACATAAGCTGATGGAAAGGATAATGAATGTCAAGATATTCAATGCTCATGGATATGTTCAACCTTGTCAAGATGAAGGTGATAGAGGAAGTATGGATGAAACTTGCCCCCAAGTGTAGAATGCAAGAAGGAGGAATTATGCATGACACCTGTTTACCAGGTTTTCATGATGGTATTTGTTTCTCTTTACTTTTGCTACCAAGGTGCCTATTTCTAAGTTTTCACCAAGGCACTTTTTCTCTTTTGTTTTTTGTTTTTTTTCTTTTCTCTTTTTTTTTTTTCTTTTTTTGTATTTTTCAATATTTTCCCAACATCAAAATCTTTGGACAATGCTCCTCTGAAAGATATGCCATAATAAACCATGGGTATGACTAGGATGCTCAAAGATATTGATAAGAGGGATGGAAGTATGGAAAGTATGCATTGGAAAATGAATGTGAGGATAAGAAGAAGGTATGTTGCTGATGGAAATGTTGGCAAGATCAACTTTGACACACACTTTGAAGAGTGGTGGAATGATGGAGGGACAATAGACGATGGATGTAAGGATCCTTTTGAGGTAGTGGATTTTGAGATGTAAGACAATGAAGGATGTTTGGAAGGAGATGGAATGGAAGCCTTTGGAAGCTTGAATGTCAATTTTGATTTTTCTTTTGTGTGCAAGTCTTTCAACGATGACTTGGGAATCCACATAGTCTTTGATTTTTCTTTCTTTTGTGATGCTTTTGAATGCATTTCTTCAATGAGGGATTTAGGAACCCACATTTTACTTTTTTCTTTTTGCTTGGTGGACCTTTGCGGTCTTTTGGATATTTCATTTTTCTTTTCATTCACATGTCGATTAGATGGGACATTGCTATTTTTATATGCACATGGATTCTTGCATTTATGATTTTTATGGTGCACATCCAAATTGCTTCCAAAAGAATTAGGAATTATGGATGAATAGGAATAATATGGAGGGTTCATATGGATTTGTGTTTGGACATTCTTCAAGTATGTGTACCTTTGTTAATCTTGATACATGGTAGGGTAAGTGAATGGATGGCTTGGGATGATAGGAATATATGGACCTAATATGGATGGAATGTTGGAAGTATGAATGGGAAAATAATACTGAGAGCGGGGGGGGGGGGGGGGGGGGGGAATCAAATATTACTCACTTCTATCAATCTAAACTATTAAAAATTTATGCATCATGTAAACAAATCTTGATTATTATAAGTAACATAACATTTCAAATAGCATCCATGAAATCACACATAACACAATAAATTTGGTAACCTAGAAACCCTTGAAAGGTAAAACTAGGGTGGGGATGACACACACAAATCTTCACTACTGTAGTAATAAGTTTTTCTTGTTAGAGCTTACAAAATGTGATCAAACATGATCTACCCTATGAAAGGTCTGCTCAGTTAAAAGCTAAAAGACTTGTTCAGTCTACCCTGTTAAAGGATTTATAAACTTACAATGAAGTAAGTACTCGGTAAAGAGATTTACAAAAAGTCTACTAGGACTACTCGGTTAAGAGATTTACACTGATACACCGGTCAAAATGTCTCAGTACTTGATCTTTCAGTTTGCACTTGTATGCTGATTAGAGATCTTCTCTTTACTGTATGTCTGTGATCTCTTCTATCTGATCTTTCTTAATTCTACTCTTTTCACTGCTTTACTTGGTCACTGATCTCTGTCTGAATACTTGACTATTCTCTTCTGATTCACACACTTATCTTTGTCTAGATCTTTCCCTTATATAAAAACAAAAACATTTTTCTGCTTCAAGATCTACGGTATAGATTTATTTTTATTGCCACCTAAACTACACAATTTTTTGATTGGCTCTAGGATTTACATAGGGATCAATGATAATAACATAGATGCATAATTACCTCCGTGATTGTCTCAATAGACAAAATACAAAACATTATTATCATAAAAAATAGTTTACCTCGATCATTGTGCCATTCCAGACTTGTATGTCAATTCTGGCTCACTCAGCAAAGGTTGTCTCTAGCACTTGGCATTAACTATACTTGGCATCGATTCTACTTCTCTGTCACTCAAAAATAATTGATGTATGTAACTCAGCAACAACTATACTCCTCAGCATATTACAAACATATAGTGACCATCGCTTTACTCGGTAGTACTATTGCTTGGTAAGTATACAATACAAAACTCGATGTTTACAAAACAACTCGGTCACAGTGATGACTGACCATATTTGCCTAGATATGACTAAGTGTGAAAACATTAATGATCAAAAAAACTATAGGGATGTACAATCTCCTCCTTTGACATTAGTGGCAAAAAATTTTTTTCATGACATTCATATTTACAATTTCAGAAGTATGTTTATAATATCCTAATATTCCTATTACTCCCCCTGAGATATATATACATATTTAAAATTGTGTTACCTATCCTTGTTCGTACTTCATGTCATGATGATTCCCCTTTGTTCTTGACATGATTTATTTCTTCATCACTAGGAAGATCACAAAGCTTCTCTAGAAATGGTTGATGCAACACCATGACCATGTATAGTGCATCCATCCATGTAGTAGAAGCAAGGTTCAACACTTCTGTCTACACTTCTAAGTCAGTAGCTAAATTTATGAGTCCTTTAGTGGTGGACAGATTTGGATCACTCTGAATTAATGTTTTAGCTTTTGCCAATTTTCTCTGTATAGCCTCCAGATGGGGTGTTAAGATAGTTTGAATAGAAAGTAGGTGAGAATGAATCTTGCCATCATTAGCCATCAGCTCAGCTAATTTTCCTTGTGTCTGCATCACTTTCACATAATGTCTAGTACTGGTATTTGGATCCAAAGTCAGGGACTGACTTGTAGCTTTGATCTCTTGCTTGAGAGTCTCAAGAAGATGTTTATTCTCATCTGTGAATAGTTCAACATTACATATTTTGGCCAACAGAGATTTTCTGGATGGAGCTCAGGTTCTTAGAAAGTTGAGCTTGTTGGAGCTCGACAAGATCATATGTGTGCCCTTTCTTAACTATTTTCCATGCCTGGTCCACTACCATACATGGGACGCTGTCCAACTGACTAGACTAATAAAACTTGTGCGAGATAACTCTGATGACGAAGTCAATTACTGTATCTGTAATGGTGGAGATGGTCATTCTACACTTGTTCCAAGTTGCCTATGTGTTTGCTTGTATTTCTTCTTTGCTTGCACATTTCATTTTTCTTTTCGCTTCAATTGTAGGGTAACCAGTAACTTTGTGTATCATTTCCTTCATGATCTTTACTGGTCCGTCTTCCAACCATAATTTCATGTTGTGCACTCATCCCAAAAAACTCTTTATCCATTCAACTTTAAAGTTTTGTGGGAAATCTAGGGCATGAACTAACCCTTGGTCAGCAATGACCTTGTGTTTCGGCTTCAACACTCCTTTGACACATAATTTATCATATGCTTCTCTAATCTCATAATCACCAATTTCCCCAATTTTGTA
The DNA here is from genome assembly GCA_027943335.1 of Chamaecyparis obtusa. Taxonomy (NCBI): domain Eukaryota; kingdom Viridiplantae; phylum Streptophyta; class Pinopsida; order Cupressales; family Cupressaceae; genus Chamaecyparis; species Chamaecyparis obtusa. Next base: position 531,704 of record BSBK01003479.1, read on the forward strand.
CATATAGCAAGATCTTACATCATTCATCATTAATACATTCTCTAGAGTCAACGATAGGGCTCCATTCAAATCTCCTTTTATGGCACTTTCAGACGTACCCTTGAATACGCTCAGTTTACACACTTCATTTCTCACAAGTTGCACATTAAAAACTTCCATTCCCTGTTTCTTGACTGGTGTGGATGAAGATGATGCCATTTCAAACTGAAACTTTCAAAAATAGAATATTTTACTTGGTAAAGTACCTTTTTGTCACTAACCCTATAAATGAATTTTGTCGATGGCACACTGAAAAGATTCAGAAATGCTTTGCTTGATCTAGTTTCACAAATTTAGAATTACTCTCTCAAATCTCAATTAGCCTGGTAAAATGGAATAATGACAATTTTCTTCTTTATTAGATCTGAAAAATTAGGATTAGGGCCTCATTATTGCTAATAAATGCTTTGTACACATTTTGGTGGAGTACAACTATCTTGGGAGAACTCATATTGACCTCGATTAAATACAAGCTTGGTCAATATAACCAATGCGACAAAGCTTGGCATATATAAAGCATTTCAGCCATTACTGGTGCTTGGAAAATGTTGATAGCTCAGTCAAGACACTGATACTTGGCATCATAGGTGAAATTTATTATTTTTCTCAGATGTGCCCTAATGCATCTTTGTCTATGCAGATATGGAATTTTGCTTATTACTATGTTAGGAACTGATGAAAGATAAGCTTTGCATGAATCAGTTCCAAACATACCTTTCATACTTAGTTAGAAGAGGTGTGATCACCTGATCCATTAGATTGGGTGACCTCAAATGTGCTTGCTTCACTTGTGGTTCCTTCTTCTTTCTTTTTCCATGTCTGGTTCATCTGATTCTTCAATTTCTCATGAATCTCTTCATTCTAGTTATTATTATTACTCAGCATGGGTGATCTGCAGTCTTTCTTTAAATGACTGACCTTATTAAATTTGTAACAGACCATGCTTCCATTCATCCAACTTTTAGATTTGCCTCTAAAATGAGTCTTTGTGCAATTAACTCCAATGTGTCCATACATACCACAATAGTGGCAATTATACCAAGTGTTGTAATCCCAATTGTAATAGTTGTGCCTTTTGACTGGCTTTGTTTCCTCATTAGATGTCCACCTTGGTTTTGATCTACATTCAAATGCTTTGTGCCCATATTTTTGACAATTGAAACAATTTCCTTGAAACTTAGGTGAGCTAACTTTTGATCTACATTCATGTGCTTGGTGTCCATGCTTGTTGCAGTTAAAATAATGTCCATTAAACTTAGGTTTAGGATTAGACTTACCATGTTTTCTTTTGCATATGTTTGCTGTGTGTCTTGTCTTTCCATAGTGATGACAAGTGGGCTTGGTGTTCTTTGGTTTAGCTATCTTCTGTTCTTCATTCATTGATGTTTCTCCTTCTTCAGTGGATGAATGTTCATCCAGTCCAAGTCCAGATCTATCACCAGATCTCCTAGGTGATCTTAGCAGTTCTTCAAAATACTTTGCATCTTCATTAGGTTTGTTCATCCTTTCATTGATTTCTTTTTTAGTTCTCAGCTCATGTTTCAGCTGATCATTTTCAGATTTTAGTTGATTGACTTCCACATCTTTCTTGCCCAATTCTTGATTTACCAGTAGTAGTTGGTTTACCATATCTAGTTGATTGTTAGTCAACCTTTGCATTTCTCTTGTTCCTTCATCTAGGCTTATTAAAATTTTCCTTTTATCTTCTTCAGCCATTGCCTTATCATCTTCAACTTTCTTTTTCTATTCCACTACTTCACAGAGTCTGATAGATTGGATTTCTTGTTCTCTCTTTAGAGTCTTGATTTCATCATTCAGTATGGTATTTTTCTCCAGTATTTCTTTTATAGCTTTATCACTCTCAGCAGAGTTTCCATTGCCAAGTAGTCCAAAAATGTCTTCCTCTTTGTACTGTGGCTCATTTTGATGAATTGCATTTTCTCAATGATTTCTTTAGTTCTCCTCTGGCTGCTTCCAGCTGTTGTAATGCTAGTTGTACTTCAATATTTTGGCTCTCTATAAGCTTTCCCAGTTTGTAGGCTTCCATCTTAAGATCTTTTTCCTCAAGTGGTTAGACTTCCTTGTGAGAAACCTTCTACTCTGATACCAATTGTTGGAAGTATGAATGGGAAAGTAATACTGAGAGGGGGGGGGGTGAATTAGATATTACTCACTTCTATCAATCTAAACTATTAAAACTTTATTCATCATGTAAACAAATCTTGATCATTCTAAGTAACATAACATGTCAAACAACATCCATGAAATCACACATAACACAAAAAATTTGGTAACCCAGAAACCCTTGAAAGGTAAAACTGGGGTGGGGATGACACACATAAATCTTCACTATTGTAGTAATAAGTTTTTCCTGTTAGGGCTTACAAAATGTGATCAAACATGATCTACCTTGTGAAAGGTCTACTTGGTTAAAAGCTAAAAGACTTGTTCAGTCTACCCTGTTAAAGGATTTATAAACTTACAATGAAGTAAGTACTCGGTAAAGAGATTTACAAAAATTCTGCTAGGACTACTTGGTTAAGAGATTTACACTGATACACCGGTCAAAATGTCTCAGTACCTGATCTTTCAGTTTGCACTTGTATTTTGATTATAGATCTTCTCTTTACTGTATGTCTGTGATCTCTTCTATCTGATCTTTCTTAATTCTACTCTTTTCACTGCTTTACTCGGTCAATGATCTCTGTCTAAATACTTGACTATTCTCTTCTGATTCACACACTTATCTCTATCTAGATCTTTCCCTTATATAACAACAAAAACATTTTTTTTCTTCAAGATCTATGGTATAGATTTATTTTTATTGCCGCCTAAACTATACAATTTTCTGATTGGCTCTAGGATTTACATAAGGATCAATGATAATAACATAGATGTGTAATTACCTCCATGATTGTCTCAATAGACAACATACAAAACATTATTATCATAAAAATGGTTTACCTCGATCATTGTGCCATTCCAGACTTGTATGTCAATTCTGGCTCACTCGGCAAAGGTTGTCTCTGACACTCAGCATTAACTATACTCGGCATTGGTTTGACTTCTCTATCACTCAGCAATCATTGATGTATGTAACTTGGCAACAACTATACTCCTCGACATATTACAAACATATAGTGACCATCGCTTTACTCGACAGTACTACTGCTCGGTAAGTATACAATACAAAACTCGGCCTTTACAAAACAACTCGATCGCAGTGATGACCAACTGTATTTGCCTAGATATGACTAAGTGTGAAAACACTAATGATCAACAAAACTATAGGGATCTACAATGAAGGGATGAAGAATTTTGTTGTGGGACATAGGAACCCAAAATGGATTTGGAGGATAGTGAAGGCATATGGCTGCATTTGAATGGAGGGATATAAGGTGTGAAATGGATATCAATATCTTTGGAAGGAGCTACATTTCCAAGGTTCTTATCTTTAAGATTTATCTTTATACCAATAGGCTCATGAGTAGCTTTGATAGGAACACATTTGATAGGATCAACTAAAGCTTGAATGGATTTATTATCATGCAAAGAATTTGGAAGAATGATGGTTTCTTGAGGTGAACATGGAGGAACATGACAAGGAAATGATGGGATACTTCTATCTTGACAAGGACCTTCAAATTGTGTAGAGAGGGTATCTTTCTCTTGATTTTCAATATGCTCATTGGAAATTATGGAAGGGATATCTTGATCTTGCTTGGGAAGTGGAGAAAATATGGAACTTGGAAGGGTACTTTGTTCTTGGAATGGAAGGATATCATCTTGAAACACATGAAAGGATGTAAGGGGATCATAATAGGGTTCTATGGATATGGAACCTTCATTGAATATGGGAGGGGATTGTATATAATCTTGATCTTGATCTTTATCGATATTTGTTTCTTTTCTCTTTGGATTATCCTCTTGACATGGAGCCACTTCTAAGGACAAGGTAGATGTTTGGATATGTGTGGGGGATGTTTGAAAGAATGTTGTAGGATCCTCTTGAATGGGTATAATAGGCATTGAAGCACATGAAGCCTTGGGGTCCAAGATCTTTGAAGCATGGAAACAATCTACAGCAAGATGTAAACTAGCTTGGGTTTCTTTTAGAGGTAGCCCTTGAGGATAGACATAGTCAACTTGAAAAGTGTCATCATTAGGCTCATGATTTGATGGAGGAATTTTGGATAGTTGTGAATCTTTGGGAGATGACTGAAAGATGAAAGGAGTACTAGCTTTGGGCTCACTCTTTAATGAAGGGATTTGGGAAGCTTTGGAAGATGGAGGTTCATGATATGGATGAAGGATGAATGGATTACTCTTGCTATATGAAGGTTTGTGCATTAGATCTTTCTTGAGAGTGATACCTTTCTCTTCATACTCTTTATTATCTTGATCACCACTAGATTTATCATGAAATTTCCTTTGATCCAAATAAGTTTGTTGCTCTTGAATGCTTCTTTTTGCGAGGAGGATGAAGATATGGCTGGCCCATCATTATAAAGAAAAGGACACCTTAATCTTAATGATGAATTTTTAGATGATGCCTCCTTTTGTTTTTCCTCATTCTCTATCAAGGTTGATGTGCCAAAATCACAAGGAAGCTTAGCTCCTACTTGAGATAACTTTATGAAATATGCTTCCTTATCCCTCTCCAAAACTAATTGCATTATTTCCATAAACATGGGATCTTGGATTGCTTCTGAAACTTCTTCTTCAGATACTTCATCATTCTGATTCCTATGGAGATCTTGATCTTGACTTTGATAATTATGCTCCATAATAGGATTGATTTGTTTCTCAAATAGACTCATCATTATAAATGTTTTTCAAGGATATGATCTGTTTGTTGCACTGATAAAGAATATCCCTGAAAAGGGTATCCAAAAGTGATTTTGAAATTTTTCCAAACCCTTAGGATATGTCCACTATTTTCCCTTTTTTGTTCCTGGGGGTCACTGAACCAAGTGTATGTGTGACTGAAAAGTTTATATGCATGAATTGGTGTTGAATTAGGTGGCACACTACAAGATGCAGGTGACACTTTGCTATTAGGAAGTGAGTTTCCAGTTTTACCAGGCATGTTTCAAATTGTCTTAAGTGTGACTTCACTGTGTCTACACATTTTTAAACAAGTCACAAGCATGAGTAAACCTCTAATAGGTAGGTTTTTTTATGCACAGGCGACAATTCTCTGACCAGGTTGTAAGATTTTTAAATTTTTAAAAGTTTAAGATCAGATCTTTTGAAATTTTCTTGTTTGAAAATAAAAAACAAACACAACACACACATCAATGTCTCTAAAACAATCTAATGTGTATATTCTCAAATGTTTTCACAAGTATAACACAAGAAAGAATTCCAAACAGCCTACCTAAAGTCAAATTTGGCTTGTAAACATGGCTCTAAAAAGGTGGCCTTACTATTTTAACCAAGTTTTAGTAAGTATTCCGTTCAAAATGGGTCTTAAATCTTCATCCCCCAAGTATGTTAAGGGGTTTCCCACATGCACCAAAGTATGATTTCGCGCAATCCATTAGGACTACTTGAGGAAATTCAAAAAATTTAAGATCCTTTTGTCATGCACCCCATTAAGGATACATGCATTTTATTTTAGAGTGGGTTGGATCCCCGTGGAAAAAGCGAGCATGTCCCACTTTGGGCTGTCCCTCTCATTGGCCTCGTTAAGGAAAACTTGGGAGGCAAGCCCACTAAATCTCTATTTTAACTAGCATGTTCATGGAAAGAAAGAAAATGGAATTAAGGTTAAGTTTTTGGGAATTTGATTCACCTAAAAGGTGAAGAGCATATCCCTAACTTTCCCTTTAGTTCCTCAAACACTCAAGCAATAAGGTTCTTTTTCAATCTCATAACAAAGAGATTCTTAGAAATGGAAGTGTTTGGTTCATTTCCCATTTTTAATTAAGCTATGTTTAAAATAGATGCCGCAATCTAATCAAGTGCAAGCTTGAATAGAGAAATACCTTTCCTTGTAGCTAGCATAAAGCTAGGGGCATTTTTGAAGGTATTTTGTCATTTTTTTTTTAACTCACCTTGGCAATAGCTCCTTCCCATGTGCTTGTACTCCAAAAAATTAGTCAACACTAACAAACACTATGAGGGGAAACCAAAATTGAAATTGACAACACAAAGATTTATGTAATGAATTTTGAGCACTCTAATTGCAAATCTTTCAAACAAAAATTTGAATTAAGGACTAAAGATCCAATTCAAAGAGACAAATTTTCTTTTATATGCTTCAATCACAACAAGGTATCTTTGATATACCTGATTATCCTCCTCTTGTGTTGTCTCAAGAATAGCTTTGATGTGTGTTATGTTTTCCTTCTTTATCTTCTTTGCTAGTGCCTTTCCTTCTTGATTGAATCTGCTTTCTGGGTTATGAAATTTTTTGTGCCTACTCATTTATAGTCAAAATACACAAACAAAGGGTTAGATAAATGAATTTATCAATTTGAAAGAAAATTAAGACAAAAAAATGAAGGCGACATTGTCTAGCTAATACGTGATAGTAAATTGTTTGCAGGCATAACTGTACTGTTAGCAGGCGACACTAAAAGTGACATAGGTGACACAAAAAATTATACAAGCAGTAACAGTTTATCTCGAAGTGTGAACAAAACTTGAATTTGCAAAAAATGATTTATGCTAAGAGACACTTTAATAACACTAAGCGATAAATTTCTTATCCAAAGCGTGACTATAATTGTAAAGTGCGAAGCAAAGCGTAAAGTTAAGCGACAACAAATTAACATTAGGTGATACTCCCTGAGTCACATGCGTGACTTTGAGAAGCAAAGGCTGAATGCTTTACGGTCATAGGCATGAATCTCCAGATAATAGGCATTAGTACAAAGATTTTAGGTGGCAATAAAATGACTACAGGCATGAACAGATCTCCCGTAAGCGCGAGTTCACCAGTTTCCTGCAAGATATTCACAGAAAATAGAAGATACAAGCATGCAAATTATGATGAAAAATGATGAAATGAGGCTTAGAGCCCCACGATGGGTGCCATTTATGTGATGATGAATATCACCTTCATAAAATTAAGATCTAATAGTAACAAATTAAAGAAAATACAATGCAAATCTAATTTAAAATGCAACTATAATCTAGAACATCTCATGGTTCTCTAGAAAGAAGTGATAAGTGAAGCTCTCAGCTTAAATCCTCACTAGTGACACCTCTAAAATGAGAAATTATGCTTCTACTATGCTTCTATGATGATTCTACCATGATTCTAGCTCAAATTGACAAAACTACAATGATAATTGCTCTAAATGCACTTAAATTGCTCTTAGAATGATCTCAATTGCCTATAGTAACAATGCTTTGCAAATGAAATTCCAAGATTATTATTGCTCTCAAAATGCTCCATATTTATAGTAATTTCCCAAGGGTAGGGGGTAGAGTGAAGTAATCATGATTAAACCATGGTTGAGTTAAAAAATTTGCATTGTTCATAAATGGGGGGACAATTTAAATGCTTGTCTCAAAGCTTTGGACAAAAGGACAAGATTGAGTGGTTGAGATTGAAACTTTAAAATGAGTGATTGAGATTCATCCTTTTTTAAGTGATCCATGTGCATTTGTTTCTCAATTTTCATTGGTTGCTCCACTTTGTTGAAAGAAAATAGGAATTATTAAATTCAATTAATTAATTAAATTTAGCCATGTAAGGGTAATGGGTTCATTTGGATTTTTGATTTAAACAACTATACAATTAATTGATTAAAATCAATTATATAGTATTTTTGGTCCCTTTAAGCTTTGATTTAATTATTTAATATCATTATTTAATTTCTCCTTTGCTTGAATTGATTTTGTCCAATGTTATTTAATTATGCCCATTTTTAATGATTTTGAAGCATTTTAATGATTTAAGCCATTTAAAAAGTACTTGTCCAATTTTACGTGTCTACACCCCTGTAGTTAGACTGGAAGGAGTAAGAACTCTGCTTGCATATGCTTCTTATAAAGATTTCAAGGTATATCAAATGGATGTCAAGTCTGCATTTTGAAATGGTATACTAGAAGAAGAAGTTTACATGGAACAACCAAAAGGTTTTATTGATCCAAACAGAAGACACATGGTATGCAAACTGAAAAAAGCACTATATGGATTAAAAAAAGCTTCCAGAGAATGGTATGAGGTTGCATAATTACTTGATATAGATTGGATTTTCAAGACAAATGACACAAGAAATCTGTACATGAAAGATGAAAAAGGTAGAGGTATCCTGTTGGAAAAAATTTTTGTGGATGACATTATTTTTGGTGGACAAGATGCTTTGTGTAAAAGAATTTCAAATGAAATGCAAACTGAATTTGAAATGAGCATGTTTGGTGAGATTAAATTCTTTGTTGGTTGACAAGTATATCAGATGAAGAAATGAATTTTCATTACACAGTCTAAGTATGTTAATGAAATACTAAAAACTTTTGGCATGGAAGATGCTAGATCACTGAGTACTCCTATGGTTATTGGACAAAAGTTATCTAAGAGTGATGATGTTGTAGAAGTAAACCAGACTTTGTATAGATCCATGATTGGAAAATTGTATTATGATGTACATAGTAGACCAGATATTGCACTAGCTATTGGGATTGTGGCAAGATTCTTTGCCAATCCTAAGGAAACACACATGATGGCTGTGAAAAGAATTATGAGATACTTGAAAGGAACTACTGACTATGAGCTATATTATAAGAAGGATGACAAATTTGAACTAAGAGTATATAAAGATGTTGATTGGGCAGGAAATGTAGATGATAGAAAGAGAACTAGTGGTGGAGCTTTCTTTCTTGGATAGAGATTAGTCTCCTGGATGAGCAAGAAACAAAATTGCATTTCCTAATCTACTGTTGAAGCTGAGTATGTTGTTGCTGTAGTAAACTGTTCAAATTTGGTATGGATAAAATAATTGTTGGTAGGTATGAAAGAAGAAATCATTGAACTTGTTATTTTCTATGACAACACAAGTGCTATCAATATTTCTAAAAATCTAGTGATGCATACTAAGACCAAGCACATAGCAATCAAGTATCACTACTTGAGAGAATTGGTACAAGATAAAGAAGTCCAAATGGAATATGTGAATACAAAATAACAATTAGCAGATATATTCACTAAAGCTTTACCTAAAGAAGCTCATGAGTATTTGAGAAGTCAATTAGGGGTCCTTCCCCTAACTAAGGCTGCCTAGTTAAGCTAGGAATGCTGCATCAAATATGCTACAACAGAATATTTGACAAATTGATGTAGAAGATTGTCACACTTTAGGACTGGCCTAGAGTTGTGAAGAAAGCAAAGACAAGGAATCAGTCATAAGCAAGATGACAGAGGGGAGAAATACTGAGTTGCACAGATATTATCTACATTGAATGGATGTATGTTTTAGTTGTTTCTTTGGCATTTTTTCCAAAGAGGGAGATGATCTGAGATGGTACAATAACACATGATTCTAAAAAAGTCAGCGAGTTGATGAACTAAAATGAAGGATTAGGATAAAGGGAGATCTGGATACTTCTGATGGTCATAGAAGTGTGGCTTATATATTGTGAATCATAATGAAGCTAAGGATATTACAAATTTATTCTGATGGACAGATAATTTTTTAGATTGGTTGGTAATCCATGTGTTATTCAGGTGATATCATATGGTGTTTCCATCAATGCCAAAGAGGGAGATTGTTGGACACTGCAATTGAAACAATTGTTGTATTGTCATTGATGTAAAACTTTAACTGGTAAGACTGTTGCTACTTAGGAAAGTACTATATCTATTGTATTTTTGTGAAGAAGGTGTGGGAAGGATGGTAACAATAGCACCTAGGGAAAGGTTGAGTTATCTTGATATTACAAAGTGTACTTGACTATGTTGTACAATGATGAGACAATGTATTGTTTATCTTAGTAAAGATTGAAGACTAAACTGGTAGGCTTGACCGAGAAAAAATGGATAAATCATGTTTAATCCAAGTAATGTTAGTGTCGACCGAGTTAGTATATGTTGAGAAAAAATTCTAGTGTTGACTGAACAACAGTTAATTGCCGAGAAGACAGTATAAGCCGAGGAAACATTTTTTAGTAATGACCAAACTTTTGACATGAAGACCAAGTAGTTGATTATAGTATTGACTGAGCATCAACATTTTATATTTGAAGAGAATTCAGATTTGGAGCCGACATTGTTGAATTCTTGGATTATGTAAAACATGTTGACTTTATTTATTGATTGTTTGAAAGCATTAAATGCACTATAAAATTTTTTATTGTAAATCTTTGAGAGATTTGAGATGATTCTAGAAAAGGAGCCGATGAACATAAAATGGGTAGATTCAATGAATCTGACCTAACCCTAAGATCTATGAAGGAGATTGAATGGCAAAAGATGAGTTAACCTAATTGAGAAAATATTAAAGGAACCTAAGCATAAGGTATGCGTGTGCATGGGTGAAAAGAGGATGCTGGAAGATCATTAGATTTTACTGACTGTATAAGCAGAAAAGGCTGAAGGAGAAGTGTGGTGATTGCTTGAAGAAAAGTTTCGAGCAGATCAAAGATGGAGATGAAAAAGTTTCAAAGTCAGTAAACCAAAATTTGTGTACGGAATTGGATCTGATATTTTCAAAGTGATTTGTATGTTTTTCAGATCAATACTGCTACTACTTTCTAACCATTATAACAATCAAAATACTTTTAACAGAGGTTGACCTAACAGTCATATGTTTAAATCCTTTGAACAAGGTTGTATTCTAATGTAATATATGTAAGTCCTATAAAAAGGCTCACTTTTAATAGGGTGATTGAAATCTTTTAACTGGGTCACACCTGACAGTGTATATTGTAACCTTTGACAGGGTTGGCTTTTAACGAAGCTCACTTCAGAAGAGTGAAAATAATAGTAGCATGTTACAAAGTGGTTTTTCCCAGATTGGGTTTCCACTATAAATCCTAGTGTCAATACTTGTGTGAATGTTTTGGTTTGAACATTTCTATTTTTTACAAGTTAGATACAACTGGGTAGTGGACTGCAATGTTATATGTTTCTATTATTGAATTAGTGATGACCAAGTTGGTTTTGGTTGTTAGATATGATTTTAAATTTTTTTTTTGAAGTTGTTTAATACATCAGGACCTAAGAACAACTGATTCACCCCCCCCTCTCTATTGTTCTAAATCATAGTAACACCAATATGGAACATATTCTTTAGATGGTGGCAAGGTTTGAAATGATTTCAATGCTAGACAGGTTTTCAGGGTACAACTAGATTAGTGTGGCCCCTGAGGACCAACACAAAATGGTATTCACTACCCCTTGGGGTATGTTTTCATATAACCAAATGCCATTCAGATTGATCAATGCAGGAGCAACATTCCAATAGGCCTTGAATTCTTCCTTTAGTCATCTAATGAATAAAGTGATCATGGTGTACCTTGATGATATGACTATCTTCTATCATAGAAGAAAGAAGCATCCTAAATATCTAAAGCTTATTATCCAAAAATGTAGGAACCAAGGATATCTCTAAATCCCAAGAAATCAATCTTCTGTGTGACTGAGGGAAAATTGTTAGGTCACATAGTTTCAAAAAAGGGAATTGTGATAGACCCAGAGAGGGTACGAGTGATTCAACAATTGTGTTTTCCATCTCACAGGACTGGAATAAGGTCTTTCTTTAGGAAAATCAACTTCTTGAGGAAATTTGTGCCAAATTTTTTAGAAACAACTAGACCTATGGTCAATTTGTTAAGCGAGAAGTAGACTTTTAGATGGAATGATGAGGCTAAAAAGTCTTTTGATGAGATTAAAGAAGAAATTTCACAAGCTCCAGTCCTTTCTCATTTGGTTTTCCATAAAGACTTTGTGATACATTGTTATGCATCTGAGCACACTATGTCAGGATTCCTGTTACAAAAGAATGAGGTGGGCGAAGAGGTGCCTATTTCTTTTATGAGCATTCCTCTAAAGAATCATGAATTGAAATATTCACCCATAGAAAAATAGGCTTATGCAGTGGTAAAGGCCATCAAGAAATTCTGGTAGTATATTCTACATTCTCATTCCACTGTGTATGTTCCAAATTTTGTTGTCAAGAGTATACTAACCCAATAGGAGGTGTCCATGAATAAGAGAGCCAATTGGGTGGCTAAATTTCAAGAGTTTGATTTAGAGATCAAACCTACCAAATTGGTCAGGGGCTAAGGCTTGTGCAAATTGATCATAGAAAATGATGTGATTCCTGAAGGTGATATCCGCCTATCCTTATTTATAGGATTAAAAGACACATGGTTCTCCGATGTAGCTTATTATCTCACATATGGAGAATGTCTAACTCATTTTATAGAAAAAGAGAAAAAAGACTTGAAGCTTAAAGCAACGAAGTATGTTATAGTGGATGATATTATGTATAAAAGAGGTCTAGATGGAATGTTTCTCAGGTGTGTAGATGAAGACCAATAGAAGAAATTGCTTCAATCATTCCACAGTGAAGCATGTGGTGGGCACTTCTTCTCAACAATAACAAATTTCAAAATTTTGAGGAATTGTTATTACTAGCTTGGAATGTTTAAGGATGCATACAAATGGGTAGCACAATGTGAAAAATGCAAGCTATTTTCAGGTAAGCCACATTTAGCTGCTTTGCCTTTAAGACCAATGATAATTGACGAACAATTCAAGCAATGGGGCTTAGATTTTATAGGACCAATAAATCCCCCATCAAGTGCTGGACATACCCATATTTTAACAGCTACAAATTATTTTACTAAATGGGTAGAAGCTATTGTGGTGAGAAAAACTACTACTGAGGTGGTCTGTTCTTTCTTGAAAGAGAATATTTTGGTCAGATTTGGTGTTCCTGCAAAGATTTTTGCTAATAATGAAAAAAATTTCTCTTCTCAAGAGATGCAAATTTTTTTCTATGATAATGGGATTCAATTAGCACACTCATCTGATTACTTTCCCCAAGGCAATGGGCAAGTGGAATCTACCAATAAAAACTTGATTAGTATTATGAAGAAGCTAGTGAGTGAAAATTATAAAGACTGGCATAAGAGATTGTTTGAAGCTCTTTGGGCTGATCGTACTTCTCCTAAGAGAGCTATAGGTATGACTCTGTTTGAACTAGTCTATGGAGTAGAAGCTCAACTCTCACTTCCTCTAGAGCTTGCAACCATAAAATTGCAGAAGGTAATTGAAGATCAAACCTTTTTCGATGGGTTGGACAAAAGGATCATGTACTTAAGTAAGATACAGGAAGAACAAGAAGAGATGGTAAACTGCATAGCGCTGCATCAATCTCAAGTGATGAAAATTTTTGACAGGCGAGCTAGGCCCAGGAAGTTCATGGAAAATGATAGAGTTCTACTATGGGATAAAAGGAGAGAGCCCCGAGGTGCCCATGGTAAATTTGAGTCCCTTTGGAAGGGGCCTTTTGAAATTAGTCAAGTGTTGGGACCTAATTCTTTCAAGCTCAGGTATGTGGATGGAACAAAAATGCCCTTATATTATAATGGGCAAGATCTAAAGCTTTATGAGTTGTAATTAAGTTCAGTGTTCCTTTGTACATATGTTTTTGTTGTGCTATAGGTTAGTTGTGTGTTTCCTTTTTGCTTAGTGCAAAACCAGAGAGCTTGGATTCCTTGTTTAGTCCTTCACAATCCTAATCCCTAGTCAGAGCCACCTGTTGCCCATCAATTAAATTTTATCTTATTTATATGTGGCATTTTTCCAAGCTTTGTCAAAGTTTAAGATGAAAATTGAACCTTGAACTTTGAACTTGAACCTATCGGTTCAAGGTTCAAAGTTCAATATACATTTCTCCAAAAGCATCATGTATAGGTAGCGCCATGGTGTAAAAAATTTTCCCCGTTGCGATCACAGGTTCATTTGTAAATGTTAAAATGAATCTTGAACTTTGAACCCCAAACTTCATGGTTTAAAGTTCACGTTTAAATGTGCAATTCGACAGTTTTGTATTAGAAAGTCTCCCAAGTCAATGTTTTTAATATCGCAATTCATATTTTTATGAGCTTGTTACAGAATCCCTTGGGGTCCACCACATTTGTCAAGTGTACATATTAATTAAAACATTTCAAATCATGTACTTTGAACCCAATTTTAATGGTTCAAGGATCAAATTTCAAAATGTAATAATACTTGAATATAAGCCACGAGCCAAATCTTTATAAACTGACAATGAAATGATTGATGTGACTAGAAAAAGCGGTTCCACCTCAGCTCATGGGATTATTTTTCTGAAGTGAAGTGTATTAACAGGTTGTTAACATTTATTATGGTGTAAACATTGATTGCATGACAACTCTCTTGAAAACTGGGGAATCGAAGCAAGTGTGTGTATTTATTTTCCCTCTCTTTGCATTTCTTTATTCAGCTTTTCTATCTTCTAGAGGTGTTTTGGGATCGACGATGTAACATTCTCAAAAAGTAGGAAAATGATGAGTTCTACAGCAACTTGGCCCTATAATTCATTTGAGCTTCTTCATTTTAAAAGAAAAAGAGTTGTCTTCGTAAGAATTTTACAAGGTTATGTTTTAGTATGTCTTCTTCCAAAATAAAATTCATGAAGGAAAGTAAATTTTCCCCAGTCATTAGTTGTTTACTTGAAATGAGGGATACAGTGATAATGGATGATGATATTAGAGAAATTGTCCAAAGGTTAATGAAAATAGTTGATGAAGCCATATCTGTTAGAATTATAGAGAGTGGTCTATTAGAAGCCGCTAGTTTCCTTGAAGTAATTCCATGCCTAGAGCTAGTGATAGAGTGCCACAATAGATACAAGAAAGCTAAGAGGTGCATCAAAATAGAAAGTGCTGAAGTCCTAGTCAACATTGATAGAATGGTAATAATGGCCGCTCTTAGAATTCCATTAGCTAAGGTCTATGGGGATTGGAGTATTGATAAAGCTATAGCTGACTCTGAGAAATACAAGAGGGAGTATAGAAATAACATAGCTAGAGACTGGTTGCTAAACCTAGAAAAGGGAGGTTCTCATCTACCCAGACCACTCTGAAAAGATCACCTATTTAGAGAAGTAAGGGATATAACTGTAATTTTAAACAGGGTTAGGGGTAATCCCGTAGATACCAACTAGGAAGACTGGATGTACATTTTTGTGCAAGCCATCCTAGACATTGGAAATGCTATTGACTGGGCCAAAATTATAGCTGAATAATTGCATGAAAGTTTGTCTCAGCCAATCTTAATTTCTAGTTTTTATATGTCCTCATACCTCTTTTATATTCTTTCCATTTGTAGAATTTGGGATGGTTTTCCTCATGAAGAGTGGAATAGTAGTATGGTCATATATGAATATCATCCCTTGTTATAGAAAGGAAGAAACCCCACAGGTTTCAAGAATGTGCATGATACCTTTTTGTCCAAATTGGTCTTTGAACTGAGGGGAAAACCTAATTGCAGAATATCAAAGGAAGCTATGGAATTTGTGAAAATTTATGGAAATTTTTATATTCAGTTCCCTACCGTTACCTATTTGAGGGTAGGAGGTTTCAGTGATGCTCCCCTAAAACTTCCCACATATTGTCCTGACAAGTGCATTCTTCTTGAGATAGGGAGACAGTTGTTGATGGTTGAGAAGAAATATAAGGTCAAGCGACGTATTGGTGCTTTCTTCCCACTTGAGCTAGGACATTAAAAATTCTAGTTGATGCATGAATTTTCCTTTTTGATTAATGAGTTGAAAGAAATGGACCTCCAGCCATATCAGGAAAGAAACTACTTTGATAGTAAAGGTTTTGTTGAGAGCCATTTTAGGGTGGATGCTATGTTTCTTCATCAATCAACATTGGAAGACTTCTAGGATGATTGCATAGATGAGGTTGAGGTTACAAAAAGACTGTGTTCTAGGTTTTCTCTTAAGAAAATCACTGCTTTAAAGCTTCCTTTCAGTATCAGAAATATTAAAGATGAAGATAGCAATGCATTAGAATTAGAAAGCACAACATCAAGCATTAAAGTGGTAATCAAAAGAGTTGATTGGTTGGTAGAGGAAGAAAAAAATGTGAAATCTTTATCTAAAGAGGTTTTTTGTAAGACAGAGCAGTGGCTTAAGGCTCAAAGGAAGAAAATCTTAGTTGTCCCTGTGTTGAGAACTAGAAGGAGTCCAAGGACTCCAAAAATTAAATCTTCTCCTATTCTAACTAATAAGATTGAACCATTTCTTGCTACAGGTATCTCAGATTCTCCAAAAATCCCTAATGATTCAAAGTTGGTTTCTGATGATACTGTGAGGTTTACCAGGCAAAGAGGCAAAAGTGGTGAGAAGGTGGACCCTCTTTTTTGTATTGTCCTAGATTCTGACACTGAAGAGCCTAGTGTAAGGCAGTTTAAAAGATTGAGAAGGGGCAAAGCATCAACTATGGACTCAGTATTAGCTGGAGGTGATGGAAGTACAGGTAAAAAAGAACAAGTTACCTTGAGCAATCCAAGTACCACTATTTCCTTACAACATGCAACTCCTAGTACTCCAAACTGGATGGATCTAACTATGAATAAGAAGAGGAATATCATGTCTACCTCAGTTCCTATTGGTGACTTGGTTAGTAAATACCTCAAAAAATCACCTACGACAAAGAAGCCAAAGACAAAGTCTATGATAGATGTAGACCTGAACACAGGTCATTAGGTTGCAGAGATATTCAAGCCTAACTCCAACAAGACTAGCACTGAAGTCACTGAGGAAGATTTTAGTGTGGAGAAGGTTGACTTAGGAGTGTCTTCTAGAGCTACTAATTTGAAGATTTTGAATTCTGCAAACAAGAAAATCAACCACAGAGTACTGAAGGATGCTAAAGATAAAGCTAAGTTGAAGCAAGCTCTATGCAAAATGGAAAAATATATCTAGTAATTACAAAATCCTACTCCCCAGCCTTTGGAAATGGAATCTTTAAATCTAGATGTCAAATCTCTAGACAATCAAAAATTCCTTGATCAGGTACACAAATAAAGATCCCTCTCTAAAGCATTCTTCTATTGGATACGAGAGGTTGTTGAAATGGTTAACCATTTTACACAAGCCTATGGGAATTTAATCAGTAAGTCCTTCTCTCTGGTGCCTGTTGTTGAAGCCAATATAAAGCTCTAGGAAGGAAAGAGGGACAGTTTGGAAATAGGGATAACCAACTTGGATGAGGCATTTATCTATGGTATAGATAAGTTTTTATCCAAGAAAGGAGTGATTGATGTTGATGCTAGCCTCTTGTTTTTAGCCAAAATCAATGAGGAATGGTGATCTAATCTATTTGATCAAGGTTTTGAGAAATCAGGGTAGATTCTGAAAGTAGTAGCTTATGTTGAAGAGGTTCTTAGCAACCATATAGTCTATCTCTATAACTTGGCTAGTGGTGAAATGAAGTTTGGAACTGATACAACCAAGATTAAAGAATCCATCACTAAGAAGGCACATGAATTAAAAGATGCCAAAGAAAGGGTGGCCCATGATTAATCTATTGTGGCTCAAGTACAATCACTGATAATGATCAGTGAGGAGCAAGTAAAGACATTGGAGACCAAGCTGGAGCAGTTGCTGAATTGAAAAAGTATCTGGGAATAGAGGGTTGATCTCATTTTTGCACCAAACAAAGTGATGCTGGAGAGATTTGTGGCTGCTTTTGATGAGTGGTCAGCCATGCACAAAGCAACAAATGCCTCCACCAATGCCAAAGCTGAGAAGAGTTAATTAGTTATCTAGTCTTTGACAAAGTAGTTCTAAGTAGTTAGGGTGTTAGTTTCTTTTCTGAAGATAGTCTTTTTAGTTATGAAACTGATTATGACCTGCATGGCTATAAATTTATTTTTGACGGACCTCGAAAAGGTTGGTTCTCTGGTAGCAGAAACTCAATAGTTTAATATTTACTGAAAATACTTTCGACGAATGGTTTTGTTTTGAATTGAAACTCATGATATAGTATCAGTTGATATATATAACAAATATCAATATCTTTGTTAGATCAATGTGTTGGGTTAGTACATGTATGTTGGTTTCAGTTGGAATTGATTTCATGTTGCTGCAATATGTGTATGTGTTTCAAGATTGTGCATCCATTTTTCATTTTTATTTTAGTATATGTTGAATCAATCTTTTTTAGAATGTTTCCTTTACAATCTTAGTTAGTTGGCTTAGATAAGTTTGGACTTTTCTCAGAGCGTGAATCTTTGAGTAGTTATTTCATATGAGATTTGAAAAAGCCTTTTGTACTTTCAGGTGAAAAGTATACATTATCTTTACTATTTTTCTATTCTTTTCAAATAAATGAATTCTCAAGATTGATCTTTATATAAGGTAGCTTCTCCTTTGATCGCAGAGAGTTTAGTCATGAGTGACTAGCTCAACTGTTGTATGAGTTTTTCCTTCATTTTGGGCAAGAGTGTTAACAGATTGGTATAGTTTTAGTAAGAAGGAAAATCTATATGCCAACAAGTAGCAATATACTCTGCTTCAGCAGTGGACTGAGAAATGCATTCTTGTTTCTTGCTAATCCAAGTCAAAAGCCTTTTCGCTAAAAAGAATGCTCCACCGGTTGTGCTCTTCTAGTCATCTATGTTTTTAGCCCAATCTGCATCGGTGTAAAATCTAAGTTCAAATTTGCCTTCAAATGTATACCATAATCCATAGTCTTCTACTTTATTCAAGTATCTCAAGATTCTTTTTACTGCAACCATATGTGAATCTTTAGGATTGACAAAAAATCTAGCCACAATCCCCATTGCATGTGCAATATCAAGCCTACTACGTATAACATACATCATCTTACCAATCATAGATCGGTAGAGAGTCTAATTTACTTCTCTAGATTCATCATCTTTTGTCAATTTATAGCCAGTCACCATTGGTGTTCCCACTGGTTTAGCATCCTCCATGCCAAAAAATTTCAATGCTTCTTTAATGTATTTTGATTGTGTGATGAAAATCCCATCTTTCTATTGTATAACCTGCAAACCTAGAAAGAATTTAATCTCTCCAAACATAGACATCTCAAATTCCTCTCATGTCATCAGCAAAAGATTTGCAAATTAGATCTTGTCCTCCAAAGATTATATCATCAACAAATATCTCATCAATCAAAATATTATCATCAGATCCTCCTTTCATGTACAAATTATTATTTTCACCAGTTCTTACAAAACCAATACTTATAAGATAAGCATGTAGTCTTTCATACCATGCCCTCGATGCTTGCTTCAATCCATACAAAGCTTTGTGCTGTCTACATACCATGTCTTTCTAATTTTGATCAACAAACCCTTTCGGTTATCCTACGTAGACCTCCTCCTCTAGAATTCCATTCAGAAACGTTGATTTCACATCCATTTGATATACCTTAAATCCTTTATGTGCAACATTGTAATACCCCAAAAATGGGCTATAGGTTCATTAACCTCTATATCATCAAATTGAACAAAATCGACATCAAAGTCCTAACCAAAGGCACATCTGCACATCATTGAATCCTAATTGATTATCTTAAATTCTACATCGGGGAATATTCCTAGTAATATTCCTATTCATCATAATTATCTTTAATTTAATGATTATTTGGCGATAAATCACATTTATCCTAAAGTTTGATTAATTGAATATTCTAAATATTTAATTAATTAGATTTAATTCTGCCACTTAATTATTTAATTGAAGTTAATTCTATTTATTCCTAAATTTTATTATTTAATTTTGACAATAAATCCAAAATCCTATGAATAATTGATTAAATTCTTATTTAATTAATTAAAGCAAGTTGTCAATTTTTAATAATATTGTAATTTTGAATAAAAGTTTGATCAAATGATTGATTAACCCATAAATCAGTTGTTTTATTTTTCAAAAATCAGTTAAGTTGAGAATAAATCATTTTATTTATTTATTAATTCATAATTATCCATGTGCACAATCAAAGAGCAGTTAAACTCCAAATCAGAAAATCAATGCAAGTTATTGACTTTTTGGAACTCAACATCATTTTTGAGTTTTAAAGTTGATCTAAACTTCTAATTTGAGTTAAACTCTACTTTTGCATGTTTTTGTGAGTTAATTATCTTTATTTAAAAATAACTTAAAAATCAACCTGAGTTATTTGAGTGATTTATGGCTTTCTTTCATGCATCCTCAAAGCCTTGGGTTCTATAAATTAAGGCTTCAGCTCATCTCATATCTTTGCATCCTCATGCTGTCAAATTGGAGAATCAAAGCTTATTGCAAATCAAGGCTATTGTGAGATCAATTTGGTTTTTACATTCATTTAGATTCATTTTCATATCATTGTTAGATCATTTAGCATATCATAGCATATCAATTTTTACATATCATAGATTTCATATCAAGTTTATCATTCTTATTGCATCTAAAATTCAAAAGACTAGATCAATTGCATTCAAATCCTTCATTTAGGTGTCGTCAAGGTCACTGATCTTGATAACAATTTGAGAACATCATACTTGCACCTATTAGAAGGCAGTAAATCGCTTGGTTAGTTTAGCTTTCAATTCATTGGACGATTTCAATTTTAGCTAACCTCTAATGTTTTATTGAAGTGTTATGTCTCTAGAATAGGTACAAAATTCACACACACATTTCTGGCGCCCACCGTGGGGCAACCCACCTTTGTATGCTGATTTTGATTCTTGGAGCTAAAACCCTAAAGTTTCAAAGATTTAATTTTATCTCTCAAAAAGCTTGGAGTTTTGGTTTGAAATTTTTTTTGCAAGTTAGACACATATCGAAGAAGCTATAGTAAAAAATTCAGAATTTTTTGAGATGTTTTGAATTTTTAATAATTTTTTCTTAAAATTCTAGAAAAAATTAATATTTGACACAAATCAGCATATTTTTTAAAAAAATTTATAGTTTTAGAAATCTCTTTAAATTCTACAGGGGGTCCATTCTTTATGTTTTAAATTTGGACACAATATAATAGCTCAAATAGTCAATTTACAAAAACTGGTCTGTTTTGATAAAACGGGTCTCTAGGGCACAAATAAAGAGACTTTTCTAAAATTTTTACATTTTTAAAAATCTCTCTATTTTTTAGTAGGGATCTCTATTTTGAATTTCTATTTTTGTGGTCAAAATCATAAAAAAAAAATCAGATCTTGTTGACTAGGTCAAATGCAGCAAAAGAAATAAAGTTTTGTGATGGGTATGCACTTATTTATTTTACATGGTTCAATGAATGATATGAGTTGTCATTTGGATTAATTTCTGGTTATTATTGCTGATAATAATTTATTTTTAGAGCTAACCCTATGGTTTTCATAAGTTAAATATATGTTGCATATCTTGTTTGCTTGTTTGCTTGTTTGCTTGTTGGAGAGTTCGTCACTTGCTTGCATGGAAAAGCTCAACAAAAATTGCTAAAAATCAGGTAAAATCTACTAAGCACATTGCGAGGATCCTAGGTATTCTCCTTCATCTAATAACATTTCAATTTGGACTTCAAATAAATCTCTTATGTGTCTGGCTTGTGTGCATCTTTTCATGCTTTTGTCTATTTCTACACACTTGCATAATTGATACTAGATTGTGACCCCTTAAGGATTCATTAAGTAGTCTTAGACACTTGTGATTGATCTTGATTGCTATCTTGGGTTATTGGACTCGCTAATCTACCAACCCTTCATTCCACCCCGTGGTTGCAAGGTCAGTGCCACATTAAAGGGGAGGGGTCAACAAAACATAAGCGTTAAGTGTTCCACTTGGCAACCCATTTATGTTTTTAGGAACTCACTTGTTTTCTAAGTCGGGGACTCATTTTCAGCTTGTGTGAGGTGTTAAGTGTTCCACCTTGTGGACTAATCTCATATTCTCTTTAAGCGTTAAGTGTTTCTCTTTCTGCTTTTTGGGTACTTTTGGTAGATTTGATTTTTGAAAACATACATCTGTGCTCACATAGTAATTAGGCCCTATGAACACCATTCATGATTCTTGAGAGATTAAATTCCCAACAAAATCCTTCTTGACGATAGAATCCTTGTAGGTAGGGAGGATACTTAGTGCATTTCACATTCAACTTGGTTAGTGTGTCTTCTCTTATTGATCGATACATTCTCTCTAAGGAGAGGTTGATAGATCACGTGGGGTTGACATCATGAGCTTTGGTGAATCAAAATTGGTTAGTGCACCTTCTCTTATTGATTGATACATTCTCTCCCTAGAGAGGTTGATAGATCACGTGGAGTTGACATCATAGACCTTGGTGAAGCAAAACTTTATCTTAGTGTGTCAGATTTATCTGTCTGCTTTGTTTGGGTTAAAAGTGAAAAGGCATAAAAAATCTTAGATCTGGAGCCAAGTCCCCTTATGGTACAATACTATGAGTCATCTTTAGAGAGGGTTAACCGTAGCAGACATTTCCTTCACAAGAAAATCTGCGTTGACGAAACCTCAAGCGGTAATAGCCATTTTCGCCGTGGTAGTGACAGCCGCTATATAAATGTCCTTGTGGAAGAAATCTTCACAAGTGTGGTTCATTGTTGGGTTGTCAGATCTCCCTAGAAGCTCCTAAAGATTAAGTTCTCGGACTGTGTCAAAACCCTGGTGCACTGGGATTGGAGTTCACCCCTTTGGATCATAAAAGTTGCAGAGTCAAACCATTACTAAAAACTCCAGCGAGGCCAAATTTTCATTTTCTAGGGTATATGTGCGTTATTGCAAAACATTTTAGAACATACACAATTAGCATTTCGAAGGATTAAAATGAATAAAATCACTTGATTGTTCATGTGCAAGGTTGCTTTTGCCCTTGTTCATTGTTTTCAGACATGCTTGAAATCACTAGCTTGCTATTTTGCGTGCTTGTTTATCTATCTGGTTATTGAAAAGGAACAAATCTATTACAATCCTCAAATTTGGACAATACAATTTGCAAACAAGCTGAAACTGAAAACCCTAAATTTGCAAAATTTGAAGTGAAATTCTTTTCTGGAGTCAAAAGTCATCTCAGAAGGTCAGAAAGTCATACGAGTTTTTTTCAAATGTCATTTCAGTACTTCCCAATTATCGTATGGTGAACTACGTAGTGTCATACGAGTTTTTATGCCAGAAAATTCAAAAGTCAAAATCCTACTTGCAACTGTCGTATGATATTTTCAACTGTCGTTTCATTACCTACCAACTATCGTACAAGTTTTGCAACTGTCATTTTGTGGCATACCCACTATCGTACAAGTCTGTAGAGTGTCATTTGGGAAATTTTTGAAAGTTGTCAGAAAATTGTCAAAATTGCCAGATATTTAGCTTTTTCAGCCTATTTCCAGAATCTGTCGATCAAATCACTGTGTCAGGATTAGAGCAGTAGCTATTGAGAATTGGTACACATGTCTCAAAGAATCAGTACACATGAGGAAGAAGCTCTAATCACGGCTATGATGAAACAGATGCATGCTATGCAAGTTGAACTTAACAATCTTAAGAAAGAAAAGGAACCTAAAGAGTTCTCCATGGAAGCTCTATGCCCTTTTCCATTTGATAAAGACTTGTACATGTCACCATACCCCCAGATAGAATGTGAGCAATGTGACAATCCTTATGATACCTCTTCCACGGAGAGTGACACACCCATCTTTGAAGACTATGATGACTATGATGATGGACAATATAATGATACCTATGACACCTCTGTTCCTAAGAGTCCTCCTCGTCGTGTGTTCCTGCTTACTGGAAATGGGATGTCACATTGGATAGATCGTGATGGTGATCCATATGATTCTAATTTTGAAAAAGACTTTGATGATTTTTGTGAACAATACCTTGATCATGATCCATCTACTACTGCTGAGGACTATAAAATGCATCGTGCTAGCTTGAAGCATCAATATTATAAGAATCCTTCTCCTAAGGACTCTCCTGCTTAAAATAAAGATTATCTTCTCAAGCAAGATCATGTTAATGTTGGACCTTTGTCTTGTGATGGTTCCCTTCCATCCCCTACTTCCTCCAATACGTGTACATTTCCTAAAGTTTTCAAGTCTTTCAAATCTTTCACAAAACCTTGATTTGACACAAGCCCTGATACTTTTCATATGGTTCCCTATAGTTATCCTCGAGGGCTACCTCTTCAAGAAATTCAAGCTAACCTTCACTTGGCTGCTAATACTTTCAATAATGCTAAACCTAAAGAGCCTAAGTCTTCATACACTACAATGCCTACTTCAGCTGGTCCTTCACCATCTCTGCAACAGTCTTCCATACAATCCCAACATGCTTCCTTGTCCTGAAAAGTGGCTCCATGTCAAGAGAACTCTAGAAATGATAAAGAAAAGAACATAAAGAAAGATCAAGATCAAGAAGCCTCCATATCGTCCACTCCTTTTCAAGATGTCTCTTATCTGCCTCAGGGTTCTTTTGATCCTGCACACCCTTTTTCATGCATTCCACCATGTCTTAAGTTTTCTCCTAAGCAAGATCATGCTACTACTTACACTGTTGAGCTTATTGACCATCAAAATAACCTTACTACACTTGTGCTTTCCAAAGAGGATAATTCCATTAAGGTTGGTAAAAATGGTGTTGTTCCTTCCAATGTTAAGCCTATTGAAAATCAAGAAAAAAATTGTACACTTGTGTTATCCAAAGCTCCTTGTCAAGATCAAAGTCTTCCATCTTCTTATTCTACCACTCCATGTTCACTTCCACTTTCTACTCTTCCTAAGTCTTTGCAAACTTTAAACAATCCTATCAAAGAAGGTGCTCATATTCAAGATGTACTTGATTCTATTGAAAATTCTAATGCTCACTCTAAAGATGCTGATATCCTTGGTTGTCATATAGATGCTGATGAACTTATTGATTATCCTTTTGCATCTTCCACTTCCATCCTTGGACCTCTTCCACCACTACTAAAGGCTTCATGTCTTCCTTCCATCTTGGGTCCTTATGTCCCTTCACTTTCCCCTCCTAACTCTCCTAATTCACCATCCATCTTGGGTCCTTACATCCCTCCATCTCCCATCTTTCCTCAAGATCAACATAGATGCATACCCTTGAATCCTTTTCATCCACCCACCCATCTAAACCAGTCATATTCTCCTTCTTCTTCCACAAGTCCCAAGTCTTTTGAAAGTAAATTGAATGTTCAATACAAGAAAAAGAAGCAATACAAGAATCCATCAAAAAGAGAAGATCACCATGTCTCCTTTAAACGACGTGGAGGCATAAAGTCAATAGAGATATCTAAGAAAAAAACTACAAGACAAGTATGGGTTCCAAAATCCATCATTAAAGATATTCTCTCTAGATCATCAAAAAGAAATGAAAAGCCTACAGCTATATGGATTCCAAAGTCTCTCTTGAAAGAGTCTGGTGTTGAGCAAAAAGTGAAGTTGACATTCAAGCTTCCAAAGACTTCCACTTCATCTTCTTCCAAAAACATTCTTCCATTCCATGCACCTAAACCACAACCTCTGCTATCCATTCGCCATATTCCTTCACGTATTCCTTCATTCATGTTTCCTTCATCCTCTCACCACCCTTCAAGGTGTGTGTTGATGTTGATCTTGCCTTCCTTTCCATCTACCCTTTCACAATCCTTCCATTCATTATCCTTCTACCTTCTATCATTTTTCCTCATTTGCCTATTCTTCCTATCTTCCAACCTCACTCGTTTTACATAAAACTTTATCCTCCATTTTTCTCTTCCATCTCCCTTTCCCTATCAGCATCTTTGAGCGTATCATTTTGAATCCTTGGCATATCATGGTTTATCCTTTCAAGGAGCATTATCTAAAAAGCTTTCCTTCTTCCAAAAAAAAAATTGAAAATGTGCCTTGGTGGAAACCTAGAAACAGGTGCCTTGGTAGCAAAAGTAAAGAGAAATAAATTCATCCTATGGTGAAAACCACTCCCTTGTGGCACCTTGGATAAGTATCATGATGAAAACCTGGCAATTAGGCATCATGCATATTTCTTCTACATATTTCATCCATTCCATCTTCTCTCTTTGATCTTGACAATGTTGATCTATACACGAACATTTGGCTATTTTGTGAGCTATCTTACGATGATTTTGCTTTCATTCCCTTCTTATTTAGCCTTCATATTTATTTTCCTCCATTCATTTTAGTCTTTTGCTATCATTTCCCCTTTGGTCTTGATCTAATAAAAAAAAAAAAAAAGAGTAAAACACGATGCTTTGAAGCCTCTTGACATGTCTACTCCTTTGGACTACATCTTTTCCTTCTTTGGCATTAAGCTTTTGTGACTTATCCTATGTTGGCCTTTTATTGCTTGTCCAAATGTGCTTTACATGACAATTTTCCCTAGCTTGGGTATTCTTGAGGAGTTTTCCCTTGAGGATTGCTTCCCTTCATTCTCATTCATTCTCTTGTCTTCCATCTCTTCCAGCAGCTTGCCAATCCCTCTTGTTCTCCACCTTGCTAGACATTGAGACTGCATGATATGATCTTGCTTGGGAGTTTGCAATGGAAAAAGATGCTATCAAGTATACCAAGTATCAGAACAAGTATCAGAATCAGTATCAGAACCAGTATCAGAACAAGTATCAGAAGAAGTATCAAAACACCCACTGGGGCTACACCTTTCACTTTAGTTTATGGGTCTGAAGTGGTACTACCTATTGAGTTTGAAATCCCATCACTAAAAATCAGAATGCATGGTCTAGTAACTGATGATGACTACAGAGTGTCTAGGTTGCAAGAACTTGAACTACTAGATGAGCGCAGACAAGCAGTGTATGATCATCTCAAAGTATATCAGAAGAGAATGCCTAGAGGCTACAACAAGAAAGTTAGACACAGAGAATTTTAGGTTGGTGATCTAGTCTTGAGAGAAAATCCTAAAAATCAATCCCATCGAGAATGCAAGGGGAAGTTTGAAACCAATTGGCTAGGTCCCTTTGTAATTACTGCTACTTTTGGCTCTGGTGCCTATCTGTAATACCCCAAAATTGGCACCTATTTAATTTCATCAATTTTGGTGCATTATCTTGATTTTACATCACCAAAGTCCTAGTTCCCTAGGCAATTTTCTCTCTCCTATCTGACTTAATTTGACTTGATGTCAATTGCAAAGACCATAAATTGCAATAATCAAATGCTAAATTAATTCCTAAAGTCTTTGACTTAATTGGCTAAATTACCCCTATGATACATTAATTTAATTGTGAAGTCCTAAGTACTTTTAATTAAATTAAACTCCACCCCCTTTAGCTAAATACCCTTGAAAGAAATTAATAAATATTTAGTTAATTGAATGGACACCTCTTTATTTGAATTTAATAATTCAAATTACTCGAAAGGTCACCTCCCCACATGTGGCAAATTCCATTCTTTTAATTAAATAAATCATGCTTTTTTGTCTCAATTAGGAATGAAGAGTCCACCGTTTCGAATCAAGAAACTCTTCATTCCTCTTCTGGCTTGGTCTATTTAATGAACCTCTTTTTCTCATTCAAGAGAGCAATTTTTGAGAGCATCCTTACTATAGCATTTTTTAGTCTCATATTTCATTATTTTCAAAGCTCTTTTATTGCATTATCTAGTTTAATTTCTCATATTAGTGTAATTGCATTTCACATTTAGATTAAATTTGCTTACTTGTTCTTAGTCTAATATCATCTTTATTTCAAAATCAAATAAAAATCTGCATTTCATATTTCTTTCAAAGTTTTCTAGATTAATTGCATTCATTCTTAGCTTAGTTTCATTTTGCTCATATTTTCTTTCAAATCCTCCATTTTTGAATTGGTCTCCCGGCTGTTGGCTCTCGTTCTGAGAGTATTCAAACACCCCATTCACATAGGAGGCAACAGGTCGCCTCACCATGGAATTTGGATTGAGTTCTTCATACTCTCTCCCAAATTCTATCAAGTGAATAATGACCATGTTGTGTTGTGCCTGATTTAGAGGTCACATTCAGTCACATACATTTTGGCGCCCACCGTGGGGTAGAAAAGATCAATTTCTAGCCTCATTCTTGATTGGTTTTTCAGCTTTACTATTGGTTTCATGCCTTGTACGGCCACTTACAGCTTGAAAAACTTTTAATATAGTAATGGATGGATAGAATGATGAATCCTCTTTCTCATGCTTTAGGTTTGGTTGATTTTTATTGAGAAATGAATAAGTTATGATCATTTTGGTGAAATTGGGTATTTGTAGATTTGAGATTCTCTGAATACAGTCAGATTGAAATGTCTGGTGCGGACAAATTATGAACAATAAAGATCTTTAATAATATTCATTGGAAAGATACGTGAATTAGATTTCATTTCCTTTTGGTTTGAGTCATTTTCATGCAGATTTGTGAAAGTTATGGGCGTTTGAGTGAAAACTGGTTTTTAACTATCTGTATTGGAGTTGCAGGCAATGATTTATTCTTAGAAAATGATTTATTAATGGGAAAAATAAATGGCTTACATATTTTGAAACTAGATTCATTAATAGTTAATATTAAATTGGTTTTGTTTCATTTTGATTCTTTTTGAGAAAGATATGTGATTCCCTAGGCAGGGTTTGGTGTTTTAAATCTGATTTATGACAGAAAAATGACAGTCTGAAAAGGTTATTGGTTGAGGAACCAAATGGAATCATAAGACCTTGTAACTTTGGGAAATGATAGCTCTTTATGTTAGCTAAAAATTTCATTCTTTCCAGAAATTTTAATATTGTGATTTTATGGGTCAAATAAATCAATCTTTAAAGACTGTCTTGAAGACAGCAATGTTACATATCTTACAGTTTGCCATTGATTTGTCTTGATTCTATACTTTTGGATGTGTGCTAAATGCTGGATTGCAGATCTTTGGACCTAAGGTGAGTTCTTAAAATCTTTAAAACATTTGACTTTGGGATTAAAATTGAACCTCTCATGTGTTTGGCTTGAGTGTTTACATACTTTCATAGAACACATTTTTTATGCTCTTAATGGGAAATGAATGAACATAGATTTGTTTTTATACAAGTTTGTGTTTAAGTGAATGCTTGTGTTTAAACCATAAGTAATTCTTGGTTTCAATATCAAACATCTCATTGAGTAATTGAGGGCATGGATTCATTCCTTGTTTACATGAAGAGTTAAATGCACCACTTTGTGGACTCACTTCATGTTTACTTGGAAAGTTAAATATTCCATGATTCAAACCCTCTTGCACTTATGAGTAGTATTGATTAGCAGTCTTAGATTACTTGTGATTGATCTAGATTGCTATCTTGGGTTATTGGACTCGCTAATCCGCCGGCCCCTCATTTCCGCCCTGTGGTTGCAATCCCAGCGCCACATTAAAGGGGAGGGGTCTATAGGAAAGAAGCGTTAATTGTTCCACTTGGCAACCCTTTTGTGCTTTTTGGAACTCACTTGTTTTCTAGGGTGTGGACTCACTTTGAGTTTGTGTGAGGAGTTAAATGCACCACTTTGTGGACTCACCTCACATTTACTTGAAGGGTTAAATGCACCACCTTTAGTGCTTTTCAATACTTTTTGATAGAGAATTACTTACTTTTCATTTTTTTAGAAGGCCTGCTTGGGGATTTCATCACCTCAAGGGACGACCTTAACTCCCGTGTTCCGGTGGAGTATAAATATCGGGAGGTGAATCCAAAGACACCTCTCTTGGGAATGAGTTAGATTTCACTTTTGGCTAAGCCTCAAAGAACTTTATACCTTTGAGAAGTGAAGGAGGAGATTTGGGTTACCGTCTCCCTCCGGCTGTGTGATTTCAAATTCTTCTCATCTACGGATTTGTGCCTCACGTACCTTGCGTATATTGAGGACTCCCTTTAGAAAAGCCATGTATATCCTTGTAGACAACTTGCTAGCATGTTGTTGTGTTTTAAGTGCCTGCTAAAACATTCTCAAGAACATACACAAGTAGAGTCCTTAGGGAGTAGAAATACTAAGTCACTATTCTTGTTCGTGCGCAAGGTTGCTTTGTCCCTTGCCCATTGCTTGAAGACTGTTTGCTTGAACTCCTTGATTGCTGTCTTATGTGCTTGATCAATGACATAAATCTGATCTACCTTTTTGTCTGTGATCTATTTTTCTATTTTCCTGTCGTTCACCGTCAGAAACTAGTTGTCTTGAGTTAGGAATCGATCGATCTTTGCTTTGACTCGTATTGTCTTTCATTAGTCTACCTTATCTCATTGTGCTCTTGTACCTTGTGTTGCGATTGTCTTATCTCGGCTATTCTAGCCATCTCTTTTTGACAATTCGTACCAGGTTCATCTTGCATCTTGGCTGTTCTAGCCATTTATCTCCTTTTCGTTATCTTAGAGACAGAGTCTAGCTTTATCCCGAATCTTTTCTCATTACATCTTCATCTATGACTGTCACGACTTGAAGTGGCAAGACTTATCCCATTCAAAACGCTGATCAAGATCAAAGTGAATCTCATAATCAAGACATAGGTCATCCCAAATCTATTGTGAAATCTGAACTTTGTGAGAGATCCTCACATTCCTCCTCATTCCAAGAGCATTACAATCCATTGTTTCAGATACAGTCTAACTTATTATTTCAAGAATATTATAACCCATTGTTTCAAGACCAGTAGGACTCTGAAGGGTCACTTTCTAAAATTAAACCTATTGATCCTTTTGAACCTATCAACTCTTTCACGATCTCTCATAATACTACCAACAAGATGGGAGATCCAAAACCTTCAAAGTTGGTTTTCAATCTTAGCTCTAACATGCCAAAACCTTCAAAGTTGGTTTTCAATCTCAGCTCTAACATGCCAAAACCCTCAAAGTCTATCTTTAATCTTAGCTCTAGCATGCAAATAGTCAAAGCCACTGAGAAGGCTACGACAGAAGCTCAACCGCCTTCCCAATTTGCTAGAAACAAACCTTGGCTCTCTCATTGTTCCATGATCATTGCTCCAGGGAGCGAGGATACTCCTAAACCCAAAAATCCCTTTGTCTTGCGAGGCCCTACGTCTCCCTCTTATAACTACACAAAATCTCTAGCTTGTGCGAATGCTATCCCTCGATCTCATGCAAAGATTATTCTCAAAGGTCCCAAACCTTGGACATCCAGACCAAAAATTTCTATGGATAAAGCCCTCACCAAGGCAAACATCCCCAAAGATCTCGATCTCAATCAGTTCCAATCTATGGTGGGTCATTTGACCTCGCCTCATTATTTATCATTTTCCAAAGAAGATGATCATTCCTCAAGCCATCCGCATGATGCTCCCCTGCACACTGAAGTTATGATAGGCCCCAAGAGTATCCCCCACGTCCTCATTGACAATAGTGCTAGCCAAAATACTTGCTCTGCTAAGATGCTTACCCAAACAACAGACAGCTTTGTTCCTGCCAATAGAGAGTCCATTGAGTTCTATGATGCTAAGCTCAAAGAAATAGAAAAGACCTTGAAGATCAAAGATATTGGCATGGGGGAATATCAGTTTGAGTCCATCTTGTCTTTGACAACTCTCCCTCCATCTCCACGTTCCTGTGAGGAACCTTCTAAAGATAGATTTGGTATTAGCTATCAGAGCTATGAGCTTGACCAACCTAGCTACAGCTTGCACTCACATGAAGAAACACAGATTCAGCCTATGACACATGAAAGACCTTTGAATGATCAAAATTTTGATTCAGACTACCAGAAAGAGTCTTATCTACCTTCTCAAGTGCTTCAAGAACATGATCTTGGTCCTCACCAGGAGGATTTTATACACTCTACTGAACAGATTTCTACTACTGCAACTACTACTGAATATGTCACTACCTCTAATGGCACACATACTGATTGGGAGCAACTATTGGATGCTTCCCTTATCTTTGGTATGCCTCAAGGTATGCCTATTGTAGATTGTTCTACCACTTCTACTGTTGAACAAAATCTTACTACTGCCGATTCCAATGATACACATACTGATTGGGAGAAACTATTGGATGCTTCTCTTATCTTGGGTATGCCTCAAGGTATGCCTACTCTAGATTGTTCCACCACTTTTGCTATTGAACAAACTCCTACTATTGCCAACTCCAATGGCACACATACTGATTGGGAGGAACTGTTGGATGCTTCCCTCCTCTTGGGTATGCCTCAAGATATGCCTATTCCAGATTACTCTGCTGCTTCTACTACTGAACAAGATCCTGCTGTTGAAGAAATGTTTCCTTTGACAGATGATAGTGATGAAGAAAGTCTACCTCTGACTATGTCTCTAGCTGAATCGGACTCCATATCAGATGCTACTATAGAAATACCAGTTGATGCTATGCACTTATATGCTAGTCTTAACAACTCAGAAAGAGGAGAAAGTTATGATCCTCCAAATCAAGCTATTGATGACAATCCTTTCCACCCTCCTGTGGAGATCATTCCTATGGCTCCTAGGCCATCTACTCCGAGCTATACTTCTACTGCTCCAACAAATCATGGGTATCTGAGACCCCATTTTGTTATAGCTTCATGGAATATTGGTAGATCCATAATTGAAATGGTTCCTATTCGTGCACTCTTACCACCTGAAAGGGGATCTAACTCTTGGAATAGACCATCTTGGTTAGGCTCACATAATATTCCTCCAAACTTATCTGACTCTTCTAGGATGACTCACAATCGACAATGCTCTATGGAAGATTACTTTCTTGATCTACCTAATGCATTCATGAATGATGAGGATGATATTGATATATTTGCACTTGAGCCCATCCCATTGACTTTTCTTCCTCCTTCATCTCCCAAAAAAGTGGCCCATCCACTTCCATTTCCACCTCTCCACCTGAACCAGTCATATAAACCTCTTTCATCCACCATTCCTGAGTCTTTTGGAAGTAACTTGGATGTGCAACATAAAAATAAAAATAATGAGAATCCACTTATATCTCAAGGTCACCATGTCCCATCTAATCGACATGTGACTATGAAGAAAGGAAAGAAACAAAGGTGTTCAAAAGACTGCAAAGGTCCTCAAAAAGAAGAAGACAATCAAAAGCCAGAAAATAAAATAAAAAATGGATCTTGAAATCCATTCTATAGGCATTGTCATCAAAAGCACCTCAAAGTAAAGAAGAAAAAATTCAAAAGCTATGTGGATTCCAAAGAAAGAAAAAATCAAAGTTGTCATTCAAGCTTCCAAAATTCTCATGCTTCCCTCCATTCCATCACCCTTGCCTCTCATACTTTATCCTCTTCACTCCATCTTGCCTTGTCCCAAAGTGCATATCAGCATCTCCTCATTGCTAATGACATGACTAAGAGAAATCTATAATGTACTCTCCCTAAGCATTTAGAGCGTGGGAAATCTGATAAAGAGTTAAGATGTGTCCATGAGGATGTTTTTGGGTCTCACTTAAGTGATCTTTCCTTGATTATGGATCTCTTGACTATTGGACACTACTGGTTGGCTCTCCTGTTACTGCTACAACATCTGGTTCTGATTCTACAACTTCTCAGCTGGCTACTACTACAAAAGACTGTGTTTCCAGAGATTCCTATTGAAGGAGAGCAACTCAAAGAGCCCATCAACGCTCTTCATCTAAGAAGTTCTACAGCTGACATTCTCAGTATGCTCATGTACATACTTATTGATCCTGAAAAAATCCTAAAAATTGATATATTGCAAAAAATCCTAAAAATTGCAAAATGTCCTGAAAAAATGATCATCTTAGTGAAAACTTGGCAAACAGGCGCTTTGATGTATCTATTATCTTGGTGAAAACCTGGTAAATAGGCGCCTTGATAATACAAAAAAAAAATGAAAATTTTTTAAAAATACAAAAAAAATAGAAAATGTGAAAAATACAAAAAAAAATGAGATATTCAAAAAATACAAAAAAAGCAAAAAAAGAGAAAAGTACAAAAAAATTGAAAAAGAGAAAAATGTGCCATTGATGAAAACCTGGTAAACAGGCGTCATGGTAGCAAAAATAGAATCTCTGCCAAGATGGTGAAAACCTGGTAAACAGGCGCCTCTTGTTTTCCTAAAGTAACATCTCATCTCAGCGTCACTTGGCTCTTAGTTTCCTGCTTTAGTTTCCTTCCTTTCTTGCTTTAGTTTGTTTTCCCGCTTTCCTGCTTTAGTTTGTTTCCTGCTTTGGTTTGCTAGCTCATGCGCTTGTCTTTGAGTTTTCCTCGACTCTTCATGGATTGGAACTGGTTCACGCTTGGGGGCACCTGCCTGGTCTAGGGGGCATTGTCCTATCACTTTCGAAAACTTTTTTTTGAGCATTGGTCGCCAATGGTTCCCACTATGCCTGCCTGCGGATACCTAGCTTTCATTCGATCTCTCTTCTTCAGGATTTCTCCCTTTTATCAATCACCAGTGATTCTCATTACGTCTGCCTACTGTCATTATCTCATTGAGACTTTGAATGTTATCTTTCTGAATTGACTTCAATCCACTTGAACATGAACTTGAACTGAAACTTAAACTAAATGTGTGTTCCTTTGAGGCTTGCTGAGCTTTGTTTTCTTTGAGTGTTTGTTTGCTTTGCTTTTTTTGCTTTCTGTTTGTTGGTTTAGTTCCAATGATCCAAAGAATTCATTTAAGAGGGGTGTCCATCTGTAAGAGCCTCTATCTCATATTGGATGGCCATGCGTACCTCGACTCCTTTTATATGGATGCTTTGGTGAGGTTGGTTCTTCTCCTTGTCTTTTGAGTGACTTCTTTCTGCTACTGGTGAAATTGTAAACGCTCGTCCTGTTAAGTGAACGTAAGGGTCACTGCGAGCAATCTTTGGCAAAAGAAGGAACTCCTGCGTGCTTGGTGTGTTTGTTCGCAAGAGACATTCGGGTCATTCTAGCAAATGTGCTTTGATGCTTATGTTAACTTGCTAAATTAAAAGGAATAGGTGTTCAAGTCATTCTGGCTTCTTATGCCTTAATGCTTACACCTTATTCCGACAAACCTAAGACTTATGTCATATTCATATTCTCATGTTGGGGAGAATTGTATGGCATCTTGTGATTGTCCCATGCTTAAAAGAACTCAATGATGATAAATACGATGAGTCCAATAGCCGAGTTCGGAGGATTGCATTTGTTCATCCTAGGCCTGCATTTAGACTTGCATCTTTCATTCTAGGCTTGCATTTGGAGTGCTTTCTTGTTGCTCTCTTGATTGCTTTCTTCTGGATCTGCTCATCAAAGGTTCTCATCTTTTGTCCTAGTCTCATCTTGGCTGCATCCATTTTCAGGATCAAAATCGAAATCTGACATCTCTAGATAGCTCGAAATCGCATTTTAAATATTGAACTCCTTCTGGATTGGATGCTTGTGCAGTCAACCTTCTGGCGTCATTTTCTTGCCAGATCCTCATCTTTACATCATGTTCTTGAGATCTTTGCTTCTTTTCATCAAGTCAATTCAAGTCAAATTTAGTCAACCATGGTCAACTATGGTCAAACTTGGTCAACAGGACCTCTGCTTTGCTCCGATTCACTTCTGCAGCTTTGTGAATCTAGTCTAATTGCTTTTGCTCTGCAATCTCTTGTTGTTTATCATCCTTCTGACATGTCATCTTTCCATTTCGCTCCCGAGGGGGCAGGATGATTACATCATTTGAATCTTGTTGAATCTATTCTTGAATCAGTCTGATTTGAATCATCAGTCCTCATTGCTAGGGGCATCTTCACGCCTCGCATCTTGTTATCTGGAAATCTATCTCTTAGGTATCTAAGAAATCTAACTCAGATCCTCGAGAATCATTCTTCATTCTGGAGATGGTTCTTGAAATCTTTTGGGTATTGGGGCAATCTAACCCTAATTCCTGGGAGTCAAGCTTCGTTCTGGAGATGACTCTCAAAATCTCTTTTAGACCGTTATCTGGGCAATCTAACTTGGGTCTCGGAGGACTAAGCTTCGTATTGGGGCAATCTAACCCTGATTCGGAGATAGTCCTAAATCTGCATCTTCATCAATTGGTATTGGGGCAATCTAACCCTGATTCTGGTTCTCTTCTAAGATCGTTGTCTTCGCAATCTAACTTAGACTTCGAAAAATTCATGCTTTGATCTGCTTTCATTTGTCACTTCAGACTATTCTTTGAATCAACACGCTGTTCGCACATCAATTCAAAGAGGGGCAAATGTAATACCCCAAAATTGGCACCTATTTAATTTCATCAATTTTGGTGCATTATCTCGATTTTACATCACCAAAGTCCTAGTTCCCTAGGTGATTTTCTCTCTCCTATCTGACTTAATTTGACTTGATGTCAATTGCAAAGACCATAAATTGCAATAATCAAATGCTAAATTAATTCCTAAAGTCTTTGACTTAATTGGCGAAATTACCCCTATGATACATTAATTTAATTGTAAAGTCCTATGCGCTTTAAATTAAATTAAATCAAACCACCCTCTTTAGCTAATTACCCTTGAAAGGAATTAATAATTACTTGATATTCGAATGGACACACTTTTTTGAATTGATAATTCTTGATATTCGAAAGGTCACCTGTGTGGCATTTTCCATTCTTTTTATTAAGTAATTCTTGCATTTTTGTCTCAATATGGGAATGAAGAGTCCACCGTTTCAAATCAAGAAACTCTTCATTCCTCTCCCGAGCTTTTCTATTTAATGAACCTCTTTTTCTCATTCAAGAGAGAGCAATTTTGGAGAGCATCCTTACTATAGCATTTTTTTTAGTCTCATATCTCATTATTTTCAAAGCTCTTTTATTGCATTATCTAGTTTAATTTCTCATATTAGTGTAATTGCATTTCACATTTAGATTAAATTTGCTTACTTGTTCTTAGTCTAATATCTTCTTTATTTCAAAATCAAATAAAAATCTACATTTCATATTTCTTTCAAAGTTTTCTAGATTAATTGCACCTCATCTTAGCTTAATTGCATTCTTTCTCATCTTTATTGCTTCTTGAAAATCCTCCATTGTTGAATTGGTCTCCCGGCTATTGGCTCTCGTTCTGAGAGTATTTTTTTTTTTTGGGGTATTACATTAAATAGGTGCCTGATTTAGTAGACATGACAGCAGGATATGAGATGTACTCCTTGATGGATGGCTTCTCTGGCTATAATCAAATTAAAATTGCGCCAGAAGACCAAGAAAAAACCGCCTTCACATGTGCTTGGGGCACTTTCTGTTGGAATGTTATGCCTTTTGGGCTTAAGAATGCCGGAGTAACATATCAGAGAGCTGTTACTACTATCTTCCATGATATGATGCACAAAACTATGGAGGACTATGTAGATGATACTTTAGCCAAGAGTATGCAGCGAAGAACTCACCTTGCAGATTTGGGTCCCATCCTTGACCGCATGGAGCAGTTTAGCCTCAGACTTAATCCCAAGAAATGTGCATTTGGAGTCACTTCTGGAAAACTCTTGGGTTACATTATCTCAGCCAAAGGCATAGAAGTCGATCCAGAAAAAGTTCAAGCTATTATGGACATGCCTCCTCCTAAGAACATAAGTCAGATGAGAGGTCTACAAGGAAGGTTGCAATCCATTCGGCAGTTCATCTCACAGCTAGCTGATAAGTCACAGCCGTTCACTAAAACTCTGCATAAAGGTGTCACCTATGAATGGAACGAGGAATGTGACAAGGGACTCAATCAAATAAAACAATATCTTGCCAATCCACCTATTTTGATGCCTCCTATCCATGGGAAGCCACTTATACTGTATATTTCAGCCACAAGTACATCTTTGGGTGCTCTCTTAGCTCAAGAAGATCAGAACAATAAAGAAAGAGCTATTTATTACATCAGCAGAACATTGGTGTCCTATGAAATGAACTACTCTGTTATTGAAAAAGCTTGTCTAGCTGTAGTGTTTGCCTCACAGAAACTGCGACATTATATGTTGGCTCACACTACAAAACTTATTGCAAAAATTGACCCGCTAAAATACTTATTAAGCAAGGCTGCTCTCACGGGTAGGTTGGCTAAATGGGTCATGATCCTCAGTGAATTTGATATTGAATATGTGGAAAGGAAAGCTATTAAGGGACAAGCAATTGCTGATCAGTTGGCAGAGGCTCCTCTACATGATCACCAACCTTTGAACATTGAGTTTCCAGATGACTCCATTCTGCATCTCACACATCAGTCTTGGAGTATGTTTTTTGATGGCTCATTTACTCAACAAGGATCAGGTGCGGGTATTCTGTTTATAACACCTCAACACTATTCTTTGCCTAAGGCTTACAAAATGATGTTTCCTTGCACCAACAACATAGCTGAATATGAGGCTCTTACCAATGGTATGAAATTAGCCCTTGAATGGCGTATAGATGAGCTCCAAGTCTTTGGCGATTCTCAGTTGATCATTAATCAAGTTAATAATGTATATCAAACAAAGGATGACAAGCTAATACCCTACAAAAGAATGGTGGATGATCTTAAGTTATACTTTGCACATATTTCCTTCCAGCAGATTCCAAGAATAGATAATAAGGTGGCTGATGCTATGGCTACTTTGGCCTCAATATTACAAATGCCAGAAAATGACTTCAGGCATGAATTCCTGGTGGAAACATTATGCTACCCTGCCTATGACAATCCTGAATCCAAGATGATCTGTTCAGTCATTGGACATGACTCATCCCGCTACCACCATATTTACTCTTATCTTCGGGACCAAATTATCCCCAATACCTATACCCAGAATGAGAAACGTCACCTCATTCGTACTGCTTCACGGTATGTTCTTATAGAAAATGACTTGTATAGACGGGGTCTAGACGGTACTCTACTTAGGTGTCTAGAACCCGATGAGTCCAAACGTGCGTTAGCTGAGGTACACGAAGGTATTTGCGGCTCTCATTCGAGTGGTCTGACGTTAGCTCGTAAACTTATTAGAGCTGGATACTACTGGCCGGATATGGAAAAAGAAGCTATCCAATATGTCAAGACTTGCAAGCAGTGTCAATATCATG
This sequence comes from Chamaecyparis obtusa, assembly GCA_027943335.1. NCBI lineage: Eukaryota > Viridiplantae > Streptophyta > Pinopsida > Cupressales > Cupressaceae > Chamaecyparis > Chamaecyparis obtusa. The sequence continues at coordinate 570,632 of BSBK01003479.1, forward strand.
GGAATCTGATCCACGCTCCTGCTAGGGAGCTTAGTCCTCTCATTAGTTTTTGGCCATTTCAACAATGGGCTTTTGACTTGGTTGGTCAGATACACCCTTCTTCTTCAAGAGGACATAAATTCATAATCACTGCTACAGATTACTTTACCAAATGGGTCGAGGTAGTTCCTCTGACTATAGCTGATGGAAGGACTATTGCTGAGTTCATTTTGAACTATATTATTTGTAGATATGGCGTACCTTCATCTATTATCACTGACAATGGAGGACAGTTTAAGAACAAAGATTTGACAGACTTATGCACTAAATTCAGGATCATTCAGCATTGGTCATCTATTTATTATCCTCAGGGTAATGGACAAGCAGAAGCTTCTAATAAGACAATCCTAAAAATTTTGCACAGAACAGTTCATAAATCTGGTAGAGATTGGCATCTCCAGATTAATCCGGCTTTGTGGGCTTACAGAACAAGTATCCGAACACCAACGGGAGCCACTCCTTTTGCCTTAGTCTATGGGGCAGAAGCAGTATTGCCAATTGAGGTCGAGATTCCGACATTGCGAATCTCTCTGAAGGGCCTCATCACTGATGAAGATACCAGAATATCTAGGTTGCAAGAGCTTGAATTATTAGATGAACGTCGGAGGTTGGCGTTCGATCATCTTCGAGCATATCAAAAGAGAATGTCAAAAACATATAACAAGAAAGTCAGACAAAGGGAATTCCAAGTGGGTGACCTCGTCTTGAGGGAGAACCCCAAGAATCAGTAGCAGAGAACCCAGAAAGGAAAATTTGAACCAAACTGGCTTGGTCCATACATTATTACTGCAGCATTTGGATCTGGTGCTTACCGCCTCTCCACCACTGAAGGAGAACAACTCAAAGAGCCTATCAACGCTCTTCATCTGAAGAAGTTCTACAGCTGAGACATTGCTTGTATGCTCATGTACATACTTATTGGTCCTGAAAAAATCCTAAAAATGGTATATTGCAAAAATCCTAAAAATTGCAAAATGTCCTGAAAAAATGATCATCTTAGTGAAAACCTGGCAAACAGGCGCTTTGATGTATCTATTATCCTGGTGAAAACCTGGTAAACAGGCGCCTTGATAATACCAAAAAAAAATAAAAAAAGAAAAAAAAATACAAAAAAAAATAGAAAATGTGAAAAATACAAAAAAAATGAGATATTCAAAAAATTCAAAAAAAGCAAAAAAAGAGAAAAGTACAAAAAAATTGAAAAAGAGAAAAATGTGCCATTGATGAAAACCTGGTAAACAGGCGTCATGGTAGCAAAAATAGAATCTCTGCCAAGATGGTGAAAACCTGGTAAACAGGCGCCTCTTGTTTTCCTGAAGTAACATCTCATCTCAGCGTCGCTTGGCTCTTAGTTTCCTGCTTTAGTTTCCTTCCTTTCCTGCTTTAGTTTGTTTTCCCGCTTTCCTGCTTTAGTTTGTTTCCTGCTTTGGTTTGCTAGCTCATGCGCTTATCTTTGAGTTTTCCTCGACTCTTCATGGATTGGAACTGGTTCACACTCTGGGGCACCTGCCTGGTCTAGGGGGCATTGTCCTATCGCTTTTAGAACTCTCTTTTGAGCATTGGTCGCCAGTGGTTCTCACTATGCCTACCTACGGATACCTAGCTTTCGTTCGATCTCTCTTCTTTTGGGACCTCTCCCTTACATCAATCACCAATGATTCTCACTACATCTGCCTACTGTCATTATCTCATTGAGACTTTGAACGTTATCTTTCCGAATTGACTTCAATCCGCTTGCACACGAACTTAAACTGAAACTAAAACTAAATGTGTGTTTCTTTGAGGCATGTTGAGCTTTGTTTTCTTTGAGTGTTTGTTTGTTTGCTTTCTTTGCTTTCTTCTTGTTGGTTTAGTTCCAATGATCCAAAGAATTCATTTAAGAGGGGTGTCCGTCTGTAAGAGCCTCTATCTCGTATTGGATGGCCATGCGTACCTCGACTCCTTTTATATGGATGCTTTGGTGAGGTTGGTTCTTCTCCTTGTCTTTTGAGTGTCTTCTTTCTGCTACTGATGAAATTGCACGCTCGTCCTGTTAAGTGAACGTAAGGGTCACTGCGAGCAATCTTTGGCAAAAGAAAGAACTCCTGCGTGCTTGGTGTGTTTGTTCGCAAGAGACATTCAGGTCATTCTAGCATTTATGCTCTAATGCTTATGTTAACTTGCTAGATTAAAAGGAATAGGTGTTCAGGTCATTCTGGCTTCTTGTGCCTTAATGCTTACACCTCATTCTGACAAATTTAAGACTTATGTCATATTCATATTCTCATGTTGGGGAGAATTGTATGGCATCTTGTGATTGTCCCGTGCTTAAACGAACTCTATGATGATAAATACAATGAGTCCAACAGCCGAGTTCGGAGGATTGCATTTGTTCATCCTAGGCCTGCATTTAGACTTGCATCTTTCATTTTAGGCTTGCATTTGGAGTGCTTTCTTGTTGCTCTCTTGATTGCTTTCTTTTGGATCTGCTCATCAAAGGTTCTCATCTTTTGTCCCAATCTCATCTTGGCTGCATCTTTTTTCGGGATCGAAATCGAAATCTGACATCTCTAAGTGGCTCAAAATCGCGTTTTAAATATTGGACTCCTTCTGGATCGGATGCTTGTGCAGTCAGTCTCCTGGTGTCCTCTTCCTGCTAGATCCTCATCTTTGCATCATGTTCTCAAATCTTTGCTTTTTTTCATCAAGTCAACTCAAGTCAAATTTAGTCAACCATGGTCAACTATTGCTCAAAATTGGTCAACAGGACCTCTATTTTGCTCCGTTTCACTTCTGTAGCTTCGCGAATCTAGTCTAATTGCTTTTGCTCTGCAATCTCTTGTTGTTTATCATCCTTCTAACATGTCATCTTTCCATTTCGCTCCCGAGGGGGCAGGATGATTACATCATTTGAATCTTGTCGAATCTATTCTTGAATCAGTCTGATTTGAATCATCAGTCCTCATTGCTAGGGGCATCTTCACGCCTCGCATCTTGTTATCTGGAAATCTATCTCTTAGGTATCTGAGCAATCTAACTCAGATCCTCGAGGATCATTCTTCGTTCTGGAGATGGTTCTTGAAATCTTTTGGGTATTGGGGCAATCTAACCCTAATTCCTGGGAGTCAAGCTTCGTTCTGGAGATGACTCTCAAAATCTCTTTTAGACCGTTATCTGGGCAATCTAACCTGGGTCTTGGAGGACTAAGCTTCGTATTGGGGCAATCTAACCCTAATTCAGAGATAGTCCTAAATCTGCATCTTCATCAATTGGTATTGGGGCAATCTAACCCCGATTCCAGTTCTCTTTTAAGATCGTTGTCTTCGCAATCTAACTTAGACTTCAAAAAATTTATGCTTTGATCTGCTTTCACCTGTCACTTCAGACTATTCTTTGAATCAACGTGTTGTTCGCACATCAATTCAAAGAGGGGCAAATGTAATACCCCAAAATTGGCACCTATTTAATTTCATCAATTTTGGTGCATTATCTTGATTTTACATCACCAAAGTCCTAGTTCCCTAGGCAATTTTCTCTCTCCTATCTGACTTAATTTGACTTGATGTCAATTGCAAAGACCATAAATTGCAATAATCAAATGCTAAATTAATTCCTAAAGTCTTTGACTTAATTGGCTAAATTACCCCTATGATACATTAATTTAATTGTGAAGTCCTAAGTACTTTTAATTAAATTAAACTCCACCCCCTTTAGCTAAATACCCTTGAAAGAAATTAATAAATATTTAGTTAATTGAATGGACACCTCTTTATTTGAATTTAATAATTCAAATTACTCGAAAGGTCACCTCCCCACATGTGGCAAATTCCATTCTTTTAATTAAATAAATCATGCTTTTTTGTCTCAATTAGGAATGAAGAGTCCACCGTTTCGAATCAAGAAACTCTTCATTCCTCTTCTGGCTTGGTCTATTTAATGAACCTCTTTTTCTCATTCAAGAGAGCAATTTTTGAGAGCATCCTTACTATAGCATTTTTTAGTCTCATATTTCATTATTTTCAAAGCTCTTTTATTGCATTATCTAGTTTAATTTCTCATATTAGTGTAATTGCATTTCACATTTAGATTAAATTTGCTTACTTGTTCTTAGTCTAATATCATCTTTATTTCAAAATCAAATAAAAATCTGCATTTCATATTTCTTTCAAAGTTTTCTAGATTAATTGCATTCATTCTTAGCTTAGTTTCATTTTGCTCATATTTTCTTTCAAATCCTCCATTGTTGAATTGGTCTCCCGGCTGTTGGCTCTCGTTCTGAGAGTATTCAAACACCCCATTCACATAGGAGGCAACAGGTCACCTCACCATGGAATTTGGATTGAGTTCTTCATACTCTCTCCCAAATTCTATCAAGTGAATAATGACCATGTTGTGTTGTGCCTGATTTAGAGGTCACATTCAGTCACATACACTATCAACTCTCAATGACTGAAGGAGAACAGCTCTAAGAACCAATCAACGTTCTCCATCTGAAGAAATTCTATGCCTAAAGCATTCAGTCTACGGTAAAATGTCCTGATAAAACCTTAAAAATTAGAAAAAGTCTTGAAAAAATGAACATCTTGGTGAAAACCTAGCAATAGGCACCTTGATGATTCACAAAAAATTGAAAAATATCAAAAATATCAAAAAAATTGAAAAAATGAAAAATACAAAAAAATGAGAAAAAAAAGTGCCTTGGTGAAAACTTGGAAACAAGCGCCTTGGTAGCAAAAATAGAATCTCTGCCAAGATGGTGAAAACCCAGCAAATGGATGCCACTTGTTTCAAAACACTCCATCTATCAGTGCAATCTTGGTCTTTCCTAGCTTTCAGTCTTGCTTTAGTTTGTACATATCTCCCGGTTTGTTTCTGCATTTCCAATTTTTCAATAAGTCAGTTTGTACACCAATCAGCTCAAGCGTATGTATCCTATCAATGCTTAAACACTTGGGGGAAATCAATGTTATATCCTATGGTCTCCCATGTATCTGAGACATGTCATATCTAGTCAGAGTCCTTTGAAGCTTCATTTGAGTCAGTCAGTCAGTTTCATCTTCAAAAAGAATTTTGCATCTACATCAAACTAAAAACAATCTGTGCTTTTTACATGCTTTTATCTCCTTGTATGTTTACTAATTCGTAGTGAAATTTTTGCATATTGTGTCCCTTCGAGCTCTTCGATGATGTCCTTTATAGGATTTAGAGAGTGATGACTAGGGGCATAATCTTTTCTTTGTCTTCTACTTGTATGTGAAAATCTAACGTCTTTGGAAATTTTGGATTGAAATGGTGTTCGACTGTAAGAGCCTCTATCTCGAATTGGATGGCCATGCGTACCTCTACCATTGATACCTGGAAAATTCAAGGAAGTTTGATCTCACTATTATCTTTTTGAGTAAGTTCTTTCTCCTACTGTGAAACGCGATCTTACCTAAGGATGTGAACGATAAAGGGTCACTATGGGTAATTCACATTGGATTTAGAATGATCTTTTGACTATTTGATGTGTTTGCATGCAAGGTGTATTCAGGTCATCATGATGTTTATGTTTTGATGCTTATACAAATTGCTATATCAAAATGGATATGATATTCAGGTCATCTTGGCATTTATGCCTTGATGCTTATATCTAATCTGACATTTCAAAAATAAAATCAATATTCATATGCCCATGGTTTCATAATCAGTGGGTGTTGTATTGATTCTTGGGCATCCAAATCGATATTCATATGTCTATGGTTTCATAATTAGTGGGCATTGTATTGATTTATCCGGTTACCTAAAAGTTCAATGATGATAACAAATCGACACATGATCAGTGACTAGGTCCTAGGTCTTAGGTTGCATTTCATACTACATGTCTGTTTGCATTTTTGCATGTTTGCATTATCTCACAATGGCTAAACAAACTTCAATGCTTAAATGATTCTCCACTTGTCTCTTCAAATCTAACAAGAGTTGAATCTCACACAAAGGTTCCTCCAACTAAACAACAAGTAGAATCCTTTTTCGGGATCAAAATCAAAATCTGAGATCATTTATATTATTCACTACTTGCATCATCAACCTTCATTCATCACAGAAATCCAGTATTCAACTTAACTGATTATCTTACATCAACCTATCAAAATTTCAACTTAGTCAACCATGGTCAACTCATGGTTTAAACCTAGTCAAACTTGGTCTCCAGGACTTCCAAATGATGTAGAATGCGTTCCCAGACGTGTTTAACCATTTCTCAAATCAATTAACATGTTTCTAAACTATTCAACACTGACTTTTCTTGTCAGATTTCAATTTTAATCCCGAAGGGGGCATGATATTGCATATCATTCAAAGTCTGTAATCTAAATATGAAATCATATCTTTATTGGAATCATATCTTTCCTCAGTAATCAAGACAACCACGTCTAGTTTTTGATTCATCAAAATTCCTCATCGCTCGGGGAAAATCTATCATCGCTTGGGGCATGTCAGATTCATCGATCCATATCAATCTGGTATTCTCTTAATCTTGTAATTTGTATCAGCTTTTCACAACTATCGATTCATTAGTATTATTTCCTTGGTTCTTTGGTAACTGAAGGGTTCAAATGTGATACCTACGTGGTTCTTCTAAGACAATCGAGTCTGGAACCGGTCACTCACTTCTTTGCAATCATAAGGTTCAGAATCAGGTGTTTTGACACTTTTGTTTCATTGGTTCATCCCTGTTATAGTTAACATTATCTTTGGTCATTCAGGACCTATCATCTTCATATCAAATATTTCAATCAGCTTCTGTCTTATATCAATTATCACTTTTGAATCAATTTCATATCTCTATCATACATAGACTGTCTTTGAACCACTGCGCTTCGCACAGTAATGCAAAGAAAGGCAAAATGTAATACCCCAAAAATGGGCTATAGGTTCATTAACCTCTATATCATCAAATCGAATGAAATCGACATCAAAGTCCTAACCAAAAGCACATCTGCACATCATCGAATCCTAATTGATTATCTTCAATTTTGCATCGGGGAATATTCTTAGTAATATTCCTATTCATCATAATTATCTTTAATTTAATGATTATTTGGTGATAAATCACATTTATCCTAAAGTTTGATTAATAGAATATTCTAAATATTTAATTAATTAGATTTAATTCTGCCACTTAATTATTTAATTGAAGTTAATTCTATTTATTCCTAAATTGTATTATTTAATTTTGACAATAAATCTAAAATCCTATGAATAATTGATTAAATTCTTATTTAATTAATTAAAGCAAGTTGTCAATTTTTAATAAAAGTTTGATCAAATGATTGATTAACCCATAAATCAGTTGTTTTATTTTTCAAAAATCAGTTAAGTTGAGAATAAATCACTTTATTTATTTATTTATTAATTCATAATTATCCATGTGCACAATCAAAGAGCAGTTAAATTCCAAATCAGAAAATCAATGCAAGTTATTGACTTTTTGGAACTCAACATCATTTTTTAATTTTAAAGTTGATCTAAACTTCTAATTTGAGTTAAACTCTGCTTTTGCATGTTTTTGTGAGTTAATTATCTTTATTTAAAAATAACTCAAAAATCAACCTGAGTTATTTGAGTGATTTATGGCTTTCTTTCATGCATCCTCAAAGCCCTGGATTTCTATAAATTAAGGCTTCAGCTCATCTCATATCTTTGCATCCTCACGCTGTCAAATTGGAGAATCAAAGCTTATTGCGAATCAAGGCTATTGTGAGATCAATTTGGTTTTTACATTCATTTAGATTCATTTTCATATCATTGTTAGATCATTTAGCATATCATATCATATCAGTTTTTACATATCATAGATTTCATATCAAGTTTATCATTCTTATTGCATCTAAAATTCAAAAGAATAGATCAATTGCATTCAAATCCTTCATTTAGGTATCGTCAAGGTCACTGATCTCGATAGCAATCTGAGAACATGATACTCGCACCTATTAGAAGGCAGTAAATCGCTTGGTTAGTTTAGCTTTCAATTCATTGCACGATTTCAATTTTAGCTAACCTCTAATGTTTTACTGAAGTGTTGTGTCTACAAAATAGGTACAAAATTCACACACACAAACATAAGCAAGTAATATGTGAAATCCTTCCATTCTAGCAACTGGTGCAAAGGTTTCACCATAAGCAATACCTTCTTCTTGTGCATATCCTTTGCAAATAGGTCTTGCCTTATTCCTTGTAACTTCTCCATTCTCATTCAACTTATTCCTGAAAAATCCACTTAGTACCAATAAGATTTTTTCCTTTGGTCTAGGTACTAAATTCCATGTTTTATTCTTCTCAATTTGTTCTATTTACTCATTCATAGCATTGATCCATTACTCATTTTCAAGTACATCCCTAACATTATTAGGTTCAAACTCACAAACTAAGCATGTGTTTTGTCTTAACTTACTTTGGGTCATCATGCCAACTTGCTTATCTTCAATGATTTGGTTCTCAGGATGATGTCTTCTAACAAATCTTGCTAGCACTTGATCTCTCCTCTACTCATCATTCTGTTCAGGTACATTTTCCTGCCCGGTAGCTTCTTCTTGATTCTCGATTTGCATTTTTTGATTCTTGATAGCATTTTCCTAATGCTCGGTAGACTCGGCCTATGGCTTTGGTAGATAGTCTGGATCTTCAACATAAGTGAACCTACCATAATCTTCCAGCTCCTTCATGCTTTCTTCTTTATTCTTTTTAGCAATATCATCAACTCTAACATTAGTACCCTCTATCATCTTATTAGTAACCTTATTCAAACATTTATAAGCTTTACTCTTGGTAGAATAACCTACGAATAAACCTTCATCACCTTTAGGGTCAAATTTACCATTCCTATCATCTTTCAAAATATAACACTTGCTACCAAAGATTCTGAAATAACTTACACTCGATGTGTATCCAAATCATAACTTGTAAGGTGTCTTGTTTGTGTCTTTCTTTAGTTGAACTCAGTTCAGGACATATACTGCTATGCTAACTACCTCTCTTCAGTACATATGTGTAACATTTTTCTCAATCATCAATGTTCTAGCACAATCAACAATGGATCGGTTTCTCCTTTCAGCAATTCCATTCTATTGTAGTGTTTTAGTTATAGAAACCTACCTTTTTATACCATGCTCATTACAGAAGTTAGTGAATTCATCAGAAACAAACTCACCTCCTCTATTAGACCTTAAGCATTTCAATTCTTTTCTAGTTTCTTTTTCAACTTTAGCCTTATACCATTTAAACAATTTGAATGCCTCAGATTTTTCTTTCAAGAACATAACAATCATCAATCTAGTATAGTCATCAACAAAAAAAATAAAGTATCTATCACCATAGTAGCTTTGAGTTCTCATGGGACCATATAAGTTGGTGTGAACCAACTCCAAAATTCCTTTAGATGAGTAGTCCTTACTTTTAAAACTGGATTTTATCATCTTCCCTTTCTGATATTGATGACACATAACATGATCAGGTTTGGTTAGACTAGGAAATCCTCTAAATATTGTCTTTCTACTTATCTTAATCATGTTATCAAAATTTGTAACATGACATAACCTCTTATGCCCATGCATCTTCATTTTTCACCAGCAAACAAGAAGTCTTAACATTGTCAAGATAAATTAAATTACCTTTTGATTGTCCACCTGTTCTGACAAGCTTTCCATTTTCATCATAGATTTTCACCTTCTTGCTTTCAAATGCAACTCGGTGACCTGAGTTATTCAACTGTGCTACGCTCAATAAATTTTAATTAAGTCCTTTTACCTAGTATGCATTATCACATCTAATTTTATCATTCAATAAAATAGATCATTTCCCTTTAATCATACAAGGTGTGTCATTTCCCATTTTCACTAATCCTCTATTATAATGCTCAATATGATCAAACTTATCTTCATCACCAGTCATATGATGTGTACTACCACTATCAATGATCCAAGTATCATTTTTACTAACTTTAGAAATAATTGTTGTTTCACATACCTTTCATCCTCTTCTAAATCATCTTTCATTGCAACAAACACCGCCTCAATATCATCATCAATGTCAATATCAGAGTCATCTTCTTCAACAAGGTAACATGCCTTTTTTCCCTTATCTTTGTGATCTCAGTTGTCTCTGTTGTAGTGTTGGTAACCTCTGTTGTTTCTTCTTTCATACTTTCCATCACCAGATTAGTCTCTATATTTATCATCCTCTTTCCTGTTAGGACATCTTGCAGCAATATGGACAACTTATTTACAATTAAAACAAGCTAAAGGTAAATTTCCCTTATATCTACCTGTAAGAATTTGCAAATAGAAAATATTGAACCAAGGATCTAGAGGTTGAAGAAAAGCACAAGAGAGAAAATATGAATGCAAGGATGGATTGATTAGATCCAATGAATTCACCTTGATTGAATTGATGAATGCTCAATGCTCATTATTAGATGATTACACAATAGGCCTCCTTATATAGGAAAGGCAATAAGAGACAAAGATAAGGAGATGATAAGCTATCACTTATGCTAGGTGTAATCACATGTCCATGAAATGTGGATCATCCTCTAATATACAATAAAGTATGTGCAATTGATTAGGATGATAATGTGATAAGAGCACAAAAGGTGTATCTCACACAAAATGAGGTATGTGATGACAACTATCACACCTAAAGTGGAATTTCTCCTACACCATGTGCTTAATAGATGTGCACACTTCTAGGTGTCTCAATCAAAAACTACTATGTAATGCATTAACCTAAGTAAGATTAAGTAAAGTGTAATTAGGAATAATTAATTACACCAACACTACCCTTACCTTTCTGTAGTCTCCAGGCCATAAGTGCTTCAAGTTCATCAAGCTCATCATCAGTATTACTATCACTTTCATTCCTTATATTATGCTTACCACTAGAGTTACCAATCTTCAGAGAAGACATAAAAGCAAACTCAACACTTAGTACAACAATATTGTCAAAATTATTGAGCTCAAAAGTTGTTAACTTTCCAATCAGACTATCAAGAGTAAGAGTACTATTAGGTGCAAACCTCATTTCATGAATACCAAATATTCTGATTGCATAGATAGACAACAAGGTTCTCAGTATTTTATTTACCACTATGTCCTCATATATAATACCACCAACTCTTTGGATAGCATTAACTACCTCTTTGATTCAGTTTGTGTACTGTGTAATATTCTCTCCTTCCTTCATCTTCATGTCATCAAATCTACTTCTCAGGCTTTCAACTATGGCTCTCATCACATTCACATCACCAACATAAACTATAGAAAGTTTATCCCACATTTCCTTCTCTATAGTGAAATCCTTGACATCCTCAAATTCAACATCAAATAGAGCAACAAAAATCTCTATCATAGTAATATTGTGTTCATGACGGTCCCTCAATTGATCAAGAGTCAAAGGACCAACATTCGATTGTATGTAGCCATTGTCTAGCAAGTGTATAATAGATTCACCAATTCTAGATATGTGAAGTCTCATTCAGCTTTTCCATGTAGTAAAATTCTCTTTGTTTAGCTTCGACACTTCTCTCTTATACATCTTGTAATCTTTCTTCTCAAATCCTTAAAACTTTCTTCCAAGCAACCAAATTGCTTTGGTACCAATTGTTAGATTATATGAGGGGGGGGGGCGGGATGAATCAGTTAGATCAATTATCCTATAGTCCCAAATACAAAGATGTACTTCACAAAAAAATTCAACCAAATTATGTAACTTGGTAACACAAATATCAATCTATCTGTTCACTTTACCGATTACCAGTGATTAAGCAATTGTGATTACTGACTAAATCAGCTATGTAGTATGTAAAGTATGATAGAAAAACAATCATAAAAAATAACACATAACATAATGATTTAACATGGAAACCCAGTTAAGGGAAAAACAACCTAGGACTGGTAACCCAAAATAATTCACTCTTCTAAAGTGAGCTGGATGAAGAGCCAACCATGTTAAAGGTTACAATACACACTGTTAGGTGTGACCTGATTAGAGGATTTATCACTAACCATTAACTTTTAACCAAAATTCACTATGGGATCAACAAGATAACAATCTACATTCTCCAAATGACATAGGGTAGAATATAAGATGGTTAAGTCCACTCGGTTAAGAGATTTTTTGAATCAATGGTTAAACTGATATAGTAATGATCTAATTCAAATAAAACTCAATTGTAGATATTTAGATCTATGCTAAGCCTATAACTAATATCCTCTAATCATTAATCAATTCTCTTCCTCAATATTCCAACTTACTTTCACTTAGTAAATGGTTCTCTGATGCTTGATAAAACTTTGCAGCTCGGTTCTTCAATAACCAGTTTGATTAGGCATGCATGAATATAGTCTTCACGCAAAATCTCTGTAGTCTTCTTCTTCCTGCATGTTTCAATAATGAAACTTATATCTCTTATTTAGACAAGTAAATCATTTTCATATCAGCCATTAGATTTTTCTGCTTAATATTTTTCATCCATTTTGCCTCTTAAACCTTCCTTGACAGATGTTTCCATATCACATTTCAATCTCATTCTTTAGATCTTTTTTGAATTTTGTCAGCCATGGATCTCATAACAAACTTCATCTTTAACCTTGAAATCATACCAATATCTAGCTCATCAATTTCAGTTGGTTGTTCTTAGCATTTAATGTTTTCATCCATACTCGATTGATATAGAAATGCGTTAGCAATAACTAGTTGAACTAGCTCGGTTAATACTGCCAGTCGGTATACACTGCACTAGCTCGGTGTATACAAAAATCTTCAGCTACCAACCACATTTACTTGATCAATTTCAAATCTCTTCTTCATAATAGATTAATGTAACATGCTCAAGTCAACAATATGAAACCATAGACTCATCAATAAGTTACCCAATGTTTTCCTTATCCTTATCTGTCATATCCATCTTTTCCTCATGTAGATATCTTAGTTCTTCATCTTTTCTTCCTTCACTAGATGTTTAGATGTTTGTAACTAACATGATAAGTACTGTCAATACTAGTTGACATCAATGACAACATATTGACTGATTTAATCATCTTACATATCATTTCAATACTTGATGATCTCTAATCACCGTTCCTTCAGTTCATTTAGGTATTCAATCAGTTGTAGTTCATTACTTATGATTGATCATCATCACTGCTTTACTCCTAACAATTCTAGGTAGCTCCTAAAGTGTGACCTCTTCTACATCAATCTGTTAGATAATCTAAGGAGCACATTTGATGCAGTGCTCTTATTTTCTTCTAGGTAGCCTTAGTTAGGCGAATCACCCCTAATTTACCTCTAAGTTATTCATGAGAATATTTAGTTAATGCTTTTGTGAATATATATGCTAATTGTTCCTTTGTATTCATATATTCCAATCTCACTTCTTTGTCTTGAACTAACTCTCTCAAGTAATGATACTTGATAGCAATATGCTTAGTCTTAGTGTGCATAACAAGATTCTTTGATATGTTAATAGAACTTGTGTTATCACAAAAAATAACAACCTTCTTAGTGATTTCCTCCTTCATACCTTTTAACAATTTCTTGATCTACACTAAATTTGAATAGTTCACTATTGCTGCTACATGTTTTTCTTTTGTTGTAGATTGGAAAATGCAGTTCTATTTCTTTCTTGTCCAAGAGACTAATCACTTTCTTAGAAAGAATGTGCCACCACTTGTACTCTTTCTATCATCAACATTTCTAGCCCAATCTGCATCACTATATACTTTCAGTTCAAAGTTGTCATTCTTCTTGTAATACAATCCATAGTCCTCTATTCCTTTTAGATATCTCAATATCCTTTTCACTGCCATCATGTGAGTTTCTTTAGGATTTTTAGAAAATCTTGCAACAATTCCAACTACTAGGGAAATATCTAGTCTACTATGGACAATATGTTGTATCTTTCCAATCATAGATCTATACAAGGTTTGATTAACTTCAACTGTATCATCAGTTTTAGATAACTTTTGTCTAGTAGCCATAGGTGTACTTACTAGTCTGGAATCTTTCATACCAAAATTTTTTAGTATCTCCTTGACATATTTAGATTGAGTAATATAGATACCTTTCTTCATCTAATAGACTTGTAATCCAACAAATAATTTGATCTGACCAAACATAGACATTTCAAATTTAGTTTGCATCTCATTTGAAAAGTTTTTACATAGGGCATATTGTCCTCCAAATATGATATCATCAACAAATATTTCAACTAATAAAATCCCTTTACCTTTTTTAGTCTTCAAATATAGATTATAGTTTTCATTTTTCCTTACAAATCCAATCTTTATCAGATAGTTATGTAGTCTCTCATACCATGCTCTTGGGGCTTGCTTCAATCCATATAGTGTCCTATGTCACTTGCAAACCATATTCTTCTTGCTTGGGTCAAAAAATCCTTCAGGATGTTCAATGTATACTTCTTCTTCTAATATCCCACTCAGAAATGTAGATTTAACATCCATTTAATATACTTTGAATCCTTTATAAGCAACATATGAAAGTAGAGTCCTCCCTCCTTCCAATATTTCAACTGGGGCAAATGTCTCCCCATAGTCAATGCCTTCTTCTTGTGCATACCTTTTCCATACCAATCTAGCTTTGTTTCTAGTGACTTCTCCATGTTCATTTAGCTTATTTCTAAATACCCATTTTGTTCCAATAACATTCTTATCCTCTAGTCTCAGTACCAGTATCCATATTTTGTTTTTCTCTATCTGTTCTATTTCTTCATTCATGGCTTGTATCCAATCTTCATTCTCTATAGAATTCTTTACTATTTTAGGCTCAAAATCACATAGTAAGAATGTAGGATCCTTCAACTTACTTAATTTCTTATCATAAATCCAAATTCTTTATCTCCAATTATTTGTTCAAGCTTACGATGTCTTCTTACATTTTGTGCCAAAGTAGGTTCAGATTTCCTTTCTCCTTATTCATGATCTCTAGGTTCATCTTGTAGATTCTCTATCTCTTCTTCTTCTAATTCCTTGGTAGCATCCTCCTGATGCTTGACATTTTCTTCTTGATGCTTGACAATATCTTGTTGTGTATTGACAATCTTATGTAGTTCCTCGACATCTAGTTTAGGTGCACTACTAGCCTCTCCTTCTTCCATGTATACAAAAATCTGTAATCCTCAGGATCTTTCTTACACTCAACTTCACTCTTTTCTACATATTCATCAACTCTAACATTTTCACTTTCCATATTGTTGTTAGTGTATACACCTAAAAATGGTCACCTAGACTATTAGCCCCTTGCTAGCACTTTTGCTAAATCATAAATTGCTTGTTCTTGATCAAATCCTAGCTCTATCATTTATTCGATTATTTTCCTTGGGCTAACCATGTTATCCTAAGTATTTATTTATTTAAAAGGAATATTTCCTCCCCTTTTAATAAATAAAAAGCCCCCACTTTTCCTCTTATCCTAAGTTGCCAAATAAAGCATTTATTCTTATTTTATAAAAAGGGGAAAATCACTTTTTGTCTCATATGGACACAAAAGTCAACTCTTATTTTCTCATTGGAGGATACTTGTGCACATGGATTGCTCCTTTTTCGATCTCCACCATTGATTAAATCTTTTGCCTCTTAATATCCATGGTCCATTCCTTCCCATTTCTTATAAAAGGAGAGCTCTCTTCTTCATTCTAGATCCCCAACTTTTTATGCTAACTTTATGCTGCAAGTTTTCTAGATCACTTTGGAGTTTTTGAAGATTTGGAGCATTCTTAGCATCTACATCTCATTCTTGCATTCTTAGCTTAGCTTCATATTTATGCTTTCTTAGATTAGCTTCATTTCTATGCTCTAGATCAGCTCACATAGATTAATTAGCTTGGGTTGTAACACTTGCCTATTTCCTTTCATAGCTTAGCTTGCATTTCCATTTCTAGTATAGTTGCATTGCATTTTCATTCTTGATTCTTGAGGATATTGGAATTCTTTCCCTTGTCTTCATTGAATCTTCCATTGCATGGTTTACTAGCAAGGTTATAGGCTAAATAGCTCTAGCTGAGAGCATTCTTAAAACCCTTGCACTCCATGCCTAGGGAGCTATGGATCGATTTCTGAGACCTCATTCTTGAGTGTTCTTGAATGTAATGATTCATAGAAGTGTGACACAATTATAGCACACATTTTTGGTGCCCACCATGGGGTAGAGTAGACTAGCTTTGTCCCTTCCTTTTCTGCATTTTCGTCATTTTTTGTCAATTTTTGGGCAAGTTTTTAGCTTAATTTTTAGTCTCTATTTTTTTGTCTCAGACTGTCGTATGATACTTTCTAGAAGTATTACGTGATATACCTTTGTATGTGCATGCGATACTTCACCTGTCAGAAGTATCACCTAGCTATAGCAAAGAATATCGCCTGGTCTCGGGTGAAGTATCGCCTGGCGTCGAGCGAAATATCGCACAGATAGAAAAGTATCACCCAGTATACTGCGAAGTATCACGTGATACTAGTGTTTGTACCTGATAGTGAGCTATTTTTGAGTTATTTTATCCATCTTGCAAGTTTCGGGTGCTTAGCTATCTTTTTGAAATTTTTTGAAAATTCCAGCATTTTCAAATCCGTGCCTCTGGAAAATGGGCACCTATTTTTTTTGAAATTTTGCAAATGGTATTGAAAATCTAAGTGTGATATATCATTGAAAAGGTCTTTCTAAGCCTAATCCAACCATGATGGTTTCATTTTCAGATTTTATCATTTGATTAGTTATTTTACATGCAGATTATCTGATTTTTGATGTGCTAACCATTGTGGAGCTAACAAGTTGTGCTTGTAGGTGCTCTCATTGCTTGAAATTTGCCAAAAGAATGCATGTCAAAGAGGGCTACTAATGGTTTTTGCAGGGCTTCCCTAAGCATAAAAACCAAATCAAGTGCTTGTTTAATTTCTTTCTTTATTAAGTGCGGCATATACTAGTTGTTTCATTTCATAGGCACTTAATACCTTGTTGTAGGAATTTTGAGGTGGCAGGAGAGTATGCTCTTCACCCTTGTGGTGAAACATAAATCTTGACCCATCTTGGGATTTTGAAAGCAAGGGGGTAATTAAATCTTTGCTTGGTGTGTTTGGGAGAGATTCTTGAGATAGGGAAGTATGCTCTTCACCCTTGTGGTGAACCAAAAACCTTGAACCTCAAGAGTTAATCCATTCTTTGTTTAGTTTAGGATCCTTTAGTGGGCCTGCTCTTGAGAAATCAAGAGGAATGACCCAAGTAGGGACAACCTTGTCATCATTTTCCTTGGTGGCAAGTGATTCCAACCCACTATAATCTCAAGGCTATCAAGGACACAAAACCTTGGTAGACATAACACTTGTCTTCGCTTGATGTGAGTAGTTCATGGGATTGCGACCATGAGGAAAGCATTGAGCAAGAATGCTTAAGGTACTCTTGAGGCCGCGAGGTCCTAGTCCTTTATGAGGAGCAAGAGGGGTGCTATGAATAGAAGCCCTTACTACGAACCATTAGTTAGAAGGCACCTTATTTTAGCCGCTTAGCTTCTTGGTGCAAGGATTGATCCAAGTGGACTTACCCGAATCACCCCAAGACACTCACCATATGTGTTCCTTTGGTTGTGTTTTTGACACTTCCATGACAACACCAATATCTCTTGTGGGCAACCACTTGGTGTGAGGCAAGGGAGCATCAAGTTGTGGGCCACGTTGTTAAGTAATGAGCCTTGACTTTCTAGGTAGTAAGTGCTTGAAGTGTTTTTGATTGTGCTATACTAGTGTAAACGTTCTTGACATTCAAACAATCGATAACACTCATAGAATTTTTCATTTTGATATCACAAGTGCTTGTCTTGGCAAGGTTGCTTTTGCCCTTGTTTCAAGTGTTATATGACATGTTTGATCCTATACTATTTGCAAACCTATCTTTCATCTGTTGTTACTGCTTGTCAAATTAAAAAATTGCACTATCCAACCTTTGAACTTGATCAAAACACTTCAAAACTGAGATTTTTTATGTTCACTGGTCAAAAAGTCATACAAATCTGCACAGTGTCACATCCTATTCTGAGAATTGTCACGCGACAGTTCACTCCTGCATAACTATCGCCCCACTTGCCTGGAAAGTGTCGCTTGGCCTTACTAGAAACTATCTCTTGGCTTAGGCCAAAGTGTCACCTTGCTAAAAATTGTCGCCTTGTCTGCTTGGAAAGTGTCACCCAGAACCTTTTTGCTATCTTGTTGCTGTTGCAATCTGGAGCTGCTAAACTTGCATTTTAACCTATCATAGAGTGTCTTTTTCTGTTCTTACCTGAAGCTGGTCTGTTATCTGCATGCTTAGACTTGTTCTAGACTGAAACAAATGAGCTAAAACTATTGGATTTGAGCTTAACGAATGCTACTCTTGATCACTTGTTGCATCATGGTTACCTCTCTAGCTACTTGCTTATTGAGCTTCTTGCTCACTGCTCAGCTTTAGTCAATTGATTGCTGTAAGTGCTTGAGCACTTTTGACAAGCCATCTCTCTATTGCTCTACTTTGACAAGTGATCTTTATTAGCTTTGCTTATCTCAAATCTGAGAAACTTTGTCTCATTCTATTAGTCAACCAACATCTCTTTTCATGCCGGTTACAACTCGGTCTCAATTTGAGCAGGAGAGTCATCCTTCATTCAATTATACACAACTACCTTCTCCAACTAGATGCTCACGAGTGCCCATTAGCAATAATAGTTCTAGTTCTAACCAATCTGAGGATTCTAAGGCTACCCCGTGGTACAAAGGAGGTTTCCTCTTTTCCGCATTCAAGACCCCCAAAAACACAGACAGTGTCTCACTCACTTTGACTGAACAAGAAAAATTCCAACGCTTGCAAGAACACTTTGAGCATAAGGATAACCAAGCGCGCTTAGACGAAGAACACAATCAACAAAGGATGGATGCTGCTAAGCACATGGCTTATAGAGAGACATTTCATGAACAACCTGAGACTAGTAATCATGAGCATAGACCTCTTTTTATCAATGGCAACAATGGTAACAACACACCACCAAGATCTCCTCCAAGACCTACTTTTGGTATGCCTTCTTCACCTCCTAGACCTCCTCCCTCTCAACATGAGGTAGAGGTTGATGATGAGATTTCTAGTGAGGATCTTATGAGATTTGAACAAGATGTGGTCTCCCAACGAATGATGCATAAGCTTTTAGAGCGTAATGGCGATCAATATTTTCAATATATGACTTCTAGAGGATACAAGCTTCCTCCCGGATATGATGTCAGACAAATTGTCCAACAAAGAGTACCAACTGAATTGGAAGTCCTTCGGGAAGAATTACATTGGACAAATCAATGCCTTACCCAAATGGCAATAGAAAGAGAGCCTCCAAAGGTCTTTTTTGTAGAATCAATTTGTGCTCTTCCCTTTGATAGGAGTCTATACATGGTCCCATTTCCTAGGGATATTGAGGTTCCCAAATATGACAAGTATGATGGAAATGGTGATCCTCATGACCATGTGCATCACTTTTACACTCTTAGCATGGACTTCCTTCATGAAGACACATTTCTTCTATGACTGTTCCCTAGAAGTTTAAGAGGACAAGCTTTAGAATGGTTTGCAAAGTTGACACCTCCTTTGAAGACTTTTGATGAGTTGGCTATGTGCTTCACACAACACTATTCATAAAATATCCAACAACCTATCACCATGATAGATCTTGGTGCTTTGAGACAAAACCAAGGAGAATTATTTGCTACTTATTTGCAATGTTGGAGGTCATTGTATTCTTGATATCCTTGTCAGCTACCTAAAAGGGAAAAGATTGATATTTTTTTCAACACTCTTGTGCCTGAGTTGTATTATGATCTAAGGAAACAACTGTTCTCCTTTTCAATGACATGGTTGAAAGTGCATATCGAATTGAGGATGTAGCTATAAGAAAAGGGGATATTGTTATTAATAAAGATGCTAAAGGCAATGGAAAAGACAAGAACAAACCTTGGAATAAAAACAAGTATGTTGTTACTGATGGGGTTGTTGATGCTCCTAAAGCTAAAGAGCCTATTTTCAATCTCTCCAATGCTATCTATGCAGCAAAACAACAAGAAGCTGCCAATGCTCACAATGCTCCTAAACCTCAATATGCAGATAAGCCTAAGAAGGCATTTTGAAAGTGAGTCTATACCAAGTTGGCAGAACCTTACAATGTGATCCTCAAGACTTTGGTTGACAATGGATATCTTACGCTTCCTGATAAACCTGATAACTAGGATCCGATAAATAAGCCTGATTGGTGGAGAGAGGATCATTACTACCATTATCATAGAAATAAGGGACATCTGATAGACAATTGTTTTAAGCTTAGGGATGATATTCAAGACCTCATTGATAACAACACAATCTCCATTGATGGCTTAACTAAAAATTTTGATCACACAGCTTTCAAAGATCCTCTACCTAAGCATGATAAGGGGGAAACCTCTCAAGCACATAAGAAGAATCATGATTCTAAAATCAATTACATGTATCCTTCTAATATGCTTGTGATCAACATGGTAGAGCCCGTTGAGAGTGTTTTAATGATGAGGTCTCAAGAGGATAATAAAGCCAATCATGGTAAGCCAAAGTTGGTCTTGCAAAAATGTGGTAGTTCATCTTCCCGAAGTGGTAGTTCATCTTCCCGAAGTGAGACACTGCATGCTGTTACTAGGGGGCACGCCAAGGTTGTCCTTAAAACTGTGCAAGATCCCAAGCAAGCTTTTCCTTCCAAACAAGTGGCTCCTTCAGCCACCCCTAGCTATGATCTTGTCCAACATTTGCAAAAGACACCAGCACAGATATCTATCCTTGAGTTGCTTCGGTTATCCCCTTCACATAGAGAGATTCTTGATGAGGCTCTACATACAACACGTGTTCCCAATGACATTGATCCAGATCAATTCGAGGCTATGGTCAACCACATTTCATCTCCGCTATCTCTCTCCTTTTCTGTAGAAGATGACATATCTATTGCTCACCCGCATAATCTAGCTTTACACATTGAAGTTCTAGTCTACAATACCCGAGTCTGCCGAGTCCTGATAGACAATGGTGCAGGGTTAAATATTGTTTCTTTCAATGTCATACAACAATTGGGTTTGTCAGAATTTGCTGTGGATTCTAAGAAGATTACTATAAAAGCTTATGATGAAGTGGAAAGATCTTCCAAAGGTCTTGTCATGCTACCTGTCCGAGTAGGCCCTGTCATGAAAGATATTAACTTCCAAGTATTGGACATCCCACTCACATATAACATTCTTTTGGGGCGTCCTTCGATCCATGACATGCAGGCTGTTCCTTCCACTTATCATCAGTGCGTCAAATTTCCATACAATGGCACTGAAGTTGTGATTCCTGGAGACCATACTATAGCTATTAATGCTCTTATTGCTACTGAAAAATTTGTTCCTCATAATGAACCTACTGTTGATCCTAGTATGTCTCTAGCTACTGCTGAGAAATCACTTAAGATGATGAGCCTTGGTATGGGTGAATATATGCTGGGTTCCTTTTCTTCTATACCTGTTTCTCCTAGGTCATATGGGAAACCTTTTGATAACATGAAGCCTTCCACTTCTGCTATGGTGATCTTTGATACTTTTGTTCCTTCATCCATTCCTTTAGAAGCAGAAAGAGAAGAACAAGCTATTCAAGAGTGGATCTATAGAGAGGATTCTAGAAATACTCCCATGCTCAGTAATTCAGACATAGATATAGATGAGTCACCACTACACACTATGGCTCACATGGGAGATGATCTTCCTTCTACTTCACTTCTTTGGGGAGAAGAATGTATATCTACTGATGATATGGTTGAGGCCTCTATGTCTAGAACCTATGTGCCTAAAGAATCATTGTACTATGATAGACAACGTCGCAACATTGCATGGCTACTACAAAGAGGTGATCTCTCACATAATGACATGAGTATCTCTACTTCTCAGTATCTTAAGCCTCTTCCAGAAGATTCTTCCATGATAGATATGGATGTTGATGTAGTTCATACCTCTCATAACCCACCCGACGTAGTTGATGAGTCTCGTGCAGGGTCTGATGAGTTTGTTCCCCGTATTGCCTTAGTGGACTACATTGGTCCTTCTATGATGAATCTAGATCTAGCTACTTTTGGAGCCTACCCTATAGGCTCAACTTCTCTTGTCACCAGAGATGATATCCCTCACATAAATGCTATTGAACCAGTCACTTCATTTCATCTCTCATCAACACCTGTTACTTCTTCCACCTGCGAACTAGCAACAAAAAAGGTTGAATCGGCAATCAAGTATCACAGTCATCATGTCAAAAGAAAAGAGCAATGGTTGGATAGCGAAAACCACATTGTGGTGGTATCTGAACCTAAGAAAAGTAAAAATAAAAATTTGCTCAAAAATAATGATTATTGAATACAAGATGACAAGCTGATTCTCTACAAAAAAATGGTGCACTACTTCAAGCATGATCTCATATCTGTCACACTTCAGCCCATTCCTAGAGCTGAGAACAAAGTTGCTAATGCCTTGATTACTTCGACATCCATCTTACAAATGAAAAAGCATAAATTTTGCTTCAAGTTCCTGGTGGATGAATTACGCTATCCTACTCACAAATCTTACAATCCTACCATCTTTTCATATCTTCCACCTCATATCCCTCCTAAAAATCCACCACTCCATTCTCCCCGCCATCCCTTACACTTTGCCTTTGTCTCTGGTGATTTGTATAGGAAGGGTCTAGATGGAACTCTCCTTAAGTGTCTAGAAATAGAGGAGTCCGAAAAAGTGCTAGCTAAAATCCACGATGGCATATGTGGATCACATTCTAATGATCCTCCGCTAGCTCAGACATTGCTTAGGGCTGGTTATTATTGGTCAAATTGGTTGAGAGCTCCTATCATCATAGCTGTAGCATTTGGGCCTGGGGCCTATCAGTTCTCTACATCAGAGGAAGTAGATTCTTGATGCCCATTTCTGTCTGGGGCATTCTTTGTGCATACTTTATGATCCTGAAAAAATTCCAAAAAAATTCATATATGATGCTGAAAAAATCCTAAAAAGCATAAAATGTTCTGAAAAAAAAGAGCATCCTAGTGAAAGCCTAGCAATAGGTGCTTTGATGTCTCACCAAAAAAATCAAAAAATTCAAAAAAATCCAAAAAATTGAAAAAGTACCTTGGTGAAAACCTGGAAACAGGTGCCTTGGTAGCAAAAATGCAAAAAAATTATAAAAAGTCCTAAAAAAATCTATCAAGTGGTGAAAACCTAGAAACAGGCACTGCTTCAGACCCTCTACACCTATGTCTATCAGTCTTGCATGGTGCTCATTTGCTCCACTTCTCTCTTTGCCTCTCCTAGCCTGGAATTGATTCTTGTCTTAGTCTAGGGGGCATACATTGTTTTAAGGTTATCTTGGGTCTCTTTGTGCGTCTGGGTTTCTTAGGCACCTCACAAATGGTGTTTTTCAACACCACCCCAACTGTGTTTTTCAACACTTACCCTTGCGTCGTGTGTTTCTTAACACTTATCAGATATCCTACCCACAGTCTAGATGATGCAATATTTCTCACTGGCAGATGCGATACTCAAAGTTTGACTCTATGACCTACACACACGCACTTAAACATTTGACTCATTGAGACTTGCTTGGCTTTATTTCTTTGTGTGTTGTCTATGATGCTTTCTTTGCTGAGTGTTCTCCCCCTATGATCATTTTCAATGATGCATAGCTAGAAGACTGAGGGAATGAGAACATGTTTTATTTCTTTTTCTACTTGTGGGTATATTTTGTTGATCCTAACTATCATGAGCATTTATGCTGGTCTTACTTGACACTATGGATTGACAAGGTATTATCCTTGATTGTTTTGCAAGTGCATGCTTCTAGTTATCCTGAGTTTCATGTGTCTTGATACAAGCATAATCTCGCCATATCAAACTTAGGTAATCTCACTGCACTAGTCATCTTGACCTACATGTCTTTGATGCCTAGGTGGGATTTCCACATTTCTATCTGATAAAGATCATATTCATATTCACATAGTTATGCTAGTGTGCCTTGTATGATCTTCTGATGCTACCAATAATGCTCGATGATGAATATTAGATGTATATTGGCTTTGTAACCTTGAAAGTAAACCACTTTTCATGTAGCTTGCATTCTTAGGTTCATGTTAGTTTAGTTTTGCATCTTGCATATTGAGAGAGCTCTCCTTTCATCTTTCATGGACTTGTTAATCAACTATGCTCACCTTTCACTTCTTCTCAATCATGTCTTTCACTTCTTGTCTTTCATATCCCATCATTTTCCTTTCATTTTGGGATCAAAACTGAAATCTGAGTTCACCTTGATCATCCAAATCACCTTTTCCCCCTCTTTCGCGCAGTTGGCTAACCTTTTGAGGCCTGATCCTTCGATCTTCACTGGGGCATTCTTCACCTCTTCATCCCCATCTCTTTCAAACTTCTCATCTTTCATTCACTTTCAAATCCCAAGTTCAAATTCTTCCCCTCCGTGGTGTTTTCGGGTTGAGGGACCGCTTGGTTCATGCCCTGGGTCCCATGTGTGGGGCATAGCTTCACTGCTTGATGGTTATTTTGTTCTCTCTCTTCGATTATGATTTCTAGTGATTTGATCATGCTGCTCTTGCTTCTGCTTTCCTTCTACCTGGATTTCGCTTTCGATCCCGAGGGGGCAGACACATCATATCTTATTGGCTATCTCTTTCCTAAGTGTTCAGTACTGTCACTACAAGGCTAACCATGTAGGATTTTCTATCTCTCTACACTTCATTCTTTGGAGTCAGATCGCTATCTGCTTGCCTTCTTGGCTATCTGCTTGCTTTCTTGGCTGATCTGAGTTGCTTTGTGATCCCAAATCGATCTCACATTTCAACTTCATTCTTTGACTGCATGTGTTTCCAGATCGATCACACATTAGTCAAAGAGGGGCAAATGTATAGACCTAAAAATGGTCACCTAGACTATTAGCCCCTTGCTAGCACTTTTGCTAAATCATAAATTGCTTGTTCTTGATCAAATCCTAGCTCTATCATTTATTCAATTATTTTCCTTGGGCTAACCATCTTATCCTAAGTATTTATTTATTTAAAAGGAATATTTCCTCCCCTTTTGATAAATAAAAAGCCCCCACTTTTCCTCTTATCCTAAGTTGCCAAATAAAGCATTTATTCTTATTTTATAAAAAGGGGAAAATCACTTTTTGTCTCATATGGACACAAAATTCAACTCTTATTTTCTCATTGGAGGATACTTGTGCACATGGATTGCTCCTCTTTCAAGCTCCACTGTTGATTAAATCTTTTGCCTCTTAATATCCATGGTCCATTCCTTCCCATTTCTTATAAAAGGAGAGCTCTCTTCTTCATTCTAGATCCCCAACTTTTTATGCTAACTTTATGCTGTAGGTTTTCTAGATCACTTTGGAGTTTTTGAAGATTTGGAGCATTCTTAGCATCTACATCTCATTCTTTCATTCTACATCTCATTCTTGCATTCTTAGCTTAGCTTCATATTTATGCTTTCTTAGATTAACTTCATTTCTATGCTCTAGATCAGCTCACATAGATTAATTAGCTTGGGTTGTAACACTTGCATATTTCCTTTCATAGCTTAGCTTGCATTTCCATTTCTAGTATAGTTGCATTGCATTTTCATTCTTGATTCTTGAGGATATTGGCATTCTTGCCCTTGTCTTCATTGAATCTCCCATTGCATGATTTACTAGCAAGGTTATAGGCTAAATAGCTCTAGCTGAGAGCATTCTTAAAACTCTTGCACTCCATGCCTAGGGAGCTATGGATCGATTTTTGAGACCTCATTCTTGAGTGTTCTTGAATGTAATGATTCATAGAAGTGTGACACAATTATAGCACATAGTTAGTGTTATAATTCAAACACTTGTAAGCTTTTCTCTTACTGGAATATCCTAGGAATATGCCTTCATCACTTTTAGCATCAAATTTTCCATTCCTATTGTCTTTCAATATATAACATTTACTCCCAAAGACTCTAAGATATTTCACATTAGGTGCATATACATGCTATAACTCAAGAGGTGTAACATTTGTACCTTTCTTGATTTGTACTCGGTTTAAGGTATAAAAAGTTGTACTTACAACTTCTGTCCAATATTTTTGTGCAACATTCTTTCAATCATCAATGTTCTAGCACAATCCATAATTGATCTATTTCTTCTTTCAGCTATACCATTTTGTGGTAGTGTCCTAGGTGAAGACATCCATCTCTTTATGCCTCTATCATTGCAAAGCCGATTGAACTCATTTGATATAAACTATCCTCCTATGTCAGATCTCAAACATTTGAAGCTTTTTCTTGTTTCTTTTTCAAATTTTTCCAAATACCACTTAAACAATTTAAATGCATCACATTTCTCTTTTAAAAACATTATAGTCATCATTCTAGAATAGTCATCAACAAACAGAATGAAATAATTATCACCACAATAACTTTGTATAGCCATAGGTCCACAAAGGTCAATATGAACTAATTCTAAAACATTGTCAGAAGTATAGGTCTTGCTCTTAAAACTAAACTTTATTATTTTTCCCAATTGACACTATTTACACATCACATTATCAGGTTTCTTCAATCTTGGTAAACCTCTAACTTTCTTCTATTTACTAATATTTACCAAATTGTCAAAGTTAACATGACACAACCTCTTATGCTATAACCATACATCATCAAATGGTGCAAACAAGCATGTTTCATTAGATAGGTCTAGATATAACAAATTACCTCTTGTATGTTCTCCACTTCCAATTAATTCACCAGTGGCATCACATATTTTAGCCTTTTTGTGATGAAATTCTACTCGGTAACTAGTACTGTTCAACTATGCCACACTCAAAAAATTATAGTTAAGTCCTTCAACCCAATAATCATTATCACATCTAATCTTATCAGTCAATATTATTGATCATTTTCCTTTCACAACACATGGTGCATCATTACCAAACTTAACACTTCTACCTTTATAGCGATTTAAGGTTTCAAATGTACTTTTATCACCAATCATGTGATGTGAGCAACCACTATCAATAATCTATTTATCACCTTTACTCATATATGAAATAAGTGTAGTTTTCTCATCCTCATTAGAATCATCTTTCATAGCAACATAAACAACTTATATATCACAACCATTAGATTCACTATTTTCATTATCAATTTCATCTTTAGCAGTATAACAGGATTTCTTACCTTTGTCTTTGTATTCTTTGTACCTTCAGTGATCTTTGTTGTTTCTTTTGTCTTTGTACTTGTTTTCTCTTGTTTCATCCTTGTTAGTCTTGTCAAGGCATCTTACTATAATGTGGGCAACTTTGTTACATGAAAAACATATTATAGGAAGTTTACCTTTATATTTCCCTTTTCCTCTTTCCAGCCTTCTAGGTCATCATCAGAAATGTCACTGTCACGTCACTATTGTTGTCACTACTCTCACATCTTTATTTTCCCTTCTTAGGCTTGTGAAGAACCATATGAGACTTAAATGCATATTCAATGTTATGAGCAGTGAAATTATCATAATTAGATAGCTCAAAAGCAGTAAGCTCACCAACAAGACTTTCCAAAGTTAGAACATTACCAGGGTTACATCTTGATTCTTGTATTGCAGAAACTCTAATAGCATAGATAGGAAGCAAGTTTCTCAATACTTTACTAATAACAGTCTCATCAATATACAGTGCAATATTTTTACCATCTTACATTTTCACAATAATGAGCAATATTTTCACCATCTTGCATTTTCATTTCATAAAACTTACCTCTCAAGCTTTCAGATTTGGCTTTTAGTACATTTGTGTCTCCACCATAGATAGTAGCTAGAGTGTCCCACATTTTATTTTCATTAGTACAGTCCTTGATGTCCTCAAATTTAGGATAGCTTAGGGCAGATGCAATCTCCAACATTGCCTGATTGTGTTCTTTTTTTTCTTTCATCTCCTCAGTAGTCAAAGGTGAAATAGGTATCACATAGTCATTTTACACATAGTATTTCGCCGAATCACCAATACCAGCTAGATGCAATTTCATCAAACTCTGCCATGCAAGGAAGTTCTCCTTATTTAGCTTCGGTACCTCCTTTTTGTACATCTTTATCATTAGATTCAAGTACCTTTAAGATTTCTCTCTACAAGCACCAACTGCTCTGATACCAATTTTTAGAATGATTTAGAATAATTAAGAGGGGGGGGGGTGAATTAGTTATCCTTAGTTATAGATGTACCAATTAAAATTTATAGCTTTTCAACAAACTTTAGATCTAATCAGTTTCCAACTTGGTATCTATAACATATATCAATAACATAAAACTTGCAGTACACTATCCTAAAGTAATTAACTTGCAGAATATAAAACTTTCAACATCATTCGCGTCAAATAACATTCACACAAGTATAACACTAGGATTTATAGTGGAAACCCAATTCAGGAAAAACCACTTTGTAACATGCTACTAGTTTTCACTCTTCTCAAGTGAGCTCTATGAGAAGCAAACCCTATTAAAGGTTTACAATACACACTATTAGGTGTGACCCAGTTAAAGGATTTAATCACCCTATTAAGAGTGGCCTTGTTAGAGGGCTTAAGAACATTCCATTTGAATGTCACCTTGGTTAAAGGATTTATACAATGACTGTTAGGTCAACCTTGATTAAATGATTTAAACTCATATAATGGTTAGAAAGTAACAATAGGCTTTGATCTGAAAATATACAACTCAATTTGTAAATATAGATCCAAATTTCTCATATGTTGATTTACTGATTACCCTTCATTTCCATCTCCATCTTTGATCTGCTAAGAATTCTCTTCAAGCAATCACCACAACTCTGTTCAGCTCTTTATAGCTTCACCTTCAGCCTTCTGCTTAGACTCATTAGTCAATAACATCAACCTCTTCTCTATATAGTAACATCACAATTAGGTCATTTTTATATCTCCTTGATCAGGTAGATTAATCTTTTTCTGCTTAATCTCTTCTGTAGATCTTAGGTTTAAGTCAGATACATCGAATCCTTCCATCATTATGTTCTTCTTCTTTTCCTTCTAGATACATCTTCAAAATCCTCTTTGAAATCATACAAAAACATTTTACCACGCATTAAATGCTCCATACAATTCATTAATAATTTCAACACATTTTACATATCCTAAGAATTCAACTATGTCAGCTGGGATTCTCAATTCTTTCTCAAAATGTAAATTACTGACACTCAGTCAATACTGTGTTTATCTCTTCAATCATCACTGGATAACTCAATCATCACTAAAACTTTCTTTCTTGATAAAAACTATCTTTGGTTGGTAATGATCTGTCACTCGACAATTACTGATGTTCAGTTGACACTAGATTTACTTGGCATATATTGGTGCTCAACCAACACTAACATCACTAGGCTTAAACTAGATTTCTTCACTTTTTCTCAGTTAAGCCTATGTTTCCAGTCTTTCTTCTCCACTCAGTGTTAAAGATAAATAACACATTACAATGTCAATGTGCCAACTAATCAAGTACCCATTGAAGTATCACATAACTCAACCTTTCCTTAGGTCCTCTTGTTATCTCCTAATTTCACATCCTCTTCACCAATCAAAAGATATGGTACTCTCCTAGATAGCAATTATCATACCAGTTAAGGTTTGAAATCAATGACAATATAACAACTGTTTCAATTATGGTTTCCAACAATTCTAGTATTATTTTTTATAACCATCTATCAAATCATGTAACCATCAAACCATAATCAATGATCATATTACTATCTATTAAACCAAATCATATGATCATGTATCAAATCACATCAAATCATATAACTATCTAACCATAATCAAGTCAAATAATTTAACTATCTAACCATAATCAAATCATGTAACCATAATCAAATCAAATCATGCAACAGTCTAACCACATTCAAATCAAATTATGTAACCATCTAACCATAATCAATGATCATATCATGTGACCATATTTTAAACGAAATCATATGATCATGTATAAAATCACATCAAATCATATAACTGTCTAACCATAATCAAATCAAATCATGTAACTAGCTAACCATAATCAAATCAAATCATGTAACCATCTAACCATAATCAAATAAAATCATATAACCGTCTAGCCATAACCAAAGATCATAAACACATAAATCATCTATGCATAGGTCTAGAATATATAAATATCAAACATATGTAAAATGTCTAGAACATAAATCAAAGATGCACAACAAATGTCCTAAGGTATCCTAGACTAATCAAGTCACATATGAACATAGCGAACCTCTGACCAAGTTTCATGAAAATCCTCTACACACGAAGCAACAACAGACCCTTGCAAATTTAGTACAACAACTTGTCAAATATATATTTACATTCATATATTATAATTATATACAAAATATTCAAAATATATTAATATGTGAATTTAAACTCAAGTATATTTAAAACCTATCTAAGCACTAGTAGGTGTCACCTCTTCTGAATCTCTCATGCATACACGCTCTAATCCCACTCTAGAGGTAGTACATTCATGCAACTATGCCTACAAATATTGTATATAGAATATAGATATACAATCATTAGTACGCACAACTATGTAATAAATTTATTGACTAGAAATAGAATGAAAATTAAATTTATACCTGGGTCTTAGGAGCAAGAGGATCATCTGCGTGCACCATGACATCATCTACAGAAACACAATCATGTGCATCATCTTTGGTACCAATCCTCTCTGATGAGGAGTGTAATTATGAGTGTAGATGAGAAGGGAGTGGTGTAGAACCAGAGTTAGGATGAAGTAGAAGATCCATATATGAAGCTATGTCAGTGTAAGTGGTGGTCTGTTTCAATCCCTA
The DNA here is from genome assembly GCA_027943335.1 of Chamaecyparis obtusa. Taxonomy (NCBI): domain Eukaryota; kingdom Viridiplantae; phylum Streptophyta; class Pinopsida; order Cupressales; family Cupressaceae; genus Chamaecyparis; species Chamaecyparis obtusa. The sequence continues at coordinate 601,596 of BSBK01003479.1, forward strand.
TAACCACTGCTCAAAACCATCCTAGCCCTCTACTATGATGCAAACATCCCCAAGTCATATCCCTCCCTATGTAGTTGTAGAGTGATCAGTGGGTGTAGAGTGTTGTGAACTATGAGATGCATGAGCTGATGGTGTTCTCTAGGGTGGTGGAATTGGAGGGCCCTGAGAGAGTCTAATGGTGTCTCTAAAAGACTATATAGGGACACTCTCTGACTGGGAAATATAGGTATATGACTATAATGAGTCCTCCAATAAACACAGTGTCATCTCAATGTAACTCTTATGTCCAGTAAGAGCTCGTATGTCACATGGTCTAGGGAGACCAACATCTCTATATGTCTCATCATAGGGGGTTCACTACTAGATAATGCATTTGAAGATGTCTGGGGTCGACTCGGTCTAGTCATAATATATCTAGTGAGTGTATTAGAAGTAATACTGGCAGCCGCAGCTATAATGTGTCCAATCTTATCAATTTCTTCCCTCTGGGAAGCAATTACAAATCTCTCAACAGTATTGGCCATAGATGGTGCCATTACGGGTTCTATCTGCCCAATCAAGTGCCTGTGTCTCGACACAATGCAATCAAGCCTATGATACTAATCATGATCTACAACTCTATCATGCCCCTTTCCAAAGTATCCTAGAAGATCTATGCAGTTCACATTGAGACCCAAAAGGACTTTAGCATAAACCTGTTGTGCAAATTAGAGTGGAATCTAGTCATTATTGGGATAATGATGATGTGCCTCAAGGAACTGCGGGTCTATCATGTGTGCAATCTCTAGTAACACACAATGCATAGCTTGATATGCTTTGACCTTTCTCATCTCGCGATAACAAGGGAAACCTCTCCTTTGATAATATCCTTTGAGACTTGTGACTTGACCTCAGCTAAGGATATATCACCGGTGATCTAAGATCTCAACTCTCAAAAAATAGAATCAACAATCTATGGAGTATATGAAGTCTGTCTACTCATGTGCATAGACAGATCCTCTAGACTCTGCAAAATGGTGGTACAAATACTTCTATAAAAATTGTCCTTAGAGGAAGCTATATAATCTCGTGACTGCCCCATCTCCTAGGTAGAAAATAAAACATCGGCCCCATATCAAGAACACTTGGCGCCTGACATGGGGCACCCTGTCTTGTGTCATGCTGGGGGCAGCCTCAGACAGGGCATCATGGGGTGGGGCACCATGTGTTGGATCATCTTGGGGTACAGTACCCTATGCATGATCGTGTGTGTCCATCTAAGGGTAACATACACTATTAAATGTTAAAATGTAAGTACATTACATGTGTGCAGGTAAAAGAATATTAAAATCTAAAATTATACAAATATAATTATACATAATTATCCTAGAGAGAGAGAGTGTGTGTGTTAAAAAGTGTGATAATATTTTTAAAGGGGTGGATGTGTCTTAAGGGGTTTGGTGAGAGAGTCTTAATTAGTGTCAAACAGTAGCATGAGAAATAAATAAAGTCTTAATAGATGGGGAGAGAGAGAGTCTTAAGAGGGTGTGGACAAAGTATTAAGGAGTTTGGTGAGAGAGTTGTAATGGGCACATGGGGAGAGACAAAGTTTTAAAATTTTCTAACATTTTCTAATAATTTTCTAATTTTTTCAAAGGTTTCAAAATTCTCTAAATTTCCCTAAAGTTTCAAGTTTTTGTAAATTTTCCTAGGGTCTTAAATTTTTCTAAATTTTCTTAATTTGTTCTAAAATTTTCTAATAAAAATAATTTAAAACTAACATTTTAATATTACTAATTAAAAATAATTTTTAAAAAAGCAATTTGATTACTAAAAATCTCAAATTTTCTAACATTTTCTAGTTTTTTCTAACATTTTGTAGTATTTTCTAGCATTTTCTAGTATTTTCTAACATTTTCTTGTATTTTCTAACATTTACTAACATAATTTTGTAACTTAAAACTAAGTTTTTAAAATTAAAAATTATCAAAAATTGCAATAACTATTTGAAAATTAAATAATAAACTAAATAATTTATAAACATATAATTTACAATAAAAAATAATTAAAAAAAGAAAAATGTGTGTACCTGGAATATACAACGGTCGAAGGAGGTGGAATAAAAGGCAAGGAGGATGAAGTCAACAAGGTCTTCAGGGGGTTCGCTCAAATACTAGGGTCTACTTCTATCCGTGAATAGTAAATGTAAAAATGACACCCCTCCACTAGAAATTTGTAGTAAATACGGCTTAGGGGTCTTTGCGCAAAGGCGGTGTTCACCTGTAGAATTCATCATCCCTTTGCGCAAAGTATCCCACGTCAGGGTCTTCGCGTGAAGATGTGGTTTGTCTTCATGCAAAGACCCCTACTTTGGGCGAAGACCTTAAAAATTGATTTTTTTGGCCCGACCAAAATTTGTTTGTCCCCAAAAGTGGGATTCACTTTTGTGGGTTCACCCTTAATTCTTTATATCTTTATCTTATTAATAAACTTATACTCACTTCTGGTCTATTCATCAATTATTTTTCCATGCAATCCATCTCTGTGAATTGTGCATTAGTTAATTCTTATTTTTATCTTTCACTTCCTTTCATCAATTTTCAATCATTGATCTTCAAATAAGTTTCAACCAATCTCTACAATTGATCAATATAAAGAAAAATTTATACATTCAACCTTCATCCATGTATTTTCTAATGGAAATATTTGAGTTTTTGTGCTATCATATTGCTACTTGTGCAAAATCTGAGAGCAACAATATAATCATTCATCAAAGAGATGTTGAAGAAGCAATGAAGATAGCCAAAGTGTTTGTGTAAAGATATATTTCTTTGTTATAGTCATCAAGCTTATGCATTCATTTTATATGCTTCATTGGTAGAGTAGATTTATTTATGAATTTGAAGGTTATTTTGGTTGACAACTATGATGATTCAAATTGATTTGTTTTTTATCTATATTTTGGCATGTCTAATGGGACCTTCATCTTTGATTTAGTATCATTTATGTAAGAATTTAGTATTTTTTAAGCCACGGGTATGAATTTATGCATTTGTTCAGGGTTCTTGTACAATTGCTCATTGATTGTATGATTTTGTTACTTTATATTATGCAATTGTTATACAATCTATACTTTTGTTTCATAAATTGATGTTTTTATCACCAAATTGTACTTTTTTCTTCATGAAATGATGCATTTAAAATATTGTGGATAGAAGTACTCATTTTTTAATGAAATTTCACATTTATTTCATGAAACTACACATTTTTTATATTTGGTGGTGCAATTGTTTAATTGAACATGAAGTTCTATGAAATAAGCCATAACTTTTACATAACATATCATACTTTTGAAATTCAAAAATACATTGGAAAGTTGACTTTGTGTTCTATGTTGGGGTGTAGTTTGTAGATATATTATTTTAAAAAAATTGATAAACTAACTCTTCTTTTCAAACCTTTAGTTATTAATAGCTTCTCCATACAAAATCATCTTTTAGTGAGTTTCTTTTCAAATTTATGAGAAAATCATAAATAATCTGCTTTTGGCATTTTTATAAGAATTGAAGATATTTTTGGGGGCTAATTTTGTTGTGGCTTTGAAAACTAACCAAATTTATGTAGCTTTTGATTGTTGGGAGAACCCATAAATTTGAAGATACTAATGAATTGTTTGTAGGATATATGTGTCTTTGATTTTTAGATAAATCACATTTCAATTCCATAAGGGAAAAATAACTTGTTTTCTATGTTTGGTGTTTTCATTAATGTGTATGCTCACATTTAGTGTGAGCCTAGGTGATCAAAAAAATTATAAATACATATCTTTTTTTTTTACCCAAGGATGCCATATACATATGCTCTCCCCTTGCACCTAGTATAAACTTGGGTGATCATAAATGTTGGAATTTTTGTCATTCAATAGTTTTGTCATTGATGTCAACATATATTTAGTTATGAAGATCACGAATTGTTTGACAATACAGACAAACATATTGTAGAGAGTGGTACGAACATTGTACAATTCATTATCTCTTGTAGGCTTAGAGATATGTTCCAGGATGCATCTAAAGCTTATTCCTATGGGTGTAGATGCTTATATGATCATTTGAAATAGATATGGTTGTTTTAGTATAGACTGGTTGCAGGAACAGAGATTGAGAGTTTTCATAGACCTAGTTGCAATATTTGAAACATAACTATTGTGTGATGATAAATTTTCGTATGCGCACTTGAGAAATGTTAGAAGACATCACAGAAAAGATACATTGTGATCACAATGTGTTCATGAGATTACTGATGTTATCTATGGCATATTTTCTAGCATGGAAGTACTTGGGAGACGACTAGGAACGATAATGTGTAGATGATTGATTTATGATTGGATTACTAATTGAGCTGACCTTGGGTGAATTATAATTGTTGTAACATGACCAGAGATGACTTGTGTGTCATCACCTTGGATAATGTAATTGTTTTTTATGTAATGAGGTCCTATAATGGTTGACCTCTACATGAATAATTATTTGTAACTTGTATATAAGGAAGGGTTTCTTCCTTGAGATTGTGTGTGGATTGCGATGGTAATATGCGAGTTGGAAGGTTGTGAGATCATTTTCTAACAGAGAAGAAGGTTGTGCATTTGGGCACAAGGATTGGATTTTCCTAATAGGTAATTTAGGTATGATAAAGTATATTCTGTAAAGGATTGAAGGTGGATTTAACCTTCTAATTGTATTTGAGCCTATGGCCAATTGTAATACACCTAACAGGGTTTGAGACTTCTAACAAGTGTTTTCCTTTAATAGGGACTTTCCTATTGTATTAATCATCTCCTAATAGAGCTAGAACTCCTAACAGGGTTTCATTCATATAGTGTAGATATTTTTGGGTATCATCCCCACTAGGGTTTTTCCCTTAATAGGGTTTTCCTCAATAACAAATCTTGGTCTCACTTATGCTCAATGAAGTGATGTGGTTTTGCATTTTGTTTTGCATAAGATTATATTTGGTATTAAGTTTAATAAGATTATTAGCAACTGATTCACCCCACCTCTCAATTTTTTGAGATATTGTTATCCTAACAATTGGTCCTCAGAGAGAATGCTTGATTGCTTGAGAAAAAAAACCAAGATGTATTACTTCAAGAAAGAAAGTCCCAAGTTTAATGCATAAATTTTTTATGCATGGAAGGACAATATGAAGACTCATTTTTTCTATTTGGGCCTAGATTATTGGATGGTAACTAGGAAAGATGCAACACTCAAGACTAGAGATGAGTTGGAAGACCCTGCCACAACTAATGAGGAAAAGAAGATGTTTCAATACAACATGATAGCTAGAGAAACATTGATAAGTGCATTATTTGATGGTGGATTCTTCAAGATTATACATCTATACAAAACACATTTTATATGGGAAAGGTTGTTAGCACTATATAAAGGAGATACATACACTAAAGGAGCCAAACTTTAGAATTGGAGAGCAAGGATGGAGACACTTCAGATGAAAGAAGATGAAATAGTAAGGATGTTTTTTCAAAGGGTTACATAATGTGTAATAGGAATCGGGAACAATGGAGGAACCTACACTAAGGATGAGGTCATTGCAAAGATTTTAAGATCTTTGATACTAACATACAAAACTAAAGTGCATGCCATATAGGAGATCGTACCATTGACCAAAGGTTTCACAAGGGAAATGTTAGAATCCAAAATAAATATATTTGAGACCATAGAGATTAAAGATGCCTTACCTAAGGTGGAGACAACTTTCAAGGCAACTGTGTACAAAAATAGAGATGTAGGGACAAATTTTGCATGTTAGGAGATTATGCTAACAAATAGAGATTATGTTCACAATGAAGATAATAACAATGACAACTCCACCATTATACATATTTAACTTTACAAATATATTTTTTATCTCTTGTCATGTGTTGTGAACAACCACTATCTATGATCCAATCAACCTTTTTGTTAACATGAGACACTAATTCTTTCTATTATCTGATAGCTTTATCTTCTCTGATTGCTACAAATCCAAGTACCTCATTTATCTCATCATCATCATCAGATGCACCATCATTATCATATTAACATTATTTATCCTTGATGTATTTCCTATATTTAGGCTTATGCTTAGGAACTCTAGTTGGACATATGGAAGCGCAATTATCAACCTTACTACAATTAAAGCATTATATGGGTAACTTTCTTTCAAACTTACCTTGGCCCTTTCTTTCTCTTCTTGTGATCAAGGCTAAGACCTTCTCATCCACACCATTTTCAAGCCTTTCAATCTCTTCCCATTCATTAACATAATCTCCTAACTCTTCATAGATAGTGGCTGTTCACAACACATGAAAAGAGATAAAAAATAGATTTGTAAAGTTAAATATGTATAATGGTGGAGTTGTCAGACTAGGTGACAATACTCCTAGAGCTATTGTTGGGATTGGATCCATTACTTTGGATAGTAAAACTAATATTGATGATGTATGCCTTGTTGATGGTTTAACACATAATTTGTTGAGCATTGGTTAGTTTGTGAAAAATGGTTATTAGTTGGAACTCAAGGATGGAAAGTGCTCAATCAGAAGTGCTAAAGTGGATCTTATTGCTACTGGGATATAGACAAGGGGTAATGTGTTTCATCTGAACTCAAGTGAAGTAAGTTGTTTTGTTTCAAAGGTTGATGGATATTTTTCCATGTCAACTTTGATAACATTTTAAGGGAAAGAAATTATAATGCCATTAGAGACCTACTTAGAATTGTGAGACCTGCTAACACTCCATGTAGAGAATGTGTGATGGGAGAGAAAACAAGGAGTGGCTTTCAGAGAAAAGTATTTTTAGTAAGGAACACATTAGATCTTGTTCATACAGATCTTTGCAGATCAACTCATACCAGGTCTTATTTTGGAGACATGTACTCTATACTTTTCATTAATGATTACTCTAAAATGATGTGGGATGGTTTTCCTAGATAAAAATAAGAAGATTTTGAGAAATTTTGATACTTTAAGGAAAAAGTAGAGAATGAGACCATATTAGAGATGAAGTTCTTGAGATCATACAAAGGTGGCGAGTTCACATCAAGAAAATTCAATAATTTCTATGATGAACATGAAATTCTGAGACAAACATATACACCTAGAACAACACAATAGAATGGTGTTTTAGAAAGAAGAAACATATCAGTCCTTGATGCTGCAAGGAAAATGTTGATTGAAGGGAAAGTAGCACACATGCATTGGAGAGAAGAATTGAACACTACAGTATACACAATGAAAAAATTATAGATCAAAGAGGGAACTAGCAAGATGCCCTATGAATTATGGTATGGTGAAACTCTTACTGTTAGCTATTTCAAAATTTTTGGTAGCAAGTGTTTTATCAAAAGAGATGACATCATAGAGAAATTTGATGCAAGAAGAGATGAAGGAATCTTTCTTGGGTATTCCACTAAAAGTAAAGCATATAGATGTTACAATTTGAGAACTAAGAAAATGATTGAGAGTGTGAATGACAGAATTAATGAAAGGTTTTAGGTACAAGAAAGGACATGAAAATTCAATCCTTATGATCCAAATTGAGAAAGGTTTGAAAATGAGATATTTCAGAATAATCAAAATCAGCTTCAAATAGGGCAAGGTCAAGAAGAAGTACAAGAACAACTGCAAGAGGGTTTGTTACTAGGAAGTGACACAAATATAAATTTGAGTGAGCTAGAAGTGTTCAAGACACCCAAGTATTTTGCAAAGAATCATCCACATGATTAGATCATTGGAGACAAAAGTACAAGTACTAGGACAAGGTCGTATCTCAGAATTGTGGTCTGTTTGGTCTTGCAGGTTAATCCAAGGATACTTCATGAGGATTACATTGATGATTATTGGATTAAGGAAATGAGAGAAGAATTGAATCAAATTGAGAAAAAAAACACTTGGGAACTGGTCCCAAGACCTAAAGACAATAATGTCATTGGCACAAAGTGGGTTTCTAGAAACAAAATGAATGAAGATGGTGTTGTGATTATGAATAAAGCCAGATTAGTGTTTAAGGGATATTCACAACATGAAGGAGTTTATTTTGATGAGACCTTTGCACTAGTTGCGAGGATAGAGGAAGTTAGGTTATTATTGTCCTATGTTGCACACACACATTTTAAGGTGTGTCATATGGATGTCAAGTCCACATTCCCAAAAGGTGATTTGGAAGAAGTTTACATTGAGTAGCAAGATTGTTTTCCTTTAACAAATGATAAAGATAAGGTTTGTAGATTAAAGAAAGCATTGTATGGATTGAAGCAAGCTCCAAGGGCTTGGTATGTAAGGTTGGATAGGTATTTACTACATATGGTTTCAAGAAGGGTAATGTTGAGAGTAATTTGTATCTAAGATGCAATAATGAAGGTACCTTGTGTATCATCTTAAAAGGGAAGCACTTCCATGTTAAGAACATTTAGCCCTTCGAGTAAGTGGTTTGGGGTCATGTCGAATGCCTTGAATGGGTATTTAACTTGGATCTAGATTTTTCCATTGTTCTTTCTTATTTTCTACTTCTTCCTGACATAATTCTAGCATCTTGAATTGCAAACTTGAGATTCTTGACCTCGGGGTTAAGGTCAACCTTGACCTGTTATCTCTATCAAGCATTAAAGGTTGTCATTAGTATCAAAGGTTATCAAAGACATCAGTCAATTATCTATATCAATGTAGTCGATAACTATAAGCAAGACAGGCCAGTCGGTTAAGTATATACACCAAGCATTAGTAGACACCGATACCGAGCGACAGAAACACCGAGCATTAGAATAAACATCGAGTAGTTTATACAGTGTTTATCGAGGATCACAGGAAATGACATAGTAATTAGGAATGTCACATCAATCTATGCAAATGGTTACAACATATCAGAAAACATCTTACCAAGATCGAGGAACAATTATTGTCGAGATATTTATTAAATGTAATGAAAATCTTATGTAATAGTTTGATCTAGGTTATTTTTGTGCACCGTAGATCTTAGGGTTTTGTCTAAGATTTGTAACCTAATTTTGTCAAACGGCATAAAGCAGTATGCTATATAATTATATGTTTACATCATTTTTGGTGTGAACTGATGGTTGATTGAAGAATCATTTGAAGCACTTGCCTAATTTCAAGATTATCAGTTGACAAAGAAGAACAGTATACAGAGACAAATAGATTAAGCAGAATCTAAGCATGCTAACCAAGTAGTTCAGAGTAGAGATTCATCACAGTAAAGGTGATATTTTATAAATACTATATTGGTATGTATCAGACAATTAAGTTGTCATTAGCAAATAGTTATTGAATAGAGGAAATATGGAATCACCTCTATTGGGGGTAATGTATGGGGGAAATATGAGATCTACTCCCGAATCCAAATTCCCAAAGGAAAGATACAATTTGATCAACCAAAAGGTTAATACAAAATTGAATCAATCTATGAAGACTATGAAAGAGAGAGAAAAACCCTATATTTCCCTATGGAGAGTTATGATTAAAATCTGAAATAATGGAAATACAATTACTAACCTTGAATTAGGGAAAGTCTAGAAAATGCCAATTTCTGATGTCTATGTGCACTTTTGGGCAATTCTTCAACCGGTTTCAGACTGGAAATGCCAAGATGAAGAAAACCCAAAAATCTTTTGTCTTTCTGACGGTAGGTAGTGTTTGACCCTCATAAAAGGTCAAAGACTACATTCTTTATTTGAAGGTCGATTTTGACCTTGTTCACAGATCTCGAAAGTTCTCTGAAAAGGGTATCCAAATCTGCTCTTAGATTCAAAATTTTGCACCTGTACCTGCAAGAAAAGGAGGGTTTTTTATTGTTTGTTTAAGGAATTTGCCTTGGTCAAACCCTGGTTTGGAATCAACCTTAATATTGAAATTGAAATAAGAATGCTAGAAAGTAGTAGAAGTAGATCTAACAATGAAGCTATGTAATTTGATAGATATGTAATTATATTTTGAATGTAAACAAGTATATTGATATGAAAGCTCGAACACAACAATGACAAATGTAAATCAAAACCATGAAAGTAAATACAAAACCTCCATGATTGTATGCTTGGAATCCACCTTGAGGGAAGAATGGATGGATCTTGAAGATGAACAAAAAGATCTTGAAGGAAGATCACCCCATCATGATGGCTAGATCTAGAGTTTGAATGATGAATCTTGAATGCTTGAATGCTTGAATCCTTGATCTTCAATGGAGAACTTGGATGGAGAAGAGGACTTGAATGGATGATTGCTTGAATGGATACTTGATGGCTTGCAAATATCTCCTTGAGAGCTCTTGATCACAAAGTCACTTAGTGAATAATGGATGATAAAATGAGAGAGGAAGGCCTCCTTTTATAGTGAACTAGGGCACAATCTTCTAGAGGGGCCACCTTGGAGAATTAAATTTCAATTAGGTCCTAACCTTTATAAATATACCTAGATTAAATGCAATTTGAGGATTTACCATTCCGAAACCCAAAATGGCCGACCCAGAGGCGGGAAAACAAATATCTCCGAAACCTAACACCCGAAAATCATGAAAATTTTTAATCTGGAGTAGGGGTCAAGGAAAGGCTTGACTCTAACCTAGGTTAGGGTTGAGGTCGAATTTGACCCATAAGGTCAACTTTGACCTTGTGGTCAAAAACCTCAGGATCATGATCTAGAATGTTAGGAAATGCAGATTGAAGTGAAAATCGGGGACATATAGAAGCAGAATGAGGAGAACAAGTCTGATCCAAGCAAAGAGCCAATTCAAGGTTCTTGACATGACCTAGACCACTCACTCAGAGGGATAAATTCTCTTAACGTGGAAGTGCTTCCATTTTAAGATGATACATTAAGCCCCCACTTTAGCAAGAGTATGGATTTGATGCAAACTCTTGGTAAAAGAGAAGAAGAAGAGATTCCAGTAGATTCGAAATGAAATAGAATGACACTTAGTTAGGAACACAAGCCCCCAAGCTAAGGATTCTAACTCAGCATACGCACATGAGGGTGCAAAAACAAAAAGGAAAAAGACACAAAAGAGGGGTTAGTACTAAAACAAACCCAAATCAACTAGCACAAGAAACCTTTCTAAAAAAAAGATTTGTCATACTAATATCATATTTGGAAAGCTATCATAAAAGCCTAAATTTTTACATAAGAAAGACAAGAGCAACATTATAAATAACATAGCTTCATGATCCAGTCCTACTAGCATGAAAGCGAAAAGAGAGAAAAGGAAAAAAGTGATTACCTCACCTAGTAAGATGCCCACCTTACCATGAATCACCCTGGAGGGAGAGCCCAACAGGTTCACCCATAAACTGTGCTTGTAATTGTAATGCATCTTTTGACAGCTTTTTGGAATACCTATAGATCCACCTTCTTGTATCACTATGAATATGAAATGAGTGTCTCCTTAGGATTTAGCAAATTATGTGCGTTCCCTTTAGAAGATTTAGTTTATGAATGCATGTCCCTTCAGGATTTAGCAACTTATGTGCGTTACCTTCCAAGATTTAGCATATTGAATTTTTTTGAAAAATGCATGTCTCCTCGGGATTTAGCAATTTATGTGCATTACCATCAGAAGATTTAGCATATATATGCGTGTCTTTTTAGGATTTAGCAACTTATGTGTGTTACGTTCCAAGATTTAGCATATTGAAATTTTTTGAAAAATACGTGTCTCCTCAAGATTTAGCAACTTATGTGTAGTACCATTGGAAGATTTAGCATATAGATGCATGTCTTTTTAGGATTTAGCAACTTAAGTGCATTATCTTCCAAGATTTAGCATGTAAAAATTAAAAAAAACTATAGTACAAGGGAGACCCTATATATGCCCCCCTCCTTAATATGGCAAAAACATACTATTTTGACATGTTAAGGAAAATAAAGAACAAGGATAAAGCCCTCTTCAAAATTAAGACAATATCCACAAACAACACCCAGTCCAAGCCAAGAAGGTCACAACTCCTATGAGGCCATGGAGGGACGAATGTAAAGAGATATCATGCAAGAAGTGAAAAGAAAGTAACCCTTATGAGGGATAGAACACTATTCAGTTTCCAAGGTGAGAGATATATCAACCATGGAAACCCAATGTCAAACAATGAAATAGGTTATTATCAAGGACATAGATCCTCGATGCAAACCAAAATTTTCATGTATGATTGGATATCACATAATAGATAAATACTACTTAACCAAGGAAAGAGGTGAATCCCGGCAAGACAGAAAAGAAGGAGATGGTATCCTTGCCCCCCAAGTGTAGGAACAAAGATGTACAAGGATACCTACGTCACAATGCAAGGAGATATCCTATTTACAAAAATGTACACCATATCCTTAGCAAGGGATGTTGACCCCTACATCCAAGAATATAGATAATTGTGAAAAGGATATGTCTCTCATAGAAAAGGATCCTCAAATGAAAGAGATCTTATCAACAAGACCCCTATCATAGAGGAGTGCTTTAGATAAAATATCATCTTTCAAAGGCAGGAACAAAGATTCAATCATCAAGTGCCTTACAAAGAGGAAGAGGAATCTTTGAAATGAGGGAAACAACTGTAGTACCCGCCCGTAGGTTGCTTTTAGTTTGCTTTATGTTTTAGTTGTATGACCGAATTCTTTTAGGTCACTTTTGATGTGATCGATTATTATGTTAATAAATGATGATTATGGTTTTCTATTCATTGAATGTGTATTAGGTTATTGCATAGATTAGATGTTGATATCATTTGATGTTGTATTTATGTTTTATATTGATTTATGGTACTAACCCCATACTGGCATGCGTATAGTTATCATGTGTTTGTATCTGTTTGATCTGTTTGTTTGGTAGAGGATGGAGGCATAGTTACTTACATAGTCGAGATCCACACGTCTGACCGTACCCTATCATTGCCTGTTATATATTATTGTATGTACATGCTTCATCTTGTGATGATAGGTTTGCAGGTACAAGGCATTGTCTTCCTTGAATTGGCAAGAATGAGCATGCCCACAAACATTCATCTCAATGGTAAAGAGGGGAGATAATTCATAGACCCAAACCCTAACCCTAGCCTATCTATCCTAGAATTGGACAAGTGTCTATTTGACTACCTTACCCGAATTCACCTGGTTGGCATGAGTTCGGGGATCTCGTTCTTGAGTTTGTGCATGGTTTTAGTTTGATTGATTTTACTGTGCTTGATTTTACTTCGCTTGATTCAGTTGATTTGTGGATTATTTAGGTGATTTTATATGGTTATCAATGTTTGGACTATAGTTGAGTTTAATAATTTAATTATGTTCCTATGTTTTATTTGGAAAATTATCTAAAGTCAATTATTGGATTAATTAAGAATTAAATTGATTATAGTTGAATTATGTTTATATAGATTATTTTATGTGATTATCCATGTTAGGTGCATAGTTAAAATTAATGATTAAATAAGCTCCTATGATTAATTGAGGAAATTAAATTAAAGTTAATTATTTGAGTATTTAGAAATTAATATTAATTTATGTCCTAAGTTTATTTTTGGTGAAATTTAATTAAAATCAAATAAGTTATTATTTGGATTTAATTGATTATTTTATTAATAATTAGATTTTATTATGTTAGCAAGTATTATTAGATATTAAATATTTAATTTTCTTGTTTTATGATGCACTAAGTATTTTATTAATAAATGAATTAAAATTATTAACATGTGCAAATTGGAAAAAGGGATTTGTTTTCAATAAGTGAACAGCTAGTTTTAAAATATCAAAGTTGAGTGTGCATTAAAAAGATATTTTCAATTATTAATTAGTAATTATTTTTAATTTTGGAGTATAGTCTGATCAGGAGTTGCCTTTTGAGTCATTTTCTGATTTGGAGTTAAGATGTGAGTTAGCTTTTGAGTCTCTTTCTAGGATTGCATGAATTTGGGAATTGAATTCCTATTAGGAGATTATTGCATTCATTTTTGGAGAAGACAGGTTTTGGAGAAGATTTTTGGGGAGAGCTTGTGTGTTTGGAATTTTGAAGATTTGTGGATTGTTGTGGTTGCTTGTTGGTTTGGGCTTCATTGTGCATCTGGATCGAGTGCCTGTTTTCTACACAATTTTTAGATTTGCAAGTTGAATCAATCTTCTAGACAATCCTAGTTTTCAAATCTTCAAAGGGATTTCTTTTCAGTTTCTGGCATTGGATCTGAGGTTGAATCCATCTTTTGGGCACTTCTGGTTTTCAGATCTTCAAAAGGATTTATTTTTAGTTTCTGGCATTGGATCTGAGGTCGGATCTAAAAATTTTATTTTGTGCTTTCTGTTGTTGTTTGATGAATTTCTATATCTTTTGTTTTAATCCATCTTTTTTCTTGAAGTTAATTGGAGTAGTTTAGTTGGATGAAAATAGACATTTATCTATGATTTCATGTATTTTTTTCACCCGGTTGGGTTTTTATGATTTTTTGTATGTTTGCATTTTAAAAAAATGAAGTAAATTAGTGTTATGCTACCCAAATTTTTAAAAATAATGAAAATGTGAATTTTATGTTAAAAGAGGGGTGTTGGGCACTTTTAGAACCAAAGGGTATATTTAGAATTTTGATTTTTGAAAGTTAAAAATTGAAGCTATTTTAATGGAGTTTAAGAGAGTTTATGGTTTTGCTAGAAAAATAGAAGAAATGTAAAAAGTAGAATTTGGGTGTTTTGAATTTATATTATTTTGTGGAATGATAGAAATATATAATAGAATTTTTTACTTGACTCAATTTGAGTCTATTCTCATATAGTTATGGTCATTTAATTTATATTGTATTAATTTCATAATTTATTTAATGGTAGTTTATTTAATTTATATTTTTTTTGGTTATTATGTAATTTAATTTGTTTTGTATTCTAATCTGATTTATATTTTAAATTAGATAATTTTGTGGATTTATCTAAATTAAATACTTAATTATTTGATTAGATTGAGAATATAGAATTAATCAAGATTGGATTAGATTTTTAATCATTGATTTAATTAGTTGGTATTTTGATTACTAAACAAATATGTGATTTGGATATCTTAATGATAGGTAAATTTTTGTGAGAAAATTTATAAATGATCAAGGAACGATTATGCTTAACCTATTGTACATTAATTCTATCATTAGATTAAGCTTCTCTCATGCTTGTTTTATTTTTAAAAAAATAATTAATTATTGAAAATGGTACACCATATAGTGAAATTGGTTTTTTTTTTTTTATTTCTTTCTAAATCTATAGATCATCATGACTAGGGAATATTTCCTATTTATGACATTGTTATAATGATTATGTTCAGATTCTCCTGTAGGGATTAATCATTTTTGTATGCATAGATTCAATTATGATCAATATGGATTGTGTACAATTATGGTTTAGTTTTAGTTCTTTATGACGTGAGTGTTGTATTCTTCGTGCCTGGTGTGTCTTCTTTTCATTATGTGATATCGGGTACTAGAAGACCTAAGGGGAAACAGAAGCTGGGGTATGTGTCAGATGATTATGTTTTCAGCTATGTTTTGATGTGTATGTACTTTTCTATTTATCACCCTTATTTGACCATTGGGTTCATGTTATATTGCATTCTATTGTGGTATCTCTACAACCATATTTAGATCTTTCATGTGAATTTGGATATGAAGTTACATAGTTGCATACCTGATTAGATCTAGGAGAGATCTGTGAGCCTAGGGTAGTTTACCTAGACATGTAGTAGGAGGTGGCTTGCAATAAGTGTCGGGGCCCACAAGTGGCTGTCAGGACCTCTTATTATAAGTTTTCAGTAATCAAATGATAACCTGATATAATTAAGAGGTATTTAATTGAACTTAATAAGATATAAGTCCTCACCCATGCTTGAGTGCTAGTACAGGCTAAGATGGTGTTGAGAAGATGACTAGCTCCCTTTTATGGGATGAGTTGGCATAGTTGATGACTTTGTCAGTACGAGAGGTCATTGATGTCATGTAAGGTCACTTGGGTGCCGCGATCTAGAGAGATTACCAAGAAAAGACTCAAGGGTTAGACATACATGATGACACCTTCCTATGCATAGTCTGGTTATTCTACATGTGTCGGTTGCCTCTAGATTAGTGTGTTGTACCTATATCTTTATCATGTGTATCTTGAGTTAGAGTGCTTTTTAGGATCCTTTTTCTTAGAGTTTTATCCTTGTTTTGTATTGGTTATCCGATTGGGGTTTGTGATTATCTCCTCAGCACAGTGGGGTAGGCCTTTGTGGTTCTACACGGACGAGTGGTAGTGATTCTTTACCATTTGAGATTCAACGTCCTAGTGTCGGTGCTTGATGGAAATTTAGCAGATGGTTTCCTTATGATGTTTCATTAGTGTTTCTTTCTTATCTTTATTATTTGTAATCCTGTATTAGTGTATCGCATGTGATACCTAGTTTGGACATTGTATATTATTAGTTAGATTTATTACTGCATACCCTATGACATGTGTAGTGGATGTCAGTTTATGTATATGTCATGGATGTCCATGCGAGTTGTAATTATTGTTATATCATGTAATTGTAATCTATAATTTATGGAATCTTTTGTTGTTGTTAGTTTTAGTTGAGTTTCATTCTTAAGTAATTATATGTCATGGAACCCTTAAGTATTGTAATTTGTGTTGGATGTTGTTTCAATGTAAGTAAATGGTAATTGCTTCCACACTGTTGTATATCTTGTTTGTTAACTTTTAAGAAAAAAAATTATTCACCAAACTTAGTAGCATGTTTAGATTAAATTCTCTTGGGTTTCCTGGCGGGGCATTACAACAACTCTAACACCAAAGCAAGGGTGAGAGTTTATAAAGAACATAATTTGCAAAATAGAGAAGAATTGATGAATTAGGACAACAACTTCTCATATAAGAAGGTTACCCATATTCAAAACATCTATTAATATGATGAAATAATATTGCAATATAAACAAATACCACTAAGCTAAGGAAAGCAATTCCCTAGATAGAGAGAAAGAAGGTACCTTGCCCCCCAAAGATAGAGATAAGGGATAACTTCACAAAACAATGTCTTAGAAAAGATATCATGAAAAATAGATTCTATGGTTGATTATAAACATAATGAAAAAACCATAGAAAAATAGGAGAGAAAGAATACCAATTAAGCCCTAATAAAAGACCTAATGGATCCTAGGAGACTGGATGAAGATACACCTCTTGCCCCCCAGTCATAAGACAAGAGGGGAAGAACATCTACATTATATTGGAAGGAGGGGAATCCCCTATATCAAAATTATGAAGGAATTGTAAAACTACATGAGAGTAAGATATAATTCCTAAAACAGCTCTTTCTCTAACATATAACTTGAAATGTTTACAATCAGTGAGTAAATGTGTGTTGCTATAATGAAAAGGACATTTGTATTTGTATAAAGCATCTATCGACATAGGTCTAAAGATTTCTTTCTTGGAATTCATTAGCTCAATATATACCTTCTTAGCCACTTCTTGACGAGTATTAGGGTTATCTAAGATAGGTGTGGGGAGAAGAATGTGAAGAGGAGGATGATGATCGACATCACTTACCTTGACTTGAGATTCTAAACAACCAACACCATACTTATCTTGTTTAGGGGGTATATGAACTGGAAACCTAATACCATGCTCATTAACTCCTAGCCCTAAACCTTTATAGCCTTGTTTAGTCACCATATTAGATCTGGTAGTGTACATATTATGTAAAGCTTCTACGGGAGGTGATTGTTTATCATGTTCATGAGTAAAGGTTGTATAAGGTGGGATAATAGGTTTGGAAGAAGTTTTTTTACCCTTTCCTTTAATATCATCATGAATCAGAGGAGAAGGTAAATCAAAGAAATCTTGCACATCCGCATCCTGAACTATAGCTTGAATCCCATCATAAGTGTGGGAAGAGCGAGGATGAACAGATAGAGAATTAGGTATCGGATTAGGATTAGGATTAGGAAGATTAGGAGATGGTGTATGATCTACCAAATTCTTCACATAATCCAGAAGATGAATAAGGCTACCACATAAATCTTTAATGAAGGTTTTGAATGTAGGTAGACTAGTGTCGGTTAACTTCACAAAAGCATAGGCAAGGGCAAAGTGAAGGGTCATCAACATAATGAAGTGAATGATACTATCATAAACATCATAGGTATTATAAAGAGATGCTAAAAGAAGGGTAATAAAGAACATGACCACACACCAAAGCATCTTAACAATTTCCATAGAAAGTGAAATATTTTTATACTTTTTTGAATATATAGATTTTTTAAATTTTTTTTTAATTTAAAACGCAAGAGCATAAACTAGATCTAATCTAAATGCAAGAAAGGATTTAGAATCTAACACAATAGGGCATCTGATTCCATAAAAGAAAGGAGAGTAAGTATGTCGGGTTCACCAAAATGAATAGTGGTAAAATATGGAATCACCTCTATTGGGGGTAATGTATGGGGGAAATATGAGATCTACTCCCGAATCCAAATTCCCAAAGGAGATCCAATTTGATCAACCAAAAGGTTAATACACAATCAAATCAATCTATGAAGAATATGAAAAAGAGAGAGAAATCCTATATTTCCCTATGGAGAGTTATGCCTAAAATCTGAAATAATGGAAATACAAATACTAACCTTGAATTAGAGAAAATCTGGAAAATGCCAATTTATGATGTCTGTGTGCACTTTCAGGTAATTTTGCAACCTATTTTGGACTGAAAATGCCGAGACAAAGAAAACCTAGAAATATTTTTTCTTTCCAATGGCAGGTAGTCTTTGACCCTCATAAAAGGTCAAAGGCTACATTCTTTATTTGAAGGTCAATTTTGACCTTGTTCACAGATCTCAGAAGTTCATCGAAAAGGGTATACAAATATGCTCTCAGATTTGAAATTCTGCATCTATACCTACAAGAGAAAGAGGGTTTTTATTGTTTGTTTGAGGGGTTTACCTTGGTCAAACCCCAGTTTGGAATCAAACTTAATATTGAAATTGAAATAAGAATGCTAGCAAGTAGTAGAAGTAGATCTAACAATGAAGCTATGCAATTCGATAGATATGCAATTGTATTTTCAATGTAAACAAGTATATTGATATGAAAGCTTGAACACAACAATGACAAATGTAAATCAAAACCATGAAAGTAAATATAAAACCTCCATGATTGTATGCTTGGAATCCACCTTGAGGGAAGAATGAATGGATCTTGAAGATGAAAAAAAAGGATCTTGAAGGAAGATCACCCCATCATGATGGCTAGATCTAGAGTTTGAATGATGAATCTTGAATGCTTGAACCAAATACCTTCAATGACTTGAATGCTTGAATCCTTGATCTTCAATGGAGAACTTGGATGGAGAAGAGGAATTGAATGGATGATTGCTTGAATGGATACTTGATGGCTTGTGAATATCTCCTTGAGAGCTCTTGATCACAAAGTCACTTGGTGAATAATGGATGATAAAATGAGAGAGGAAGACCTCCTTTTATAGTGAACTAGGGCACAATATTCTAGAGGGGCCACCTTGGAGAATTAAATCCCAATTTGGTCCTAACCTTTAGAAATATACCTATATCAAATACAATTTGAGGATTTACCATTCTAAAACCCGAAATGGCTGACTCGGAGGCAGGAAAACAAATATCTCCGAAACCTGAAACCTGAAAATAATGAAAATTTTTAATCTGGTTTGGGAGTCAAGGATGAGCTCAACTCTGACCTAGGTTAGGGTCGAGGTTGAATCTAACCTAGGTCAGGGTTGAGGTAAACTTTGACCCATAAGGTTGACTTTGACCCTGTGGTCAAAAACCTTAAGATCTTGACGCAGATTGCTAGGAAATGTAGATTGAAGTGAAAATCAAGGACAAATAGAAGCAGAATGAGGAGAACAAGTCTGATCTAAGAAAAGAGCTGATTCAAGGTGCTTGACATTATGTAGACCACTCACTCAGAGGGCTAAACACTCTTAACATGGAAGTGCTTCCATTTTAAGATGATACAGTTACCTATTGCTTTCTAATCATTGTGATAGAGTTTTGTAAAATATCTTAACAGAGTAGACTTGACAGTCTTTTGTAAATCTCTTAATCGAGTGCACACTTCATTAGTGTTGCTAAAATCCTATAACTAGGTAGATCTAGCTGATCTAATATGTTACTCCTTATAGGGTAATATCATCATAAGTGATCAAAACTTGTAGCTCTAACAGGCAAACCTTTTCTATCTGTAGTAGTGAAGAATTTGTGGGTGTCATCCCCACCCCAATTTTTACCTTCTAACAAGGGTTCCTGCATTACCAAAATACTTGTGTTATGGGACTGTTATATTATTGATTTCATGTTGTTTACTTTCACAAGTTGAATGGATGAATGATACATGCATTAGATACAAGTTATTTTGCAAGGTTACTATTGTTTGCTGTTATAGATCTGAAAGGTTTATGTGTAAATGTTTGTGTGGGCACTGATTCACCCCTCCCCTCTTAGTACCATATCTCTTCTAATTCCAACAATTGGTATTGAGGGGGAGTATGTTTATATAAATTTTGATAAGTATATATGTATATGGTGGAGATATAAATTTTGAGACATAATGTCTATATACATTCAAGTTTTGATACTAATGACAAAGGGGGAGATTGTTATCTCTATTGAGCATTAAAGGTTGTCATTAGTATCAAAGGTTATCAAAGACATCAGTCGGTTACCTATATCAAGCTAGTCAGTAACTATAAGCAAGACAGGTCATTCGGTTAAGTATCTACATTGAGCATCTGACAGTTTATCGAGCATTAGCAGACACCGATATCGAGTGACAATAAATACCGAGCATCAAAATAAACATCGAGTAGTTTATATAGTGTTTATCGAGGATCACAGGAAATGACATAGTAATTAGGAAGGGCACATCAATATATGCAAATGGTTACAATAGATCAGAAAATGTCTTACCAAGATGGAGGAAGGGTTATTGTCAAGATATTCATTAAATGTAATGAAGATCTTATGTAATAGTTTGATCTAGGTTATTTTTGTACACCGCAGATCTTAGGGCTTTGTCTGAGATTTGTAACCTAATTCTATCAAGCGGCATAAAGTAGTATGCTATATAATTGTATGTTTACATCATTTTTGGTGTGAACTGATGGTTGATCAAAGAATCATTTGAAGCACTTGCCTAATTTCAAGATTATCAGATGACAGAGAAGAACAATA
The DNA here is from genome assembly GCA_027943335.1 of Chamaecyparis obtusa. Classification (NCBI taxonomy): domain Eukaryota; kingdom Viridiplantae; phylum Streptophyta; class Pinopsida; order Cupressales; family Cupressaceae; genus Chamaecyparis; species Chamaecyparis obtusa. The sequence goes on from BSBK01003479.1 coordinate 622,824, forward strand.
TACAAAGACAATCAGATTAAGCAGAATCCAAGTAGGCTAACCAAGTAGTTCAGAGCAGAGATTCATCACAATAAAGGTGATATTTTATTAGTACTAAATTGATCTATATCAGACAATTAAGTTGTCATTAGCAGATAGTTACCTATTGCTTTCTAACTATTGTGATAGAGTTTTGTAAAATCTCTTAACATAGTAGACTTGACAGTCTTTTGTAAATCTCTTAATTGAGTAATTTTTGTGTTTGGCATTACCATCAAAAATGGAGAAATCAATGCTAAGTATACTACACATTACCGGGAGCATACACCGAGGGGGAGTATGTTTATAGAAATTTTGATAAGTATATATGTATATGGCAGAGATATAAATTTTGAGACATAAGGTCTATATACATTCAAGTTTTGATACTAATGCCAAAGGGGGAGATTATTATCTCTATTGAGCATTAAATGTTGTCATTAGTATCAAAGGTTATCAAATATATTGGTCAGGTAGCTATATCAAGCTAGTCGGTAACTATAAGCAAGACATACTAGTCAGTTAGGTATATACACCAAGCATCAGGCAATTTATCGAGCATCAATAGACACTAATACCGAGTGAAAATAAACATTGAGCATCAAAATAAACACTGAGTAGTTTATACAGTGTTTACCGAGGATCACAAGAAACAACATAGTAATCAAGAATGACACATCAATCTATGCAAATAGTTACAACAGATCAGAAAATGTCTTACCAAGATGGAGGAAGAGTTATTGTCGAGATATTTATTAAATGTAATGAAGATCTTATGTAATAGTTTGATCTAGGTTATTTTTGTACACTGTAGATCTTAGGGTTTTGTCTAAGATTTGTAACCTAATTTTGTCAAGTGGCATAAAGCAGTATGCTATATAATTATATGTTTACATCATTTTTGGTGTGAACTAATGGTTGATCAAAGAATCATTTGAAGCACTTTCCTAATTTCAAGATTATCAATTGACGGAGAAGAACAATATACAGAGACAATCAAATTAAGCAGAATCCGAGTAGGCTAACCAAGAAGTTTAGAGCAGAGATTCATCACAATAAAGGTGATATTTTATCAGTACTATATTGATCTGTATCAGACAATTAATTTGTCACTAGTAGATAGTTACCTATTGCTTTCTAATCATTGTGATAGAGTTTTGTAAAATCTCTTAATAGAGTACTTGACAGTCTTTTGTAAATCTCTTAACTGAGTGCACACTTCATTAGTGTTGCTAAAATCCTATAACTAGGTAGATCTAGCTAATCTAATATGTTACTCCTAACAGGGTAAGATCACTAGAAGTGATCAAAACTTATAGCCCTAATAGGCAAACCTTTTCTATCTGCAGTAGTGAAGAATTTGTGGGTGTCATCCCCACCCCACTTTTTACCTTCTAACAAGGTTTCTGTGTTACCAAAATACTTGTGTTATGGGACTGTTATATTTTTGATTTCATGTGTTTTACTTTCACAAGTTGAATGGATGAATGATACATGCATTAGACACAAGTTATTTTGCAAGGTTACTATTGTTTGTTGTTGTAGATCTAAAAGGATTATGTGTAAAAGTTTTTGTGGGAACTGATTCACCCCTCCCCTCTCAGTACCCTATCTCTCCTAATTCCAATTGACCTTGACCTACGTCAAGGTCAACCTCTTAGGTCAAGGTCAACCTCAACTTTGACCCCAGGTTCCAGGATCCTTGGGATTAAATTCTAGTTTCAGGGTTTCGTTAAAATCTTGTCTTTTCCCTCTTCGGGGCCACTATTTCTCGAGTTAAGTGTTGAATTCTAAAATTAATATTTGAGGTGGACCTTTCTCAATATTTGTATAGGATTCCTAATTTATTATTTGAGATTATCCTTTCTCAAGTTTTGTGCCTAATGCTCAAATTAACTTTTGGGGTGGCCTTACCTTGAATTTTGTGACAAGGCTCTTAAATAATTATTTTTATTTATATATTAAGGGTGATCCCCTTCTAGATTTTTGTGTCAAGAATTTAATTTAATTTCCTCTCCATGTGCACCTCTCTAGAGTTTTGTGCCATGGACTCTTAATTATTATTTTCTATGTGGCCTCTCTAGAAGTTTGTGCCCTAGATCACTATAAAAGGGAGCCTTCCTCTCTCATTTTCTCAATCAAGAATTCATGCTCAAGCACTCTCAAGAAAGAAGATCAAGCATTCAAGATCCAATTCATCAAGGAGATCCATTGTTAGCCATTAAAGGATTCAATCTCTATGGAGCCCTCTTGTTGAATATACATCCATCCATTTTCATTCAAGCCTCTTCCTATTCCAAGATCCATTCAAGATTGATGTTGAAGATCTAAAGATAATTGATTGGAGACATCCTACATTTGATTCTACATCCATCCATACTTGTGGATTCAAGGATTTGAATCCTCCACACGGGTTTCAACATAAGCAAGGTGAATTATTCCATTTACTTTGTTTACTACTGCAATTTCAATTCAATTTCAAAGTTAATTCCTAAATTGGGGTTTGACTGAGGCAAACCCCTCATCCCCAACAAAAAAAAACCATTTTTCTTGTAGGTACAAGTGTGGGATAATGAATTAAAGTGTAGATTTAGATACCCTTTTTGTCAAATTTTCCGTCAGAGCTTTGTAGGTCAAGGTCAACTTTTTGGGTCAAGGTCGACCTTCAGTGGGGGGTAAGATTGTGCCCCAGGGTACAATTGTACCCTGCTATTTGGGTCAAGGTCGACCTCCCTCATAAAAGAAAAATATTTTTGGGTTTTGTAGATATTGCAGTTTCAGTTCAAGTTTGCAAAAATCAATAGTTTCTAAGACTGTTTGATAGGGTTTTCAACCATTTCTTTTTTAGAGATAAGTACCTTTATTTCTTCATTTCAACATTAATCATCTACATTTACATCCCATATCAATACAATTTTATGTATGTGTAAACTATTGGTTTAGGGTCTCTTCCATGTGCATTATTCCAAACCCTATCTCCCATCCAATATTTTATCTTATACATTTTGGTGAACCCATTTTACGACAACTCCTTTTGTGGAATTAGATGCCCTATTGTGTTTGTGGTGTTCAATTTCCTTTTCATACTTATAAATTTCATTTGAATGCATTTGGATATATCTACATCTATTTTCTATGCATTTCTTTATTTGTTATCATGTTGCACAAGTTGTTTCAAGTGTTTTCCAAAAATTCCTCTATAACTTTTGAGATTACACATCCTCTTCCTCTTACCTTGCCATTGCATGGTGTTACAGCTAGAAAGACTTTATCTAGTGTGTGTGATGTTGCTTTTTCCTCTTTTGAATTACCATGTAAGGATATATTAGAGCAAGAATATGAATTTAATTTATCTCTCCATCATATTTCTCTTTATGGAGATGAGTTAAAGATTGATGTTAATTCTTCTCCTAATTAGCCTACTTTTGAATATAATTTACCTTCCTTACCCTCTAGGGATCGAGATTTAGTGATTTATGATGATCCTACAATGTGATTTATTTGTAGGGATGATAATCCTCCTATTTGGAATGAACCTTTGGATTTGGATGTTGATTACTCTCTTCCTCATGAATCCATTGTGGATGATCCCTTCGATAAAGACATTGATTTATCCCCTCCTCGTAAAGAAGCTTTGATACAAGAGGGTGATTTATTAATAGCTGACATATTCATACATAATGATAACTCTTTTTCTAAAACAGACTCCTCTTATGCATACATTTTAGCAAAAGAAGATGATATTATAGATGCTTTACCTCCATTTGGGATTCCTTCTAGCGATGAGGCATTAGCGGAGAATGATATGAATTCCCTTAATGCTCTCCCTCTTAGTGATGACCTTATGGAGAATCAAGATCCTACCTCATCTCCTCCTAGGATGTCTTCTTTGCTTCCTTCTTGTGAATCTATTTTTAGTGTTGAGACAACTAACATGGTTTATCCAAAACCCTTGTTGACTGTCAAAGGTTGTACTCATATTACTATCAAAGGTAAACCTATGGAGTCTTTAGAGTCTTTCAATGATTGAGATTTGATAGCTCACACATATCATACAAAGGAATAATCCTCAACCTAATCTGGTGGTTTCTACTTCTTTACCACCTTCTCAACCCATTCTTCCTCCTCCACCCTGTCTTCCTAGCAAGGAGTATGATTTGATAAACCAATTGCAAAATACCCTTGCCAAGAATTCTTTATGGGAGCTTCTTCAAACTTTACCTACCTACTATGAATCCTTTCAAAAAGCTCTAGAAACTCTTCCCACTCCACCTCCTAATCAAGAGAACATCAATAACTTCTTACAATGCATGCATACTACCTTGGGCCCTCCTGACATTGTATTTACTCAAAAAGATTTACCTTCTAAAGAAGTTCGAAAACAATATGATTCTCTTATGGTTGCTATTACTATCAATAAAATTATCATTCGTAGGACCTTGATTGATAATGGATCTGGGCTTAATGTTTTTAGCATGGACATGCTCAAAGAAATTAAAGCCGATCTTTCAACTACTCAACTTGACAATGTTCCTATACGTGGATTTGATAACATTGTTAAGAACACTGTAGGCATCATTACCTTACCTATCAAAGTAGGTCCCATCATCCTAAACACACCTATTCATGTTATGCCTCGACCTCTCAATTATAAATTTCTTTTGGGTAGACCCCGGTTGCATGAGATGCACGCTATTCCTTCCACCCTTCACTGTAAAGTCAAGTTTATAGATAACAACATGATGTATACACTTCATGTGGATGATGCATCTAATCCTTGTTTGAATATTCAAACCCACACTACTCCTATTCCTAATAGTAATCTTTCTTCCTCTAATGCTCTTCCTGGCGATGGTTGGGGAACCTTGGATTTAATCCTACCTTTATTGGAGAGTATAAAGTTTATGATCTTGATTTTATGAAGCAACAAAGAGAGATTGAACAATGAGTTTTTACTTCTAATACCCTTCATAATAACTTTGTTTCTACATCTACCCACAATGAATTTGTCAAACCTTCTAATGATGACATAGTCACTACTAAAGTTCCATTGACTCCTTCTGATATGGCTTCCTGTTATGGTACTGGTTATCATTTTCTAGTTAAACAAGGATTTAATGGTCAAGGATGTGGTAAGTATAAAAAGGGAATTCAAATTCCCTTACACACTGGGGGGCATGAGCATTCTTATGGATTGGGATTTAATCCTCAACAAAAAAACAATGTTAACAACATCTCAAATAACACTTCAAAACATGATGAACCTAATAAGGAATTTGACCAAGAAGTTATTTTGCTTAAACTCCTTCGTGCAAAGATGATTACTAGACCTAAATGAAAAAATAAATGTAGTCCACACTTGAAGACTCTTCCTTTTTGTTTATATCATAAATTTCATGATCACTCTACTAATGAATGTCAAGCTTTACATTATAAGATTAGGCAGCTCATTGATAGTAAGGTTATTTATATATCATGTAGCAATGAGTTGTATTGCAATCCCATTTTCTCTAAATAACATTTATGTTCCTATTATGGAGCTCCACATTATGTAAACAATGTTATCCTAATCCTTGGGGGCTCGTTGTCTTGTATAGTGTTGTGAGCAATATAATAGGTCCCCTTCCATCCTTGTTCCTATGCTTGGGGGGAAAGGATGTCATCTCTTTCTTTTCTTTCTTTCTTGGATTTACCTCTTTCCTTGGTTAAGAAATATCTATCTATTATGTGATATCCAATCATACATGAAAATTTTGGTTTGCGTTGAGGATCTTTGTCCTTGATCACAACCTATTTCATTGTTTGACATTGGGTTTCCATGGTTGATATATCTCTCACCTTGGAAGCTGAATAGTGTGTTATACCTCACAAGGTTTACTTTTTCACTTCTTGCATGATATCTCTTTGCATTCATCCCTTCCATGGCCTCATAGGAGCTATGACCTTCTTGGCTTGGACTAGGTGTTGTCTATGGATATTGTCTTGATGTTGAAGAAGGATTTATCCTTGTTCTTTTCTTTCCTTAACATGTCAAAATAGTATGTTTTTTGCCATCTTAAGGAGGGGGGCATATATATGGCCTCCCTCATTCTATATTATGCATTTTTGTTCTAACCTTTTGTTTTGTAGCATGTTAAATCTCGGAAGGTAACACACATAAGTTGCTAAATCCTAAAGGGACACATATTTTCAATTTCAAATATGCTAAATCTTCTGAAGGTAATGCACATAAGTTGCTAAATCCTAAGGAGACACATATTTTATATTCCATGGTGATACAAGAATGTGGATCTATGGGTATTTCAAAATCCATCATAAGCTGCACTACATACATGCACAAAGCTACCAGAAGGTGCACAACTTTATGGGGTGACTATCAAGTGTTTTGGTGGGCCATCCTATCCTTTTGTGGTTCATAGTGAGATACACACATCTTATTGGGAAAGTTAGCACTCCTCACTTCCCTTTTATCTTTTTTCTCTAGTGATGTCTCTCTTATTGCAATCTTGGAGTTGACAAAGACTTGAGTCCCTGGGGGCTAGAGGATTCCTTTGTCCCTTTGATTTCAATAAGATTATATTTTCCTTTGTGATCTCCTTTACCAAGAGTTTGCATCGAGTCCATACTCTTGCTAAAGTAGGGGCTTAATGTATCATCTTAAAATGGAAGAACTTCCATGTTAAGAATGTTTAGCCCTCCGAGTAAGTGGTTTGGGTTCATGTCAAATGCCTTGAATGGGTATTTGACTTGGATCTATCTTTTTCCTCTGTTTTGTCCTATTTTACACTTCTTCCTGACATAATTCTGGCATCCTGAATTACAAACTTGAGATTCTTGACCTCAGGGTTAAGGTCGACCTCTTAGGTCAAGGTCAACCTCAACCCTGACCCTAGGGTTTGGGATCCTCGGGGTTAGATTCTAGTTTTAGGGTTTCGTCAAAATCTTATCTTTTCCCTCTTTGGGGCCACTATTTCTCGGGTTAAGTTTTGAATTCTCAAATTAATATTTGAGGTGAAGCTTTCTCAAGATTTGTATATGATTCCTAATTTATTATTTGAGATTAGTCTTTCTTGAGTTTTGTGCCTAATGCTCAAATTAACTTTGGGGGTGGCCTTACCTTGAATTTTGTGACAAGGCTCTTAAATAATTATTTTTATTCTATATTAAGAGTGGTCCCCTTCTAGATTTTTGTGTCAAAACTTTAATTTAATTTCCTCTCCATGTGCACCTCTCTAGAGTTTTGTGCCATGGACCCTTAATTATTATTTTCTAAGTGGTCTTTGTAGAAGTTTCTACCCTAGATCACTATAAAAGGGAGCCTTCCTCTCTCATTTTCTCAATCAAGATTTCATGCTCAAACACTCTCAAGCATTCAAGCATTCAAGCATTCAAGATCCAATTCATCAAGGAGATCCATTGTTAGCCATTAAAGGATTCAATCTCTATGGAGCCCTCTTGTTGAAGATACATCCATCCATTTCCATTCAAGCCTCTTTATATTCCAAGATCCATTCAAGATTGATGTTGAAGATCTAAAGACAATTGATTGGAGACATCCTACATTTGATTCTACATTCATCCATACTTGTGGATTCAAGGATTTGAATCCTCCACAAGGGTTTCAACATAAGAAAGGTGAATTATTCCATTTACTTTGTTTACTACTAAAATTTCAATTCAATTCAAGTTTAATTCCTAAATTGGTGTTTGACTGAGGCAAACCCCTCCCCCCAATAAAAAAACCATTTTTCTTGTAGGTACAGGTGTGGGACAGCGAATTAAAGTGCAGATCTGGATACCCTTTTTGTCAAATTTTTCGTCGAAGCTTTGCAGGTCAAGGTCAACTTTTTGGGCCAAGGTCGACCTTCAATGGGGGGTAAGAATGTGCCTCAGGGTATAATTGTACCCTGCTATTTGGGTCAAGTTCAACATCCCTCATAAAAGAAAAATATTTTTGGGTTTTGTAAATCTCACAATTTCAGTTTACTATCATGAAAATCAACAGTTTCTGAGACTATTTGATAGGGTTTTCAACTGATTCTTTTTTTGAGGTAAGTACCTTTATTTCTTCATTTCAATATTAGTTTTCTATATTTACTTTCCATATCATTACAATTCCATGTAAGTATAAAATATTGGTTTTGGGGTCTCTTTTATGTTCAAACCATTGCTCTAGGACCCCATCCATATTTTATATCTTACACCTTGATAATATAAGTTTTTGTTGATGACATTATCTTTGGGGGTAATTATCCTATGAGTAATAAGTTTTCAAAAGAAATGAAAGGTGATTTTGAGATGTCAATGATAGGGGAGATGAAATTATTCCTAAGATTACAGATAAATCAAAACAAAGATGGGAATTTTATATCACAAACAAAGTATCTAAAAGAGTTGCTAAATTTTTTTGGCATGGATAAGAGTAAAATAGTCAGAACTCCTATGGTGGTAGGGAGTAAGTTATCCATTTCAGATGAGGTGAATAATGTACCTTAGATGCAGTAAATTTCACTGATTAGAGGGCTTCGGTATCTAACACATACTAGGTTTGATATTGCTAATGTAGTTGGAATTATTGCTAGATTCCAAGCAGATCCAAAGGAGACACACTTTGCAGTAGTAAAAAGGATATTCATATACCTCAAGGGAAAACTTGACTTAGGATTATGCTATGATAGGTCAAATAACTTCACATTGAATGTTTACACTTATGCAGATTGAACATGATGTGTAGATGACGAGAAAAGCTCTAGTGGAAGAGCCTTTTTCCTTTAGAAGAGGTTGATCTCTTGGCTTAGCAAGAAGAAGGACTTTGTATCATGGTTAACAAAAAAATTAGAGTATGTTGCAAGAATAATAAATTTTACTCAAGTAATTTGGATGAAGAAAATGTTGAAGGACATTGGTGTGAATTCAGGAGAAATTGTAATCATACATTGTGATAACACAAGTGTAGTAAACATGTTGAACAACCTAGTGATGCATTCAAAGAGTAAGCATATTGTAATCAAGTATCATTTTTTGAGAGATAAAGTGGTGAAGTTTGAGCACATCAATATAAAGGAGAAGATATTAGACATCTTCACCAAACCAATGAGTAAAGATACCTTTGAATATATTAAAGGTAAGCTTGGGGTCAGATCCCCACCAGTAACTAACTAAGGAAGTGTAGAAGAGAAAAATTCCATGAGCTATTAGAGCACTATCATTTATGGACATGTTGCATAAGTCTACTCCTTAGGGGGAGTAGTTGGAAGAGCATAACTGATCACATCAGGGTGATTTTGCACCTGCTAGTTGAATGTTTATATAAAGAAGGAAAGATATTGTTTTGGAACCCTTTTGCATTGATCTCCAAGGGGGATAGATATTAGTAAAAAAACCTACTGGTTTAGGGGGATCTTTGAAGAGGATATTGAGAAGGTTGTATTAAGAAGGGTACTCTTGGGTTGATTCTTGGGTTGACATTTTTTCACATATGTTTCCATCAATTCCAAAGGGGGATATTTTTGGAATTTTTGTCATTCAATAGTTTTGTCATTGATGTCAACATATATTCAGTTATGAAGACCAAGAATTGCTACACAATACAAAAAGGAAGATTGTAGAGAGTGATACAAATGTTGTATAATTCATTATCTCTTGTAGGATTAAATATGTTCTAGGAAATATCTAAAGTGTATTTCTATGGCTGAAGATTCTTATATGATAATTGGACACATATATGGTTGTTTCAGTAAATACTTGTTGCAAGAAAAGAGACAGAGAGAGACCTAGTTGTAGTATTTGGAACAAAACTATTGTGTGATAATGAATTTTAGTATGCATTCTTGGGAAATATCAAAGTACATCATGGAGAAGATACATTATGATTGCAAGGTGTTCATGAGATTTCTAACATCATATATGTCATGTTTTATAGCATGGAAGTACTTGAGATCCGACCAGTAAGAGTAAAATGTAGATGATTGATTTATGATTGGATTACTAATAGATCTGACCTTGGGTGAATTATAATTGGTGTAACATGATCATGGATGACTTGTGTGTCATCACCTTGGATAATGTAATTATTTTTTGTGTAATGAGGTCCTATAATGGACAACCTCTAGATGAATTATTATTTGTAACTTGCATATAAGGAAGAGTTTCTTCCTTGAGATTGTGTGGATTGTGATGGTAATATGTGAGTTGGAAGGCTGTGAGATCTTCTTCTAAAAGAGTAGAAGGTTTTTCATCTGGGCACAAGGATCAGATTGTCCTAATAGGAAATTCAGGAATCATAAAGTATATTTTGTAAAGGATTAAAGGTGGATTTAACCTTCTGATTGTATTTGGGCCTATGGCCAATTGTAATACCTCTAACAGGGTTTGAGACTCCTAATAGGCTCTATCCTTTAACAGGGGCCTACCTATTGTATTAATCAGCTCCTAACAGGGATAGAACCTAACAAGGTTTCATTCATATAGTGCAAATATTTGTGGGTATCATCACTAGTATATTTGAGACCTTTTTCCAATGGCTGATTGTCCAAATTCATACAGTATACTATCGATTAAGCGACACCATCTGGCATTGCAATTTTGCAGTCAAAAACACTAATAGGTACGATAGGCATTGTACATGTGACATCTATAGTCATCGCAAAAGGGGGTTTCAACACAATGAATATACCCATCGAGTCTACTTGTAGCCATCCCACATTTGAAGGATCTCCGTCAGATGTAGTTAGTTACTGAAAGAAATGTTGTACCTATGATAGGTAACCATCATATTGTTTTTATGCCTAGCTATCATTGGAATATTGTATACTGACAGAAATTCTATTGGTGCGATGGTTATCCATCAGAAATTTCTGACAGATTGTTGTCGCTTTTTTGTGGCCATCGTAATTGCGATGAAAATCACAATTTTTTTAAAAAATATATATATATTTGTCAATTGAGTTTGACTAAATTGGTGTTCTTGTAGATTTGGCTGTCATTTGGAGATGACTTTACAGTAGACTCGGTAGCAGCTCATACATTATTGAGTCGAGTCTAGAGACTTGGATTTGTAGCTCACTATGGTGTCTGTGATGACTTGGGAGAAGTCTTCTTCTAGGTGAACCAAGATGAGAGACTTGGATTATAGAAAGTAGGTCATTTGATGTGACTTATGAGACATTAGATGCCTTTTCATAGTGGGTTCGCAGTGCGGTCTGTGGTGTTTCTTCACGACTTGGTTCTTGGTAGCCATTGAGATGAATTGATATGACTTGATCTTGGGTCAAGACTTATTGAGGCAAGTTGAAGTGATCATTGCTCCTTGAAGTGATTGATGTTTCTGATAGATAGTCATCACTTTTAGTTTTGTCATCGATTATTCTTTAATATTTTAAAAATATATATATATTTTTCGTACGTTGATTGAGATCTTAAATTATTGAGATTCTCTTTGTTTCGATAATAGTTTAACATTCTCTACTTAATAGGGCCAACCGCATGAAGGTGGAAGCTCATTTGGCCCCTCCTAAGATCCTCTTATGACCCTTTACAACACTTTAAGACCTCTAAGATGTGTATTCTTAGGGGTCGTAAAGGGTCATAAGGGGTCCTAGAACACAACAGCTAAGAAACATAAATGTACACATCATGGTCACAATGGTTTGGAGACACAACATAATTGAATGCTATACTCAGAAAATGCAACACAACCACTACTCCTGTAGTTCCAAGTTGACACTGCGGGATCCAAAAACCAAAGATAAGGAATCTATATATGGTTTTTGGATCCCACAATGTCAACTTAGAACTATAGAAGTAGTGGTTGTGTTGCATTTTCTGGGTATAGCATTCAATTATGTCATGTCTTCAAACAATTGGGATAATGATGCCTACATTTATGTTTCTCAGCTATTGTGATACCTACATTTATGTTTTTTAGCTATCGTGTTTATTTGGATGTTCTTTGTGTTTGGCTTCTCTCCCTCGCATCAAAAATAAGATTTTACCACTTTGAATCGAGACTGTGCGTGTTGTTGGTGCTAAAAAATGTTGGACCATTTTGAGGCCAATTGACAGGCATGAACAAGTGCCTCTGCAATTCTGACTTGATCGAGCCAAGGCTAGTAGGTCTAAATCAAAAATTCTTTTGAACTGCACAAAAACATGCACAGACAAAATCAATTCCTTCCAAGGGGATTAATAATCCTTGGAGAAAAAATAACCTATTATCCCAATTATCAGATAGCTTGAAATCTAAACTAAGGCTTGAAAATAATGCTAAACCTAATTGAAATGTTGTGTAAAGAAGATAACAAATATGATATGTAAACCATAGAAAGAACAAGATGACCATTACAAATGAAAAAATAGACCAGTGCCTAATGCCAAATTGGGAATAGAGTCAATTACATTCAATCCTACGTATAAATGAAGACGGTTTTAAAGTAACTCGCTCTTGTAAAGTGAGACCATCATCCTACAGGCTTCAATTGAAACAAAAATTTAAATAACTTATACAATTAGTCCTATGGTTTTTAACCCAACTTAAGAGCCCGAAAGGAATGATAATAGTTTCTCAGACCATGCTACCGATATTCAAATTGTATAAATTAATCATAAATAAATGCATCAAATAGAGAACTGTTAGAAATAGGGAATACTGAGAGGGGAGGTGAATCAGTATTCTACAAGCTTTTCTTCTTGCCCAATTATGGATATAATGGATAATCTTAATACATGCATAACATAGTAAACTAAACAATATGCATAATAGTAAAACATAAGAACACATAACACATTATTTGTTCTCGAGGAAACCCTGGCCAAGGGAAAACCCCAGTGGGGATGGTACCTACAAAGATCCACTAATCAAAAGTATCCTGTTAGGGATATTGACCCTGTTAGGAGTCTATTACAAGCATATAGTGTATCAGTCCTGATTAAGGGACTATAGGCCTTGTTAGAAGCCTCAACCCTATTAGGAGTTCTCAACCCTGTTAGGAGTTGTTAATACAAAAGATGATTACCAGATGAGCCCATTGCCCAAAAAAGTAATATATAGTGTATACTGATTACAATAGAGTATCAAGGCACATCACCTTATACTTCTTACAACTTCACATCACTATCTTTGCTTTCTATTTACATATATTACATACATTCACTTGTTCACTGCCTTTCTTCTTACACATTATGTCTCTAATTCATATTACATTTATACAAGTAACTTTATCCAAGAGTAAACATCTAGGATTTCATCCTCTTATATTTTTAAGTCATTATTTTAACAAACAAAATAATCCCTTAACTCTTTTACCAATTCTATCTTTATACTCTGTCCTGTCGGCTTTACACTGTCTTTGGTAAAACTGTAATAACTCTTTCCGTACATGTCATACTGACTTGCACTCTAAGATAGGTGTCCAATAGGAATCATAGAGTCTATGTTCAAGTGCGCAAGCATTGAACTTACTCCAGTCAATGTCGCAAACCAAAACTATGTTCAGGTGCACTGGTGAAAGCACTATCTCACAATTAGACAAAATTGCAATGCACTCTGCCATACTTGCTTTCTGACTTGTGTGATCTTCATGTAGGACATACATTTCCATAATGAGAACATCTATGTAATCAACTCATCCAAATTTCCAACAATCTCCCCCTTTGTCATTGGTGGCAACATATGAGAAAACTGGCTAAGTGTACAACTTCAAAAATCTCAAAATTGTGGCCATAGTATAGAATATATATACTATCCTTATATCTCCTCAAAATTGTGTATACTATCCTTATAACTTCTCAAAAAATTATCTCTAATACAATACTCCCCCTAAGAGTATCCTTATCATATATTATCAATTTTCTGCTATATATCTCTCCCCCTTTGACAACAATGACAAAATAAAGGTAGAGAGGGTTACAAAATTGTACCATAACAAAAATATACCTAGATTTGCTATTGCAAAGCTGGTAGGCTTGCAACATAATCTGAAAACTCATTCTTCATAGCTTCTATCTCCTTCTCCCATGATTCCTTAATGGAATCTACCACATTGAGTAGTGTGCTTAGTCCATAAGATGCTATTTGACATGCTTGGAGATTTTCAAAACTAAATTTCTGAAAAGATGTCTTAGCTATAAGACATTCTTCCAACTACTCTTCAATGATATTTAACTTTATAGAGATGTGTTGTCTCAGAAGAGTGAATCTTCTCATTTTTCTATCTTTCTCATCTTGCATAATTCTGATTTCATCAAAAAGCTTCCGAAATTTCTTCTCAACATCACATACCTTCACATTAGGGCTGGATAGAAGGTTGGATTCATTTTGAATTTCAGCTTGTTTCAACTTTATTTTTTGATCTTCTTCTACTGTTAGTGTCTCTGGTTTTGTACACTGTATGTACAAAGTCTTTCATATTCCCAAATGCTTCTTTAAGTCATTGATACAAATATCCAGACTGATGATATCATTTCTGATATTTTGGCTTATGTTCAAAAACATTTCAGCCTCATAGGCTGCTTGAGCTCTCACTTTTGCAATCTCAGATAGATTTGTGAATTCATTGTCAAAAGTGTTCATTACCTTCCTTGCATTCTCCAAAGGGTCTAAGTTTGCAATTTTAGTAGTTATAGTACTTTGTAACTTCTCAGTTAGATCTTTCAGACATCCTTCAAGGCTTTTCACTTTCTTATTTTTGCCAATAATTTTATTCAAGGATGTGATCAATTTGAATTGATCATCATCATCTACTTCCTTTCCTAGAATCTCAAACATAGATCCAATCTTATTATGTTTTCCAGTCTCAGGAGTAAGACTGATATCTTTTGTGGTAGGAATAGGTACTTTTACCTCTGTTACCTTAGGTATTTCAACCATAGTCTATGTCCTTCTTGAGATACATTTGGTTCATCAAGAGCTGAATTGTCAACAATGTTCTCCAAATTCTTAAATACATTGTCATCTGTATCTAAAGTGATTTTTGTTCCTTCTACATCCATGGTTTCATCTTCAATGTTAATAGCTGGAGAAGAGGGAATGTCCTCTTGTTTTTCTGTTCCTACTTGCTCTTTGTCTGCTTGCTCTATTTCTACTTGCTCTGGTCTTTCTGCTTGCTCTGTTTCTACTACTTGTCCTATTTCTTCTGCCCGCTCTATTTGAATTAATGGTTCTCCAACAATTTCTATCATTACCTTGATAATTGCCTACTCAGTGTCAAAATTGACTTCTTCATATCTGCCTCCCATAATCAAAATGGTTCTCCTTTTGGTTCTCAGATGGGTTCTTAAGGCCTTCAAGATTTGTTTAAGGTGTTCATCATTTCTTACCTTACAAAGCTTTCTCACAAGATTCTCTCTAATGTTTTTGTCTTCTTCAAAAGCTCTCTACTTTCTATTTACAAGTTTATTATACAACTCATCAGGTATTTGACCTTGAATAGCATCAAACTTCTTGTTAGCCAAAATCATGTGCTTAACAATTGCATTTTCTAGATTGAGTCTATCTATATAATCATAAAGATTATAGTACTTGTTCATTCTTGTAAAATATCCATCCTCAATGATCTATTCATTCAACTTTTCAACTTTTGGTTTCCAAGCTTTCTTCTTAGTAGTAGTGACATCATCTTTTATCTCTACAACTTGTCTTGGTATAGGTTGTACTAAGGCTTTCTATCTCTTTCTTGGTCCAGTAGCAACTTCCTATACTCTCTTGCTAGGTGTGGAGGAAGAGGGTTTAGTGGATATCTTGACTTCTTGTTCCTTCTCAATATCTTCCACTTTCACTTTTACTTGTGGTTCTTCCTGTTGTACTGCAATTGATGATAAAGGTGGGATAGTCAGAACTTCTTTCTGTCCACTTTCTCTGATTGCTACTGTTGTATTCTTTTCTACCACAAACTCATGCTTTGTTAACCCTATTTCTTTAAGAATTTTCTTTATAGTACTCTCAACTCTCTTCTTAGACTGCTTTTCTTTAATTAATGTCTTTGTAGAGTTTTAGTTCTCCTCAAAGGTTCCAAACCTGTTGCACTGAGTGTCCAACTTACACTTAGCAACCTGCTAACATACTCTTCTATTTCTACCTCAGATATCTCATAGCCAAGAGGGTCTATGAATTCTATTCTAGGTTCCACTGCTTCAATATAGGTAAAGTCAGTATCAACCATGGAACATATATCATTTTTGTATTTCTCCACAAGAGATTATGGAATCCTTTATCTGTTAATCACTATGTTCTGAAATGTCTTCATTACCAATACTACATTTTCATTTACTATGTCAATGACACACCTCATGTATACCTTATAGATTCTTTCCATTATTTTTTGTCCATCATTCCAATCATTAGCAATGGTGTAGGGAAATCTTCTCAGTATATGAAAAAATATGTAAGTGATCAAAGATGAAAATTTAAATGAGCATACTTTGTCTTCTTAAACTTCTCTAAGTTTTCAAACAATTGAATTCTCAAAATTTCACACATATCAACTTGTACTTTGTCAACACACATTAAGTAAGTTACATGCACCATACCAGTTGCCATGTCATCTTCTCTAGAATTTGCACAAAATTTTGTTGTTATGATCTTGGATAAATATCTCACATCATCTTGTTTGATCTTGCTAATCAAAACTCCTCTGCCATTATAGGATGAACCTGTGTTATCTAAGACTATTTTCCTCATGTTTTTTTCATTTAGAGGTATAGCTCCAATTTTAGATAATCTAGTGACTTCATGAATCAAATCAGCTGTAATATCAATCACTCTATCTTCTAGCCAAAACTTCCCATTATGAATTCTATTCAAGATAATCTTAGTGCATTCTTCATTGTCAAACTCATATTGCAATGCATACTTGATAATTTCATTGTCTTTCAAATGTTCATACCCTTTCTTTATTGACATGCCCTAATTGTAAATCTTTTCATATTCTACTGTGAAAACACTTTCATTGACTGTCTCTAACTTGCATCCAAGATAACTTCTAATGTTCTCTAAATGCAAAACTCCATCTGGTACGGATGATAAAGCTAACCTAGGATCATCTTCCAATGGTTCTACTAGTTCCCTTTTCAATTTAGGTCTATTCTTATCTCTAACATTGTGTATTAAAGAAACATCCATGACTGCTTCAAATTCTTTATACTGATTCAAAGATCTATCAAGTAAAATACCTTAAATTCATGATCTTAGGGATTGCGTAGATTCAACACAAAATCTTTCTTCAAATCCTTTAAAAATGCTTCCAATCACTACTCTTTGCTCTCCTTAACACTTGTACTTGATTTGATGATCAAATAGTACCGATTACAACCTTTTATTACTTCATTCTTACTTAGATCTGACATTGTATTCAATTCTTTTGCTGCTTCTTTCCAAAAAGTTTTCTCTAGTAACCATAGCCTTATAACATCATAAACTACCTTGCATTAACTGCACAAAATGTAATTCATCATATATCTACTTCTACACTAATTCTAAGTTCCTAATTTACTATAATTTTCATAAATTAAGTACTCTAGGATAGGTCAAGTAAAGATTCATTCTTACCTTTCAATACTTCACCTTCCTGATTGCCTTCAATGCTAAATATGTCTCCTTGGTGTGTGCTTTTAACAAACTTCACTTCCTCTAAAGTGCTACAACATCCTTTTTGTCTGTTGTTTGCTCCTTCATCTCTTCTTGCATGATTTCTAGGGTTAGGGTTAGGATGAAAAACTTCATTCATTCTACAAAACTTTTTTGTGTGTCCAATCTTGTTGCATATCTGACAAATAATTCCATTACTTCCATATCTTGGTCTAGGTGGATTAATCTGTGATTTGCAGTTTCTAGCAATGTGTCCAATTTTGTTGCATCTGCAACATATTACTCCACTTCTTATGTTCATATCTCCAGTGTGTTTCTTATTTGCATGGTTAGTATTCCTAAACATTCTACTATTATTGTGATTCTCAATAAATTTAGGTTTTCTACATTCTATAGCTCTATGTCCAAATCCATTACAATTATAACAATAACCATTAAGAGGTTTGAATTGCTTACCTATGCAATCTCTCTTCATGTGACCAATAGTATTACAAGTAAAGCATCTACCTTTGAATTCTCTTTGCATACCTTTGGATGATTCCTCTTGCTTTGGTGATTCTTCTCTTTTAGGTGTATCTTCAGATTTCTTCTCATCTATACTTTCATATGTGTTTAGATCTGGTTCCTTGTTTTCTTCAACTGTACTTGATGTATTGAATCCAAGACTAGTTTTATCATAAAATGGTTTCTGAAAAGATACTTGCTCGTCAATCTTCTCACTAGTTGAATATAGTCTTTCAAGTTGTTGCTTTGATTGAGTTAGTTCACCTTTCACAATTGTATTGTATTTCTCAAGTTCAGCATACTGCAAATTGACTTTCTCAAATTCAGATGTTACTTTGTCAAGTTTAGATTTTAGTCCTTCATTTTCAATCTTCAACTTTTCATTTTCAAATCTCAAATTTTCTTCATTCTTGCTATTTCCATCTTTCAGACTTAGCTTCAAATTGCTATCTTTAGTTCATGTTTAAGGATCTCATTTTCTTTTTCCAAATTGTCATCACATTCTTCAATAAGAACTTTAGATTCTTTTTTCAAATTTTAGATCTTCCAACTTGTTTTTCAGTTTCTCAATGAGGTTCTTTGCATCATCATATTTTCCTTTTAGAGTATCTCTTTCATCAGTAAGTGTAATGCCCCGCTAGGGAACCCAAGAGAGATCAACCTATAACATCCTACTAAGTTTGGTGAACATTTTTTTTTAAAGTTAACATACAAGATAAAACAACAGTGCAGAAGCAATTACCATTTACTCACATTGAACCAACACCCAACATAGATTAAAAAACTCAAGGGTTCCTTGACATAGAATTACTTAGGAACAAAATACAGCTAAAGAAAGATAACAAAAGATTCCATATCATAAATGATACAATAACAACTTACATCAATTAATATAATCCTCATGGACATCCATGATAACTAATACACTGACATCCACTACACATGTCACAGGGTATGTAATAATAAATCTAACATAAAAGTACAATGTCCATATTAGGTATCACATGCGATACTCTAATATAGGACTACATAAATGAAGGTATGATAAGAAACCAACAATGAAGAATCAATGAAGAACCATAAGGGCATCCAACTATAGGAGTACCAACAGCACCGACACTAGGATGTCGAATCTCAAATGGTAAAGAATCACTACCACCTGTCCATGTAGAACCACAAAGGTCTACCCCACCGTGCTAAGGAGATAACCACAAACCCCAATCGGATGACCAAAACCAAACAAGGATAAAACCACTGAGAAAGGAATCCTGAAAGCTCTCTACTCAAGGTACACAACAATGTAGTGAAACACACTAAACCAGAGGCATAAATAGAAACTTAGGAGATGACTTAGGCGACATGCTTATGGGAGTGTCATCACATGTCTAACTACTTGAGTACCCTGGACTGATCACAAAGGACCCCAAACTCTAAAGCATTGAGTTACCCTAGAACTGACCACTTTGGGCCCCGGAACTCAAAATGATCCATGTGGGATTAGAAAACTCTCTCTCAGATATGAGGAATTCTAATCATAACCATACTCTAAATTATCTTCTTAAATGATCTATAAAGTTTTAATTACTATGTTATCACTTAATTACATAACCTAGAATAGGTTTCCCAGGTGTTGACCACTTTGGGTCCCGGCCCCTATTGTAAGCCACTCCCCTAGGATGCACTTAATCAATCTCCCCTAGGCTCATAATCACATAAACAACAATCAGGTATACTACCAAGTAATCCTAGATGCAGTTTCACACATAGAAACCCAAATGATTACACAGATACCAAAATACATATATTAACCAATAAGAGCCCATAAGATTGATTCATAGATGACAATCAGAATAAATACTCACATAAACATGATACTGATATAAGTACAAATGACATACATTCCCAGCCTCTATATCCCCCTAGGTCATTCTAATGCCTGACATCATTAATGCACAAGAATTCAGTTCAGAACAAGAAGACAACATCCATAATCTAAGGAACTGCAAAAGGAACTTCAAGCATCGAAACATCACAATGAACATGATCCTAACAGAATATGGATCGCATAATATTGATGAAAGAATCATGACATAACGAGCATACTAAAGTCACTCATAAAAGGAAAATTCCTTAATAACAATCTAGGAAATTCAGTAGAATATTTGCCCAATTTTGGTATAAACATAAACATTTAACAACTAATTGTCTCTGAAACAAAAGAATGTCTCACTAATATTAACAGAATAAAATAATCTAATTAAAATTTATTCTAAATAATTACATCTTATTAACTATAACAAAATAATTACAACATAAATTAACATATACTAAAATAACATAACATAAATTAAATTATCACATATTAAAATTTAATATAAAATAAATTATCATAAAATGAAATAATAATTAACATTAACTAAATTAACTAAACTAAACTAAATCAAATAACAAAATTAATTAACATAACTCATAAAACAAATTGCAATATTTAATAATAAACTAAATGAAAACAAATTTTATAAAACAAATAAAATAAACTTTTTTTAAAAAAAGGATACCCTGCGGGCCCCACTCCTTGTCTCTACGGTACCCCTGCACTGGCGCAGGGCAGTACTGCCTTCGACAGTACTCTCTACCGTCATGTAGGGAGAATGGGGGTTGGGGGGTGTGGTGGCCCCTGCCCCCATCATAACTTTTAAATTTTTTTTAATATAAATAAATTTCGTAAACAACTTTTCCAAATAAATTTTTTTTTATAAACTTTGTTTTAACAATATATATATTTTTAAAAGAAAATAGTAATGGAAACAAATATATATATATATATATATATATAATTTTAACAGAATATATATACACATAAATTTTGACAGAAAATATATAAATTTTCAACAGAGAATATATATTTATATAATTTTCTCTTACATCACCAAAAGTAACTGAGATTCCTTTGTACTTTGAATCTATTCCTTATACATATTTTAAATATCTTCACACAATATATTAAAATCATGTAAATCTTGCACAGTATTTTTGTATTTTTTTTAATAGAGCATTTTATTTTAAACTAGAATTAATTCTTTTGTATCCAAATTGGGTTTTCTACTCAAATTGGTTTTCTTCCTCAAGGAGATTAACTTTTCTACAAGCTCTATACTTTAACTATACAACATGATTAATTTATCGATTTATAGGCAAACCATGAAGAATTAATTAACGAAATTTCGCCAAAGTAACACTACGATGCCAAGTAATAATAAAATACAAAAATTAACTACACTAGGGTTTTTGAATACCCAGATCTATTAAAAAACACAGAAAGACAAATGAATGTAGAAACAGAGATAACATGCAAAATTCAATGCCTACCTTAGATCCAATGCTAGAAACTGAAAATGAAAACTCTTGTAGATCTGAGAATAGAATTCTCTCCAAAATCAAGCCCAACCTGCAGATCTGAAAACTATGTTGCAAACAGGTGCTCGATCCAGATGCACAAAGAAATTCAATTCAACATGCAGCCACAACAATCCACAAATCTTCAAAATACCAAGCACACAAGCCCTCTTCAAAAATCCTCTCCAAAACCTATCTTTTTCCAAAAATGAATGCAAAATCTCCTAATAGGAAATTATATTCCCAAATTCAAGAAATCCCAAAAGACAACTCAAAAGCTAACTCACAGTCAACTCCCAATTAGAAAATGACTCATAAGACAACTCCTAATCCAACTCCAATTCCAAAATTGAAAGTAAATACAATTAATTAATTAAAAATATCTTTTAAATGCACAACTCAACATGACCTTTGAAAACTAGTTATCTTTTTGAAAACAAACACCTTTTTCCAATTTGCACATGTTATAATTTAAATTCATTTATTAAATAAATTAAATACTTAATGCATCACAAATTCATGCAATTAATTATTTAATCATTTAATAAAATATGCAATCATAATTCAAATCATTTTCAATTACGCACATGTTAATAATTTAAAACCCAAATTAAATAAATTAAATATTTAATACATCCTAAAGCTTGCATTAAAATATTCAATTATTTAATTATACATTCAAACATAATTAAATCCAACTTCAATTAAATAATCAATTAGTTCCAATTAATCAAATAATTGACTTTAGATAATTTTCCAAATTAAACATAGGAACATAATTAAATCATTAAATTCAACTATAATCCTAACATTGATAATCATATAAATTCACCTAAACAATCATGAATCAACTGAATCAAGCACAATAAGATCAAGCACAATCAAATACAAGCAAACTAAAAACATGCACAAACTCAAGAACGGGATCCACAAATCCATACCAACCAAGTGAATTCGAGTAAGGTAGTCAGACTGACACTTGTCCAATCCTAGGACAATTCAGCTTAGGTTAGGGTTTTGGGTCTGTCTATTATCTCCCCTCTTTACCATTGAGATGGATGTTTGTGGGCACGCTCACTCCTGCCAATTCAGGAAAGATGATGCCCTATACCTGCAAACCTGTCATCACAAGACAAAGCATGTACATACAATAAATAACAGACAATGATAGGGTACGGTCGAACGTGTGGATCTCGACTATGCAAGTAACTATGCCTCTGTCCTCTACCACACAAACATGTCAAATAGATACAGACACATAATCACCATACACATGCAAGTATGGGGTAAGTACATCGTAATCAATATAAAACATATAATCTATCATCATAAAACATCATCATCTAATCTATGCATACACCTGATAAACATATGATAATAATCCATCATCATCATTAATGAAATAATAATTGATCACATGAAAAGTGACCTAAAAGAATTCAGTCATACAGTTGAAACATAAAGAAAACTAAGAGCATCCTATAGGTGGGTACTACAGTAAGCATATCAATCTATTCAAGAGCTTCTTCAAGATTCTTTTGTAGTTGATCCATATCCATAGAGATCTTACTCAAGCTGCTAGGCTTTCCTTGAATGATTCTTCTCCGAGTAACTAAGCTCTGATACCAATTGTTAGAAATAGGGAATACTGAGAGGGGGGGGGGTGAATCAGTAATCTACAAACTTTTCTTCTTGCCCAATTATGGATATAGCAGATAATCTTAATAAATGCATAACATAGTAAACTAAACAATATGGATAACAGTAAAACATAAGAACTCATAACACATTATTTGTTCTTGAGGAAACCCTGGCCAAGGGAGAACCCCAGTGGGGATGGTACCCACAAAGATCCACTAATCAAAAGTATCCTGTTAGGAATCTATTACAAGCATATAGTGTATCAGTCTTGATTAAGGAACTATAGGCCTTGTTAGAAGCCTCAACCCTATTAGGAGTTGTCAACCCTACTAGGAGTTGTTAATACAAAAGATGATTACCAGATGAGCCCACTGCCCAAACAAGTAATATACAGTGTATACTAATTACAATAGAGTATCAAGGTACATCACCTTATACTGCTTACAACTTTGCATCACTATCTTCGCTTGCTATTTACATATATTACATACATTCACTTGTTCATTGCCTTTCTTCTTACACATTATGTCTCTAATTCATATTACATTTATACAAGTAACTTTATCCAAGAATAAACATCTAGGATGTCATCCTCTTATATTGTTAAGTCATTATTTTGACAAACAAAATAATCCCTTAACTATTTTACCAATTCTGTCTTTATACTCTGTCTTGTTAGCTTCACACTATCTTCGGTAAAATTGTAATAAGTCTTTTCGTACATGTCGTACTAACTTGCGCTCTGAGATGGGTGTCTAATAGGCATCATAGAGTCTATGTTCAAGTGCGCAAGCACTGAACTTACTCCAGTCAACGTCGCAAACCAAAACTGTGTTTAGGTGCACTGGTGAAAGCACTGTCTCACACTTAGACAAATTTGCAATGCGCTCTGCCATACTTGCTTTCTGACTTGTGTGATCTTCATGTAGGACATATGTTGCCATAATGACAACATCTATGTAATCAACTCAGCCAAATTGCCAACAAGAACACAGTAGGATACCTTGGTTCATAGAGTAATCTAAAAAACTAATTGAAAATAAGAAACTATATTTAACCTTAATGTATAAGTACTTATATGATATTTGCACTTGATATTTTGGACTTTATATTCAAATTTGTAAGTTAGGAGATTTTCCAATTTTTTTCTATGATATTGATTGTGTGTATTGTTTACAAATTGAACTAATATAAATATATTTCTCAATGGTTCCCTGTGAAAGGACATGCCCTTTCACAGGACCTAATCCTAGCAACTAACCCTAAAAATACAAAACAAAGCATAACAATGGTTTTTTATGAAATATTTCTCATACAATTAACCTTATTCTTCTTTAGGTGCTCTGTGCATTAATAATCCAATGTTTAAGTTCCTGCACAAAACACTTAATATTAGATAGTAAAAATAAAAAATCATTACATATATAAGGTTTTCATAAAAACTATTTATTACTCATTCATTAATTAATAATAAAAATAAATTCATGCCATGCATTATACATGTATTTGATAAATAAAATGGTTTAGCATTTTACTTTTACTTTCAAAATAATATATAATGCATTTGTATGAATTTATTTTTAAAAAATATCTATAAATATAATGCAATGTAATATTGAAATATTAAAAAACATTAGGGTTAAAGGATTTTACAATTTATCCTTAGAAAGTGCCATCCATTCTATTACATTTTTTATTTACATAATTTTAGCATAGGAAAATGCACATTCAATAACAACCCTAATACTAATAATACTTGTAATGTAGACCATATAGAACCAATTTAGGATTTTAGAAATAAAGTATTATTAAACATAAACCCTAAACAAGAAAGTGAAAAATCAATTCATTATAATAATAATGTAACTCACTTAAACTATTTCACCCTTTAAAATAAAATTATTTACGTTAAGAATACAATAGGGTGAAAAATACTAAACTATATTTAGGGATATGAACATTAAAAATAAATATCAAAATATATCAAAACCCTAAACAAAATAATATTTATCAAATTATTCACCTTATCATATTTTTAACTTTAGGGTTTTAGGGTACTATGAGATGAAACAATAAAATTAGACATAAAGTCAAAGACTTATAAAGACATATAACATTGTATAAAAGAAACCAATTACTTTTTATTTAAAATAAATTACTTCATCCCTTTTCACCTTCAAAAATTATCAAAGTTAAGAACATAACAAAGTAAAAATACAAAATACATTTAGGGATATGAAAACTCAAAAATATCAAGAATATATCAAAACCCTAAACAGAATAATATTTATCAAATTATATATTTACTTTATCATATATATATATATATATATATATATATATATATATATATATATATATATATATATATATATATATATATATATATATATATATATATATATATATATATATATATATATATATATATATATATATATATATATATTACTTTAGGGCTTCTACAAGTAAAATACACTTTAAGATTAAAAACAATAATTAGTAACCAAAATAATTTCTCAAAATACAAACCTCTACTATACACAAAATATTCATTTTAACAATTTATTTCAAAGGAAATAAGATTATCTTTAATTTATACCTTAATTTACACCTACACTCCCAAGGAATAACATAGAGTAACTGGTAGGGGTAGAGTCGGGTAGTTAGATAGGAAAATGGATGGGTTGAGAGGTTGAGTGTTCAACTCCCTCTCCCCATTTTTTTTTCCTAAAATCAGAAAATAAATGACTCATGAGAAAATAATAATTCACTTGAAAACGTGATTAGGGAAGAGATTACTCCTTGTGTAAAAGATGTATTAACTTCTCATCTACACATGAAAACAAAAATAAATAAATTTCTCCTCCTAATCCTCTCGAAGAAAATGAATAGACTAATTGGTTAGGGGGTAGGAGGGTAGATAGTTAGGAAAAAAGGTCATCTTGAGAGGTCGAGGGTTCAACTCCTCTCGCCACCTTTTTCACTTAATTTATTTTATTTATTATTTTTAGAATTATTATTTATTTCAAAATGGAAATACATTAAATATGTTGAAATAAAACAATCAACAACCTAATATATGAAAATAGAAAAAGAAAAACACACATGCCTTTTTATCATTTTAATTTTCTAACATAGGGAAATTTTATAAAATATGAAAATGTTCACTATACTTATTTGACGTTTCATCCATTTAGAACCAAAAATTTTTAGTGTCAACACATGCAGCACAAGCATAATATGTACGGATAGTAGGTGGCCCTGCGAAGACCCAAAACGTTTACATTTTTTTCTCCTTTGTTTCTTGTACACCATCTCTATCGGCAAGTTTCTTCATGGATGGCCTCCACTATCTTCCCTACTACAACTGTAACCACTATTCATTTTCTTGTGGTCATTACTATCTTCTCTATTGATCAGACCTCCACTACAATTCCTCTGATGAAAAATTCCAAATTCAATGTTTGGTATTCCTTCATCTCCCCTCAACTCCATCACTTATGTGTATGGCTTCTCTCCCTCGCATCGAAAATAAGATTTTTCCCACTCTGAATCAAGAATGCACGTGCAACACAAGCAAAATATGCACGGATAGTAGGTGGAGTTGAAAAAACACAACACGTTTACATTTTTTTAATAGGTCAAAATTACAATGTTCATGATGGTCTATAACTTAAAATACGCAATTAAAGACCTCTATAAAAAATGCAACCTTGTTGTGTTTTTTAGCTCCACCTGATATCCTATGTATATGAATTAAGATTGTATATTGAACTAGATGTCTCCTTCTATATTGCCTGAAACCAAGAGACTGTCACAATTAACATCTAAATGGCGTGTCTCATCACCACAACTAATCCACCTTAAACAACTGATTAACCATTCTAGACAAGATGATGATTTAAGTATTTTGTTTTAGAAAAGAAGCCATTGAACATTCTAATACTAATTTCTCCCAAAATATGAAATCCACTAAAATTTAGTGAAAACCCCTCCAACATTACAATAGTGTATAAAAGGAAACTTAGTGTCTAAACATGGAAGTAAGCTCAAACATGTGTAAATAAATATCAGTCATTATCAAATAAGTTGCATAAATGAGAATCTTTTTTTTTGGCTTTATTTTTTTTTGGCTTCCTTATATTGTTGCAGAGGCGTATCCATGTCCAAAGCATCATTTCTTCTTGACTATGCATGTGATCTCACTGTCCTTTGCAAAGGCGGGTCCTTTGCAATAAAAAATAAAAGGCTTCAATTAAAAACATATTATCATAATTGGGGTTAATTTAAAATATATTAATTATTGTTACAAGCATTTCAATACATTAAAAAATATAAATGTGACGCTCTTTACCTTGTCCAACCACATCATCTTGCTCGGCGGCTTGAACCTCAACACGCTCATCGGGAACAACGTCCTCTACATCCCCTGCAACTGCAATACAAAATGTTTTATTAATCCCAACACATTATAATTAAATTTTTATTACTACTCCAAATTCAATTTAACATGTTTTCTTGTATTAAATATTCATTAATCAAAATTTGAATAGAAAATGTATACCTCGAGTACTACAATTCACATTAGAATCGATGCCTCCATCGTGCTCGGCTGGTGTAGGATCAATATCGACAGGCTACATTCCAATGTAAATAATTAGTGTATTTATCGACAATATATACATATAAATACAAGACAAATACTGAGAAATGCTAATCATTCAGTTTACTACATATAAATATATTCACTTTAAAGTTTTAAACAAATATATAATCAGTGTTTCCTTACTTAAAACAAATATATTCACTTTATGTTGGAACTTAACATCAAATACGGTAATTGGTAAAGTTTTCAACTTAAAATAAAAATCAATTGGCTTATTTACTTGATCAACAGATCTAGCAGAAGAATCTTGTGCACTCATTGCTCGGTATTGTTCAACCATGACTTTATAGCCTTGTTTGAAGCCTATTTTTTTGTCCTCTTTTGTAATCGGTTTTTTGAACTCCAACGCCTGCATTTTTTATTGGTATCATGAATTTTTATTGTAGTGAATTTCATCAAAACTAAACTTATTGCAATTTAATTATTAATATTTTCATATGATTTTTTATTTACTAATACTTACAACTCGTGCAACAAATTTTGAATATCCACCCGAGCCAAGCCTGTGTTGCCCGTGCTTTTGTTTTCTTGTTGTTGTTGCCTTTGTTGTGTCAGGAAACCTATGTGATGTTTGAAGTATGTTAGATCACATAAGTACAAAGAGTAAATTGTACATAATTTCATTATTAACATTATCACGTACCTTCTTTCCTCGGGTGATACTACTTGTCCACTATGTCTTGCACTTCTCTCAAGTGCATCTTTTTTAAGATCCTCCCACTCATTAATAGGAATATAGGGAGGCTTCTCGTAATAAGGGTTGTGTTCTATTTGGCTCCTGTAGTTGTCCCTAATATACTTCAAAATAGTTCCCTCTTTGTCAAGGAGTCTAAGACTATGAAAGACTTCAGGTTCAAAAAGTGTTGTCATAGAGTCAATGAGCTTATTCTTTAACCCTTTATCTTGTATTGACCACCTTTTAAGAAAAAAAACTACTAGATTCATAAATGAAGTGGAGCTACCTTTTAATATACTTAAAGAAACGGATGAACCGAAATCTAATCTTGCAATGAAATCAAAATATGATACTATGTGCATATGCTCGGCTCAAAAATGCGCAAACATTCATCATTAAGTTTTTCATAAAATAGATTATTCCCTACAAGATAATTACGAGATTATTATAATTAGTTATTGCAAGGGACCACATAGGGGGTTAGTGCATTACATTATGAGTATTATATTGTATAGTAAAAGAAAGGATTAGTCTTTAAAGTACCTAAAAGCTGAGCTACTCTCAAGGGAAGTCCATCTTCATTGCTCATGAGTAATTGATCACACTGTATTGTTCCCATACATTTAACATGAGTACATCTAGGAATTGCATCATTGCCTCCTACATAAAATGAATACAATATTACAAAATGCCCCCTAAGAAAGAATATATAGTTCAAGTGAAATAAACACATGATAAATAAGAGAGAAAAAGAGGAGTCTACTTACCAATAGTAGGTGTACTTGCTAACATTTCAGGCAAAACTACCTCTCTGGATCTGATCATCGTACCCGTCATCGTACTCAACATAGGTTCAATAGTAGGTGCTAAACAAAAATATTGTTAGAGCATAAAAAAATATGGATGACCATGGACAAGATGGAGGATAAAACATGTGATGTACCATCTGAAGTATTTGCATCTAAGATAATGCCCTTTAATCTATTTAGCATCCCTTGTAAAGAGAACACATATATATTTTAGTTAATGACATAAATAAAATAGTATACTATAAAAATCATTATTGAAATTTTGTTATAATAAAAAATTACATTAATACTTACTCTATAGTTATGAGCACGACCAATCAACATATCTGCTGCCATCTGTATTTCAGGAGTGTGAGGTTGAATATTTGTCATTCGAGCTAACTCTTTTGATATTGCATGAAGGACCCTTTCCAGTGCAACCACAGGATCAACCTCTGATAAAAAATCAACATCAAATGGATCATTCTCATTCTACGGCTCCTCATAGACTACTTGTTCCTTTCCCTTTCTCTAATCAGCACTCATTTGTGAGAACAATATTATTAGCCATTTATTTAAAAGCAATCCAAAATAGTAGAACAACAAAATATACGCATTAACATAAAAAAATATGCATTAACATTTTTCTTGTATGTGCATTTGTACAACAACAATGAGTTTTACCTATCAGGAAGAAGAAGTCCCATGAGAACTATCACCTCCATGCGTATCATGTGGCTGTTGATCCATACTATAGCTCTGTATTTCAAAAAAAATATTCAGACATGTTAAAATATGTGTTCTTATTCTAAGTTATATTGAATAATAGATAATTATCAAAATGTGTACCACCTTGTCCATGATAGTGATGGGGTTTTTTGTATCTATGCAATTCATATTATAATCAATAAGCAACTCCTCGCCTCCACGTATTGATTTGATCGCACATACAAATACGTGATTTATCTTGCGCACCTCAAATATGCAATTGGGTTGCTTCTTAGTTGACGCAGGTCGTGTACTGTTTATAAAACTTGTAATATTCTCTAATGCTTTTGGTCTTTCGTCAATGTATATAGCTACTTTTTCACTTTGTTCATTAACTTTTTGTTATATATAATTTTCTGCGAGTGCATACCTACACATACTTTTTTTATATTTAACAATCTACATCCAACTACTATAATCATAACAAGGTCCAACATACTCCATCAATTCGAAAACTTTGTTGTAAGAGACTTTTATGCCATCCATGGAAAATAGGCCCAAACTATGTAATGAAGATGGTGTTATGTGATATATCCTCTCTTTAACACAAAAATCAGTGTTTATTGGAGGAAGTTCATTGGGGACCCATTGTTTCTATAGATGTTTATACCTAAATGGTAGCTCAGAATCACCTTTGCTCTCATCATCATAAGAACACGACCCCCCTTGAGCAAGGAAAAATTTCATGCGTTTATTGAATTTCTTTCTGATCTTTTGACCTCGAGTCAATCTCATTGAATTACACATACTAAATGTCTTACTTTCTTCTTCCATTCCTAGATTTTCCTCACTCGAGGAAGGCAATTCTGACAAATACCTTTTTGCTAGTACTTGCACCTCATGCAATGAGAAAGACATGTGGTAATGAGAGAGATATCAAGTACATATGGTAAAAGACATTAATCTCTATGGGGTGTATTGACTTGTACCTGATAATCCATGAGACTGTATGGGATACCTGACATAAGATAATAGTTA
Source organism: Chamaecyparis obtusa (assembly GCA_027943335.1). Taxonomy (NCBI): domain Eukaryota; kingdom Viridiplantae; phylum Streptophyta; class Pinopsida; order Cupressales; family Cupressaceae; genus Chamaecyparis; species Chamaecyparis obtusa. Next base: position 653,843 of record BSBK01003479.1, read on the forward strand.
TATAATCAAACAAACATAGTTCACTTCATAGTTTTCATTATATCTTGTGAAGGACATTATTCATTATTAAAATTATCTATTTATCCAACAATATTTTGAATATCTCAGCATTGTATACAACTAAACATCTCAGCATTGCATGGGACACCACTATTGTGGCATTTCATCAAACAGTTCTTGTACCTTGTCACTAGTGTTTTTATTACATCTTGTGAAGGACTTTATACATTGTTAAAATTATCTATTTATACTTTTAGAACTAGCTCACTCCATTTCAAGGAACAAAGAGAATCCCTTGTGATTTAACATCATTCAGATGCCTCCTTTCATTAGCTTCATGTCACCTTCTCATAGCTTCTCATAGCTTCCTATGTGTTTCATCCTTCATTTATACACTTACTTCCTAAGTGGTATTCTTGAGTTCAAACACATTGAGCTACTACAACTGAATTATAAATCATGAATTCACTATAAATCAAGGGGCATTATAAATCATGAATTTTCTATAAAATTAATTTATTGCTCTAGATTTCATATGGACATTTTGTCAAATGGTTGGCATGTATGTTTATTCAAATGAAGTTATATCATTTGGAATAGATATATGATCAGTTGATATCGAATTCTATATCAAGATTTACAACATTAAATTGATCATAGTTAGAAGACTCGGACATAAGAAGAATATGAGTATAGCCAATTTTCAGAAGAATATAAATGAATGCAAACATACATAAGTGGATGAACATAAATAATGAAGGTACTTGATATTGCCTAAAGTAATGAAGTGTTGACCTTGGGTTCAATCCGGTATGCTCATGTATGATCCAGAAACTGCAAGGAAAAAAAGGATGGGGTTAGATCCAAAGTATCTAAGCAATGCTTGACCCCCTATTATTGATCATCATCTACAATTATGCATGTGCATAGTTAAGCCATACACTTCTAAAAGGAAATATGCTATAGAACATGTGCACTCAGGAACATGTGTAGTGTATAGGCACTGGAATCCAAATGAAGCCCTACATTTATGTCTCTATGAACACCTGGTGAATCACTGTTGTGGTTGCATTTATGTTTCTATGAACACTTGGTGAATTACTGTTGTGATTGCATCATCCAAATAGTGCAACAACAACACCAGATGTTGCTATGGCATCATTTCCAAATGATGCATCCACAACAATAACCCACCATGCCCATCAACACAAGGCAGACATGATCAAGCATAAGCAATGGAGGGGGCATTATCAAGGTTAAATCAGAGGTCAAATTTTATTCCTTGAAATTTTATATTTGTACAATTATAAAATTTCATGCCTTGAAATTTTATAACATAGTTCCTTAGCATTTGATCTTCATATTGTAGCCATGACTTGAGGTGGGCATTCAAGCTTTATCTTCTCATTAACTCAATTCCATTTTTATGACATTTGTTGATTTAATTGCGACACCAGCATGTTTATAAATAGAAAAAAAGAAAAAGAAAGTGTCATTTGTAATTTTTGTGAATTTGAAGAGTTGCCGCAAAGATGGAACTACACTTTTGCATGGCGCGAAGAGGGCATTCGAGTTTGGCTCGTGAGCTGCAAGCTAGGGCATCATGCATTGTTTATGAGCTCACTGTTTGAGAACCTCATGTCCCTATTTGATTGGCCGGTGCTCTATTTGTTATATTAAGTTTACATCATATATTTAATCTTAATGAATATCTTATAAAACAACATAAAACTAACCCAAAATACTTTATCTTAATAAAATCTTAATAAAACAATATATTTAGTCTTAATAAAATCTTATAAAACAACATATATTGTGTGAAGTGTTTGACCTCTCTTTATTTGTTTTTCTATTGATATTCACTATGTGGTACTCCCCGCTTATGATCATTTCACGAGGAAATGTCTTCATGGCTTGTGAGCTGCAAGCTAGCGCATCATACATTGTTCATGAGCTCACTATTTAATACTGGCATTGTTTACATCTTTTCATTTGGAATGCTTGATGACCCGCAAGCTTTGAGAGATAGGGCATCGTTGCTATTACCTTCAAGGCATTGTGTGAAGTGTTTGATCCCTCTTTATTTATTTTTTTGTTGATATTCACTATGTGGTACTCCCCATTTATGATCATTTCATGAGGAAATGTCTTGATGGTTCACGGGCTGCAAGGTAGGGCATCAGGCATTGTTTATGAGCTCACTATTTGAGCACCAACCAATCAAATAAGGACATGAGGTGCTCAAACAGTGAGCTCATAATGACATAAACAATGCATGATGCCCTAGAAAAATAATAAAATAAATAAAGAGAGATCAAACACTTCACACAATATATGTTGTTCTATAAGATTTTATTAAGACTAAATATATTGTTTTATTAAGAGTTTATTAAGACAAACTATTTTGGGTTAGTTTTATGTTGTTTTATAAGATTTTATTAAGATGAAATATATGATCATACAATAATAAACTTACTATTTTGAATTCGAGCTTGGACACCATGCAATATTATTGTTGTCATTGCATGCTTGTTGCTGTTGTGTACCATATATTATTTTATACACTATTTATTTCATTGAGACCATGAGCTTGGTATTTTTAATATGTTTTTTGTTATTGGATTAATGCTACCATATTGTTGAGGTTGTAGATGCATTGAATCACCACTGGCATTCTATTTTGATAGCAACAATATAACAAACAGAGCACCATCCAATCAAATAGGGACATCAGTAAGATATTTAATACATTATTACTTCATCATGATGATAAAAATTTCATTGGCTCAAAGCACATAGAATGTGGGTAGATGCATTGAATCACCACTTCCATTCTATTTTGATGAAGAGGAACTATGTTATAAAATTTCAAGACATAAAATTTTATAACCATACATATATTTTATGAGTATAACTATACAACAGAAGAGCACCCACATGCCTTGGTTTTTATTGGTCTATGAAAGGTTTTGGTTTGCCTTTTGCAATTGAGATGGCATCCTAAGATTCAAAATGACTACAATACTAGTGAGGGCACCTAGGTAGGGTTGTTTGGTACCTAGTGTTCCTAAATTTTTGCCTGTAGTGGCCTTAGCCAAGTCACTAGGTTAGGGAGAATCCTATTTGGTCTCTCTAGGTGTGCTAGCTAGTGTTTGTTCTTCTTTGATCTTTTGAGTTTGATGTAGGAGCATCCTGGGTGTAAGAGCAATCTTGAATCACCCAAAAATATTTATATTTTTGTATTCAATAAGGGCTTTCCTGTGTAGAGCTACTATTTATGGAAACTTGCTATCTTTAGTAAGTTGGTCATAAAACCTCAGATTATTCTGATTTCACATGTGGAGGTTCATCTCAGTCGTATCAGCCTACCAGTAAAGTTTCATTGACGGATCAAGTCTAGCTTTGGAGATATTGAAGATTTTTAGTATTGGCAGCAGGGTACAGAAATTTTGAACTCAGTTTTGAAGGCATTAGAGGCTCCGGATGAGGTCGAGAATTTAGGTGATGGGTGCTTGTGCCAGTCAATCCTGTAGAACACTTTGTGGCCTTTATGAATTGGGGTTATAATAGTGAATTGGAGAAACTGGCGATGACTTATGGTCTTCGAAAGTTGGGTCACCTGAAATGGCAAAAAATAATTTTCCTTCAAAACTTCTGTTTGGGTTTCAAAAGTTATTTTGAACCGACTTTGATGTAATAAATTGTAAAATAAAATAATTCTAAGTTTGGTCAACCCTTTGGTCTAAATTTCTGGAACCTTCTCGGGTGGTGGAAATTTTCTATATAAAGAAGGCCTGTAGTGTTGTCTTAGGTAGTTCTGGGAAATTCAGGGTAGTTCTAGGTAGATCTGGGTAATGATTCGAGGCTTTGTCCTATAGAATATTGTAAAGGGAATGCCCATGTGGCTTTGCATATTGTAATTTTGAAATTTGGAATTTCGCACTTGTGGAGATAATAAGAAGCCCATTTTCTATTCTTGCAAATTATTGTTGTTTCTTTATTTCTGTTATGTGTTGTGGTATTAAGGGGAGCACCCTTCATCAAGTGGTATCAGAGTGGGAGTTCCTGAGTGTGCAAACAGATCATCGATTGTGAGGTAGTTTTCACCAGGACCATGGGTTAGAGTTTCTATGTAAACAGATCACCGATTGTGAGGCAGTTTGCACCAGAACTGTGGTTAGGGTTTCAACAATACGTGTGAAAATGCCTCCACGAAGAGAGCATGGCGAAAGAGCTAGTGTTGTGATACTTGAGGTTAGAGAGCTATAGAGAAAATTGCAAGCCTTGCAAGAGGAGATTCATAGAGGAATGAATCTTAATGTCAGAGATGAAAGCAAGGATGAAGCTGAGGGAGAAAGAAATTCTGATCAAGAAGAAGGTGAAATTTTGAGCCAAGAGGAAGAAAGACATTTCTGAGCCATTTTCAAGATTGGGAAAAGACCTAAGATCGAGGTTCCTACATTTTTAGGGAATCTTAACCCAGAAGAATTGATCAACTGGATCAATGAATGTGAAGAATATTTTGAGTATGAAGATATCAAGGATCCTGATCGGGTCAAATTTGTGAAAGCCAGACTGAAAGGTCATGTGAAGATCTGGTGGCAAGAGATTTAGTTGGAGAAAAATAGAAGAGGAAAGGATAAAATCACAAGATGGGATCGGATGGTGGATAAATTAAAGTGATAATTCATTCCTATTGATTATGAGCTTGACCTACTAAAGAAAATGTAAAGTTTGAAGCAAGTAGGAAGATCTGTTCATGAGTATACAGAAGAGTTCTATCGAATCTTCATTAGAGCAGGCCATGCAGAAGCTGATAAGGAGAAATTTTCCCTTTACCCTAATGGGTTGAGGCTGAGCATTTGAGAAGAATTCAATCTGGTTCGAATGAATATTATTGAAGAGGCATACCAGTTTTCCGTAAAAGTAGAGGAAAATCTAAACAAGTAGTTTGAGAGCAAACAAAGTGGAAGAGGCTGCGATAGAAAATCTGATAGACGGTCATATGGAAATTGAAATGAAGATCCAAAAAATTAGGATGAGGCAAGTAATAGCCAGAATCTGAGAGGAGATAATTTCAATCATTTTCATGATTAGAGTAATAGAGATCAGAGAGGAAGAGGAAGAGGACAAGGATCTGGAAGAGGAGGCTTCCGTGGAACATGTTTTCATTGTGGAGAAGAAGGTCATAGGGAATTTGAATGTCCTTAGTGGCAAGGCAGAATAGATAAGAGAAATGAAGGCCAGGCCAAAGTTGCACATGTAGATGAAGATGCCAGATCATCAAATTCTGAAGACGCTGAAAGAGGAGAAACACTGATTAACAGAAGAGTCCTGTTGAGTGGTGAGAATGAGCTTAAACAAAGGAGGAGCCTGTTTCACACTAGGTGCAAGTGTGAGGGTAAGTGTTGTGATGTGATTATTGATTATGGAAGCACTGACAATTTGGTGTCAGAAGAGATGGTGATGAAGTTGAAGCTCAAGAGATAGAAACACCCACATACATATCAGATTGCCTAGGTACATGATGACCACAACGTCATGGTCAATGAAAAATGCCTAGTGAAGTTTAAGATTGGTGGATACCATGATGAGGTACTATGTGATATCATATCTATAGATGTATGTCATATGTTGTTGGGTAGACCATGATAGTTTGATGAATGTGTTGTACATGATGGTCGTGTGAATACCTATTCCTTGAAAAAGGATGGCGTGCGACATAAGCTAAAGGCATTGAAGGAGATTGAAGAAAAGGTATGTGGTAATGCAAGAATAACTTTTGTTGATAGAGAAAATTTCTTGGATGGTATGCAGCATGAGCATATATGTTTTACCTTAATTCCAAAGGCTAAGAAAGAGGAAGTAGAAGATGTACCTATAGAAGTTATAGAATTATTGAATGAGTTTTAGCATATTGTATCTGATAATGTACCTGATGGATTACCACCAGTAAGAAATATCAGTCATCAGATGGACTTGATTCTAGGAGCCAGTTTGCCAAATAAGGTATCACATAGAATGATACTAGCAGAAAGTGAAGAGTTGAAGATAGATTTGAAGTTTAGTTCATCACATCATCCACAGATTATATATGGAAGTAGTTTCAGAAATGTATCTGAGTTGAGAAAGATAGATAAAGGAGAAATAAGTAGTGCTGAAGTTGAAGATTTTGTAGAACACTTGAAGAACATCCATGAGGAAGTGAGGAAGCACATTATCAAAATGAATGCATAGTATAAGGCTAATGCAAATAAAAAAAGGAGGCATAAGGAATTTTAGGTTGGGGATTAAGTCATGGTTCATTTGCGGAAGGAGCGGTTTCCAGTTGGTACACATAACAAGCTGAAAATGAAAAAATTTGGACCATGTAAGATACTGAAGAAGCATGATTCAGAAAATGCATATGTGGTAGAATTGCCTAGTGAGCTGAATATTTCACCAGTGTTTAACATTTTAGATTTGACAGAGTATCATGAAGGAAGTGTTGAAGATGAGATCACAGCAGCATAGTGGAGTATTCCAGCAATTAGTTCAGATACCAAAGAGATTGAAGACATACTGGATAGTCATGTTGGCAGAAGCACAAAGAACAGGACATATGAAGAATATCTGGTCAAGTGGAAAGGATGACCTATTAAAGATTCATCATGGCTAACAAGGAGGAGGTTAACCATCTTGATTTTCCTCTACACACCTGAGTCGTGACAAGGTCACTTCTCAAATTACCCCGAGTGTCTGATGCAGGAGCATCCTAGGTGTAAGAGCAATCTTGCATCACCCAAAAATATTTCTATTTTTGTATTCAATAAGGGCTATCTTGTGTAGAGCTACTATTTATGGAATATTGCTATCTTTAGTAAGTTGGTCATAAAATCTCAGATTGTTCTGATTTCACATGTGGAGGTTCATCTCAGTCATATCAGCTTGCCAGTTAGTTTCATTGATAGATCAAGTCTAGCCTTGGAGATATTGAAATTTTTTGGTATTGGCAACAGGGTATAGAAACTTTGAACTCAGTTTTGAAAGCTTTAGAGGCTCTAGATGAGGTTGAGAATTTGGGTGATAGGTGCTTGCACTAGTCAAGCCTATAGAATGCTTCGTGGCCTTTCTGAATTGGTGTTATAATAGTCAATCGGAGCAACTAGAGATGACTTATGGTCTTCGAAAGTTGGGTCACCTAAAATGACAGAAAATGATTTTCCTTCAAAACTTCTATTTGGGTTTCAAAAGTTATTTTGAGTCGACTTTGATGTAATAAATTGTAAAATAAAATAATTCTATGTTTGGTCAGCCCTTTGGGCTAAATTTTTGAAACCTTCTCAGGTGGTGGAAATTTTCTATATAAAGAAAGCTCGTAGTGTTGTCTTAGGTAGTTCTGGGTAGTTCAAAGTAGTTCTAGGTAGATCTAGGTAATGATTCTAGGCTTTGTCCTATAGAATATTGTAAAGAGAATGCCCATGTGGCTTTGCATATTGTAATTTTAAAATTTAGAATTCCACACTTGTGGAGATAATAAGAAGCCCATTTTCTGTTCTTGCAAATTATTATTGTTTCTCTATTTCTGTTATGTGTTGTGGTATTAAGGGGAGCACCCTTCATCAAGTGGTATCAGAGGTAGAGTTCCTGAGTGTGTAAATAGATCGTTGACTATGAGGCAATTTGCACCAGGACCGTAGATTATGGTTTCTGTGTAAATAGATCACCAATTGTGAGGCAGTTTGCACTAGAACCATGGTTTTTAGTTCAGTGATACATGTAAAAATACCTCCATGAAGAGAGCATGGTGGAAGAGCTGGTGTTGTGACACCTGAGGTTAGAGAGCTATAGAGATAAGTGCAAGCCTTGCAAGAGGAGATTCGTAGAGGAATGAATCTTAATGTCAGAGATGAAAGTGAGGGTGAAGCTAAGGGAAAAGGAAATTCTAATCAAGAAGAAGGCAAAATTTTGAGCCAGGAGGAAGAAAGACTTTTTCAAGCCATTTCCAAGATTGGGAAAAGACCTAAGATCTAGGTTCCTACATTTTCAAGAAATCTTAACCCAGAAGAATTGATCGACTAGATCAATGAATGTGAAGAATATATTTTGAGTATGAAGATATCGATGATCCTGATCGGGTCAAATTTATGAAAGCCAAACTGAAGGGTCATGCGAAGATCTGGTGGCAAGAGATTTAGTTAGAGAGAAATAGAAGAGGAAAGGATAAAATCACAAGATAGGATCAGATGGTGGATAAATTGAAGCGACAGTTCATTCCTGTTGAGTAAGAGCTTGACCTACTAAAGAAAATGCAAAGTTTGAAGCAAGAAGGAAGATCTGTTCATGAGTATACAGGGGAGTTCTATCGAATCCTCATTAGAGCAGGCCATGCAGAAGCTGATAAGGAGAACATGCAGAAGCTGATAAGGAGAAAGTTGCATGTTACCTTAATAGGTTGAGGCTGAGCATTCAGGAAGAATTGAATCTGGTTCGAATGAACAGTATTGAAGAGGCATACCAGTTTGCCCTAAAAGTAGAGGAAAAGTTAAACAAGAAGTTTAAGAGCAGACAAAGCGGAAGAGGCCACGATAGAAGATCTGATGGATAGTCATATGGAGATTGAAATGAAGATCTAAAAAATCAGGATGAGGCAAGTAACAGCCAGAATTAGAGAGGAGATAATTTCAATCATTTTCATGATCATAGTAATAGAGATCAGAGAGGAAGAGGAAGAGGACAAGGATTTGGAAGAGGAGGCTTCTGTGGAACATGTTTTCACTGTGGAGAAGAAGGTCATAGTGCATTTGAATGTCCTCAGCACCAAGGTAGAATAGACAGGAGAAATGAAGACTAGACCAAAGTTGCACATATAGATGAAGATGCCAGATCATCAAATTTTGAAGATGCTGAAAGAGGAGAAATGTTGATTAATAGAAAAATGAACCTGAACAAAGGAGGAGCTTGTTTCACACCAGGTGCAAGTGTGAGGGTAAGTGTTGTGATGTGATTATTGATAGTGGAAGCACTGACAATTTGGTGTCAGAAGAGATGGTGATGAAGTTGAAGCTCAAGAGATAGAAACACCCACATCCATATCAAATTTCCTGGGTATAGGATGACCACAAGGTTATGGTCAATGAACAATGCCTAGTGAAGTTTAAGATTGGTGGATACCATGATGAGGTACTATGTGATATCATATCTATGGATGTATGTCATATGTTGTTGGGTAGACAATGGAAGTTTGACAAATGTGTTGTACATGATGGTCCTGTGAATACCTATTCCTTGACAAAGGATGGAGTGTGACATTAGCTAAAGCTATTGAAGGAGACTGAAGAAAAGGTATGTCGTAATGCAAGAATAACTTTTGTTGATAGAAGAAATTTCTTGGATGGTATGCGGCATGAGCATATTTTTTTTACCTTAATTTTATAGGCTAAGAAAGAGGAAGTAGAAGATGTACCTGTAGAAGTTGTAGAATTATTGAATGAGTTTCAAGATATTGTATTTGATAATGTATCTGATGGATTACCACCAGTAAGAAAGATCAGTCATCATATGGATTTTATTCTAGGAGCCATTTTGCCAAATAAGGCAACACACAGAATGACACTAGCAGAAAGTGAAGAGTTGAAGACAAATTTGAAGTTTAGTTCATCACATCATTCATAGATTTTATATGGAAGTAGTTCTAGAAATGCATCTAAGTTCAGAAAGATAGATAAAAAAGAAATAAGTAGTGCTGAAGCTGAGGATTTTGTAGAACACTTGAAGAACATCCATGAGGAAGTGAGAAAACACATTATCAAAATGAATGCATGGTATAAGGCTAAGGCAGATCAAAAAAGGAGGCATAAATAATTTCAGGTTGGGGATGAAGTCATGGTTCATTTGCGAAAGGAGTGGTTTCTAGTTGGTACATATAACAAGCTAAAAATGAAGAAGTTTGGACTATGTAAGATACTAAAGAAGCATGATTCAGGAAATGCATATGAGGTAGAATTGCCTACTAAGCTAAATATTTCACCAGTGTTTAACATTTTAGATTTGACAAAGTATCATGAAGGAAGTGTTGAAGATGAGATCACAGTGGCACAGTGGAGTATTCCAGCAAGTAGTTCAAATACCAAGGAGATTGAAGACATACTGGATAGTCATGTTGGCAGAAGCACAAGGAACAGGATATATGAATAATATCTCACTAATACATTTGGGGTGACATTGCGACGGCCATTTGCGACGGCAGGCAAATGTCATGTGGTTTTGCTCTTTTTTTTTCAAATATAGCCCGACACCGTCGCAATTTGCGACGACAATACATTTGTAACTGTCGCAATTGCGACGTTGTCGGGATATAAGCACAAAATTTAAAAGGAACGTTGTCATGTGTGTTTTGAACAGCGTCGTAACCCTCCATGAAATCACATCATGATATAACGGCAAACAAAATAAGAACGTTGTCATTTGTGTTTTCAACAGCGTCGTAACCCTCTGCGAAATCACATCGGGATATAAGGGCAAAAAAAACAAGAACGTTGTCATTTGTGTTTTCAACAGCGCCGAGAGAGATTCCCTCCGCGAAATCACAGCTATAATTTCTGAGTACGTTGGGTTTATTTTTCTTTTGTCATTATTATGTAATCTGGTATTCAGCTGTTAGAGAGCTAAAATACCCAGAAATGAGGACATATCTATGTTGAATTTATTGTTAGCGGCTTTGGTTATTTAGAAGTTTAATTTTATTTGTTCATCTTTCAAGCACAAACATTTTGTGGACCGTAACGTCTTCATTGTTTCGGGTATGCAGTGAAACAGCCCTAACTTGCAATTGCGATGTTGTTGGGATATAAGGGAAAAAAAAAAAGGAACGTTGTCATTTGTGTTTTCAACAACACCGTAACCCTCTGCGAAATCACATCGGGATATAAGGGCAAAAAAAACAAGAACGTTGTCATTTGTGTTTTCAACAGCACCGAGAGAGATTCCCTCCGTGAAATCACAGCTACAATTTCTGAGTACGTTGGGTTTATTTTTCTTTTGTCATTATTATGTAATCTGGTATTCAGCTGTTAGAGAGCTAAAATACCCAGAAATGAGGACATATCTGTGTTGAATTTATTGTTAGCGACTTTGGTTATTTAGAAGTTTAATTTTATTTGTTCATCTTTCAAGCACAAACATTTTGTGGACTGTAATGTCTTCATTGTTTCGGGTATGCAATGAAACAGCCCTAACTTGCGACTACCTTCATGGTACTTGTGTACATTATCATGTTGTCTTTACAGTGACTGTCCTCATTCAAGTGGCAATTACACAAGGGACAGTCACTGTGAGATGTCCTCATTTGTGACAAGGACAGTCACACTTAGGACATCTCATAGTGATATTCCCTTGTGTAATTTCCACTTGAATGTATTGCTATTGAACCACATTAATGTTTTTCTTCTTCAACAAATGAGGACAGTCACTGTAAAGACAACATGATAATGTACACAATTACCAAAAAATGATCTTGTTAATTGATGTAACACTTTGTCTTGCTCACTCCCTATCATTCACTAGGGTCTCTTTAGGCCAATGTTTTGACTTGATAGGGTACTTAACTATCCCTACACTCTTTAGGTATCTCTACCCAAGATCCCACTCCTTCAACTAGTGCACACCAACAAGAAATACAACGAACTCTGCTCAATACCAATCTAGCTACTAGGACACTCCTAGTCTTGTCTTCACAAATTGAAACACATTCAACTAGAACTTTACTCCATGGAGAGGCTGGCCACTAGGACCTCTATTGGTTTCAATATTACTCCTTCACCTATACTTTTCATCAGTACTTCAATCCGGTTCATCAAACCATGCATGCCAATTGCACCCAAAAATAGGCTGCTAGCAATTAGGCCTTTGTCAAGCCTTTTTGTTTATATTAAGCCACCTAAAGGGCTTAGGATTCAGATGCCCTTTATTGAGAACTCCAAGATATCTAAGGTCTTCTCCTCCTAGATTTTTTGTACACCAACTGCTACAGCCATGCCTGAAAACAAGTATTTTGACACAACTTGGACAGTCTGACTAAGAGTTTGTTTTCTTAGCAGCCAAAGAAACTCACCCAATCTTCTAATTTGACTTGGGGCTTCTTTAGATGTGTGTCTACCTCTCCATGAGATTTTAGTTGAAGCAACCAATGCATTCAACTTGTTGTAATCTTCTTGTAATGATTTGTCATCCCTAACTGTGCTCAACTGACTCACCTAGGACATCATTGCAAACATAGAAAATGAGCTTCCCAGGGCCCCTCCTTCCAAACATATAGTACATGGAGTATCCTCACCCATTCCAAGAGCCCGTACAAAATTGACAATGGAATGATGAGCTAAGACTCCATTTGTTCAACCTGCCTGGTTCAAACCAATGATAGGGTACTTAACAAAAGAATTAACAAACTAGTTGGAATGCTTCAAAACTCAAAAAAAACACAACACAGAATAAAAAAACAACTTGTACTAACTTTTCCAATAGACACTGCGAGCTATCTAATCCAATAATCAACTGAAAACAAAGAAACAAAAAAACTCAAGAATTCACTAAAACCGTGTTACTCTACAAATCTTCTTAATTCCAAATGTTTTTCCCCCCAACCTTTTGCACAGATCAATGGAGGCCTCTTATAGTTGATCTGATGCCTAATTCAATGGTTTCATATAGTTACATAACCATCTTACTCGAAAATGCTCCCTTGCACAAATGTTGTCAATGTTGTGAATGACAACATTGACAACTTGTTACAACCTTTGGGATTTTGGTTCAAAACTTATTGTTCAAACACCATAAGACCCTAACCATGACTTAGTTAGGCTATTTAGACCTCACATAGGCCACTTCTACACTTCTTTGCCCAATTTGACCCCTAAATGCTTCATTCCCACTTTTGCCACAATATTGGTAACTTGGGTACAAATTGGCACTTGCCTTCACAAAGGTCAGACATGAGGACATCTCACAGTGATCGATTGTCCCTTGTGTAATTGCCAGTTGAATGTATTGCTATTGAACCACATTAATGCTTTTCTTCTTCAACAAATGAGGACAGTCACTCTAAAGACAACATGATAATGTACACTCACTGTAAGGACAGTCACAAATGAGGACATCTCACAGTGACTGTCCCTTGTGTAATTGTCGCTTGAATGTATTGCTATTGAACCACATTAATGCTTTTCTTCTTCAACAAATGAGGACAGTCACTCTAAAGACAACATGATAATGTACACTCACTGTAAGGATAGTCACAAATGAGGACATCTCACAGTGACTGTCCCTTGTGTAATTGCTGCTTGAATTACACAAGGGACAGTCATTGTGAGATGTCCTCATTTGTGACAAGGACAGTCACACATGAGGACATCTCACAGTGATTGTCCCTTGTGTAATTGCCACTTGAATGTATTGCTATTGAACCACATTAATGCTTTTCTTCTTCAACAAATGAGGACAGTCACTCTAAAGACAACATGATAATGTACACTCACTGTAAGGACAGTCACAAATGAGGACATCTCACAGTGACTGTCCCTTGTGTAATTTCCGCTTGAATTACATAAGGGACAGTCATTGTGAGATGTCCTCATTTGTGACAAGGATAGTCACACATGAGGACATCTCACAGTGATTGTCCCTTGTGTAATTGTCACTTGAATGTATTGCTATTGAACCACATTAATGCTTTTCTTCTTCAACAAATGAGGACAGTCACTCTAAAGACAACATGATAATGTACACTCACTGTAAGGACAATCACAAATGAGGACATGTCACAGTGACTGTCCCTTGTGTAATTGCCGCTTGAATTACACAAGGGACAGTCATTGTGAGATGTCCTCATTTGTGACAAGGACAGTCACACATGAGGACATCTCACCGTGATTGTCTGTAATGTCCCCTTTTTGGCTAACTTGGAAAACAGGAACAATTACTCCACTTCTCAGACTTACTCTATCAGATACTTACAATTAAACTAAGTAATGGAGGTTACTTAAGATATCAACCGCTATTTCAGATTCAATCACAATATGTGTGCAAGATGATATTGATACCAATATGTTTAATAGCACTGTCGGATATAATGATATGAAATATGCTATGAATATGATGTTTCCTATCACTTATAGTGATAGTATAATGATGGTATGTCTGATATAAACAATATCGATATACAATCAATAAGTATTGCTTACAGCAATGTATTTGCTGTGTCTGATATGATGATGTAATTATGCAAATGTGTAATATCGCTATGAGTGATATGTTGCTATTTTAGATTCTGAATTATATGCTTGCAACTTCAAATATTGATGCTGTTTCTGACTATCCTTTCTATCTGTGCAATCATGGTGTTGTCTCTGATCTGCAATGATAAACTTGAAACCAAACTGCCAAAGGCAGATGCTCTATTGAGTATATCCAAATATGGATAAGTAAATAAAGTTCTAATGATGCCTTGAGTGACTGACAAGAATGCATTCTTATATTGTCTTTAACAAATGAAGAGATGCTATGAATGAGACGTGTCTTGTTTCTTCCTCCATGTCCCTTTGTTAAGCACACCTTTCCATAATCCGACAGTTCACATAATATTATTTCATTATTTTCTGATCATAGATAACTCCCAGATTGACTCAATATCAAATCTTTTTATGAAGGTAATCTTCCCTAATTGGTAGTGCAACCAGTAGTTAACATCCATTGTGTTTGTATTAGTTTGGTCTAACTATCATTAGTGTTTAGTCAATCGATATTAACTCTTGCCTTATCCCATATTGTTATGATGATATCCAATCTTTCTACTCTGATATAAGTCGATATCATTTTCTGATAATTGTCCATTTATTGGTTGATTGCTGGTAATGGAGTTTGATCTTCAAATTGACTTCCATTCCTGTTAATACTTAAGGATACATTGTACTTATTATCCATGACTGATGCCTCATTCATCAATAGCTTGTGATATAATCACTGATGCTTTTGTGTTTCTACAAGATGTGGTTTATCTCAGACAATCAATAATCTTTCAATCCTTTAGTCGATATCCTCCTATGTGGTGTCTATTGATATAGATAGTAGAATTCAATCTAGTTTATGTTATTGTCATGATAACATAGGAAGTGATGGTGCATATTTGCTAGCGGGTCTTCATGTTTGATATTGCTTTATCGGATATGTCATTGTCTAAACTTGTGCAATTAATGATTATTTATAATATATGAATGGTTATCCTTCTTGCTTATCAATACATCTTCTGAAACCCATAGCGACCTATCCCTTATTCATATCATGTTGATCTTGACTTCATAGTATTTGGTTCATTAATCATCCTCTCATGGTATCGATGTGTAATGACTAGTGATTGTTGTATCACTTCTTCGTTCCTCATCGTGATAGATAATGCAGATGTTTAATGTAGATGTATATCGATTACAGATATTCGATATTGCTTTAAACGTTATTATTATTATTATTATATTTATTAATGTTATTGTTATTATTAAATATTATAATTAATGATGTTAGTAATATTAATAATATTATAATAAATATTATTATAGTGATAACATATTGTTTTATATTGAGAGGTTTATTAATATTATTTATATATTAAAATTATTATATCAATAATTGATTTAATATTATTACTTAATATATTATTATAATATAATATATATAATTTATTAATAATTATTTATTATTAATTTATATTATAATTATAATCATAATTATATTATTTATTAATATTTTAATATTATTTAATTAACATATTACTTATTATGCTAACTATATATTATTATTATCTTTTGATAATAATTATATATTATTGTTATATACCGTTAATAATAGATTATTATATATCATCTAATCATTTTATTATTATACTAAGTTCAATATGTCACGGCTCATGACATTGTCCCTTGTGTAATTGCCACTTGAATGTATTGCTATTGAACCACATTAATGCTTTTCTTCTTCAACAAATGAGGACAGTCACTCTAAAGACAACATGATAATGTACACTCATTGTAAGGACAGTCACAAATGAGGACATCTCACAGTGACTGTCCCTTGTGTAATTGCCACTTGAATTACACAAGGGACAGTCATTGTGAGATGTCCTCATTTGTGACAAGGACAGTCACACATGAGGACATCTCACAGTGATTGTCCCTTGTGTAATTTCCACTTGAATGTATTGCTATTCAACCACATTAATGCTTTTCTTCTTCAACAAATGAGGACAGTCACTCTAAAGACACCATGATAATGTACACTCACTGTAAGGACAGTCACAAATGAGGACATCTCATAGTGACTGTCCCTTGTGTAATTGCCACTTGAATGTATTGCTATTCAGCCACATTAATGCTTTTCTTCTTCAACAAATGAGGATAGTCACTCTAAGGACAACATGATAATGTACACTCACTGTAAGTGTACATTATCATGTTGTATTACAAATGGACCTTATGTTGGTCGGGATATAAGTGCAAAAAAAAAAAGGAACGTTGTCATTTGTGTTTTCAACAGCGCCGAGAGAGATTCCCTCCGCGAAATCAAGCGGGTTATCATTTGTGTTTTGAACAAAGCGGGTTGTCATTTGTGTTTTGAACAGCACCAAGAGAGATTCCCTCCGCGAAATCAAGTGGGTTGTCATTTGTGTTTTCAACAGCGCCGAGAGAGATTCCCTCCGCAAAATCACAGCTACAATTTCTGAGTACGTTGGGTTTATTTTTCTTTTGTCATTATTATTTAATCTGGTATTCAGCTGTTAGAGAGCTAAAATACCCAGAAATGAGGACATATCTGTGTTGAATTTATTGTTAGCGGCTTTGGTTATTTAGAATGCTTCCCCACAATACTTAATTACACAAGGGATAGTCACTGTGAGATGTCCTCATTTGTGACAAGGACAGTCACACATGAGGACATCTCACAGTGACTGTCCCTTGTGTAATTGCCACTTGAATGTATTGCTATTCAACCACATTTATGGGCCCGTTTGGACCACGACACATAGTAGCATCTCCAGAGAAGAATATCCCAGGTGTAACAAGTTGTAAGAATATACCAACAGTTCTAAGAAGTTCCCTAGCACGTAGTAGCATCTACAGAGAAGAATATACAACATGAGGGCAGCCACTGTAAAGACAACATGATAATGTACACTCATTGTATGTGTACATTATCATGTTGTCTTTACAGTGACTGACCTCATTCAAGTGGCAATTACACAAGGGACAGTCACTGTGAGATGTCCTCATTTGTGACAAGGACAGTCACACATGAGGATATCTCACAGTGACTGTCCCTTGTGTAAGCCACTTGAATGTATTGCTATTCAACCACATTTATGGGCCCGTTTGGACCACGGCACACAGTAGCATCTACAGAGAAGAATATCCCAGGTGTAACAAGTTGTAAGAATATACCAACAGTTCTAAGAAGTTCCCTAGCACATAGTAGCATCTTCTAATTGTCTATACCACTTCACAAGGTATTGTTTGCACACATTGTTTTTGGTTCTTTTGATGACCCTTGTTTTGAAATTTCTATTAGGCCTTGTAGCTTATATGTTTTGACTGCTGGAGAGCTTCTAAAGCTAAGCAAGAAGACCATTGCACGAGTTATAGCCGCGCGCTCAGGTTTGAAAATTGTATATTTTTTAATCTAATGTATATTTTAATCCTTTTGCCATGTCATGTAATATGTCTTGCCTTGTAGCTTATATGTTTTGAAATTGCTGTTAGGCCTTGTAGCTTATATGTTTTGATTGCTAGAGAGCTTCTAGAGCTAAGAAAGAAGGCCTTGTAGCTTATATGTTTTGTGTACTTTTGACAATTTTGCTTAGTCACTGAAAGTTGTAGACCGAAGTTTTCATAGCCCAATTTTTGCTTCCTGCGAAGAACGATCATGTCAGATAATATAAGTGAAGAACAAAATAGGGAGACAATCGCTAGATTGTGGTCTAACTTGAAAAGAAAAGGTGATGGAAAATGTTATTGTCCCTGCAAAATTTGTAAGGGCTTAAACCGTAGAAGATTGCTAATCAAAACAGTTAAGAGACATTGTAGGGAGAATGGTCACATTGAAGGGGGGCATGACTATCATCCACTGGTAAGTTGTTCATTATATCATTTTAACAATTTATATACATATGAAATCACTTGATGATGAGTTGAAGATCATGGTTTATTTATGTTAATCAATTTTATATAGGTTGATCTCCCCAGGGAAGTACATGATATGGAGGAACATGGGGGTGTGAATATCCAAGGTGAAGATAATGATCCCATGGAAGATGACGATCATGCGCCAGAAAACACAATTGAAGATGATGGTATAAATACATTGATCCATGACACATTTAGTCCAAGCGGATCTGATCATGATGATGATGATAGCCTTGATGTACCTCTACTTGAGAAGGCATACGAGCCCCTATACAAAGACTCCCAAACAACTCTTCTCTCTGCTGTATTGTTGTTGTTGAACTTGAAGGTTATGAATGGTTTATCCAACATAACAATGTCACGTATGTTAAGGTATGTCATATATGTCTTTATAGTTAACAAAGGGTGAATAATGTACCACTAATATTGTTTATATTAACAACTTATATTTTTTGCTGTAGATTGATAGGCGAGTTTTTGTTACCACCATCAAATATTCTACCTCGCTCATATCGAGAATTATCTGCTATTATGAAAGATATTGGAATGGAGTATCAAGCAATACATGCTTGTCCCAATGATCATATTATATATTATAAAGAACATGAATTTGCAACACAATGCCCTGTATGTCATACGAGTAGATATCGAGCAGATCGAATAACAAAAAAGGTGCCTCACAAGGTTCTTCGTTACATCCCCATTATTCCACGGATGCGACAATTATTCAGGTGTACTAGCTTGGCACAATTTATGGATTACCACGCACGCAATAGAAGTCGAGATGACATTATTCAAATCCCTGCGGATGGTTTGGCATTTATGCACATAGAGGAAAAGTGGCAACACTTCAAAGAAGAACCTCGTAATCTCAGGCTTTCATTGGCAGCGGATGGTGTCAATCCATTTGGAGAGATGAGATCTGTTTTCTCGGTGTGGCCTGTTTTTGTTATCAACAATAACATTCCTCCGTGGATGTCAATAAAGAGGGAGCACATTATGTTGGCAATGATTGTTCCAGGTATTTTATCATTTGATAGTTATTAATTTACATGTACTTACAAATCTTACAGTAAAATGGTCACAATAATTATGTAATGTTACTGTTCATTCAAGTAGGTAAATATCAAGTTAAAGATATGAATGTATATATTGAGCCTCTTATTGACGAGTTGGTGGAGTTATGGAACGGTGTCACTATGTATGACGTGTCTAGACCAATAGGACAAAGACAATTTCAATTCCATGCAATACTTGTATGGACAATACATGATGCCCCAGAGCTAACACATTTTTGTGGTATGTTATAGTGAATTCAAGTTGCGCATGATAATTCTAATTATAAAAATCAACATATTTAATAATCCAATTATATCATTATCTTGTAGGTCTTCAAACAAAGGGAAAATTTGCATGTCCAGTTTGTGGTCCAAAGATGAAATCTCGTCATTCAAAAAGTTTAGGAAAGCATGTGTTTGATGAGTACAGACACTTCCTCCACAGGAATCATAAGTATCGAAGTATGGAAAAACATCTTTTCAATGGGAAAGAAGAGACTACATCAAAGCCACGAAGAATGACACCTCGCCTATGGAAGTTGGAATATAATAGAATTAATCGTCGAGGTAATGTCGTTCCACTTAATGGTTTATGTTTGTAATTTATATATTTCTATTGTGATTTTTGTTTACTAATTATGTAATTGATGATCGTGAAGGTCGTCAAGGCACTACTGACAACCTTCCAAAGGGACTAAAAAGCTATCCCAGACAATTTAGTAGGTTGCCCTACTACGAGGACCTACAAATTGTGCATTTGTTTGATCTTATGCATGTTGGAAAGAATATAACAGAGACATTGTGGAAAATACTGGATGGAAGGCGTGACAAAGAAAAAATTGTCAAAATTTGTAATGACATTCATGAATCCAATCATGCACTGAAGAATTTCATTCACTCAAATAGCAATAGAGATCAGATTAATATAAGTGCCCTTCCTTGGTTATTAACGGAGCAGCAAAGTGATGCCATAAAAGAAGTCATACGAAAAATTCGATTTCCCACAGGATTTGCTGGGAACATAAGCAATCTCATATCAAAGAAAAGTGAATTTGGGCCAGGGCTCAAAACGCATGATTGGCATACTTTCATCAAGGTAAGTTATGTTCTTCTGTATTTACAATATATTCATAAACTACGTGTACTATTCATTATGTTATGTTAGAAAATAATGAAATGATTGGTTTATAATTACTGCAGTACGTGCTACCTCTATCTCTCCCAGAGCACTTCAACAATAACATCAAACAAGTGATATATGATCTTGGAAAATACATGAGGTAAGCAGTAATATCTGTTCAATTTGTTGTATATATTTATTATATTCGCGATTTGTTTTTCTTGCTATGTAATCTATTGTATATTATTTTGTAAAGTCTCGTATTTATATATTTTTTGTGACTTGAATCTCTTAATGTAGGTGGTTGTCATCTAAAGAAATCCATAAAGAAGATATAAACTATTGGAAGAGAAGAATTCCTCATTTATTGTGTGAAATGCAAAAGTGTCTACCTCCAACTTTTTTCAATGCACAAGAACACTACCTCATACACCAAGTTGAGGAGATTGAATTGTGTGGACCTGCACACACTAGGTCAATGTGGATGGTTGAGAGGCACTTGAAATCTTTGAAGGCTTTGGTTCGACAAAGAGCACATCCTGAGGGTTCTATGGTAGAGGGATACATGGTATACCAGACTATGGTGTACATTACTGAATATCTTCCTAAGTTTGCTTCAAATATCCATGTAGATCGCATTTGGGATCTCGACCCTTTTAAAAAATTCAAAGGGGAGTACTTGATGGGGAAAGGTAGATTGAGGAAAGTGACAGGTAATAAATTATAAGATGTTATTGTAATAAATTATTTCTTAATCTTCAAAATAAATCGGTTGTAAGTCGTCTATTTTTTTTTTGTACAGTTGCTCGAGAGTGGGATGCACTACATTTGTATATTGCAAACAATCTTGATTGGATGACGGTATGGATTGAACGATGTCAACATTCTGGTCACACATTAACATGGGAAGGTGTATCTTCATTGGTTAAAGAAGCTCATCGTAATGGAGATTCTAATGTTACACAAAGGGAAATAGATTTAGCATATGGTTTAAGAGATTTCCAGGTATGTACAAAATTATTAATCACCCGTATGTTTATCAACTCACGATATAATAATTTTGACATGTTTCACATATTATTGCAGGTTAAACACCACAAGGGTATGTTCTGTAATGGTCAAAAATTTCGCGTCAAAGTGTTGGATGACACGAAGAAAACTTGTGATTCTGGAATAACTGCAGTCTTTCAAGTGACTAATATTTCATCTAGAAATGACTTAGATCCTCAAGAGTCTAAAAATAAATACTATGGCATTTTGGATGATATACTTGAGTGCGACTTTAGTTCCTTCAAATTAGTACTCTTCGTTGTCAAATGGTACAGGCTACGACTTAATCCAAATGATCCTAATAGAACTGTTATTGAACATGATAATGGATTTACAATGGTTAATACAAGGTCATTTGAGCCAGTTGGGGATGAGCCCTATGTTCTTCCAAGCCAATGTGAACAGGTATTTTACTCAGAGGTTTCACATAAACCGGGTTGGTCATTTGTTGTTAGACATGAACCGAGAGGAAGGCCGATAAAGTATAATGCGATGGAAGAAGAAGATACCGAAGAAGTAGAAGATGATGTAGATGATGATCACGATCGACAATTATTGGATGATGTTCCTGAGACAAATTTTCATGAAGAAGAAGAAGAAGATGATGCTGCTACTGATGATGATGATGAAGATGATGTTGATGTTGATGATGATGATGTTGATGATGACGACAATGACGACGACGACGAGGACGATGATGATGACGACGATGACGAGGATGATGATGATGATGATGATGATGATGATGAGGATGAGGATGATGATGATGAAATTTAAAGGTATGACATCAATCCTTAATGTATTTAATATTCATTTCTTGATAGAAATATATTTGTCTTAAATGGTTACATAGTTTATTCATTATCTATTTAAAAGCTATAAGTGTTATAATGTGTACGTTTTAATGTTTTTAATTTTTATGTGATGCTTATGATGGATGTGATTATGATTATGATGTGATTATGCTCACGATAATTGAATTACATTTGCAAGAAATTGAACCCCTTTCAAGAGCATCCCGCACAGTCTCATGGATCGACAGGTATAAGTCAATACACCTTATAGAAAGTCTATTTAATACACTTATCAATAGTAAGATTGATGTCTTCTAAGATCTCTCCCATTTGCTGGTACCAGCAAATAGGTATTTGTCAGAAGTGTCTTCCTCGAGTGAGGGAAATATAGGAATAGAAGAGGAAAGTGAGACATGCAGTTTATCTAGAATAGGGAGATTAACTAGAGGTCAAAGGACTAGAAGGAAATTCAATAAACACATGAAATTTTTCCTTGCTCAAGGGGGGTCATGTTCTTATGATGATGAGACGAAAGGCGACATCGAGGTGCCCTTGAGGTACCAACATCTACAGAAACATTGGGTACCCAAGGAACTTCCTCCAATAAACATTGATTTTTGTGTTAATGAGAGGATATATCGCATAGCACCATCATCATTACATGGTTTGGGCCTATTTTCTATGGATGGCATAAAGGTGTCTTACAACAAAGTTTCTGAATTGATGGAGTATGTTGGACCATGTTACGATTACAAAAGTTGGATGCATATTGTTCAATATAAAAAAAGTATGCATAGGTATGCACTCTCGGAAAATTATATACAACAGCAAGACAATAATCAAAGTAAAAGTGTGGCTATATACATTGATGGAAGGCCAAAAGCAACAGGGAATATTGCGGGTTTTATAAATAGTACACGACCTGGGTCAACTATAAAGCAACCCAATTGCATATTTGAGGCGCGCGAGGGAAATCGTGTATTCATCTGTGCGATAAAATCAATACGTGCAGGGGAAGAGCTGCTTATTGATTACAATTTGAACCGCATAGATACAAACGAGGCTACTATCATGGGGGTGGTACATACTATTAAACCAACTTCTAATCAATGACTCCAACATACCATTTAGTTATTAAATTTTTGGCTAACATTTTTATACTTGATCTTTGACACAGGGGCACAATATGGAGCAACCGCCCGAAGGTGATGGTGACGATATTCCTAGCTCATCTACACATGAGCAGGTAAAATTCATTGTAATTGTGCAAACTAGATAGAAGCAAAATGTTATTTTTTTTAATGTTATTTTCTTCATTGTTTTGGAGTAATTTTGATAATACTAATACTATTGTTGTCACAGAGGGCCGGTGGTCGGAGAGAGGGAAAGCAACCTGCAGTCCCTCAGGAGTCCCCCCTTGTGGACCCTTTTTTTATTGATTTAGCAGAGACCGATGACCCGATCGGTTCCATTAAAAAGCTGCTAAAGAAAATTGGGAAAGAACTTCTACGTTTGGTATCCATACATCCTCAGACTCAGGAAATAAAAGACAGGGCAGCTGAGTTGTTGCGCACTTCTGAAAACTTTAAAGTAAGTATTAATGAAATTTTTAATTATTACAAGAGTTCAATAATGGTTTTTATGTTATGCTCTTTTATGACATTAATTAAAATATGGATGCATTGTCTTTACAGAGTTATTTGCGTAATTTTGAACCCCATTCCCATGATGAGGCCGGTATTGCAAGTGGTTCGGGTAGATCACATGTTCCATTCCCCACTTGTGTTTTCCACTGAATATATATAGGAATGATCATAATCATTGACAATACATGCTCGAACAATTTTTTTTTTTAATGCTCTAACAATCTTGTCCATGCTAGTCCACGCGTTCTATATTTATGCATGCTCTAACAATTTTATTCTTTTGCTCCTTTCCATGATGATATGACAACGCCGCCTCCATCCAGGACAGCCACAAATGTCTTGCCGACTGCCATGTCAACAACACACAGCCTAAATGCACCAACTGTTGCACCATCTACTGGTACACAAATCCCTCTTTTTCTCTCTTTTGTTATGTGTTTAAGTGTTATGTGTTTACGATGTAGATCCCTTGATTGTGTTTGTGCCATGGGTGCTCTGCACCAATTTATTTCCCTTGAAGTATTATTTCTTGGAGGCATTTGATAATGGTTTTCATTTTTTGCAATAGGAGACGCAACAAGTCCCGATGCAACATCATTTCCTGGATGTTCTCGTGTTCCTAGTACGGGAACGGTGAAGGATTGCGTATTGATCATCAGCGACGATGAAGGCGTTCCCTTAAAAGTATCCAAACTTCCAGGTACTTTAAAGTTATTATTATTCTATAGTGATATAATAGTAATTTAGTTTTTGATCACTCTTCATCGACTAATGATCCCATGATTATTTTGTAGGGAATGATATTTTTTGGCGAAAACTTGGTGACGAGTGTTTGTGGATATTCGGGCCCACCATACGTACATGGTGGAACATCATATCCTAACTAAAACCCCAAACCACTATTTTGATTTCATATCATTGCTAGAATAGTTTTCCTTTTCATCAATTTCTTGAACTATATTAAAGGTAGCTTCTCTTCATTTATGATTCTAACATGTTTTTTTTTACTTAAAAGGTGGAATAACCAAGATAAAAAGTTGAAGGATGATCTTGTAGATAGTATGACCCAGCTTTTTGGACCTCGTGCATTCGAGAGAAACAAGCTCCTTGAAAGAGCTGGTTTATGTTTGAAGTATATTAGGGACCAGTACAGGAAATATTTAGAGGTTAACCCAAGGCACGAGCGTCCGCCCTGTGTTCTTGAGGCTGAGTGGTAGGGTTTGATTTTGGATGGAAAGTATAAAGCCGACATGAAAAAAGGAATTACGCCAGTAGAGAGTAGAGCAAGGTATGTGATACTTTTGAGAATGTAATTATGTACTAATTAACCTCTAAATTTTTCCTGTATTGGTCTCTAACATATTTCAAACTTTTCATAGATTGCCTGACACATCAAAGGCAACAAAGGCAAGATTAGAAAAGCACGGGACACACAAGCTCGGCTCTGGTGGTTTTTCCAAACTTCAAGCACGAGTTGTAAGTATTAGTAAATGAAAACTTGTATCAATTTTTTTATATATTGCAAGGAAATTTTTTTTGATCAAACAATGCAAGTAAAATTCACCATACCAAGAAAAAATGTAGGGGTCAGAGTTCAATAGATGCCTCACAGAAGAGGACAAGAGAATTGGCTTCCAACAAGGCTATAGAGCCGTGGCTGAATGGCTACGAGCTGAAATCAGTGTGCAAGGTTCAAATAATGATGCATCTGAGCCACAGGTAAATAAGCTAAATGAAATTTATTTCAAATTGAATACTTTACCAATTAGTCTATTTGATGTTAAGTTCTAATATAAAGTGAGTATATCTGTTTTAAGAAAGCAATGATAACAATGTGTAGGATATTGGAATGCAGCCTGACAATCCTTCTACACAATCTATGCATAATGAAGGTTCGCATGATGTGCATCCTAGTGGTGGAGGTATACATTTGCTATTAAAATTTTTATATGTAATTACAATTGGTGTTTGGATTAATGTAACATTTTGTATAGCAACTGTAGAGGATCGAGGGGTCGGTGCTCATGAGCATGTTGAGGTTGAGTCTAGACAAAATGATGTGGCCAGATCAGGTAATTAAAGAGCGCCACAGTTATGTTCTTTAAAATAATTAAATACTTGTAACAATTATAATTAAATATTTTAAATTTAACTCTTTTATTTGTTATTGTAGAGGACCCCCCTTTGCAGCAGCATAGGAATTTGAGATCATCAAGAACAAAGAACAAAACAACTGATGAGGGGGGTATTGATGATAACACTGATGCTCCTCTTAGAGCTTACATAGAAAAAAAAATTAGAAAGAGAAAAAAGAAATGATTGTCATCTAAATACCTTAATTGATAATGACTGAATTTTATGTCTCAATGAATTTAATTATGTGCTAATGAATGTTCATGAATTATGTGTTTATTTTCATATTGATGAATGTTGTGTGTTAACGAATCTAATGTGTTAATGAATGTTATCATGTGATATTGATTGAATGTTACATTTTATTAATAATTGAAAGAATGAATGAATGTTAGATGTTAACGGGGAATGTAGAGTGATGTTAGGGGGAGGGGGGTGGGGCCAAATGAGCTTCCACCTTCACGTGGTTGGCCCTGTTTAGTAGAGAATATTAAACTATATTCTCGAAACAAAGTGAAGCTCAATAAGATACTAAATGAGTCAAAATGGTTATCAAGGTCCTCTATCCATAAGATACTTGTAGTCAAAATGGTTATTAATAAGATACTTGTAGTCAAAATGGTTATCTAGGTCCTCTATCCATTCCATAAGTTCTTCACCATTCAAACTTCCTCCATAACAAGGAATGTGCTCTAGGTTAGTCATGAAGCCTAGCATGGACTCTCTGTCAGATAGAGCCACTATTTCAGAGCCTTTTTTGTGCATTTCCTTCAAGCACTGTACAGTGTACGGATGTGAAAGGGAGGGCAGACCAGTGTGGAAGTTAGAGTATTTATATCTTATGCTTTGAGAGTTTATTTGGTAGATTCAAGACACCTTATATCAAAGTTATTCCTTTTTCTTATCTGTTGTTCTGTCAAACCCTCATTTTTTGGGTTATTGCATTCAAATGGCCTTAACTTGCAAATAAACCATAGGATATCCTCTGTTCTTTGTAAAATGCAAGTTAAGGGGGTTTATTTTCATATTTTAAAAGCTTTGGAATAGGATACTAAGCCAGAGAATTTCAAGAGCAAGCCCTAGGTCAAGAATCTCAATGTTCTTGACTAGGAGTTGATGGATTATGCAAGATCAGAGGGTAGTGGCAAGTAAAGGACCTCAAACCTTGTTGAATCTAGATCTTTAGAGCATGGTGGACATCTTCAAACTTTGATCTTGGTTTCATGCACCCATTTTCAATGCCTTGTTTTGGAACCCACACCCAAAGGCATGCATTAGGTCTGCGGACTCAATAAGGACATTGATATGCTCTGGAGTGGAGTCAAGGTCTAGGAGTTGGAGGATTGTTAGAACATCAAAAAGGGTACTCAAAAAACATATAAGTTCATAAGGTCCTTTGTCAAATTGAAGAGTTATTGCTGCAGAACAGGTTTTGGAGACCTACTAGAGTCACTAGGTCTATTTGGACCCGTTTGGACCACGACACACAGTAGCATCTACAGAGAAGAAGTTTGGTATGCAATGGTCTTGAAACCTCCTGAGAAATTCTTGGTATGCATTTGTGTGGTGCAAAAGCTTCGTTGAAAGAGAAAAAGAAGAAAAGAATAGAAATGATTTTTTTTCTTTTTATGTCATATACTGTAACCAGCTACTTATAACTTGCAAAAATTATTATAACCATTTGAAATTGAAACTTAGTTTAATGTGAAACTGAGAACTGCTTTATTAGAGCTTTCTGTGATTTAGATTCAGACATCAAGAACATTGTTTGCCTAATATTGTGATTAATGTTTATTTATTAATATCTCATACTGACAAACAATTGATAATTGTAGGGAAAACGTCATTGGGGGTCTTTGAGGATCCACCAGAAGCCAAGGAGAAAATGTATTCAAATGCTAAAGATGGTGTAACAGTCCTTACAGCTGTTGAACCTTGCTGTGTACTTCATCTCTGATTCTCCAAGTTCAACAGTACTGTGGTATTCCTTTGGATACTTCTAATGGTAAATTTCAGACATCAAGTTCTTTTCATATGAAACTACTACATTTGTAATCTGTAGTTTTAAACTTTTAGTTTATAAATGTTCATCAGCTTTAGTTCGTATGCTGCCATTTCAAGTATGATTAATGAAGTTACCTTTATCACAGGATGAAAGTGAGCAGTCAGCATACTGGTACGGAGCTGGCAGCATTGATACGGTGACTAGGGCATCGTTTAATGGTGGTATTGTGTTTTCTCGTATTTAGGGCATCGGCCTTTTGAAGCATTGCCTTCATCTTTCTTAAGTCTAAGTTTTAAGTTTGTTTATCTCTCTCGGCGCTGTTGAAAATACAAATGACAACGTTCTTGTTTGTTTTGCCCTTATATCCCGATGTGATTTCGCGGAGGGTTACGGCGCTGTTGAAAACACAAATGAAAACACAAATCCCTTGTGTAATTGCCACTTGAAGGAGGACAGTCACTGTAAAGACAACATGATAATGTACACTTACAGCCCGTGTACATTATCATTGTGTCTTTAGAGTGACTATCCTCATTTGTTGAAGAAGAAAAGCATTAATGTGGCTGAATAGCAATACATTCAAGTGGCAATCACACAAGGGAAAGTCACTGTGAGATGTCCTCATTTGTGACTGTCCTTACAGTGAGTGTACATTATCATGTTGTCTTTAGAGTGACTGTCCTCATTTGTTGAAGAAGAAAAGCATTAATGTGGTTCAATAGCAATACATTCAAGTGGCAATTACACAAGGGACAATCGATCACTGTGAGATGTCCTCATGTGTGACTATCCTTGTCACAAATGACTATCCTTGTAAAGACAACATGATAATGTACACATACAATGAGTGTACATTATCATGTTGTCTTTACAGTGGCTGCCCTCATGTTG
Organism: Chamaecyparis obtusa; assembly: GCA_027943335.1. Classification (NCBI taxonomy): domain Eukaryota; kingdom Viridiplantae; phylum Streptophyta; class Pinopsida; order Cupressales; family Cupressaceae; genus Chamaecyparis; species Chamaecyparis obtusa. The sequence goes on from BSBK01003479.1 coordinate 682,740, forward strand.
TATATTCTTCTCTGTAGATGCTACTATGTGCTAGGGAACTTCTTAGAACTGTTGGTATATTCTTACAACTTGTTACACCTGGGATATTCTTCTCTGTAGATGCTATTGTGTGCCGTGGTCCAAACAGGCCCATAAATGTGGTTGAATAGCAATACATTCAAGTGGCAATTACACAAGGGACAGTCACTGTGAGATGTCCTCATGTGTGACTGTCCTTGTCACAAATGAGGACATCTCACAGTGACTGTCCCTTGTGTAATTGCCACTTGAAGGAAAAAAGCATTAATGTGGTTCAATAGCAATGTATTCAAGTGGAAATTACACAAGGGATAATCACTCTGAGATTTCCTCATTTGTGACTATCCTTACAGTGAGTGTACATTATCATGTTGTCTTTACAGTGACTGTCCTCATTTGTTGAAGGAAAAAAGCATTAATGTGGTTCAATAGTGATGCAGAGTAGTCAGGGCTTTTAGAATATACAAATATACATCCTTAACTCTCATTCCACCAAGGAAGAAGGAATTCCAATGGTTGAAACGTGAGTTAAGGTCTTTACATCAGTCAAACCCTGAAAATGAGGGTTTGTAAACAATGCACAGAAAATTTGAAATAACTTAGATATAAAACAAAGAGAATCAATCAAACCAACTTCCAAAGCATCAGATGTCACTATTACAACTTCCAGGAAAATTTTATCATCCAACCACCATCCGTACAGCCGTACAGAGTTCGTTTTTCACCAGAAATGCACTAAAACAGGGTTATTTTTATTTTTTATGAAAGCAAAATGATTACAATACTGGTTCTCTATCTGTCTTCGACCATTTGAAGCCTAAAATAGGCTCTCCAAATGTTGGTTCAACCATCTAGGTGGTTAGAACAGTTTATCCAACAAATGTCAACTTTGCTAAGCAACTTTTAAAGTTGCATTACAACTTTGCAAACAACTTTGCCGAGAAGGTTAAAAATGTGTTGTGAAACTTTAGGAACCTTATTAAAGTTATTTTGGACCTTCAAACTTCTTAACAACATCTAAAAGACACCTAATAAACACTTACTATGCTCATTTCATCCAAGGACTCAAAAGATGCCCAAGGTTTATAAGTCACCAAGGGGTCTTGTGTCCAACAAGTGGATGTTTATAAGGAGATAAGATCAATCCTTAATATTTATTACAAACCAAGAAAACATCTAAAACTCCTATTCTAATTTATTGTCATTCAAAAAGACTCTGATTTGTCATTCAAAAAGACTCTGATTTGTCAATCAAAAGGACCTTTCACCAGTCAATCCTTCAAAGCTCCAAGGTGAAAATCTTATGTTCCAATTGATAGGATTTGACTCCTTGGCTTCATGGCAACTTCCTTCAATCATGGTGTCTTTGGCTTGCATTAGGGATGCCCCTGCATCAAATAGCAATGCATTCAAGTGGCAATTACACAAGGGACAGTACATGCCCATTAAAGTTGGTGTTTTGTTATCCAACATGACAATGGAGACAACATACTTTGTGTCAATTTTACTGATCAAATTTCCCTCCGCCAGGCAAAGCAACAATCTGGGTATGATAAGGTGAAATTTTGTAGTGCTTTTGGGTATGATAACAGTTCCAGTTTCCAATAAGATGGTTCATTTTTATAATCTAGCTTCAATTTCTCTTGTGAAAATCTTTTTTTCATTTTATGGGTGGTAAAATATAATTATTATGCTAGAGGTGTGTACTTATGGATGATAATGAAACAAAATGATAAGATTTAAGACTCTTGTTTTTTTTTTAAATAGCAATTTAAGTTTCCTTCTATTATAAATTACTGTTTTTCTATTTTTTAATGTATCTTTCCAAATCTTTTATATCAATTTTATTTATGAAATATAAATATATTAATAATGTTTTAGTGTTTTTAGGATTAGTTTATATCAATTCTATGTATCATCATTCGTCATTCAATTGTCAGTATTATTAATTTAGACTGTGCAATTGTAGAACTACTCGAATATGGGTTGGATGGATACTCAAGCAGGGGAACCCTCCTCAAATATCTCAAGCAGTGAACTTGGAAAAATGTGTCCTGAAGGAACCCTTTCCATCAGAGAGATAAAAGTACAAACAAGTAAAAGAAGCAGGCTCTGCAAATATGTTTTTGAGAAGAAAAATGATAGATTATTCGAGTATGGTTCATGAGGTATATCTAAAAAGACATTTTTTTTCTTATTATAATAAAAGAGGAAGTTGTGAATGTCAAAGTTGAGTGAAACAAAAATTATTTTCATCAAATTTTATTAGGCTTGCTTTTGGGAATAGTTTCTTACAATATTGCTATTAAGATTTTTATTGTGTAGTTTTTAGATTAGGTTTATAAAATTATATTTCATGAGTAGTGATTCATATTAATCAATTAACGATACTTTTGGAAGGTATTTTCAATGTGTCAAATTTTGATATTTTTACAAGCATTAGATTGTGTAATTTTTTTAATTAAAGTCATTGACTCATATTTCATAAATAATAGTTCTCATGAATCCATCTCTTATAAGATTGAATAGTCTATTTAGGAAGTATTTCTGATAGTATGTCAAATTATGATATTACTATTACCATTAGATTGCATGGCTTTGAAGTCAACCTCGTTGACCCATATTCTTCTCTGTAGATGCTACTATGTGCTAGGGAACTTCTTAGAACTGTTGGTATATTCTTACAACTTGTTACACCTGGGATATTCTTCTCTGTAGATGCTACTATGTGCCGCGGTCCAAACGGGCCCATAAATGTGGTTGAATAGCAATACATTCAAGTGGCAATTACACAAGGGACAGTCACTGTGAGATGTCCTCATGTGTGACTGTCCTTGTCACAAATGAGGACATCTCACAGTGACTGTCCCTTGTGTAATTTCCACTTGAATGAGGACAGTCACTGTAAAGACAACATGATAATGTACACTTACAGCCCGTGTACATTATCATGTTGTCTTTAGAGTGACTATCCTCATTTGTTGAAGAAGAAAAGAATTAATGTGGCTGAATAGCGATACATTCAAGTGGCAATCACACAAGGGACAGTCACTGTGAGATGTCCTCATTTGTGACTGTCCTTACAGTGAGTGTACATTATCATGTTGTCTTTAGAGTGACTGTCCTCATTTGTTGAAGAAGAAAAGCATTAATGTGGTTCAATAGCAATACATTCAAGTGGCAATTACACAAGGGACAATCGATCACTGTGAGATGTCCTCATGTGTGACTATCCTTGTCACAAATGAGGACATCTCACAATGACTGTCCCTTGTGTAATTCAAGTGGCAATTACACAAGGGACAGTCACTGTGAGATGTCCTCATTTGTGACTGTCCTTACAATGAGTGTACATTATCATGTTGTCTTTAGAGTGACTGTCCTCATTTGTTGAAGAAGAAAAGCATTAATGTGGTTCAATAGCAATACATTCAAGTGGCAATTACACAAGGGACAATCGATCACTGTGAGATGTCCTCATGTGTGACTATCCTTGTCACAAATGAGGACATCTCACAATGACTGTCCCTTCTGTAATTGCCACTTGAATGAGGACAGTCACTGTAAAGACAACATGATAATGTACACATACAATGAGTGTACATTATCATGTTGTCTTTACAGTGGCTGCCCTCATGTTGTATATTCTTCTCTGTAGATGCTACTATGTGCTAGGGAACTTCTTAGAACTGTTGGTATATTCTTACAACTTGTTACACCTGGGATATTCTTCTCTGTAGATGCTACTGTGTGTCGTGGTCCAAACGGGCCCATAAATGTGGTTGAATAGCAATACATTCAAGTGGCAATTACACAAGGGACAGTCACTGTGAGATGTCCTCATGTGTGACTGTCCTTGTCAAAAATGAGGACATCTCACAGTGACTGTCCCTTGTGTAATTAAGTATTGTGGGGAAGCATTCTAAATAACCAAAGCCGCTAACAATAAATTCAACACAGATATGTCCTCATTTCTGGGTATTTTAGCTCTCTAACAGCTGAATACCAGATTAAATAATAATGACAAAAGAAAAATAAACCCAACGTACTCAGAAATTGTAGCTGTGATTTTGCGGAGGGAATCTCTCTCGGCGCTGTTGAAAACACAAATGACAACCCGCTTGATTTCGCGGAGGAAATCTCTCTCGGTGCTGTTCAAAACACAAATGACAACCCGCTTTGTTCAAAACACAAATGATAACCCGCTTGATTTCGCGGAGGGAATCTCTCTCGGCGCTGTTGAAAACACAAATGACAACGTTCCTTTTTTTTTTTGCACTTATATCCCGACCAACATAAGGTCCATTTGTAATACAACATGATAATGTACACTTACAGTGAGTGTACATTATCATGTTGTCCTTAGAGTGACTATCCTCATTTGTTGAAGAAGAAAAGCATTAATGTGGCTGAATAGCAATACATTCAAGTGGCAATTACACAAGGGACAGTCACTATGAGATGTCCTCATTTGTGACTGTCCTTACAGTGAGTGTACATTATCATGGTGTCTTTAGAGTGACTGTCCTCATTTGTTGAAGAAGAAAAGCATTAATGTGGTTGAATAGCAATACATTCAAGTGGCAATTACACAAGGGACAATCACTGTGAGATGTCCTCATGTGTGACTATCCTTGTCACAAATGAGGACATCTCACAATGACTGTCCCTTGTGTAATTCAAGTGGCAATTACACAAGGGACAGTCACTGTGAGATGTCCTCATTTGTGACTGTCCTTACAGTGAGTGTACATTATCATGTTGTCTTTAGAGTGACTGTCCTCATTTGTTGAAGAAGAAAAGCATTAATGTGGTTCAATAGCAATACATTCAAGTGGCAATTACACAAGGGACAATCGATCACTATGAGATGTCCTCATGTGTGACTATCCTTGTCACAAATGAGGACATCTCACAATGACTGTCCCTTCTGTAATTGCCACTTGAATGAGGACAGTCACTGTAAAGACAACATGATAATGTACACATACAATGAGTGTACATTATCATGTTGTCTTTACAGTGGCTGCCCTCATGTTGTATATTCTTCTCTGTAGATGCTACTATGTGCTAGGGAACTTCTTAGAACTGTTGGTATATTCTTACAACTTGTTACACCTGGGATATTCTTCTCTGTAGATGCTACTGTGTGCTGGGGTCCAAACGGGCCCATAAATGTGGTTGAATAGCAATACATTCAAGTGGCAATTACACAAGGGACAGTCACTGTGAGATGTCCTCATGTGTGACTGTCCTTGTCACAAATGAGGACATCTCACAGTGACTGTCCCTTGTGTAATTGCCACTTGAATGAGGACAGTCACTGTAAAGACAACATGATAATGTACACAAGTACCGTGAAGGTAGTTGCAAGTTACGGCTGTTTCATTGCATACCCGAAACAATGAAGATGTTACGGTCCAGAAAATGTTTGTGCTTGAAAGATGAACAAATAAAATTAAACTTCTAAATAACTAGAGCCGCTAACAATAAATTCAACACAGATATGTCCTCATTTCTGGGTATTTTAGCTCTGTAACAGCTGAATACCAGATTACATAATAATGACAAAAGAAAAATAAACCCAACGTACTCAGAAATTGTAGCTGTGATTTCACGGAGGGAATCTCTCTCGGCACTGTTGAAAATACAAATGACAACGTTTCTCTACATTATCATGTTGCCTTTACAGTGACTGTCCCTTGTGTAATTGCCACTTGAAGGAGGACAGTCACTGTAAAGACAACATGATAATGTACACTTACAGCCCGTGTACATTATCATGTTGTCTTTAGAGTGACTATCCTCATTTGTTGAAGAAGAAAAGCATTAATGTGGCTGAATAGCAATACATTCAAGTGGCAATCACACAAGGGACAGTCACTGTGAGATGTCCTCATTTGTGACTGTCCTTACAGTGAGTGTACATTATCATGTTGTCTTTAGAGTGACTGTCCTCATTTGTTGAAGAAGAAAAGCATTAATGTGGTTCAATAGCAATACATTCAAGTGGCAATTACACAAGGGACAATCGATCACTGTGAGATGTCCTCATGTGTGACTATCCTTGTCACAAATGAGGACATCTCACAATGACTGTCCCTTGTGTAATTCAAGTGGCAATTACACAAGGGACAGTCACTGTGAGATGTCCTCATTTGTGACTGTCCTTACAATGAGTGTACATTATCATGTTGTCTTTAGAGTGACTGTCCTCATTTGTTGAAGAAGAAAAGCATTAATGTGGTTCAATAACAATACATTCAAGTGGCAATTACACAAGGGACAATCGATCACTGTGAGATGTCCTCATGTGTGACTATCCTTGTCACAAATGAGGACATCTCACAATGACTGTCCCTTCTGTAATTGCCACTTGAATGAGGACAGTCACTGTAAAGACAACATGATAATGTACACATACAATGAGTGTACATTATCATGTTGTCTTTACAGTGGCTGCCCTCATGTTGTATATTCTTCTCTGTAGATGCTACTATGTGCTAGGGAACTTCTTAGAACTGTTGGTATATTCTTACAACTTGTTACACCTGGGATATTCTTCTCTGTAGATGCTACTGTGTGCTGGGGTCCAAACGGGCCCATAAATGTTGTTGAATAGCAATACATTCAAGTGGCAATTACACAAGGGACAGTCACTATGAGATGTCCTCGTGTGACTGTCCTTGTCACAAATGAGGACATCTCACAGTGACTGTCCCTTGTGTAATTGCCACTTAAATGAGGACAGTCACTGTAAAGACAACATGATAATGTACACAAGTACCGTGAAGGTAGTTGTAAGTTACGGCTGTTTCATTGCATACCCGAAACAATGAAGATGTTACGGTCCAGAAAATGTTTGTGCTTGAAAGATGAACAAATAAAATTAAACTTCTAAATAACCAGAGCCGCTAACAATAAATTCAACACAGATATGTCCTCATTTCTGGGTATTTTAGCTCTGTAACAGCTGAATACCAGATTACATAATAATGGCAAAAGAAAAATAAACCCAACGTACTCAGAAATTGTAGCTGTGATTTCACGGAGGGAATCTCTCTCGGCACTGTTGAAAATACAAATGACAACGTTTCTCTACATTATCATGTTGCCTTTACAGTGACTGTCCCTTGTGTAATTGTCACTTGAAGGAGGACAGTCACTGTAAAGACAACATGATAATGTACACTTACAGCCTGTGTACATTATCATGTTGTCTTTAGAGTGACTATCCTCATTTGTTGAAGAAGAAAAGCATTAATGTGGCTGAATAGCAATACATTCAAGTGGCAATTACACAAGGGACAGTCACTGTGAGATGTCGTCATTTGTGACTATCCTTACAGTGAGTGTACATTATCATGTTGTCTTTAAAGTGACTGTCCTCATTTGTTGAAGGAAAAAAGCCTTAATGTGGTTCATTAGCAATGTATTCCCAGCATCTGTACCTGCATCTATCTTATATACTACAAGTTACTTGCCATCAGAAATTGCAGTTCCCTCACGTGACATTGATGGTGAAGTGTTCTTTTCAAAACCATCATCTGTGGTTACCAATGCTCCTGTTTTAGGCAATAAGTTTGTTGCATTCCATGAGCCATTGGTCAAGTTTCTTCTACGAGCTTCTGATGCCTCAAAATCTAAGCAGCGCCTACGCATGCCTCGTTGTGGTTGATTATCATTCTGTACATGAATTATAATGAGTAATCAGTTTTGGGCCTTGGAATCTTGTATGTAACATGCACAGGCATTTCATGGCTAAATGAATCTATTTAAAAGCATCAACTTTTCTTACATGATGCTGGATACATAAGTAGAACAAGCGTATATCAAATTGGAAGCAATCAGAACTCCACAATGACATATTATTTAGAGTACTCTTCAGTTTAAGTAATAATGCATATATTGACACTGTAAAGACAACATGATAATGTACACTCACTGTAAGGACAGTCACAAATGAGGACATCTCACAGTGACTGTCCCTAGTGTAATTGCCACTTGAATGTATTGCTATTCAGCCACATTAATGCTTTTCTTCTTCAACAAATGAGGATAGTCACTGTACAGACAACATGATAATGTACACTCACAGTGAGTGTACATTATCATGTTGTCTTTACAGTGACTATCCTCATTTGTTGAAGAAGAAAAGCATTAATGTGGCTGAATAGCAATACATTCAAGTGGCAATTACACTAGGGACAGTCACTGTGAGATGTCCTCATTTGTGACTGTCCTTACAGTGAGTGTACATTATCATGTTGTCTTTACAGTGGCTGTCCTCATTTGTTGGAAGAAAAAAGCATTAATGTGGTTCATAAGCAATGTATTAAATTAAATTTTTTTTTTTAATCCACCCACGGGCGTCGCAATTGCGACGGAAACCCATCGCAATGCGATGCAGGCGCCCGTCGCAATTGCTTGGGAGGTCCGTCGTGATTGCGACGGCCCTCCGAAGCCATGCGACGGGGGGGCGACGGCCATGCCGCTTCTTAAATCTTAGCCACATTGCGACGGATAGGTGTCGCAATTGCGACGGATACCCATAGACGTCGCAATTTGCGACTAAAAAATAGCGATGTCTATGGGTGTTGCTATTGCGACACATAGCTGTCGCAATTGCGACACATAGCCATCGCAAAATGACCCAAAATGTATTAGTGTCTGGTCAAGTGGAAAGGATGACCTGTTGAAGATTCATCATGGTTAACAATAGAGGAGGTTAACCATCTTGGTTTTCCTCTACAAACCTGAGTCGTGACAAGGTCACTTCTCAAATTACCTTGGGTGTCTGATGCAGGAGCATCCTAGGTGTAAGAGCAATCTTGCATTACCCAAAAATATTTTTGTTTTTGTATTCAATAAGGGCTATCTTGTGTAGAGCTACTATTTATGAAAACTTGCTATCTCTAGTAAGTTTCTCATAAAATCTTGGATTGTTCTAATTTCACATGTGGAGGTTCATCTAAGTCGTATCAGCCTACCAGTAAAGTTTCATTGACAGATCAAGTCTAGCTTTGGAGATATTGAAGATTTTTGGTATTGGCAGCAGGGTACAAAAACTTTGAACTTAGTTTTGAAGGCTTTAGAGGCTCTAGATGAGGTCGAGAATTTGGGTGACAGGTGCTTGCACCAGTTAAGTCTGTAGAATGCTTTGTGGCCTTTCCAAATTGATGTTATAATAGTCAATCGGAGCAACTGGCGATGACTTATGGTCTTCGGAAGTTGGGTCACCTGAAATGGCAGAAAATATTTTTTCTTAAAAACTTCTGATTGGGTTTCAAAAGTTATTTTGAGCCGACTTTGATGTAATAAATTGTAAAATAAAATAATTCTAAGTTTGGTCGGCCCTTTGGGCTAAATTTCTGGAACCTTCTCGGGTGGTGGAAATTGCCTATATAAAGAAGGCCCACGGTGTTTTCTTAGGCAATTCAGGGCAGTTAGGGGTAGTTCTGGGTAGATCTGGGTAATGATTCAAGGCTTTGTCCTACAAAATATTGTAAAGGGAATGCCCATGTGGCTTTTCATATTATAATTCTAAAATTTAGAATTCCACACTTGTGGAGATAATAAGAAGCCCATTTTCTGTTCTTAAAAATTATTGTTGTTTCTCTATTTCTGTTATGTGTTATGGTATTAAGGGCAGCACCCTTCATCATGTGGTATCAGAGCAGGAGTTCCTAAGTGTGTAAATAGATTGCCAACTATGAGGTAGTTTGCACCAGGACCGTGGGTTAGGGTTTCTGTGTAAATAGCTTGCCGATTGTGAGGCAATTTGCACTAGAACCATGGTTAGGGTTTCAGTGATATGCATGAAAATACCTCCATGAAGAGAGTGTGGTAGAAGAGCTGGTGCTGTGACACCTAAGGTTAGAGAGCTACAGAGACAAGTGCGAGCCTTGCAAGAGGAGATTCATAGAGGAATGAATCTTAATGTCAGAGACAAAAGCAAGGATGAAGCTGAGGGAGAAGGACATTCTGATCAAGAAGGTGAAATTTTGAGCCAGGAGGAATAAAAAAATTTCTGAGCCATTTTCAAGATCGAGAAAAGACCTAAGATCGAGGTTCCTACATTTTCAAGAAATCTTAACCCAGAAGAATTCATCGACTAGATCAATGAATGTGAAAAATATTTTGAGTATGAAGATATCGAGGATCCTGATCGGGTCAAATTTGTGAAAGCCAAACTGAAAGGTCATCCGAAGATTTTGTGGCAAGAGATTCAGTTGGAGTGAAATAGAAGAGGAAAGCATAAAATCACAAAATGAGATCAGATGGTGGATAAATTGAAGCGACAGTTCATTCCTGTTGATTATGAGCTTGACCTATTGAATAAAATGCAAAGTTAGAAGCAAGCAGGAATATCTGTTCATGAGTACACAAAGGAGTTCTATCGAATCCTCATTAGAGCAGGCCATGCAGAAGCTGATAAGGAGAAAGTATTCTGTTACCTTAATGGGTTGAGGCAGAGCATTCAGGAAGAATTGAATTTGGTTTGAATGAATAGTATTGAAGAGGCATACCAATTTTCCCTAAAAGTAGAGGAAAAGATTAACAAGAAGTTTGAGAGCAGACAAAGTGGAAGAGGCTGCGATAGAAGATCTGATGGACGGTCATATGGAGATCGAAATGAAGGTTTGAAAAATTAGAATGAGGCAAGTAGTAGCTAGAATCAAAGAGGAGATAATTTCAAACATTTTCATGATCAAAGTAATAGAGATCAAAGAGGAAGAGGACAAGGATCTGGAAGAGGAGGCTTTTGTGGAACATGTTTTAACTATGGAGATGAAGGTCATAGGGCATTTGAATGTCCTTAGCGTCAAGGAAGAATAGACAGGAGAAATGAAGGCCAAGCTAGAGTTGCACATGTAAATGAAGATGTTAGATCATCAAATTTTGAAGATGCTTTAAAAGGAGAAATGTTGATTAAGAGAATAATTTTGTTGAGTGGTGAGAATGAACCTGAACAAAGGAGGAGCCTGTTTCACACCAAGTGCAAGTGTGAGGGTAAGTGTTGTGATGTGATTATTGATAGTGGAAACCCTAACAATTTGGTGTTAAAAGAGATGGTGATGAAGTTGAAGCTCAAGAGACAGAAACACCCACATCCATATCAGATTGCCTGGGTACAGGATGACCACAAGGTCATAGTCAATGAACAATGCCTAGTGAAGTTCAAGATTGGCAGATACCATGATGAGGTACTATGTGATATCATATCTATGGATGTATGTCATATGTTGTTGGGTAGACCATGGCAGTTTGACAGATGTGTTGTACATGATGGTCATGCGAATACCTATTCCTTGACAAAGGATGGAGTGCGACATAAGCTAAATCCATTGAAGGAGATTGAAGAAAAGGTATGTGGTAATGGAAGAATAACTTTTGTTGATAAAGGAAATTTCTTGGGTGGTATGCGGCATGAGCATATGTGTTTTACCTTAATTCTAAAGGCTGAGAAAGAGGAAGTAGAAGATGTACCTGTAGAAGTTGCAGAATTATTGAATGAATTTCAGGATATTGTATCTGATAATGTACCTGATGGATTACAACCAGTAAGAAAGTTCAGTCATCAAATGGACTTGATTCTAGGAGCTAGTTTGTCAAATAAGGCAACACACAGAATGACACTAGTAGAAAGTGAAGAGTTAAAGACATATTTGAAGTTTAGTTCATCACATCATCCACATATTGTTTATGGAAGTAGTTCCAGAAATGCATCTGAGTTGAGAAAGATAGATAGAGGAGAAATAAGTAGTGTTGAAGCTGAGGATTTTGCAAAACACTTGAAGAACATCCATGAGGAAGTGAGGAAGCACATTACAAAAATTAATGCACGGTATAAGGCTAAGGTAGATAAAAAAAGGAGGCATAAAGAATTTTAGGTTGGGGATGAAGTCATGGTTCATTTGTGGAAGGAGCGATTTCAGGTTGGTACATATAATAAGCTGAAAATGAAGAAGTTTGGACCATGTAGGATAGTGAAGAAGCATGATTCAGAAAATGCATATGAGGTAGAATTGCCTAGTGAGCTGAATATTTTACTAGTGTTTAACATTTCAAATTTGACAAAGTATCATGAAGGAAGTGTTGAAGATGAGATCACAGCGGCACAGTGGAGTATTCCAACAAATAGTTCAGATACCAAGGAGATTGAAGACATACTAGACAGTCGTGTTGGTAGAAGCACAAGGAACATGACATATGAAGAATATCTGGTCAAGTGGAAAGGATGACCTATTAAAGATTCATCATGGCTAACAAGGGAAGAGGTTAACCATCTTACTTTTCCTCTACACACTTGAGTCATGACAGGGTCACTTCTCAAATTACCCTAGGTGTTTGATGCAATAGCATCCTAGGTGTAAGAGCAATCTTGCATCACCCAAAAATATTTTTGTTTTTGTATTCAATAAGGGCTATCTTGTGTAGAGCTACTATTTATGGAACTTTCTATCTTTAGTAAGTTGGTCATAAAATCTTGGATTTCTGATTTCACATGTGGAGGTTCATCTCAATCGTATCAGCCTACCAGTAAAGTTTCATTGACAAATCAAGTCTAGCTTTGGAGATATTAAAGATTTTCGGTATTGGTAGTAGGGTACATAAACTTTGAACTTAGTTTTGAAGGCTTTAGACACCCCAGATGATGTCAAGAATTTGGGTGATGGGTGCTTGTGCCAATCAAGCCTATAGAATGCTTTGTGGGCTTTCCGAATTGGTGTTATAATAGATAATTGGAGCAACTGGCAATGACTTATGGTCTTTGAAAGTTGGGTCACCTGAAATGGTGAAAAATGATTTTCCTTCAAAACTTCTGTTTGGTTTTCAAAAGTTATTTTGAGCCAACTTTGATATAATAAATTGTAAAATAAAATAATTCTAAGTTTGTTCGGCCCTTCGGGCTAAATTTCTGGAACCTTCTCGGGTGGTGGAAATTGCCTATATAAAGAACGCCCATAGTGTTGTCTTAAGAAGTTCGGGGTAGTTCGAGGTAGTTCTAGGTAAATTTGGGTAATGATTCAAGGATTTGTCCTACATAATATTGTAAATGGAATGCCCATGTGGCTTTGCATATTGTAATTCTAGAATTTAGAATTCCACACTTGTGGAGATAATAAGAAGCCCATTTTCTGTTCTTGCAAATTATTGTTGTTTCTCTATTTCTGTTATGTCTTGTGGTATTAAGGGGAGAACCCTTCATCAAGTGGTATCAGAGTGGGAATTCCTAAGTGTGTAAATAGATCACTGACTATGAGGCATTCTACACCAAGACCGTGGGTTAGGGTTTCTGTGTAAATAGATTGCCGATTGTGAGGCAGTTTGCACCAAAACCGTGGTTAGGATTTCAGTGATACGCGTGAAAATACCTCCATGAAAAGAGCATGGCAGAAGAGTTGGTGCTATAACACCTAAGGTTAGAGAGCTGTAGAGACAAGTGCAAGCCTTGCAAGAGGAGATTCGTAGAGGAATGAATCTTAATGTCAGAGATGAAAGCGAGGATGAAGCTAAGGGAGAATGAAATTTTGATCAAGAAGAAGGAGAAATTTTGAGCCAGGAGGAAGAAAGACTTTTCCGAGCCATTCCCAAGTTGGGAAAAGACATAAGATCGAGGTTCCTACATTTTCAAGAAATCTTAACCCAGAAGAATTCATTGACTAGATCAATGAATGTGAAGAATATTTTGAGTATGAAGATATCGAGGATCTTGATCGGTTCAAATTTGCAAAAGCCAGACTGAAAGGTTATGTGAAGATCTGGTGGCAAGAAATTCAGTTTGTGCAAAATAGAAGAAGAAAGGATAAAATCACAAGATCGGATCAGATGGTGGATAAATTGAAGCAAAATTTCATTCATGTTGATTATGAGCTTGACCTATTGAAGAAAATGCAAAGTTTGAAGCAAGTAGGAAGATCTTTTCATGAGTATATAGAGGAGTTCTATTGAATCCTCATTAGAGCAGGCCATGCAGAAGCTGATAAGGAGAATGTTGCCCGTTACCTTAATGGGTTGAGGCCAAGCATTCAGGAAGAATTGAATTTGGTTTGAATGAACAGTATTGAAGAGGCATACCAGTTTTTCCTAAAAGTAGATGAAAAGTTAAACAAGAATTTTGAGAGCAGACAAAGCAGAAGTGGCCACGATAGAAGATCTGATGGACGGTCATATGGAGATCAAAATGAAGATCCAAAAAATCAGGATGAGGAAAGTAACAGCCAGAATCAGAGAGGAGATAATTTCAATCATTTTTCATGATCAGAGTAATATAGATAAGAGAGGAAGAGGAAGAGGACAAGGATCTGGAAGAGGAGGCTTCCGTGGAACATGTTTTCACTATGGAGAAGAAGGTCATAGGGCATTTGAATGTCCTCAGTGCCAAGGCTGAATAGATAGGAGAAATGAAGGCCAGGCTAGAGTTGAAAATGTAGATGAAGATGCCAGATCATCAAATTCTGAAGATGTTGAAAGAGGAGAAACTTTGATTAACAGAAGAGTTCTGTTGAGTGGTGAGAATGAACCTGAACAAAGGAGGAGCCTGTGTTCACACCAGGTGCAAGTGTGAGGGTAAGTGTTGTGATGTGATTATTGATAGTGGAAGCACTGACAATTTGGTGTCAGAAGAGATCATGATGAAGTTGAAGCTCAAGAGACAGAAACACCCACATCCATATCAGATTGTCTTGGTACAGGATGACCACAAGGTCATGACTAATGAACAATGCATAGTGAAGTTCAAGATTGATGGATACCATGATGAGGTATTGTGTGATATCATATCTATGGATGTATGTCATATGTTGTTGGGTAGACTATGGTAGTTTGACAAATGTGTTGTATATGATGGTCGTGCGAATACCTATTCCATGAAAAAGGATGGAGTGCGACATAAGCTAAAGTCATTAAAGGAGACTGAAGAAAAGGTATGTGGTAATACAAGAATAACTTTTGTTGATAGAGGAAATTTCTTGGATGGTATGCGGCATGAGCATATGTGTTTAACCTCAATTCCAAAGGCTAAGAAAGAGGAAGTAGAAGATGTACCTGTAGAAATTGTAAAATTATTGAATGAATTTTAGGATATTGTATCTGATAATGTACCTGATGGATTACCACCAGTAAGAAAGATCAGTCATTAAATGGACTTGATTCTAGGAGCCAGTTTGTCAAATAAGGCAACACAGAGAATGACACTAGCAGAAAGTGAAGAGTTGAAGACAAATTTGAATTTTAGTTCATCACATCATCCACAGATTGTATATGGAAGTAGTTCCAGAAATGCATCTGAGTTGAGAAAGATAGATAAAGGAGAAATAAGTAGTGCTGAAGCTGAGGATTTTGCAGAACACTTGAAGAACATCCATGAGGAAGTGAGGAAGCACATTACCAAAATGAATGCATGGTATAAGGATAAGGTATAATAGAAAAGGAGGCATAAGGAATTTCAGGTTGGGGATGAAGTCATGGTTCATTTGTGGAAGGAGTGGTTTCTAGTTGATACATATAACAAGCTAAAAATGAAGAAGTTTGGACCATGTAAGATACTGAAGAAGCATGATTTAGGAAATGCATATGAGGTAGAATTGCCTAGTGAGCTGAATATTTCACCAGTGTTTAACATTTCAGATTTGACAAAGTATCATGAAGGAAGTGTTGAAGATGAGATCACAATGACACAGTGGAGTATTCTAGCAAATAGTTTAGATACCAAGGAGATTGAAGACATACTGGACAGTCGTGTTGGCAGAAGCACAAGGAACATGACATATGAAGAATATTTGATCAAGTAGAAAGGATGACATGTTGAAGATTCATCATGGCTGACAAGGGAGGAGGTTAACCATCTTGGTTTTCCTCTACACACCTGAGTTGTGATAGGTTCACTTCTCAAATTACCCTAGGTGTCTGATGCAGGTGCATCCTGGGTGTAGGAGAAATCTTGCATCACCCAAAAATATTTTTGTTTTTGTATTCAATAAGGGCTATCTTGTGTAGAGCTACTATTTATGGAACTTTCTATCTTTAGTAAGTTGGTCATAAAATCTCGGATTGTTCTAATTTTACATGTGGAGGTTCATCTCAGTCATATCAGCCTACCAGTAAATTTGTATTGATCAAGTCTAGCTTTGGAGATATTGAAGATTTTTGGTATTGGCAGCAAGGTACAGAAACTTTCAACTCAGTTCTAAAGGCTTTAGATGCTCCGGATGTTGTCAAGAATTTGGGTGATAAGTGCTTGTGCCAATCAAGCTTGTAGAATGCTTCGTGGCCTTTTTGAATTGGTGTTATAATAGTCAATCAGAGAAACTGGTGATGACTTATAGTTTTTGGAAGTTGGCTCACCTGAAATGGCAGAAAATGATTTTCCTTCAAAACTTTTGTTTGGGTTTCAAAAGTTATTTTGAGCCGACTTTGATGTAATAAATTGTAAAATAAAATAATTCTAAGTTTGGTTGGCCCTTCGGCCTAAATTTTTGGAACCTTCTCAGGTGGTGGAAATTTCCTATATAAAGAAGGCCCGTAGTGTTGTCTTAGGCAGTTTGGGGTAGTTCGAGGTAGTTCTGGGTAGATCTGGGTAATGATTCAATGCTTTGTCCTACAGAATATTGTAAAGGGAATGCCCATGTGGCTTTGCATATTTTAATTTTTAAATTTAGAATTCCACACTTGTGGAGATAATAAGAAGCCCATTTTCTGTTCTTACAAATTATTGTTGTTTCTCTGTTTCTGTTATATGTTGTGGTATTAAGGGGAGCACCTTCATCAAGTGGTATTAGAGCCAGATTTTTTGAGTGTGTAAACAAATCACTGACTATGAGGCAATTTGCATCAGGACCATGGGTTAGGGTTTTTGTGTAAACAGATCACCGATTGTGAGGTAGTTTGCTACAGAACCATGGTTAGGGTTTCAGTGATACGCGTGAAAATACCTCCACAAAGAGAGCATGGTGAAAGAGTTGGTGCTGTGACACTTAAGGTTAGAGAGCTGTAGAGACAAGTGTGAGCCTTGGAAGAGGAGATTCGTAGAGGAATGAATCTTAATGTCAGAGATGAAAGCGAGGATGAAGCTGAGGGAGAAGAAAATTTTGATCAAGAAGAAGGCAAAATTTTGAGCCAGGAGGAAGAAAGAATTTTTAGAGCCATTTCCAAGATCGGGAAAAGACCTAAGATTGAGGTTCCTACATTTTCAAGGAATCTTAACCCAGAAGAATTGATCTACTGGATCAATGAATGTGAAGAATATTTTGAGTATGAAGATATCAAGGATCCTGATTGGGTCAAATTTGCGAAAGCTAGACTGAAAGGTCATGCGAAGATCTGGTGGCAAGAGATTTAGTTGGAGCGAAATAGAAGAGGAAAGGATAAAATCACAAGATGGGATTAGATGGTGGATAAATTGAAGTGACAGTTCATTCCTATTGATTATTAGCTTGACCTACTGAAGAAAATACAAAGTTTGAAGCAAGTAGGAAGATCTGTTCATGAGTATATAGAGGAGTTCTATCGAATCCTCATTACAGCAAGCCATGCAGAAGTTGATAAGGAGAAAGTTTCCCATTACCTTAATGGGTTGAGGTTGAGCATTCAGGAAGAATTGAATATGGTTTGAATGAACAGTAATGATGAGGCATACTAGTTTGAGAGCAGACAAAGTGGAAGATGTTGCGATAGAAGATCTGATGGACGGTCATATGGAGATCAAAATGAAGATCCAAAAATCAGGATGAGGCAAGTAACAACCAGAATCAGAGAGGAGATAATTTCAATCATTTTCATGATCAGAGTAATATAGATCAGAGAGGAAGAGGAAGAGGACAAGGATCTAGAAGAGGAGGCTTCTGTCGAACATGATTTCACTATGGAGAAGAAGGTCATAGGGCATTTGAATGTCCTCAGTGCCAAGGCTGAATAGACAGGAGAAATGAAGGCCAGGCCAGAGTTGCAAATATAGATGAAGATGCCAGATCATCAAATTTTGAAGATGCTAAAAGAGGAGAAACTTTGATTAACAGAAGAGTTTTATTGAGTGGTGAGAATGAACCTGAACAAAGGAGGAGCTTGTGTTCACACCAGGTGCAAGTGTGAGGGTAAGTGTTGTGATGTGATTATTGATAGTGGAAGCACTGACAATTTGGTGTCAAAAGAGATGGTGAAAAAGTTGAAGCTCAAGAGACAGAAACACCCACATCCATATCGGATTGCCTAGGTACAGGATGACCACAAGGTCACGGTCAATGAACAATGTCTAGTGAACTTCAAGATTGGTGGATATCATGATGAGGTACTGTGTGATATCATATCTATGGATGTATGTCATATGTTGTTGGGTAGACCATGGCAGTTTGACAGATGTGTTCTACATGATAGTTTTGTGAATACCTATTCCTTGACAAAGGATGGAGTGCGACATAAGCTAAAGCCATTGAAGGAGACTGAAGAAAAGGTATGTGGTAATGCAAGAATAACTTTTTTTGATAGAAGAAATTTCTTGGATGGTATTCGGCATGAGCATATGTGTTTTACCTTAATTTCAAAGGCTGAGAAAGAGGAAGTAGAAGATGTACCTGTAGACATTACAAAATTATTGAATGAGTTTTAGGATATTGTATCTGATAATGTACCTAATGGATTACCACCAGTAAGAAAGATCAGTCATCAGATGGACTTGATTCCAAGAGCCAATTTGCCAAATAAGGCAACACATAGAATGACACTAGCAGAAAGTGAAGAGTTGAAGATAGATTTGAAGTTTAGTTCATCACATCATCCATAGATTGTATATGGAAGTAGTTCCAAAAATGCATCTGAGTTGAGAAAGATAGATAGAGGAGAAATAAGTAGTGCTAAAGTTGAGGATTTTGCAGAGCACTTGAAGAACATCCATGAGGAAGTTAGGAAGCACATTACCAAAATGAATGCACGGTATAAGGCTAAGGCAGATTAGAAAAGGAGGCATAAGGAATTTCAGGTTGGGTATGAAGTAATGGTTCATTTATGGAAGGAGCAGTTTTCAGTTGGTACATATAACAAGCTGAAAATGAAGAAGTTTGGACCATGTAAGATACTGAAAAAGCATGATTCAAGAAATGCATATGAGGTAGAATTGCCTAGTGAGCTGAATATTTCACCAGTGTTTAACATTTCAGATTTGATAGAGTATCATGAAGGAAGTGTTGAAGATGAGATCACAGTGGCATAGTGGAGTATTCCAGCAAGTAGTTCAGATACCAAGGAGATTGAAGACATACTAGACAGTTGTGTTGGTAGAAGCACAAGGAATAGGACATATGAAGAATATCTGGTCAAGTGGAAAGGATGACCTGTTGAAGATTCATCATGGCTGAGAAGGGAGGTGGTTAACTATCTTGGTTTTCCTCTACACATCTAACTCGTGATAGGGTCACTTATGAAATTAACCCGGGTGTCTGATACAAGAGCATCCTGGGTGTAAGAGCAATCTTGCATCACCAAAAAATATTTCTATTTTTGTATTCAATAAGGGCTATCTTGTGTACAACTACTATTTATGGAATGTTGCTATCTTTAGTAAGTTGGTCATAAAATCTCAAATTGTTCTGATTTCACATGTGGAGGTTCATCTCAGTCGTATCAGCCTACCAATGAAGTTTCATTGACAGATCAAGTCTAGCTTTGGAGATACTAAAAATTTTCAGTATTGACAAGAGGGTATAAAAACTTTGAACTCAATTTTGAATGCTTTAGAGGCTCCAGATGAGGTTGATAATTTAGGTGATGGGCAATTGCGCCAATCAAGCCTATAGAATGCTTCATGGCCTTTCCGAATTGGGGTTATAATAGTCAATCGGAGTAACTGGCAATGACTTATGGTCTTCAAAAGTTGGGTCACCTAAAATGGCAAAAAATGATTTTCCTTCAAAACTTATGTTTGGGTTTCAAAAGTTCTTTTGAGCCGACTTTGATGTAATAAATTGTAAAATAAAATAATTCTAAGTTTGGTCGGCCCTTTGGGCTAAATTTTTGGAACCTTCTCGGATGGTGGAAATTGCCTATATAAAGAAGGCCCGTAGTGTTGTCTTAGGCAGTTATGGGTAGTTTAGGGTAGTTCTGGGTAATGATTCGAGGCTTTGTCCTAAAGAATATTGTAAAAGGAATGCCCATGTGGCTTTGCATATTGTAATTCTAAAATTTAGAATTCCACACTCATGGAGATAATAAGAAGCCCATTTTTTGTTCTTGCAAATTATTGTTGTTTCTCTATTTCTATTATGTGTTGTGGTATTAAGGGGAGCACCCTTCATCAGAGTCCTTGGTGTGTCTTTTGGAGCTTGGTTGCAACAGTCTTAGCCAACTTTGCTAGGTTGCTTGTCATAGGACAGTGTTCTAAAGTTGGAACAAATGACCTCTTTAATGTTTTAGAGGTTTGAAAATGGCCTTTATGACCCTTACTCAATCAAGGATTGAGTGCTTTTGAGGTGTGTGTAGGTGGTTTGTCTATCCACCAAAAGTTTCTTGACAACTTTGAAAGTTGTCATGAGAATTTTTCTTGCAAAAGCATGTAATTGGCTCAAGAGATAGCTAGCCCAATCCATGGGCCCTAACACCAATGAGGGAGCTATTTAAGCTTTGAAAATCATAATTCAAGGCGTAGAGAAGAATGCAGTATGGAGAGAGAATTTTTGGTTGTAGTTAGACTGTGTAACTAGTTTTCCTTTAATTGACAAAGATAATGTTAGAGTAATAAAGTGTTTACTGATTAATTAAATCATATTGATTTAATTATTCGGTCACTTATTACCTCTTTTGACTTAAGCTAAACTTTAGACATATAATAATTAATTATCTTGATTAATGCAACCTAGGGTTTCACCTTTTTAGGGTTTTTGATCTCCTTTTATAAGGATTGATCTCATAACACTTTGTAACCTATTCTGACATTTCATTATTGTTTGCAACTTTTGTTTTTGCACATCAAGGATTTCTCCTATCTCGTGGATCAATGTGTTTAGGCCTCCATAGCTATTTTCTTCTCTCTCTTTCTGTGATAGGTGTTTGCGTGTAGGTGTTCTTGGGAGCTGTGGGTTGTTTTTCATCAACTCCAACATGGTATCAGAGCTTCAAATCTGCTTGCCCATGTCCTCTTTCTAAGAGATTTGGCCTTGTTCGTCAGATATATGTTTTTAGAGAGGGTTTCCTGTCAGATATGGGGGGACCTATTTTTCTAGTTATCTTGGCTTCAAATAGACCTGATGGTTGCGTTCAGAGCATCCAAGGACCCCAAGATCCATATAAAATCTATCCAATTTAGAAAAGTTAGATCTGTGTTTTTTAGAAAGGGTTTCCAATCAGATCTGGGGGGACCTATTTTTCTGGTCATCTTGGCCTCAAACATACCTCACGATTGCCTTCAGAGCATCCAAGAACCCCAAGATCCATATAAAATTTGTCCAATTTGGACAAAGTTGGAATCTGTGAGAAATTTTTTTTGCAATCAACTCCAACACGGATCCTGAGGTGATCAATATTTTTTGGAGCACTTCTGCCCCAAACGAACATCATGGTTGTGTTCGGAAGGCTTGAGATAGTCAAAATTCATATAAAACTTGTCCATTTTTGACAAGTTGGCTTCTGAGGCAATTTTTTTTTGCATACCAAGGTTGTACGACCCTGGCACACACATCAAGGCAAGTACGATGAATTTAAAAAAAAAAATTCAGCCCTGCCACTAAGCGGCCACCTAGGCACCACCTGGGTGCCACCTGACAGCCACCACAGGCCCAACTCTTTTGTGCGCACTTACCGCACTGCCTGGGACGCTGCCTGTGCCACCACCCACAACCCCGCCACTGCCCAGTCTGCCGCTCTATTGCCCCTCAGCTCTGCCACTGCCCGACTCGCCACCTGCTGCCAGCTGCCGCCCACGCCCGACTCCGCCTAGCTCCGCCGAGCCCCTGGTCACATGGGCGACCATCCAAAATCCCCGGCGTTGGGTTTTAGCCCCTGGTCACCCATGTGACCAGGGTTCTTTTTTTTAAGCCCCTGGGCTCTTTGAGCCATGATGGCCATTTGGCCATCAATTTTAAGACAGCAAGAGAGTTTTTTCCATTCTCAATTTTTTGAGTTTTTTTAAGGGTACCTATTTTTTTTGCGATAACTTGAGCATCTGGGATTGTAATTAGGCATGCAATATATCGTCAAAAAGTTGGTTCCAAGCCCGATCCAAATTTTCTAGTATGGTTTTTTGATTTTTCTATATTGATACTCTTTTTTACTGTCAAAGTCAGATGTTCTCTATGATCTTGGCGTTTCAGACTTCCTATCTTCCGGGATTTGTTTCTCTTGCATCCAGACTCCATTTTCGGCAAACAAGATATTGTCAAAAAGCTCTTTCTGAGATTTTTATCAGATTTGATGGTTTCATGTGGTTTTTTATCCTTTTTGTGATGTCACCCATCCTCAGATCCTTGTAGACACCTTCTTTGGGCCCTCCAGCGTAGCTATTGGTTTTTTGCTCATATCTTGAGCATACGGTGTTGAAATTTGGAAAATGAGATATCATCGAAAAGCTAATTCCAATATATTTTCAGATCTGGAGGTTATATTTTTTGCTTATATTTTTTTGATGGTGTTTTTCTCTGTTAAAGCCATATTTTTAGTTCTGCACTACGGGAGCTCTATCTTGCACATCTGGTCTCCATTTTCAGAAAATGATATATCATTGAAAATTTTATTCAGAGAGATTTTCATTATTGTGAGTCATTTTTCTAGATTTTGCTTTAGGTTTATTTTATTCAAATTTTTTCTTTTTTGCAGTCTAGTGGATATCTTGGTTGTTTCAGGTCTTGGGATCTCTTCCCTTTGAGGGATGACTCGTCTTAGGTTGTTCTTTTGGTTCAGTGGCCTTTGATCTTCTTTGAGAAGTGTATACTTCACTTTTGTAGCATTCTTTGATGCACACACACTTAGATAAAGTGTCATTCTATTGCATGTATGGGATCTTGCACATGTTCATGCTCTTTGTACTCACACTCCATTATAAAGTGCCAGGGGGTTTTTGATGTTTGCCTTTGTTTGCCATCTTCTTTTGTCAAGTGAGCATTCCTCCAATGAAATTAGCCTCAAGTATCTCTATATGTATTTGTACTCTCTCTACACATTCTATGTTCTAGATTCATCTTCATCATGCAGTTCATATTAGATGATTTTTTCAATGTACCTGTCATTAATCCCTTGTCAGCAGTATGAGGGGGTTTCTACTGTTAGTTCTATTACCTCCTTGGTTTGATTGTGTGAGCTATGTATTTAGTATTTGATCCTATGTACTAGGCGGTTGCAGTGGCTGGGTACCTATGCATTCTGGTGAGATGGATCATTTTACCATATAGACACTCTTTTCTTTCCTATTTTGGATGCACTCTTCCAGCTTTGATTGATCATCTCTTCAGGCTTTTGGTGTTTATGCCATTTGTATCTTCGAGTTTAGCTATTTTCCTTTGTTTGCCTCCTGATTCGAGTAGTGTTATTTGAGGGCACTCATGCAAATTACAGTCTTCTCTACCTAGTCATATTTCATTAGAGGATCTTCAAATCATCAGTTTCTTCTTGACAGAGTTTGCAGTTTCATGCTTTAGTGATGTTGTACATGTTCATCCTTGTTCCTATTTTCTAGAACATTCCTAGTTTTGAAGGCTTCTTCAATCCTTCAGACTAGTCTTTGTCTCTTTTTGGAGTAGAGTTTTTCCCATTTGGTATTCTCTATTTCTCTGCTTTGTAGAGACTCTCTTTTGTACTTGAGTACCTGATCAGGCCTTTGTTGCTGGGACCTATTTTCTTTCAATTGTTCTTTCTAAGTTTTTAGCTTCTCCCAAAGTTTATCTTAAGGGGGGGTGTTAGAGTAATAAAGTGTTTACTGATTAATTGAATCATATTGATTTAATTATTCGGTCACTTATTACCTCTTTTGACTTAAGCTAAACTTTAGGCATATAATAATTAATTATCTTTATTAATTATTATCATGCAACCTAGGGTTTCACCTTTTTAGGGTTTCTGATCTCCTTTTATAAGGATTGATCTCATAACACTTTGTAACCTATTATGACATTTCATTATTGATTGCAACTTTTATTTTTTCACATCAAGGATTTCTCCTCTCTCGTGGATCAATGCGTTCAGGCCTCCATAGCTGTTTGCTTCTCTCTCTTTCTGTGACAGGTGTTTGCGTGCAGGTGTTCTTGGGAGTTGTGGGTTATTTTTCATCAACTCCAATAGATAAGAAATGGATTGAATATCTGACTGTAATGTTTGCGTGTGATGATTGTTAATGTTTTTGAATTCCTAGGATAGTTATTTAGCATTTCATTTGAGTTTTGAGTTAGTCTTCATAGTTTTCTTTATTTTGGCCTGTCTCAGGTTACTACTGACATAGCTTTGAATAATGGAGTGCTAGAGCACTCTCCCACCATACAATCTATATGGGTCTATGGGATTTGTGTCTAGACTCCTTTTAATATATGTTGTGCAAAGGAGGGTCCCTAGAAAGTTCAAGATGTATCTATAAACTGATGCCCTAGGCAAGCTATCAGTGTTTGGTTAGGGTTCAGTGTGCTGTTGCAAAGTAGATGGAGTGATTGAGGGTGCTCAAAGCCTAGTTCAAATGATCTAGAGGGGAGGTCAGATGCATGATCAAATATATCCAATGTAGAGAGAGCTTGGGGGATTGTGGATACAAGGGAAAATACTAAACCCTCACTATTACAGACAATGAGTTACCAAACCCTCATTTATAGCCCCATTTTCAGCAGGCCATGTATGGACAGTATGGGAAAAGGAGACTGATAGAACCTTAAAGCCCTCCCAAAAGGGTATTCAAATCCATAATTAGTTGGATGCTTTGCTCATAGAAGTTTGGAGTTATTAGCAGAAAAAGGTCAATTAGGCCTACTAAACCTAGTAGCCTTTTTAGGCCAGACAACAGACAAAACTTTTTAGAAGGGACAGAGAGGTTCCTAGAATAGTGAACTTTATCATATTCTCGGTGTCATAGACTGAATGGAGAAAGGAGGAGTTTGAAACTTCTTAGAAGGGAACTAGGATAGCACCCTTAAGGCTAGGAGATTAGCCTCTTTGATTCTAGGAGGGCCTAGGAAAAAGTTATAGCAAGGTCTATGTAACATCAAGTACCCTAGTTTGCATTATTAGATGATCTTGTTAAATTTGTGTTCATTTCATACAAAGATATATGTAAAGGAAAAACAAATTTTGCATCTAAAGATTACATGTATATATATGAAAAATAACTTGTATATACTATACAAGGAAAATAACTTTCAGAAGAAAATGCAAGAGTACAGGCATACATAAGAGGATGAACATAAATAATAAGGGTGCCAGACATTGTCTGAAGTGATGAATTTTTGACCTGGGTATGAATCTAGTATACCTCTATGTGATCTAGAACCTACAAAGAAAAGAGAGATGGGGGTTAGATAAAAAATATCTAAGCAATGAATGACATCCTATTACTAATCCTCATCTACAATTATGCATGTGCATAGTCAAGCCATACACTTCTGAAAGAAAAACCATGCTACATGACATGTGCACTCAAAAGAATGTTGCAGAGAGTAAATTGCTGCATTTATGTCTGCATGAACACCTAGTGAGTCACTATTGTGATTTCAAGTAAAGATCATAACATCAAAACAAGGATGGCAGCCCCAAGGAGGCCCCATTGCATGCAGTGAGTAAGCTACATCAAAACAAAGAGGTACACAAATTTGCATCATCTATACTGATGTCCCTATTTGATTGGACGGTGCTCTATTTGTTATATTGAAGCTATCAAAATAGAATGGCAGTGGTGATTCAATGCATCTATAGCCTCAACAACATGGCGACATCGATCCAATAACAGAAAATACATTACAAATGTCAAGCTCACAGTCTCAATGAAATAAATAGTGTATAAAACAATATATGGTGCATAACAACAACAAGCATGCAATGACAACAATAACATTGCATGATGCCCGAGATCAAATTCAAAATAGTAAGTGTATTAATGTATGATCTAATAGCAGAAACCTTATTGACCATTACCTTTCACTCCTCCATCATTATAGAAGAGATAACTACCTACAACTATATTTCATAATTCCTCCTTTGAAGTATATATATATCAAGTATAATTATGATTTTACATCATATATTTTTTCTTAATAAAATCTTATTAAAAAACATAAAACTAACCCAAAATACTTTATCTTAATAAAATAATATATTTAGTCTTAATAAAATCTTATAGAACAACATATATTATGTGAAGTTTTTAATCTCTCTTTATTTTTTTTGCTAGGGCATCATGCATTGTTTATGTTATTATGAACTCACTATTTGAGCACCTCATGTCCCTATTTGATTGGTTGGTGCTCAAACAGTGAGCTCATAAACAATGCATGATGCCCTACCTTGCAGCCCGCGAACCATCAAGACATTTCCTCATGAAATGATCATAAACAGGGAGTACCACATAGTGAATATCAATAACAAAACAAATAAAGAGAGATCAAACACTTCACACAATGCCTTGAAGGTAATAGCAATGATGACCTAGCTCTCAAATCTTGCAGGTCATCAAGCATTCCAAATGAAAAGATGTAAACAATACCAGTATTAAATGGTGAGCTCATGAACAATGTATGATGCCCTAGCTTATAGCCCATGAGCCATCAAGACATTTCCTCATGAAATGATCATAAACGGGGAGTACCACATAGCTAGTGAATATCAATAGCAAAACACATAAAGAGAGATCAAACACTTCAGACAATATATATTGTTTTATAAGATTTTATTGAGACTAAATATATTGTTTTATTAAGATTTTATTAAGACAAAGTATTTTGGTTAGTTTTATGTTGTTTTATAAGATATTTATTAAGACTAAATATATGATGCAAACTCAATATAAAAAATAGAGCACTAGCCAATCAAATAGGGACATGAGTTGCTCAAATAGTGAGCTCATAAATAATACATGATGCCCTAGCTTGTAGCCTGTGAGCCATCAATACATTTCCTCATGAAATGATCATAAACAGAGACTACCACATAGTGAATATCAACAATCAAATAAATAAAGAGAGATCAGACACTTCACACAAACACTTCACACTTCACATCATCCATACACTTCTAAAACAAACTATGCTACAGAACATGGGTGTGTGTTAATGTGATTCAAAAGCTATTATGGAAGATTGTTTTATTATTGAGATAATGATATCTTAATTCTACAAGAATAAATGTTTTGAGAAATATTTGAATTTAATTTTGACAATAACATGAGGACTGGATATATTTCAAGCTTTATTGAGACTTCATACCATGCACTATTCGTAGATTATGTTCAATGCATTATTTACGCTTGTATTGGTGGAAAAACTCTTGCAACGCACAAAAGAGATTGCATTCAACCATGTTGTTTACATGACACAT
This sequence comes from Chamaecyparis obtusa, assembly GCA_027943335.1. Lineage (NCBI taxonomy): Eukaryota > Viridiplantae > Streptophyta > Pinopsida > Cupressales > Cupressaceae > Chamaecyparis > Chamaecyparis obtusa. The sequence goes on from BSBK01003479.1 coordinate 710,244, forward strand.
GTAGTTTACCTCCAACCTAAATCAACATTGCGTACAAATCTATGAATGGTGCGTGGTACGAAGCTTTGCTCAAGCTTGAAAATGATAAGCATTATGATGTTGAAGTATGGTGTGGTAAGCACAAGTATAGTTTCTTGTAAGTTTCTATTGGTATAGTTTCTTTTTTTTTCAATAGTTGCAGAATCCAGCTTCTCCTATACTTACACGTATGTATACATTTTGGGCTAGGTTTTAATGTCATGTAAATTTGAGTGAAATGGTAATAATATTTAAGAGCAACAAGTATGGCATTTTAAACAAGTATGAATATACTGTTAATATGATTTAGAAAAATAGAGAGGGGGGGTGAATCAATTGTTCTCAGGTCCTGATGTATAAGACAAACTTAAAAAATTTACTTCAAATCAGATCAAGCAACCAAAATAAACTTGGTCATCACTGATTCAATAATAGAAACATATAACATTCTAGTCCACTACCCAGCTGTAATTCAACTTGCAAAACACAGAAATGTTCAAACCAAAACATTCACACAAGTATTAACACCAGTATTTATAGTGGAAATCCAATGTGGGAAAAACCACTTTGTAACATGCTACTATTATTTTCACTCTTCTGAAGTGAGCTTGGTTAAAAGCCAACCCTGTCAAAGGTTACAATACACACTGTCAGGTGTGACCCGATTAAAGGATTTCAATCACCCTGTTAAAAGTGAGCCTTGTCAAAGGACTTACATACACTCCATTAGAATGCAACCTTGTTCAAAGGATTTAACATATGACTATTAGGTCAACCTCTATTAAAAGGATTTTGACTGTTACAATGGTTAAAAAGTAGCAACAGTATTGATCTGAAAAACATACAACTCATTTTGCAAATAGCAGATCCAATTCCATACACAAATGCTAATTTACTAACTATAATCCTTTTCCATCTCCATATCTGATATGCTCGGTATTCTCCTCAAGAAATCACCACTCTTCACCTTCAACCTTCTCTTCTTATACAGTCAATAAAACTTATCTTCTAGCATTCCGGTTTCACCAATGCATCAACCTTACATATCCAATGCTTAGGTTCTCTTAATATTCTCCTCAATTAGGTTAACTCATCTTTTGTCGCTCAATCTTATCCGTAGTTCTTAGGGTTAGGTCAGATTCATTGAATCTACCTGCTTTATGTTCTTCGACTCCTTTTCTAGAAACATCTCAAATCTCATAATAAAACTTTTTACAGTGCATTTAATTCTTTCAGACAATCAATAAATAAAGTCAACACATTTTACATAATCCAATAATTCAACAATGTCAGCTCCAAAATTAAATTCTTTTCAAATATAAAAATGCTGATGCTCGGTCAATACTATGATCATCCACTCGGTCTTCATGTAGAAAGCTCAGTCATTACTAAAACTGTTTCCTTGGCATACACTATCTCCCTTGATAATTTACTGATGTTTGGTCAACACTAGATTTTTGCTCAGCATACACTAACTCGGTCGACACTAACATTACTTGGCTTAAACATGATTTATCCATTTTTGCTCGGTTAAGTCTAGCAATTTAGTCTTCAATCTTACTAAGATAAACAATACATTATCTCATCATTGTGCAGCATAGTCAAGTACACTTTGTAGTATCAAGATAACAAAACCTTTCCTTAGGTGCTATTGTTACCAACCTTGCCCTAATCCTTCACAACAATACAAGTAGATATAGTACTTTTCTAAGTAGCAACATTCTTACCAGTTAAGGTTTTGACATCAATGAAAATACAATAATTGTTTCAATTGTAGTTTTCAACAATCTCCCTCTTTGGCATTGATGGCAACACCATATGATATCACATGAATAACACATAGATTACCAACCAATCCAAAGAAAAACTTATCTGTCCATCAGAGAAAATTTGTAATATACTTAGCTTCATTTTGATTCAGAATTTGTAAATCTTACTTCTGTGACCATCCAAAAGTATCTGAATCTCCCTCTATCCTAATCTTTCATTTCAGTTCATCATCTCTACTCTTCAGTGTCATGTGTTATTATATCATCTCAATTCATCTCCCTCTTTGACAAAAATGCCAAAGCAGCAACATAAAACATACATCCAATAGATGTAGATAGTATCTGTGCAGCTTAGTGTTTCTCCCTCTGTCATCTTGCTTATGACTGATTCTTTGTCTTTGCTCATTTTCACAACTCTAGGCTAGTCCTAAAGTGTGATAATCTTCTGCATCAATTTGTCAAATATTTTTTTGTAGCATATTTGATGCAGTGCTCCTAGCTTGACTAGGTGGCCCCAGTTAGGGGAAGGACCCCTAATTGACTTCTTAGATACTCATGAGCTTCTCTTGGTAAAGCTTTAGTGAATATATTAGCTACTTGTTCCTTTGTATTCACATATTCTAGTCAAACTTCTTTGTTGTGTACCAATTCTCTTAAGTAGTGATACTTGATTGCTATGTGTTTGGTCTTAGTGTGCATCACTGGATTCTTAGAAATTGTCATGCCCAAAATTTGACCAACTAAAACACAACAACTTTTTTTTTTTACAAGGGTTCAATTCAATCTATAAGATATCTAATCCTATGGTGAGGGTTCATGGGATGGTTACATTAACAATTGAATTTCAACTAGATTTCGATAATGAACCAAATAGTGTTATTTAAAAAGCATTGCTATCTAGTCGTACAATGGACTGTAAGCTATACTACCACCCTCAACAAATACTAAGCACCTTCTAGTAACATGAGGTTACTTAAGGTTCATCGATTTGATAATCCATACTCCTACTAATCCAAGTCAGGTTGACTATATAATCCAAAACCAACTAAATTAATACTCTAGTGCTTATCATTTAGAATTTGAATGAAGTGGACTATAATATTAAATTGATTTATCCTTGAATAAGTCTAACACATTATACTTCGACTAATGAATATTAATGATCTCATTACTCTAATTAACCAATGACTAAATTAACTATTAGCTTAATAAGATGTTGCATTACTAGTTGAGTTCGAACTCGTAAACAATAAAACTATTAAATACACTGATACATTATTTTTTTTAAGTCTGAACAATAATGTCACTAGTTACTAATCAACTTCATTAATCACCCAAATATTTCAATATGGAAATCAAATCTTAGATGACACTAATTATTCTAACGTGCTTAATTTGAGCCTAATGTCAAACGTTATGTGGACATTAGCCACTAGGATCATATGTTAATGTGAAGTTACGTATCTAAATAATAGCTAGACAAGGTTATTATCTTGACAATTAATTACTTTTGTTGACATAGATTGACTGAGGTTTATCAATGATATAAGATATTCTATCTATATTATTCATGGGTTAATCTGTATTAATAAACCTTATATAAATTAGATTAAGGGAACCAAAACTATTTATTTGAATACAATTCCTTTATGCAACATAAGTTAACCATTTAACTTAGATCAATTATTCTACTAATTATAGTCAATTTAATTAATCACTAATATAATATAAACAACTAATAATTATAATTATCATCTGAGGGGGTTTATGTCAAAACTCAATTAAACCCTAATCTATCGATCCAATATTCTCATTAACTTACTAGTCTATCCATATTAATCCTTCAACTTCATACTAATAGTATGATAGAAATATATTAATGACCTTAAGTTAAATTATTAACTAAGATACTCAACTTATCAAATCTAAAAAAAATTCTCCTAAATAATAATTAATTTTATATGTAAAGAATATGTTAAATCAAATCCTATTACTAAATAGATTTAGTAACAATGAGTTTTAATCACAAAATAAAGTTAATAACAAATAAGTAATATTAACACTAAACCACTAATCTACTAATCATAAGAGTGTCATATTAACACCAAATCCACTAGCTAACAACTAAAATTATTAGGCACCAAATAAAACTAGCAACTAAAACTAAGATTATCAACTAATAAAAGAAAAATATGTCAAATCCCATACTAGTCCTAATCTCTTAACCTACTAATTAGACTAGATGAACCTATTAACTAATCTACACAACCTATCATACCATCACATCCCATCCCCTTATTATCCCTAGTTCTTAGGTGCCAAGTGGGGTGATGTGATAGCCCCACTTGCCTAAGTTTAAACTTGGAAGCCCTTTTTAACAAAAAAAGACCTGCGTACATTCCCAAGCTATGCTCCTCATTACGCACACAACCTCCAATAAACCCACGTGAAGATTCAACAACCCATGGAACTCCAAGAAAAGGTAATTTTTCATATAACATAGAAGATTCAACAACCCCAAATCTTATCTACTAAGCCATGCATTTTCGCAGGCTATCAAGTTGCCCAAGCATTAATATAACGTGAGGGGATGGAAAGGTTAGAGGTGGTGATGTGTTGGGTGGGGGAAGCTCAAGGAACATAGTGATTTGACCCCCCCCTTTTACTAAAGGGTTTGAAACTTTATTATTATTTTTATTTAAAATTTTACTTCCTTTCCTTTCTCATTAAATGCCATGTCAGACCATCAACTTCAACACATGGCAAGGGAGAGAGTTTTAAGTGGGGCCCACGTGCTATCAAGTGGGATAGGTGACATTAGTTTTTTTAAATTAACTTAGGTCTATATAGCTTACTGACCATATAGAATAACTTAGGAATTAGCTATCATTGTCTAGGTTATAGTGTATTTAAATTATATAAATTTTAATTAGAGAGCTTAATGAAATGGGAAAGGAATATTCTCTGTGGGAAAGAGAATTATTTCTTTCCTATACAAAATTGAAAGAGTATTTTGCTTTCTAAAAATTGGAAAATGCTATTTGGTCATAGTTCTATTTTTTTTCAGCTTCCTTGCTTATTATGAGGGGTCTAATAGTATAAATTTGATAGTTTCTTTATTGCATTGTATTGAGGAGTCTATAAATTAATTGTTAGTGTATTATACAAGAAAGATTATGGTTTGATTATTAGTTGTATGAGATTCTAATATGTTCATTTGTTCATAGTTTCATGCTTCAATTCAAGAGAATTAAATGAGATTTTGCTCAAATAGAGATTGGTTAATATGAATATGAAAGTTACAATATACATTAGAGAGTATACTAAGTTCATTAATCAACAAGGTATATAATCTCAAGAAATTATTTCATTATCTATTCTATCAACTTGGAAAGATCATATTTGAAATGAAAGAATAACTTCACTTTTGCAAGAAATAGAGTTACAATAGCATGAAAGTATTGATCTATCCTATTCATAATAGAAATCTCTTCAATTACAAATACATATACTACAAGAATGAGAAGTCTTCACATTTACAAACAAGACAATACAATTGGAAAGTATTACTTAATGAGAGTTCAAAGGAGATGACACAATTTCTCTCCACTACAACTTCACAATGACCCAAAGAAATGGGAATACATTACAACCTTCAACAAAGGAGATCAATCTTGTTACAAGAAAATTTACAATACAACAATAGGGTTGTCATCACACAACCACCTAAAATAAAGAAACCTCCAAGCTTTCTCCACAAGATCTAGACTTCAAAAATCTGCAAAAAAAATAACAAAGGATGGAACCATGGGAAGCTCACCTCCCATCCTAGGTCTCCAAGAGACCACCCCCGAGCTAGGAGAATCAATAACTAATGGGTGACAATCACACATCCACAAAACATGATTACAACAACAAGAACACCCTCCCAAGGCTTGCACAAATGGATTCAACATGAACCCATACAAGGGTGAAGGTGGATCTTCCATGTAAGAGAATGTCAAATACTATAATCAAATAACAAGCCTCTTCAAGGCTAGAATCACATACATTCTTCCAACAAATAATCAAATAACATGCATCTTCAAAGCTAGAATCACATACATTCTTCCAACAAATCTTCTCCTTATCTCCCCCCAAAATGAGATCAAGAAACATTGGCATACAAGGGCCCATACACCTTGCATTTCTTCTCTCTTCTCTCCATGAGAAGAGACTCTACACTACCATGGAGTCCAACTAACCCCTTCACCCATACATGGCCACTTCTTCCCTATCCAAGGGTGAGTAATGTCATTACACCCTTCACAAAAACTCTCATATTCAAAAACAAGATAAAAATCATAACAAGGATTCAAACCCAAAATCTCATTCCCATACAAATAACAACACAATCACATGAACATATGCAAGAGAAGATGAAAATACAAATCTACTTTCAACAAGGAATAGTAAAGACATTTCATGGTGATGAAAACCAACCTTGCCCATGTGTTATGGTAAATGAATGTTGAGAAGAACTCCCAATTCCTTTTCCCTTGCTTTCTCCAAAACCCTATTGTCTCTAAAAATAGAGAGTGGGTGAACACCCACTAAGTCTCTCTCATCCCACTAAAAAGGCCTCTAAAATGTACTCAACTATTAGCATTAATTGTGAAATGACACCAAATCCTTGGTCTTCCGTATTGTCTCCCCTCTTAATTATCTGATTGGAAGGAAGAGTGGGGGTTGGGTAAGGGTCAAAACTTCATCAAATTTCGTAGCTTTTGAGAAATAGGTTATAAAATAGGTCACCTAGGCCACTAGGGGGTTATGTACATGTTAAAAACCTTCATAACCCATACCCCTAACACTTAGGTGCTTAATTTATGCACACTATGACCCTTAGGACCTCTTTTGACCTCTAAAAGTGGCTAGAGAAGAAATTGAGATTTAAACAATTAAGTTGGTGGGAGTTACGAGTATCCCAACAAGGAACTAATTAGGTTCCTAAAAGTCAGTTAGGTTTAGGTTTAGATTGCCAACTTTAGTGAACATGTCGTTACATAAGCACATAACAAGTGTCAAGTGACACTGTAAAATGACATTACACCACATCGACATGTCACTAATCTCATAAAAAAATATCTGCACATACATACAATTTTACGGTTACGAATTAAATCACTATACAACAAGGTTTGAACCTCTTCATTAGGTTCAACCTTGGCTTTACAGTTTGCACAATGGTTGGTTACTAATTCTCTAACTAATTCCATGGTTCACTTATCTACACACTAAACTCGAGCATCAGTAGTCCAAGGTAATAAAATCACATTAAATATACTTATTCAATCATAATTAGCAACATAAGTCAATATACAAAATTTAATTCTAAATTACAATTTTCCATTCAATAATGTTTGAATCATAATAATTCCATAACATCATGACATATCATCCATGAAATTATCACATCTAATCATGATCGAGTCTTCCCATCAATTCACATAACTAACATGCATAATCAAAATTAACCACATATCCTCGGTTCTAATCCACATCACAATGTAATCCATATAATCATCATCATAAAACATAATATCTCGAGTCAGAGTGCATCAATGTATCAAATATAAAGTGTCAAAAGTGTGAACAAATCAATAATGCTATGATAGGTTGGGGTGAGACCTCACAAAAATATTGATAGCACTTGTGTTGTCACAGAAAATAACAACAGGTTCAGTGATTTCTTCTTTCATTCCTACCAACAATTGTTTTATCCATATCAGATTTGAACAGTTTACTGCAACAACAACATACTCGGCCTTGGCAGTAGATTGGGAAATGCAATTTTATTTCTTGCTTATCCAAGAAACTAATCTTTGTCCAAGAAAGAAAGCTCCACCACTTGTACTCTTTCTGTCATCTACTTTTCCTATCCAATCAACATCAGTATATACTCTTAGCTCAAATTTATCATTCTTCTTGTAATATAGCCCATAGTCATCAGTTCCTTTCAAGTATCTCATAATTCTTTTCACAGCCATCATGTGTGTTTCCTTAGGATTGGCAGAAAATCTTGCCACAATCCCAACGGCTAATGCAATATCTGGTCTACTATGTACAACATATTGTAATTTTCTAATCATGGATCTGTACAGAGTCTGGTTCACTTCTGCAGCATCATCATTCTTAGATAACTTTTGTCCAGTAACCATAGGAGTACTCACTGGTCTAGCATCTTCCATCCCAAAAGTTTTTAGTATTTCATTAACATACTTAGACTATGTAATGAAAATTCTTTTCTTCATCTGATATACTTGTAAACCAACAAATAATTTGATCTCACCAAACATGCTCATTTCAAATTCAGTTTGCATTTCATTTGAAAATCTCTTACACAAATCTTCTTGTTCACCAAAAATAATGTCATCAACAAAAAATTTTGCTAACAAGATACCTTTTCCTTCTTCATCTTTCATGTACAGATTGCTTGTGTCATTTGTTCTTGAAAATTTAATCTGCATCAGATAGTTATGCAACCTCTCATACCATGCTCTAAGAGCTTGTTTCAATCCATATAATATTTTGTTCAGTTTCTATACTATGTGTCTTTTGTTTGGATCAATAAAACCTTCTAGTTGTTCTGTGTAAACTTCTTCTTCTAGTATACCATTTAAAAATGCACACTTGACATGCATTTGATATACCTTGAAATCTTTATAAGTAGCATATGCCAGTAGAGTTCTTACTCCTTCCAGTCTAGCTATAGGGGCAAATGTCTCCCCATAATCTATTCCTTCTTCTTGTGCATAACCTTTGCATACCAGCCTACCTTTGTATCTAGTGATTTCACCTTTTTCATTCATCTTATTTCGAAACACCCACTTTGTTCCTATAACATTCTTATTTTCAGGTCTTAGCACCAGAGTCCAAGTATCATTCTTCTCAATCTGGTCAATCTCTTCATTCATTGCTTGTATCTAGTCTTCATTTTCTAATGCCTCTCTAGTTGACTTGGGTTCAAACTCACACAGTAGATATGTTGGATCTTTGGTCTTACTTCTAGTCTAAATTTTAGTATTTCTGTCTCTAATTATTTGTTCAGGCTTGTGATGTCTTCTTTCATATTTTTTCAAAATAGGTTCAGCTCTTTTGTCCTCTATTTCGTTAGTTTCCACAACAAGATTGTTAGATTCAGCTTCTGAATTCTTGGCAACCTCTTCCTGATAATCAACAGTAATATTTTGTAGCTCGGCATGTTCCTGTTCTCTCTTGGCACTATTTTCTTGATGCTTGGCAGCATTTGTCTGTCACTCGGCATTGCTTACCTGAGACTCAACATCAGGTGAAAGTTTATTACTTGCCTCTTCTATTTTTTCAATATACACAAAAGATCTGTAATCTTCTGGTTCTCTTTTGCTATCAGCTTCATTTCTTTCTGCATACTTATCAATTTTTACATTCACACTTTTTACAAATTTGTTAGTGTTAGAGTTCAAATACTTATAAGTTTTACTTTTTGTGGAATACCCTAGGAATATGTCTTCTTCACTTTTAGCATCAAATTTTCCATTCCTAGTGTCTTTTAATATATAACACTTACTTCCAAAGATTCTAAAGTATTTAACACTTAGTGCATGTCCATGCCATAATTAATAAGGTGTCAAATTTATACCTTTCCTAATTTGTACTCGGTTAAGAGTGTAGATAGAAGTGCTAATAGCTTTTTTCTAGTATTTTTGTGCCACATTCTTTTCAATCATCAATGTCCTTGCACAATCCAAGACATATTTGTTTTTTCTTTTTGCTATACCATTTTGTGGAGGAGTTCTAGGTGTAGACATTTATCTTTTAATTCCTCTTTCATTGCAAAATAGATTGAATTCATTTGATGTAAATTCTTCACCTCGGTCAGATCTAAGACATTTCAGGTTCCTACCTGTCTCCTTCTCAACTTTAGCTAAATACCGCTTAAAATATTGAAAAGCTTCAAATTTTTCTTTTAGAAACATTACATGCATCATCCTGGTATGATCATCAACAAACAAGATAAAGTATCTAGCACCACAATAACTTTTTACACCCGTAGGTCCACAAAGGTTAGTATGAACCAAATCTAAAATATTTTCAGAAGTAAAGGATTTGCTCTTGAAACTTGAATTTGTCATTTTTCTTAATTGACATTCCTTGCACATCACATTCTTATGTTTCTTCAATCTAGGTAGACCTCTTACTTTCTTTTTCTTACTTATCTCTACCAGATTGTCAAAGTTAACATGACATAGCCTCTTATGCCATAACTAAATATCATCAAGTTGTGCAATCATACATGTTTCTTCAGATAGGTCAAGATAGAACAAATTACCTCTAGTCGGTTCTCCACTTCCAATCAATTCACCGGTAACATCAAATATTTTAGCTTTCTTGTGATGAAATTCTTCTCTGTAACCAGTTCTGTTTAGTTGAGCAACACTTAACAAGTTATAATTAAGACCTTCAACCTAATAAGTATTTTCACAAGATATCTTATCAGTTAATTTAATCAAACCTTTTCCTCTAACAGGACATGCTGCATCATTACCAAATGTTACACTTTTACCTCTATAATGATGTAAAGTTTCAAACTTATCTTTGTCACTAGTCATGTGATGTGAACAAACACTATCAATAATCCATTTATAATTCTTGTTCACATAGGAGATCAATGTAGTTTTCTCATCCTCATTAGATTCATCTTTCATTGCAACATAGACTACCTCAATTTCAAAATCATCACTATCAGTGTCAATTCCTTCTTTAGCAATGTAACAAGATTTCTTACCTTTTCCTTTGTAGTCTTTGTTCCTTCGGTAGCTTTTGTCATTTCTTCTATCTTTGTGTTTTCTTCTTCCTTCATCATCTTTATCCTTCCTGTCAGGACATCTAGCAGCTATATGACCAACTTTATTACATGCAAAACATATAATAAGGAGTTTACCTTTATAGTTTCCTTTTCCTCTTCTCAGTCTTCTAGCCATAAGAGCTTCTAGATCTTCAAGTTCTTCATTAGAAGTGTCACTTTCACTTTCACTTTCACTGGTGCATCTTTCTTTTTCTTTCTTAGGATTGTTCAGAACTAATTGTGACTTGAAAGCAGATTCAATATTACCAATACTACCAACAGTGAAATTATCATAATTAGAGAGTTCAAAAGTAGTCAGCTTGCCAATCAAACCTCCCAAAGTAAGCACATTTGCAGAATTACATCTAGATTCCTAAATAGCTGAGATCTTAATAGCATATATAGGACGTAGAGTTCTTAGCACTTTTCCAATTATAGTTTCATCATCAATAGTTCCATTTTCTCCTCTGATAGCATTTACAACTTCTTTTATTATACTAGAATATTGTGCAATATTTTCACCTTCTATCATTCTAATTTCATCAAACTTACCTCTGAGACTCTCGGCCTTAGCTTTCAGCACATAAAAGTCACCACCATAGATCTTTGCAAGAGTGTCCCACATCTCCTTAGCAGTTGAGTAGTCCTTAATGTCCTCAAATTCTAGATAACTTAAGGTAGATGCAATCTCTAGCATTGCCCAATTATGTTCTTGCTTAGCTCTCATTTCTTCGATAGTCAAAGGTGCAACAGGTGAGACATATGCATTCTCAATGTAGTACTTTGCAGAATCACCAATACCTACCAAATACAGCTTCATCAAGCTTTTCCATGCAGGGAAGTTTTCCTTGTTCATCTTTGGTACCTCCTTCTTATACATCCTGATCATTTGCTTCAAGTCCCTTTAAACTTGATTTCTGTAAACACCAATAAGTAACACAACTCTAATACCAATTGTTAATATGATTTAGAACAACAGAGAGGGGGGGGGTGAATCAGTTGTTCTCAGGTCCTGATGTATAAGACAAACTTAAAAACTCTACTTCAAATCAGATCAAGCAACCAAAATAAACTCGGTCATCACTGATTCAATAATAGAAACATATAACATTGTAGTCCACTACCCAGCTGTAATTCAACTTGCAAAACACAGAAATGTTCAAACCAAAATATTCACACAAGTATTAACACTAGGATTTATAGTGGAAACCCAATGTGGGAAAAACCACTTTGTAACATGCTACTATTATTTTCACTCTTCTAAAGTGAGCTCGGTTAAAAGCCAACCCTGTCAAAGGTTACAATACACACTGTCAGGTGTGACCCGGTTAAAGGATTTCAATCACCCTGTTAAAAGTGAGCCTTGTCAAAGGACTTACATACACTCCATTAGAATGCAACCTTGTTCAAAATATTTAACATATGACTGTTAGGTCAACTTCTATTAAAAGGATTTTGACTATTACAATGGTTAGAAAGTAGCAGCAGTATTGATCTAAAAAATATACAACTTGCTTTGCAACTATCAGATCTAATTCTATACACAAATGTTGATTTACTGACTATAATCCTTTGCCATCTCCATCTCTGATCTACTTGGTATTCTCCTCAAGCAATCACCACTCTTCACCTTCAGTCTTCTCTTCTTATACAGTCAATAAAGCTTATCTTCCAGCATTTCGATTTCACCCTTAATCTTATTTGTAGATCTTAGGGTTAGGTCAGATTCATTGAATCTACTCACTTTATGTTCTTCGGCTCCTTTTCTAGAAACATGTCAAATCTCATAATAAAATATTTTACAGTGCATTTAATGCTTTTAGACAATCAATAAATAAAGTCAACACATTTTACATAATCTAAGAATTCAACAATGTCGGCTCCAAAATTAAATTCTCTTCAAATATAAAAATGTTGATGCTCGGTCAATACTATGATCATCCACTCAGTCTTCATGTAGAAATCTCGGTCATTACTAAAATTGTTTCCTCGGCATACACTGTCTCCCTTGACAATTTACTGATGTTTGATCGACACTAAATTTTTTCTTAGCATATACTAACTCGGTTGACACTAACATTACTCAGCTTAAACATAATTTATCCTTTTTTGCTCGGTTAAGCCTAGCAGTTTAGTCTTCAATCTTACTAAGATAAATAATACATTGTCTCATCATTATGCAACATAGTCAAGTACACTTTGTCATATCAAGATAACTCAACCTTTCCTTAGGTGCTATTGTTACCAATCTTTCCCCAATCCTTCACAACAATACAAGTAGATATAGTACTTTCCTAAGTAGCAACAGTCTTACCAGTTAAGATTTTGATATCAATGACAATACAACAATTGTTTCAATTGCAGTTTCCAATATATACATTATATAACAAGAGTGATATATTTTAATGGAAACACTTAATGAGAAGGATGTCTATATAATAGGAGGATTGATATATTTTAATGGCAGTGGACATATAAATTGTAGTGAAATTATGTAATTTATTATTGTAAGTGGACATAAAAATTACAATGAAACTTTGTAATTTAGATATTATAGTGTAAGTAGCAGGATGATTGTAAGTGGACATAGAAATTGTAGTGAAACTCTGTAATTTATTATGGATCAGTGTTGTATATCCATAGTCAATGTCTATTTAAACTTTAGGATGATACTTATATGATGGCTTAAGTAAATTGTTCTTACTTTGAGACTAGTACACCATGTGATTAGAGGATGGTTGTTATAATAGTAACTATGTGTCTATGGGATAATTTTATATTTTGTATTAAATGATGATAGATACATATGGGTTTCTTCTTTTTGCAGCAGTTTATATTCTGATACTTATATCTTGAATTGTCAAATGACCAATGAGTGATAATTTCAAAAGTGTATCATAGTTAAAGGCATGTGAATTCATATTCTAGTTAATCTGAATGCCACTGTGTAATGTTTTTACTTACGATATTAATCTTAATATATCCCTATGAAGATATCCCTATGTGTGTGAAAATTGTACCTAGCTGTAGAACACAACACTTTAGTAAAACATTAGAGGTTAGCAGAAATCAAAATCTTGCAAGTAATAGAAACTAAACTAACCAAGCGATTTACTACCTTCTAGTAGGTGCAAGTATATATTCTCAGATTAGACCGAGATCAGTGACCTTGACAACACCTAAATGAAGGATTTGAATGTAGAATTTAGATATGAAACGTATGCAGATTAATCTATATTTTTAGTTTTTCTATGCAATAAGATGATATGAAGAACTGATATGCAAACTTAAGCAAAGAATGATACAAATTGATATGAAAACTATGCTATGATATTAAATGATCTCACAAATTGATCCAATGCAAAAGCTTGATACTTCGTGGTTGCAATTCATCAACGATTCGATAGCCTAAAAAGAGATGATTTGTGAAGAGCTGAGCCTTGTATTTATAGAAATCCAGGGCTTTGGGAGAGATTGAGTTAAAGCTATAAATCACTCCTTGACAAACTCAGTTTGATTTTTGAGTTATCAAGAAATCAGAAACAGTAAACTCATAAAATCATGCAAAAGGGGGAAAATCAGCTTTTTGATTCCAAATCAGAATTAGATAACAAATTGAATTGATTTTTTGATTTAAAGTTGAACTGACTCTTCCAAATGTGCATTGATAATTATGAATTAATTAATTAATTAATTAAGTGATTTATCCTCAACTTAATTGATTTTTGAATTAAATAATTAATTTGGGGATTAATCAATTATTTAATCAAATTTTATCAAAAACTATATCATTAAATATTGACAACTGATATTAATTAATTAAATGAGAATTTAATAAATTAATTTAAAGACATTTGATTTATTGTCAAAATAAAATAATACAATTTATGAATAAATATAATTAAATTCAATCAAATAATTAAGTGGCAGAATTAAATCTAATTAATTAAATATTCAAAATATTCAATTAATCAAACTTTAGGATAAAGTGGATTTATCGCCAAATAATCATTAATTTAAAGATAATTAGATAATTTAGGAATATTTCTAAGAATATTCCTTAATGCAGGTTTCAAGATAATCAATTATGATTTCGATGATGTTTAGATGTGCCTTAGTTTAGGACTTTTATGTCGATTTCATTCGATTTGTTGATATGGGAGATTAATGAACCTATAGCCCATTTTTGGGCTATTATATTTTTCCCCTCTTTGAATTACTGTGCGAAGCGCAGTGGTTCAAAGATAGTCTGTGTTTGATATAGAACCTGATAGTGGGATTGATATAAAAGATTTAACCGATTTCGAGATTTGAAACCAATTGAGAGATTTGAAGATGTTAGGTTGAAGATGACCAAAGATGATGTTCACTGTAGCAAAGATGAACCAATGATTATGAAAAGGTGTTACAATGCCTGATTCCAAACCTTATGATTGCGAAGAAGTGAGTGATCGATTCTAGACCTATTGTCCAAGAGAATCACATTGGTATCACATCTGATATGAACCCTTCAGTTACGAAGAACCAAGGTAATAACACTAATGAACTGATGGTTACGAAAAGCTGATACAGTTTACAAGATAGTTTTAAGGATACCAAATTGATATAGATGTTGATGAATCTAATATGCCCCAAGCGATGATAGATTTGCCCCAAGCGATGA
The DNA here is from genome assembly GCA_027943335.1 of Chamaecyparis obtusa. Classification (NCBI taxonomy): domain Eukaryota; kingdom Viridiplantae; phylum Streptophyta; class Pinopsida; order Cupressales; family Cupressaceae; genus Chamaecyparis; species Chamaecyparis obtusa. Next base: position 725,560 of record BSBK01003479.1, read on the forward strand.
GGACTTGTGATGAATCAACAATTAGACGTGGTTGTTATCTTGAATACTAAGGAAAGATTTGATTATAGATTTAGATTTACAAACTTGAATGATGTGCAATACCATGCCCCCTTCGGGATTAAAATTGAAATCTGACAAGAAAAGTTAGCATGAAATAGTTTAGAAGCATGTTGATTGATGTGAGAAGTGGTTATTCACATTTGAGAATGTGTTCTGCATTGTTTTAGAGGTTCTGGAGACCAAGTTTGACTAGGTTTGACCATGATTTGAGCATGGTTGACCAAGTTGAAATTTTGATAGTTTGATGTAAGATAATCACTTAAGTTGAATACTGAATTTCTACGAAGATTGAAGGTCGATTGTGCAAGCAGTAGACGGTCCTGGGTCCAAAATTTTTAAATAGTGATTTTGACATATTAAATGATCTTAGATTTCAATTTTGATCTCGAAAATGGATTCAAAACGTCGAAATTAGCCAGGGGTGCAATTTTCGTGAAAAATAGAGCACTTTTGAAAATTAGGTCAAAGGCTATATAAAGGCCAGAAGGGTCATTTTCAATTCATTTCAAACATTTGACTTTAGAAATCTTATGGAGCCCTATGAGTGAGAAAATGGCACAGATGAAGGTACCTATGAGTTCGCACAGATTTGAGCACAGCCGGCGACATCAAAGACCTCATCAATATGGACATCCGGTAGGTGGACCTCTGTACTTTGCTAAAATTTTAATTTTTCTATGTTTTATAGCATTTTTAGCACGTTTTTGAATTTTCAATTTTCGCATGCATGGAAACTCGTACGACTCTCCAGCGATACTCGTACGACTTTCCAAACCTAGGTAGATTGTCGTGTCGTTACTGCCCAAGACTCGTATGAGAGGGACCCATGAGTCGTATGACATTTCATTGGGTCCCTCATAACTCGTATGATGAAGTACCAAATTTCGTATTACTATGGTTTGTCATATGGCATTCTATGGAAACTCGTACGAGTTTTCACACTAGTCTAGAATGTCGTATGAAAAACAGCGAGCTAAAAACACAGTTTTAGGTCCAATTTTTAAATTTTTCGTTCTCATAGCCTGATTGTGGACCTTTCAACCTACCTTCTAAAGTGAAAAAATGTTCAATTTTTTGCACCTGTAATCTATTTTGTGTCCAATTTACTGATAGGCTTTCATATTCTGGTACTTTTTTAGGTCATATACCTAGATGTACATGTTTGTATCTCTCACCCAGCGACATAGAGACTTTGTGTATCTCTTCCTAACCCCATGAGGGTTCACCTTGTAGCTTGTGGCTTTGAGTATTTGATCCAGTTACCCGAGATTAGGGTAAACCATGGTTTATTGACAACGTTGATTGAGAGGTTTCACTCTGAGACCCAGACCTTTCATTTACCTACTGGGGAGATCACTGTTGGTCTCGAGGATGTGTACCACATATTACGCATCCCTTTCCATTCAGACAGATGTCCCAAGTACATGAGTTCTGGGAACTCAGGACTTTTAGCTTTTAGGCATCTCTTCAGAGATGAGACTTAGATGACAGGGTCGATCTCATGGGAGACTTTAGTGCAGAGGTATGGACAGACACAGCGGCTGGAGTGTATCATAGCTGACATGATTGAGGGTATTATCATGTCTAACCATCAGCAGAATGATCTTCTAATAGGATGGGCACCGATGGTGGCACGATTGATGGTGACTCCTTCCGAGTTAGTCTAGGGTCAGTGCCTACTAGTACATATGTTCTCTGAGATGCACGAGGTCGTGTATTAGGAGAGAAAGACTTTTGCAGCAGGTGCTCTAGTTTTGCAGATCTAGGTGTGGGAGCACATCCCCATTTTGAGACCTATATGTCAGTCACAATGATAGCCACAGGAGCCTGTGATTTATATTTATGCGAGATATGTGACATAGGTTAGGATGGGTGATGCAGGAGCATCCTGGGTGTAAGAGCAATCTTGCATCACCCAAAAATATTTTTGGTTTTGTTTTCAATAAGGGCTATCTTGTGTAGCCCTGCTATTTATGGAAACTTGCTATTTTTAGTAAGTTGGTCATACGATCTCGGATTGTTCTGATTTCACATGTGGAGGTTCATCTCAGTCATATCATCCTTCCAATAAAGTTTCATTGACAGATCAAGTCTAGCTTTGTAGATATTGAAGATTTTCAGTATTGGCAGCAGGGTACAGAAACTTTGAACTCAGTTTTGAAGGCTTTAGAGGCCCCGAATGAGGTCAAGAATTTGGGTGATGGGCACTTGCATGAGTCAAGCCTGTAGAGCATTTTGTGGCCTTTCCGGAATGGGGTCATAATAGTCAATCGGGTCAACTGGCGATGACTTATGGTCTTTGGAAGTTGGGTCACCTGAAATAGTAGAAAATGATTTTCCTTCAAAATTTCTATTTGGGTTTCAAAAGTTATTTTGAGCCAACTTTGATGTAATAAATTGTAAAATAAAATAATTCTAAGTTTGGTTGGCCCTATGGGCTAAATTTCTGGAACCTTCTCGGGTGGTGGAAATTGCCTATATAAAGAAGGCCCGTAATGTTGTCTAGGGCAGTTCGGGGTAGATCTGGTTAATAATTCGAGGCTTTGTCCTATAGAATATTGGAAGGGAATGTCCATGTGGCTTTGCATATTGTAATTCTGAAAGTTTGTAATTCCACATTTGTGGAGATAATAAGAAGCCAATTTTCTGTTCTTGCATATTGTCATTGTTTCTCTATTTCTGTTATGTGTTTGTGGTATTAAGGGGAGCACCCTTCATCAAGTGGTATCAGAGCAGGAGTTCCTGAGTGTGTAAAAACACTACCAAGTGTGAGGCAATTTGCACCAAGACCGTGGTTAGGGTTTCAACGCGCATAGTGAAAATGCCTCCACGAAGAGAACATGGCAAAAGAGATGGTGATGTGACACCTGAGGTTAGAGAGCTGCAGAGACAAGTGTGAGCATTGCAAGAAGAGATTCGCAGATGAATGAATCTTAACGTCAGAGATGAAAGCGAGGATGAAGTCGAAGAAGAATATCAAGAAGGAGAAGTCAAAATTGTGAACCAGGAGGAAGAAAGACTTTTTTGAGCCATTTCCAAGATGGGGAAAAGACCTAAGATTGAGGTTCCTACATTTTCTAGAAATCTTAACCTAGAAGAATTGATCGACTAGATCAATGAATGTGAGGAATATTTTGAGTATGAAGATGTTGAGGATCCTGATAGGGTCAAATTTACGAAGGCTAGATTGAAAGGTCATGCAAAGATCTGGTGGTAAGAGATTTAGTTGGAGTGAAATGGAAGAGGAAAAGATAAAATCACAAGATGGGATTAGATGGTGGATAAATTGAAGTGACAGTTCATTCCTGTTGATTATGAGCTTGACCTACTGAAGAAAATGCAAAGTTTGAAGCAAGCAGGAAGATTTGTTCAAGAGTATACAGAGGAGTTCTATCGACTCCTCATTAGAGAAGGCCATGTAGAAGCTGATAAGGAGAAATTTTCCCGATACCTTAATGGGTTAAGGCCAAGCATTCAGGAGGAGTTGAATCTGGTTTGAATGAATAGTATTGAAGAGGCATACCAGTTTGCCCTAAAAGTAGAGGAAAAGCTGAACAAGAAGTTTGAAAGAAGACAAAATGGAAGAGGTCACGGTGGAAGATCTAGTGGACAGTCATATGGTGGCCGAAATGAAGATTCGAAAAAGAAGGATGAGGCCAATAGTCATCAAAATCAGAGAGGAAATAATTCTAATTGTTTCCAAGATCAGAACAATAGAGATCAGAGAGGAAGAGGAAGAGGACAAGGTTCAGGAAGAGGAGGCTTCCATGGAACATATTTTCATTATGGAGAAGAAGGTCATAGGGCATTTGAATGTCCTCAATGCTAAGGAAGAATAGATAGGAGGAATGAAGGAAAGGCCAGAGTTGCACATGTAGATGAAGATGCCATATCATCAAATTCTAAAGATGCTGAAAGAGGAGAAATGCTGATTAACAGAAGAGTCCTGCTGATTGGTAAGAATGAACCTGAACAAAGTAGGAGCCTCTTTCACACTAGATGCAAGTGTGAGGGTAAATGTTGTGATGTAATTATTGATAGTGGAAGCACTGACAATTTGGTGTCAGAAGAGATGGTGAAAAAGTTCAAGCTCAAAAGATAGAAACACCCACATCCATATTGGATTGCTTGGGTATAGGATGACCACAAGGTCATGGTCAATGAACAGTGCCTAGTAAAGTTCAAGATTGGCGGGTACCATGATGAGGTACTATGTGATATCATACCTATGGATGTATGTCACATGTTGTTGGGTAGGCCATGGTAGTTTAACAGATGTGCTATACACGATGGTCATGCGAATATCTTTTCCCTAACAAAGGATGGAGTGCGACATAAGCTAAAGCCATTGAAGGAGACCAAAGAAAAGGTATGTTGTAATGCAAGAATAACTTTTGTTGATGGAAGAGAATTCCTAGATGGTATGAGGCATGAGCATGCGTGTTTTTCTTTAATTCCAAAAGCTGGTAAAGAGGAAGTAGAGGATGTACTTGTAGAGGTTGCAAATTTGTTGAATGAGTTTCAGGATATTGTATCTAATAATGTACCTGATGGATTACCACCAGTAATGAAGATCAGTCATCAGATGGATTTGATTCCAGGAGCCAGTTTTCCAAACAAGGTAGCACACAGAATGACACCAGTAAAAAGTGAAGAGTTGAATAGACAAGTACATGAGTTGTTATAGAAGGGATTGATTCGGGAGAGCCTAAGTCCATATAATGTACCAGCAGTAGTAGCACCAAAGAAGAATGGAGAATAGAGGATGTGTACGGATTCCAGAGTAATAAATAAGATCACAATCAAGTATAGGTTTCCATTGCCACGAATGGATGATATTATGGATTGTTTGAGTGGACCTGTGTATTTCTCAAAGATAGATCTGAAGAGTGGATATCACCAGATTTGGATCAGAGAAGGAGATGAATAGAAGACTACCTTCAAGATAAAGGAAGGACTATATGAGTGGTTAGTCATGCTTTTTGGGCTAACCAATGCACCGAGCACTTTCATGCGGCTCATGAATGAGGTTCTAAAAGAATTTCTGGGTAATTTTGTCATTGTGTACCTAGATGATATTTTGATCTTTAGTAAGACATTGGAAGAGCATATGATGCATATTCGTATGGTGTTTGAGAAGTTAAGAGATGAGAAATTGTTGATTAATTTGAAGAAGTGCAGTTTTGTGAAGAAAGAGTTAGTGTATTTGGAATTTGTAGTTTCAGAAGAAGGTCTAAAAATGGACCTAGAGAAGGTACATGCTATTCTTGAATGGCCTACTCCAAGGAGTTCTACTGAGGTAAGATCTTTTCATGGTTTGGCTAGCTTTTACAGAAAGTTTATCAGAAATTTTAGTAGTATTTGTGGACCCTTGACTGAAACAATGAGAGGGGATAGAAAAGAGTTTAAGTGGACTAATAGGGTAGAAAAGAGTTTTCAATTGTTGAAACAAAAAGTTACAGAACAACCCATTTTAGCACTTTCAGATTTTAATAAGGTGTTTCAAATAGATTGTGATGCTAGTGGTACTACAATAGGAGCTGTTATGAGCCAAGAAGGTAAACCTATTGCTTATTTCAATGAGAAGTTAAATGATGCAAAGAGAAAGTATTCTATTTATGATCAAAAATTTTATGCTATAGTTCAGGCATTAAAGAAGTGGAGACATTATCTGCTTCCTAAGGAGTTTGTTTTGTATACTAATCATCAAGCTTTGCAATATTTGAATAGTCAAGGAAAGTTGAATTAGAGGCATTTGAAATGGGTTGAGTTTTTGCAGAGTTATACATTTGTTTTGAAACACAGGAGTGGAAAGTCTAACAAGGTTGCAGATGCTCTTAGCAAAAGGCAACTATTGCTGATAGAAATGAAAATTGAAGTGGTTGGGTTCAAGGAACTCAAGAATTTGTATCCAGAGGATCCTGATTTTGGTGAAGCTTGGAAAGCTTGTATAGATCCTGTTACTCTAGACAGGACAAAATGGCTGGATTTCCTCATCCAGGATAGTATGCTATTTAGAGGGAGTTAGTTGTGCATTCTATAAGTTCTATGAGGGAGAATCTCATCAAAGAGAAGCATAGTGGAGGATTGGCTAGACATTTTGGTTATGATAAAACTCTTGCTTTGGTTAGTGAGAATTATTATTGGCCACAGTTACAGCAAGATGTGAAGAAGTTTGTACAGAGTTGCAAAGTATGTCAGATGGCGAAAGGAGTGAAGCAGAATACAGGGTTGTATCATCCATTACCTATACTAGAGAAGCCTTGGGAGGATATCAGTATGGACTTTATTCTTGGTTTACTGAGGACTCAGTGGGGACATGATTCAATCTTTGTGGTGGTTGATAGATTTTTGAAGATGGCACATTTCAATCCCTGCAAGAAGACTAGTGATGTTGTTCATATAGCAAAATTGTTTTTCAGCAAAGTGGTGAGACTACATGGTTTACCAAAGACCATAGTTTCAGATTGAGACACTAAGTTTGTTGGATATTTCTAGCATACATTGTGGAAAAATTTGAAGATATATTTGAAGTTCAGTTTATCACATCATCCACAGACTGATGGATAGACAGAGGTGGTGAATAGAAGTTTGGGAAATTTGCTGAGATGTTTGGTTGGAGATAAGCCAACAAGATAGGATTTGATTTTACCACAGGTAGAATTTGCATACAATAATTTTGTCAATAGGAGCACTGGTAAATCACCCTTAAAGATTGTATATGGAAGTATTCCAAGAAATGCATCTGAATTGAGAAAGATAGATAAAGGAGAAATAAGTAGTGCTGAAGCTGATGATTTTGCAGAACATTTGAAGAACATCCATGGGGAGGTGAGGAAGCACATTACCAAGATGAATGCATAGTATAAGACTAAGGTAGATGAGAAAATGAGGCATAAGGAATTTTAGGTTGGGGATGAAGTCATGGTTCATTTGCGGAAGGAGCGGTTTCTAGTTGGTACATATAACAAGCTGAAAATGAAGAAGTTTGGACCATGTAAGATACTGAAGAAGCATGATTCTGGAAATGCATATGAGGTAGAATTTTCTAGTGAGTTGAATATTTCACTAGTGTTTAACATTTCAGATTTGATAAATTATCATGAAGGAGGTGTTGAAGATGAGATCACAATGGCACAGTGGAGTATTCCAGCAAGTAGTTCAGATACCAAGGAGATTGAAGACATACTGGACAGTTGTGTTGGTAGAAGCACAAGGAACAGGACATATGAAGAATATCTGGTCAAGTGGAAAGGATGACCTATTGAAGATTCATCATGGCTGACAATGAAGGAGGTTAACCATCTTAGTTTTCCTTTGCACACCTAAGTCATGACAAGGTCACTTCTCAAATTACCTCAGGTGTTTGATGTAGGAGCATCCTAGGTGTAAGAGCAATTTTGCATCACCCAAAAATATTTTTGGTTTTATTTTCAATAAGGGTTATCTTGTGTAGGGTTGTTATTTATGGAAACTTTCTATTTTTAGTAAGTTGGTCATACGATCTTGGAATGTTCTAATTTCACATGTGGAGGTTCATCTCAGTCATATCAGCCTGCCAGTAAATTTTCATTGACAGATCAAGTCTAGCTTTGTAGATATTGAAGATTTTCAGTATTGGCAGTAGGGTACAGAAACTTTGAACTTAGTTTTGAAGGCTATAGAGGCCCCGAATGAGGTCAAGAATTTGGGTGACAGGCACTTGTGCCAGTCAAGCCTGTAGAGCGCTTCGTGGCCTTTTCAAAATGGGGTCATAATAGCCAATCAAGTCAACTGGCGATGACTTATGGTCTTCAAAAGTTGGGTAACCTAAAATAGCAGAAAATGATTTTCCTTCAAAATTTATGTTTAGGTTTCAAAAGTTATTTTGAGCTAACTTTGATGTAATAAATTGTAAAATAAAATAATTCTAAGTTTGGTCAGCCCTATGGGCTAAATTTTTGGAACCTTCCCGGGCGGTGGAAATTACCTATATAAAGAAGGTCCGTAATGTTGTCTAGGGAAGTTTAGGGTAGGTCTGGGTAATAATTCAAGGCTTTGTCCTACAAAATATTGTAAGGAAATGCCCATGTGGCTTTGCATATTGTAATTCTAAAAGTTTGTAATTCCACATTTGTGGAGATAATAAGAAGCCAATTTTTTGTTCTTGCATATTGTTGTTGTTTCTCTATTTATGTTATGTGTTTGTGGTATTAAAGGGAGCACCCTTCATCAATGGGTCACACAGAGTACTGGAGGTGATGCCTCAATGATATGACATTTTTTCAATGGAGACCCTATGTAGGTATTGAGCCATGGCCTACTTCTAGGGAGCAGTTTAGCTATTTTATGCATAACCAAATTTTGATTGGGAGGTCCACCTCTACCTTAGAGAGGTTTTTGATTACTAAGGTCTAGCGGTAGTATGGCCGTATACAGGATGTCCCTTCAGATTATGCCACCTATGCTAGGATTGCTTGAGAGCTAGGATTAGGGTGGACTTAGAGGCTCTCCTATGCTCTATGTTCATAGGAGTACAACGCTATAGCAGGTAGAGATTGGGAGTACATACTAGATGTACTCGATGCTGGAGTTACAGATGGGTTCATTGCATGACTGGCCAATCATCCCATACTAACATTTTTAGATCTTACTGAGCTAATACCTTCCATGGAGGAGGCCATGGATGTCATAGGTGCACCTATGAGACATGGTGCTAGGCCACAGGTATAGGTTGTTCAGCCGACACCTCTGAGACCTAGGGTGATGGCTTCACCTCATGGACTAGCAAGGAAGACCAGGACCCCTCATCGTACTACTTCCATAGTAGATAGACCTATAGGTACATAGAGGCAGAGTAGGGGAGAGGGTGGTACCTTGGGTAGTGTAGGTGGTTTAGCAAAGGATATTCTAGCAGCTGAGCAGGTTGTGGGCAGTGAGGGCCCTGATCCTCTACCAGGAGACATAGGTTTTGACTTAGGTGCAAAGATTAGGCATTGTAAGGCATAGAGAGTGGATACCATAGAGTAGGTACCCATGGATACAGATATACCAATAGTAGAGGCTAATCCTATAGTTCCCCTTACAGCACAAGAGACTATTAGGTGGCTCAAAGTTTAGGTCTGGGACCTAAAGGTACATAGCTCTCGATGGGAGGAGTGATTTTTAGAGTCAAATAGACAGCGGATAGAGCTGCACAGATTGCAGATAGAGGTGACACACTAGACCTCCCAAGAAGCTTATTATGTATCAGCTTATTATGCTATTGTACCTACTATACAGAGGGTTCCCACTTACTCACAGTATATGCAGGCATCAGAGGGAGCTAGAGCACCCCGAGCAGAGACAGTACCTCAGGCACCACCTCCTCCTCCACCAGATGTAGAGGATCAGGCTGAGAGATGATTCACATTTCACTCTGATATGTTTTGTTCATTTTGATCATTGATACTCTATTATGACTCTGATAGCTCACCATGAGCTCATTCTTTTGTATACTGTGTCAGTAGTGCACCCCTGACTAGTTTGATATTTTTTTGATATATGATATATGAGATCGAGATATTTTAGTTGTGACATCATTTGTACTTGTCTTGTCTTTTATTTATGATGATATCATGTGATGTCTATGCTATGAGTAGTGTAGAATAAATGTATGGATAAATGCAATGCAATGATTTCTTTTCATATGTATGGATGTTATGCAAATGTTTTTTGATTATGGAAAGAGATGTATGTATGGATTTATATGATTATGAAAATGGATGAATTGTAATGCAACTGATGATTATGATATGTAAATGCAATGATACACATGATATGTTTTGCAAGTATTGATGAAGACAAGTACTCAGTCTTATGTCAAAAGAATGTTTAACCCAGGAGGTAACTGCTTGTGATTCAGTGAAGAGACCTTCATGTTAGGTTCAACTCTTGTTTAAATTGGATTAGGCAAGTTTAAAAAATTGTTAAAACTTTAAAGTTTGTTTAGCCATTTGTGAGATCATGCAAACATGAAAATGCAACCTAAGACCTAGGACCTATTCACTGATCATATGTCAGTCATTTTCATCATTGAATTTTTAGGTAACTGGATAAATCAATACAATGTCCACTAGTTAGGAAACCACAGACATATGAATATCAATTTGTATGTGCAGAAATCAATATGACCCCCACTGGTTAGGCAACCATGGACATATGAATATTGATTTTATTTTTGGAATGTCAGATTAGATATAAGCACCAAGGCATAAAATGCCAGGATGACCTGAATATCATATCCATTTTGATATAGCAATTTGCATAAGCATCATAACATAAATGTCACAATGACCTAAATACGCCTTGTGTTACAAACACATCAAACAGTCAAGAGATCATTCTAAATCTAGTGTGAATTACCCGTAGTGACCCTTTATCATTCACATCCTTAGGCAAGATCACATTTCATAGTAGGAGAAAGAACTTACTCAAAAAGACAATATTTAGATCAAACTTTTTTGAATTTTCTAGGTATCAATGGTTGAGGTACGCATGCCCATCCAATTCGAGATAGAGCCTCTTACAGTCGGACACCATATCAATCCAAAATTTCCAAAGTTGTTAGATTTTCACATACAAGTAGAAGACAAAGAAAAGATTATACCCCCAATCATCACTCTCTAAATCCTATAAAGGACATCAACGAAGAGCAAAAATCTCAATGCGAATCAGTAAGCATACAAGGAGATAAAATCATGAAGCACAGATTGTTTTTAGTTTCTGTTTGATTGCATTGTTGTGGATGTAAAATCCTTTTTGGAGAGGAGACAAACTGACTAACTTAGATATAGCTTCAAAGGACTCTGACTGGATATGACTTGTCTAAGATGTACTGGAGGCCATAGGATATGACTTTGATTGCCCCCAAGTTTGAACATTGATAGGATACAGATGCTTGAGCTGATTGGTGTACAAATCGACTTATTGAAACAAGGATATGTACAAACTAAAGCAAGACTGAAAGCTGGGAAAGACCAAGATTGCACTGATAGATGGAGTGTTTTGAAACAAGTGGCACCCATTTGCTGAGCTTTCACCATCTTGGTAGAGATTCTATTTTTGCTACCAAGGTGCCTATCTCTAGGTTTTCACCAAGGCACTTTTTCTTTTTCTCACTTTTTTTGTATCTTTCATTTTTTCAAATTTTTTTGATATTTTTGGAATTTTTCATTTTTTTTGTGAATCATCAAGGTGCCTATTTGCTAGGTTTTCACCAAGATGTTAATTTTTTTAGGACTTTTTTAAAATTTTAAGATTTTTTTAGGACATTTTCACAAGCTAAATGTCTTAGGCATAGAATTACTTTAGATGAAGAACATTGATTGGTTCTTGGAGCTATTCTCCTTCAGTCATTGAGATTTGGTAGGCTCCAAAGCCAAAAGTTGTAGTGATAACAAAGGGACCCAACCAATTGGGTTCAAACTTCCCCTTGCATTCTCTATGGGATTGATTTTTGGGATTTCTCTCAAGACTAGATCACCAATTTGAAATTATAGATGTCTGACCTTCTTGTTATAACCTCTAGACATTCTTTTATGGTATACTCTAAGATGATCATACGTTGCTTGTCGACGCTCATCTAGTATTTCAAGTTCTTGTAACCTGGACACTCTATAGTCTTCATCAGTTACAAGTTCGTGCATTCTAATTCTTAGTGATGGGATTTCAACCTCAATAGGTAGTACCACTTCAGACCCATAAACTAAAGCAAAAGGTGTTTCCCCAATAGGTGTTTTGATGTTTGTTCTATAGGCCCAAAGAGCTATATTGATCATTAGATGCCAGTCTCACCCTGTCTTGTTCACTATTCTGTGTAAGATCTTCAAGAGATTTTTATTGGAAGCTTTTGCTTGTCCATTTCCTTGGAGATAGTAGATAGATGACCAATGTTGAGTTATCTTGAATTTGGCACATAGATCATCTAGGTCCTTGTTTTTGAATTGTCCCCCATTATCTATGATTATAGAATGTGAGATTCCATACTTGCATATGATATAGTTCAAGATGAACATTAATATTTGTTTCCCCGTTGCTTGTGTCAAAGGAATTGCTTCTACCCATTTAGTGAAGTAATTTGCAGCTATGATTATATGGGTGTGTCCATTTGAAGAGTGTGGATGAATGACTCCAATGAGGTTGAATGCCCACTACTGAAAAGGCCATTGTGTGGTAAAGGGAATGAGATCCCTTCCCAGTGCATGTATCAAGTTTCAATGGATTTGACATTTTTGATAGTTCTTTGTGTACTTGATAGCCTCTTTTTCCATTTCAGGCCAATAATACCCAACCCTAATAAGCTTTCAAGCTAGTGTTAAACCATTCGAGTGTGAGCCACATATCCCATTGTGTACTTTTTCTAATGCACGCTGAGACTTGTTTTTTTCTAAACATCTAAGAAGAGTACCATCTAGACCTCACTTGTACAGATCATTACCAATGATATTATACCAAGACACATTTCAGATTAGGTTTCATTTTTCATAATGGCTAAAGGACTCAGGGATGATTTGGTCTCAGAGATAGGAAAATAAAGTTTTGTATCGGGAAGATTTAGGACCTATAATGGTACAAATCATTTGGGTGTTTGGGCATTCATATGCGGGGTATGACAAGGCTTCCACCAGGAACTCATAGCAAAGCTCATGTTCTAGCTATTGTAGTAAAGTAGATAGCATTACCATTGCATCGGCAACCTTATTCTCTGTTCTAGGAATTTTCTCAAATGTGATAGATATGAAATATTTCTTTAAATCATCTACCATTCTTTTATAGGGAATGAGCTCCTCATCTTTAGTTTGGTACACATCATTGACCTGATGAATAACAAGTTGTGAGTCTCCATGGATGTGTAGTTCTGTTACTCTCCACTCCATTGCTAGTTTCATTCCATTAAGAAGAGCTTCGTACTCAGCAATGTTGTTGGTACATGGGAACTTTAACCTAAAATCTTTTGGTATAGAATACCCTTGAGGTGTGATAAACAAGATGCCTGCTCCAGATCCATTTTGTGTGTAGGAGCCATCAAAGAATAATTTCCATTCTTTAGAAGAAAGATGCATGATAGAGGAATCTAGGAATTCCATTTGCATTGGTGCATCATCACACAATGGTGCTTTAGCCAATTGATCAGCAATTACTTGACCTTTGATAGCTTTTCTTTCAACATATTCAATGTCGAATTCACTTAAGAGCATGACCCATTTAGCCAAGTGACCTATTAGGGAAGCCTTGCTTAGTAAGTACTTGAGTGGATCAATCTTGGCTACCAAGTGTGTGGTATGAGCTAGCATGTAAAGTCTCAGTTTCTATGATGCAAAGATCATAGCTAGACAAGATTTCTCAATTATTGAATATTTTTTCTCATAAGCCACTAGTGTTCAACTGATATAGTAAATAGATCTTTCTTTCTTATCATCATCGTGCTGAGCTAGAAATTCCCCCAGTGATGTATCATTAGTGGAGACATATAGGATCAATGGCCTTCCATGAATAGGAGGCATCAAGATTGGAGGATTTTCCAAGTATTGCTTGATATGGTTAAAATTATTTTCACAATCTTCACTCCATGCAAATGTCACACCTTTGTACGGAGTTTTTGTAAAAGGTTGAGATATATCAGCCAGTTGATATATGAAGCATTGGATAGATTGGACTCTTCCTTGTAGAGTTCACATCTGACTGATTATTTTTGGAGGTTGCATTTCCATGATGGCCTTGACCTTTGAAGGATCAACCTCAATTCCCTTCTTTGAAACAATGTATCCTAAGAGTTTTCTAGAAGTAACACCAAAAGCACATTTCTTAGGGTTGAGCCTCAGACTGAATTTCTCCATTCGATCTAGTATCAGGCTTAAGTCACTGAGATGAGTTGTTCTGATCATGGATTTAGCTAATGTATCATCAACATAGTCCTCCATGGTTTTATGCATCATATCATGGAAGATTGATGTCATTTCTCTTTGATATGTAGCACCAGCATTCTTGAGCCCGAAGGGCATGACATTCCAACAGAAGGTTCCCCATGCACATGTGAATGCAGTTTTCTCTTGATCCTTTGGAGCAATTTTGATTTGGTTATAACTTGAGAAACCGTCTATTAAGGAATACATCTCATAACCTACCGTCATGTCCACTATCATATCAATATTAGGTAGTGGAAAATCATCCTTTGGGAAAGCTCTATTCACATCTCTAAAGTTTGTGCACACTCTGATTGATTTGTTTGGTTTTGAAATAGGTCCAATATTAGAGATCCACTTAGCATAGTCGATGACTCAGATGAATTCGACTTTTAATAACTTCTCTAGCTCAACTTTGACTAGGAGTGCAACATGAGGATGCATTTTTCTCAATGTTTGCTTAACAGGTTTGACACCTGGAGTGATAGAAAGATGATGCATGATGAGGTCAGGGTCAAAACCTAGCATATCTGAGTATTTCCATGCAAAGTTGATCTTTTTCTCTATTAAGAATGCTGTGAATTTTTGTTTCTCTTCTACTGATAAGGATTGTGCTACATGGATTAGCTATGGCTCTTCTACTGTACCCAAATTGATAGGTTGAGTAGGCTCAACCATCACTAGAGATCTTTCCTATAGATGACTCGAAAGGACATCAAACATATCATCTTTAGGTGCCTCTGAGAGGTTTTCACCCTCATATACATCTTTTGTTTTTACTATTTTAGGTTCTGAGACTGCCACAAAGTGGTTTTCACCCTTAGAACTCTTGCTCTTTTTATTTTTGTTCTTTTGACTGAGATACTTGATGTCCGACTCCATCATGCTCACACTAGGTTCACTGATGGAAGTTTTCATGGGCTTAAGGGCCTTAAGATAGCAAGCTAAGGCATAGTCTGATTGGAAAGTATACATACCTTGGCTCAAATTTTGGGAATTCTGGTTGATTAGATCTAGATATCTGATAGTAAGTTTGGGAATAGATTCGCTAATCATGTTGACACCCATGGTATTAGTATCATTGGAAATGACCTGACATGTGACGTCTAAAGTGATACTATGACTCGAGATGTTTAGTTCATTAAAAGTGTCAATGACATTGTCTGATTCCACTTCATGGACAAATGGATTAGACTCATTATGTTCATTATTTTGCTCTAAACTTACTTCAGGTGTGGGTGCATAATGTAGAATGGAATCCATTGGTTTTTCTGTGATAAGCTCATCTTCATCAGGGATGGCTCCCCACTCATAGTCATTAGACTCATCTTCAAATGTTGGACTTCTAGGAAAATGAAGCACATGTGTGAAGTCTAGATGAATTCCCCAAAAAGGGTTTTCTTCAGACCTTGATTTGAATGCATACTCCTGAGAGTCTATATTAGAATCACTATCACCTAACTCTTGATCTATTTGATGAGCTTTGAGATCAGCTAGTTCTTGTGTTGCAACTGTCTCTTTTTTTGTAATAGGTTCTTGTGTGTCTACTACATTGATCCTTTTTATTGGATCATCTACTATGTCAAGAAGATCTTTGATTTCCCTAGGAAAACTTTCATGGGGGATGAGCTCTAAGCTGTCGAAATCACTGCCTGATGGTTCTATTTCTTCCTTCTTAAGAAGAGGTTCTCCTGGTGAAATTTGTTTGATGACATGGGAACCCTTACCTTTGAGGTAAAAAGATTTCTTCTTGTAGCCTAGGACAGTAGTATCCTTGTTTGTTCTTCCAGTATGTGGAATAGGCATTGTAAGACCTTTTCCTCTGATTCCTAAAGGTCCTTGACCTGGATATCCCATTTTGGCAATCAGTTTATCCCCTAGACCATATGATCTAGAGGGGATTTTGGATACTGTAGAATGACTAGCTTGAGAAATTTGAGATTCAGATTCATCTTTGTATAGCCATGCAAGCATAGCTTCATATTCTTTGAACTCTTGCTTAGATACTTTTTCTGCAACAAAATTTCCTTTATAAGCCTTAAGAGGTTCCTTTAGGTTTGGTTTAGACTATTTTATAGACTATCCATAAGACTTAGGTGATATAGGGAGAGAAGTCAAAGATAAGACTGGCTCCATAGTATATTCTCCCATACCATTTTCTTTGATATTGACCCCTTTTGCAATGTCTTCCATTTTGGATGTGTCATGCCCAACTTTTTTTTTCGGGCAAGAACACAACTACCATAGAATAAGTTTTTCTTTTAACAACTTGTTAATATGTAAGTTTTGAGTTTAAGTTAAACCCTTCTAATGTATTCAAACACTTTTTACAACATCAAACACAAAATTACAAAAAAAAAAATTTAAAATTGCATTACAAACAAGTACAGAAGTTATCAACATATATTTCTCATAAATCATTTTACACTCTCACTCAAATGAGATACATCATTAGATTACATTACAAAGTCAAATAAACTTTAAATACAACAAATAGTTTCTCTGCATATTTTCTATGAAACAAACTAGGAAAGACCTCATTACTCTTTTCTTCAAGAGGGCTGCAACACTTAGGATTCCTGCAACTAAAAGCTTATCTCTACTCAGCCAAAAACCTGCATATCAAAACCAGCAATCCATGGAATACTCTCCTCCCTTCCATATGGCATCATGAGACCTCGTAGGTCCTATCCAACCCCCGAGCAAGGGAAAGACAAGCCAATAGAAAACACCCATACATCCCTCAAATATTTCACACATCACATTACTTCATGAAACAATAACACATACGTCATTCTTGCCTTCACACAAGGATTTACAACAAAAAAACTTTCTTACATGGCCATTCACAAACAAGAATCTACTAAGACCCACTCAACAAGTAGGAAAATAAGAACTTCAAGCAAAAACAACCATGTTTCATCACTAGCTCACATAACATACACATTTATCACTACAACATAAGAGATTCAAAACACTTTGCACACACAATACTCTCATGAATGAACTCAAGGACTTACATAAAGCATAACAACAACTCACAACACACATCTACAACTGAAATACCTTCCTACCCAAATGAACTCATGAAATGCATAAAATCCATTAATGGAGGTTGAGGTGCACATACCTTCACCTGAAGTTATGGTAAATAGATGATGTGAGTCTTCCCTTTTCATCCCTTTTTCTTCTCTAACTTTCTCCAAGCTCCTAGATTGTCTCCAAAGTTGGAGAGTGGGTGATTGGGCAACACAATCCAAGTTTGCCACTAAAATAGGCTTCTCACACTCTCCCATGCCCTTGGGAGAGTTGTGAGCTTCCCATTGGGTGACCTACCCAAAACCTTACAACTTTCCTAAAGTGGAACTGCAAAAAGGTGAATGGGGAAGAGAGTTGGAATCTTTTTGACTCATGAAGTTTCACATGTGAGTTTGATTTTCGCCATTTGACAAAAGCCCACTTTTGGAGGGCTTCCCAAGGTGGCTCTAGGGTGTCCTATGGTTAAAAAGGACCCTTACCCATAGGTATAACCCATGGGCCTTCTTTTTTTCTATAAAACAACTCCCTAGGGGTCAATTTGACCCTTCAAAACCCATCCCAAAGGCAAAATTCGAAATTAAAGAGGATGTGACTGCTCATGTGTGCCCTGACCAAGGTAAAGGTGTGGGAAAGACAAATTGTACTAGGTTTAGATGGTGACATGCATTCACTCCATGAGGTCCATTGCCAACTCAAAATACAAACACAAGTGTCAATTGACACCACAACACATTCACAATTACACTTGGCACTTCTACTAAACAACTTAATAAACCATCTTAAATACATTCACATCCACATACTTTACAAAATAAATTATGTCACAGGGAGGTCTTGTATCTCTTTGGGACATGACCTTGGTGTCACAGAGATAATATACACATGATGGCTTGACTCCCCTTAAATTCCATGGTTTTATCCCTGCACACCCACACACTCAAGATAATATCAATAATTCCAAGAATGCATTATGTATATAATCCAAGTAAAGCACCATATAAACCCATTGTACATATACATAAATTACGTCTACATACCACATCACCTCATTCACATATTTAAATCCACATTTCTCCAAATACAAAATTGATCAATATATATATATATATAGTAAATTGAAAATATCTCCTAACCAGGTTTCATAACTCAATTCCTAATAGACCATATTCATTTATATTCTCTATTTCTAAAGCATATCACAATTCCATCTATTTAAATTACCTCAATTAATCTAGAACAAGTCCCATATATCAATATATGATTCAAGCTCTTCGTTCTTTATCATTTTATTTAGATCGTAACTATGAGCTAGCAAAACATAACCCAAGTAAAATGCAATACCAATGCACTAGGGCCCTTCATTGAATCATGTCAGAATGTATCATATTGTAATAACATTATCCTAATTTAACACATGGTACAAAATCAACAAGTTTAGATCCTAGATTACACAATGCTATCTTAAAACAAGACTGTCCTTAAACCATGTTGAACATTGATCCTAACAACATACTTACCACTACACCTAATATATAGTCGCCCCATAATACAATTTTTCCATGGATTCCTTCTATATTAATTTCTAGTATGTTTCACGAAGATGGTTAACTCAAGGTTATTTCTAATCCATCTCATATTTAATTGTTGATCCTATAAGGTCTTTTAATCTACAACCTCACTAATCACACTGGTTAATAGTCTGGACATGTCAACTCATAAGGTTTCTATGCTTCCTTAAGCTTAACTTAGTCTTGGTTATGCTAGTGAAATCAAATCATCAACACTATTGTTGTACAATTCATTATTTTGTATGAAGTGGTTTACATAATCACATTACAAGGATTCTCATCAAGGTAATATGTTCCAGCAGGGCTCAACAAGGCTAAAAGGCTAACGGTCTCCCATCCTTATCCACAAAAGTGTCTCACATAGAGGGAGAATGGTAGGGGCCAATTAAATTGCATAGCTCAATTCTACCACACAAAAAAAATTACTTTTATTTGAAGCCTTCCTAATTATAATTCAGATGGAATTTCCAAGCATCTTAGAGTAACATTAATTCTATCATGTAAACACAGGTATACACCTTCATGATCTGATACCACAATAGTTAACTAAAGGTAATATTACTTCAAAACTATGTCTTAAATTAACATATTCCATGAATTCATTTGAAAATGAAATCTATTCTAAATAAGTTGATGAACTACAGTCAAGATATCTAATAAACTCACATAAAATCTATGGAAAGTTTTGCAAGAAATAACAATAGTGCTTACCAGAGTGTTCTTACCAAGATGAGGGAAATGGAGGGGTCCTACAAGATGTAGATGCTTCTTTTGTTGACTTAATGGAAGATTCTCTGTTATTCAGAGTAAGTTTATCTACACTCTCTTTCAATGCATTGCAAGTAGTGGATACATCAGCTGGGATAGTGACTTCTACTCCGTCATAGGGAAATTTCAAGCATTAGTGAAATGTAGAAGGAATAGCTTTCATTTCGTGTATCCATGGCCTCCCTAGAAGAATGTTGTATGCTAGTGGTAGATCAAGAACTTGACACACAGTGTCTCAGATAATCAAATCTGCTCTGATAGGTAAGATAATGATGCCTTTGGAAGACCTTTCTTGTTCATCATAGGCTTTAATAGTGATTCTCTTTCTAGGATCAATAGCCATTTCTAAAAATCCCAGTTGCATGATCAAACTATAAGAACAAACATTTAGGCTAGCGCCCCCATCTATCAATACTCATTTGACTCTATGGTTCTGGATCAAGACTTCTATATGTAAGGGCTGGTTATGGGGGTGACTCAAGGAGTTTTCATCATCCTATGAGAAGGAGATATCTTGTGGAGATGTAAGATGTCCAACCATAGTCTAGAACCTGTCTAAATCAAGGTTGTCAGGAACGTTGGATCTGAGTAAAGCTTTGTTTAGGATGGCTCTATGAGCGGGAGATATGTGTAGCAACTCAAACATGGAGATTTTTGCATTTGTGTGTTGGAGTTGCTGAACAATGCTATAAGATGTAGGCCTCGTATCTTTGGGATTGGAAGTTTTAGAAGCCCCCTTCAGTTTAGAAGCAGAAGAAAGAATGAAGGGTTTCTTAGAAGTGGAATGAAGATTGAAGGGCTTCCTAGGGACATTTGATGAATTTGGGATTTGTCCATTCGGAGGTGCCTATGCTTGTGATCTTGTAATTGCATTAGTTGAAGAATGATCTCTGTCTCTTCACACAATTGTGATGACATTGCAATGCTCAAAGAGACAAGGTTCAACCATGTTGATAACAACATTATTTCTAGGGTAAGCATAATTGACTTTTGCCCCCATGTTAGGCTAAGAAGTCGAGACTCCTTGACCAATTTTTGGAAATGGTTATGTGAATGTTGTGTGATCATTATTACTTTGATGATGGTCGATTGTGATGTCTCCATTATCAATTTTATCTTGAATGGTATGCTTCAAGTGTAAGCAGTTGTTATTTTTATGACCCTTACTATGATGAAATTCATAGTATTCATTCTCTCTCCACCACCTTGGTTTAGGGTCAAGATAGTGTCAGATCTCAGGCAGAGATATGATATTGTCAGCCAAAAGAGTTTTCATAGCTGATTCTAGAGATTGTCCCAGAGGAGTAAAGTTTCATTTATTATCAGTGGACCAAGAGTTATATTCCGGCTTCTTTGGAGATGGTTCAGACACCTTTTGTTCTGAACCTTTTAGGGCTTTGGTACCCACAGTTAGATTGAAGGCTGGTGCCTTTGATGGGGTATGGATGATAACAACAATGCCATCCATGATGATGCCTTTATTTTTGTTCCAATTTTTGTTCTTATCCCTAGAACCAGATCCATATTCATGCATGTCTTTGTGAAGTGTGATGTCTCCTTTCTTCACAAGTACTTTTTCAATTTTGATCATGTTATCTACCATTTTGTCAAAAAATATATGATCTTGCATTTGCAAAGGGTATTTGAGTTCTGGGAAAAGATTATTGATGAAGATTTGTAGTTTTTCCATTTCTAGAATAGGCCAAGCATATAGAGAAAATTTATTTCTCCATCTTTTGAGGAATGTCAAGAAGGGTTCTCCTGGATATTGCTTTAGATTACATATATCGATCATGGTGACTGGATGTTGAATGTTATAAGAATACTGTTGATAGAACAGTTTGATCAATTCCTCAAAAGTTTTGATAGTAGAAGGAAATCTAGAGAACCAATGAATGGCTGCTCCTCCCAGAGATCGAGGAAAGAGACACATTAGGTATGTTGATTCGTGCATGAATTTCATAGATTGCATACAAAATTCTCTGACATGATCTTGAGGGTCAGAGTGTCCATCATACTTATTATATTTGGGTATTTCCACTCTTTTTGGGAATGGTGGCATGTACAAGTCTTTGGAAAATGGAAAAGGACATAGGGCTTCCATGGAGAACTCCTTGGGTTCCTTTTCTTTCTCAATTTGATTAAGTTTAACTTGCATGGCATGCATCTATTTTGTCATAACCATAATTGGATTTTCTTCCTCATGTGTAATGATATTTTCAACATTAAAGTTAGGAGGAATTTTAGCTCCTTGATGAGATAACTCTAAAAAGTACGCTTCCCTATCTTCCTTCAAGAAATGCCTCATCATTTTCTTGAATTCATCATCATTTTGATACCGTGCAATTTCTTCAGGTGTGGGTTCTTGATCAGCACTATATTGAGATTGCGCTCTTTGAGAGCCATGATTTGTCCCAACTTGAGACATGGTAGGAGTTTTCTGACTCCCTAGGATAGATCGGGGAGGAGTTTGTTGGTTACCTCTATGAGTCGATGGAGGAGATATGTAACTGGTCTTTAATCGATAATTGCCAAGACCATCATCTTCATAAAGACTAGAATTGTAAAGTTGCTCAAGAGTAGGACCCTAGAGAGAAGTCAAAGGTAAAATCTGAGATGTTTCCTTTGATTTCTTTTGTGAGGAAGATCTAGTTTCCACCATTAACCTTGGGTGAAGCAAAAGAATAGGATGGAGACAACTGAAGAATGATTTGATTCAAGAAGATTAGATGACGCAACCTTGTCAAGGTTTGATTGATTGAAGTTTAGATATGACTTAGATGAAGGAAATTGTGCCCTGGATGTATGGGTAGATGCCCAAAAGATAGCGGACATGAGTTTACAACACTTAGCCGTGATTGGAGATTGATTGAAGATTTGATAGTTATGACAAGGTTTTGACACAAGATGAAAAAGACTCAAATTGATTAAATAGAAGGCTGAATCAGATTCCAAAGGTCACTTTAGGAGAATGATTGAATTCTCAGTAGTTTGCTACTCTGTTCCTGACACAGTGACTTGTTTGACAGATCCTGGAAATAGGCTGAACAGTCTATGTTTCTGGCAATTTTGACAACTTTCTGGGCAATTTTTTAAAATTTTTGAAATGAGTTTCTGCAGGCTCGTACGATAGTGGGTATGATATGAAATGACAATTGCAAAACTCGCATGACATTTGATAGCAGGATTTGATCTTTTATGAATTAAATGGCAGACAAACTTGTATGACAGTATACAAGCTACCATATGATAGTTAGGGGGGAATGAAATGACTCTTGCACAAGACTCGTACAACTTTCTGACTTGGTGGGATGACTTTTGACTCCAGAAAGGAATTTCGCTTCAAATTTTGCAAATTTATGGTTTTCAATTTTAGATTATTTGCAAATTTTAATGTTCAAACTTGAAGTGTTTATCAGATTTTTTCATTTTCAATAACCAGATAGATAAGCAAGCACACAAAACAACAAGCAAGTGATTCCAAGCATGTTTGAAAATAATGAATAGGGGACAAAGCAACCCTGCACATGAATAATCAAGTGACTGATTTATGCTAATCCCCAGGAGTGCTAATTGTGTATGTTCTGAAAAGTTTTGCAATAATGCACATGTTCCTAGAAAATGAAAAGTTGGCCTCACTAAGCTTTGTAGTAATGGTTTGACTCTGCAACTTTTATGATCCAAGAGGGTGAAATCCAATCAGGAGCTGCTAGGGAGATCTGACAACCCAACAAGAGACCACACCTGTGGAGATTTCTTCCACAAGGACATTTATATAGCGGCTATTGCAACCATGGAGAAAATGGCTATTACCACTTGAGGTTCCATCCACATGGTTGACCCAATTAAGGGAATGTCCACTATGGTTAACCCTCTCTAAAGGTGACTCACAAAAGATACCACATAGAGACTGGTTCTAGATTCAAGGATTCGAGTTTCTGATACTACCCAAAAAGGGAGTAGAGCATAATCCTCTAGCCTTTTCACTTTTAACCAAAATAAAGCAGACAGATAAATCTGACATGCTAAGACCAAGATTATCTCACAAAGATTTATGACGTCAACCGCTCATGATCTATCAACCCCTCCAGAGAGAGAATGTATCAATCAAAAGTTGAAGACATGCAAATCTAGTAGAACGTGAGATGCACTCAACATCCTCCCTACCTACAAGGGTTCCTTCATTGAGAAGAGTTTCACTAGAAACCCACTCTCTCAAGAACCATGAATAGTGTTCATAGGGCCTAATTACTATGTGTAACAAAGATGCTAAAAAGCAAATCTATGTTCATTTTAATAGCCCAAAATGAAATCTATGATATGAAAGCAATAAATAGTCACACAAGCCAAATATGTGAGATGTTTGTTCTTAGTCCAAATTGAAATGTTATTAGATCACAGTAGAATACTTGAATTCCTCATGATGCGCTTAGTATATGCTTACCTATTTTCAGCAACTTGCACACTTTTCCCAATCCAAATCCACAAAAATCAATAAGAAACAAAAAATCTCAATTATTAATGTTAGCTATTAGTTCAAATCTAGAAATCAAATCTGAAAAAAAAAAACTTGCTAAAAAAGTGAAACGACAGTGAAAACTGGTACGAAAACTCATACGACAGTGGGTTACCTCCCATATGATAGTCCAGAAACTCATACGACACTAGGTGTAAGGTCATATGAGAAATGAACTTCCAAATGACTCTATTTTTCTGATGATGCGATCCTCAATATAATCAACTGTCGTACGATAGTGGGTATCTCCTGAAATGAGTTTTTGACAAAACTTGTACGAAAATCGTATGGACAGAAATTAAAAATCTTAGTTTTTGGAACAGAAGATGACAAGAAGAAGATAGAATGTGATAGAAATTGAATGGAAACCCATCTTAGGGCCTCGTGATGGGTGTCATAAATGTGTGTGTGAAAATTGTACCTAGCTGTAGAACACAACACTTTAGTAAAACATTAGAGGTTAGCAGAAATCAAAATCATGCAAGTAATAGAAACTAAACTAACCAGGTGATTTACTGCCTTCTAGTAGGTGCGAGTATATATTCTCATATTAGATCGAGATCAGTGACCTTGATGACACCTAAATGAAGGATTTGAATGTAGAATCTAGATATGAAACGTATGCAGATTAATCTATATTTTTAGTTTTTCTGTGCAATAAGATGATATGAAGAATTGATATGAATCTATGCTAACAATTATATGAAGAACTAATATGCAAACTTAAGCAAAGAATGATACAAATTGATATGCAAACTATGCTATGATATGAAATGATCTCACAAATTGATCCAATGCAAAAGCTTGATACTTCGTGGTTGCAATTCGTTAGCAATTCGATAGCCTAAAAAGAGATGATTTGTGAAGAGCTAAGCCTTGTATTTATAGAAATCAAGGGCTTTGGGAGAGATTGAGTTAAAGCCATAAATCACTCCTTGACAAACTCAGTTTGATTTTTGAGTTATCAAGAAATCAGAAACAGTTAACTCATAAAATCATGCAAAAGGGGGAAAATCAGCTTTTTTACTCCAAATTAGAATTAGATAACAAATTGAATTGATTTTCTGATTTTAAGTTGGACCTGACTCTTCCAAATGTGCATAGATAATTATGAATTAATTAATAAATAGATAAAGTGATTTATCCTCAACTTAACTGATTTTTTAATTAAATAATTAATTTGAGGATTAATCAATTATTTAATAAAATTTTATCAAAAACTATATCATTAAATATTGACAACTAATATTAATTAATTGAATGAGAATTTAATCAATTAATTGAAAGACATTTGATTTATTGTCAAAATAAAATAATACAATTTATGAATAAATATAATGAAATTCAATCAAATAATTAAGTGGCAGAATTAAATCTAATTAATTAAATATTCAAAATATTTAATTAATCAAACTTTAGGATAAAGTGGATTTATCACCAAATAATTATTAATTTAAAGATAATTAGATAATTTAGGAATATTTCTAAGAATATTCCTCGATGCAGGTTTCAAGATAATCAATTATGATTTCGATGATGTTTAGATGTGGCTTAGTTTAGGACTTTTATGTCAAATTCGTTCAATTTGTTGATATGGGAGATTAATAAACCTATAGCCCATTTTTGGGGTATTACAATCCCTATTTTATTATTGATGTCCTTATTTACATCTTTTCATCAAATGACCCAAAAATATCAAGAATGGTCCTATATGGTCACTAATAGCCAACTTTCAGAAGAATATGAATGAATGCAAACATACATAAGTGGATGAACATAAATAATGAAGGTACCAGACATTGTCTGAAGTAATGAAGTGTTGACCCCGGGTTCAATCCAGTATGCTCTTGTATGATCCAAAATCTGCAAGGAAGGAAAAGATGGGGTTAGATCCAAAGGATCTAAGCAATGCCTGGAACCATATTACTGATCCTCATCTACAATTATGCATGTGCATATTCAAGCCATACACAGACTCAACAACATGGTAGCATTGATCCAATAATAGAAAATACATTACAAATGCCAAGCTCATGGTCTCAATGAAATAAATAGTGTATAAAACAATATATGGTGTACAACAACAAGAAGCATGCAATGACAAACATAACATTACATGATGCCTGAGCTCAAATTCAAAATAGTAAGTGTATTAATGTATGTTTGCATGATGCCAAATATTAAACAGTGAGCTCAAGAACAATGCCATTATTAAATAGTGAGCTCATGAACAATGTATGATGCCCTAGCTTGTAGCCTGCAAGCCATCAAGACATTTCCTCATGAAACGATCATAAACAGGAAGTACCACATAGTGAATATCAACAAAAAAACAAATAAAGAGAGATTAAACACTTCACACAATGTATTGAAGGTAATAGAAATGATTCCCTAGCTCTCAAAGCTCACAGGTCATCAAGCATTCCAAATGAAAAGATGTAAACAATGTTAATATTAAACAGTGAGCTCATGAACAATGTATGATGCCCTAGCTTGTAGCCTATGAGCCATCAAGACATTTCCTCATGAAATGATCATAAGAGGGGAGTACCACATAGTGAATATCAAAAACAAAACAAATAAAGAGATATCAAACACTTCACACAATGCCTTGAAGGTAATAGAAGTGATGCCCTAGCTCTCAAAGCTCACGGGTCATCAGGCATTCCAAATGATAAGATGTAAACAATGCAAGAATTAAAAAATGAGTTCATAAATAATGTATGATGCCCTAGCTTGCAGCCTGCAAGCCATCAAGACATTTCCTCATGAAATGATCACAAACTGGGAGTACCACATAGTGAATATCAATAGTAAAACAAATAAAGAGAGATCAAACACTTTACACAATGCCTTGAAGGTAATAGAAATGATGCCCTATCTCTCAAAGCTCGCGGGTCATCGAGCATTCCAAATGCTAATTAAGATGTAAACAATACCACTATTAACAATGCTATGTAAACAATGCCACTGAAATTGAGTTAATGAGAAGACAAAGCTCGAATGCCTACCCCAAGTGCCAGTGCCCTCTTCCCAAATGGTGCCGGCCTCTTCACACACACCAAATTCAGATGCCCTCTTCGTGCCACACATAAATGCAGTGTCATCTTCATGGCAGCTCTTCAAATTCACAAATTACAAATGACACTTCCTTTTTTTCTTTTTTTTTGTTTATAACCAAATGGGTGTCACAATTATGACAATATCATCACTATTATGACACCGTCATTGGCACTTGCAAAAAAAAAAACACAAAAAACATACACAAATTGTAGTGGCATCACAAATTGGCATCAAAATTTGACCCCAAATGTTGTAGTGCATCCCCGCTGGGGTTTTTCCCTTAATAGGGTTTCCTTGAGAAAAAATCTTGGTGTCACTTATGCTCAATGATGTGATTTGGTTTTTCATTATGTTTTACATAATATTATACTTGGTATTAAGTTTAATAATATTTTTAACAACTGATTCACCCTCTCAGTTGTCTAAGACATTGTTATCCTAGCAATAAATACTTGTTTATCTAAAAAACAATTAGTAGGAGGCTTGTCTAGGTACATCATCACCCTAGGGTTTGACCTCAAGAATAGTTTCTAGTGGGTTATATAAAGCTCCTTCTTGAGGAGAACAAAAATTTTACTCCAAGGTGTCACTAGTGCCTTTCTACAAGATCCTTAACCCATTGAGACATGCTATCGAGAAGAATAGGGGAGACCCCTCAATCTTAGGCTCCTCCAAATGGGTTCACTATTTAGAGATCCCCCCTCTATGAAGCTTACCTTTTAGAATTTTTTAAGACCTTCAATAGTTATTCCAAGTGATTCATGACTACTAGGGAGGGGAAGTGATTGCATTCTATCTCTTTATACTAAGACATAGTCTACTTTGGACAAGGCCAACCCTCCAAAGTAAGAGGTGTATAGTGGTACATGACACTACATTCTCTAGTTATCCTTTGCATGGTAATATGACCCAAAGGTGATGATATTACAATTCTCATAAAGCATAGACATATGGAAGCCTTGTGAGTCCATTATAAATAATACACATGTTTGAATAGATAGGTTATTATCATGTTTGACATGTCTTTATTATGCAATACTAATGAAACCAATTGACCTTATACTTTAATAAAGTCAACAACCATCATGTTGTCATTGTTTGAATCTATCTTCTTGCCACAAACATAGATAAAATAATTAACTTTTCCAAGAAATGCATAATTGCCTTAGAAAATTTTTCTTCTATAATATTCTCCAATGCAATTATTTAGTAAAACTACATATTTGTTACATATTCTTATATAATTATCATATCTTCCTATGCATTTCCACACCTTCTTTCATAATTATCACGTCTTATGCAATCATCATTGATTTCTATGTAATTATCACATCTTGTTTCCCTATGTATGTATATTCTCCTAAAATGTAAGAACCTAACTTGTGCTCATTTTGGGACCATTGTGTTCCTAATTTAGTGTGTTTTCTATGGTAGGACCTCATATTTCACTTTAATACATACCTAACTCAAATATGGGTCCTTCCCCTTCTTCAATATTTCTTTAGATCAAGGTTGGATCTCTCTTCTATGCATGATTTCACATTTTCCATCCAATCCCATAGTTAATTTCCTCACCTAGGACTCATTCATTTGATTTCAAATTTTGGGATATGTCTTGACCCCATAGAAACATGTATTTTCTCCTCTTGTTTCTTTTCACCTTCCATGACATCCCCTGGAAATTTGAGCTTGTTTTACTTAAGACAAGTCGATTGGTCAACTTTTTCCTGGGGTACAAGTTGACTCTCAACTTGTCCTTGGGGTTTTGAGCCCATATTTGGCCTAGGTCCTGATGGTGGGGTTTTCCTCCAAGAGTTTGATTTGTGGCCGACCTGGATATAATTTGGATCCTAAATTGAGTATAAAAGGACATCCACTCCCCTCATTTGGAATCAATCATTTATATGCAAGATATCTATCATATACACACAAGAATTTAAGAAACCAAGTATTTAAGCAACCAAGTATTTAAGAAATCAAGTGCAAGGAGGCCATCAAGAACCATCAAGCATCCAAGTCTTCATTATTCTCATGAAATCAAGGTGTTCTCTTCCATAGATCTAGCTTCTTTCCCCCATTGGAGACCTAGAAAAAGAGTTTTCTATCAAGGAAAGTTATCCTCATTTATCTATCATGCTTTATTCTTCTCTTTCTTCCCCAATAAAACATTGTGGCGAGTTACAACATCTACTACATGAAGTTTCATCTTTCATAATTTTCTTTTGGGTTTTTTTGTTTTTCCCTATTTTTTTGTGTGTAGGTATAGGTTGTGGAGTTGAGATCTCAGATCTGATAAGTACTGTAACACCCCTCCAACCCTAACATGTTTGATATCCCTTTGGAAGTTAGGGGAATGTTTTAGAGACTTATATCCTTGGATAAGAGTAGGTTTCTACTTGAAGGTTGAATAACAAATTCATTCTTAACTGTAATACTTTTACTTTCATTTAGGTAGTGATAAATGTTTTCCAGTATATTCTTGTATGTGCACTCATCTCTTCTTATGAGTGCATGGGGTCTTGATGATATAGAGAAAACCAATATATTTATATGAGCTAACATTTATTAATGGTTATGATCTCTTGGATAAAATAAGACCAATATTGATACTTGGGTACTTAAACTTTAATTGATAAACAAATGTTATGGTTTCCAGTTCTCTTTAATGGTTTGATTATTTTATTATGATTATGATTGACATGAATATTTTTTTATGATTACATGAATGACCATGACTATCTCAATGAGACCAGGGTATTTTTAGTGGTGAAAATTCACCTTTTAGTGAATTCTAGGAATTTTTTTGCTAGAATTGGTGAATTGTGCATGGTACACAATGGCCCAAATCGCCCAATCTTAACATAGTAATGGGTAAATATTATTTTTAATTGCCATTAATATTTTCCATTTGATGTGGTTGACCAGTATATTCTCCTTTAACCAATCTGACATGGTTCTTGTAATGGTCTCTTATTTGCTAAGGGTTATTACTTATGAATTGAATATAAAAGCTAAAAATAGCCAAATGGTCTTTACATTGGTCCTATTTCACCAACCATTTATTAATTGGTATATTGACCATGACCTATTTCAAAAACCGTTTGTGAATTCTTACATTGTGCATTGAATAGGTCAACACATTTTTGCCAAAAGCCCAAGAATTTTAAAAAAATGGAAATTAGAATCATGGATTGATATAAATTCAAATCAGATTTGTTAGTATTTTCATATCCCATTAAATTTTTTTAGAGGGCCAGATTTAAAAATAACAATCTTGCAATAGTAAATAGAGGATTCAACATTTTAGAAATTTAGAGAAAGTAGGACCAAGGTAACCAATTATTTGTTCACACTTCACAGTATTACTATTAATTTTATGTCCTAGAATCCTAGTGACTAGTGAGAGGTCAAGATGTTAGAAAAGGGTGACTATCTTGAGTATCCTCGGGCTCCTGAAGGGATTGATATGTCAGGGGAGGTTGAGACTCAGACTTTATACTGTGCTCAAGATAGTGAAGGGATTGGAAAGCTAGATGAGGGTAAGACTCCTCAGGGAAGTGAAGGGTCTGGGAGGCCATCAAAACACCCAAAACTTAAAGATACTACCATAAAGGCTTTCTTTGGAGTTGGAAATGATTCTGATCCATCAAATTCTACAATTGCAAGTGCAAAATCCATTCACAGTAACTCACCAATACCACTACCACAAGCTGGGGTTGTCATTGAGTTAAATAAAAATGCATCAAATGAGGATAACAATGGTGGCATGATAGAAGATGTTATAAGGGATACGCAAAACTAGTTGGATGAAAATGCTAGCAATGAAGATAATAATGATGTTGGTAGGAAGAAAATAAAAAGGGAAGTAAAAATGGGGCGGGAGTGGGAAATGACAAGAAATTTTAAGGTTGATTGGGTAGCAAAGTACTAGTTCATTGAACTAGTCCTAAACAATGATGAACAACCAACAGAATGTAGGTGTAAGATTTTTCCCTGGAAAAATAAAAGAGAGAAGAAGTTGCAGCTAAAGCTTGACACTATAAATAAGCATATTGGTAAGGTTTATGAAAAACATACCATAGATGGACAAGAAATATTAGTACTAAGATGGAAATCAAAGGAAGAATGTCTTCATGTTAAGTATGTCATAGAATATAAAGAGCATACAAGAGAATGGTAGTAATTGCTAGTAGTGAACATCCAATCAAGGTTGTGTTTAAACATGTAGCCAATGAAGAAAACATGGCAAAGATCGTTCAGATGAGTGTTGTTTTTCATATTCTATCTAGAGGGCATCCTATGAGAGACTTATCAAAATATGGTAATTTATTATCCTTTTTTAGAGTTCCTCACTATCTTATGTCACATTGGTCAACAAACATTGGATGGGAAATGGTAAACTGTCTTTTTGAGGTGGAAAAGAAAAATTTATAGGAAAAAGTAAAACACTCTTGATTCATTTCATTATCCATAGGTGAAGTTACTACATAGATAACACTACTTGGGTATGTATGCATGTGTATATAGTAAAAGAACATGTCTGCCAAGATCATCTACTTGGTGTTTGTAAAATGAGGGGCAATTCAACAACAAAAAACTTATATTTGAGGTGAAGAATGCTTTGAATGAAGTTGTCGGTATGGATGATTTAACCATTGGAAAGAATTTAGTGTGTGTTGGAGCTGCATTAATGCAAGACCAAAGGAATGGTCTTTGTGAAAGATTAAAAACTAGTATTGCACCTTACATGCTTGGCATACATTGCATGGTCCATCAAATGAATTTAGACATATAAAATTGTAAGCAATTTTCCTAAAGTGTCAAAAGTTGAAGATCTAGTTCGCGAGCTATACTCTTACTTCTGCAGAAGTCCTAAACGTTTTGTAGAATTTAAGATTTTTTGAGAGGGAGTAACACCAAGAAACAAGCTTCTCAAGAATGTTGAGACTAGCTGGATCTCTTTGCATGGAATAGTTGAATGAGTTCTAACAGAATATCAATCCTTGATTAGACTAATATATGAGAAATGCCTCATAGTAGACAAAGCTCTTGATTTGTTGCATAAGTTAAGTGATATAGAGACTCCATTAACTTTAGCCAGTCTTCTCCCCATGCTGTATTTAATGAACAAACTTGTTAAGAAATCCCAAGAAAACACTATGTATATCCATAAGTATAGCAGTTTATGTAGAATGACATGCATTGTCTTGGATCATTTGTACTCAGATATGATAACACTTCAAAGCCCAAATTTTTTCAGGTGGAAAATAATTATACATTGGAATCATGTTGAGAATTTTTTACAATTTAATGTAAAAAATGATTTATGTGTATTTATGAAAGGATATGAAATACCAATGCACCAATCTAAGATGGGAAAGCACAACAGACTACTTCCAATTAAAAAGGCCGATTTTGATAGGATTGTTAAATTTGTTAGTGATAATTTGAAGTCAATTTCCTACCAACTTTCAACTAAGATTCATGAAAAATTCCCCCGGGAATAAATTCTTGAAGCCAAGGGTTCTGTGTTTCCTCATTTTTGGAAAAACGTCAGAGATAAACAAACCAATGCACATGTCTTTCATAAAAAATGATGAATTGGTCAGAGAGTTTTAAAAACATGCAAATTGCAATGGACAACCAAATGAAGGAATTTTAGATTTAGCTAATCTTAAAAAACAATGTAGACAGTTTGCATCATGTATGAAATTACAGTTGAAAAACTTGGAGAATCCATTTGAACCTGGTGCAATAACCATACTTTAGACAAGGATAGAGAAGAGTGAAGTATTGCATGATTCAATATCAAGATATTTCAAACTTGTTGATTTATGTCAAACAATGATATTGGGGTCAGTGGAAGATGAAAGAGTTTTTAGTGCATTGGGGTTTTTGAAATCAAAGATCAGAAACAAATTAGACAAAAATTTGGAAACTTGATTGAGGTTGTTTGTAACTCACTACAATGTTACAAAATTTCCTTGTGATAGGGCATTGGCAATTTGGAATTCCGTGCGTGAAAGATGAGGGATTTTGAACACTTCAAAACCTGGTGGTGCTACTACTATTGCTAGTTCTAAGACAAACCATGGATCTTGGTCCCAAACTCAGAATGAAGTTGAAGAATTTTTTGATTTTGAATACCCAACTCAGAATGAAGAGGAACCTCTTTCTACTAGTCAATTTCAGGAGTTGGATTCCATGTGGGATATAGAAGTGACAGACTACTCACTGAGTTGGTGAAGTGATTTAGCATTCGGTTAATAGGTATTTATACATTGTATACTGTACTTGTTAGACTTGAATATTGACAATTTGACTCATATTACAAGTATTGTTCATGATTTTTATAATTTGAATTTTGAAGTATAATATTAATGTATAATGTTCATGTTATTGTATTGAAATTTGAAGTATAATCATATAATGTCCTTTTTCCTCACTTTAAAGTGTAACTGTAAAGTGTAAACTCCTCATGCAACCATGCTATTTCAAGAATCAAGATAGTCAATTTATCATACTCATTCCTAATTTCCTAATACTTTATAATGTTGTCAAATTATACTAAGCATTTACTTAATTCCTTGAATCAAAAGAAAACTCAAAGTATAATAATAATTATTAATATAATAATATAACATTATACATTCAATTTTAAATAAATTGAAACCGCGATCTTGAGCTCTTTGTTCATAAGGCACAAAAAATTACCAAATAGCACAAAAGGAGACAAAATTTAGAGCAATAAATTTCTATTGAATCCTTGTATTAAATTCCTTGAAATTTATACATCAATGATCAATGATCATAGTACTAGAGGCTTCTATCAGAATAGAAAAACTAACATTAGCAAACAAGTTTGGAAATAGTTATAAGAGTGACAACTGGTAGCCTGGATTCTTCAGAATCAGTCTTGGTTTACACCAAAGGTGTATCCACAACAGGTGAACCACAAAGATAAGATACCCTATTTGAATTAACTGACCTCCCTCTATTGGCTCTTCATCTAATACCAGAACTATCTCAACTACTTCCATGTGGCAAGGCTTGAATCTCTCCAATGGTTTCCCACACCATAATTTCCCTCTTTGATGACCAAGTTGTCGCTCTAATTGTATCCAAGTCTTCAAGGCATTTGTTCCACTTGGCATCTGTTATGGCTCAAGATTCAACAACAAACTTATTCATGTCAATCTTTTTCTTATACAATTCATCTACAACTTCATAAAAAGTTGAAATGTTAGCATCGCCAATAAAATAAGAAGCCACCTTGCTAGCATCAAAAATTTGGTTGAAAGGATCAACCCACTCCTACCATTCCTTCAAGTGTCCCTCTATGTCCATAATAGCATGGACATATCCTTCAGAATCTTCAAAAAAATCCTTTAGCTTTGCCTAAATGTTTTGTAACTTTCCAGTAAAAAATGCATACAAATCCTTTACTAATAACACCATTTCCTTAACATCAATTATTTTGTCAGGTAACTCTAACTTTTTTTCCATTAGTAAAATTAACCTATCAAAGAATTTCAAGTATGCACCCCAAGAATTAAATAATGGGGTTAGTACAAACAAGGCATTAGAACCATGATATTCTACTCCTTGCAAAGAAATGAAAGTACTATGAATGATTTGAGACTTCCCTTTTAAAATATTTACTATGTGCAATAGCACCTTCTTCAAAGTCTCCTTTTCAACAATTCCAATATCAATAGGCTGATCAATGCCCATTATTATCTTTTTTGTTGCAACTTCTAGAGCTAAGCCCCCCACCCATACTCAGTTTGGACCCTAGCATCATAGACCTCTTTAATTGCCATGGACTAATTTTTAGACTATTCATTTCATCTTTTATCTCCTTCACAGTCTTATCTAGGAGAAAATTATTCTTCAGTTCCTCTTCAAACTTTTTTCTAGTTGACACATAATCTCTGAATGTCCTGGCTAGCATGTTCTCTAAGTCCTCAACCACTTCTTTTTTCATGGAGGATGCATAATGTAGGATATTTTCTACCTCTAATCCTATAGTGTCCTGCAACCTCCATATTAATTGGCTACCCTGTGCTATGTCTTAGATGTCAACCAATTTGGCCTTATTAGATTCTAGGGCACACACCATACTTCTAGTATCTTAGTGTCCATTTTGAATCCAGAACCCCTCTATAGTCCTTCAAGGCCAAAATATTCATAAGCTACAATTTTATCTTGCCTCTTGATTTGGTCAATTAAGAATGAGGACTCCAAGTCCCATCTAGGGATCACCAACATACCACTTCTCTTCACAAGATCTCTTGCCTCCTCCATAGTTAATGTTTCACTATTGAGATCATAGGCTTGTAATTTTTCAATAATTTCAACAGTCTTTTCCTATGATTCCCCTGGTTTCAAAGGCAGTGTTAATTCATTCTTCTTAACTCTAAACAAAAAACTTTTAATCTCATCGGACTTGATGAATTCGTCATAATCTAAAAACTCTTTAGCTTGGATGACCCTATCATCCAATCTAAATCTTGCAAATTCTAACACACTTAGGGCCTTTTCTCCCTCATTTGTCTGTGATGTCAAAAATTATTGTGTTCTTTCAGCAAAGTAATGGCTAGTACCTGGCAGGATTTGTAGTGCCTTTTGCCTTGCCTTTTCTAGCACATTCATCAACTTTTATTTCTTTATTGGCCCCTGTTCAGATGTGGATGCCTCAGCTTGTTTTATTTCTTCCATAAACACCACATCAAGTTCAACTTCCTCTAGGTTTATTTTTCCCTCCTCCTCATTAGGGATGTCTAGAAATTTAGACATAATATCTTTGTAACTCTCTAAACACTTATCAATTCTTGGGATGTATAGGACATTTGGAAAGAAACTAGTGAACCTAGGGTCTTCCTTTTTCAACTCTTCCTCTACCCTTACAATATTTTTCCATTTAAGGCTTCTCTCATCATAGATATCTTGAATGAGCACATTTCTAATAATATCCTCATCTGTAATAGGCTGATTTAGAGGTAGACTGTGATTCCTCATTTCTCTCAATGCTCCTCTAACGAATTCTTTAGGGTCATACATCCTTGCATTTAGCAGAGGGAAATCTGAATTATCTCATGAATTCATGGATTTGGTCCACAACATCTTTACCTATAGAGAAATCCCCTATTTGGAACCTCCTTGGCAAAAAGGTTCCCTTATGTTTTCTAGGGCCTAAGTTTTCTCTATCCATCATGATAAGCTACTGTAGGAATTCTATTATTCCCAATCTTTCTAGGACATATTTTGGTAGTATGTGTGGAGGTTGATGGAAAGCATACACTCTCATAACAAAAAATTCTTAAAAATAAACATATCACCCTAATTGTCAATTTCAAATGGAAAGGGTCTAAGCAATTTTCTAACAATTAAAGGAAATCTATCACTCATAATACCTAACATGTTTATTATTGGACACATAAAATCACTATAAAAAGAAATGGAATTAGAGAAATGGTAACTTTTATCCCATAACCTGGTCTAGAGCTTAAGCAGAATAGTTCCTCATGCATTCTCAGTCTCATTAATGAACTCTGGGTTGATGTAGCCAATATTGTAATAGAGGATCAGGTGCATCAACATGGAGTAGTGATTGAACTTGAATCTTTTCAAATCAGTATTTTCATTCATCAACTCAATGTGTATTACATTGATTATGTGCCCCACATAATCAAACTCCTTGTTGGTGTACAGGTTCTGAACATCTTTAGCCATGACATAAATGTTAGGAGTCACTTTCAAATCTCCATCTACTCCAATAAATTTGTGTAGATCATAGATGATATACTAGAAATAGGACAATAAAAGCTCAATATCAAATGAATCTACAACCTTCTTCAACAAAAACCATGCCTCTTTCTTTTCTTTAGGAATATGCTTCCTCATAACCCTTCCAGTATAGTGACTTTTTTATCTATTAAGAAGGGCCTCATCTTCTGCTAGGTCAATATCCACACTCATAGGTCCTTGAAGTTTGAAAGTTTGATTAAAAGTCGCCATGTCTAACATGCAGAGTATAGACTTGTCCTGCTTGTGGAAATCTTGTGACACTAGATTGTATGCTTTAATTAGCACTTTCACGAGGTCTTATCAACTTTCCCAAGTTCCTATCCCATGGGTTTGAAAAAGGGGGGCCTCTAAATCTATTGTTATAGAAATACATGAAGAGCTCATACCTAGTTGTGTTTGGGAAGACAACATCCCTACAAAACTCATAAGGGTCTCTCCATTTATAAGCATTAGTTGATTGCAAATTTGAGGTTTCAGGAAATAGTTTCATCCATTCTTCAGCGTATATGTTTGGCCTCTTTGTTCTTGAATGTACACTCTTTGCTGGTACTACAATAGCCTCAGGAGATCCTTGTTCTTCCATTATCTATGTATACTAAACTCTAATCTCCTTTTATGCACTTAAAGGTTTCAACTCTCTATTGCTCTTTGACTCTAAAAATTATGGATGCTCTGTGAACTGTCTTTAATAACTAATAAGAAACTCACAACCAACCACTAGGCCACCTACTCTATTAAAAATTAAAATCTCATCAAGCACACATGCATGAAATTAGTAATTACTTTTTTTAGAAGAGTGTCAACTATCACTTCTAGCATAGATTTGGCAGTGATCTGAGAGAAAATAATTGTCCTAGTGTCAAAGTTATGGTAATGGTACATCTAACCCTATCTCAACTTTTCTACCTACAAATCAAGATCCTTGGCCCTTTGAATTTGAAATCCTAAAAATTTAACACTTGCGAAGTCACGCAACACCTTTTCATAACTTCGGGACTGTTAAACTAACTAGGGAAAATAAACCTTGAGATTTTATGACACAACCTGAAGTGACTTCAAATGTCATTCTTGACACTTGTACTTCATAACCGCCATCACAAATGGCTAAGAAACCCTAAAAAAGCTCTGCAAACATTCCATTCTTTGACACTTTTCATGTGGCATGAAACTTACTCTCACTTTTCAACACCTTCTGAAGTTACGCACGCCATTAGTTAGGACTTCAGAACACATAACCATCATAACAACTTAACCGTTGATAAGTTACAAAATAGCTAGGTGTAACTTCAAAACCAATCACCATCATAATAAATTAACCATTGAGAAGTTACAAAATAGCCAAGCGAAACTTCAAAGCTGCGAGTGGGTTACTTACAAGTTACTACTAATAAATTTTAGGAATCAAGAGTTGGGAGTGGGTTCTGAATTTCTATGTGGGATTTAGATTTTAGAAGCGTTAGACTTCTCATTGAGTCAGTGAAGTGATTTAGCATTCTGATTCAGTTAATAGGTATTTATAATTTTATACAGAATCACAGATACTTCAAGTTCATATACTAATATTGTACTTATTGAATCTTGAATCTTGAATATTGACTCATATTAATAATTATAATTTACATATTTTACAATTTATAAAACTATTGTTCATGATTTTCGTAACAGGTTATTGTATTGAAATTTGAAGTATAAGAAAATAATGCATAAAATACTATTTGAAAAAGAGTCTTCTCATATGTATTACTATTAATTTCAAAAATGATGCTCATACATTTAAATTTTTAGTTTTTCTATATTTCTACTATACTGGTAACTGAACGGTTGTGGTTTCCCCAGAAGGAGAAGTGAAAAGATTCCAACTATTTCCAAAACCAAAATGAAAAGTATATTTGTATTTACAAATTACAAGTAATAAAAATTATCCTAAGATCCTTTCAGAGGAAATTAGAAAATCCTAGTTTGACTCCTACATATCCTAATACTAATAGTAATTTGTTATAGTATAATACTATCCACAAAGGAAAAAAATTAGTTGATGCAAAGACCAAAAAATAATCGGATCATCTCCTCTTGGAACCCCTCCTGGTCAAAACC
The DNA here is from genome assembly GCA_027943335.1 of Chamaecyparis obtusa. Lineage (NCBI taxonomy): Eukaryota > Viridiplantae > Streptophyta > Pinopsida > Cupressales > Cupressaceae > Chamaecyparis > Chamaecyparis obtusa. Next base: position 764,400 of record BSBK01003479.1, read on the forward strand.
ATGATTGTAAAAAATAGTGCGCATCTCCACCTTTTCATGTTCTACTTCAAGTTTGAACATGTCGCTTTGGTATCCGATGTAACTGGTAGCATGATCCCATGCTAGAGACAAAAGATGACTGAGGACATCCTCATGAATCTCCTCCTTGATATCCAAATTTGGTTGGATAATAGGTTTTTGGTTCTCATTTGATGATCCCTCAACTACTGGAAGACCCATTCTGTCATGTAAAATTAGAAATTTAGAAAGTGCCCTATGTTCAGTGTTCTGTTATTCCACTACCAAGGAGCATATAAAGAAATTAATCACTAACTTGCCATCCGCAATAAATTTTGATGGAATGTTTTATGTAAGGTGGCTTGCCTCAAAAAAGGAAAATAATGAATATTGATAAAGAAAAATTGCAGATCCCACATCTAGCACTTGTATCCTGTGTAACTTGGCTCCAAATTTGAAAATAAAAATAATGAATGTCGATGAATCATAGCTCATATTCCGTCCAAATTATCCTTTATAATGTCTAATCAAAATCTTTGCCTAGATTATGTACTATTGAAGTTACACAGACTACCAGCATGACCTTAGAACCACCATATCCTAGTTGTGATTTTAAATTTGTAACTAGCAACTTGGCAGCTGCATTAAATTTTGAAGGAATATTTCATGTAAGGTGACTTGGCTCCAAAAAGAAAAATAATCAATGTTGATGAATCAAAGCTCATATCTCATACAAATTATCCTTTTTAATGTCTAATTAAAATCTTGGCCTGGAATATGTACACTATTGAATAATTTAAAATCACTGATAAGACTCATTAATGTCCCTAATTGCACTTCAGTCTTCACTGCCATGAAGTTATGCAAACTGCCAGTGTGACCTTAGAACCCCCATATCCTAGCTGCGATTATAACTTCCAAAGTCACACACACTGTCAACCTAACCTTTGCATATCTTCGCGACCTTCAATTCCAAACTTCCAACATAACCGCCAAAGTCACGCACACCATCAACCTGACCATTATGTATCTTTGTAACTATTAGCATGGACCCTCCTTTTAGCGTGCCAAAGCTATGCACAATGTCACTAGTCACCACAAATTGACCTGACCTTTGTGTATCTTTGTAACTGTCATCATTGACCTTCAATTTAGCTTGCCAAAGCTACACAAACTATCAACCACAAACTTGTTAATCTCTCTTGAGCATTCAAGGTTGTCATTAGTATCAAAGGCTATCAAAGAGATCAGTTAGACACTTACATTGAGTTAATTGGTAAACAAAAGCAAGACAGACTAGTCGGTAAAGCTTACACACTGAGCACTACATAGTTTACCAAGCACAAGTAGACACCAATAAACAGTAAACACCGAGTGTCATAGTATACATTGAGCAGTTTACATAGTGTTTACCAATGATCACAAGAAATGGCATCGTAATCAGAAATGGCACAATCTTCTATGCATATGGTTACAACAGATCATAAAATAGTTTACCAAGATCGAGGAGCATTTATTATGATGATATTCATTAAATGCAATGTATATCTTTTGTAATAGTTTTGATCTAGGTTATTTTTGTTCATCGTAGATCTTAGAGTTATGATTATGTATTGTAACCTAATTTTGTTAAAGTGACAAAAATAGAACACTATATATTTGTGTGTTCGCATCATTTTTGGAAGAACTGATATATGAATCAAGGAGCACTTGAAGCTATTTTTCTATCTTCAAGAAAATTAGTTTATAGAGCATAACAAAGTATAGAGGATATCAGATTAGCAGAATTAGAGAAGGCTACCAAGCAGAGTTAGAGTAGAAATTCATCACAATTAAGGTGATATTTTATTTGCACTTATAGATCTATTTCAGAAAATTGAGTTGTCAACTAGCAGATAAATTACCTATTGCTTTTTGACAATTGTAATAGATTTTTGGATAAATCTCTTACCAAAGTAGACCTAACAATCTTTTGTAAATCTCTTAATCGAGTACACACCTCATTAGTGTTATTAAAATCCTATAACTAGGTAGATCTATCTGATCTAATATATTACTCCTAATAGGGTAAGATCACCAGAAGTGATCAAAACTTGTAGCCCTAATAGGCAAACCTTTTCTATCTACAATAGTGAAGAATTTGTGGGTGTCATCCCTACCACAGTTTTTTCCTTCCAACAAGGGTTTCTGTGTTACCAAAATACTTGTGTTATGTGATAGTCATATTGATTTCATGTTGTTTACTTTCATAAGTTAAATGAATGATTGATTTATGCAATTAGATTCAAGTTGTTTTGGTTGGTTATCACTATTATCAGTTATAGATCTGAAAGGTTTACAAGTGAAGTTTTTGAAGGCACTAATTCACCCCTCCCCTCTCAGTACCTATCTCTCCTAATCCCAACAATTGGTGTCAAAGCTTAGTTCTCTTGGTTAACATTTTAACCACTGAAGGGTAAAGATCTAAGCTATGGAGAGATACAAGCTCGACAAGACTATCAAGAATTAGAAGATACAAATGCAAATGTTCATGGAGTAGTATAAACAAGCTAAGGAAGAACACAAGAAGTTATTGGTTGAAAGGAACAACCTTGCAATTCTACATAGTGAAGTTGGTTATCATGAAAAACCTATTGATGATATATTCGATCATATTGGATCAAGTTCTGAAACCATCTCTGATGGATCTAAAAGCATAATTACTGATTTATCTGAAAAAGAATTATCATCTATCCGAACAAGTGAAAGTACTTCAAAATGGTCAAGAATCTCAGATGGTGAGAATGGTGGAAATCATGAACAATGCTAGACAAGCTGAACAGGATAGGAATCTGACTATTGAAGATTGAAAACCGATGACTGAACAACTTCAAGCTAAAGAAAGTGAAATACAGAGACTCACCGATCGTCACTTCCAAGTATCTAATCAGATGATGTCGGTAAACCAAGAAGTAAACTGAGTGAATGGAGAATTATCAAGAAGACTTGAAGATGTTGCAATTCTCAGAGAAGACAATGAAAAACTGAGAAATGAGATAAAGACACAAAAGCAACACAATGAAATTGTAATACTTGGAAGTGACGATCGGTGAGTGCACACATATGCCTATGAATACATATATAAATATATATTATTATATAATAAATTAATTAAATTGTGTTACTTTCATTTAAATAGAAATATGTTTGGTAAATTCTTTTACCATGGTTATTAGTAAATTATTCCTAAAAATAATATTAGCTAGTTTTGCCACCCTTAAATTTAGGAGGCATAGATTTATAGTTCTATTAAATAAAAGTTATTTATCCCTTCTCGAGAATGGTTTTACAAAATATGTTAATTAATTAATAACTGTATAGTTGAGATGGTTGCATCGGTTGGATTACTCATGCAACCACCTCCTCTATTCTATATACATGAAAGATTTCCTATGTGAGTGGGTGTTGGATAGGAGTGGATTCAGAAAGAAAAGATAACAAGATTAGTATTATGCTTATAGGAATATTGTATTTGTGAGGAGAGAAATTCATTATTCTCTGAGAGTGGCATTTGGTTGTTCCGGAAGAGGCTGGAGATTGTACCCAAGAGGATTTGAAGGAGTGCTGAAAGGGTTGAGAGGATTGGACTGGTCTTCATCAACCGAATCTCCGTAGGACTCCAAGTTGGAATTCATCCTGAGAGTTATCTCTCCTTTGTGATATGGAATGATGAATGTCTGGTTAAATGTTTCTCTATATATTCGTTGTTGATGTAAATTATAGAATGTTGTGTTATATATCATTTTGCCTGTATTAGTGATTTGAAGAGTAGGATTATGTTGAATGGATTTATTTCCTGTATTGAGTGTATACAAATGTTTAGGAATTTGTAAGAGTCTATAGACTCCTTAGTATTCTCCTTTTTATCTCCTTACCTTTTAGAATATCCATGAGTGCTTCCAGTATTTAGAACTAGTAATTCAGCCCTGCAGTTTCATATCTATTTTTGTACCACTTTTCTTGTCCAGATCTAGAATAGATTTGTTAAGATAGATAGGATGGATTGATGAGTTGTTTTTGAAGGGAAACTAGGAAACTTGAAATGGGTTGTGCCCAGATTAGGCAACCATAGTCCCCATAATGCCCAATTTTACCCGCAAGATAGAGTTGACAGTCATTTTTGTAGTTTCTGGCAATCAGTTTAGTGATGACCGAGCAGTTTAGTGATGGCTGAGCAAGTTAGTAGTGACCGAGCAGTTTAGTGATGACTGAGCAGTTTAGTGATGGCCGAGCAAGTTATTATTGACTGAGCATTTTAGTGATGGCCGAGCAAACTAGTGTCAGCCGAGCAGATTAGTGTTAGTTGAGGGAAAACATGCATTATACAATTATAACAGTTAAGTATAAGTTTAAGTACGTAAACTTATACTTTAAGTTATACTTGTATAAAGGGTTTAGGTACCCTTTAAGATGATTAGGATAGGTTCCAGATTCATGGGAGTTAAGATACAATTTCTAATTTTGAGATTTCTTAAAAATTCAGACTTAGTTAAATTTCAGGCTTATGGAATTTTGTATAAACTATATGGAAATTTTGTGTAAACTTGATATGTGATCATTTCTTGTTTGAAGTAAGTTCTTAATGGTGTTTATGATGTGTTTTATTTCATGTATGATGTATTTGTGTTGTGTGGGTTAAGGGTAGAAAACCTAAGAACACTAAGTGAGTGGCTCTCAATGTGGGGTCGAGGCCCTAAGTGGCTAGTACCAGGATAACTGACTGAAGAGTTATTTTAATAAGTGATAACTTAATTTAAAACTTATGGGAATGGGTTCAAACATGTAAAAAGATTAAATGTGCCTTTCCCATGCCATTAGTGCTAGTAAAGGCTATGGATGGGAGTGGGAGAAGGTGCCTATATGTAGGTACGATTGAATGGCGCTTGTCTGTATGAAAGGCATTCGGTTTCGCATGTGCCTACTTGGGGGCCGGGGCTCGGAGTGGCTAGTACCAGGACAACCCAAGGGGTGATGGCTATGTGATGACACTCACTTAGGTTGTTTCTTAGAGTTTCTACCAAGCCTTAGAACCTTTGGGGAAAAGATTTGTACTTTGATCTTCTTTTCATGGTTATTTGGGAAAGGTTACCCAACCCTAGGTATGGCCTAGCTATTCCTTCTTTGTGGACCTTGGTGTTTATCTCCTAGCATAGGGGAGTGGATATTTTGGTATCCATGTGGTTGGGTGGTAAATCTTTTATCGAGGTATCTTTTGCGGATGCAGTTCTTAAGGATTTGTGCTTGCTTATGTTCCAGTTTTCAAGGAAGAAGATTTGTATTTATCTTTCATGATGTAAATTTATTGTTACCTCCCAAGGGGAGATGAATGTAATGTAATCATTAATGCACTTCAAAATGATGTACTTGGAATGGGTAGACTTAGGAAAATGGAAAAAGGAAAGCACAAACTTTATGTATAAGGTGTATGTTGGAAAAGAAAAGGATTTTGTAACATTTCAAGAAAAATAGTATGTTTCTCATTATTGATTAAGTGAAAAGCTATTGAAAAACAAATGTATTATTTGCAATGTATCAAATGTTTAGATGATTCTATTATATGGTATTAGTGCTTTAAGTACAATATTGTTCATAAATGATACTTAGGAACATAGATGGATTTAAATGGAAAATTGAAATGGAACTACTTTATATTTCTTTATAAAGGATCTACAAATGTTGTGATGTAGTCGCTTAAGAAATAAATCAAGTTGTTAGTACACTATATGGTCTTATTGTTTTGTACATTAAATGAAAAGGGAACCTTGGAGGAATCTATGTTAATCTATGTTTTGTTTATTTGATTCTTTTAAAGTTCAAAAATTTTCATAAAGCATTACTTAGGTTTTCTTTTGCAAAGAGAATCTTTGTTCTCTTCCCCGGTTCCCTTGCGGGGCATGATATAAATGATGAAGATAGCGGAGGATGGCTCTAAAAATATTGATGACTTCTTGACTAATCAGAGAAGATTTGGAAATAAAAATGGTATAGGCTACACTAGTGAAGGAGAATCATCACAACAAGCTGAAAAGATCCACAACAATCAAAACCAAAGACCTAAAGTGTTGGCATGTTATCATTGTGGAAAATCTGGCTATACATCTAATGTTTGTAGAAGCAAAGCTCAAGGTAAACCTCTTGTCACTCCTAAGTTTAATGGATACTGTTACTACTGTGGAAAGTTTGGACATCCTACTTATGAGTGTAGAGCTAAACAAAATGATATTGCTAACAATACTACTATGGAGAAAATATGCTATACTTGTAATAAGCATGGACACACTATAAGGGAGTGCAAGGCAAAAATGAAAAAGTTTGGACACCTAAGGAGAAACCACAACGCAGGCCATATCAATTGAAGAGACAAGGTAACTCTTATGTTTGGGATTATAATACATGGACTAACTATGTTGTATGTGGTCAGTATGGGTACATTATAGCTAATTGTTATAGAAAGAGTCAGATTGGACAATCAAGAAGCTTGACAAGCACTGGGATAGCTTGTATGCACTGTCATAAGGTCAGTCATTTAAGCAAGAACTATAGAGACCGAGCATCAGATGAAAACCATATATTTGAGAGTGGATATACTATTGCAGATATCATGAAGTTAAGGAACACTATGTGGAAGAAAGCATCTAATGAGAATGTTGAGTTAAGTAATGCAGTCAGTGAAACCTCATCCATTGGATTGGGTAATATCGATAACTCCACTTAAGGAAATATAGGTATGTATGGAACTGACATTTCAAAATGATCGTATTTTACATATAGTTCCTTATATATGATGAACAAATACTAAATCTAAATGAAGTAAGATGCATTATGCTTTATGTATTATGAGCTAACAATACTATATAGTCAGTAAAAGAAGAGACCGAGAGTTGGTTACCTGTCGGTAATCACTATAGAAGGTTAACCGAACAATAGTGCAAATCGATGAAGAAATTCTACGTTAACCGAGTTGACAACTGTTATGAACCAAGATTTAGGTTAAGCATTTAATGCATGAAAGTTTGAGCAAGAATATCAAAAGTCTATAAAAACATGAGAAATAGAGTTTGTTATCACATTGCGATTTCGAAGAGTGAAGATTTCACATAAAAGAGTTCGAGCTAAAGATTTTCAGAAAGATTCAAAGCTACTATAGATCAAACTGACAATATTCTTTGATGATTTCAAGTAAGTACATTCATCTACCGAATACCTCCTGTCTAACTGCTTGCTAAAACCCTAGAATTGATTTATGGCATCAACATCATCTACAAGCAAATTCCAAAGCATTGAGGAGGAAGTTAATTTAATTGTTAGGGAAAACTTTAACGAACCTAAGTTTAAGCCACATCCCAAGATCACAGCACAAATGGATAATATGGGTGCTTTTTCAATTATTCCTGATAGAGTTTTATTAACAAAAGATGTAGGAGAGTACATTCATTACAAAATTGGAGAAGTTGGAGATTTTGAGACTATTGCTGCATATCAACAAGTATGTGGTCCCGATGGAAAATTGAAACCAGAATATAAGAAGATTGAGGAATCAGGGTTATCATGCATTACATTCTATCTGCAATCATTCAAGTTGGATTGGATCAGAATCATTTTAAGCAGGTATCATGATGGAAAGTTTTGGCTGGGCAAACCCATAGAGGTCAATAAAAAAATGATTAGTAGGGTTACTGGGTTCCCTATGACCGACAAGACAATATTTTTGCAGCTCATTTCATACTGATGTAGAGAAGACCACCAAAGCTCAATGGGATGGAAGGGCACTAAAAATCTTGATAATCAAAGACCCAGTGGTTAAGTTCATAGCTCATGTAATAGGGTACAAAATATTTCAATCAAGCAGACTCAACAGCATACCCTGCAGCGCAGTAGACATGGCGCATAAAATTATGAAGAAAGAACACCAGATTGATCTTGCCGAGGTACTGTACCATCAACTTCATGAAAATATGAAGACAATAATGATAAAGAAGTCTAATACATGTAAGTTTGGTTCACTACTTGCTTGCATATTTTTCTATCTTCAAAAGTATGTACCTGGTATCGTTAAAGTAAATTGGCAGACAGACAAACCAATAACTGCACAAATTAGTGAAATGAGGAACAAACTAGGAGATAAGCTAAATATTAAATTTGATGCATAATTCAAAGAGTTTCAGACTAAAATGCATCAAAGGAGCAGAATTCCAAGGGAATTAGTGGACAAATTTGAAAATGATATATGTTTTATAGTTAGTACAGACTATTCAATGATAAAGGCTATTGAACCTAGAACAAAATGGCTAGCACCAATGGGATATGAAATGAACTATGATTTCACATTGAAACCTATTAATACACTACTAGAATTACTAATAGACATAACTGCCACTAGGCTTGACACATATGAAGAAGCTAAATCAAGGATAACTACAAACATAGAAATAGCGAAAGCACAATAGATGAAATTATTGAAGACATAATTGAGAATGGAAACCTTGTTGATCCAGGAATAGACAAATTTGACAAAATGTCAACTGAGGACCAAACAAAGCTAGAACATGCTGCCATCCAAATGATGGTCAAATTCAAGAAAGTACCAATGGAATTTGCCTATGCATTACTGAAGAAATTGGATGACAAGATTACTGAAAAATGGGCCATTGCTTTAGACACCGAGAAAAGGAAAAGAGAAAGATCATTAGTTTGTGTAGCACCACATCTAAGTTATGGAGAAATTGAAGAATATATGGCTAAATACCAACCAAGATTCATAATCAAGAATTGAGCCATGATGATAATGGATGAAAACATAGCTAATATGGATATCACAATTGATTCCTTATGGACATCCATTTTGGAAGCAGAAGAAAAAGCTGAGCAAAGAGCATTCCTAAACTTGTCTAAGAAGAGACAAAATTCTAAAGGTAAAACTATATGTATTGATGATGACACAACAAAAAAATTGAAGGACGTCGGTATATCAGTTACTGAGGTAATTGATATCACCGATAAAAAAGAAGCAATAAGTGTTTCATAGGATGCACCAGATCGAGTAGAGATCCAACTACAGAAGAAAATTGATGACGATGTACTCATTGAGGACATCACAAATGGTGATCCTAATGATAAGGAAGATGCAAATGTGAATATTGCACCAAATCAAGATGAAGCACTAAACATTGATAGTGTATTCACATCTTTACCAGGTAAGCTTCTTGAACTTGCTAAAGTAGCTAAGATATTATCTCAAGAGCAACCCGATGGCTCACATCCTGAGAAAACCAAGGATACAACAAGGACACAAGAACCTGAGAAACCTACAAATACAAATGAGCCTAACCAAATAGAGGCACTATCTACAGAAACCAAGGAAATAGAAGAGACAAAGACAACTGAGGTGAACCCACCTGACACTACATCTGAGGCTCACACTCATTCAACCGAGACAATGGCCACCGAGGAGAAAAAGAAGGAAGCAAATGTGTCAACAAGGTAGGATACTCTGAAGAGTGGAGATAAACCATTTTTTTTATTGAGAAGAAGTCACCTCTTGCACTGAAGAAAAAGAAGAAAGGAAAAGGGTCGGTCACCCTTGAAGAGATCATTATTATTCCTAAGTGTGACCCATCAACTCTAAGCCCTGAAGAATTGAGTAAATATGGGGAGTTATGTTCTAGAAAAGCAGCACAAGAAAAGTTGAAGCAAGAACACAAATGAAAGGAAGTACTATCAGATGTGAGGGATATCCTACAATAGGTGGTACCTAAGGTAAATATTGATGAAGATACTCCCATCATAGATCAGCTTGCTACTCTTGTCAAGAAGATCAATGCCTGGGATACAGATATAGATAGAAGAATTGAAGAAAGGGTAGAATCTAAGATTTAGAATAGATTGGTAGAGAAAATAAGCCAAGAAGTGGCACTTAAGAAAGTACAATTATCTGAGGTCATCACCAAAACAAAATCCATCACCCAGATAATCTGCCAATTCTTAATTAAGCTTTGTACTTCAGACACTTTCACTATAGAGGTCAGTGACAAGATAAAAGGGCTGGAAGCCAAAATCAAGTTAAGTACAATAGCCACTATAACCGAGCCAAACACTTTCTCCAAGCATATTCACCAAGTTCAAGAACTCCAGCGGTTGATAAAAGATTTAAGGCACCAAGAAGAGCACATCATTGATCAAGTCACAGAGTTGCAAACTAAACTCATTCCATACCTCAAAAGTTTTGAAGCACATATTGTTAAAGCCAAGCTACTAGTTGCAACACTAGAGATTTTGATGTTAGAAAATATCTTTGACATGCATGCACAAGTAGGTCTTGAGCATATTGCTCTTACCAACTTTAAAGAGGAGTGGGAAAACCTCTTGGCATCAGTGAAAAAAACCCACCAACACATTTTTGACAAGATGTAAGTATACTTTATTTTTTGTATTTGGCATTATTATCAAAAAGGGGGAAAACATGTACATGCCAAATAAGTATATTTTTTATACGTATATTACATACTATTGGGAGCATGCACTGAGGGGGAGCACTTAGTACTTAGAACTTTTTTTGATATGTATATGTATATGGCAGAGATATAAGGTAGTAAGAAAGTTTTGTCTGTATACATTAGAATGTTTTGATACTAATGCCAAAGGGGGAGATTGTTAATCTCTATTGAGCATTCAAGGTCTTCATTAGTATCAAAGGCTATCAAAGAGATGATTTAGACACTTACATTGAGTTAATCGGTAAACAGAAGCAAGACAGACTAGTCAATAAAGCTTACACACCAAGCACTACACATTTTACTGAGCACCAACAGACACCGACATCGACAGACAGTAAACACTGAGCATCATAGTATACATCGAGTAGTTTACACAGTGTTTATCAATGATCACAGGAAACAAAATAGTAATAAAAAATGGCACAATCTTCTATGCATACAGTTACAACGGATCATAAAATAGTTTACCAAGATCGAGGAGCATTTATTATGATGATATTCATTAAATTCAATGTATATCTTTTATAATAGTTTTGATCTAGGTTATTTTTGTTCACCGTAGATCTTAGGGTTATGATTATGTATTGTAACCTAATTTTGTTAAAGTGAAAAAAATAGAACACTATATATTTGTGTGTTCACATCATTTTTGTAAGAACTGATATATGAATTAAGGAGCACTTGAAGCTATTTGCCTATCTTCAAGATAATCAGTTTACAGAGCAGAACAGAGTACAGAGGATATCAGATTAGTAGAATTAGAGAAGGATACCGAGTAGAGTTAGATTAGAAATTCATCACAGTTAAGGTGATATTTTATGAGCACTTATAGATTTGTTTCAGACAATTGAGTTGTCAACTAGAAAATAAATTACCTATTGCTTTCTGACAATTGTAATAGAGTTTTGGATAAATCTCTTAACAAAGTAGACTTAATAGTATTTTGTAAATCTCTTAACCGAGTACACACCTCATTGGTGTTGTTAAAATCTTATAACTAGGTAGATCTAGCTGATCTAATATATTACTCCTAACAGGGTAAGATCACCAGAAGTGATCAAAACTTGTAGCCCTAACAGGCAAACCTTTTCTATCTGCAGTAGTGAAGAATTTGTGGGTGTCATCCCCACTGTAGTTTTTTCCTTCTAACAAGGGTTTCTGTGTTACCAAAATACTTGTGTTATGTGATAGTCATATTGATTTCATCTTGTTTACTTTCATAAGTTAAATGAATAATTGATTTATGCAATTAGATTCAAGTTGTTTTGGTTGGTTATCACTGTTATCAGTTATAGATCTGAAAGGTTTACAAGTGAAGTTTTTGAAGGCACTGATTCACCCCTCCCCTCTCAGTACCCATATCTGCTAATCCTAACAAAACTTACTTGACCTTTGCATATCTTCATAGCCTAAAACTCTAAACCACCAACATAACAGCCAAAGTCACACACACTGTCAACATGACCATTGTGTATCTTCATAATCGTTAGCATATACCCTCCTTTTAGTTTGTTGAAGCTACGCAAACTGTCACCACAAGCTGGTCATCAATAAATGACATGTAGCACCCAACAAATGCACTTAAAGGATCTATTGGATACATTGTACCAAGTACATATTTCTTGTCATTGCAATTTGCATTCATTGGTTTTCTTTATTTATCTTATACATCGTTGAATGCTTCAAATGGTTTAGGAATAATCTATTCTTGTTTATTTGTTATTAGAGTATGGAATAGGTGGAAGTCTTACTACAAAAGGAGATGTATACAGTTATGGAATTTTAATTTTAGAGTTGTTAACAAGGAAGAGACCAATAGATGATATGTTCAATGAAGGACTCAATCTACAAAAATGGGCAGAAATGAATTTTCTAGATAGAATTTTAGATTTAGTGGATCATTCTTTACTTATAAATGCTCATGAATCTGAGAGATCAATGGTAATGAAATGCCTAACTCAATCTGTACAAATTGGGCTATTGTGTACAAGGGAGTCACCTCAAGAGTGTCCTAATATGATTGAGATAGTGGAGAGATTAAATACAATCACAAGTACATTACAAGGCACACCTAAAAATATTCAATTACCAGTAGATATTTCACCCTTTTTGGACAATACCAAAGTTATAAATATGGATAGTTGGTCTACATCTACATCCTAGATCTATGTTATTATTCTTGCTTTGTTCCTTCGCTGATAAAAAAGATGTTCAACTGTACTATATTTCACAATATACTATATTGTGAGGGATGAAATAGTGGTGATAATTAATATGATAGTATATTGTGAGGAGATGAAATAATGTTTAGAATTTCATATCTAATATGATATAGTAATTGTGAGGGGATCATATAATGTGTAGTATACTCGGCTTAGCTTCACCACAAGCATACTTGGCTTAGCTTCGTGCACATGTGTGGTCAAGTTTTGGTCTTAGTCCTATCACTATATTTTGAATATTAACCAATATATATATTTTTATATTATAAATACTATTTTTTATTCACCAATATATATTTTGGTAGTTTTGAAACAAAAAAACAATTCACCAAGATTTTCCACATAGTTTCAGGGAGCATGAATGATTCGCCAATTGAGATTATTATTTTTTCTTTGAAAACTAAAAATTTTTGCCAATAAAATTAATATTTTCCTTTGTAGTTTTCCAAATTTTGCCAATTTTTTACACCTTTTTTGAAGGTGGGGTTTCTTAAAGATTACCCTATATGAGACTAACTATACTTATGTGATGGGTTATGACCTAACCCTTGTACTTGTAGTACCCTCTCTATTATTTCTACTTGTTACATTGAAGTTGGATATGATTGTGACATTCTAGCATTTATGGACTTTATGTTTCTTCCTTACCTTACTATATTTAGATGATAATATGTTTTTGGACATGCAAATTATGATTTTTCCCTCAAATAATATACTTAGGACCATTATATTTTATGCTTTTGTATATATGATTTGGTTTATCCCTTGTGGTTGATTATAAGATTTATCTTTCTAATTCATGATTCATACTTTTTGTATATATTCATGATTATGATTATTGGTCTAACCTTGCTAACCCATGTTAGGATCTATATGTATCTTCCTTGGTGTGGTTGTCAGATGAGGGGAGGTAGTCGTAGTCACTCCTGTGGGAGATCTACATGATCTCGCACTCTTCCTTCCTTGTCTGTCATTTTTTGTATATAGATATGTATATGTGTTTCTTTTGTTGGTCAGTGATGCAGGTGTGTGTAGGTACTAGACATCAACTCCACCTGGTTACATAGGTCTGAGCATGCCTTAAAATCCTTCAACCAGTTGTTATTTGAAGATGTTCTAGAGTTCACACATGGGAAACCCTGTGGTTTTGATTATTTTGTCCAGTCCCTTGATTTGGTTTTGGGTGGATTTGAGTTCCTTATTTTGTATATCCTTTAATGTCAGTCTCATTTATATGGTTATGAGATGTGTAGGATTATGATATTTATTTTATCTCTCTATGTGTTAATTATATATACAAAGTATGCATATATGGGTTCACATGTATATGCATACCTATATATATTCATTTATTGATTTATAAGTACTTATACTCATGAGTGTATTTGTGATGATCATGATTCTATGTATTTTGAAGCATATTGTGGCTTTAAATAAATAAAATAAATGCAAAGTGAATAAAAAATAAATAAAGTATAAATAAATAAATAAATAAAACTAATTGTCTACTTCTACATTTACTCCCATCCCTCTCTCTCTCGTATGTCTTGTTAGTGTAGAGGGTGAGAGTGGAACTTGGGACCTCCTATTTGTGAGAGGTCCCAAGTTTCCATTGGGGCAATGACTTCCTTGAGAAGCATACCCAAATGTATTGTATTTATATAAGAGTTAGTTGCTATTAACAATAATAATAATAATAATAATAATATTAATATTAATAATATTAATAATAATAAAGCTATATAGGTGGAGTTAATTAACAGTCTTATTTGGGATAAGTTAGTACAAGAAGAGTAGGTAAGTTGGTTTTCACCAATGGGTGAAACTACCTATCTAATTAATTAAATTAATTAGCTATTAAATAATCTTACCCAAACATTAGAGAAGGGAAGTTTCTCCATGGGAAGAAAATCCCCAAACCTATGCAACTTTTCATAGGATTATATAATTAGGATCCTTTCATGTAAGGGGAGACGAAAAAACAAGTAGGAGTTCTATTCAAATTTGTGCGAGAAAATTGGTGAGGAGAGAATAATAACATTGGGAATTCTTCTAAGAGATATGGTAATGAAGGATAAGAGGAGGGCATGGGTGAAGGCGTAGATAGTGTTAGACATTGAGGATTCATCAAATATCAAAGGGATTCATTCACAGGACTCTAGGTAAGATTTGGAACTAGGAAAGAATTCCCTATACCCACATGTGTAATATATTTCATTATGTAAATAAGAATGTTACATTGTGTGTACGTTATGTGGATATGTGATGAGAAAATATTTTTGGACACCTATGTGTATTGTGAGAATTAAAACTATACTCTAACAACTAGGTATGCAAATGTGTGTATTATTATTTATTATTCTTAATATTTAAAAATTATTTATTTAAATAAAGTAAGGAAAAAATATAGGAAGAATATAAGAGAATAAACACATCATATAGGGGAGGATAAAAATAAATAAAATATTAGAGTGTATATTCATATGTAAATGCAAGGAGAAATTATAGGAGAATAATAAGGAAGAAAGATAGGAGAAAAATAAAGAGAAATTATAGGAGAAAAAGAAATAATAAAAAAGATCAAAAGAAATCAGTTAAAAGTGGAACATTACTATGCATAAAAAATTAGCTTTATAACTTAAGAAAGTATTAACCAAAGGTATAAAAATTTAGAAGAAAAAAGGGGTTTAATTAAAAAGAAGAGAAATGTCTTTTTTTACTTAATTTTATTTAAGTTATATCAAGTTTTAATTGTTTAAAACTTTAAATTTAATTAAATTAGAATATAATAAATTTAGCCTATTTATTATTATTATTATTTTATTTTATTAAAGGTAATGTAGAATTTGATTAAAAATCATAATGTAAGAGGTTAACTTTAGTTTATATTAAGTTTGAATGTAATTAAAGTTTTAACTTAATTAATAGTGAATAGCAAACTAAGTGTATTAAGTTTGTAATAAGTCTAAATTTAATAAAGATTAGTTTATGTTAAAGATAGGTTTTTTGGATATCATAATTAAACAATTCATAGATATGGATGGTAGGTCCTATGTGTATATTTTGATAGTTGTTAATTCTATCTTTATTGAATTTTTGGAAGGATTATAGTGTTATCCTGTATTTTGTATTATGTAGGTGTGTCTAGGAGTTGTACCTCCCTCTACACTTACCTTTATGCTTTTATATTTGGAATCATTGTGATATCTCTACTTTTGGTGTATGCCCTCATTTGTCTTATGGGGTAGGGTTTGTCCTAGTGGTATGGACCCTAGGAAAACAATGAAAGAAACCCTAAGGGAGGGATGTATGTGAGAAGTTATAAACCCTTGATAGCCTATTTTGTTGAATAAGGATTCCTAGGTTCCCTAGGTGAGTGGCTCACTGCAAGATCTGATCGAGCAGGCCAAAAGAATAACCTTTGGGTGAGTTTGGAAAAGAAAACCTAATATAATTCAAAAACTAGCTGGGAATGGGTAAGGGGTTTTATAAATTTTTAACAAGATAAAAAAAAGGATAAAAGCCTGCATAAGTCTTGTTGGAGTACCAAGGTTATTACAGTTACTGGGGTAGGTCGCATGAGGGCGCCAAGGTACATGACTTCTAGGAAGGATCCCAACACATATGACTATGTGATGAAACTCACCTGGTCAGCATCCTAGGGAACTCCTCTCTTGGGCTTTTGTTTTGTGTTGCTTTTTTTCTTCTTGTTTATGGTTTGAGTAGTTGTCCCCTAACCTTAGACTGCCCTAGTTTCCCTATGTGAAAAATGGTTCTATCTCCTATCACATGGGAGTGGACCTTTGTGGATCCACATGGTTGGGTGGTGATCCTTTTCGAGGTATTTTTCATGTTTGTTCTTTTCATGGAGCATTTGAAGCTATTGAAGACAATCTCCCTATTTTGCATATTATATCTTGTGAAGAAAATTGTAAAGATATTGTAAAGTGTTATTCATATATATGTAAGCCTATAATGCCTTGTATTGTAAAAGATATATTATAATAATTAATTTAATTGGGAAGGGTATCTCCAGGAAAGTTATGGGAAAGGAAATCAAGATGTTTATTGTTGTTGAAAGAAAAATAAAGTTAATAATATAGAAAGTGTAATTGTTGAAAGAATATGAATGTGAATGTGTTCATGTTATTTCATTTTGAAAAAGAAAGAAAGATTTTTTTTAGTACACCTCTCTCTCTCTCTCTCCTTTCCCTTATGTGGTTAAATGGATCAGAGGAATTCTATCTTTAGTTTATGTTGAATCTTAATGCACTATGAAATGTGTTTTTAAAGGTATAATCCTTTAAGGGAACCTGTTAGGACTTAAATACCTAGTTAACTTAAGTAAGTTAAAAAAAAAAAATTACACCTTTCTCTTGTTTTTGTCTTGTCCTTCTGGATTCCCTAGCGGGGCATGACAAGCATAGGTGCAGACTCAAGATCCTTTAAAATTTCATTAGTTTTGGCACTACTCAAAACAAGTCAACTTCTTGACTTTTCCCTAGGATCAAGTTGACTCTCAAATTTTCCTTGCACATTTTGGCTGAAAATTGCAAAGAAGACAACTATAGCTCTTAGTTTCCTAGATTTGGAGTTACAACTAATTTTGACACTCCAACAATAGTCAAATTCATATTTAAAGGTCAAATCTCCTCATCTTATTTCAAGTTACATCCATTCTTTCCTTTTTCTTCCACTTACTTTCATAGATGATATCTACTATCACTTGCTTTATCATATCATTCATCATATCATCTTCCCTTTTGGAATACCAAATCCCCCTTTGGATTAGATCTTGCATTAACACCCTTCTTGCTTTGGTTGTGTTAATTAGGTTTTTTTAAGAGTGGGTTTATATTCTAATGTATATGCCAAGAACTTAGTGATTGATCTACATTCTAGCATTGATGACCATTTTCCCATGTACAATATGATACTGGAAAGCTTTGAGATTTTACATTTTGATATGATATTTGCTAAATTAATCTTGAAAAGGATCACAATCATCTTTTGGATCTGTAAGTTTTGTTGTCTATTAGTGTCTTACACTTAGTCATTTTCTAGGCAATGTTGACCAAGTCATCATGTATAGGCCGAGTCATGTATATTGTACATTCACCAAGCAATAGTTTTACTACCGACTAAGAAAGTGGTCACCAAGTACTTCAGTATTAGTCGAGTCAATTTATGTTGAGTTATGTAAAGATGTTAGTGTTGAGCACCAAGGTATAAAGAATAGTGAATTCCAAGTGCCAGAGATATCAAATGTCAAACAAGCCAAATTTGACATATGTGTTTGTTATGGCGCAAACACTTAGGTAAACCATTTTGGCCGACATCCATATTACATTTATTATTTGTTGAGGAAACCACAAAGGTGATTATGCTCTAGAATTGTTATAATTAATCCTTATGTAATTCATGGAACCAACCAGAATTAGGGAAAGGTTAAGCGGAAAAAGGAGACAATCCAAATCGTAGATCTTAAATCTTGGAGATAATTAATTATTTATTTAAGATGAGATCCGAACCCTAAAATGTATCATGAGAGAGGAGAAGAGTATGAAGGAGATCTCATACTTTCAGAGCAGAAAAGTACTTTGATTATTAGAAACAAAGTTCAATGACCAAATAGACATAGCAGAGCAGTGAAGGATAGCACATAGACATATTTGATGGAGAAGATAAAATCTATACTGTAAGGAGAAGATCTATAATCAACACCACAGTGCAAACTGAAGGATCAAGTATTGAGACAATCTAACAGGTGAATTAGAGTAAATCTCTTAACATAGTGGTTTTAACAAAACTTAGTAAATCTATTAACCAAGTGCTTACTTAGTTGTGAGTTTTTTAAATCCTTTTGTAAGGTAGACCCCTCATAGGGTAGATCATAATTTATGATCAAACTTGTAGCCCTAATAAGAAAACTTTAATACTATAGTAGTGAAGATTTGTGGGTGTCATCCCTACCCTAGCTTTACCTTTCAAGGGTTTCTGGATAACCAAATTCATTGTGTTATGTTTATTTTCACGGATGATGCTTAGGAAATTAGATCTTTTATAGTGAT
This sequence comes from Chamaecyparis obtusa, assembly GCA_027943335.1. Classification (NCBI taxonomy): domain Eukaryota; kingdom Viridiplantae; phylum Streptophyta; class Pinopsida; order Cupressales; family Cupressaceae; genus Chamaecyparis; species Chamaecyparis obtusa. The sequence goes on from BSBK01003479.1 coordinate 783,222, forward strand.
TAAGTTTGATGCTTATGCTATGTAAGTTTGTTTATGTCAAAATGTATAAATTAGTTGATATCTGATTCACCCCCCCTCTCAATATAACACTTTCCCATAATATATTTCCAACAATTGGTATCAGAGCTTAATCTCTTAAACAAGTTTAACCACTTGTGAGATAAAGATCTTGAGATGGAGGTTTATAAGTTGGGAAAGATCATAAAGAATTAGAAGATTGACATTCAGCTTGCATTACAACAACTTGAAGTGGCCAGAGGTGAATTGAAAAAATCTTTAAGCAGAAGAAGAGAAATAGCAATACGACAGAATGAAACACAATATCAAGAAGAGGATACTACATGACTATTTGATAGTGGAAACTCTACTGAAAGTGACAAAGCCATAAAATAATTGCTGGAGAAAAATAACATACTGAATGACAACATCATAAATCTGAACAGAGATCAATAAATACAATCAATAAGACTCTGTGAAGTTGTAGAAAAGAAAAAGAAAGATGAAGAAGATAAGACAATGGTTGAAGAAGATAAAAGACAAATATCAATGAGACTTGATGAAAGGACATGCGACATGAAAAGATTGACAAAAAATCAACTGGACATGGTAAATCAACTGCTACTTGTTAATCAAGAATTGGACAGGAAAGATGTGGAAATCACAAATTTGAGATCAAAAAATAGTCAACTGAAGAGAACTAAGATCTAAAAAGGAGATCAATGAAAGGATGAACAAGCCTAATGAAGCTATAAGATACTTTGAAGAGTTTTTGAGGTCACCTAGAAGATCCAGTGATACATCTGGACTTGGACATGATGAGCACTTATCATCCACTGAGGAAGGAGACTCATCAAAGAGTGGAGAACAAAGGAATGCAAAGCCAAAGAACAACAAGCCTATATGTCATCATTGTGGAAAGCTAGGACATACAACCAACATTTGTAGAAGAAAACATGGTAAGTCTGATCCTAAACCAAAGTTCAATGGACATTGTTTTAACTATAAGAAACATGGACATCAGGAACATGAATGCCGAACAAAGGTCAGTAATCCACCTACCTCACCTAGATTTGAAGGACATTATTTCAACTATCAAAAATTCAAACATAGAGCATACAAATGTAGATCCAAATCTAAGTGGACATCCAATTAATAGACTAAGGCACCTAAGAAGGGTAATGCATACAATTGGGATTACAATAATTGGTACAATTGTCATTACTTTGGAAAATATGGTCACATTGTAGAAAACTATTTAAAGACACATTTCAGAGGTAAATCCAAGAGTTGGATGAATGGAAGTATGGTATGCTATAAATGCAAAAATATTGGTCACTTAAAGAAAGACTGCAGAGCACATATACCAAGCAATGATCAAAGAAAGAATGAAGAAACTACTGAGAAGATGAGAGATCAGATGAACAAGACATTGAAGAAGAAAGAGGAAGCAAGTAGTAGTGGAGTTAGTGAACCTATGGTCACCCAATCCAATGGATCAGGTGATCACACTACTTCAAACTAAGCAAAGAAGGTATGTGTGGAACTGAATCTTAAAATGCTTTATTTTTACATCAATTCCTAACATTTGATAAGATAAGTTCCATATCTGTATAAAATAAGATGCATTAGGATAGATTTGAGTGAAGAGCTACATTGTATATTTGATGTCAAGCATCAGTATTCTATCCTATAGTGACCAAGTCACTAGTGTTTTCCGAGATCCTGTGATAGCTGAGATGTGATGTACACCGATCCAAAATTGAATGGTTGTATCAACCAAGATTATGTTAACTGAGTTGACATGATATTTTTGAGATAGTTGTATCTCACCTAGAAAGTGTACAGATCATTAATGAAGCCCTAATTTGACCATTTTAAGTCTATAAAGTGGGAAGTTACCATTTATTTTCATTTCACTAGTGATTTGATAACTTTTCAAAATGATTCAAGAGAAATCAACCATAGCAATTAGTGCTAAGTGTGATTTGCAGAAATATTCACAGTGTGATGTCAACAAATATCTGAGAAACACTTGTGCAAGGTATTTTAACGAGTTATTCATTTAAGAATTTAAACCCTTAAGTTTAAAGAAATACCATCTTGATCATCAGCTATAGTTAAGAAGCAAGGGAAGGAGGTTTTCAATGTTCAATTAGTGAGGAACGATGTATGCAAGCCACAAAAGTTCCAAGCGGTTCCAGAAAGTGCAACTATGGGAGATATGACTGGAGCCCTATCATCTATCCCTTGGAAATTTTTAATGATCAATGACATTCATTCATGTTACATATGTAAGATTGGAAAAATCAAAGACTATGATCTCAGAGAAGCGTATGATAAAATGTGCATCAACGAGGTGTTGAAGCTGGAACACCAGAAGGTTTCCAAGCGAGGGTTAGTGCATGCTCTTAATTTTTTGCAAAATTTCAAAGTTGAGTGGATCAAGATTGTACCAAGCAGAGTACACGATATGAAAATATGGTAGGAGGATGGACCACTCTAAATTACAAAAGATATGATTCACTGGGTAACTAGATACCCTAAATTCTCTAGAAAGAAGATAATGATATGTCAAAGTAAAGAGGAAATTCAAACAAACACCTAGGTAGTGTGGAACAAATGAGGTATGACTATTTCAACTATCATAGACCCAAAAATTGAATTTGCAGTGAGGGTGATAGCTCACAAGTTTTATCAGTCTAGTCAGTTGGACAATGTCCCATGCATGGTAGTGGACCAAGCTTGGAAGATAGTAAAGAAGGATCACACATATGACCCTACTGAGATCCAACTAACACAACTTGTCAAAAATCTTACATCAATCTGGAAAGAAAAGAATTCTATGTGTAAGTTTGGTTCCTTGTTTGTTTATTTTTCTACATTCAAAAAAAATTTCCTACTATTGGAGGTGTAGAATGGGATAAGAATATACCGGTGATAGTACAGATTAGTGAGTTTATTGGTCAAATGGGTGAAAAATTTGAGAGTGTCATGGAAAGTTATTTTGTTGAATTTAAGAAGAAAATGAGGAAAAGAAGCATAATCTGTGTATCTCTAGTGAATAAGTACTATAAAGACATGTTTTCTAGTTGATATAGACTATACATATGCACAAGAAGTTATACTGAGGGTATCATGGCTAATGCCATTACCTTATGAGGTAAATATTGATGAAACAATAATAGAAATCACAACCCTATTAGCTAAGTAATTTGACAAGAAGGACACATTTTGGAACCTATGAGGAAGCTAAGGACAAGATAACCATGAGATTTAAATATGCTACCATGGAGAGAAAAAGAAAGAAGATAGTAAAAAACATAGAGGAAATGTTAGGAGGAGAAGAGGTAGATGCACCTCTAGAATTGACTCAAAGATTAGGAGAGAAAAAATCTAGTGAGTCGGAAGAAAGTGGAGAAGAGGAGAATGTGGTAGTAAAGAAAGGCAAGAAGGTATCAATTTCTGAGCCTATTAAGAAGCCAACACAAAAACCTAATCCCATCTCCTCACTGGTACTTAGGTTGAGAACTAGAGAAGCTTCAACTTTCATAGCTATCGAGACACAAAAGAAGACCCCTACATCTAGGAAAAGAAAGCTAGTTCAGGCTAAAGCAGTGCTGAGTCAAATAAGGAAGAAACCAAGAAGGAAGATTATCTTGGAGAAGGATGATGAGGAAACTGAAAGTTATGAGGAAGTAAAGAAAATTTTTCCATCACAGAAGATATCATTGACTATGGATGAAATATGCCACAACATCAAGAACATTGTTGGCCTAGCAGGCTTTGAGAAAATAAGATTTGAGAAACTGAGTATTGAGGACAAGGAGATAGTAGAACAAGCTATGTTTGAGATTCTCTATACATTCAAGATGACACCACTTCAATTAGGGAACTTGATTCCTAATGAATTATACCAAAGGATAGCTTAGAAATGAGAATATGCCTTAATGACTGAGAATAAAGTTAGGGAGAGCACTCTTTCTCAAGTCATGCCTGACTTATCCCCTAAATTTATTCAAAAGTATATGGAGTAGTATAGGAATAGATTTGTTCCCAAGCTTTGGGAATACTCCATCCTTCAACAAGGTTGAAGATATTGTACAAAAAATTATAAGGTTATGGAAGATACTTTTTGGTCCTATAGTTGATAAGAGTGCACAACAGAGTGCATGCACATCCAAGGAAGTAGAATTGGACAATAAGGAGGATGCCAATGAACAACAAGTTCAAAAGGAAGAAGAGAAGAAAACTAAAAAAGAGAAAGGATGGGATAAATATTGTAGATATCATTGAGGATACTCCAATGAAAACAAACATATTTGACTGAGTAAGAAATTTAGCAACATATACAAGCCAAGGCAGCCAAGGATAAATCTATGTCGAGCATCAATTTGATATTGTTACAAGTGCAAGATTATCCATAGATTGAGGATACATCAACTATGGAGATTACATCAGCAAGCCCCCATATAGTCACAGTTGATCAGATAGTCTCACTAAGTGCTAATGCCGAGGAATAAGACAAGTTGGCAATCACACCTAAGTCTATACCTGTCGAGGATACAAGAAAAGAGAAAGCAAAATATTTTGCATTGGTAGTAGTAAGTCCTCATGTGGAGGAAAAGGAGAAGGAAAAGGAAAAGATGGATAAAGAGAAAGAGAAGGACAATCAAGAGCCTAACGACCAATAGGCAATAAAATATCTCATACAGATGCCAAGTGGAAACACACCCAGGAAGAAGTCACAAAAGAAGAAGGAGAAATTTCTTGCTACACAAGTGACGCTCAAAGAAGTTATAGTGATTCCTAAGTGGGACACTGATAACTTAACCTATAATCAAATACAAATATTTCAAGATCTACTGAAGAAGAAGAGTAAACATGAAGAGATGAGATGAGAACATCAACAAAAGTAGGTACTTCATGAGATAAAAGGTATTTTCATACATGCTTTTGACATGACTAATGTAAATGAATCTAAACCTATTCTGGAGAAAATTGTTCACATTGTCAAGAAAGTGACTGATGATAACAGTGAGGCCAATGACAAGTTGGTGTAGTAGTCAGAAAGGAAATTTGAGACCAAGGTACTCAATAAGGTCTCTACAGACATTGCAGTGAAACAGGTAGAACTCTCTACCTTAGTAACGAATTTAGAATAATTTGTACAAAATGCACATTCTTTGTACAAGTTATGCAATGTAGAATAATTTACAAGGGACAACCAAGATCTGATAGAAAAATTGTAGTTAGATCTAAAGTCTACAGGTCACTCACTGAGCATGGATGAAAGTTCCATCTCTATGCATTTTTCCAGACTATTGCATGCCCAAGGAAGATTAGCCAAGTTGGTGGCGAATGATGGTAAAATAAGGGCTAGCCTTATCTCTATCCAAACAATGTTAACACCTCATCTTGAGGCTATACAAAGGGAGTTAGTCATGACAAAGGAGTTAGTTCAGAAAGACCCTCATCTTTCTATTGTCAAGAGCCTAGTCAAGCTAGCTATCGAGCTAGAAGTGAAGTCTAAGGTTTTTAAGTTTGTAAGGTCCGGTTGGGACAACATAGTAGGCATGGTCATGCAACTTCACAAACCATTCCTAGACAAGTATTTCAAGACCCCCACACCCCAAGAACTTCAAGTGTCAAAAACAAGGGGGAAATAACATGACATGACAAAATCATAAGGGGAAATAACATGCAATGGATATGAATATGAAAAATCAGATATATGTTAGATATCAGAAAGAAGATATAGACACATGACAAATGGTATGACATACTAGTTTTGTAAATGTATATATATTCGATTGTATGTCAAATAAGAAGTCTTATGTATATATGTAATTTTTTTTTTGAAGAACGAGTTAAGTTTTAAGGGGAGTATTCTATAGAAATTTTTGTTGCTACTAAGTACTCTTGTAAATATAATGAAATGTCACGACAAAGTGTTTTTTCCACTAATGTAAAAGGGGGAGATTTTTTATCCCTAAGTTTTATTGTTTATTAGTGTCTTACACTTAGTCATTTTATAGGCAATGTTGACCGAGTCATCATGTATAGGCCAAGTCATGTATATTATACATTCACCGAGAAGTAGTTATTGTCGAGTAAGACAGTAGTCACCGAGTACTTCAGTATTAGCCAAGTCAGTTTATGCTAAGTTATGTAAAGATGTCAGTATCGAGCACCAGGGTATAAAGAACAGTGAATGCCGAGTGCAAGAGATATCAAATGTTGAGCAAGCCAAATTTGACATATGTATTTTTTATGGCACAAACACTTAGGTAAACCATTTTGGCTGACATTCATATTACATTTACTATTTGTTGAGGAAATCATGGAGGTGATTATTCTCTAGAATTGTAATCATTAATCCCTATGTAAAGCATGGAACCAATCAGAATTAGGGAAAGGTTAAGCGGAAAAAGGAGACAATCCAAATCGTAAATCTTAAATCTTGGAGATAATTAATTATTTATTTAAGATGAGATCTAAACCATAAAATGTATCATGAGAGAGGAGAAGATTATGAAGGAGATCTCATACTTTTAGAGAAGCAAAGTTCTTTGATTATTAGAAACAAAGTTCAATGACCGAACAGAACAGAGCAGAGTAGTGAAGGACAGAATAGAGACATATTTGATAGAGAAGATGAAATCTATACTATAAGGAGAAGATTTGTAATCAACATCACAATGAAAACTAAAGGATCAGGTACTAAGACATTCTAACAGGTGAATCAAAGTAAATCTCTTAACAAAGTGGTTTTAACAGACCTTGGTAAATCTCTTAACCAAGTGCTTACTTAGTTGTAAGTTTTTAAAATCCTTTTGTAAGGTAGATTTTATAAGTCTCAAAGCTCTTAATAGGGCAGGAACCTCACAGGTTAGATCGTATTTTGTGATCAAACTTATAGCCCTAACAGAAAAAAATTAATACTATAGTAGTGAAGATTAGTGGGTGTCATCCCCACCCCAGTTTTACCTTTCAAGGGTTTCTGGGTAACCAAAATCATTGTGTTATGTTTATTTTCATGGATGATGATTAGGATATTAGATATGTTATAGTGATTAAGTTTGATACTTATGCTATGTAAGTTTGTTTATGTCAAAATGTATAAATTGGTTGATATCTGATTCACCCCCCCCCCCCCCCCTTAGTATCACACTTTCCCATAATAGATTTCCAACACATCTATCCAACAACACCTCAAACATTTATAGGAACTAGATCAAACTAGGATTATAAAAACTTATCACCCATCTTCACATATAAAATTATCAACATCACACCAAAATTTCTTGTGTATTATTTCAATCTTATATTTGTTGTATCTTTAATTTTATATTTTTCTTGGAAGTTTTCCTTCTCCATGTTAAGGGTCGAGTTGGCCTATCAACATAATAAATTAGTGTAGGATTTTTTGTTGCTTCTAAGTTGGTCTATTTTGTCTCCCTTGTCCACTGGATTGTACTCGATCTTTGTAGAGAATATTCAATCATGAATAAGATGATAGATGGAAGCTCAACTTATAATCTAGTCACTTATAGCTATCTGATTGATGCCCATTACAAAATTGGTGAATAGACAAGGCCTTGAAGTATATTTTAAACATGAAATTTTTTGGTATTTCTCTTATTGTTATAACCTATTATATATTGATTCATTGTATATTAAAAGAAAATTAAGAATCCTTTATTCTATTATAGGTTGATTCATTCTATTTTAAAATAAAATTAAGCACCCTTTGTCCATCCTTTGTCATCTTCAACTGTATTTTCTTAGGTCTAATGCTATTGCCTTAAAATATTTTTGATTTGGCATATTTTTACAAGGGTGGACAGAGCCTTTGGAGTCTAAGGAGGGGAAGTATCGAAAGAATCTCATTGCCTAGAGTGGAAGGGGCACCTTTTTTATTCTTATTCTATGATTGTTTCAGAGATAGGTCATCACTAACATTTCCTTTCATGTACTTGATTTATAAGGAAAACATGGAGTTATCCCTAAGAAACTCATATGAAGTTTTCATGCCTTTGTAAAATATGAAGTTATCTTGTTGGAACCTAAAAATTCAGGCCCAAATATATACAAAATTATCAGGGAAGTATAATATTCATTTTCATTTTCATATTATTTCCCTATTAATAAAAAATTAAACAATTGAAAAGGCCTAAATAATTGTCATTATTCTATTTTCATATTTATGGGATAAGCTTTTAATTATTTTATTTCAATGGATTAAATGCATGTATAATTTTGGAATAAAAATAATTATAAAAAAGAGTAATTAGGTTGTTAGGCAAAAGGGTGACGATCGGGAGTTGAACACTTGACCTCTCAAGCCAACCCTTTTTCCAACTTACCTACCCTTATACCCTCTAACTAGTTAATCTATTGTTATTCCTTGAGAGGCTTTGGAAGTGGAATTAATTTATTTACATTTTCGTGTGCAGGTAAGAAAATCAAGGCAAATTTTCAGACAGGGAGTATATCTTATCAAAACAATTTTAATTTTTAATATGAATATTATTTGCTTATATATCATTCATAATATTATTTTCAAGAAAAAGAGTGGCGAGAGGGAGTTGAACACTCAACCTCTCAAACCACCCTCTTTCCTATCCTAACTAGCCATCCTACCCTAACTAATTGTCCTATTGTATTCCTTGGGAATATGGGTAGAGGAGAAAGGATATATTTAGATTATTTTCTACCCTATAATAATTTTAAGAATCAAGTATTAGGGTAAAAAGATGTAGTGGAACTTATTTTATCTTATTATTATATTTGATTTATATTTTTCACCTTTCTCATTTATTGAGAATATTTACTAGGTGATTTAAATACATTTGCTCCTTTCATTATGTTTTAAATTTATTTTATGAAAGTGCATAATTCATTAGAGTTTTATTTTAAAGAGTGTAAAATTCGTAAGCTACCTTAAATATGTTTTAAAGGAATACAAAAGCATATCTTGATTAAATGTATTCTTAACATCACAATTCCTTAATGTTTGAAAATAATTGAAAGGAAATAATTTTTTATGATCTAAAAGTATTTATTTCTAGAAAAAGAAAATAATAAGCTCTTACTAATGTATGTTTCCTTAAAGTAATTAAATTACTCTAAAATCAAAATGTATTTTTCTTTTCATGAAATGGATTATAAAAACATGTTTTTATTTTTTACCTTGGAGTGAATTGCATAATGTTAAGGCTACTTTCTAAAATTTATCCTCCTAAATATTAATAACCGTACCCTATGTAAATTATTTAAATTATCATTTTAGGGTAAGTATTGTCCTTTTGGTTTTTTAGGGTGAATTATAATATTTATAATTATTGCACACTAAATTCTAGAAATATATTTATATGTGACAAATATTAATTCGCATATTGGAAAAAACATTTTTGAAAGAGAAATGTATTGTGTTTAAATCTGAAAATAAATTTTTAATTAAAACATTAAATTATATTATCCTTTTCTATTAATATATTATCTTATTAATAGAATCTCTAAACATTGCAACAAACATTTTTATGTTATATTCCTGTGATGTTTTATTGTGAAACATTATTGACTATTGGACATTATTAAATAAAAGTTTATTTTAAAGTTATCTAATTTTGGATTTGGTGTGCAGGAGCTTTATATCATAAACATGTGTTGATTATCGAGAAAATTATCTCAAGATGTGACAAATTCTATTTGTAATGTGGGAAATGTTTTTCCTCAAACCATTTATATGGTTAATGTTGTAATTTTTAGGGTTAGTTGTAGGATTAGGTTTTTGTGAAAAGGTGTGACTTTCACAAGAAACCTTTGAAATAGATATTAATATTGAATCATTTGAAATTTAAAAACAACATGACAATTTTGGGAGAAAAACTCCAGTGACTGCAATTTGAACCATTATGTACAAAATTTCAAATGTCAAATGAGATAAATTGTTTTTTGTTTATTTGAAGTTATATGTTATTTATTTTCAATTAGTATTTCGGATACTCTGTATATTGGAGTGTTTCATTGTGTTATATTCCCTAAATATTATAACTCAAAATTAATATATATAACTTGAATATCAACATTAAGATCTGTGTATCTTCTATTGTTCTTATCGGTCTCTTAATTTGAGTTAAATTTGATAAGATTAGTTGTATAAATTGATTTAAATTATAAATCAAGTGGAAGCATGTGGAATGATAGTCTTGCTTTATTAAAAGTAAATTTTTAAAACTATCTCTAATTGTACGTAGGATTGATAGTTTCTAACTCTATAACCCAAATGTTCAGTAGGCACTGATCTTCTATTTTGATTGAAATTGTTATTAGGTTCTTCTTTGTAGTTTGTAAATAAATCTGATTACTTTTCTATAGAATTTGTAATTAGGGTTCTTAGTGATAATTCATTTAATTTAGATTTTATAGACTAAAGCTATTAGGAGATTATATTGTTTTCCTCCAAAGATCACTAGTACATTTGACCTTATTTTTCTACCAAAATTTTTGACCATCAATTAAAAAGGTTTAGGTTGGTCGAATTATAGAAGAAAAACTTTCTTATTTTTTTAAATCCATGCCCGTGTTGGTCAAAATTTCAACCAATACAATGTAGGTCAAAATATCAATGAACACGGGCATAACTTATTAAAAAAAAGTTTCATTTCTCATTTCATTTTTATGAGCAAATTAGATCAAGGGTTGCAGCATGCGAAGGAGGACTGCAGTGCATGAAGGATTTCCATCTTTAGTCATTGTGTGAATTGGTATGGTCTTCAAGATCTCACTGTTTAAAATTTTGGCTTTGAACACTAGATTATAGTAATCATAGTTTAAAATTGAATGCCTTGATAGACATGTATGTATTTAGCATACATGTCTATCAGGGCATTCATGACTACAAATTTTGTCGAATATCCACCTTCTATGATGGTTTGATGGATTCCTATACCTTGTTCCAAAGCTCTCATTTGGGAACAGGGTGGGAGGATGTTGATAAAGGTTGTGGAACTTGGCCTTACACCTGCTAATCGCAATTGCTTAAAAGTCTGTAGGGCTTGTTCAATGAACCCATTTTGTGTAAATCCTACTATCATTGAAGTCCATGAGACGACATCTCATTGAGGCATTTTGTGAAATAGTTTTTGAGCTTTTTGAATGCTTCCACATTTTTCATACATATCCATCAAGGCACTGGCAATCACAACATTTGATGAAAATCCACTTTCCCAGCAATGGATGTGAACGTCGCCTTGGGAAATGCCATTTCCTTTCATGTATACTAAGAATTCAAAACCCCAAGCCCATAACTATTCATCCGCGCATAGAGGATTGATGCCCTAGGCTAATTACTTAATATGTATTTAGCATACATGTCAATCGGGGCATTCACGACTATAAATTTTGTCGAATATCCACCTTCTATGATGGTTTGATGGATTCCTATACCTTGTTCCAAAGCTCCCATTTGGGCACAGGGTGGGAGGATGCTGATAAAGGTTGTGGAATTTGGCCTTACACCTGCTAATCACATTTGCTTAAAAGTCTCTAGGGCTTGTTTAATGAACCCATTTTGTGTAAATCCTGTGATCATTGAAGTCCATGAGACAACATCTCGTTGAGGCATTTTGTGAAACAATTTATGAGCCTTCTGAATGCTTCCACATTTTGCATACATATCCATAAAGGCATTGGCAATCACAACATTTGATGAAAATCCACTTTCCCACCGATCATCGATGGATTTCAATACCCGGTTTGACAACTCCCAATTTAGCACATGCTAGGATGATGCTGACAAATGTTGTGGAGTTTTGTTTAATAGATGCTAATTACATTTGATTAAAAGCCTCCAAGGCTTTCTCAACAATCCCATTTTGTGCATATCCAACAATCATTGTTGTCCATGAAATCACATTAGGTTGAGGCATTCTTTTAAAAAACTGTAAAGCTTCATTAAGAGCACCATTTTGTGCATATCCTGATATCATTTTATTCCATGAAATTGTAACTTGTTCAGGCATTTTGTCAAATAGTTCACGTGCTTTCTGTATCCTTCCACATTTTGCATATATATCCATTTGAGCATTTACAACTACAACATCTGAAAGAAACCCTCTATCTATTATACTTTGGTGTATTTCCATACCATCTTCCACAACCCTCATCTTGGCATAGGTTGGAAGTATGGTGGTAAATGTGAAGTGATCCGATTGAACCCCTGTTCGCTGAATTTGTTGAAAAAGTTTCAGTGCTTTTCGAGGATAATCATGTCTTCTGTAAGTTGCAATGATCAAATTCCATGAGAAGACATGTTGGGTCATGTGGATAACTATTTTAATCAGTTATATTAGATGATAATTAGGCCTTTATAGGGATTACCCATCCATTATGTTTCTAGGAGAAGGATTATATAAAGGAGATGGCTAGCATTGTAAGGCGAGCTATTTATTGTAATATCATGATGTGGATTATTTGGAGATATAACAAGTACCAAGATTGGATATAGATCATATTTGGGTTGCCACCTTAAGCTTCAACCCCCCATAAGATAGACTTTTCATCCTTCATTATTGGACCAAGATTGGTACCTATCCTAGTAAGTCATTATGAGACAGTGCATCACCCATCCTGAAGTAATTGTTGAATCTTATATTTAGGGTTGGGAATGGTAGTTAGTATCCTAATTGAACATAAGAATCTACTTGTTAATAGGATACAAAAGAGAACCATTTAAGAAATAGTCATTTTCACACAAACAAAAGATATTAGTTGTTATGATCATGGTTTTTCCCATTCTAAGAATATATAATTTTTTTATTAGCATAGATATGATAGTATATGTTCCTATAAACATCCACAATTTTAACAATATCATTGAACTTATGCAAGCTGCATCATTACCACTATTTTGTGAAACAATCTACAAATTTAAAGTTATATTTGAGTTAAAATATAAGTAATATTAAAATAACACTTCAAATATTTATCAATATCAAATAAGTATTCTCAGTTCACATCATGTGGCCAATTTGAAACAATTAAATACTTTTCAAACATAATATTGTTTGCATTAAATTTTTATTTTTATGATAATTTATTCATACTTATTTATTTATTTATTTATCTTCAATCTTTATTTGAGAGGTCACAATACTTAGTCATTATTTTGGCATCTTTTTAAATCATGAATTGTTACACTTATCATCACCTCATCAAGCCTATTTGATAGTCAACCTTGTCTATAACTAAGAACTCAAAAGTGTTGTTTGTCATTGGGACTAATCTTTGCTTACAAATTTGATCACCATTTTTTGACATCCTTTTGATAGTCACTTCTCAAGACTCTTGTATGCATTTTTTTCTTTTGTTCTTACTATTCCTTCACATGACTGACCATCTTTTGTGCTCACTATCATGAGGAACTCTATGACACTCTAAAAGTGTCATTCCAACTTCATCAATGTTGTCTTTTCCATTTGCAGTGTATACCACTGCTTTTGATGCATGTTGAATTCCCTCCCATTTAGCTAGTGTCTCCTCTAATTGTCATCTTTGAATTTTGGCCTTTTCTCTTTAATTTTGTAGACAATTCCATTCTCTACCTTATCATCTATGTCTACTCTTTTCTTTGACATACATTCTTGGAAGTTACTTTGAATGTGGTGGATCATGTGTTCTACATAGTATCATTTCCTGCTCTTCTCTTTTACAGTGACTATCACTGTTCTTCACAAGAGTGCTTTTGTCACTTACCATGACTACGAGAGATCTAAGAATTCAAAACTCTTAGAAACCCTCCTCAAAATAGTAGAGATATTATTTTCGCAAAATAAAAGATGTATCTCCCTGTGAACATTTTAATGAAAACTACTTCTCTTTCTTTGACATCTGCCATTCCTTGTTACTTCCTTCAATAATTTACTCTTTTTCTATGTCTAAAACACACCTTTGAATGTCCAAAGAATGCTTCTATTATTTACATGAAATCTACATGCATACTTCTCTCCACTAGTTATAGCCTAATCTGCCTGATGATTATAATAGTCACCAACTTGTGAAAATAATATTATTTTTCAACGTGTAATGTAGTCCTCTCCAACTCATGCTTGAGGAGCTTATATAATAATCAGCTGATTAATGTTTTTGGTTTTTATGTAGTCCTCTCCAACTCATGCTTGAGGAGCTTATATAATAATCAATTGATTAATGATTTGAGGGACATTTTAATTGCCTGTTCTAATCACTAATTTGAGGAACAGTAACCGTGACTGTGAATGAAGATTGTATTCTTATTGTTTTGAAATTTTATGAGGGGTTTTATGTAATCTTAGGTTGGAATAAAATCCACTCAACCAGAGTGTCTTGGTAGAGGAAAAAAATTACATCATATGTTTTGAAAGACATTTATTATAGTTGTTCAATATCGGGTTCTAACAGTCCACTATCCCTGTTATCCTTGTGACAGTTTGGAGTTTCCTTTATAATCATAGTTCATTCCATGGATTCAGAGTCCTAGACTCCATGGAATGCTTCTTCACTAACCTTATATTGTTTTCTATAACCATACATTTGTAGAGATTTGTTTGAAGGTGGTTACCACAGTATACTTCCTTTGTTAAATTGGTCTTTTTTATACACTAAAATAGAGCATTAGTCATGAATAGGGATGTTGGTCCAAAATGACCATATGAAATATTTTGGTATGTTATAGTACTTGGAAAAGGGTATCTATAATTTCTTTCACCTTATCAAGTGTTTTGGAAAAAAATCAACTTATTAGAGTTTTAAGTATGTTGCAAGGCTACTAGATTGACAATTAGGTCTCTGGCAAATTAGTAAGATTTTGAAGAATGGGAAGATAGAATTGGTCTAGAACCTTAAAATTCCTTAAATCCAAGTTGAGTAAATCCAATAAAACCAAAAACATCACTTATGATTGTAGCCAAGCTTCATTCAATGGTACATTCAAACATGAAACAAACCATTCTTAAACCAGATTAAACTAGTAAACCAAAGGACATGCTTTTACTACTAAGTCTCTATTTGTTGGGCATACTGATTATAAGTACTTGGCAAGATGATTATGCCTATCCTAAAAAAGACTATCAAATCATTATTCTTTCAAATCAATTACCTATCGATGTATCCCTTGCGAGGGAGAGAAGCCAAACACATAAAGAACATGCACAAAAACACGACAACTGAAAAACTTAGATGGAATACACCAAGAAGTACCAAATGATGAATGCTCAATTATTGTAATGGAAAAGCAATATCAGAACCATGCATTTCTAGAACTTGATTTTTCTATAGTCCAAATGATTTTTCTTATTTCTTGTTTGTGCTTGGTGACAGGATTTTGAACATTGTTGACATACTTAAATGGAATACACAATACCAAATGATGAATGGTCAATTGTTGTAATGGAAAAGCATTAGAACTGTCCATTTCTAAAATTTGATTTTGTATAGTCTTAATTATTTTTCTATAGTCCTAATGATTTTGAAAATCGTTGACAAAA
This sequence comes from Chamaecyparis obtusa, assembly GCA_027943335.1. Classification (NCBI taxonomy): domain Eukaryota; kingdom Viridiplantae; phylum Streptophyta; class Pinopsida; order Cupressales; family Cupressaceae; genus Chamaecyparis; species Chamaecyparis obtusa. Next base: position 798,749 of record BSBK01003479.1, read on the forward strand.
AGTGTTTCTTTTTTTTATTATAGTATAAATGATTTTTCTATAGTCGTAATGATTTTTCTTATTTCTTGTCTTTTGTCCCTTTTTGATTTCCTATGTCTGTGCTTCGTGAAAAGATTTTGTCACCTTCTTTTGATGGTATATTTCATTCACTCTATGTGGAATACTATTTTGTTCTCTATTTTATTTCAGCTTCATATTTCTTTCATTTTTCATATACACGGAGACTACACATGATGATAAAAAAATGAGCTATTTGATTTAGGTTTACTTTTCATTATTGTAAATGGTTAATATTTCTGATGGTACTCCTTGGTGTTGTGTGTGAGTGATTTACACCTTCATAAAATAACAAGATTTAAAGAGAATTTACACTATTCAAAGCAAACTAATCTAAATAATGCACAATTAATCTAAATATCTCATGGTTCTCTAAATTGAAGTAGTAAGTGAGGCTCTCAGCTGCAAATCCTCACTAGTGACACTCTAATTATGAGAATTGAACTAAGAATGATATGCAAACTACATCTAATTATCAAATTCTATCTCTATTTGATAAGAAAATCTCTAAAATGATCAACAATTTAAGCTAAATATCAATGAAAATGCTAAGTGAGTGATGTGGATGCAAATTGCAAGAGCTTTGCTACAATTCAAAGATATGGAGTGGATCATTAATGCCTCAAAATGCCTTCATATTTATAGGATTTTCCCAAGGGTAGGGGGTAGAGTGAGATAACCATGGTTATGCTTGGGTAAGGTCAATTGGCTTTGCTTTGTCCCTAAATTGGGGGACAAACATTTAAATGGTTTCAAAAGGCTGGACCATTTCAACAAAAGTGAGTGATTTGTGTCCATTTTGTCTCCTTTTTCCTTTGTTGAGGGAATTTCATATTTATTAATTAATTAAAGTAATTAAATTTAGCCATGAAGGGTAAGAGGTTCATTTTGATTTTTTCTTTCAACAACTATGTCATTAATTGAATTTAATCAATTTCTTAGTGTTTTTCCCCTTTTCAAGCTTTATTTAATCATTTAATTGAATTTTCCTTTGATTTGAATTGTCTTTGTTCCATTTATCAATTTTTAGTACTATTTTGATGATTTGATGCACCTTTTGATTGAATTAAGTCTTTGCCAATTTTCCATGTCTACAAATGCCCCTCTTTGAGTCGATGTGCGAAGAACACCGATTCAAAGATTCTCTTGGTATGATGATCTGATTCAGGTCCTGGTTCTGATATGCCTCTGATCGTTCTGATTGATGTACTTCCTGATTTGATGATGATGTGCCTCTGATGATGGTGCTGATATGATTCTGATGCATCTGATATGATATGGGTCCTGGTTTGATGATAGGTCCTAGGTTCACTGATAAAGGTCCTGGGTTGATTGATTGCTGATATGTTGATAGATTTGATATGATGACAGATTTGATATGAAACTGATATGCAATTGATTTGCCTCCTGATATGAAATTGATATGATATGATACTGATATGATACTGATATGATATGATATGATATGATATGATATGATACTGATATGATATGATATGATATGATATGCCCCATTGATAAATGTTTTTGATGTGATGCCAATTTGATACTCTGATGCCCCCTCAGAAATAAAACATATTGAGTCCTTGATTTGAAAGATTTTGATTAATTGGTCCAATATGTTTTCATTTCTGAAAAAAAAATTAATGATATGCCATGACTCACAATTTTCACATCCAAGATAGATAGGTCTGTTGTAGTTAAGCAAAACAAGTGATTATAATAACAGGATAATGGTACCAATGAATGTGATTTGTCAATCTGATAGGATAGTTCTGATAGGTATAAATCAATCAGTGTGAAAACTGATATGATTTGATACTGCTACTTCATTCTCAGGACACAGAGACACGAACGATGGTACTGGGTTTGATTGCTTGATACTTTGATAGGATTGATTGACGTAAGATGACTCACTAATATAGAATACTGATATGATTCCCTTGATTTGCCAAACAGGCACATTTCCGCAAATGATATATATATGGACCTTAGCTTCTTGGATATTTGGATTTAAGTCATGGGTTTGACCCAGCTAGAGTATAGGTTATTGAGATGATTGATTATGGAGCTCCTTCAGTTTGTTGATAGTGTATCATGATATTTCAGTTATTGATCAGGACTTGGATGTATCACTTTGATGACATTGTATCTTTGATTAGATAAAGTTCATGGATCTTTGATATTATGGACACTTATTTGATTTATGGACTTTCCTTGATTCTTGATTGAATGACCCATTTTATGATTGATCAAGATTTCAATTGAATGACCCCCCTTTTCCCTTGGAAAAATAATACAAACAAATGCACATGCAATTAATCTAACATGAGAATGCATTTAACCTTTTTATGAATGCAGCTAAGTGTCACTAGCTTTTAGCAAATAAATGCCTTGAGAATATATTTTCATCATTGAGCACTTGGGACCGGAAAGTCGATACAATCACCACTGCCCACTGACATGATGATATGAATACCACTTTTTATCGCATTTGGTAACCTCCTTTTTGAACTAGTACAACCCACACTAGTCGAATAGACCAACTATGAGAGTATGAATACCAGTTTCAATGAATTCAATGTTGCATAAACAAGAAAAGGTCAACCTTCCACCCTATATGAAAGTCCTTGATGGTTCTTTGATGACCATGTCGTTAGACGAATTCACATAAGTTGTTGGATATCCCTCAAGATAGTCACTCAAAGGCAAGAAAAATATCATGTCTCCATCATTGCCAATCTAGTCAAAACATCATCGATTAGCTAAAAAGATGTGATAAAAATCAATGTAAGTAAAGATCATCAAAAGAAAGCTTCAAGTGTTTTGCATTGTTTCATGATTTTCAAAAAGTATTTCCAAGTATTTTGATCTTTAAAGTGTTGTGTCAATTTTTAATCCTGAATAATAAAGTCAATGAAGGCTCATGGATCAAGTTGTGGTAATTGAATTCTTGGTTAGTGAACAATGATATCCATCAAAGGTTCACAAAAATCTCTCTCTTCTGAAGCTCTGATAAGTCTCTATGATGTGATTGAATGTTGTACTATTGAATCCTTTTTGGGTTTAATGCCTTGCTTCATGTGAATTCATGATTGTTTGTTGAAATCCGCTGATTAAGATCAAATGCCCCAGTTGGATAGAAAAAATGTTGGACTTGGACAAACTTCCAAAATATTACCGAAGCTTAGTTTGTGCAAGATGCAGCTCAAAGCACTTCATGCTTTCTTTTTTACCAGCTCTCAAACAAGATCACATTGGTTTGCCCCCAATGTCTTAGCAAGATATAGGACACGAAGTATGGATTTGCAAGCTGATGGATTAGAGATGGAAAGGCTATGATGGAAGAAGTATGCGAATGTGACCCATAGGACTATCTCCTCAAGAGTACCCAAGCTAAGGAAAAAATGATATAGCAACATGAAGCATGTTTTTGGATAAGCCATGAAAGTCAATTGTGCAGGGCTAGATAGTGTATAGGATAACGATCTGCTGCCATGAAAAGGAGTGATCCAAAAGAGTGGACATGTCAAGAAGTTTTTGATAACAATTTTTTTTTTAAAGTTCATCTTGATCAAGACCAAGGGTCAATTTGGGTAAGATGTGTATAAGATAACACAATCAAGATAAAGGAGTGATGGAGGCTATGAAAGGATGTTTTGGGATTATGAAAAAGCTATGGAATGATGAAGGTGAATTTGGGATAAGCAAGATCATGATAGGGTAACATGGATGCAACAAGTACATAAGCTGATGGAAAGGATAACAGATGTTAAGATACTCAATGCTCATGGATGTGTTCAACCTTGTCAAGACGAAGGTGAAAGATGGAAATATGGATGAAACTTGCCCCCAAGTGTAGAGTGCAAGAAGGAAGAATTACGCATGATGCCTGTTTGCCAGGTTTTCATCATGGTATTTATCTAAGGTGCCACAAGAAGTGGTTTTCACCCTAGATTTATTTCTTTTTATTTTTGCTACCAAGGTGCCTATTGCTAGGTTTTCACCAAGGCACTTTTTCTCTTTTTTCATTTTTTTCTTTTTTTCTTTGTTTTTTTCTTTTTTTGTATTTTTCAATATTTTCCCAACATCGAAATCTTTGGACAATGCTCCTCTGACAGATATGCTATAATAAACCATGGGTATGACTAGGATGCTCAAAGGTATTGATAAGAGGGATGGAAGTACAGAAAGTATGCATTGGAAATGAATGTGAGGATAAGAAGAAGGTATGTTGAAGATGGAAATGTTGGCAAGATCAACTTTGACACACACTTTGAAGAGTGGTGGAATGATGGAGGAACAATAGATGACGGAGGTAAGGATCTTTTTGAGGTAGTGGATTTTGGGATGTAAGAAGATGAAGAATGTTTGGAAGGAGATGGAATGGAAGCCTTTGGAAGCTTGAATGTCAATTTTGATTCTTCTTTTGTGTGCAAGTCTTTCAACAATGACTTGGGAATCCACATATTCTTTGATTTTTCTTCCTTTTGGAATGCTTTTGAATGCATTTCTTCAATGAGGGATTTAGGAACCCACATTTTCTTTTTTTCTTTTTGCTTTGTGGACCTTTGCGGCCTTTTGGATATTTCATTTTTCTTTTCATTCACATGTCGATTAGATGGGACATTGTGATTTTTATGCACATATGGATTCTTGGATTTATGATTTTTATGTTGCACATCAACATTGCTTCCAAAAGACTTAGGAATTGTGGATGAATAGGAATAATATGGATGGTTCATATGGATTGGTGTTTGGACATTCTTCAAGTATGTGTGTCTTTGTTGATCTTGATACATGGTAGGGTAAGTGAATGGATAGCTAGGGATGATAGGAACGGTTGATGGGGGAATATATGGACCTAGTATGGATGGAAGGGATGAAGACTTTTGTTTTGGGACATAGGCACCCAAAATGGATTTGGAGGATAGTGGAGGTATGTGGTTGTATTTGAATGGAGGGATATAAGGTGTGAAAGGGATATCAATATCTTTGGAAGGAGCTCCATCGTCAACGTTCTCATCTTTAAGATTTATCTTTATACTAATAGGCTCATGAGTAGCTTTGATAGGAACACATTTGATAGGATCAACTGAAGCTTGAGTGGATTTATTATCTTGCAAGGGATTTGGAAGAATGATGGTTTCTTGAGGTGAACATGGAGGAATATGACAAGGAAATGATGGGATGCTTTGATCTTGACAAGGATCTTCGAATGATGTAGCGAAGGTATTTTGCTCTTGATTTTCAATATGCTCATTAGAAATTATGGAAGGGATATCTTGATCTTGCTCGGGAAGTGGAGAAAATATGGAACTTGGAAGGGTACTTTGTTCTTGGAATGGAAGGATATCATCTTGAAAGACATGAAAGGATGCAAGGGGATCATCACAAGGTTCAAGGGATATGGGACCTTCATCAAATATGGGAGGGGTTTGTATATAATCTTGATCTTGATCTTTATCAATATTTATCTCTTTTCTCTTTGGGTTATCTTCTTGACATGGAGCCACTTCTAAGGACAAGGTAGATGTTTGGATATGTGTGGGGAATGTTTGGAAGAATGGTGTAGGATCCTCTTGAATAGGTATAATAGGCATTGAGGCACATGAAGCTTTGGGTTCTAAGATCTTTGAAGCATGGAAACAATCTACAGCAAGATGTGAGTTAGCTTGGGTTTCTGTTAGAGGTAGGCCTTGAGGGTAGACATAGTCAATGGGAAAAGTATCATCATTAGGCTCATTCTTTGATGGAGGAATTTTGGATAATTGTGGAGCTTTGGGAGATGAAGAAAAAATGAAAGGAATGCTAGTTATGGGAGGGTCTTTGCTAGATAGAGGTTCGGGAAATGGATGAAGGATGAAAGGTGTACAAGTCATCCAGGGAGAAACCTTGTTAGGAGATGGACAAAGGATGAATGGATTACTCTTGCTATATGGAGGTTTTTGAATTAGATCTTGCTTGAGAGCGATATTTTTCACTCCATATTCTTTATTATCTTGATCACAAATAGGTTGATTATGCAATTTCCTTTGATCTAAGATAAGTTTATCACTCTTAAATGCTTCCTTTTGTGAGGAGGATGAAGATATGGATGGCCCATCATCATAAAGGAATGGCCAAATTGATCTTAATGATGGCTCTTTAGATAAAGTATCTTTTTGCTTTTCCTCATCCTTTCTTAAAGTTGATGTGTCATAATTATGTGGAAGCTTAGCTCCTGATTGAGCTAAAGTTAGGAAATATGCTTCTTTATCCCAGTCCAAAATTCGTTCCATTATCTCTATAAACATGGGATCTTGGGATGCTCTCACAACATCATCTTTAGACACCTCATCACTTTGAAAAGAATAGTTTGATATTAATAAGGGCATTTTATATGATGTATCTCTTTGGTTTTCCTCATTCTTTCTCAAGGTTGATGTGTCATAATTATAAGGAAGTTTAGCTCCTGCTTGAGCTAAAGCTAGAAAATATGTGTCTTTATCCCACTTCAAAAGTAATTCCATTATTTCCAGAAACACGGGACTTTGGGATGCTTCAACAACATCATCTTCAGAAACCTCATCGCTTTGATTCCTATGGAGATCTTGATCTTGACTTTGATAATTATGCTCCATAATAGGATTGATTTGTTTCTCAAATAAACTCATCATTATGGATCAATCCTTCCTTCTTTAATTTCAACCTAGTTGGGTTGGTTTGGAATGGGTAAATGGTATTGATCATTTTATAAGATTTAAAAATTTAATTGTAATTTGATCAAGTACTTTAGAACTTCTTGTTTGAAAAGTTGAAGACAATCTCAACACACACATCAATAATTCACCATATCCCTAGATCATTCTAATGTGTATATTCTCAAATGTTTCCATGGGTTTGATCACAAGAAAGACTTCCAAGCAAGCTACCTAGCACAAATTTGGCTTTTAAATGGCTCTAATAGGTAGTTTTGCTATTTTTACTATTTTGTAGTAAGTTTTCCGTTCAAAATAGATCTTAGCCTTTCATCCCCCAAGTATGTTAAGGGGCTTCCCACACGCACTGAAGCACGATTTTGCGCAATCTGTTAAGACTACTAGAGGAAGTTCGAAAGAGCTAAAATCCTTTTGTCGTGCACCCCATTACGGATACACGCATTTCATTTTATAGTGGGTTGGATTCTCACGGAAAAAGAAAGTGTATCCCACTTTGGGTTGTCCCTCTCACCGGCCTTTTTAAGGCAATCTCGGGAGGTGAGCCCACTAAATTTTAAACATGTTCATTTGAAAGCATGAAAAGTGGATTTGGTAGAGCAAGTTTGGGAATTTGATTCACTCAAAGAGTGAAGAGCATATCCCTATTGCTTTTCCCTTATCCCAAACACTCACAATCAATTTGGTTCTTTTTCAACCCCGTGACAAAGGGATTCTTAGAATTGAAGTGTTTATTTTTTCCTTTTATGATTAAACTATGTTTTAAACTTTGAAATGCCACAAGCTAAGGGAATGTGCAAGCTTGATAAGAGAAATACCTCAAACGATGCTAGCAAAGGCTAGGCGCATTTTTAAGTAGTAGATTTTCTCATTTTCTCTCCAAATCCTTCTCTTACCTTAGCAAAACGTTCCCTCCACCAACAAGTTAGTCAACACAAATTCATACAAAGTGAGGAGAAACCAAAATCAAAAAGCTTAAAATGATCAAATTGATTATGCTCTTGATTAATTTTGAGCACTTTTCTGTGACAGAGCATGTACCTGAGACAAAAAAAATGACAGTGAAGTTAGCATACAGTCCTTATTTTGACAAAATAGAGAAAATACAGTCAGGCGACATCATCCAGACTACAGGCGAGATAAAATTTAATAAAGACGTGACTACTTTAACCGCGAGCATCACCAAAAGGGGCTCAAGCGAGATTAAAATAGACAAGTGCGATATTAAATTTTTCAAACGAATGAAATCTTTAATACATGCGACAACAACAATTACTCTGATACAATATAAATGCTAAACCAGGCGACACTCTCCATGCTAAAAGCGAGATCTAATTTAACAAAGACGTAATTACTTTAACCGCGAGCGTCACCAAAAGGGGCTCAAGTGAGATTAAAGTAATTAAGTGCGATATCAAATTAAAAAAATGCGTAAATTCTTTATCTCAAGTGACAAATTAACTCAGAGAAGTGACATTTAAAATACTCAAAGCGACAAATTAAATGCGAAATGCAGTAAACTCCCTTTACACCAGGCGTAAACTCATTCCTCGACCGCGGCTTTTAATTCTTTGCAGGCGACATCTAAATAGCCAAAGGCATTAGCTGCTTGTGCGTGAGGCGAGAATTTAATGTCCGCAGACGTGATTTCTTTGTCCAGATGCGTGATTCTACAGTCTAAGAAGCGTGAGCGTTCAGACTACAGGTGACATTTTAATTACCGCGAGCGACATCTCTTTGCTGTAGGCGTGATTTCTTTACCTGTAGGCGTGATTTCTTTCCTGTAACCTGCAAACAGTGAGCAAAATCATGCAATTCTAGCTTAAATTTTGCAAATAACGTAGAAATTATGATAAATTTGAGGCCTAGGGCCCCATGGTGGGCGCCATTTATGTGTGAGTGATTTACACCTTCATGAAATAACAAGATTTAAAGAGAATTTACACTATTCAAAGCAAACTAATCTAAATAATGCATAATTAATCTAAATATCTCATGGTTCTCTAAATTGAAGTAGTAAGTGAGGCTCTCAGCTGCAAATCCTCACTAGTGACACTCTAATTATGAGAATTGAACTAAGAATGATATGCAAACTAGATCTAATTATCAAATTCTAGCTCTATTTGATAAGAAAATCTCTAAAATGATCAACAATTTAAGCTAAATATCAATGAAAATACTAAGTGAGTGATGTGGATGCAAATTGCAAGAGCTTTGCTACAATTCAAAGATATGGAGTGGATCATTAATGCCTCAAAATGCCTTCATATTTATAGGATTTTCCCAAGGGTAGGGGGTAGAGTGAGATAACCATGGTTATGCTTGGGTAAGGTCAATTGGCTTTGCTTTGTCCCTAAATTAGGGGACAAACATTTAAATGGTTTCAAAAGGCTGGACCATTTCAACAAAAGTGAGTGATTTGTGTCCATTTTGTCTCCTTTTTCCTTTGTTGAGGGAATTTCATATTTATTAATTAATTAAAGTAATTAAATTTAGCCATGAAGGGTAAGAGGTTCATTTTGATTTTTGCTTTCAACAACTATGTCATTAATTGAATTTAATCAATTTCTTAGTGTTTTTCCCCTTTTCAAGCTTTATTTAATCATTTAATCATTTAATTGAATTTTCCTTTGATTTGAATTGTCTTTGTTCCATTTATCAATTTTTAGTACTATTTTATGATTTGATGCACCTTTTGATTGAATTAAGTCTTTGCCAATTTTCCATGTCTACAGGTGTATTTCATATAAAAATAATAATTTAGTAATGATGGTGTGGTGCATTATTGATATAGGTTCAATGACTCTTGTCAATGTGGTGGTGGATAGTGTGTGTTGAAGACTTCATGGACACTAAACAATCCTGGATGACAATTTTGCTACTGCCCAAATAGAAAAAAGGTTGCTAATGTGTATATATTTAAAGTTTCTAATGTAAATACTATTCATTATAATATAAGAACTAATGTAGACTAGGTATCACAGGGAAATAATAGCTGTGGATACTTTAGTTGGGTCGATGACAACTCATCTACATCTATCCGCCCATCTCCACTTGTCCGTGATGAAGGATTTGAGTGCAAAATGTGTCAGGCTAGGGCAAATTCTAAAATTATATTTTTACGATGCCTTCTTTATATTGTAATCGCATATCTTTGTTGCGACCATATGCAGAGATGAACTCAAGAATTAGTTAGTTTAGTATTTTCATATTGTAACTAATATTTTAATATTGATATGACATAACTTCTCTTCATGTCAAGTGCACATATATATATGGTTTGCATCTTTTTTTTGAATAATTGTTCATGTTTATGGCTCAGGTGAGCCCCAATCTGCTATCAATCACATGATTTAACGTATAGTGTTTTCTTGGTTATTCCATTTGTTCCTTGGCCTTGACTATGGATTGACTATCATTTTCAAGTTTGAGTGAGGCTTCATACCATGCAGCATCCACAGATTTGTATGCAATGATGATTTACACTAGAGGTAAACTACATGTGTCATGTAAACAACATGGTTGAATGTGATCTCTTTTGCATGTTTTCAAGAGTTTTCCCACCAATACAAACGTAAATAACACATTGAACGTAATCTACAGATGCTGCATGGTATAAAGTCTTGTTGAAGTTTGAGCGCAGCGTGGTATGAAATCTCCCTTTATTCTACTGGGGGATTGGAATGAGTTAATTTTGGATGCAAAGGAGAATGGGGATATTCAAAGAGGAATTACACTAGCAAATGAGAGAAGGTATAAACACAATAGCTAAGAAACATAAATGCAAAATTCATAACAGCTTAGAAACATAATTGTAGGCATCACGGTCACACTTTTTTGGAGACAACGTAATTGAGTTGTATACCCAAGTGATGGAGTGCAACTTCCGCACCTCTGATTCCAAGTTGACACTACAGGATAAAAAGACCATAGATAAGGAATAAATTTAGAGAGCATAGGAGGTCCATAATGACCAAAATAATACAGGACAAACCTCAAGTTAAATGAAGCAACTGCAAAAATTTTAATAGATTTTTATTATTAAATAATGAAATTTACATATACTAGTGTTCTAAGCCCCCTCATTACATGATTTATTATTGTAAGCCCCCTCTAACTTACGCATCTAGAAAATGAAACTACAACCTATTGGGATTGAGACAAACCTTATAGAACAACAACAATTAGGAATGATCACTTTCCAACATCTATTGAATACATCTTTTGAATACATCTATAGCTCATGAATACAAGGTCCTCCAATAGATGTATTCAACAGATGTTGGAAAGCGATCCTTCCTAGCTGTTATTGTTCTATAAGGTTTGTCTCAATCCCAATAGGTTGTAGTTTCATTTTCTAGATTCATAAGTTAGAGGGGCTTACAATAATAAATCATGTAATGAGGGGGCTTAGAACACTAGTATATGCAAATTTCATTATTTAATAATAAAAATATATTAAAATGTTTGCAGTTGCCTCATTTAACTTGAGGTTTGTCCTATATTATTTTTGTTGTTATGGCCCTCCTCTACTCTCTAAATTTATTCCTTATCTATGGTCTTTGAATCCCGTAGTGTCAATTTGGAATCGAAGGTGCAGAAGTTGCACTCCATCGTTTGGATATACAACTAAATTACATTATTTTCAAAAAGATGTGACCATCATGCCTACAATTATGTTTCTCAGCTGTTGTGTCCCAGGACCCCTTAGGACCCTTTACAACCATTTACAACCACTAAGAATACATCTTAGAGGTCTTAAAATGTCGTAAAGGGTCATAAGAGGCTCCTAGGAGGGGCCAGATGAGCTTCTACCTTCACGTGGTTGACCCTGTTAAGTAGAGAATGTTAATTAAACTATTCTCGAAACAAAGAGAAGCTCAATAATTTAAGGTCTCACTCCACAGACAAATTAAATTAGACTTACTAAACCTCTTATTGTAGTTTGTAATAAGATTGTTTTGCAACCACTAGAGACTAATCTACAAGATTGAAGAAGTGGTATATTTTGGCAAATGAAGAGTGGAAAGAAGATGATATTCCTGAGATCATGGATTGACACAATGTTGCAGACTTTATTGATCTAGATATCTTGTAGAGGCTTGAAGAAATGGAGAGGGAAGAAGGGCTTAGGATGGCAGCTAAGGGTGACGAGGATTTCACAATAGCTGAAAAACATAATTGTAGGCATCATGGTCACATTTATTTGGAGACAACATAATTGAGTTGTATACCCAGATGGAGTGCAACTTCTACTCCTCCGATTCCAAGTTGACACTACGGGATGGAGAACAACTTGGAACCAGAGGTGCAAAAGTTTCTCTCCATTGTCTAGGTATACCACTCAATTACATTGTCTCCAAAAAAATGTGACCATGATGCCTACAATTATGTTTCTTAGAGAATGTTAAACTATTCTCGAAACAAAGAGAAGCTCAATAATTTAAGGTCTCAGTACAAGCACTAGAATTGAGTTTTTTGGCATAGGCTGGGAAATTTTTGTATATCAACATGCGATAGAGTTTGGGCAAAAAACTCTATCTCATGTTGATATACAAAAATTTCCCATTTTTGCTGAAAAACTCAATTCTAGTGCTTGTACTACATGACTAGTGCCAAACCAGGGCTCTCCCAATCACTGACTGTGACCCGCTAGCAACAAGCAATAGAATGAGTGTGGACACCTGAAGATAAATATCAAATAGGGGAAAAGCACCTGCAATAATAGAGGCAATAGATGTAGATACATATGAGGATATCCCAAATCCCTAATATAATAATTATTACTATTTTGGAAGATGCAAATCCAACTGAGGAGATGCTGAAGAGGATAGATGAATTGATGGTGTGAGCACTTCATTTTGAAGTAAGCAGTATTTATTATATTAAGGATTTTTGGGATATCGTCATCTGTATCTACAGCTATTGCCTCTATGTTGTAGGTGTTTTTCCCCTATCTTGAACATCAAATTGTGACAAAAATATCAGTAAAACTATCATAATAACTCCATGAACATTGTTTTAAGTAATTATCTATGAATGTTGTGTATTAATATTGAATTGTATGTCATGTTAATGAATATTGTTATGTGTTAATGGGGAATTTAGATTGATGTTGGGGGGAGGGGGGTGAGGCTAGATGAGCTTCCACCTTCACGTGGTTGGCCTTGTTAAGTAGAGAATATTAAAGTATTCTCAAAACCAAGTGAAGCTCAAACTAACATACCTTCATTATTTAATCAATTTCATTCATTCTAGGTCTTTTCTCATAAGTGCATTTTGAATATGTCATTGTCAGGCAACTATCAAATTAAAAACTAGAAGGGCCAATAGTCAACTTCTCATTGTCATTGTCTAGCATGATTCAGCTTCATTTTGTGTAAGTATTCTTGTATTGAATGCGTCAACCTGTCTTGGCCTAATGTGGATTATTTCATTGGTTTGTGTTTTTGAGTAGGTGAAGTGTTAAATCAGTTCCTATAGTCTATTCTTAATTCGTTCAAACTGCAGGAGGGCCTGACAGATATACTCAACATACAATTGACTGCTAGTTTGGGCAATTGAACACACTGAGTCTTTGGCTTGAGAGAAAGAGTTGGGTAATGTTGTTTCTGGAGACCTATGCAATTGTCGTCAATGGCCTCTCTTTTTTTTAACAAGTATTTTTATATATATGTAGTGTCCATGTTTTTTTTTAATACAGATTCTTTTTGTGTATATGCTAGTGCTATGGAACCTAAATAAACAATTATAAATGTAATAGATAATGTCTTCGATGAAGGAATTGATGTACCACATGTAAACAAAAATCCATGCTTAATGCCATTTTGTGCAAAATGAGTTTTTCTATTAGCATATCAGATTTTGTTACACCCTTCATGACCATAATGTTTAAGTTAAGTATTGATACAATTTTCTAAAGTAGCAAGTTCTGTTGTCATTATTTTTTTTGTAGTGGTTCTGAGGAGATTAAGAATTATCAAGGAAAGATATTTAAGTGGAAAGGAAAAAATTTTGAGAGGTTACAAATATTGAGTCATCAATCAGGTATACTTTTTTTTAAATATATGCTTTGATTCAATTTAGTTATCTGCTTCATTCGATTCAGTTCGGTTATCTGCTTCTTTTTTTAAATAGAAAATTTGATTCAGTTATCTGCTTCATAATTTGAGGGACTTCTACCTTGAACTGTCAATTTCATTCAACATCATCACAAGCCCTTGTAAAGTACCTTTCCATTTGAGCATGGGTGATTTCAACCATCATAAACTTATTCCTATTAATTCTTTTAGAAATTTCTTTTGGCCATGTTGAATGAACTTATCAAGTAATCTTCATTACTCTTTCTTTTACACATAAATTAGTATTTAATTTTATTGGAGCAAAGTTAAGTAATCCACATCTTTAAAATAACACTAATTAATAGCCATTCTCTTTGTCTATTATGTGGTTTTCCTTTCTAAGGGTTTGCAACCAATCTCAATAGTATAAGCTGGTCCATTCAAAAACCAAATCTATCTTCTCCTCCATTTAGATAAGTAGATTGTCTTTTGTTATATGATATATTTGGAATTATAGGAGGATGGATTTTTTTTGTGTTTCACAAAATTAGATATTATAATATATGAGATGTATTTTTATTGATAGTTTGGCACATCCTTTGATTTAATTGAATTTCATTCATGAGCAATGACTAGTAAAAATTTCTCTTAATTCTAATAGGAGTCTTGAATTAATTGACTCTATTGCTTTTGGAGTGGGTCTGAAAGCATCTGAAATTGCACTGGTTTGGTGTCGAAAGCACTTCTTGTAGAAACAATGCTTCTTCTATGTAGGAAGGATTAATCTAAAGTAGAAAGAAACCACTACTATTGATATTGATTTTATAAACCGAGGTTTATAATGCTTTCTACATTTGACTTTTGAAACTTAAGAAATTTTTTGGTTGTTCCTATCTGGTGAGGTTTGTTTTGGCTAGGAACAGGGACATTCAAGCTCTGTATGTGAGTATCTACATTATGATGGGAGTGTTCTAGGTGAAATGAAAGATGAAGGAGATCTATATTCTGAAATTCAAACAAGGGTGAATAATGTCATTTATAAATATTAGGATACACATTCTTTTAGTATGCTTTAGTTAGTATCAATCTCTTATATCTATCCTAATAAGTACTATTTTTGTATGTTCCTAATCTTATATTGCCTCAAACAGGTTACACAAATGGGTTGGTCTGAAGGTGAATCAAAGGGAAAAGCAGGATAGTTTCCATCTACTTACATGGATCAACGTGAGAAAGCTCCAGTGAGTAAAATAGGTAAGGTTATAGAGAAATCGTTTAGAAACCCATCAAATATATATGTGTGTGTGTGTGTGTGTGTGTGTGTGTGTGTGTGTGTATTTAACCAAAATTTATTATTCGTCAATTTTTTGACATTTCAACTATAGTTGTTTTGACTAGAATCTCATGTGTTCGATGTCAATTCTGACCAACGTTCGTCGAAAAAGAGATGAACTGTGTTGGGTTTTTCGACGAGAATGCTATGTGTTCGACGTCAATTCCAACCAAAGTTAGTCAAAATTTTGACTAACTTTGGTTTCATAGATAGAAGGTTTGATCTACAATTATTCTAGGTTGACACGACTACTTTGATGAAGATTCGGTCGATAATTCAACCACTACGGAGGTCAAAATTATGACGATGGGTTTTTCTTTCGTATAACCGACAAGAAAAGTTAGACAATAGTTTTGGTTGTTTGTTCAACCAATGGGTGTCAGAAATTTGGCTAATCCTCATTAAAAAATAGGCTAAAATTTACTAATGGATCATTTTCCATGGAAGGAACCTTGTCCATCTGTGCATGCAGTTATGTAGCATAAGGAATTTGATAATTTAAGGTGAATTTAGGCCTACCAGCCTTGGCTTAATTAAGCTAGAATTGTAGAGGTACTAGTGTGTGTCTATCAGTTGGCCAAAAAAAGTTCATTTTTTATCACCAACAAATTGACAACTCTACTGGGGAGTAACATCTGTGAAAGATATTTTTAGAATTTTTGGTCAAGATAGTAAATTGTGATAGTTTAGTTAGACTCTACTAGAGATAGAACTCAAAATCAATTGTATGATTTTAACCTTCTTATGAAGAAGGTGGCGACTCTATATAATTTTTTTTAGATTTCTACTTAGGACGAGCAAGAAAAAAGAAAAAAATATTTTCCTCAAGACACTTGAGGTGGCGACTCCGTACAAAGATTTTCAGAAAGTGATTCCGCTCGGAACTAAGAACCTAGAGGGAGATGAAAATTCCTCTCTTAGATAGAAGAATAAATTTTATTACAGAATGCTTCAGAATTTTTTGAAGAGATTCCTAGTTCCAGTGGACATTAGGCCTTTGGATCTTAGAAGGTTTCAATGTAGTAATAATGAAGTATTTACAAATATTTCACATAGGGTGCCTAAATTTTATGGAGATTATGATGAATCAACTCTTGATCATTTGGATACTTTTCATATGTTCCTTGATGATTATGAGGTTGATACAGAAGATGATGCCATGAAGTTGTTTGCATGGTCATTAAAAAATAATGCAAGAGAGCAATATGAATCATTACCCACTCAGTCCATTTCATCATGGAGGCAATTTGAGAAGTGGTTTCTTGATATGTTTTAGCATACCAATGATGAAGAAGATAACATGTATTATGAGCATAATGAAGATCAGAATTGCACTATGGAAATAGAATCTTACATGTCTCCCTTAGATGCATTTTTCAATATAGAAAGACAAAAGGGTGAGTTTGCAGCCCATTTGTTCATAAGGATGATGGGTTTCTATTTTAAGATACCATCAGATATCATGCCTTCAAGTGGGGAATTTCAAAGAAAACTTTATGATTTGGGAGTTTCTATAGATGACCCTAATTTGAGGCTCCTTTTCAAAAAGTAAAGAACATAATGAATGCAATGTGAAACATACAAGAGATGAGGCTCTAGATTCTAATGAAGAGGACAGTGTGAATCAGATGGAAGAAGATTCCCTCCAAGATGATACCTTTATGGAAATGGATAAATTTCATGATCAAGAAGAAAATCTTCTCAGTACAAAAGAAATTTCAGATTTATTAGATATTGAATATCAGAAATATGTAAAGAAAAATGGTCCAGAGTTTTTCTCAATTCACCATGATAGGAAGGCTGATAAATCAACATGTTTTGATAAAATAAATAAATCTCGTGAGAGTGAAACATTTAATTGTAAAAAAAGGAAATGTTTTGGTTAATAGTTTTGAAAGTATACCAAATTTCTTGAAAAATAATGAAGAAATGTTTTCAGAATGTGGATCATTATTTAATCCACTGAGAGGGGATCTAGCAAAATCCTGTATGTTATATGAGCAGGAGGATATTCTACAAGATCACTTTGATATTTTCCCAATGGATCATGATTTTTAGGAAAATGTATTCGACCAAGGTATGCATGAATTATCCGTGTTTATAAATCCTTTGTTTGAAAAGGAAGGAGATGTAGTTATAAATAATTTTTCAAAAGTACTATATAGTAAAGATATTGCAGAAAATAAAAAAACATCTAAAGAAGAAAATGAATTATTATTGCAAAATATTCCAGAAGGTGATACATGTCCAAAAGCACTATATGAAAGAATAGGAGAAAGTAAAGCATCTAAGGATGATTTAAATTTTTCAGATCAAATACATAAGGAGAGTAAAAAATTAATATATGATGATGTGGTTGAGAAGGAAAGATTAATATTCAAGAAAAATCTCATTGGAGATAAATTTCATTTTAATATGTTATGAGAACATAGTGCAAACTACAAAAAATTAGTGGAGTGTATAGTACTTCAAGATATAATTATTTTGAAGGGGAAGCTTTGGGATTTGCAAAAGAATATTATATATTCAGAAAAGAGGTTATGCAATGAGAAGGATACTCATATTTATGACATTGAAAATTTTTGTGAAGATTATATTTGGGTGATACCATTGGGACATGTTTGTGGCAACTATCGTAATGGGTGGTAAAAAGGAATAATATAAATAATGAAGCAAACAATGATATCTCTAGAAGGATTTTGCTGCTACTAGATCAAAATCGAATCTTTGATAGAGGAAGGCTTAACTTTCAAGGAAGTTTCTTCACTTTTTGTATTATATTTTTCTCTTTTTGTTCATTAGGTTTCATTTATTTAATTTCCTAAATATCTTTAGTTTAGTATATTTTTTTTTATACTATACAAGATAAAAAATAAGAATCTAATATGGTTTGCAAAAATTCTTCACTTCCATTTTCTTTTGTATGCTAGAATAGAGATCAAGCCAAAGAATTGAAAGGGCAACTAGAATGCACTTTCGAGGGAAGTATGTTTTTTTTCTTCTATTATCTTATGTTTTCATGTGTTGAATAATTGCACAGTTTATGTAAAATTATGGGTTTAAATTTTGCATTCATTATGTTGAAATTATATGTATTGAAATACATAAGCCAATTTTAGATTATTATATTATTCTAGTATCACGTTATTATGCAACTATGTATTCTAAGTTAACTTAAACATAATATCCCTTTCATTTGAATATTTATTATGGTTTATGCTTAAATTAATTTCCAGTTAACTGATCAGATGTTCTTGCATTCAATGACAGTGAGATTATCGAAACAAAATATAAATTTTTGCATTTTGTGGATACATTTCGTCAATATGTCATGACTCATGTTTTATACAATGCATGAAATATTATTATTATATATGCAAAATGTATGCATATAATAGAAGTGTTGGATATATATGGAATATTTGTTTTGGAGGTTAAATATTATAAGTCATTGGTTATTATATTTGCAACTAAAGAATGCAGCTAGATTAATTGGCAGAATAAAAGCAGCTAAAATATATATAAATGCTGGGAGCATTTGAAAATAATTACATTCGGGTAAGATTATTGGAAAGTATTACATAAAGATGTATCACATTTTTATGCTTTCAGACAAGATTTTCAACATATTTTTTAGCTGTAAATGATGGTTTACACTACTAAAATGGTTCTCAGACTTTATGCCATGGATGGAAAACAATTTTGCTGTAGTTTTGTATGTTTTTGAGGTGCCGACAACCTAAAAAATACCCATACATTTCTAAAAACGGCCCGCAAAGTTGTATTTCTATATAAACTATTCGAGCCATTTTTTGGGACTGTAGATGTGTGGTAAACAATAATTTTAAAGTTAAAAAGATTTCCCCAGCCATATGCCTCAACATGGGGGACATTTTTTTAATGTTTTTAATCATTTTGGAGTGCCAAGAAGCCCAAAAATGACCTAGATTTGCAAATGATGACAAATAGATTTTATACAAGCAAATGAATTACCAGTAGCATAACTGGTATAATGATATGCCAATGTCAATAATGAGGAACATTCTCAGATTTATATGCAGCTTTATGAAGACTATATGCAGGGCAAAGGAAAATATAATTGTATTGATGCGCAACATTATGGAAATTACATGCAAGGTGCAAGGTGCAATTGAAATAGAAAATAATAATATTCATGATTATTATAATATGAAAAATCAATATGAAAGGCTTGGTTATCAGAAGGGAGTTGCATATAAAATAAAGAATAATATTTGTCACCATCATAATGTGTGGAATCAACACCCTAACCCTAGAAAAGTATCGCTCTAAGATATGGCGATGAGGAGTAAATTTTTTTCAAGTAGAGCTATTGAACGAATTGGATTGGGGGTCGAATGGATTATATGCATGTATATTTTTGAAATAAAAATAATTATAAAAAAGAGTAATTAGGTTATTAGGGAAAAGGGTGGTGATCAGGAGTCGAACACTCGACCTCTCAAGCCAACCCTTTTTCCTACTATATCTTATCAAAACAATTTTAATTTTCAATATGAATATTATTTGCTTATATATCATTCATAATATTAGTTTCAAGAAAAAGATTGAGGAGAGGGAGTTGAACACTCAACCTCTTGACCCACCCTCTTTCCTATCCTAACTACCCATCCTACCCTGACCAATTGTCCTATTGTATTCCTTGGGAATATGGGTAGAAGAGAAAGGATAGATTTAGATTATTTTCTACCCTATAGTAATTTTAGGAATCAAGTATTAGGATAAAAAGGTGTAGTGGAACTTATTTTATCTTATTATTATATTTGATTTATATTTTTTACTTTTCTCGTTTATTGAAAATATTTACTAGGTGATTTAAATACATTTGCTCCTTTCATTATATTTTAAATTTATTTTATGGAAGTGCATAATTCATTAGGGTTTTATTTTAAAGAGTGTAAAATTCTTAAGCTACCCTAAATATGTTTTAAAGGAATACAAAAGCATATCTTGATTAAATGTATTCTTAACATCACGATTCCTTAATGTTTGAACATAATTGAAAGGAAATAAATTTTTCTGATCTAAAAGTATTTATTTCTAGAAAAAGAAAATAATAACCTCTTACTAATGTATGTTTTCTTAAAGTAATTAAATTGCTCTAAAATCAAAATGTGTTTTTCTTTTCATAGAATAGATTGTAAAAATATATTTTTATTTTTTACCTTCTAGTGAATTGCATAATGTTAGGGCTACTTTCTAAAATTTATCCTCTTTCTAAATATTAATAATCTTACCCTAAGTAAATTTTTTGAATTATCATTTTAGGGTAAGTATTGCCCTTTTGGTTTTTTAGGGTGAATTATAATATTTATAACTATTGCACCCTAAATTTTAGAAACATATTTATATGTGGCAAATATTATTTCAAATATTGGAAAAAGCATTTTTGAAAGAGAAATGTATTATGTTTAAATCTGAAAATAAATTTTAATTAAATTATTAAATTATATTATCCTTTTCTATTGATATATTATCTTATTAATAGAATCTCTACACAGTGCAACAAACATTTTTATGTTATATTCTTGTGATGTTTTATTGTGAAACATTATTGACTATTGGACATTATTAAATAAAAGTTTATTTTAAAGTTATCTAATTTTGGATTTGGTGTGCAGGAGCTTTATATCATAAACATGTGTTGATTATCGAGAAAATTATCCAAAGATGTGACAAATTCTATTTGTAATGTGGGAAATGTTTTTTCCTCAAACCGTTTATATGGTTAATGTTGTAATTTTTAGGGTTAGTTGTAGGATTAGGTTTTTGTGAAAAGGTGTGACTTTTCATGGGAAACCTTTAAAATAGATAGAAATATTGAATCATCTAAAATTAAAAAACAACATGACAATTTTGGGAGAAAAACTCCAACTACAATTTGAACCATTATGTACAAAATTTCAAATGCCAAATGAGATAAGTTGTTTTCTATTTATTTGAAGTTATATGTTATTTATTTTCAATTAGTCTTTCGGATACTTTGTGTATTGGAGTGTTTCACTGTGTTATATTCCCTGAATATTATAATTTGAAGTTAATATATATAACTTGAATACCAATAATAAGATGTGTGTATCTTCTCTTGTTCTTATCAGTCTCTTAATTTGAGTTAAATTCGATAAGATTAGTTGTATAAATGATTTAAATTTTAAATCAAGTGGAAGCATGTGGAATGATAGTGTTGCTTTATTAAAAGAAATTTTTTAAAACTATCTTTGATTGTATGTAAGATTGAGAATTTCTGACTCTATAACCCAAATGTTCAGTAGGCACTGATCTTCTATTTTGCTTGAAATTATTATTAGGTTCTTCTTTGTAGTTTGTAAATAAATTTGATTACTTTTCTATAGCATTTGCAATTAGGGTTCTTAGTGATAATTCATTTAATTTAGATTTTATAGATTAAAGCTATCAATAGATTATATTGTTTTCCTCCAAAGATCATTTACCACTTTGGAAGGAACCTTGTTTGTATGTGCATGCAGTTGTGCAACATAAGGAATTTGATAATTTAAGGTGAATTTAGGCCTACCATCCTTGGCTTAATTAAGCCAGAATTGTAGAGGCACTAGTGTGTGCCTATCAATTGGCCATAGTCCATCATTTTTTAGCACCAACATATCCCACATGGAAGACCTCTGCACTTTGTATGGAATCAAAAAACTCTTGACTCCCTCAACAACTTAACTCCAAAACTCACTGTTCACTGTTCCTTGCAACTATAAAGGTAGTCACTACAAACAACCCAACACAAAGTGTCCCTCCCACTCTAAACCTTGAGACAGTTACAATAATTCACCTTTAGACTCCTAGGATAGTGTCCACAATCCTTCATGTCTATTTGATCTATTGAACTAGAATTTGAAACAAGAGCAACCATATTACCATGCCATTGTCCTACTATGATAGTCAAGCACTAACTCTGAGAACAAACACTACAAACACCCTTTGAAAAGGATCCCTTTCCCCCTAACATTTTCCAAAACTTGGGGAAACACCACACTAACTTTCCAAACCCCTACCTCCTCCATACAACTCCCTTGAAAAATTTATGAAGGACACTCTTTGCAAACTTCAATGTCACTATCCTCTATGTGGTAGTTTCTCAGTCATCTTCTCCTATCTTCAAGAACATTCTTTTTATTGCATGGTGCTCCACAACATCTAAGCTAGTTAGATTACACTTCCTCCTCATCACTATCCAAGATGAGAGGCTTATTGGATGTGAATCTACTAAAGACTTCATATTTTGACCTCTCGGGTTACCATATTTGAGGGTTTAAAACAGTCTTTACAAAAATGTCAATATCTTTGATGCAGGAGCATCTCAGGTTCTTAGCAATCTTGTATCACCAAAAACAAGTTAGAGTTGTTATATTTGCTTGATAGTTTCTTTTGGGCTCTCGGTGATGTTTTCTTATTTCCACCGACGAGGCTCAGTTGCTACTTGGTTTCTTCATTTACCGAGTTGGCTCAGTTGGTTCACCGAGTTTAATTCCTATCACTCAGTAGTCTTGCTCACCGAGTAGTTTATTTTGATTTCCTATTGAGGCCAACTTGTGCATTTAATTTTGGTCATGGATTTAATGGTTGCATTGATAATTGGGAAGCTTTTGGATCTAAATCTAGTCATTTCTTTCTCCAATGATGGATCTAAAGGCCGAATTATTTCATTAGCCTCTTGTATAAATAAAGTAGTTGGTTGTAGTTTTAGTGATTAGTTCTTAGAGAGGGGATATGAGTTGAAGGTTGAATCCTTGCATGTATGAGGACTGTTGTAATTGATTTTTGAATGTATTTGGTCATAACCAAGAAGGCTTTATAGCCTAACATGTATGAATCTATTTCATGAATAATATATGATCTTATTTGCATTATCTCTCTCCCTGTTGTGCTATTTCTTCCACATGTTGTTTTGGTAAGGGGGTTGGTGATTTGGGTGTGCCTTTGGCCCCACATTCTACTTGGCATTGCTTCAAGTGGCATTAGAGTGAGGTCGAGAACTGGATCTAAATTTGTGAATTTAGGTCGAGGGTTCCTTCTTGTAAAACCCTAGTTGATATTTGTTGCGGGGTGGCAAATTGCAATTTGAATTAAAATTGCATAGGGTTCCAAGATGGTTTGTGGGAGGAAAGATGAAGATCCAGGATTGCCAGACATGCTAAGAAAAATTACTGCTAGGTTAGAAGCTATTGAAATAACCCATCGCCAAGGAAGACATCTTGAAGATGTTAGTGATGAAGAAGTTAAAGATGAACAAGGTGAAGTAGAACATGCACCTGTGATGGATCAAGATGAGGAAATAATTTTGAAGGCATTGACAAATTTGAGGTCTACACTACATTTCAATGCTCCTGAATATAGTGGAAGGCTAGATTTGGATGAGTTGATGGATTGGATCACTGAGATGGAGAAGTATTTTGAATATGAGAATGTTTCTGAGGAAAATAAAGTGAAAATTGCAAGTACTAAGTTGAAGATTCATGCATCCTTGTGGTGGGAGCACCTAATATTGGACAAAAGAAGGAAAGGAAAAGACAAAACTAAGGTATGGAATAAGATGGTAAATAAGTTGAAAGGAAAGTTCTTACCTTGTGATTATCAGATTAACCTAGTTAGGATAATGCAAAGTTTGAGGTAGAAGGATAGCTCGGTAAAAGACTATACTGAGGAATTCTATAGGTTAGATATCAGATTTGGACATGTTAAGGATGAAGTATTAATAATTTCTAGGTACTTGAATGGGTTATGAATTTCTATTCAAGAGGAAATCAGTTTGGTTAAGTTGGAAAGTATTAAAGAAGCTTATCAGTTTGCTTAGTGAAGGATAAATTGAACAAGAGACATGAGCAAAGGAAAAGAGGAAGAGGTGGTAGATTCCCTAGAGGAAGAGGTAGATATTATGGTGAAAACAATATATTTGATCAAGAAAAAACAAATTAGGATAAAGGCAAGACCAAGTGGAAAAGTGAAAGTTCTTCTAGAGGAAGAAGCAGTAACTACCGAGGTGGTTATAGAAGAGGTGGGTTCCAAGGAAATTGCTACAATTTTAGAGAGGAAGGACATAGGTCATTTGAGTGTACACATGTAAGTAAGAAGGTTTGTAATAGTAGAACTACTTTGGTGCAAGAAGACTCACCGAATGACCCAGAGAATGAAAAGAACTTGATGGTTAGGAGAGCACTTTGGAGTGAAGGTAATAAGGAAGATCCGGTAAGGAAGAGTTTATTCAAGACCAAATGAAAAGTTTCTGATGAAGTATGGAAGGTAATCATTGATAGTGGAAGCCTAGAGAATTTTGCATATGAGGAAATTGTTACAAATTTGCAGTTGGAAAGGTTGAAACATCTAAGACCCTATCAAATTTTATGGATCAAGGATGAGCATACACTATTGGTAAGTGAACAATGTTATGTGAGTTTAAAAATTGGCAAGTACTATGATAAGGTGTTATGTGATATCATGCCTATGGATTGTTGTCACATTTTGTTGGGTAGACCTTGGAAATATGATAGACATGCTATATATGATGGAAGATTGGATAAATATACTATTTGGGATGATGGGAGAAGACAAATCTTGTTACCTTTGATTGAAGAACCTGTTAGTAATTTTTGTACATCTAGGAAAGTTTGTTTGAAGGAAGGAAGAAAGTTTGTTAAGGATTTGAAAAATAATGATGTGTGTTTTTTTGTGATTCCTAACAAACCGAGTGAGAAAATAGTGGATAACATCCCTAAAGAGATTGATGAGATACTCACCAAGTACAAAGAGATCATTTCTAATAATGTACCTAGTGATTTCTACCAAAGAGAAGCATTGATCATTATATGGATCTGATTCCAGGAGCTAGCTTACAGAATAAGGCACCACATTGGTTAACACCTACCAAGAATCAGGAAATTAATCGACAAATCCAAGAATTGTTGTAGAAAAGTTTGATCTGAAAAAGTTTGAGTCCATGTGTAGTATGAGATATATTGGCACCTAAGAAGAATGGAGAATGGAAAATGTGTACCGATTCCAGAGAAATCAACAAGATAACAGTGAAATATAGTTTAACTATATTGAGAGTGGATGACATAATGGATAGTTTGAGTGGAGCAAAGTATTTTACTAAAATTGATTTGAAAAGTGGATATCATCGTATTAGAATTAGAGAAGGTGATGAATGGAAGACTGCTTTCAAGACAAGAGAAGGTTTGTATGAGAAGTCGGTTATGTCTTTTGGTTTAACTAATGCACTAAGTACTTTTATGAGATTGATGAATGAGGTTTTGAAGAAATTCTTGGGTAAATTATGATTGTATACCTAGATGACATTCTAATATTCAGTAAGACCAGAGAAGAACATTTGTTGCACATTAAACAATTATTGAAGAGGGTGAAAGAAGAGAAGTTGTTGATTAATCTAAAAAAGTGTTCCTTCATGAAAGAGGAGATTGTGTATTTGGGATTTGTAATTTTAGCTGATGGTTTGAAAATGGATCCTAAAAAGGTTGAAGCTATTTTGAATTGGCCTACACCTGAAAATGCTAGTGAGGTAAGATTGTTTTACGGTTTAGCAATTTTTTACGATAAGCTCATTAGAAATTTCAATTCAATTTGTAATGTTATGACTGAGACTATGAGAGGAGATAAAAGAGAATTCAAGTGGACACATGGAGCTGATAGAAGTTTTTAGACTTTGAAGCAGAAGGTTGTTGAATTACTTGTGTTAGCTTTACCTTATTTTAATAAGGTATTTCAAGTTGAATGTGATACAAGTGATAGTGCAATAGGAGTTGTGTTGAGTCAAGAAGGTAAACCTGTTGCTTTCTTTAGTGAGAAATTGAATGATGCAAAAAGGAAATATTCTTTGTATGATCAAGAGTTCTATGCTATTGTTCAATCCCTAAAGAAATGGAGACATTTTTTTGATACCGAATGAATTTGTGTTGTATACTAATCATAAGGCTTTACAATACTTGGGTAGTCAGAATAAGTTAAATTAGAGACATATGAAATGGGTTGAATATTTGTAGAGTTATACATTTGTGATAAAACATAAGAGTGGAGTCACTAACTGAGTTGTTGATGCATTGAGTAGAAGAAGATCTTTGATGACTGAGATGAGAATTGAAGTTCTTGGTTTTGATGACATGAAAGATTTGTATGCAACTGACCCTGATTTTTCTAAGCCATGGAAAAAGTGCAGAGCACCTATTCAAGATCGACCAAGTACTAAATGGGAAGACTATTTCATTCAAGAAGGTATGTTGTTTAAAGGTATTCAGTTGTGTATACTGAGAGGATCAATGAGAACTAATTTGATAAAGGAGAAACATAGTAGTGGTTTGGCTGGACATTTTGGCATTGATAAAACTTTGAATTTTCTTAAGGAGAAATACTTTTGGCCACAGTTGTATAAGGATGTTCATAAATTTGTGAAAAGTTGTGGAGTTTGTCAAGTTGCAAAAGGAGTAAGTCAAAATACTGGATTGTATACACCAATTTATGTTCTTGAGAAATCTTGGTTTGATATCAGTATGGATTTTGTTCTTGGCTTACCAAAGATAGTAAGAGGTAATGATTCTATATTTTTTGTTGTGGATAGATTTTTCAAGATGGCACATTTTATACATTGTAGAAAGACATCAAATGTACTGCATATAGCAGATTTTTTCTTTAAGGAAATTGTCAAATTGCATGGATTACCGAGGAGCATCATCTCTGGTTGGGATAGTAAGTTTGTTGGATACTTTTGGAAGACTCTTTGGAAAAAGTTGGATACCAAGTTGAAGTATAGTTCTATATTTCACCCACAGACTGATGGACAAATAGAGGTTGTAAATAGAAGTTTAGGTAATCTTTTGAGATGCTTAGTTGGAGGTAAACAAAGTAATTGGGATTCTATGTTGGAACAAGAAGATTTTTCATATAATAAATCAATGAAAAGGAGTACTGGGAAAACACACCTTTTGAGATTGTTAATGGCATAAAACTAAGAGGTATATCAGATTTGAAGGATATTGCTAGTGAAGAAAAGAGAAGTGCTAAAGGAGAAGAATTTTCTGAGTTCATGAAGACGTTGCATGAGGAAGTGAAACATAAGCTAGAGAATAGTAATAAAAAATACAAGGACGAAGCAGATAGATCAAGAAGACATAAGATTTTTGCAGTTGGAGATGAAGTAATGGTACACTTGAAGAAAGGTAGATTTCCTGTTGGAACCTATGGAAAATTGAAGATGAAGAAATTTGGTCCTTGCAAGATATTGCGAAAATTTGACAGTGGAAATGCTTATGAGATTGAGTTACCTGATGACATGGATATATCACCTATATTCAACATTGTAGACTTGTATGATTATCATGAACTTGATGAAGATATGATAGTACTGAATGATTATCATAAGAAGTAGACAAAAAAAGTTGAGAATATTTTAGAATAGAGAGTTGGTAGAAGTACAAGAGGAAAAGAGTACATGGAATATCTGGTAAAGTGGAAGAATAGATTGATTGAAGACCGTTCGTGGATTTCATAATTTGATTTGGATTCAGCTTGGGTTGTACTTGCTACATGATTTAGAGAATCATCTCAAAACAACCCCAGGTGTCTGATGTAGGAGCATCTCGGGTTCTTGGCAATCTTGTATCACCAAAAACAAGTTAGAGTTGTTAGATTTGCTCGGTAGCTGCTTTTTGGCTCTCAATGATGTTTTCTTGTTTCCACTAACGAGGCTCAGTTGCTACTCAGTTTCTTCATTTACCGAGTTGGCTCAGTTGGTTCACTGATTTTATTTCCTGTCCCTTGATAGTCTTGCTCACCAAGTGGTTTCTTTTGATTTCCCATTGAGGCTGACTTGTGAATTTAATTTTGGTCGTAGAGTTAATGGTTGCATTGATCATTGGGAAGTGTGTGGACCTAGATTTGGTCATTTTTTTCTCTAATGATAGATCTAAAGGCCTACTTGTTTTGTTAGCCTCTTGTATAAATAAAGTAGTTGGTTGTAGTTTTAGGGATCAATTCTTAGAGAGGAGATATGAGTTGAAGGTTGAATCCTCGTATGTATGCAGACTGTTGTAATTGATTTCTGAATGTATTTGGCCATAATTGGAAAGGCCTTATAGCCCTACATGTATGAATCTATTTCATGAATAATATATGATCTTCTCTACATTCTCTCTCTCTGTTGTGTTATTTCTTCCATGTGTTATTTTTGCAAGGGGGTTGGTGATTTGGGTGTGCGTTTGGCCCCACATTCTGTCTGACCTTGCGTCAATCTTTTACACTACTTAATCAAATGTAATCATTCAAAGGCCAAAACATTCTTAAATCAACCTACTATAACTCCACATCCATATACTTTCAATCAATAAATGAAAATAGTGTGGCAAGACAATGAGGAAAAAATGAAGAAAACAAAAAAGAAAGATTGATGTTGTACTTGCACAATAGAGAACAAGATCCATATTTGAACCCGAACAATAATCAATCATGATTGCACACATGAGCCCACTAATGAACAAATCAAAAGATCAAATGAAACAAGTTCATGGTGTATGCACAAGTTTAAAGGAAGCTCAATTTGTGAACAACATAGAACTAACGAAGGAAACTTAGCAGCCATTTACAACTTGATTTATTAATGTCAACAAATAACTTGGAAAATGAGAGATTAAGATCACAAATATAAAGGGCACAAAAGAAAATGAAAATACACATAAAACCCTCAATAAATAGATATTTAATAAAATAAAGAGCTCAATTGAGTATCTCAAGTGAAGAAACCCAAGTAGAAAAAGAAAAATCATAGAATCTACAAGTGGAACTTGGGAAGATAAGGATTACTCTAGAAAGTTATAAATAGAAGTTGGATAAGGAAAATGAAACCATGAAGGAAAGAGTTGTGAAAGACACCAATCTAAGGGATTTTTAAAAAGCATTGGAGAAAGAAAAATCCAAATTTAAGGACAAATTGCATAACCATGTTCAAGAATTGAACAATATTAAGGTCTCAACAAAGTGTCCATAGGAAGAAGCAAACAATGATAAGAAAATTATTGAATCATATAAGAAACATATTCCACAACTCAAGAAGGATGTCAATAAGGGAAAAAAGACCGCAAATTATTTAACCTTTATCATGTAATACCCCAAAAATGGGCTATAGGTTCATTAACCTCCTACATCCTCAAATCGAATGAAATCAACATCGAAGTCCTAACCTAAGGCACATCTGAACATCATCGAATCCTAATTGATTATCCTTAATTTTGCATCGGGGAACATTCCTAGAAATATTCCTAATTTATCATAATTATCTTTAATTTAATGATTATTTGGTGATAAAGCTAATTTATCCTAAAGTTTGATTAATTGAATATTCTGAATATTTAATTAATTAGATTTAATTCTATCACTTAATTATTTAATTGAATTTAATTACATTTATTCCTAAATTGTATTATTTAATTCTGACAATAAATAAAAAATCTTATGACTAATTGATTAAATTCTTATTTAATTAATTAAAGTCAATTGTCAAATTTAATGATATAGTTTTCAAATAAAAGTTTGATTCAATAATTGACTAACCCATAAATCAATTATTTTAATTTTAAAATCAGTTAAGTTGAAGATAAATCACTTTATTTATTTAATTAATTCATAATTAATTGTGCACATTCAAAGAGAAGTTAAACTCAAAATCAGGAAATCAATGCAAGTTGTTAACTTTTGGAAACTCAACATCTATTTTGAGTTCAAAGCTGATCTAAACTTTTGATTTGAGTTAAAAAGTTGTTCTTGCATGATTTTGCATGATTATGTGAGTTAATTATCTCTAATTTCTTGTTGACTCAAAAATCAACCTGAGTTCATCAAGAGTGATTTATGACTTTTCTCATGCACCCTCAAAGCCCTGGATTTCTATAAAATCAAGGCTTCAGCTCTTATAAAAGGGTACACAAAATTGTATCCTCACGCTAGCGAATTGGTGATTGAAGAATCTATCTTTTGTGAATTCAAGTTTTTGTGAGATTTTCATTTATTTTTTACCATTCATATCATTTACCATATCATTCTTAGATCAATTGCATATCATATCAATTTCAGATAGATTGGTTTCATATCAATTTTTCATCTTATTATATAGAAAATACAAAAATATAGATGAATTTGCATTCATTTCATATCTATATTCTGCATTCAAATCCTTCGTTTAGATGTTGCATTGTCACTGGTCTCGATCTGATCTGAGAATATCATACTTGCATCTACTAGAAGGCAGTTAATCACCTGGTTAGCTTAGTTTCCATTTCATTGCACAATTTTGATTTTTGCTTGTTCTCGAGAGAGTGGGCTTCATTCGCTTGTTCACGCATGCAAAACTCTTCTTGATGAAGGATCCCCTTGTAGGTAGGGAGGATATTGAAATTGTCTTGCATTCTACTAGGTTTGTAGTCCTCAAATTTTGATTGATACATTCTCTCTTCGGAGAGGTTGATAGATCACAAGTTGTTGACATCACAGATCTTGGCGAGATAGTTTCAGTCTTAGCGTGTCGGAATAATTTGTCTACTTTTTTTTGGTGAAGTGAAGAGGCTAGGGGATTATGATCTACTTCCTTTTTGGATAGTACTAGAAACTCAGATCCTTGAATCTTATCTAGTCCCCCTATGGTATATTTTGTGAGTCACCTTTAGAGAGGGTTAACCCTAGTGGACATTCCCTTAATTGGGTCAACCACATGGATGGAACCTCAAGCGGTAATAGCCATTTTCACTGTGGTAGCAAAAACCACTATATAAATGTCCTTGTGGAGGAAATCTTCACAGGTGTGATCTCTTGTTGGGCTATCAGATCTCCCTAGCAACTCTCGATGTATTAAATTCTTGGACTATGTTAAAACCTCGGTGGGCCTAGATTGGAGTTCGCCCTCTTGAGATCACAAAAGTTGCAGAGTCAGACCATTACTACAAATGCTAGTGAGGCCAAATTTTCATTTTCTAGGAATATGTGCATTATTGAAAAACTTTTTAGAACATACACAATTAGCACTCCTAGGGATTAGCACATTCAGTCACTTGATTGTTCATGTGTAGGGTTACTTTGTCCCCTATTCATTTTTTCAAATGTGCTTGGAATCACTTGCTTGCTATTTTGCATGCTTGTTTATCTATTTGGTTACAGAAAATGAATGATCCTGGTATAATCTTCAAATTTGGATAGACAAATTTGCAAACAATTTGAAACTAAAAACCTAAAATTTGCAAAATTTGAAGCAAAATTCCTTTCCAGAGTCAAAAGTCATCCTACAGAGTCAGAAGGTCATACGATTTTTGGCTATTGTCATTTCAGAACCCCTATATTATCGTATGACAACTTGTATAGTGTCGTATGAGTTTCGTTGCCAGTCAAAAGAAAAAAGTCAAAATCCTGCTATCAACTATCATGCAAGCTTTGCAATTATCGTACAAGTTTTGTCAACTGTCATTCAGAGCATACCCATTGTCATATGAGCCTGCAGAAAGTCATTTGAGAAATTTTGAAAAATTGCCAAAAAGTTGTCAAAATAGCCAAATATTCAGCTTTTACAGCCTATTTCCAGAGTCTGTCAAAAAAATCATTGAGTCAGGAATAGAGCAGAAACTAGAAATAATCCAATCATTTTCCTAAAGTGGCCTCTTGAGTCTGATTCGGCCTTTTGTTTAATCGATTTGAGTCTTTTTCATCTTGTGTCAAAACCTTGTCAGATCATCAATCTCTAATCAATCTTCAAAATGGCTAAGTGTTGCAAACTCATGTCCATTATCTTTTGGGCATCTACCCATACTACTAGGGCACAGTATCCTTCATTTACATCCAATCTAATCTTCAATCAATCCAATATTAACAAGGTTGTGTCATTTGATCTTCTTGAATCAATTCATTCTTTAGTTGTCTTAATCTTTCTCTCTTTCTTCACCTAAGATTAATGGTGGAAACCAGAGCTTCATCATGAAAACATAGAGAACAACCCAAAATCTCTTCAAAGACATCTTTTGTGATCACTCAGACCTTTCATCAATCCTACGACACTAACAAATATGGAGAAAATGCTCTTGGAAATCTATTCTTGAAGGATGGTTACGTCACCCCTCCTACATTAATCCATGTAGTTAATCAACCAACACCTCATATATCGATTCACAGAATCTATCAGACAACCCCACATCAATCTATCTCGAGTAAATCTCATAACAACAACATGTCTCATGGAGGGACACATCACGGGTCTCAAGGACATCACTCAACATGGTGTAGATCAAGAACCCACACCTTTTGAAATTGCTCGATATCAAAATGATGATGAATTCAAGAAAATGATGAGGCATTTCTTGAAGGAAGATAGAGAAACATACTCTCTAGAGTTAGCTCATCAAGGAGCTAAACTTCCTCCAAATTTTAATGTTGAAGATATCATTATCCATGAGGAAGAAACTCCTATCATGGCTATGATGAAACAAATACATGCCATGCAAGTCAAACTTAACAAACTTGAGAAAGAAAAGGAGCCTAAGGATTTCTCCATGGAGGCCCTATGCCCTTTTCCATTTGATAAAGACTTGTACATGCCACCATTTTCTAAGAGAGTGGAAATTCCTAAATATGATAAGTATGATGGAAACTCTAATCCTCAAGATCATGTTAGATAATTTTGTACTCAATCTATGGAGTTCATGCATGAACCAACCTACTTAATGCATCTTTTCCCTCAATCTTTGGGAGGAGCAGCTATTCATTAGTTCTCTAGAATGCCTCCTACAATCAAAACCTTTCAGGAGTTAATCAAATTGTTCTATCACCAATACTCCTATAACATCTAGCATCCAATCACCATGATCGACATCTGCAATCTAAAATAATATCTAGGAGAACCATTCCTGACATTTCTCAAAAGATGGTGAAAGAAATTCTCTCTATATGCTAAACCTATTCCAAAAACTGAGAAACTAGAAATATTCATCAATAATCTTGTTCCAGAAATCAACTACCCTTTACAAATGCAAAATCATACATCTTTTGATAAGATGGTAGACAATGTGATCAAAATTGAAAAATTACTTGTAAAAAAAGGAGACATCACACTTCAAAAGGACAAGTATGAATCTGGATCTAGTTCTAAGGACAAGAACAAAAACTAGAACAAGAATAAAGGTGTTGTCACAAATGGCATTGTTGATACTATGTGTGCCCCATCTAAGGCACCAGCTTTCAATCTAACTATCAATACCCAAGCCATCAAAGCTTCAGAACAAAAGGTACCTAAATCATCTCAAAAGACAAAAGAGTACAAACCTTGGTCTGCTGATAATAAATGAAAGTTCACTCCTCTTGGAGAATCTTTGGAATCAGCTATGAAAACTCTATTGGCTAACAATATCATATCTATGCCTAAGATCTGACAATTTGATCCTAAACCTAAACCAAAATGGTGGAAGGATAATGAATTATGTGACTTCCATCGTAGTAAGGGTCATAAAACTAATAATTTCTTGCAATAGAAACATACCATTCAAGACAAAATTGATAGTGGAGAAATCACAATTGATAATCATAAGAGCAATAATGATCATACAACATTCACGGAGCCATTTCCAAAACATAGCCAAGGAGACTCATATTCTCAGCCTAATGTGGGTGCTAAAGTCAATTATGCTTATTCTAGAAATAATGTTGTTATCAATATGGTTGAACCATGTCTATCTGAGCGTTGCAATATTATCACAATTGTAAGAAAAGGTAGATAAAATCATCTAATACAGTTACTTGATCACAAGCTCATGCACATCTGCAAGGACAAATCCCAGATTCATCAAATGTCCCTAAGGTACCTTTCAATCTGTCTTCTACTTCTAAATAGAAGGCCACATCTAAATATTCAAATCCTAAAGACACAAGGCCTACATCATATATAGTATTGTCCAACAACTCCAACATACAAATGCAAAAATCTCCATGTTTGAGTTGCTTCAGATATCTCTAGCTCATAGATCCATTCTAGAAAAAGCTTTTCTCAGATCCAATGTTCCTGATAACCTTGATTTAGACAGATTCCAGACTATGGTTGGTCATCTTACGTCTCTGCAATATATTTCCTTTTCAAAGGAAGATGATAACTCCTTGAGTCATCCTCATAACCAACCCTTGCATATAGAAGTCTTGGTCCAAATCTATCATGTCAAATGTGTGTTGATAGATGGGGGTGTTGGCTTAAACATTTTTTCTTTTAGCTTGATCACACAATTAGGATTTTCAGAAATGGCCATTGATCCTAGAAAGAAAATAACTATCAAGGCATATGATGAAGAAGAAAGATCCTCTAAGGGAACAATTATCTTGCCTATCAAAATAGGTCCTGTCATCAGAGATACTACGTATCAAGTTCTTGATATACCTCTAGCTTACAACATCCTTCTAGGGAGACCCTGGATACATGAAATGAAAGCTATTCCTTCTACATACCATTAGTGCTTGAAATTTCCTTATGAAGTAGTAGAGGTAACCATCCTAGTTGAGGTGTCTATAACTTGCAATGCATTGAAAGAAAGCACTGATAAACTTGTTCCTAATAACAGAGAATCTTCCACTAAGTAGTTAGACATTGCTTCAACATCCAAAATGGAAGACATTGCTAAAGAGGTTACAATCAAAGAAAATGGTATGGGAGAATATACTATGGAGCCAGTCTTATCTTTGACATCTCTCCCTATCTTGCCTAAGTCTTATGGACAAACTCTAAAATAGTCCAAACTAGAATCTAAAGAACCTCTTGAGGCATATAAAGGAGAACCTAAATCTCAAATTAATCAATCATGTGATTCTAAAACATCAAAGGTCCCTTCTAAGTCATATGGTCTAGGAGATAGATTGATTACAAAGATGGGATATACAGGAAAAGGACCTCTATGATTACAAGGTAAAGGTCTTCCATCACCTCTTGACCATCGTGGTCGAGAACACAAGAATACAATAGGTCTAGGATACAACAAGAAGCCTTTCTATCTTAGCAAGAATTCCCCACATGTCATAAAATAGATTGAACCAAAGGAGGAAGAAATACAACAATCTGATAGTGATGATTCTGACACTACTGAGGAGATCATTTCTTATGAGCATTTTCCTAAAGAAATAAAAGACCTCCTTGATGCTGAAGATGATCCAATAAAGAGAATCAATGTAGTAGAAACACAAGAACCTACTATGGAACAAGAGATAGTTGCAACTCAAGAACCAGCTAATCTCGAAGGTAATAAAATAGACAAAAGGGAAGATAGGCCTATCACTATAGCTAAGCACCTAGAGCATTCTAGTGATTCTAAAATAGATTCCCATGAGTATGAATTCAAATCAAAATCTGAGGGTAACCCTTCTTGGGGTATTCGCCCTGACTTTACTCATATTCTTAAATTTCCTAGAGGCATAGATGAGGAATCCAATGACTATGAATGGGGAGCCATTCTAGAGGAAGATGAACTTATTATAGAGAGACATATTGATGTTATTAACCAATATGCACCTACACCCAACATAAGTCTAGAGTGAAATAATTAACTTAACGAGTTTGATCCACCTATGGCTGAATTGGACTCCCACAATGACATTGAGCCTATTCATGAATTGAATGTCTTAATTTGTAATATCACCTTCAAACTTGAGCATCAGGTTAGGACCAATGATGATAGATCCATATCCGTAAACACTATCTCCCAATCCTTTCCCACTTTGACTATCCAACATCCCAAACTTCTTGACCAAGCTTCCATAAATCTGAGCTATGGAATTTATACCTTCCTGAATGAATATGCCCTTGCTTTCTACCTAAATGTAGTTGAGCCTATGAGGACATCCATCGATGAACTGAGCATCATCATGATGGAGTCAGACATCAAGTATCTTAGTCAAAAGAATCAAAATAAAAAGAAAAGGAGTTCTGAGGGTGAAAACCACTTTGTTGCAGTCTCGGAACCTACAAAAGTAAAAATAAAAGACATATCTGAAGGTGAAAACCTCTCTAAGGTCCCTAAGGATGAGATATTTGATGGACCCTTCTGAGTCATTTACAGGATAAATCTCTAATTCTAATTAAGCCTACTCAATCTATCAACTTGGGAACAGCAGAGGAACCACAGTTGATCCATGTAGCACAATCTTTATCAGAAGAAGAAAAGAAAAAATTTACTACATTCCTAAAAGAAAAGAAGATCAACTTTGCATGGAAATATTTAGATATGCCAGGGTTGGATCCTGATCTTATAATGCACCATCTATCTATTGCTCCTGGAGTAAAACCTATTAAACAAAAATTAAGAAAGATGCATCCACGTGTTGCACTCTTGGTCAAAGCTGAATTAGAGAAACTACTAAAAGCTAGATTCATCCATGTTATTGACTATGTTGCATGGATCTCAAATATTGTACCTATTTCTAAACTAGATAAATCAATTAGAGTATGCACAGACTTTAGAGATGTGAATAGAGCATGTCCTAAGGATGATTTTCCACTACCTAACATTGACATGATAGTGGACATGATTGCAGGTTTCGAGATGTATTCCTTGATGGATGGTTTCTCCGAATACAATCAAATAAAAATTACTCCAAAGGATCAAGAGAAAACTACTTTCACATGTGCATGGGGTACCTTCTATTGGAATGTCATGCCATTTGGTCTTTAAAATGCTAGTGCTACATATCAGAGAGCTATGACATCTATTTTTCATGACATGATGCATCGAACTATGGAGGATTATGTTGATGATACCTTAGAAAAATCTATGATAAGAGCTAAACATCTAAATGACTTGAGCAAGATACTAGACAGAATGGAAAAATTTAGTCTCAGACTAAATCCTAAGAAGTGTTCTTTTGGTGTCACTTCTGGAAAGCTCTTAGGATACATAGTTTCAAAGAAGGCCATTGAAGTTGATCCAGCTAAATTCAAGGCTATAATGAAGATGCAACCCCCTAAGAACATTAGTCAGATGAGAACATTACAAGGGAGAGTACAATCTATTAGGCATTTCATATCACAGCTTGCAGATATATCACAACCTTTTACAGAAACTTTACATAAAGGTGTGACTTTTGCATGGAATGAAGAATGTGAGAATAATTTTAACCATATCAATAAATATCTATCAAATCCTCCTATCTTGATTCCTCCTATACAAGGGAAGTCACTAATCCTATATGTCTCTGCAACAGACACATCACTAGGGGCATTGCTAGTACAACATGATGAGAATAAAAAGGAAAGAGCTATATATTATATGAGTAGAACATTGGTTGCATATGAGAAGAACTATTCAATGATTGAGAAAGCTTGTCTAGCTATGATCTTTGCATCACAGAAACTGAGACATTACATGTTAGCTCATACCACACATTTGGTAGCTAAGATTGATTCACTAAAGTACCTACTAAGAAAAGTTGCCCTCACAGGTAGATTAGCCAAATGGGTCATGTTCTTAAGTGAATTTGACATTGAATATGTTGAAAGAAAAGATATCAAAGGATAAGTTATTGCTGATCAATTGGCAGATGCACCTATGTTTGATGATACACCAATGCAAATAGAGCTCCCAGATTCCTCTATCATGAATCTTTCTTCTAGAGAATGACAATTGTTCTTTGATGGCTCCTATACACAAAATGGATCTGGAGCAGGCATATTATTTATCACTCCTCAAGGTTACTCAATACCCAAAGCATTTTGATTAAATTTCCCTTGCACAAATAATATTTCTGAATATGAAGCCCTTCTTAATGGTATGAAACTAGCAATTGAGTGGAGAGTGACTGAGTTACACATTCATGGGGACTCACAACTTGTTATTCATCAAGTCAATGATGTGTACCAAATGAAAGATGAAAATCTCATTCCATACAAAAGAATGGTACATGATCTAAAGACATATTTCATATCTATCACATTTGAGAAAATTCCTAGAACAGAGAACAAGGTTGTCAATGCAATGACAACACTATCTACTCTATTACAGTAGCCTAAACATGAGCTACACTACGAGTTCTTGGTGGAAGCACTATATTATCCTGCATATGATTCCCCTGAAACCCACATGATCTACACTATTGTTGGTCATGATTCATCTCAATACAAAATCCTTTTCTCCTATATCCAAGACCAAATCATTCCTGATACCTTCAATCACCATGAGAAATCATACCTTATCTGTAATGCATCCCAATATGTCATCATTGGTAATGATCTGTACAAACGAGGTCTAGATGTTACACTAATTAGATGTTTAGAATGTGAAGAGTCTCAATGTGCACTCAAGGAATTCTACGAAGGTATATGTGGGTCACACTCGAATGGTTTAACACTAGCTTGAAAGCTTATTAGGGCTAGGTACTATTGGCCTGAAATGGAGAAAGATGCAATCAAGTTTTCGAAGAACTGTCAAAAGTACCAAGTACATGGTAACTTAATTCATGCTCTAGGGAAAGATCTAATTCCCTTTACTACACAATGGCCTTTTCACCAATGGGCATTTGATCTTATAGGATCCGTACATCCTCATTCTTCTAATGGACATACCCATATCATAACAGCTACAAACTTACAAAATGGGTAGAAGCAGTCCCCTTGACTCAAGCAACTGGCAAGCAAATATCAATGTTCATTTTGAACTACATCATATGTTGATATGGTATTCCACACTCTATAGTTATAGATAATGGTGGACAATTTAAGAATAGAGACGTAGATGATCTATGTGCCAAATTCAAGATTACACAACATTGGTCATCTATCTACTATCCTCAAGGGAATAGACAAGCAGAGGCTTCAAACAAGAACCTATTGAAAATCTTGCACCGTACAGTTAATAAGATAGGAAGAGACTGGCATCCCATGATCAATCCAGCTCTCTGGACCTACAAAAAAAGTATCAAAATGCCCACTGGGGCTACACCTTTTGCTTTAGTTTATGGGTCTGAAGTGGTACTGCCTATTGAGGTTGAAATCCCATCACTAAGAATCAGAATGCATGGTCTAGTAACTGATGATGACTACAAAGTGTCTAGATTGCAAGAACTTGAACTACTAGATGAGCACAGACAAGCTACATATGATCATCTCAGAAGAGAATTTCTAGAGGCTACAACAAGAAAGTCAAACACAGAGAATTTTAGGTTGGCGATCTAGTCTTGAGAGAGAATCCTAAAAATCAATCACATAGAGAGCGCAAGGGGAAGTTTGAACCCAACTGGCTGGGTCCCCTTGTTATCACTGCTACTTTTGGTTTAGGAGCCTATCAACTCTCAACAAATGAAGGAGATTAGCTCTGAGAACCAATCAAAATTCTCCATCTAAATAAATTATATGCCTAAGGCATTCAGTGTATGGTAAAATGTCCTGAAAAAATCTTTAAAATCTGAAAAAGTACCAAAAAAATAAAAAAATATCAAAAGTACAAAACAATAAAAAAATCAAAAGTACAAAAAAAATTGGAAAAATGAAAAATACAAAAAAAAAATGAGAAAAAGAAAAAGTGCCTTGGTGAAAACTTGGAAATAGGCACCTTGATAGAAAAAATAGAATCTATACCAAGATGGTGAAAACCCAGTAAACGAGTGCCACTTGTTTCAAAATGCTCCATCTATCAGCGCAATCTTGGTCTATCCTAGCTTTCAGTCTTACTTTAGTTTGTACATATCTCCTAGTTTGCTTTTGCATTCCTTGTTTTCAATAAAGTCAATCTGTACACCAATTAGCTCAAGTGTCTGTATCCTATCAATGCTTAACACTTGGGGGAAATCAATGTCATATCCTATGGCCTCTAGTACATCTTAGACAATTCATATCCAGTCAAAGTCCTTTGAAGCTTCATCCAAGTCAATCCGTCTATCTTCTCTCCAGAAAGGATTTTGCATCTACAACAATGCAATCAAACATCAACACAAACTGAAAATAATCTATGCTTTTTACATGCTTTTATCTCCTTGTATGCTTACTGATTCACATTCATATTTTTGCCTATTATGTCACTTAGAGTTCTTTGATGATGTCCTTTACAGGATTTAGAGAGTGATGACTGGGGGCATAATCTTTTCTTTGTCTTCTGCTTGTATGTGAAAATCTAACAACTTTGGAAATTTTGGATTGACATGGTGTCCATCTGTAAGAGCCTCTATCTTGAATTGGATGGCCATGAGTAGCTCAACCATTAATACCTAGAAAATTCAAGGAAGTTTGAACTAACTATTGTTTTTTTGAGTGAGTTCTTTCTCCTACTGTGAAATGTGATCTTGCCTAAGGATGTGAATGATAAAGGGTCACTACAGGTAATTCACACTGGATTTAGAATGATCTCTTAACTGTTTGATGTGTTTGTAGCGCAGGGCGTATTCAGGTCATCACGACATTTATGTTTTGATGCTTATACAAATTGCTATATCAAAATGGACATGATATTCAGGTCATCCTGGCATTGGTGCCTTGGTGCTTATATCTAATTCGACATTCTGAAAACAAAATCAATATTCATATGTCCATGGTTGTTTGACTAGCGAGTGTTGTATTGATTCTTGAGCATGCAAATTGATATTCATATGTCTATGGTTTCCTAACTAGTGGGCATTGTATTGATTTATCAGGTTACCTAAAAATTCAATGATGAAAACAACCGATACATGATCAGTGACTAGGTCCTAGGTCCTAGGTATGCATTTCATTCTACATTTCATTTTGCACTTTGCATGATCTCACAAATTGCTTGAACACTTAAAAGATTCTTCAAAAACAAAAATGCTAAACATAACACAAGGACTGAGCATTGTATGAAGATTCCTCCAA
Source organism: Chamaecyparis obtusa (assembly GCA_027943335.1). Taxonomy (NCBI): domain Eukaryota; kingdom Viridiplantae; phylum Streptophyta; class Pinopsida; order Cupressales; family Cupressaceae; genus Chamaecyparis; species Chamaecyparis obtusa. The sequence continues at coordinate 839,789 of BSBK01003479.1, forward strand.
TGAAACAACAAGTAGAATCCTTTTTCAAGATCAAAATCAAAATCTGAGATTATTTATATTATCAACCGCTTACATAATTGACCTTCTAATCTTCATAGAAATCTAGAATTCAACTTAACTAATTATCTTACATCAAACTATCAAAATTTCAACTTGGTCACCCATGGTCAAATCTAGTCAAACTTGGTCTCCAGGACCTCCAAACGATGCAGAAAGTGTTCTCAAATGTGTGTAACCAATTCTCAAATCAATTAACATGCTTCTAAACTATAACATTGACTTTTCTTGTTAGATTTCAATTTTAATCCCGAAGGGGGCATGGTATTGCACATCATTCAAGTCTGTAAATCTAAATCTATAATCAATCTTTCCTTAGTAATCAAGACAAAAACCACATCTAGTTGTTGACTCATCAAAAGTCCTCATCACTTGGGGCATATCAAATTCATTGAGATCCATATCAATCTAGTATCCTAATCTATCTTGTAAACTATATCAATAATTTGTAACCATCAGTTCATTAGTGTTATTTCCTTGGTTCTTTGTAATTGATGGGTTCAAGATGTGATACCAATATGATTCTCTTGGGACAATCAGGTCTGGAATCGGTAACTCACTTCTTCGCAATCATAAGGTGTTTTGGTACTTTTTCGTAATCATCGATTCATCATTGCTATAGTTAACATTATCTTTGGTCATTCAGGACCTTACATCCTCAAATCTTTCAATTGGTTTCTATCTCAGAATTGGTTAATCTTTCAAATCAATTTCATATCAAAAATAGACTATCTTTGAACCACTGCGCTTCACACAGTAATTCAAAGAGGGGCAAAATGTAATACCCTAAAAATGGGCTATAGGTTCATTAACCTCCTACATCCTCAAATCGAATGAAATCGACATTGAAGTCCTAACCTAAGGCACATTTGAATATCATCGAATCCTAATTGATTATCCTTAATTCTGCATCGGGGAACATTCCTATAAATATTCCTAATTTATCATAATTATCTTTAATTTAATGATTATTTGGCAATAAAGCTAATTTATCCTAAAATTTGATTGATTAAATATTTTGAATATTTAATTAATTAGATTTAATTCTGCCACTTAATTATTTAATTGAATTTAATTACATTTATTCCTAAATTGTATTATTTAATTCTGACAATAAATAAAAAATCTTATGACTAATTGATTAAATTCTTATTTAATTAATTAAATTCAGTTGTCAAATTTAATGATATAGTTTTTGAATAAAAGTTTGATTTAATAATTGACTAACCCATAAATCAATTATTTTAATTTTAAAATTAGTTAAGTTGAGGATAAATCACTTTATTTATTTAATTAATTCATAATTAATTGTGCACATTCAAAGAGAAGTTAAACTCAAAATCAGGAAATCAATGCAAGTTGTTAACTTTTGGAAACTCAACATCTATTTTGAGTTTAAAGCTAATCTAAACTTCTGATTTGAGTTAAAAAGTTGTTCTTGCATGATTTTGCATGATTATGTGAGTTAATTATCTCTGAATTCTTGTTGACTCAAAAATCAACTTGAGTTCATCAAGAGTGATTAATGACTTTTCTCATGCACTCTCAAAGCCCTAGATTTCTATAAAATCAAGGCTTTGGCTCTTCTAAAAGGATCCACGAAATTGCATCCTCACGCTGGCGAATTGGTGATTGAAGAATCTATCTTTTGTGAATTCAAGATGTTGTGAGATTTTCATTTGTTTTTGAGCATTCATATCATTTACCATATCATTCTTAGATCAATTGCAGATCATATCAATTTCAGATAGATTAGTTTCATATCAATTTTTCATCTTATTGCATAGAAAATACAAAAATATAGATTAATTTGAATTCATTTCATATCCATATTTTGCATTCAAAAATCCTTTGTTTAGGTGTTGCATTGTCACTGGTCTCAGTTTGATCTGAGAATATCATACTTGCATCTACTAGAAGGTAGTAAATCGACTGGTTAGCTTAGTTTCCATTTCATTGCACTATTTTGATTTTTGCTAACCTTTAATGTTTTACTGAAGTGTTGTGTCTACAGCTAGGTATAAAATTCACACACACATATCAAAGAATTATATGCATCATATTCAACCGAGGATGATTGTGGAATTGAATTCCATATTGAAATTCATTGATTCCACACAAGTTTTTGGTTTGGAACTAAAACATGTATTACTCAAGTCCTATAATGTCTAGACTCAAAGGTGAATCAAGCCAAGAATTTGACAACTCAATGCCTGCTAAAATTATAATCATGAGATTCTCTTTAAGGACAAGGCTGCTCAGAGTGCAACTTTTAACTATCTATTTTGGGCCAAACTACTCAAGGTATGAGAACACATCTCATTGGTACAAAAAGGATTGCCTTTTACTTTTCATGAAGATGACAAGGTGTTATTAGAAAAAGAATTCAAATAGATTCTTGTAAAAAATCAATTGACTAATCATCATGAGAAGGTTCTCCTCATACATGAAACATTGCTAAATTTGAATACATCTTCAAGACTTTACCTCACCTAAAGTTGCAAGTTAAGGAAACAACTAATAATTTAGAAAACATCTCCTATAAAGACAACATTTAAATGGATAAGGTCTTCTAAGCCTTTAAGAAGAAAAAGGTCGCAGAAAAGTGTTGGGCAACGTTGTGGGTCATAATTGGAGGTAAAAATTTTGTTGCAATTAACTTAAATTGGCCTTTGAGAGTTTGTACCACTTTCCTCAGTTTGTACCCAAATGTTAATCTAGGGATCATATGCATTTATAGGCTAAGATTACTGCCTTATTTTTGGCCCATCACAAAGGAGTGGCAAGCACTCCAAATTCCCCATGAGAAGCTATAGTCCAAAATATGTTTGTAAATTTACAATTTTGGTATTTTAAACTCCATTTTAGAAGGACTAACCTATTCAAGATCCTCTTTTCCACAAGCATGGAACCCCTAAACTCACCAAAAACTATAGTGCCTTCATGCTACAATTTGTACAACATTGCATTATTGTGTTATTTCAATTATGCATTATTTATTCGGTAGTCCAATGTTTAGTTTGATCAAGACATAGAAAAAGTTTTCACGTGAGATAACATACCAAACATTAAAAATAGAGGCTCATTGATTTATTTCTAATGCTCTTGCTTTGCAATGGTCAAGGTGTAGTTACAGTGCAGGGAGCCCTAAAACGTGCCAACATAATTTATTTCCATACCAAATTATGTTGGCATGTTTTAGGGCATATAAACAGAGTATAAAGATCAGTCTCAGACCTAGTACTACAACCACTAATTGATATGTGGCATGACACACATCTTGAAGACAATGTATTGGGTCTATTGGGATCCAAGTGTATTCTCGATCGGCTATTCGTGCACCAATGCAATAGATCTGCAAGTGAGACTACTCTAACTCAAAATGTGAGTAGGACACGAAGCTCCAACAAAGGACTTTATAACATCAAAATGATTTCATTTTCACTTTTTTTTTTCTCGATATAGCTCGTGAATGTCATAATTCTAACGATCTACTAAATAGACATCAAAATTGTGACTTTTTTGGGGATAATTACAAAAAAAAACCTAATTTCACAAAAAAGTGTATCGTCCATGGAAAATTACCGCCAGGATTTGGCATCATATGTATTAGTGGTACATGATCAGATTTGTGATGCAAGTTTGTAGGTACCGAGCATCTTCTCCCCTGAATTACTAGGATTGAGCATTCCCTTACACATATCTCAATGGTGAAAGAGGGGAGGTAGCATTCAGACCTAAAATAAACCCTAAACATACATTTTATCCTATGAGAAGTTAAGTATTAGATTGACTACCCTATGCGAATTAATCAAGGTGACATGAATTCATGTACCCTGTTTGAGCATGCTTGTGATTGTTGCATCTTATTGTATTTTGGTTGGTCAAATTCTAGTTTGCATGCATTCATGTAGGTTAATGGTGCATTTTTGTCATGATGTCAATAAAGGTTTGTAAAGGTTGAATAATTACACCTTCTAGAATGTCAAATTATTAATATGATGATATTTAATCATTAAGAATTAATTAAATATCTATATTTATTTATACATTAAAATATAAAGTTCAAAATATTAATTGAATATTTAATTAATATTAAATTAAAAATTGATTATAAGTGCACAATTAAGTGACACTTTAACATTTACTTTTATTTTTCAAAATTGTATTTTTAAAATTATGTTATAAATATTAATTTAATTTAAATAAAAATATAATCATACAATTTTGAATGCATTATTATTTAATAAATTAAATTTTAACTTTAATTTAAAAGTTCAATTGTGTAACTTAAGTAAAGTTAAAGAAAATAAAGGATGGCATCTGCAATAGAAAAAATTCGCAAGGAGGTAGGGTTGGGGGATTCTCAATATTCTTCCCTTGTTTCAAACCTCGAAAAGGAGGGCCAGGTGGTAAAAGATTGATAGGTGGATCCACGGGGATTAATTTCTAACAAGTTCTCAAACCCTAAGTGATCTAATATCCCTTTCGACAAAATTGATTTTTTGGATCTTGATCACTTTGTTCATATGCCACAATGGGTTTTTAGAGACAAAAAATGGAGGGACCTTTCCTTTGACAAAAAAATTAATGGATCTTTGGATGTTGTTTGCACTAATCATACACCACAATGGGTTTTTAAAAATGGTGAATGGGTAGATATTGCTCCTGGTAAGCATCCCACTTTATCTTATTTTCAATATTTATTTGCTCAACAGTCTCATCATGGCTTTAGTCATCGTCGCCCAATTCCTAGGGCTCCTATTTTTGAAGGCTTGCTTGGCCCTCCAGTTTCTCAGAAGCTAGGGTTTCGTGGGGTTGGCCTTAATTTTAATCAACCTTTTCATAGTTTTCATTGCTTAATTCATGCTCCTCAACCCTAGTTTTATATTTGCCAAGGGTCCCCTTCTGTTTCATCACCTTCTCATGCTAGGGATGAGGTTTCTGGGACTCTCTTCACTCCAAAAGGTCTCTCAAATTCTTCTCGCATTTTTGAGGGTTCAGGTATTCATGAATGTATGCATAATTGTTCAAATTCATTTGATTCTGGGTGTGTTACTATTCCTGGGCACATGATTCAATCTACAGTTTCATTCTTAAGGTCTTCAACTATTATTGGTAAACTTTTTTTCCCCTATCTCCTTCCCATCTTTTTTGGCATGGGCTAAAATCTCATGGTTTAGTTTGACATATATATTTCTAACCGACAAGAATTCATTATTTTTCATCACTATTTTTTAATCAAAAAAGGATAGGGATATCGTGCATAATTTTAAGGGATGGTTTTGTAAAGGTATTTCTATTTCTACTATGGCTCGGATTCCACATTTTAATCCTTGTTCTATTCTTGTCTTTTTTAAGCCAGTTTGGGTATCTCTCCCTGGTTTACCTTTAGAATATAGAGATATTGATATTGTTAATATTTTGGCTAAAAAATTAGGTATTTTTATTCAGCATGATCTCGTGCCTTATGTGTTGGTCCATTTACCAGTTAGGGTTTATCTATTATCTAATATTTTGAAGCCTCTCCCGACCAATATTTTGATTTGTTCCAAATATGGTGAGTGGTTGAAGCCGGTTCATGTTATTGGTCCTCTAACTATTGATCTTCATGAAAATCTGCTAGGTCATTTTAACTTTCAATGTCAAGGGTCTTTTGTGGATTCATCAAAATTTCATGTTAATTGTTCTTCAAAATTTTGAAATTATCATTTTTTCTATAAACCCTTGACTGATCATTCCTCTCCTTTACCCTCTGAGGTATCTTGTGAGGATTTTCAAGGATCCTCTTCATTTTTGAAGCTAGATTCTAGTTTGGATTTGTCTTTGTATCAAGTTCTGCAAGGTTTTCAACATCATTCTGGGTTTTTCGTGTATTCTTCAAACTTCTAGGATAGGTTATCTTATATGACTTCTTCTTGTTTAAAAAAGTTAAAATGTCCAAAGGATATATTTCCTACTTTAATTAAGTTGGGTAATTTGGTCTCCTGCATTGGGCCTTTTGCGCTTTAGAGCTCTCGACCTCTTTAGGTTATTTAATTTTCCCAATATCTGCATTTATCTCTTGTTATTCATAGGAGTATTGTTCCTTCTTTTCCTCATCTATTGGATTATCCTTTTTCTCAGCCAAATTTTCTCCTTCAATCCTCATTGTATCCTAATCACTTGGGTAATGATCAATTGGTTCTATTGGTACTCAAAAATACAGCATGAGTTTTTGAGCACCTTGTTAAAAAAATTTGCTTTCTGACCTCATTAGGTGCTTTGATGCCTATTTTCTCGAATGCATTTATGAAGTTTCCCATGCATGTCAGGTGTTAATTACCCTTGTTTTATCATTAGAATACATCGCAGATCATCACATTCAAGTTTCAAGTTGTTTCATGATGTCTTGTTTTGAGCACTTGTCCAAAATCTGCATTCGTCCCAAGTGTCAAATTGTTGTACCAGGCCCTGTTTGCCTTTGAATATCTTGTACCCTGTTAGATATCATAGCCTACCACTTTGGGAGTGTTTTAAATGTATATCAGACTACTTATGTTTCAAAGCTCAAGCCTTCCCAAATCTGTTTGATCAGTTTTTGGATCCCCCAAAGTTGGGTTTCCAGATTTGTCTTATTTCTCTATTTTGTCCAGTTTTCTGAATGGCCCTGTTTGGCTGATCATAACTTTTGACCCTGTGACCCAATTGAGAAAATTCCTTTTCTAATATATTCTAGTGGTCAAACACTCCTTATGTTTCAGTTTATAGGCCATGATGAATCCATTTTCCCACTTTGCAAATCTGATTCCATATGCAGTTTCTAACATTTTGATGGACAATTGCATACTTTAGTCAGAGGCCCTATTCGAATGTTTGTATCTTTTTCCCAGAGATTGATCATAAAGTTCTAATTTTTTCATCATGTTGTAGACATGGGAATGAGTCATCATGCCAATTTTTAGCCTCCCATGTGTTCGTTTGGTCACTTTGACAAGGCTATTTCATTTGCAGATTATTAAAATTTCACTGAATATGCTGAATCTAGAATTAAGTGGTGTACTTTGAAGCTTTGAAGTGTGTGCCCTATTTGAGATCTGCCATAATTGAATATGGTCCCATACTGTAGACATGAAATACTACTTAGCTCTGGATTTGGGAGTCCCTGCCAATCCATCTGATCACTTTCCCAACTTGATTCCAAATCATATTTCTATGATTTTCACTATTTTAAATTATGATCGTGTCTGACAAGCTAACTTTGGCATCTTATTGTGATGGGAATTTCAACTTACAGAGGAATAAAATGATGGATTCATATTCTTTGAGTGAGGGCGAATCAATGCCTGGGTTTCTGGGTTATGAAAGTTTCAATGGGTTAGTTTTTGAAGCCGGTTCCAGAGCTGATTTATGTAATCCTGGCAGTACGAATAAACAATGTTTTCTAAGTGGCAATGTTTGGTTATGATTATCTTCTGGCTCAAATCTTTTTGAGCAATTTCCTCTAGCCGATGTACTATAGTGTTGGAAATAAACATGTTTTCTCGGTGGCGTGTTTTTGTGAAGCCATTCAATCAGTTTTTAAAGCCGCTTTCTGGAGGCCAGTTAAAGTTATTTGGAAAGTTTTGTAAAAGGTGTAAAAATGAATGGCATGTCTTCGTGATGCACGTTATTCACAATCAATGCTACATACCACTTTGGGCTATGAAGTCAATAATTGGATGAAGGTGTATAAGTGTGCCATGAAAGTGGAGTTTCAAGAGTTCAATACTGGGTCACTACTTTGTAAGCATTGTGCAAGTACCAATGAAATATCCGAAGAGAGTATGTAAATTTTAAAGTGGGTATCCTAACTACAAAATGAAGGGATTGTGGATATGTAAATTTTACAAACCACAAGAAAATTCTTGAATGTATTAATAATCTAAATGACACTATGATTATTAAAGGCAAGGGATTCTCTAGCTTCAGGATTGTATTACATTCATCTTTGTTGTTTCGGCTATTACATTCGGTGTTGTCAAGAGCACTATATCCTGAGTTTCTATTTGTTTTGGGATTGATGAGGAATGGTATCAAGGTGGATCTCCTCTGGTATCACCAAATGAAGCAATATAGGTGGGAGTGAGAGAAAATTTCTTCAGTCAAGAAGTATATAGCAAGGTTTGGACATGGTTTTGCAAAGCTTTCCATGCGAGCACAGAGTAACGAAAAAGACACTAGTAAAGGTGGAAAGAATACATTGCTGAAACTAATAACTGGTGATTTGACTCTTTTGGATGGCATGGTAAAATGCCATAATTATCTCTGAATGGCTCAGTGTCACAAGTTTTTGATTGAGCAATTAGAGTTGGGAATATCTACATTGCAACACTTGATGCATGAATATCAAGGCATTAAGGAAATGAAGGTGTGTGCCAAAGTATGAAGGAGCTGCCAGGTTTGAAAAGATTAAGGCCACTGCTTGTTCTTTAAAATTTCATGAACCACAATTAGATGATTTGGTGCATACTAAGCCTCTTTTATACACCCAATAAAAGGAGAGTATATAACTCTAAGTAGGAACCAGCATTCAAAGCTAAAGAAAGGTATGAATCCACAAGATGGGGCTACTCACATTTGATGTGGTAGTGCATCATATAAAAGGGGGCGTGTATTTGGAGGGCCAGGATTCCAAAGTTGGGAGGCCAGCGTAAACCAAATGGCTTTCACCTTAGCATTACAGAAAGCCAGCATAATGCATTAGAAGAGAGGCGTGTTTTAAAATTGAGCTAGCATTTAGTGTGAAAGGGACTTGCATGAGTAAGGAGGGGTAGGTTTATTTGTGCCTACATCTTCTTTCCTTGCGCAAAAGGGAAGGCTGCTACTTTCGGTACCCTGCATAACACAATAAAAGCCATGCAAATATGAGTTGGAGTCTCACGCGCTTTGAAGTTGAGGCTATCAAATGGAGTAGGCCTTCCACACTGATGTGATGCCTAGCACAATGAACAAAAGGGGGGAGGGCATCACATTTTAAAAGGTGACTGCCAGCATTATGTTACAATGTTTGGCATGTTTTGAAAAAGTTAGCCCAAGCAAATCCCAAAGCACACATGTGTTGGCAAGTATGAGGACTTGCACAAATTGATGGCTGCTCTCACAAATATCAATAAGGAGCCAGTGCAAATTTGCAGCTTGTGCATAAGGAAAGGAAATGCATGCCAATGGAGGAGGCACTATCTTGGGTACCTTGTCGATAAAGGTTAGTGCCAGCATATGAAGGGGAAGTGCTGCCAATCAACAAAACTAGGCGATGCACATTCAGTTTGGGAATTGCACATATGTCAATGCTGAACAGTGAAATAGATAATGAGATAAGCTTTCGTTGTAGTCTTATTGTGGTGTGTCAGCATGTAGTAAAGGTTAAAGGCATTGGCAAGGATGAGATGCATGAATTGCATACACCAAAGGAAGAGTCTGCGCAAGGGAGAATGGAGAATGCTGGCGACCAAAGGAAAATAGTGTATTAACATATAATCCCACATTCACATGGGGCTGATAAATTTTTGTGTTTATTAGAAAAGACACCCTCAATGCAATGTAAATAAGAAGCCAAGGGCTCTTGGTGGGCCCACTCAGCTTGAAGTCTCTGTGTGGCGGTGAGGCCCCCAATTTTGGTGCACAGAATAGAAGAAAGCTTTAAAAACTCAAGGATACAACATCCCACATTCATGCCGATAAGGAATTTTTAGGAGTTTATAAGCAAAAGCCCCCACAATGAAAGTAAATTGAAAGGAAGGAAGCTATGCACGCGACCCCCCATAGTGGTGCCTCGATTTCTATGCCGACGGGCCCAGGATAAATAAAGTTTGTAGACGACCAGCAAGGATGAAAGTGGACACGTGTTAAAAGGTCATGAGGTCACAAGGAGATAACCACCAGAAGAGATAACTGGTGAGACCTGGAGATAGCCACTAGTCACCCAGTTGCCAGATGGTAGTAGTTAGCAAACCACCAGTCACCTAGTCTCGTGATGCTAGCGGTTAAGTGCAAAAGGATCTGAGATTGTGAAATTAGCCTAGTCGCAAGGTCTCATAATGTTGGTGGTTAGAGGTTGAGCATTCAAAGATTATGAGTTAGCATTTGTCACCAAGTCGCTGGAGGAAATATCTAGAGACTTGGAGACTTAGAGATCTAGAGACTGAAGCTAGTCACGTGGTCTCCCAATCCAACTGCAGTTAAAGAAGTCATTCTGAGACTTAGAGACTAAGGAGTTTCTCTAGGTCTCTAAAGGTAACCGTGGTTAGGAGTTGACTTCAGAGATTTGGAGATTAGTGTAGTCTCAAAATCTCTAGATGAGCAGGGTTAAGGGTGAGTTAGTCCAAGCAGTGAATGAGAAGATGACAAGTGGTGCTTTCTGGTGGCCTGTGTAGATTTTAAAGAAATATAAGATTTAAAAGGTTATAAAGTTCAAACTTAGGATAAATCCAAAAATTTCAATGAGAGAGTTGTTCATGGAGAAATACCCTGCAGATTCATTTCTTATCAAAACATAGCAGTATAATATCTTTCCAAAAATGCCAGAAGACGACGGATGCAGTGATGGTAGTTAGAATCAGATCTGATTAAGCTAGTGAGAGCAGTAATCACTCTTCCATCTGAGGTCAAATTTTGCAGAGATTTTTTTCCAAGCATGTTTTATTTTGTAGATCTGACAGAGGGCTTTCATTATTGATTATTCTCCTGGGAACAAAGGACAATATTTGATTTTCAGAAGATAGAGGGTTGTTGAATCAAATTTCCAAATAGATAAATAAGATAAAATCAGATATGAAGTGACAGAAAAAAGGAAAAATTAGATCAAATATGAAGGGGCAAATAAAATCAGATTTTGAAGTGCTCGAGGATATCAAATTTTTTGAGGAGAGAGGACAAATGAGATTAGATTTGCAGAATGGACAGGTGTTGGTCAAGTGTAGATTTTAGGGTTTCTCCTTCTACTATTTATTGTCTTCTTTTCTCTATTTTTGGGGTTCTTGTTCCTCTTTCTGGAGGGCTTCTGTAGCTGCTCTATTATGAGCAGGTCCCTTGATGATGAATGTTGAAAATACAAGCTTTGTAGAGCATATTTCTTATTTTGAGTCTGAGTCTTTGAGTAAAGAGTTTTTCTTTGTATGTATTGATACACTTTTCATGAAATACAATACAATTTCTATCTTGGTTCTGTTACTGTCTCTTAACTTTGTGTTTGTTCTTGTATGTTTCTATTTGTAAGGCACATAAAAACATACTAGTTGTCAGGAAATTACTCTAATTGTTTCATGAGTTTCTTTCAAGGAAAGGATTAAATCCTCATGTGCAATTTCAGAGAATGAACACATCTGTTAAGATCTTGATGATAACTATCTAAGATTGAGAAGATAGTTTGTCAGGCATTCTGTCTAAATTGTATGTAGTTTTCAAGGCACACTACTTTATTTTCTTGAAATTCCTATGTTGATTCATGTTAGACTCTTCTACCCAAAGGATTAGGCACTGGTCTAATTTTTGTTTATGCAACTACCTTTCTATCATCAAGCACAAAAAATTCAATCATTACAAGTTCTTTTATGTTTTTAAGTTTCATGCATACTGTGAAGGGACTGTGTCTAAGTGGTACAATTCACATTTTGTGATTCCTTAAAGAAAGAATCAGAGGTTAACCTTCCTTGAGTTGAACTCATAAAAAGAAGAAGGATTTATGTCCTTATTTCCATTGTCAATGCTATTACATTCATAGTTTCTATTGTCAAGCTTTGTATCAGGAGATTCTCATCTATCTACAGAGTGATCTTTTGTTGAAGTGATCTAAAGCCTAAATAGCATGACAGTGAAGACTGAATCCACTAATCAAAAGCTTACTTGAAATATAGTAACCTGTTTATAGGCAATACCCGCCTGAGTCCTATGGAGCTCGAAGCAGAAGGAGGATCTTTTCCAATCCTCATTAATTAGGCTTTTCTTGCAAACTTGGAGCCCCTTTTAACTGAGAATCTAGCCTATAATTTTTCCAAGTTTGACCCTACAAGCAAAATCCCTAACAGGTTCAAAAGTTAATATTTGATGAGCATCCTTTTTTGTCTTTTTCTAAGTCACCTTCTTCATATGTCATATCTGATGATACAATTCACCTTTTGCCTAATGATGTTCTTGTTTCAGCTGCTTCAAAACTAATTGATGAAATTGCCCTTGAAGAGCTTCCCTTGTCTTTGTTCCCTTCTCCATTTGCTCAAGAGATGGTCCCTATTGCTTCTTCTCCCCAGGTGGATGTTGTTGAATTTTATTTTCTCATAAATTGGCCCTAGATCAATATCCTTATGATTCTCCTCCATTTTATATTGCTAAAACTCCTAAAAGAAGAGGTCACAAACCACGTACTCTTAAGACTAAGGAAGAGATTGATGCTGGTATTCAATCCACTATTTTGGATAAGTTTATTCCTCAAGTTAAGACAAGGAGGGCTTCTTTCTCTACTAATTAAATATGAAAATTATCTCTTGGAATGTCAGGGGCTTGAACGCCCCTGATAAATGGGGGAGAACCAAGAAATTTTTGGTCTCCTTTCAGCCTGACATCATTCTTCTTCAGGAAACTAATATTTCTTTGGATGCCTACAATAAATATTTTCATAAGTTGTCTTTCTAGGATACAGTTCATGTTCCCTCATAAGGAGCTTTGGGGGGTTTGATGATGTTATAGAATCCTAAGTCTATTAAAGGTCATCCCTTACATTCTAATTCAAACTGGCAGTTGCTAAAATTTGAATGGTTTGATTTTAAGTTTGTTCTTTTCAATATTTATGGCTCGGTTTCTCCTAGTGATAAAATTTTTCTTTGGAATTCACTCTCTAAATATATTCAGCATTAAGATGATTCTTTTCTAGTTTTGGGAGAGGATTTCAATACTATCATTTCTTCTAGTGAGAAACAATGAGGTAATCTGACTACTCATAGAGTTATGGAGGAATTTTCTCAATTCTTATCAGATAATGCTTTGTTAGATGTCCTTCCAACCAATGATTACTTTAGCTGGACTAATAGGAGATCTCATGCTCATACTACTTCGAGATTAGATAGATTTATTATTTCACATGATCTTAGATTTCAAATTTTTTCTTTAAATTCTATGATTCTTTCAAATGTTGAGTCTCACCATTCCCCTATTTTGTTCAACATTATTGGTAATGATGTTGGGTTTGTTCATAAGCCTTCTTTTAAATTTGAACAAATGTGGTTTACTCACCCATATTTTCATGCTATTCTTCGGCAATGGTGGGTTTTGGCCCCTTTCTAAAAAGGTAGTCTGATGTTTCAATTTTATAAGAAATTGCAGTTTGTCAAATCTAAAATTAAAATATGGAATAAAGATATCCTTAAAAATAATTTTCATGAGAAAGTTGAAGTGGAATCTCAAATCAATGATAGTAATGATCAAACTTTTAAATTTAGAATAGACTTGGAGTTAAATGATAGACATAAATGTTTACAATCTTATTGGGAACTTTTATGCTCTAGAGAAGAAATTTATTGGAGACAAAAGTTCCATGAACTTTGGCTTAAAGATGGGGACAAGTGTTGGAAACTAAAATTGAAACAATTTTTATATTGTCATTGATGTCAAACCTTAACTGGTGAGATAGTTTCTATCTAGTAAAGTACCATATCTTTTGATTGATGAAGAGGATTTGAAAAGAAGAGATAACAAGAAGACCTAGTGGAAAGGTTGAGTTATGAGAAACTTCAATGGGTACTTGATTAGTTGGCACATTGGCAAAGTAATGAGTTGTTTATCTATAACACTAAGTGAAGAAGAAAACTTATTTGAATCATAGAAGAGATGGGGAAAGAAGGCCTGGAAGCATAGACTTAACCAAGCAAAAGAGCATAAGATTAAGGAAATTCAGTGTAAGCTAAGTAATGCTAGTGTTGACTAAGTGCTAGTATAAGCCGAGCATCAGTAATTACTGAGTATCAGATAATTAACTAAGGGAAGATAGTGATTGTTGAGAGGAACAGTTTTAGAGATGACCAAGTTATCCAATAATGACCGAAAAGAAGAACACAATGATGACCGAGTGACAGTATTTTATAGTTTGTAAAGGAATTGATATTCCCTGTTGACATAGTTGAATTCTTGGGATATGTAAATGTGTTGAAGATAAGGATGAATGACTTGGATTATTTAATGCATGGTAAAAGTTATTTTATTATGGATTCAAGGAGAAGTTTTGAGAATTATCTAGAAGGATAAAAAGGAAGGTGAATGAAATGTTAGAAGGATTTGATGAATCTAAACTAAACCTAAGATATACGAAGATGATTAAGCGACAAAATATTAATCTACCTAATCAAGGAGGTATACAGATGACCTAATTTGTAGGTTATGCAAGAGGTTGATTCTATTGATTGGAAAACCTAAGCAGAAGGTTGAGAAATGTTGTGAAGAGTTGAACAGAGTTGTGGTGATTTCTTGAAGGGATTTCCAAGTAGATCAGAGATGGAGATGAAAATGAAGGTCAGTCAGTAAATCAGCATATGAGCTACATTGGATTTGTATTTGCAAAGTGATTTTTTTGTATCAGATCAAACCTATTGTTACTTTCTAACCATTGTATCAGTCTGTTAAATTTAGATCAAGAATGTATGGATAAATTTGGATCAAATAAATTAATATTCTACAGATTGGAGAAGAGAGAGACTTGTGTATTCTTTTCTATATTCGGTATCTAAGAGTCACCAAATGAATCATGTAATATACTTTAGTGAGAAGTCATTACTTGATGAGATGTGAATCATTAATGAGTCACGACTCATCAAGTCATGACTGTTCAAAGCATTCCACACCGTTTCATTTCCTATCATTTTAACATTCCATAATACTGTATTATTATACTATAGTCAATACATGTTATCTTAACAAAACATGACACCGCATATAGCATGGTCGATGCATATCAAAAGACATGATGGTGTATAATATGATACGTATAGTCCTTAATAAAACACAACAGTGTATATAGTATAGTCGATACTGATTGACTTTAATATAACAATCCATGACTTTCTTTAAATGCTTAACTTATATTATCGATAGTTATCGATCTATCTAGTGAAGGCTTTAATTCAAACTGATACTATATCGGTTATATAATATTCATCATTAATCATGTTTAATAAACTGATTTGGTACTATTACTTCAAATATGTAAAAATTAATATATTGATAGATTATTTCAAGTATAATAATGAGATATATATATATATATATATATATATATATATATATATATATATATATATATATATATATATATATATATATATATATATATATATATATATATATATATATTAATGTGTATGTATGAATAGATACATATACATTAATATGTATATATATTTATATTAATTATCTAAATGATGCTATCAATTTCAACACTCCCTCTTAGCTAGGGAAGATAATAATGCAAATCACAATAAGTTCATAAATTGTGAAAGTTAGTTCCCAGGTGGATTGCCTCTATCGGCAATTCTATCCATAGTTCCTAGGTGGATTGCCTCCATCAATGATTCGATCCACAAGCTCTTGTGTGGATTTCCTCCATCGATGATTCTATCCACAAACTCATGAGCTAAGGTGTGGATTGCCTCCATCAGTGATTCTATCCACAAGCTCCTATGTGGATTGCCTCCATCGGTGATTCTATCCACAAGCTCCTATATGGATTGCCTCCATCGGTGATTCTATCCACAAACTCATGAGCCATGGTGTGGATCACCTCCATCAATGATTCTATCCACAAGCTCCTGTGTGGATTGCCTCCATCGGTGATTCTATCCACAAACTCATGAGCCTCAGTGTGGATTGCCTCCATCGGCGATTCTATCCACAAGTAAGATACATTTAATTTTCAAAAAAAAATATCTATCACAATAGAAAAATTTATTGCAAGATCGTCACCTTCCAATAACTTTAACAAATACAAGCGATAATCATTTGGAAGTCATCACTTCCTTATAATTTACACAGGGCCCATATAAATATAAAATAACATTAACATAATAATCAATAATCATTACAAGTTTACCTTAGAAGTGTTCTTATCTTTATCAATGAACTCCCTCTCAATCATAAGGTAACTTGAATTCCATTTAGAATAAACATTTCTCTGAACATACATTTGAATTGTTTACTTCAACAAGGGAAGCTTGCATTCTAAGTCTATCAGGACAGTTTCTTGTGCTGTGACCATATTTGTCACATCTAAAACATTGCATTGAAGAGTAGTCTCTTGGTTTCTTGAATAGTGGTTGATCATATGTCTTCTTTCCCTTTTTCCTTTTTGAACCAGTGACGAGAGCCTGAACATCTTATTTAGTGGATTCCAAGAATCCTCTAGATTTCAGGTTGTACTCTTCTTGAATGCAGTCAGCTTTTAGTCGATCAAATTTGGGGAGTTTGGTGCGAGCACTTACTCCTTGTCTAAAGTTTTCCCATGAGATAGGGAGCCAATTTAGATTTATCATAGGTAGCTCCTTACTATCATAAATGTGACCAATAGAAGAGATTTGATTCCTTAATTCTATTATCCTCATAAAATATGAGGTGATAGTCTCTCCAGTACTCATTTTAATATTTGAGAGTTGATTTTTAAGAGTAAGAATTCTACTGGTGTTGTTGATCTCAAACATGTTTTCCAAGGCTTTGAGCATGTCATAAGCAGAGTCCAACTTTGTGATGATAGGAAGTAGATGATTTTTCACTCCATCTACTAATAATTCCATTGCCCTAGTATTATCCTTTTCCCATTTATTCTTCTCATCATTTTCATTAGGTTTATGAGGATTCTCTGTTATTGTCTTCAAGTCATTCTTCCTTAATACCAACATCATTTGAAGTTTCCATGATTCAAAATCAGAGGCACCTTCAAGTCTATCCTCTAGTCTCATTCCATTTTCCATTCAGAGATTTCCTAAAAAAATTGATCTTGATCTTCCTTCAATCTAATTGGAACTTCCTTCAAGCAGTTAGGCTTCAATGAAGGAACCTAGCTCTAATACCATTTTAAATTTAGATCAAGAATGTATGGATAAATTTGAATCAAATAAATTAATATTCTACAGATTGGAGAAGAGAGATACTTGTGTATTCTTTTCTATATTTGGTATCTAAGAGTCACCAAATGAATCATGTAATATACTGCAGTGAGTAGTCATTACTTGATGAGACATGAATCATTAGTGAGTCGCAACTCATCAAGTTGTGACTATTCAAAGCATTCCACACCATTTCATTTCCTATCATTTTAACATTCCATAATACTACAGTACTATACTATAGTCAATACATGTTATCTTAACAAAACACGACACCGCATATAGCATGGTCGATGCATATTGAAAGACACGGCAGCATATAATATGATATGTATAGTCCTTAATAAAACACAACAATGCATATAGTATAGTCGATACTAATTGACTTTAATATAACAGTCAATGACTTTCTTTAAATGCTTAACTTATATTACCGATAGTTATCAGTCTATCTAGTGAAGGCTTTAATTCAAACCGATACTATATCGGTTATATAATATTCATCACTAATCATGTTTAATAAACTGATTTGGTACTATTACTTCAAATATGTAAACATTAATATATTGATAGATTATTTTGTAATATGTAAACATTAATATATTGATAGATTATTTCAAGTATAATAATGATATATATATATATATATATATATATATATATATATATATATATATATTAATGTCTATGTATGAACAGATACATATACATTAATATGTATATATATTTATATTAAATATCTGAATGATGCTATCAATTTCAACACAGTCAAAATCCTTTAATAAATGTTGACCTAATAGTCATTTATAAATCCTTTAATCAAGGTGACATTCTAATGGGATATTCTTAAGCCCTCTAACAAGGCCACTCCTAATAGGGTGATTAAATCATTTAATAGGGTCACTCCTAGTAGTGTGTATTGTAACCTTTAACAGGGTTGACTCCTCACATAGCTCACTTCAAAAGAGCAAAAATTTGGTAACATGTCACTGGTGGTTTTTTCCATATTGGGTTTCCATGTTAAGTCCTAGTGTCATACTTATCTGAATGTTTTTTGATGTGTTTTACAGTTAAGGGTTTTATATTTTGTAAGTTGATTACTTTTGGACAATGGACTACAATTTTATGTTACTGATTATATTCTATAGAGACTAAGTTGATTACTGAATAGATCTAAGTTGGTTAAAGTGTTTGAAAGTTCAATTGGTACATCTAACCTAAGGATAACTGATTCACCCTCCCTCTCAGATATTCTAAAATCATTCTAACAATTGGTATCAGAGTTTTTGGTTCTTGTAAGGAAATTTTTTGAAGGTACTTGTAGTTAAAGATTAAGATATACAAAAAGGAGGTACCAAAGTTGAACAAGGAGAACTTCACTGCATCGAAAAGTTTGATGAAGTTACACTTGGCTAGAATTGGTGATGCAAAAAATTATTATGTGGAACATGAATACATAATAGTATCGACACCTTTCAAAGCTCAATAGATGAAGGAAAAGAAAGAACACAATCTGGAAATGTTGGAGATTGCATAAACCCTAAGGTTATCCTGAATTTGAAGATATCAAGGAGTGTACTAATGCAAATAAAATGTGGGACACACTGACAGCTATCTATGGAGGAGACACAAATGTGCTAAGAGCTAAATCTGAAAGCTTGAGAGGTAAGTTTGATGAAATGAGAATGTTAGAAGGTGAAACTATTGTTCAGTATTGTGCCATAGTTAAAGAGGTAGTGAATGCTATTAGATGAGCTAATGGAAATATTGATGATGAAAATATTATTAGCAAGGTATTGAGAACCCTACTTCCCATTTATGCTATTAGAGTTTCTGCAATACAAGAACTGAGATGCTCTCCTGGTAACAATCTAACTTTGGATGGTCTTGTTGGTGTTAGAATAACTGAGAGGGGGGTGAATCAATTAGATCAATTATCCCATAGTCCCAAATACAAAGATGTAACTTCTCAAAATAATTTTAATAAATTTTGCATCTCAGTAACATAAATTGGTAAACTGTCTATGCCTTTTATTGATTACCAGTTAATTAACTTACTGTGATCACCGACCAAATCAAATATGCAATTTGTAAAGTATGAAAATAAAACAATCATTATAGAAACACATAAAAAAAAAATTTAACGTGGAAACCCTGCTAAGGGAAAAGCCACCTGGGACCCATAACCTAAAATAATTTTCACTCTTCTGAAGTGAGCTCACTGAAGAGACAACCCTATTAAAGGTTACAAACACACTATTAGGTGTGACCTTGTTAGAGGATTTAAGACTAACAGTTATCTTTCAACCAACATTCACTATGGGGTCAATAAGATAACAATGTACATTCCTTGAATGACATAGGGGCATAACATAAGATGGTTAAGTCCAATCAATTAGGAGATTTTCTGTATCAATGGTAAAACTAAAATAGTAGTTGATCTTATTACAATACAACTTTCTTTGTAGATGTTCAAATCTATTCTAAGCCCATACAAATACTCTAATCATTATTTAAATTCACTTCCTCAACTTACTTTCACTTAGTAATAGCTCTTTGACACTCGGTAATGTTCTACAGTTTGGTTCTCCTTCAACTAGTCTGATCAGGCATGCATGAAATTGTATTCACACAAAATCTCTACAGTCTTCTTTCTTCTAGCATGTTTCAATAAAGAAACTCATATCTCTTATATAGACAGATAAACCATTTTCATATCAACTATTATATTTTTCCACTTATTCTTCTTCGTTGATTTTGCCTCATAAACCTTCATCAGCAGGTGTGTCAGTAGCATGTTTTAATTCCTTTCTTTAGATCTTATCTGAATTTTTTCAGCCGTGGATCTCATAACAAACTTTGTCCTCAATCTCAAAATCATAACAATTTCCAGCTCATCATTTTCTATCGGCTAACCTAAGCATTTAATACTTTCATCCATACTTGGTTAAAAAAGAAATGTGTCGGTGAGTAAAAGCTCAGTTAATACTATCACTTGGTATACATAATACAGTCTCAGTGTATACTGAAGTCTTCATTTACTGACCACATTGCCTTGTACAATTTTTCTTCCATCTTCATAATAGATTAATTCAGCATAATCAAGTCAACAATATGAGATCATAGACTCATCAATAAGTTACCCAAAGTATTCCTTATCCTCATTTTTCATATCCATCTTTCTGCATGTAGATATCTTAGTTCTTCATCTTTTCTCTCTTTTACAGATGTTTAGATGTTTGTTACTAACATGATAAGTACTGTCAAAAACTAGTTGACATCAATGACAACATAATGACTAATTTAATTATCTTACATATCATTTCAGTAACTCGGTCATCTCTAATCACTGATCTTGAAGTCATTCAGGTATTTAATTAGTTATAGTTCATCAGTTGGTAGACTGACTGCTTTTGAATTGTCAAATTTTGATAATTTCACTACTCATAATATTAAATCTGCATTCAAATATCAAATGGTTCTTCACAATTCAAAGAAAGAAAAATAAAAATGTGTGAACAATGACAGTGACACTTCTGAAGATGATCTTGATGATCTTGAGGCACTAATGGCTAGAAGACTATTGAGAGGAAAAGGAAAATTCAAAGGTAAACTTCCTATAAAAAAAAACTCATGTAAAAAAGTTGGCCATAATGTAGCAAGATGTCCTGACAAGAATGACAAGGATGAAAGAAGAGAAAGAAAGTATAAAGACAAAAGGGATGACATAAATTATAGAAGGTATAAGGACTACAAGGACAAAGGTAAGAAATCTTGTTATATTGCTAAAGAAGAAACTGGCAGTGAATATAGTGAATCTAATTATCATGATGTAAAATTTATTAATGTTGCTATGAAAGATGATTTTGATGAAGATGATAAAATTGCACTTATTTCATATGTGAGTAAAGGTGATAGATGGATAATTGATAGTGGTTTCTCACATCACATGACTAGTGATATAAATAAGTTTGAAACCCTAAATCATTAAAAAGGTAGCAGTGTTAAGTTTGGTAATGATGCACCATGACTTGTGAAGGGAAAATGATCAATAAGATTGACTGATAAGATCAGATGTGACAATGCTTATTAGGTTGAAGGACTTAACTATAATTTATTGAGTGTTACAAAGATGAACAATTCTGGTTACTGAGTTGAATTCCATCACAAAAAGGCTAAGATATTTGATGCCACGGGTGAACTAATTGGAAGTGGAGAACATACAAGAGGTAATTTGTTCTATCTAGATCTATCTAATGAGACATGTTTTTCTGCACAACCTGATGATGCATGGTTATGGCATAAGAGGTTATGTCATGTGGACTTTGATAATTTGGTAAACATTAGTAAGATGAAAAGAGTAAGAGGGTTACCAAGATTGAAGAAACCTAATAATGTGATGTGTAAACAATGTCAATTGGGCAAAATGACAAAGTCTAGTTTCAAGAGAAAAACTTTTAATTCTGATGATATTTTGGAATTGGTTCATACTGAGCTTTGTGGACCTATTAGAGTGAAAAGCTACCGTGGTGATAAATATTTCATTCTCTTTGTTGATGATTATTTTAGAATGATGATTGTGATGTTTCTTAAAGAGAAATATGATGCCTTTCAGTTGTTTAAGTGGTATTTGGAAAATTTTGAGAAAGAAACAGGTAAAAGATTGAAATATTTAAGATCTGACAGAGGAGGAGACTTCATATCCAATGAGTTTAACATATTCTATAGTGATAGAGGAATAAAGAGACAAATGTATTCTCTAAGGACACCTCCATAGAATGGTATAGCAGAGAGAAGAAATAGATCAATTATGGATTGTGCTAGAACACTGATGATAAAGAAAAATGTTGCACAAAAGTACTGGAGAGAAGCTATAAGTATAGCTATCTATACCTTGAACTGAGTACAAATAAAGAAAGGTACAAATGCTAAACCTTTTGAATTATGACATGGTTATGCACCTAATATGAAATAATTTAAAGTTTTTGGATGAAAATGTTATATACTCAAGGATAATAGAAATGGAAAACTTGATGCTAAAAGTGATGGAGGCATATTCCTAGGATATTCCACTAAGCGAAAAGCTTATAAGTGTTTGAATTATAACACTAACAAAGTTGTGGAAAGTGAAAATGTAAGAGTTGATGAATATGCATAAAAGAATGAAATTGAATGCAAGAAGGAACCTAAAGATTATAGATCATTCATATACATCTAAGAAGGAGAGGCCAACAATTTATCTGGAACATAGAACAAAGCTACCAAGCAACAACAAGAACCCGTCGAGTCACAAAAAGAAGATGCCAAGCATCACGAGGAAACTATCAAGCAAGTCGAAGAGGAAGAAGAAATACAAAATGAACCTGAAATGAATTTGCAAGATGAACTTGATGATCAACAAAAAGAAGAAAGGAGACCAGATCCTACATTAGCACAATATGTGAGAAGACATCATAAGCTGGATCAAAGTATTGGAGAAAAATATTTAGGATTCATGACAAGAAGTTGAAAAACCAAACATGTTTATTATGTGAGTTTGAGCCTAAAACACTAAAAGATTCTATAGAGAATAAAGATTGGATTCAAGCCATGAATGAAGAAATTGAGTAGATAGAAAAGAACAAAACCTAGACACTAGTGCCTAGATCAAAGGATAAGAATGTTATTGGAACCAAGTGAGTGTTCAGAAATAAGCTAAATGAGCATGGAGAAGTCATAAGGAACAAGGCTATATTGGTATACAAAGGGTATGCTCAGGAAGAAGGCATTGACTATGGGGAGACATTTTCCCTAGTTTCAAGTTTGGAAGGAGTGAGAACTCTACTTGCATATGCATCTTACAAAGGATTAAAAGTGTATCAAATGGATGTCAAATATGCATTTTTAATGGAATACTAGAAGAAGTATACATTGAATAACCAAAAGGATTTTTAGGTCCAATCAAGAGGAACATGGTTTGTAAGATACACAAAGCATTGTATGGATTGAAACAAGCCCCTAGAGCATGGTATGAGAGATTGTATAATTACTTGGTCAAGATTGGATTTGCAAGAACAAATGACAACAATATGTACTTCAAGACTGAACAAGGTAAAGGGATATTATTAGCTGAAATTTTTCTTGATGATACCATATTTGGAGGATAAGATTCTCTATGCCAAAAATTTACAAATGAGATGCAAACTAAATTTGAAATGTCTATGTTTGGAGAGATAAAAAAAATTGTTGGTTTGCAAGTTTATCAGATGGAAAAAGGTATTTACATTACTCAATCAAAATATATCAAGAAGATACTAAAAACCTTTGGCATGGAGAACTCAAGACCAGTAGGTACACCTATCGCTACTAAACATAAACTATCAAAGAATGATGATACAACTGAAGTGAATTAAACCTTTTATAGGTCAATGATTGGAAAGATACAATATGTTGTTCACAACAGACCAGATATTGCATTAGCAGTTGAGATTGTTGCAAAATTTTATGCCAATCCTAAGAAGAATCACGTGATGGTAGTGAAAAGGATACTGAGATATCTAAAAGAAAGAGGACTATGGATTATACTACAAGAAGAATGACAATTTTGAACTAATAGTTTATACTGATGCAGATTGGGAAAGAAATATGGATGATAAAAAGAGTACAAGTGGTGGCACATTATTTCTAGGTAAGAGAATATTTTCATGGGAAAGAAAGAAACAAAAATGCATTTCTCAATCTACAGTAGAAGTTGAATATTTAGCAGCAACATTTAATTGTTCAAACATAGTGTGGATCAAGCAATTATTGAAAGGAATGAAGGAAGAAATCACTGAGCCAGTTGTTATTTTCTATGATAACACAAGTGCTATCAATATATAAAATAACCTTGTGATGCACACTAAAACCAAGCATATTGCTATCAAGTATCATTACTTGAGAGAGTTAGTTCAAGACAAAGAAGTAAGATTGGAGTATGTGAATACAAAGGAACAGTTAGCAGATATATTCACCAAAGCTTTACCTAAGGATGCACATCAATATCTAAGAGGTAAATTAGGGATGATTCCACTTATTGAGGCTACCTAATACAAGTAGGAGCATTGCATCAAATGTACTAATTAGAATATCTAACAAATTGATGCAAGAAGGTCACACTTTAGGAGTTGCCTAAAGCTATGAATAGTAAAGCACAAGATTTTGATCAGACATGAGAAATATGACAGAGGGAGTATATAGTTCAGAATGATGACATGAAGATATTTACATGGTCAAGATGCATGAGAAAGATAAAAGTGTCTTTGGCGTTGTTGTCAAAGAGGGAGAGATTTAGAGAGAAATTTGAGAAATTTGGAAGAGTTACCATAAGCAAATGAGGGATAGATTTAGCAACTTGAGGACTAAGATGAGAGATTCAGTAAAATGGATGCATAGAAAAAGAGGGAGAAATATATCCAAGAGGGAGCTAATTGGATGAGAATCAGAATGAAACTAAGGATATTAATGAAGATTAGAATAGAGAGAGAACATACTTTTTGGATTGTATGGTAACTATGCATATGGAGTTTATAGTGTTGCATGTGGTGTTGTCATCAATACCAAAGAGGGAGATTGTTAGAAACTACAATTGAAACAATTGTTATATTGTCATTGATATCAAACCTTAACTAGTGAGACAATTTCTATCTAGTAAAGTATCATATCTTTTGATTGATGGAGAGGATTTGAAAAGAGGAGATAATAAGAAGACCAATTGGAAATGTTGAGTTCTGAGAAACTGCAATGGGTACTTGATTAGTTGACACATTGGAAAGTTAATGAGTTTTTTATCTATAAAACTAAGTGAAGAAGATAGTTGATTTGAATCATAGAAGAGATGAGGAAAGAAAGCCTTCAAGCATAGGCTTAACCGAGCAAAAGAGTAGAAGATTAAGGAAATTCAGTGTAAGATGAGTGATGCTAGTGTTGACCGAGCTCTAGTATAAGATGAGAAAATTTAGTGTTGAACAAGAATCATTAATTAATGAGTATCAAAGAAATAACTGAGAAAAGATAGTGATTTTTGAGAGGAGCAGTTTTAGCAATGACCGAGTTATCGAGTAATGACTAGTAGAAGAACACAGTGATGACCGAGTGACAATATTTTACAGTTTGTAAAGGAATTGAGATTCCCAGCTGACAGTTGAATTCTTGCGATATATAAAACATATTGAAGATAAGGATGAATGACCTAGAGTATTTAATGCATGGTAAACCATTTTCTAATGGATTCAAGGAGAAGTTTTGAGAAGTATCTAGAAGCATAAAAAGGAAGGTGGATGAAATGTTTGAAGGAGTCAATGAATCTAACCTAAACGTAAGATCTACAAAGATGATTAAGTGGTAAATGATTAATCTACCTAATCAAGGAGGTATAAGGATGACCTAATTTGTAGGTTATGCAAGAGGTTTATTTTATTGATTGGCAAACCTAAGGAGAAGGATGAGAAGAAATGAAAAAAGTTGTGGTGATTTCTTGAAGGGATTTCCAAGCATATCAAAGATGGAGATGAAAATGAAGGCCAGTCTGTAAATCAACATATGAGCTACATTGGATCTGTATTTGCAAAGTGATTTGTTTGTATCAAATCAAACCTACTGTTACTTTCTAACATGGTTGGCTCCTCACAAAGCTCACTTTAGAAGTGTGAAAATTTGGAGCATGTTCCTGGTGGTTTTTCCCATATTGGGTTTCCACATTAAATCCTAGTCTTATTTCTCAATTAGACAATGATTTCCTTATGCACCCCTTTTCACTGGAGGAATTACATTTTGTAGTTTTTTCTATGGTTCCAGATAAATCTCTGGGACCTGATGGATTTACTCTTCTTTTTTTTTTTAAATGTTGGGATGTAGTCAATTTTGATATGCTTCTTGCTCTTGAAGATAGGAGAGAAGGGTTTGTCTTAAAAAAATTTAATGTCACTTATATTGCTCTTATTCCTAAGGTTAATTATCCTCAATCCTTTGTTGATTTTAGGTCAATTTCCTTATGCAATTTAGTTTATAATTTTTTTACAAAAGATATTTACTTGAGACTTAAGGCTTTAACCCCTCTCATTATCTCCCCCCAGCAAGGTGGATTTGTTCCAGGTAGGGAAACCTCTGGCGGGGCTCTAATTGCTCATGAGGTTTTGCATTCTATTGAATCTCATAATATTCCTTCTTTTATTATTAAGCTTGATATGATGAATGCTTATGAAAAAGTTAATTGGGTTTTTTTGGTTAAAGTCCTTTGTAAGTTTGGTTTTTCAAATAAGTGGTGTAAATGGATTAGTAGTTGTTTTTTTGGAGCCTCATTCTTAGTTATTATTAATGGTTACCCTTTGGGTTTTTTCTCTGCCACTCAGGATATTCGGCAAGGGAATCCTCTTTCCCCTTTCATGTTCATTATTATGGTAGAAGCTCTTAGTAGAACAATTCAAGCTCACCATGGTATGGGTCTTTAGAAAGGAATACACATCCCCAATACCCAAATCAAGGTTACTCATAATCTTTTTGTAGATGATACTTTTCTCTTTAGTACTTCTATCATCCAGGAAGCTAAACTTACAAAAAAAAAATTGGACTCTTGTTCCCTAGGTTCAAGATAGATTATTAATCCTCAAAAGTCTAAAATATTTATTTTTAACACCCCTATAATCATTCAGGAAAAATTTGTGTCTACTTTAGGATTCTCTTTAGATTCCCTTCCCTCAACTTACTTAGGCATTCCCTTTTTCATGGGCCAAGATAAACTTTCCTATTAGAACAATTTTATTACTAGGCTTAAAAGTAGAATATCTACTTGGAAAGCTAGATGGTTGTCCTTAGTTGGGTGGATTCTTTTGATTAAAACTATTTTGGCTGCTATCCCAAATTATTATATTTATGTTCTTCATGCTCTCCAGTCTGTGATTTCTTATATTGAGAAAATTATTAGATCATTCTTATGGAAAGCTAACTTGTCTAAGGTTAAGAAAATTCGTTTGGTTTCTTCAGAAAAATTATCTCATAGAAAAGATGAGGGTGGATTTGGTTTATTTAATATTTCTTCTAGAAATAAAGCTTTTAGTAGTAAATTGGTTTTGAATATGTATGCTAAGTCTTCCTTAGTGTGGTGTCAAATAATCCAAGCCAAATATCTTGACTCTTCTAATCCAACTAGGATATTTACTATCTCCAATCTCGCAATTGGCTCGATTGTTTGGAATTTCATGATTTCTTCAACAGATGTGGTTTGTAACTATTTATCTTGGAAAATTGATTATGGGGACAAGGTGTTGTTTTAGAATGACTCTCAGAATGGTCTTCCCCCCCTTAGATCTATAGAAGCTCTTTAAGATTCTATAGACATCTTTATTTCTCATTGAGGGCCAAAATTTATTAATTACATCAATTTTTTGGATTGTATCTCATATAAAGTTTAGAGGAAGCACCCTTCTTCTCTTCCCTTATCCCCTCTTTAGATTTTAATTTTTAATTGAATTCTTGGATCTAGAGTGGTCTATATATCTCATGGCAAAGACAAGTTATTGTGGTATCCTTCTAAATATAGGAAATATTCAATGAAAGATGGATACAAGGTTATCCAAGATATTAATAATTAGTCCTTGCATCATCATGATTTTCTCTTTTGCTGGAATAGTTCAGTTTTTCCTAAGGCAGGTGTGTTTTCTTGGCTCTCCCTCTAGAAAAAGATTCTTACTAGTGGAAGGTTGTCTCATTTGTAGATTTCTCTCCCTTTTTTGTGTGTTCTCTATGGTAAGTGTGATGAGAATGTGGATCATATCTTTGTCCAATGTGATTTTGTTGCACAATATTGGTCTTTTTTATGATTAAACTTTCAATCTTCTTCCCTCTCCCTTCTTCATTGTCTTATTTTTTTCAGTCTTGGCCAACCTTGTATTCTTCTTCTCTTTTTCCTTTTCTTTGGATTATTATTCCTTCTGCTATTATTTGGTCTATTTGGTGGGAACGTAATAAATGTATTTTTTACGAAAACTTCTTTAGATGTGTCCCATGTTTGCTCTTTATTAATTAAAAAATGCATTTTGGATAAAATCAATTATCATGTGCAAGCTCATTTCAATCCTAATATGGATTTCATATTTTGGGATAGGTTCATAATTTCTAATTGGAAATTGATTCAGTTTCCTTCTTCACCGGTTTCCCCTAGAATAAGAAAGACTACTATTGATAGGAAAATTATAATATAGAATCCTCCTGATTTGGATTTTTGTAATTTAAATTTTGATGGCTCTTCTAAAGGTAATCTAGGTGAGTCGGGGATTGGGGTTTTCTTGTGTAATCATTATGGTCAAGTTCTTTGTCTCAAAGCTTTTTCCATTCCTCCAGGTTCTAATAATATGGTTGAGACTCATGCTTTTCTTGAGGGCCTAATCATAGCAAAAAGATTAAAAATTTCCTACATTCATATCAAATGTGATTCTTCTCTTATCATTAATGCTTGTAAATCTAGATCAATTATGAATTAGAGGATTACTTCTATTTTGGAACAAATTTTTCATCTTCTTGATTCCTTTGATAAAGTTATTATATCTCATGTTTACAGAGAAGGTAATGCTCTGGTATATTTCTTGGCTAACATGGGTTCTTCCAAATCAAAATTTGATTCTTTGATATCTGATTGTTCCTTAGATAGATATCATTCTCTCCTGAGTATTATTCAAGCAGAAAGTGTTATGTAGTATCTTGACTTTTTTCGCCATACTCCTACACAAATGTATAGTTTTTTGGAAATTTGGCTGAGTTGATTACATAGATGTTGTCAGTATGGAAACATATGTCCTACATGAAGATCACAAAAGTCAAAAACAAAGTATGGCAGAGCGCATTGCAAATTTGTCTAAGTGTGAGACAGTGCTTTCCCAGTGCACCTGAACATAGTTTTGGTTTGCGACATTTACTGGAGTAAGTTCAGTGCTTGTGCACTTGAACATAGACTCTATGATGACTATTGGACACCCATCTCAAAGTGCAAGTTATTACAACATGTACGGAAAGAGCTATTACAATTTTATCGAAGATAATGTGAAGCCGACAGGACAGAGTATAAAGACAGTATTGGTAAAAGAGTTAAGGGATTATTTTGTCTGTCAAAATAATGACTTAACATTATAAGAGGATGAAATCCTAGATGTTTACTCTTGGGTAAAGTTACTTGTATAAATGTAATATGAATTAGAAACATAATGAAGAAGTAAGAAGTGTGAAGTAATGCAAGGTAGTGAACAAGTGAATGTATGTAATATATGTAAATAGCAAGCGAAGATAGTGATGTGAAGTTGTAAGTAGTAAAAGGTGATGTACCTTGATACTCTATTGTAATCAGTATACACTGTATATTACTTTTTTGGGCAATGGGCTCATCTAGTAATCATTTTTTGTGTTAACAACTCCTAGCAGAGTTGACAACTCCTAAGAGGGTTGAGGATTCTAACAAGGCCTATAGTCCCTTAATCAGGACTGATACACTCTATGCTTGTAATAGACTCCTAACAGGGTCAATATCCCTAACAGGATACTTTTGATTAGTGGATCTTTGTGGGTACCATCCCCACCAGGGTTTTCCCTCGGCTAGGGTTTCCTTGAGAACAAATAATGTGTTATGAGTTCTTATGTGTTACTGTTATGCATATTGTCCAGTTTACTATGTTAAGCATGTATTAAGATTATCTGTTATATCCATAATTGGGCAAGAAGAAAAGTTTTTAGAATACTGATTTACCCCACCCTCTCAGTATTCCCTATTTCTAACAATTGGTATTAGAGCTTAGTTACTCAGAGAAGAATCATTCAAGGAAAGTCTAGCAACTTGAGTAAGATCTCTATGGATATGGATCAACTATAGAAGAATCTTGAAGAAGCTCTTGAATAGATTGATATACTTATTGATGAAAGAGATACTCTAAAAGGAAAATATGATGATGCAAAGAACCTCATTGAGAAATTGAAAAACAATTTGGAAGATCTGAAATTTTAAAAAAGAATCTAAAGTTCTTATTGAAGAATGTGATGACAATTTGGAAAAAGAAAATGAGATCCTTAAACATGAACTAAAGATAGAAAATCTGAACCTAAGTCTGAAAGATGGAAATAGCAAGAATGAAGAAAATCTGAAATCTGAAAATGAGAAGTTGAAGATTGAAAATGAAGGACTAAAATCTAAACTGGACAAAGTAACATCTGAATTTGAGAAAGTCAATTTGTAGTATGCTGAACTTGAGAAATACAATACAATTGTGAAAGGTGAACTAACTCAATCAAAGCAACAACTTGAAAGGCTATATTCAACTAGTGAGAAGATTGATGAGCAAGTATCTTTTCAGAAACCATTTTATGATAAAACTGGTCTTGGATTCAATACATCAAGTAGAGTTGAAGAAAACAAGGAACCAAATCTAAACACATCTGAAAGTATAGATGAGAAGAAATTTGATGAAAGAAACAAATCTGAACATACACCTGAAAGAGAAGAATCACCAAATCAAGAGGAATCATCCAAAGGTATGCAAAGAGAATTCAAAGGTAGATGCTTTACTTTTAATACTATTGGTCACATGAAGAGAGATTGCACTGGTAAGCAATTCAAACCTCTTAATGGTTATTGTTATAATTGTAATGGATTTGGACATAGAGCTATAGAATGTAGAAAACCTAAATTTTTTAAGAATCACAACAATAGTATAATGTTTAGGAATACTAACCATGCAAATAAGAAACACACTGGAGATATGAACAGAAGAAGTGGAGTAATATGTTACAGATGCAACAAAATTGGACACATTGCTAGAAATTGGAGATCACAGATTAATCCACCTAGACCAAGATATGGAAGTAATGGAATTATTTTTTAGATATGCAACAAGATTGGAAACACAGCAAAGTTTTGCAGAATGAATGAACATTTTCATTCTAACCCTAACCCTAGAAATCATGCAAGAAGAGATGGAGCAAACAACAGACAGAAAGGATGTTGTAGCACTTTAGAGGAAGTGAAGTTTGTTAAAATTACACATCAAGGAGACATATTTAGTATTGAAGGTAATTAGGAAGGTGAAGTATTGAAAGGTAAGAATGAATCTTTACCTGACCTATCTCAGAGTACTTAATTTATGAAAATTACAGTAGATTAGGAACTTAGAATTAGTGTAGAAGTAGATATATCATGAATTAAGTTTTGTGCAATTAATGCAAGGTAGTTCATGATATTTTAAGGCTATGGTTAAGAGTGCGAAGAAAAATATTATGTTTTGTGAGATCGCAAGAATTTTTAAGTTTTGCAGGTTACCAGAGATAGCTTTTTGGAAAGAAGCAGCAAAAGAATTAAATGTGATGTCAGATCTAAGTAAGAATGAAGTAATAAAAGGTTGTAACTGGTACTATTTGATCATCAAAGTGAATTCAAGTGTTAAGGAGAGAAAAAAGTAGTGATTGGAAGCATTTTGCAAGGATTTCAAGGAAGATTTTGTGTCGAATCTATGCAAGCCCTAAGATCATGAATTTAAGGTATTTTACTTGATAGATCTTTGAATCAGTGTAAGAAATTAGAAGCAGTCATGGATGTTTCTTTAATACACAATGTCAGAGATAAGAAAGAACTAAATTGAAAAAGGAAATAGTAGAACCATTGGAAAATGATCCTAAGTTAGCTTTATCATCTGTACCAGATGGAGTTTTGCATTTAGAGAACATTAGAAGTTATCTTGGATGCAAGTTAGAGACAGTCAATGAAAGTGTTTTCATAGCAGAATATGAAAAGATTTACAATAAAGACATGTCAATAAAGAAAGGGTATGAACATTTGAAAGACAATGAAATTATCAAATATGCATTGCAATATGAGTTTGACAATGAAGAATGCACTAAGATTATCTTGAGTAGAATTCATAATGGAAAGTTTTGGCTAGAAGATAGAGTGATTGATATTACAGCTGATTTGATTCATGAAGTCACTAGATTATCTAAAACTGGAGCTATACCTCTTAATGAGAAAAACATGAGGAAAATAGTCTTGGATAACAAAGGTTCATCCTATAATGGCAGAGGAGTAGTGATTAGCAAGATCAAACAAGATGATGTGAGATATTTATGCAAGATCCTAACAACAAAATTTTGTGCAAATTCTAGAGAAGATGAAATGGCAGCTGGTATGGTGCATGTAGCTTACTTAATGTGTATTGATAAAGTATAGGTTGATATGTGTGAAATTCTGAGAATTCAATTGTTTGAAAACTTAGAGAAGATTAAGAAGATAAAGTATGCTCAATTTAGATTTTCATCTTTGATCACTTACATTTTTTTTTTCATATACTGAGAAGATTTCCCTACACCATTGCTAATGATTGGAATGATGGACAAAACACAATGGAAAGAATCAATAAGGTATACATGAGGCATGTCATTGACACAGTAAATGAAAATGTAGTATTGGTAATGAAGACATTTCAGAACATAGTGATTAACAAATCAAGGATTCCACAATCTCTTGTGGAGAAGTACAAAAATGATATATGCTTCATGGTTGATACTGACTTTACCTATATTGAAGCAATGGAACCTAGAATAGAATTCATAGACCCTCTTGGCTATGAAATATCTGAGGTAGAAACAAAAGAGTATGTTAGCAGGTTACTTAAGTGCAAGTTGGACATTCAGTGTAACAAGTTTGGAACATTTGAGGAGAATTACAACTCAGCAAAGACATTAATTGAAGAAAAGTAGTCTAAGAAGAGAGTTGATAGTACTATAAAGAAAATTCTAAAAGAAACAGGGTTAAGAGAGCATGAGTTTGTAATAGCAAAGAATACAACAGTAGCAATCAGAGGAAGTGGATAGAAAGAAGTTCTGACTATCCCACCTTTATCATCAATTGCAATACAACAGGAAGAACCTCAAGTGAAAGTGAAAATGGAAGATATTGAGAAGGAACAAGAAGTCAAGATATCCACTAAACCCTCTTCCTCCACACCTAGCAAGAGAGTAAAGGAAGTTGCTACTGGACCAGGAAAGAGACAGAAAAATTTAGTGGAACCTATACCAAGACAAGTTGTAGAGATAAAAGATGATGTCGCTACAACTAAGAAGAAATCTTGGAAACCAAAAGTTGAAAATTTGAAAGAATAGATCATTGAGGATGGAGACTTTACTAGAATGAACAAGTACAATAATCTTTATGATTATATAGATAGACTCAATCTATAAAATGCAATTGTTAAGCACATGATTTTGGCTAACAAGAAGTTTGATGCAATTCAAGGTCAAATACCTAATGAGTTGTATAATAAACTTGTAAATAGGAAGCAGAGAGCTTTTGAAGAAGACAAAAACATCAGAGAGAATCTTGTAAGAAATCTTTGTAAGGTGAGAAATGATGAACACCTCAAACAAATCTTGAAGGCCTTAAGCACCCATCTGAGAACCAAAAGGAGAACCATTTTGATTATGGGAGGTAGATATGAAGAAGTCAATTCTAACACTGAGTAGGCAATTATCAAGGTAATGATAGAAATTTTTGGAGAACCATCAATTCAAACAGAGCAAGCAATAGAAATAGGACAAGCAACAAAAATAGAGCAAGCAGTAGGAACAAAGAAGATAGAAGAAACATAGCAAGCAGGAATAGAAAAATAAGAGGACATTCCCTCTTCTCCAGCTATTAACATTGAAGATGAAACCATGGATGTAGAAGGAACAAAAATCACTTTAGATATAGATGACAATGTATTTAAGAATTTGGAGAACATTGTTGACAATTCAGCTCTTGATGAACCAGATGTATATCAAGAAGAAGTACAAACATAGACTATGGTTGAAATACCTAAGGTAATAGAGGTAAAAGTACCTATTCCTACCAAAGAAGATATCAGTCTTACTCCTGAGATTGGAAAACAAAATAATATTGGACCTATGTTTGAGAGTCTAGGAAAGGAAGTAGATGATGATGATCAATTTGAATTGATCACATCCTTGAATAAAATCATTGGCAAAAATAAGAAAGTGAAAAGCCTTGAAGGATGTTTGAAAGATCTAACTGAGAAGTTACAAAGTACTATAACTACTAAAATTGTAGAATCAAACCCTTTGGAGAATGCAAGGAAGGTAATGAGCACTTTTGACAATGAATTCACAAATCTATCTGATATTGCAAAAGTGAGAGCTCAAGCAGCCTATGAGGCTAAAATGCTTTTGAACATAAGCCAGAATATCAGAAATGATATCATCAGTCTGGATATTTGTATCAAGGACTTAAGGAAGAATTTGGGAACAGGAAAGACTTTGTACATATAGTGTACAAAACTAGAGACATTAATAGCAGAAGAAGATTAGAAAATATAGTTGAAACAAGTTGAAATTCAGAATGAATCCAACCTTCTATCCAACCCTAATGTGAAGGTATGTAATGTTGAGAAGAAAGTTCAGAACCTTTCTGATGAAATCAGAATTATGCAAGATGAGAAAGAAAAATGAGAAGATTCACTCTTCTGAGAGAGCACATTTCTATAAAGTTAAATATCATTGAAGAGCAGTTGGAAGAATGTCTTACAGCTAAGAAATCTTTTCAAAAATTCAGTTTTGAAAACCTCTAAGCACGTCAAAGAGCATCTTATGGACTAAGCACACTACTCAATGTGGTAGATTCCATTAAGAAATCATGGGAGAAGGAGATAGAAGCTATGAAGAATGAGTTTGTAGATTGTTTTGCAAACCTACCGGCTTTGCAATAGAAAATCTAGGTATATTTTTGTTATGGTACAATTTTTGTAACCCTCTCTCCTTTATTTTGTCATTGTTGTCAAAGGGGGAGAGATATATAGCAGAAAATTGATAATATATGATAAGGATTGATACTCTTAGGGGGAGTATTGTATTAGAGATAAGTTTCTAAGAAGTTATAAGGATAGTATATATATTCTATACTATGGCCATAATTTTGAAATTTTTTAAGTTGTACACCTAGCCAATTTTCTCATATGTTGCCACCAATGACAAAGGGGGAGATTGTTGGCAATTTGGCTGAGTTGATTACATAGATGTTTTCATTATGGCAACATATGTCCTACATGAAGATCGCACAAGTTAGAAAGCAAGTATGGCAGAGCGCATTACAAATTTGTCTAAGTGTGAGACAGTGCTTTCCCAGTGCACCTGAACACAGTTTTGGTTTACGATGATTACTAAAGTAAGTTCAATGCTTGCACACTTGAACATAGACTCTATGATGACTATTGGACATCCATCTCATAGCGCAATTTAGTATGGCATGTATGAAAAGAGTTATTATAGTTTTACCGAAGATAGTGTGAAGCTAATAGGACAGAGTATAAAGACAGTATTGGTAAAAGAGTTAAGGGATTATTTTGTTTGTCAAAATAATGACTTAACATTATAAGAGGATGACATCCTAGATTTTTACTCTTGGTTAAAGTTACTTTTATAAATGTAATATGAATTAGAAACATAATGATGAAGTAAGAAGTGTGAAGTAATGCAAGGCAGTGAACAAGTGAATGTATGTAATATATGTAAATAGCAAGCGAAGATAGTGATACGAAGTTGTAAGTAGTATAAGGTGATGTACCTTGATACTCTATTGTAATCAGTATACATTGTATATTACTTGTTTGGGCAGTGGGCTCATCTGGTAATCATTTTTTGTATTAACAACTCCTAGCAGGGTTGACAACTCCTAACAGGGTTGAGGCTTCTAACAAGACCTATAGTCCCTTAATCAAGACTGATACACTATATTCTTGTAATAGACTCCTAACAGGGTCAATATCCCTAACAAGATACTTTTGATTAGTGGATCTTTGTGGGTACCATCCCCACTAGGGTTTTCCCTTGGCTAGGGTTGCCTCGAGAATAAATAATGTGTTATGAGTTCTTATGTGTCATTGTTATGCATATTGTTCAGTTTACTATGTTATGCATGTATTAAGATTATCTGTTATATCCATAATTGAGCAAGAAGAAAATTTTGTAGAATACTAATTCACCCCCCCCCCCCCCCCTCTCAGTATTCCCTATTTCTAACATTGTTGGTATTATGGAAAGATATGTACTAAGAGGGGAGGGGTGAATTAGTACCTTTAAAATTTTTCAAGACTGAAACTTTGTAAGCATATATAGCATTAACCGACTAAATTCTATTACATGTAACATACATTCAAATATAACTGAAAATGTAAATGAATGTAACCTAATCAACAAACCATTGATGAAACTTCATACACTTAACACAAATATTTTGGTATCATATAAACCCTTTTTAAAAGGTAAAAACTAGGGTGGGGATGACACCCACAAAGCTTCACTACTGTAGTAACAAAGTATGTCAGTTAAGGCTACAAAGATTGTGATCACTTCTGGTGATCTTACCCTATTAGGAGTAACAATAATATCAACTAGATATACCTAATTAGTGGATTTTAGCAACACATTCAAGTGTGCACTTGCTTAAGAGATCTACAATAGAACTATTAAGTTCACTCTATGAAGAGATTTAAAAATCTTCTACAATGGTTAAAGAGTCATAGTAGGATAAATGTATAAATTGAAACTCAAACTTTCCTAATTTAGATTTGTGAAATACTACAAAGATATCACCTTGTAGTGATGTGTATGTCCTTCTGTACTGCTCAGTAGCCTTATGTCTATTCTGAAAAATTGAATGCTTCTATCAAATCCTTATGTCAAAACCCTATCTCATCTTCTGATGTCCTAGTGTGGCTACTTCTTGATGATATAATACCAAAATGACATCATTACAAATTTTATATCAAACTAACATGACCTAATTAGGGTTTTACAATATCTTAGAAAAACTAAGATCAATGATGAGAATAAATAACCTAGATCTACAATACATAGGAATCATCAATAATTTAATGATTACATCCATATTAAATTATGTCTCGATGTTTGTAAATCATTTTCTGATCGGTGTAAACCATTTTCCTTGATGTTTGTGTCATTCCAAAATTCTATGTCATTTCCACTATGATCAAGGCAGATGAACCAAGGACTTCTTGGTTACCCCAGATGGGCTATGAGTTGGATATTGATCGAGCTTCTAGGTCAATAATGGAACTGTTGGCCGAGCCCAAAGATCCTAAAGCTACTAGGTTTGGAAACTATGAGGAGGCTAAATTAAGAATAAAGATGGATCTAGCCAGAGTGAAAGTAAGCAAAAAATCCAAAAAGATGATGGAAACACTAGTGAAACAATTTAGAGATGATGAAGAAGAAGAAGAAGAAGAATCACCAGCTAATCTGGTTGAATAAGCAACCGAGGAACAAATTTTAATTGGCAACAGTGAACATGAGAAGGACATCAAGTCAAATAAAGACATTCAACTTGCACTGGTAAAGGCCATAGGGAAGAGGAAACAAGCATAAACACCTATAAGATCAAGGAAAAGATCCTCAACAGCTACTTCTCCACCCCTTGAGAAAGGAATTGCAAAGTTAACAAGGCCAATTCCCACGAAAACATATTAGACAAAGAAGAGAGGTGTCTAAGTCACCACCGAGAAACCTAAGAAGAGGAGAAGGCTAATAAGATCCAAAGATGATGTAGACTCAGAGGAAGAAGATGATCAAGGTAAATTCAAGGTTGTTATAAATAACAGTCAATCGGTAGATGAGGTAGCAAACAATATAAAGGAGACAGAGAGTCTAACTCACCCTAAGATGAATTGGTATGTATATATGACCACCGAGGATCGGGAGAAAATAGAGGAATCTATCATTCAAATGATGATCAAGTTTAAGAGAGTACCTATTGATTTTGCAAGGTATATTACCAAGGAATTATATGAGAAAGTGTCAGCAAGGTAGACATACGCACTACATATAGAGAAGAAAATGAGGGAACACTCATTGCTTTTGGAAATACCTACCCTATGTGTTACCAAGATAGAAGAAATGATGAAGAAATATTCCAAATGTTTTTTGATGAAGGGTAGAGTGCTAAATGTTTTGTCAGGTAATCTTGAAGCAGTTGATGAAAATAGAAAGCTTATATGGGCTACAATTTTTAAAGCAAGGGAGGAAATTGATCAACTGGTACTGGCTATCATTCTCGAGAATAAGGATAAAACAAAAGGAAAAGGAGTTCACACGGATGATGCTAACGTAGCCACCAAGGACCCAATACATATATTTGATACCAAGATAGAAGATGATACTTATGTCATTGATTTCTACCCGATCGAATATACTGAAGAATATAAACAAGATGCTCTTGAGCACCTAGTAACCACCGAGAAAGAAGATGTCATGATTGAGGACATTACACATGGAGATCCTGATGATGATGTAAATAATGATGAGGACATCAATATTCTTGTAGATGACACCAAAGGGAATCAACCTAGTGAGGTAGCAACAGTTGATATACCAAGTGATTTACCTATACTATTTCAAGCAATTGATATTTCTACACAAGGAGAACCTGAAGGTTCTACACCCGAGCAATACAACGATACAACTAAGGGATAGGGTATAGAAGAACAAAAAGATACACATGAGCCTAGGAATAAAGAAGTCAAAAGAAAAGAACCAGAAAAGAATACACCTGTAGAGCTAGCTACATTAGACACCAAACAAGATGCATAAGGACAAGACACCAAGACACCAGTCACCGAGAAAGAAAAGGAAGAGAGAGTGTCAACTGAGCAATAAAAGACAAATCTAGAGACTAAATCTCTAGTACCATACAACAAATACCCCACACTGGAGAAAAAGAAAAAGAAGAAACATGGTACGAGTCTTGTCACACTAGATGAGATTATTGAAATTCCTGAATGTGACCCTAAGATTCTAGACCCAAAAGCCTTAAGAAGGTATGGTGAATTGTGCACAAGGAAGGATGCATAGGAAAATTTAAGGAAAGAAAGTAAGAGAAAACAAATTTTAGAGGAAGTTGAAGATATTTTGATTCAAGAAGTCCCCGACATCACTTTTGATAAGGAAACTCCCATCATTGATCAACTTTCCACTCTAACCAGCCACATCAATGCCCCTGATGTAGATATAGAGAAGAGGATAAAAGAACAGGCAGAGACAAAAATTCAACTAAAGCTAGTAGAAAAAATAAGCCAAGAAGTGGCAATCAATAAGGTCAAGCTATCAAAGGTCATTACTAAGCTTAACACCATATTCACTAGGTAATAATAATTTTTTATAAGTTATGCACAATAGACCACTTCACTATCGAGCTTAGTGAAAAGATAAAGAAGCTAGATGAAGAGATACAGGTTTGTGAAAATAATTCTTTAACTGAGCCTAATGCATTTCATAAGAATTATTCAAAATTTCAAGAATTCCAGCAATTAAGAATTGACTTGAGGAAGCAGGAGGATACAATCAGAGAGAAAGTAACCAAGCTTTAGGTTGAATTGCTTCCCCATCTTAAGATAATGGAGAGACATGTGAATAAGGTAAAGGACTTAGTTGCCACCTCAGAGATATTATTTTTAGAAAACATCTTTGATATGCATGCACAAGTCAGTTTAGAGTACATTTCTCTTGAGAACCTCAAGGAGGAATGGGAAAACCTCTTGGATTCACTAAAGAAAACCCATGAGAATATTTTTTATAAGCTATGAGTACATTATTTTTGGCATTAATTTTAAAAAGGGAGGAAATTATATGTATATATATAATTGTATGTACTTCACACCAAGAGCATATACAAAGGGGGATTTCACATCAATTCACATATGATTCATATTTTTGTTAAGTTCAACTTTTTGAAGTCGGTACATATACATAAATTTTTTGACACTAATGCCAAAGGGGGAGAATGTTACTCCTATTTAAGCATTAATGGTTGTCATTAGTAT
Source organism: Chamaecyparis obtusa (assembly GCA_027943335.1). Lineage (NCBI taxonomy): Eukaryota > Viridiplantae > Streptophyta > Pinopsida > Cupressales > Cupressaceae > Chamaecyparis > Chamaecyparis obtusa. The sequence continues at coordinate 879,813 of BSBK01003479.1, forward strand.
CATTTAGTCATTGAGTTAGTAAAGGAGACAAGATAGGATAATCGGTCAATATATAGTGCCTATACATCGAGTAGGACATAAGGCAGATCTCTAAGTTAACCAAACATAGCTTTGACTGAGTACTCTTACCGAGCCAGATGATCACTGAGTACCAAGCACTGTGGTCACCGATCATTCATATGAATCGAGCACCAGTTAATTACTGAGTGATGAATGTAGTGAACACCGAGTAAAATAGGAAATGACATAGCAGTTTCAAATGGCACAAACATCAAGGCAAATGGTTTATACTAATCAAAAAATGGTTTACTAAGATCGAGATAGAATTTAATATGGATGTAATCATTAAATTGTTGATGATTCCTATGTATTGTAGATCTAGGTTATTTATTCTCACCATTGATCTTAGGTTTTAAGATATTATAAAACCCTAATTAGGTCATGTTAGTTTGATATAAAAAATTTAATGATGTCATTTTGGTATTGTATCATCAAGAAGTAGCTGCACTCAAGACATTAGGGGCCCATTTGGTGCATGGAATACCAAATGCTAGATATAGTCAATTCTGGAATATGCTACAATTCTGGAAGATACTGTAGACACCTAAAAATCCTTTAGAAAATAAAGTATTTTTATTTTCTGAAAAATCCCTGATGACATCATCATTTATTAATTAATTATTTATTTAATTTATTTATTTATTTTTATGCCATTAAATCCCTTTATCTTAATTAAAAATATTTAATTAAAAAACCCCTCCCAAAAATGTTTAAATCTTATTTAAACATTATCTCCTTATTTATTAATTATTTAATTAATAAATTGACCAAAAATCCCAAAATAAATAATTTATTTATTTTTTGCCCAAAACTTGGCCAATTTCCTAAAGACCACTAACCTCTTCTAGAATCTTCTAATCCTTCTTTAAATTCAATTAAAGGCTAATCCCATCATTTCCTAACCCTAATCCCAACTCAAAATATTTAATTAAGATTAAATATTTAATCCTCATATTTATTAAATTCATTTTTAATAAATATTCTCAAAACTAAACCATGGAAATAAATAAATCTTTATCTATTTTCTAAAATCAATATTTATCCTAAGGAAGTTCTAGACTCTTCTAGAAAGTCTTTAATCCTTGTCCCCCTAATCCTAATCCTAATCCCCCCCTAATTTTGTCACATTCCCTAACCAAGGTTAGCCAACTCCTAAGCTTAACCCAAAGTCAAAAAACTTCTAGAAACTTCTCTTACATGCATTAAATGCATTTAAAGCCTCTGTATCCCTCTTACATGCATTTATGATGCATTTAAGAAGCCCCTCACCCCTTTCTTACACCCTTTGACCTTAGGCACATTTCCCAAATTATGCACATCCCTCCCATCTTTCAACCCAATGCCCTTGTGACACTTGTCACAAGGAGGTGGCCCTGAACTAGCACAATCCATGTGCTCCCCTTTGAATGAATCTTGGCCTCTCTTAAGGATTTTTATCCTGGCCACTCATTCCTCCTTCCCAAAGCCTATAAATACTCCTCATTTCTAAGAGAAAAAGACTCATTCACCTTTTATTTCAAGCAATGTTATAATGCTAGAATAGCTCTAAATCATTTAGCTTTCATACTAATTGTTAGTTTTAATCATTTTCAAGCATTTTTAGCTCACATCTTAGCATAGAACTAATGGATTAACTTAGTTTAATTCTTGTTTATGCATCATTCTCACATCTATTTTGGGTTCTAAAATCTACTTAATCATACTAGTTGCATAAATCTTGAGTTCTTGAAGCCTTAGGGGAAATTTTGGGTGTTCTACCCAATATTGTGCCATTTTTGGGGTGTTCATGAATCTCAATCCATCTTAGCATGCATTAGAATATTCTCCAAGTGCTTAGAGAGCACACCCACATCCCCATAAGCAAGAGCAAATCAAACAGTGCTTGGGTGCACCTGTTTTAGCTCAATCTGAGGTGGCTTAGCTTAGAATTTCCTTGTTTTGGATTGATTTCATGTTAGATTAAAATCTTAATGTTTGATTGATTTGAGCCTTTCAAAACAGATACAAGTATCCTCAAAAGCCTTGTCTACATTCTAGCATGCCCGATGGGACCCACTTCACAGGTTCTTTGCAAACATTCTGATGGATTTTGGAGTGTTTTCAAATTTTTCAAGCTCATAGGTGGACGGAGCACTTCGAATTCTTCTTCCTCTTCTTGTCTTTATTCTTCTTCTATTCCACCTACTTCTTCTTCTTGCGGGATCTTGGCCAATTTTTCTCAAAAAATAATAATAATCCATAAGGAAGCAAAATCATGCACACCTTGTTTTAGTGCTTAAAATGAACCCCCAAATCATTCTTCAATGTGTTAAGGACTAAAATTTGCAAAATTTGTTCTAACAAACAAGAAAAATCAATCCAAACATTTGCATCCTTGCAACATCAAGGTTTTAGATGCATTCATGCAACAATTAGGAATATTTCAAGTTATGGGTACTTAAAAAAAAAAAAAGAGAACCTCAAATTTGCATCTCATTTCTAAAAACATTCAAAATCAATCCTAAAAGTGCATGCAAAAGTTCCTAAAATCAATCCTAAAAAACTTTTTTTTTATTGAAAAACTAACTTCATTTTGCAAAAATCTTGAATGCCTTCTTTTTCAAATTTCACGCATCAAAGCTAAATTAGGAACTTGTCTTTTGGAGCTAAAAAAATCAGAGCAAAGGTCAAAACAAATCTTGAATGAAACTAAAGGAATGAAGCTAAGTCCTAAGATTCATTGTCATTTTGAAAATCAAACGCACTCTTGAATGCATTAAAAGGAAAAAATCTCTATTCCTTCATTTTCAGTTCAAGCAAACGCATAATCAAATCTTGAATGCCTTAAAGGATCAAAACAAAGCACTTCAAAGTTCTTAAAACAACACGCCAATCTCAATCTTGAATGATCAAAGAAAGAACTTGCAATCGCTCAAATCGCTTACTTTTTGGAGAAAGAACAACTCAAAATCTAAACACTTGTGTCTTCAGTTATTCAAATTCAAACATCACTTAATCAATTTGGGAAAAAGAAAAACTTGCTTGATGTGCATCTAGGAGCTTTCATTTTTTAAATCCTTGTTAAAGTAAGCAACGTAGAACATTTGAACTTGGACAAGTTCACTTGTTCTACTTTTAGCGAGGCCTGTCCAGGGAGAAAAGTGCTTCCTCCTCGGAGAATGACCTCAAACCAGTATCCCCCCCGGCCAGTATATAAATAAATTGAAGGCAAAAAGTACTCACTTATATCTCCTAATCCACGGGGGTTTTGTGCCAAATGCAAATGTCTGGGGATGGTAAATATTCCTCCCCCAGCGTTGTTGGCTAGGCTCTTAAGTGAGTCACAGGTGGTCAGCATAACCAGGTATGGAGACTCCATGGAACTACTAAAAACTTGATAAAATAGAGGCTACCCTATCTGCATCTGAAAGTATCAAAATCCTTGTGCAAGGACCGATTCCAAAGGGTTTACCGGGTTGCCTCAAGATTACTCACCATTTGTATTCCCTTTTAGTGGGTACCAAGCTGTGGGCAAATGATTTTGATACTCACCTTCCTTAGGTAGATCTGCTTGAAGTGCATAACAGTCAAATACTTCATGAAAACTTTGTTGGAACATACACTTTCAAAGCTTTATCAGAGTCAGTTATCATGTTTGTATCCCGCAAGGTTGCTTTGTCCCTTATGGAGATTGCTTTTCCAAAAGTCTTGTGTATCTATCCTTTGCCATTGGAAAACATTGAATCAACCTACAAACTTGATACTCAGAAAGTCTTGCAAAAATTAGATATCCAAAAAGCCTTTTTGTCTCAAACCAACTATCAGGAATTTCCCCAAAGTTATGCCAAATTTGATCAAACATCTGAAAGCTAAGTTGCCCAAATCCAAAGATTATCAAGAGAAGAAAGTTGCAGAAAGAAACCTTAAGAGCCATCAATCCTCTACCCAAGCAACCCAAGTAGAAGAAAAATATCAAGAAAGGCTTGATAATATTGGCTACAATGCAAGAGTCAAACAGTTTGCCTACCGATTCCGAGTAAATTGTCGTTACGTCAACCTTGAAAGAGAAGATTAGCCAGATCCTTTACATGTCCCATTCTACCTTCAGATCTCAAAATCCTATCTCGGTAGTCCTTCATCCTAGTATCATCCTAGTTTCATCTCGGCATCATCACCAAATCCTTAGTTGCATTCTAGAGTCCTTAGTTGCATTCATCATCATCTTCCTAGCAGCATCATAGATCATCCATCCCTGTTACATTTGCATCATCCTTTTAGAAAGAGCATTGTTCCATCATCCTTCACCATTTTTCCATCAGCAATCCACAATCAGAATCTCAAATCCTTGATCCAAATCTAGCATCCATTATCCAAAATAGAGTCCACCATCCTTTGCACCAAAATCCAGAGATCCAAATCCATAAGCACTTAGTGTTCAAAACCTTTGAGTTGTTTCCATCCCTTATCCTAAATCAGATATCATCCCCTTTTTGATAGAGCATTGTCTAAAGGAAATCCAACTTGTCCTTGCATAGCCTCATCATCTCAAGAAAGAGATTGGCTTGTATTGATAAGAATCCAGTTGACCGAAGATCATTAGTCTATCCTAGGTTGACCAAATCCTATCACTGATCCTCCATCGGGAAAAATAGTAGCTCATTGTTGACACTTAGTAATCTTCCACCAGCATCCCACCAATCCTCCACCCAATCTTGACCCAAATTAGAGCATCACATCAAGCCTCCATCATCATCAAGCTTTTTTACCAATCTGTCACCATCTTCCATCAAATCTTCCGCCATCTTTGATTCATATCCAAGCATCTCACCAATCCTTGCATTATAGAAATTTCATCATCCTTAGAAGTTCCTTAAGCTTGCATCCATAATTCTTTAGAGTCTTTAGGAAATATCTTGCATCCATCTAGCATCTGCATCTCCATGCTTGTCGAGACAAGATCCGGATCTAGAAAAAGAAGGAACATGAATCCTTATCCAATCACCAGTTCATCTGATCCCAACATTTTTACCAGCGTGATGATAGCCTATGATCCCCAAATACAAACTAAAAATATATGGGATGATCCCAATATCCCCTCAACTCCTCTGGCAATAGAAACATTTGTGAATCATCCAAAGAATCCACCAGTAGTTAATGCACTTATGGCCCAAAACTAGCAAAGTATGTTCACTAATTTTGCACAAGCACATACTTCCATTCTGCCATATCTCCATCCTCGCATTCCCATAAGTACTATCCAAATCCCAGCACAGGTATACTCTTCATTCATCCAACCATTCCTTGATCCAACCTTGCAAACATCTCAAGTAACCTCCACCATTCCCCTTCTTTTGCAAGGAAGCTTTGCAAGTCCCGTAACACAAGCTGTAACACCATCTACTCCATTCCCTATCATAGGTACTTCATCATCCTCTATGGCTGCCCAAGCTCTTGCACAAATCCAACACTTGTCCCAGAATCAACTCCCACCTCTTACACAAACCTTTGCACAAGAAGTTCCACCATCTTCCATAGGCCAAGCAGCACCTTTCACTCCAGGAGGGATGCAATCATCCTTCCCCTTCACTTCACAAGCTTCCACATCCACACATTTTGTGCCAGGAGGGACGCAATCATCTTTTCCTTTCAATCCCCAAGCTTCAGCAACCACACCATCATTTTAGGGGTCAACGCAATCGTTTCCCTCTTTCACCTAGCAAACCTCTACATCGTCTACTCCGAGGGTAGCGCAATCATTCCCCTTTCAAAATCAACAAACTTCCACATCACCTTTTTCATGGGGAACACAAGCATCCTCTTCATTCCCCCCCTAGCAAGCATCTACCCAGGCACAAGCCCAGCAAAATTCCTTCACCACAGGAATGCCTTCCATGGGTTTTTCCAATCCACCATTCATATCCCAAACTCCCATTACATCTACCTTCCTGGCATCCACTGTAGCACAATTCTCACCTCACACTGGTTCTCATTGGGGTCTCACTTAAGAAGACATGAAAGCCTTTGGAATACCAACTCACTCTCCTACATCCGTGTTTGCAAACCAACAAGCCACCTTCTCACAAGCAGCACAACAGCATCCATCTAAACCTCCACTAGCTTCATCCTTCACAAGCTATCCATTCCCAACACCCAGTGCTTTTCAGAAAATTCCTCCACCTCGGCAGCAAAGTTCCTCCCATTTCGCAAGTTATCTTTCCCAGCCACCCTTTTCTTCAAGCTTCCTTACATCAGTTCCACCCTTAAGCAATGCGGGAATGCACCCGACCTATATCAGTCAACTACAGAGCCAAGTTCAGCAAGGACCATCTTATCAACAAGCTGCATCATTCCACCAACCACCCCCACAGCAACCATACTTCCAGTCATAGCAACAAACCCCCATCATTCCCCAACAACAACAAGTTTCCTCCTATCAGTTACAGCAGCAAGTCCCTGTCATCCCACAACACCAGCAAGCAGTCCCGTATCCTCCACCGCAATATCCCCCTATGCTACATCAGCAATATCCCCAACAAACATCACTCCAAAATCCACTCCAATCTACCTATCCCGCTGGGCCATCTCCATATCCCACTCCATAATACCCACCTCAAATGGGAGTACCCGCTCAAACACCAATCAATGCCGAGTGGGAAGCCATGAAGAACACTCTTAAGGAGCTTCAAACCGGTACCGATAGAAAAACCTACAAGTTTGAGGAGGTGTTTCCTTATCCATTTGACCAATCCATTGCCGCTATACCTTTCCCCAAGCACTTTGAGACACCTAAATTTGATAAATATCAGGGGAAAGGAGATATAGTCAACCATATTAAAGAATTCTATATGGCGTGCCAAGAAGTGGCTTACAGTGATAACTATCTCTTACAACTATTCCCCAAAAGCTTGGGAGGAACTGTTGTTGAATGGTTCTACAAAATACCATGTGGGACTATCACGACCTTTGTTGAACTTTATGAGAAGTTCATTGCCCACTATGCCCACAATGTTGAGAATGAGTTGACCTTGTTAGATCTCTACAACTCAAAATAGAAAGGAGAAAGCCTATCAGAATACTTGCAACGATGGTAGAACCTTACCACCAGGTTATCATACTAGACACCTGAAAAACATTTGACCAAAATCTTTATTGATAATCTGCATCCTAAGCTATCCCACTTCATGAGGATGAATTGTCTCTAAACCTATCAAGATATCAAGAGCAAGGGGATAGGTATTGAAAAAGCCCTCCTAGATGAAGGCACAATCCGGCACTTCAAAAATGATGCCCCAAAACCCAACAATGATAAATCCCATTACTAGAATCATAACAAGAACGTTGTTACTGATGGAGCCACTGATACCAAGCATGTCCAATTTGTCATGGCTAGTCCTCCATCAACTTCTGGATACCAACAACAACAAGTTCCCATCTATCAGCAACCTCCTCAAGTCCATCAGCAACCCACACAACAATATCATTCTCAGAATAATCAGCAGAATTATCAGCAACAAGCCCATCAAGCTTATCAAGGTAATCCAAACAATCAGGTCAATTCCATTAATGTTTCTCCCAAAAAACACAAGCCCAAAGCTCAAAAAAATCCAAGGAAGACCTTCACACCACTGGGTGAACCTCTCGATGTTATCTTTCACCGAATGGCCAACGCCAACTTGATCACGTTTCCACCAATCCAGCTAGTTGATGATAACACTCCCAAGCCCAATTGGAACAAAGATCATGAATACTATGATTATCATCATGTCAAAGGAAACACTACTTTGAAGTATATGAGACTCAAAAACTATATCCAAGATCTCATTGATCAAAAAGAGATTCAAGTAGATACACCCGCTCAAGCCTCGCCAAATGCCAATTTACAAATCTATCAGAATGTGTTCCCACAACACAATGCTGGGAAGAACCAAGCCAATACCAATCATCCCCAAAATCATGGCAAAGACAAGCAAGAAGATCACACTACCACCTACATCAATTATGATAAATTTGTTGGATGTATAACCCAAGTTGAGCCCACAGTCAATGCCATCCATGTTAGAGGAGTGGATCGTCAATGTGCTATTACTACCCGCAGAGGCCGGATCACTGTTGCTGGTGCCCGTCCAAGGCCAGTACACAATGCACATAATGCATAGTATAACCTCATAGAACATCTTGGGAACACACTAGCCCAAATATCCATCTTGGACCTTCTCCGCACTTCACCTCTCCATCAGGAGATCCTTGACTGAGCTCTCAAAGAAGGACATGTCCCCACAGACATTAACACCACCCAGTTTGAGACCCTTGTGGGACATCTATTTGCAGCCTATGCTTTATCCTTCAAAACATCCAACATGTCAGATGTTGCACCTAACCATACTCTCCCTCTCTGCATTGTCATCATGGTCAAAGACTTTGCCATCAAACGGGTCTTAATAGATAATGGCTCGGCCCTGAACTTGTGTACTTTGAAATTCATTCAGTAAATTGGGTTCACACGGGCAATTATAGCACATGAAGTAATCACTATCAAAGCCTATGACAACTTGGAGTGTACCTCTGAAGGTACTATTACTTTGCCTATTCAACTAGGCCCAGCAACACAAGATACCATTTTCCATGTTGTTGATCTTGACCTACCATTCAATATCCTCCTTGGTCGACCATGGATTCATTCCATCAAGGCTGTACCATCCACATACCATCAGTGCATCAAATTTCCACATCAAGGCACTGAGGTTACCATCCATGCTGATCCCCAACCCTTCGCATACTGTCGTGCAATGGAAGCATCATTCCCTCACTCCACTCATTGTCCTGGAACTGACATTGGTACTTCTATTGCCAGCTCATCCTGATCCCATTGCGATCCAAAAACCATTCTCACCTCCACCCTCTCTTTTGTCAAGATCAATAACCAGGGCTATGGTGAATATATCCTACATGATGCATTTGTCATAGGGGCCCTCCCATGTGATCCACATACTCAAGGGTGCCTGAGTCACCAAAGCAAGCCTATTGAAGAGCATCATGAAATCAAGAGAATGGGACCTATGACTTTTGAATCCCATGGCACATTAAACAATCAAGAAATGGATCCTGACATTAATAGGTGGTTGTACAAAGATCCCCCACCACCTGACACTCAACTCCTTGGCTACTTCAAAGATAAATACCCACAATCACACAAGTACACTACTAAGCAATGGAACTATCAAGGCGGTGGTCTAGGACCACAAGAAGGTGGCAGCCAATATCCCATCATAGCATCAAAGAATCCTGAGCATCAGGGTCTTGGCTTTAATACCCCTCACCTACATATATAAGGGCCCAATACTACAACTGGGGGCACCAACATGACTAACGCTCCCCTCTTGAATAGCTAGGACAACCTCATAGAAATCAAAGATATCCTTGAAGAGAAAGAAATCAGATCCTATGATGATATCTTTGATGATGACACCCTCCTGGGGACTTTTGTCCTCCAACAACTTGCCATCAATCTCATAGAACTTCCCCTCATTCACCCTCAACTCATAGATTGGGACCAACCAAGCATTGCACACATCGATGAGTTCCAAAGCACGGAAGCACTCCTAGAATTCATGGGGGCATCAGGCCCACAATCAGTTCACAATTCAGAGTCAACTCACATCTATAAGTTTGACCTAGAAGGATACTTTAGGGAGGAGGCAAGCTTTAGCTGCAAAAGAGAAATAGAAAAAGTAAAACATGAGTCTTTATGTGAAAACCCTTCTGGGGCACATTCTGATTCCAAAATAGTAAAAATAAAGAGTGTATCTTCTAGTAAAAACTTGGCAATTCAAGCGCTAGAAGATGAAGACTTGCCTCTTCCTACCATCTAGGATTATAGACCTGAGCAGTCACCTATCATCATAGAAGAAACCAAGCCAATCAACTTGGGTATAGAGGAATGTCCGAGGATCACCTACATTGCAGCCAACATGATAGAAGGTGAAGAAATGGCTTTCACTGCGCTACTTCAAGAAGCTACTAGGAACTTTGCATGGTCATATGCACATGTGCCTAGACTTGATCCTAAACTTGTTGTTCATCATCTAGCTATGGACCCCAATGTTAAGCCAGTAAAGCAGAAGCTATGCAAAATGCATCCCAAAGTAGCTCTATTGGTAAAATTAGAACTAGAAAAGCTCCTGGATGCAAATATTATTAGAGCTATAGATTACTCAGATTTGATCTCCAACATGGTACCTATCACAAAACCTTCCAGTGACATCCAAATTTGTACAGATTTTAGGGACCTAAACAAGGCATGTCCTAAAGATGATTTCCCGCTACCTAACATAGACATGATCGTAGATCTTACAGCGGGCCATGAAATGTTGTCACTAATGGATGGCTTCTCTAGATACAATCAGATTTATATAGCAGCAGAAGACCAACACAAAATAGCATTCACTACTCCATGGGGTACTTTTTGCTATAACATGATGCCCTTTGGTCTAAAGAATGCAGGAGCCACATATCAGAGAGCGATGACAGCAATCTTCCATGACATGATCCACAAGATCCTAGAGGACTATGTGGATGATATTCTTGCAAAATCAAAGACATGCCATGAACACCTTGACATTCTTGAGAGTGTGTTCGATCACCTACATCATTATGGGTTAAAACTCAATCTAAAGAAATGTGTCTTTGGTGTTACAACTGGAAAGCTCCTAGGTTTCATAGTATCACGATGGGGCATAGAGATTGACCCTAAAAAGGTCAAATCAATAATAGAAATGCCTCCCCCAAGAACACTTAGATAGCTTAGAAGCCTATAAGGAAAGCTTTAATCAGTGCATCAGTTCATTTCTCAGCTGGTAGACAAGTGCCAACCTTTCACGCATCTCTTATGCAAAGACACAAGCTTCAAATGGGATCCTATATGTCAAAAAAGCTTTGATAAGCTCAAGGAGTATCTAGCCAATTCTCCAATCCTAGTACCACCAGTTCTAGGATGCCCTCTCATACTCTACATCTCAGCAACCACTACAGCACTGGGGGCACTCCTAGATCAGCATGATGACGAAAACAAAGAGAGAGCCATCTACTACATTAGTCGAACTCTTGTCGGCTATGAGCTTAATTACTCACCCATGGAAAAAGCATGCCTTGCAGTGGTTTTTGCCACTCAAAAGCTTAGACATTACATGCTCAGTCACACAATCAAGCTCATTTCAAAAGTAGACCCCTATTAGGAATGAATGAAAAGTGTCTTGGCAGTCATTCTGTAGCAGTTGTTGTTGCATTCATGACTTGGATTGTCATTGATGTCAACACAGTGATATTCTGGATATTAGCAGGAAAGTAGGTATAGTTTTGTTTTGTGCACATGTTGTATTGCAGATTGGATTTTGTGTAGTTGATGGTATGTTCTTTGGTTTGTTATTAACCTATGGTTAACAGCGCAAAAATAAATTCATTCATTTGTAAGAGTTATGAGCATTTTGGTGAAAGCAATGTTTAGACAGTGTTTCCGTGTAGCGATGTTTGGAAATCAGAGGATATCTCTTAGCTAGGATGGAATATGATTTTGCGTAGTTAAAGGGATGTTGGAGACTCATTAATGATGATGTGGTTCATAGCGCAAACTTTGAGAATATGTTTGGAGAAAGTTACAGTAACTGGAAGCCGACAGTTTTATGTGAATTCTGTGTAGCGTGTAGAATTTATTATTTTGTAATTGAGGACCAACTCATTTGTAATTATTTGAGTTTGGTAAATAAGAAGGAATTTTTTCCTTATTGTAATGTGTACTATGAAGAGTGAGATTTGAATATATGCATGAAGTGAAGAAAAGAGCTAATTCAGTGATGAAGGAAGACTTGTGAGTACAGAGATCTAGAATTGTGATCTTGTGTAGCAGAGAGTGTAGTTTTGGCATAGTGTGAAGGAGGTAATATATTTCATATTATTCTATTGAATAATTCTAAGATCTTTTGGACAGTGGGTTCAGAGATCTTGCCTTGAAGTTGTTTGGGCAGTGGGTCCTTCTGTCTTCCATAAACTCTTAACCGAGTTAGAATCTTTTAACAAGGATTCAAAGTCTCCTAATAGGGATTTATATGTACTGAATGTATTTCATAAGACTCCTAATAGGGTCCATCCTCTAACAAATAACTTTCATATTAGTGCATCATTTTGTGGGCATCATTCCCACCGGGGTTTACTCTTTTCAAGAGGTTCCCTAGTTAACATATCTTGTGTTATTGTGTAATTGTGTATGGTTATCTTTCTATGGTTGATCAGTACATTACTTATATTGTTTAAAGTTTTTGAATGGATAAATTATTTGATAACTAATTCACCCCCCCCCCCCCCCCCTCTCAGTTATCTTGGGGATCTTTACTTTCTAACAATTGGTATCAGAGCGGCAGTTCCTTGAAAGAAAATTTTAACAACTTAAGGAGATCCATGGCGAATTTCAGAAAAGAAAGCCCTAAGTTTGATGGAGTAAATTTTGACAACTGGAAAGAAAATATGAAGACACATCTATTGTGTTTACGACCAAGTTATTGGTTGATTACAAAGAATGAGAAGACTATCATTGAGGAAGACAATCTAGAGGTAGGAACTAAAGATGAACTAGATCTATTCATGTGTAACATACTTGCGAGAGAAGCACTTTTGTCAGCACTACCAGAGAATGAATATAGTCAGGTAAGATGTTTGAAAATATCTCATGCAATTTGGAAAGCTTTACATTCTACTTTTGAAGGTGATGAACATGCAAAGAAGGCTAGATTACATAATTGGATTTGTGCATTTGAAGATATTAGAATGATGGAAGATGAATCTATTAGAAGCTATATTGGTAGGATGTCTGAGATTGTGACAGGAATAAAGTCTTGTGGAGGTGATAAGATAGAGAATGAAGTAATATGGAAAATTATGAGAACTTTGACACCAGTATTCAAGCGGACAACGTAGATGATTGAACAAGTGATACCTTGTACATCAAACTTTTCAAGAGAGACTCTTCTTGGAAGATTAGAAACAACAGAGATGAACTTGAGATTATCAGGAGAGCTACCTAGAATGGAAATAGCATTCAATGCTCTTAGCATTAGACCTACAAGAAGTACTAGTGTGAATGGAGACTATGCCAGCAGTAGCAAATCTAAGGAAGATAAGAAGATTGAAGAAGGTATTACATTACTTATAAAAAGAGAACCAGATGGTAACAAAATCTTTAAATGTTGGACTTGTCAAGAACATAGTCATTTTGCATCTAAATGTCCTAAAAGAGTTAAGAAGTATAGAAGCAACTTTAAACCTAGGAGATCTAAAGAATGTTATTATGCAAATGATGAAGATTTTGAAGCAGGAATTGAAAAACATTTAAGTGACAGTGATAATGATAACTTTGAGGAAATACGATTTGTAGCAATTAAAGAAGAAAGTTTTGAATCTGATAAAAGGGAAGAAAAAGCATTAGTTTCACAAGTTGAAAAGAAATCTGATTGGATTATAGACAGTGGTTGTTCACATCATATGACTGGAGATAAAAGAAAGTTTGTTAAGTTAGATAATTATGATGGAGGAATTGTTAGGGTTGGTAACAATGCACCTTGTTTGATTAAGGGTATAGGATCTATTACTCTTGATGGAAATACTAACACTGATGATGTTTACTTTATTGATGGATTGATACATAATCTACTAAGCGTTGGACAATTGGCTAATAAGGGTTATCAAGTTTGGTTTTCTGAGAAAACTTGTGTGATAAAAGATAAAGATGGAAATCTGATTGGAAAAGGATCCAGAACCAGAGGTAATGTATTTCAATTGAATCCTACTGAGATGACATGTTTGATAACTAGGATTGATGACAGTTGGTTATGGCATAAAAGGTTTTGTCATATAAACTTTGATAATATTGTCAAGGTGAGCACTACACTTGCGGTAAGAGATTTACCTAGAATTATGAAACCTACTAACATGATTTGCAAAGAATGTATGATGGCAAAGCAGAAAAGGAGTTATAAGAAAAGAACTAAGACTATTGTTGAAAGTGCAAATGTCAAAGTTGATGAGAAGTTTAAAATTTAGGAAAGAATGCTTGATTATGAATCTGATGGAGAAGCACAACCTCAGCCTAACATTGAAAATATAGAATTATTTTTTGAAACTAACAGTGATTTTCTGAATGAAAGTCATAGTAAAGAAAATAAAGAAGAAAATAGAGAAGAAAATAGAGAAGAAAGTAGAGAAGAATCTATAGATGGAACAAGATCAGTAACTATGACACCTAACAGGTATATTTCAAGACATCACCCTGTTGAGCAAGTTATTGGAAGTTTAGACAGAGGAGTTTTGACTCGAAATAAGGTACATTTATGTTTGATTTCTCAAATTGAACCTAAGACTACTAATGAAGCTTGTGAAGATGAACATTGGATCAATGCTATGAAAGAAGAACTAGAGTAGATTGAAAAAAATAAGACATGGGAATTGGTCCCTAGACCTGAAGACAAGAATGTGATTGGAACAAAGTGGGTATTCAGAAACAAGATGAATGAACAAGGAGAAGTGATAAGAAAAAAAGCAAGATTGGTATGTAAAGGATATTCACAACAAGAAGGAATTGACTATGAAGAAACTTTTGCACCTGTGGCCAGACTTGAAACAGTGAGAATGTTTCTAGCATATGCAACTTACAAGAAATTTAGAGTGTATCAGATGGATGTGAAGTCAGCATTTTTGAATGGTGAATTGGAAGAAGAAGTCTACATTAAGCAGCCTGAAGGTTTTCCTTTTACATAAGAAGGAGATATGGTATGTAATTTAAAGAAAGCTTTATATGGATTAAAACAAGCACCTAGAACCTAGTATGCAAGATTGGATAAGTATTTATTGAAATTGGGATTTATAAAAGGAACAACAGATAGTAACTTATACACAAAAGAAATTGAGAATGGTTTGTTGGTTATAGTTATATTTGTTGATGATATTATCTTTGGAGGAGAAGATGAAGCTAGTGACAAATTTGCAAATGAAATCAAGATTGAATTTGAGATGAGCATGATTGGAGAAATGAAATACTTTTTTGGATTACAAATAACATAAAGCAAGGAAGGTATATTTGTAAGTCAGACTAAGTATTTAAATGACTTATTGAAAAGATTTGGAATGGAAGATTCTAAACCTGTTGGAACACCTATGTTAATCGGACATAAGTTATCTAGCAAAGATGAGACACTAGGAGTTGAGCAGAAAAAGTACAGATCTATGATTGGAGGATTGTAGTACTTGACACATACAAGACCTGATATAGCACATTCAGTGGGGATTGTAGCAATATTTCAAGCAGAACCTAGAGAATCACATTATGCAGCAGTAAAGAGGATACTGAGATATCTAAAAGGAACAATGGATTATGGATTATGGTATGAGAATTCTGATGATTTTACCTTATGTGCCTATACTGATGCAGATTGGGGAGGCAATGTTGATGACAAGAAAAGCACCAGTGGTGGAGCCTTTTTTCTTGGAGGAAAATTGGTCTCTTGGCTAAGCAAGAAGTAGAATTGTACTTCACAAAGCACAGCAGAAGCAGAATATGTTGCAGCAGCAAATAATTGTAATCAGAATATTTGGATGAAGCAGATGTTGAAAGATATTGGAATAAAGTTTGATGAGCCTGTTGTTATACATTGTGATAACACCAGTATAATGAGTATGTCAAAAAATAATGTTTTACATTCTAAGACAAAACATATTGAGATCAAGTATCATGTTGTAAGAGAGAAAGTTACAGAAAAAGAAGTAAGATTGGAGTACATAAGTACAAAGGAGCAGATAGCAGATATATTTACAAAGCCTTTACCTAAGAATACATTTGTGTATCTAAGAGGTATGCTTGTGGTTATGCCCCAACCTATTTTTGAGAATTGATGCAGTTGATTGCATCCGTCCAGTGGTATATGAGCCCTATCTTTCTTCTGGATTGGATGTTGGAACTTCCTCTATGGGGAAGTTTATGAGCTGAGTCATGAGGACTCTTGTTATTGTATTTTTCTGAAAAGTATCTTTTGACATTAAGTTGTTGTTGACTTAGTGATGGAATTTCTATCATTGATGTCAATGGGGGAGAGATATACATGAAAAGCATTATGGATTGTATGAGAGAGTTGAATAGGAAAACCAAGCAAGATTTGATTTGATATTTTTCACTGATGTTGCAATATTGGATTTTTGGAACATTGGATGTTTTTCATCTATGTTGCCATCAATGCCAATGGGGGAGATTGTTAGGAATGAATGAAAAGTGTCTTGGCAGTCATTTTGTAGCAGTTGTTGTTGCATTCATGACTTGGATTGTCATTGATGTCAACACAGTGATATTCTGGATATTAGCAGGAAAGCAGGTATAGTTTTGTTTTGCGCACATGTTGTATTGTAGATTGGATTTTTCATAGTTGATTGTATTTTTTTTGGTGTTTTATTAACCTATGGTTAACAGCACAAAAATAAATTCATTCATTTGTAAGAGTTATGAGCATTTTGGTGAAAGTAGTGTTTAGACAGTGTTTCTGTGTAGCGATGTTTGGAAATCAGAGGATGTCTCTTAGCTGGGATGGAATCTGATTTTGCACAGTTAAAGGGATGTTGGAGACTCATTAATGATGATGTGGTTCATAGCACAAACTTTGAGGATATGTTTGGAGAAAGTTACAATAACTGGAAGCCGACAGTTTTATGTGAATTCTGTGTGTAGCATTTAGAATTTATTATTTTGTAATTGAGGACCGACTCATTTGTAATTATTTGAGTTTGGTATATAAGAAGGAATTTCTTCCTTATTGTAATGTTTAATATGAAGAGTGAGATGTGAATATATGCATGAAGTGAAGAAAAGAGCTAATTCAGTGATGAAGGAAGACTTGTGAGTACAGAGATCTGGAATTGTGATCTTGTGTAGCAGAGAGTGGAGTTTTGGCACAGTGTGAAGGAGGTAATATATTTCATATTATTCTATTGAATAATTCTAAGATCTTTTGGATAGTGGGTTCAGAGATCTTGCCTTGAAGTTGTTTGGGCAGTGGGTCCTTCTGTCTTCCATAAACTCTTAACTGGGTTAGAATCTTTTAACA
This sequence comes from Chamaecyparis obtusa, assembly GCA_027943335.1. Classification (NCBI taxonomy): domain Eukaryota; kingdom Viridiplantae; phylum Streptophyta; class Pinopsida; order Cupressales; family Cupressaceae; genus Chamaecyparis; species Chamaecyparis obtusa. The sequence goes on from BSBK01003479.1 coordinate 896,981, forward strand.
GGGATTCAAAGTCTCCTAACAAGGATTTATATGTACTGAATGTATTTCATAAGACTCCTAACAGGGTCCATCCTCTAACAAGGAACTTTCATATTAGTGCATCATTTTTTGGGCATCATTCCCACCGGGGTTTACTCTTTTCAAGAGGTTCCCTAGTTAACATATCTTGTGTTATTGTGCAATTGTGTATGGTTATCTTTCTATGGTTGATCAGTACATTACTTATATTGTTTAAAGTTGTTGAATGGATAAATTATCTGATAACTGATTCACCCCCCCCCCCCCTCTCAGTTATCTTGGGGATCTTTACTTTCTAACAACCCCCTCAAATATCTACTATCAAGGACAACTCTCACAGGTTGTATGGAAAAATGGGTCATGTTACTTAGTGAGTTTGACATCCAGTATATTGATTAGAAAGCAATCAAAGGGCAAGTCATTGCCGATCAACTAGTAGAGGCACCCCTGGTGGATGCTTATCCACTAATCATGGAATTCCCTAATGAACACTTATGTATGATTGAAGAACAGCCCATGTGGATACTATACTTTGATGGCTCCTACACATCACATGGATCAGGGGCAAGAATCTTATTTGTCACACCTCAAGGTGACTACATTCAAAAATCATTCAAGTTGGGATTCCCATGTACTAACAACATTGCAGAATATGAGGCACTCATCTCAGATCTCAAAATAGCCATTCAATGGAATATCACAGAACTGCAAGTGTTCGGTGATTCATAGCTGATTATCAAGCAAGTCCTAGATGAATATCAAATAAAGGACAACAAGTGGCTACCTTACAAAGAACTCATGGACATATTGAAAGAGTAATTCCTAAATCTACAGTTTACACAGATACCAAGACTTCAAAACAAAGCAGCTGATGCAATGGCAACTATTGGGTCCTTGTTAGAAATCCCACGCAATGCATCACAGTATGAATTCCTAGTCGAGCAGCTACATACACTAACTTATGAGAATGTCGATGCAGAAATGGTGTGTGTCGTGGTTGGTCCTCAATCCCCATGGTACCATGACATCCATGCATATCTAAAAAATGGTATCATATCTCCCCATCTCACCAACAACCAACACCAAAACCTTATTCGCAAAGCTTCCCGCTACACTCTTGTAGCCAACACCCTTTATCATCGAGGGTATCACAATATCCTCTCTAGGTGTTTAGATTCAAATGAGGCCATCCTAGCTTTACAAGAGGTCAACGCTGGAATTTGCGGTGCCCATACGAGTGGTATGGTTCTAGCTAAGCAGTTGCTTCGAGTTGGGTATTATTGGCCAACCATGGAACATGATGCTTGTGAGTTTGTCATAAAATGTTTACCATGTCAGCAGCATGCAAATTTGATTCATGCACCAACACAAGACTTGCAGCCCATTGTGCCACCTTGGCCATTTTCATGTTGGGGCTGTGACCTTGTTGGCTTAATCACTCCCCTTTCCTCAGATGGACACAAGTACATAATAACTACCACAGAGTACTTCACCAAATGGGTTGAAGTGATTTTGCTCACCCTAACTACTGGCATCCAAATATCTAAGTTCATCCTTTACCACATCATCTGCCACTTTGGCATACCATCTACCATCTTCATAGACCATGGCACACCTTTTGAAAACTAGCATGTGGATGATCTGTGTGCTAGACTCCACATACATCACCATTTCTTCAATCCATATTTACCTCAAGGAAATGGCCAAGCTGAGGCAACCAACAAAACTATCTTGAAAATCCTCAAGAAGGTTGTCAATGATTCTGGTTGTGACTGGCACCTCCAAATCAATCCTGCCCTTTGGGCCTACCGCACTTCTTATCACACTCCCATAGGCACCACCCCATATTCCCTCGTATATAGTGCCAAAGTCATTCTGTCGATCCAGGTCAAGCTCCCATTACTGCAAGTCTCCATGAAGAACTACACCACTGATGAAGACTATCATGTGGCCCACCTCACACAGCTAGACCTGTTAGATGAAAAGAGACAGCAAGCATATGATCACCTGGTTGCATACCAGAATTGACTCAAAAGGAATTATAACAAGAAGGTTCATCCCAGATAATTCCAGGTCGGTGACATGGTCCTCAAAGAAAATTAGAAGGTCCAAGGAAATTGAGAAAAGAAAGGCAAGTTTGAGCCTACTTGGTTGGGCCCCTATGTTGTCACAGCATGTTTTGGCTCCGGAGCCTATCATCTATCTACACCAGAAGGTGAGCCTTTGAATGATCCAATCAACATCATACATCTAAAGAGGTTCTATGCTTGAACCAAATCCCACATATTCAAAAAATCTATAAAAATTGGAAAAAGCAGAAAAAATCAAAAAAAATCAAAAAAGAAAAAAAGAAAAGAAAAATAATCATCCAAAGGTGAAAACTTGGCAATTCAAGTGCCTTGGACAAGTATGTTGGTGAAAACCTAGCAAACAGGCACCATACATAGTGGACCAAGTCATTATCTATCAAACTCCCATCCCCCCATCCCAACATCCCAGTCCTTTTTCACCCATCCCCATCCCCCTCCACCATCCCCCAGCATTCCTCTTTTTATAATCCTCAAGCAAATCCGCAATCCCGCCTGCACATATCTTGTACCATATCTTGTATCATATCTTGTATATCATGTATAGCGCCATCCTTCCTATACCATATCCTGTATAGCACAATCTTCCTATCCCCAATCCTGGGCTCCTGTACATATCCCTTGTATCATCTTTTCCTGTCTGTTGTCCATATCGTCCCTTTTTGTTGTACATAACCTTGTCAGTCTTGCAGCAGCATTTGATCAGAACTCTTGTCCTATCTAGCCTTGTCCTTCAGCAACATCAATTGTTGACTATTCTTGATCACACCGATTATTCTTTGACTTCATCATTTTCCAGCGAACAACAACACTCATTCTCTCATCAATCAGTGGGTCCTTAAGATGTATCTTTCCTCCTGTCAAATCTAATCTTCCACCAATCACACCAGGTTCGTGTCGATGTATCCTTCCACACGTTCAGACCAATCTTCCCACCATCAATCCAATCCATCACATCAAATCTCTCTCCTTGGAAAAGGATGTCCTTTTGGAGTTCTCATTTTGACCTTGGATTTTGTCCTTTGGGTCTTGTTAATCTTTTATGGCTTCTCATTGTTCTCTACTCAAAGTCACCAAAATCCTTTATATCATGGTGTGTAGCGAATGAGGACACTCTGGGGTAAGGTCTTTTGATCTTTTACTTCTGCCTGTGAGTCAGTCGTGTATTTGTGGTTTCTTCAGCATCGTTTACACCATGCCTCCTTCGAGTTTCATGTGTGATGCTGGGGCAACCCTACGTGTCTTTTTAGCGTCAATCCTCTGCAACATTGGTGACAAGGCCTCGTGATCCCAGTATCTTTGGTAGGTCTCTAGCATTGCTATATTAAACTAGGTTGTGCTCTCCACATTTGCACTTGGAGCTTCCCCCAATCCCTTGCATCCTACATCATATAGATTAATCTTGCATCTTGCATCTCTCAGGTAGCTGCATCCTGCATTTTGCATTCCATCTCATCTTGCATTCACCCATCTTTTCTCTTGGAAGCTTGGTTATTTATCTCCCCTTCTTCCTCGGTCCTTCCTTCTTTCTTCTTTGTGTCCTTTCGAGAAAATTCCATAATGTTTACTCCTTGCGTTATTTTCTCGAGGGGGCACAACCCATTATTCCTCTAAATTCTAGCCTTGGGCATCTTATTTTCTTGTCTTTGACGCCATGCCACTTGCGGCATCACATCAAAGAGGGGCAAAATGTAGACACCTAAAAATCTTTTAGAAAATAAAGTATTTTTATTTTTTGAAAAACCCCTAATGACATCATCATTTATTAATTAATTATTTATTTAATTTATTTATTTATTTTTATGCCATTAAATCCCTTTATCTTAATTAAAAATATTTAATTAAGAAATCCCTCCCAAAAATGTTTAAATCTTATTTAAATGTTATCTCCTTATTTATTAATTATTTAATTAATAAATTGACCAAAAATCCCAAAATAAATAATTTATTTATTTTTTGCCCAAAACTTGGCCAATTTCCTAAAGACCACTAACCTCTTCTAGAATCTTCTAATCCTTCTTTAAATTCGATTAAAGGCTAATCCCATCATTTCCTAACCCTAATCCCAACTCAAAATATTTAATTAAGATTAAATATTTAATCCTCATATTTATTAAATTCATTTTTAATAAATGTTCTCAAAACTAAACCATGGAAATAAATAAATCTGTATCTATTTCCTAAAATCCATATTTATCCTAAGGAAGTTCTAGACTCTTCTAGAAAGTCTTTAATCCTTGTCCCCCTAATCCTAATCCTAATCCCCCCCCTAATCTTGTCACATTCCCTAACCAAGGTTAGCCAACTCCTAAGCTTAACCCAAAGTCAAAAAACTTCTAGAAACTTCTCTTACATGCATTAAATACATTTAAAGCCTCTTCATCCCTCTTACATGCATTTATGATGCATTTAAGAAGCCCCTCACCCCTTTCTTACACCCTTTGACCTTAGGCACATTTCTCAAATTGTGCACATCTGTCCCATCTTTCAACCCAATGCCCTTGTGACACTTGTCACAAGGAGGTGGCCCTGAACTAGCACAATCCATGTGCTCCCTTTAGAATGAATCTTGGCCTCTCTTAAGGATTTTGATCTTGGCCACTCATTCCTCCTTCCCAAAGCTTATAAATACTCTTCATTTCTAAGAGCAAAAGACTCATTCACCTTTTATTTCAAGCAATGTTATAATGCTAGAATAGCTCTAAATCATTTAGCTTTCATACTAATTGTTAGTTTTAATTATTTTCAAGCATTTTTAGCTCACATCTCATCATAGAACTAATGGATTAACTTAGTTTAATTATTGTTTATGCATCATTCTCACATCTATTTTGGGTTCTAAAATCTACTTAATCATACTAGTTGCATAAATCTTGAGTTCTTGAAGCCTTAGGGGAAATTTTGGGTGTTCTACCCAATATTGCACCATTTTTAGGGTGTTCATGAATCTCAATTCAGCTTAGCATGCATTAGAATATGCTCCAAGTGCTTAGAGAGCACACCCACAACCCCTTAAGCAAGAGCAAATCAAACAGTGCTTGGGTGCACCTGTTTTAGCTCAATCTGAGGTGGCTTAGCTTAGAGTTTCTTTGTTTTGGATTGATTTCATGTTAGATTAAAATCTTAATGTTTGATTGATTTGAGCCTTTCAAAATAGATACAGGTATCCTCAAAAGCCTTGTCTACAGATACATATCCTGAAAATGATTTCCCGAATATGGACTGAGCCATTTGGTTCACCTGGAAGATGAGAACCTACAATTTTGTAGCCTCCAAACCCTAGCTACCCATAGCGCCATAGAAATGACTAGAAAGTAGATTTTATGATAGGAATCTATTTGAAGGTTCTTAAAACTATATATACACCACTATGAGCATGACAGAGCATATACGAACGGTGAAAATGGTAGCATAAAATTTTTTTCATGCTCAGAGTGGTAGCCACAGAGTAGCTATTTTGCAGAGTAGTTGCTCTAAATAAGAGGCAAAATAATGAGTGGTTGAGATAAAGAGGCAAAAACTTTTTTCAAAAGTCAAAAGATTCTATCTCATTGGAAAGTGCACTTTTCTTTTTCTTTTTCTTTTTATTTTATTATTTTTAGCAAAGTGATTTCTATTATTTAATTAGAAGATTTTTTTATTTAATTAAAAGGGATTTTTATTTAATTAAAAGGGAGCATGTTCTTTTAATTAAATGTGGCTTATGATAAAGTGGTCAAACTTTAGGAAATATTGAAATAATTAAATTAATTATGATTTGATCAAGGAAATCGATTTGAATTGAAAATATTGCAAGGCATTGATTTAAGAAATTGATAAATTGATTTCATCATTTGATAAATTGAAGAATGGGGGCCCGTAGTCTAGGAGACCATTTTAGGGTGCATACATTTTCCCCTCTTTGACTAATTTGTGATCTTTATGGGAACACATGTAGTCAAAGAATGTGGTTGAAGTGTGAGATCGATTTGGGATCACAAAACAACCCACATGTGTGATCAACAGATGAGAACACATTAGGACAAAGATAAGATGATTAAAAAAGACAAGGTCAACACCCCTGTAAATAGGTAATTGACATGTCCAAGATAAGAATCTCAAGAAAAGTTACCCCGAGTGGAGAAATTGATAGGATTGATAAAGTTGAATCAAGGATTGAAGTTTGATAGGTACTGCCCCCTCATGATTGAAATTGAAATGAGATTGAGGAGAAATAAAAAATTGATAAATTTGATCAAATCAAACTAAAGATAAGGTTCTTGATTTAAGATGAAAGATATAAGGATCACATAACCAAGGTAGATCATCAATCATGAAAGATTATGCCCGAAGGTTGAATTAGAAGAAAATAAGTGGGGTGAAAGAGAATGGAAGATAGAAGTTTGGAGGAGGTGGAAAGAAATGGAGAGAAGAAAGAGAATTTTCCTTAAGAAAGAAAATGCCTCAAAATCAATCAACTATTTAAGATAAAAAAATTTGATTGAGATCACAAAAGAAGATAAGGAAATGAAGATCAAAACATGACCACAGTTGATTAAAAGTCCAAAAGAAAGATGAAGGAAAACCCTCTCAAACTCTTAATGCATCCTAAAAATGCAAATTAACATGAAGTCTAACAATGCAAGCTACATGAAAATGCAAAAGTGTACTTGCAATAGAGAAACTGTAACATAGGATTTTGTGTTCATCATTCATTAGAGAATGTTAAGGAACTTTTTTTTATCATTGGGCCATTATTAACGAACATCAAAAAATCACACAATCATCGCTAGTCACAAGCGCAACTATGAAGATATGAATGTGATTTATATCGGATTGGAATGTGGAAAGATTCTAACATAAGCATCAAAGACATAAAGGTCAAGATGACTTCAATGTTAGCTTACCCAATTTAATGTAGCAAAACCATGCTTGCATCAAGGCATAGATGTTGGGATGACCATAAGAATGGTTGTGCAAAAATAGTCAAGGATGATGCCTCAAATCTCCTAAGTGTTTCAAGGGGACAACAAGAGACACTGGATTTTCAAGATGACACCCACAAGCAGAAAGCAAATAAAAAAATGCCCCATGTCCCAAGTCCTCTAGCTATGCATACTGGAGAGACTTATTAGACAAGGACACTCAATGAAAATCAATAATAGTCAGCACACAAAGAAAAGATCATGACATAGCTCAAGCATTAAGTGTTGTGTTGAAAAATGTAAGTGTGTTAAATGATATTGAGTTCCGAGGATAAGGGACCGAATGCTTGCCAGCAGGTAGGATCACATGATAAAACTAAGTAAGACCAAACTGATTAAGTGTTGAAAAACACTCGATGTGAGGGGTTGTGTTGAGAAACACAGTTGGGGTGGTCTTGAAAAACACCATTTGTGAGGTGTCCTAAAGACTAACGCATCCAAGAGACTAAAGCTAACATAGTTATGCCCCCTAGACAAAGACAAAGACCAATTCAAAACCAAGGCAACAAGGACAAGGCATGATGGAGAAAGGCTAAGTGTCGAGGACACGTGCTAAGAAATAGGGGTGCAAAGGCCTCAAGTAGCGCTCTTTTCCATATTTTCACTTGGATTTTATTGCAAATTTTTTTTATTTTTTATTTTTTTTAATTTTTATTTTTATTTTTTATTTTTTTTAGGACTTTTTTATTTTTTTTGTATTTTTGCTACCAAGGCACTTTTTCTATTTTTTTTCTTGAATTTTTTAATTTTTTAATTTTTTTGGTATTTTTGGAATATATAATTTTTTTTGGAGATACATCAAAGTGCCTATTGCTAGGTTTTCACTAAGATGATCATTTTTTTAGGACATTTTCTAATTTTTAGAATTGTTGACAATATATCATTTAATTTTTTTAGGATCAATAAGTATGTACAAAGGATGCCCCTAGACAGAATAAGCATCATGGATAGAACTTCTTCAGGTGCAAGACATTGATAAGATCGGGGAGATTCTCTCCCACTACTATAGACAGTAAATAAGCACCTGAACCAAAAGTTGTTGTAATGATGTAAGGTTCAAGCCAATTAGGTTAAAATTTTCCCTTTTGATATCTTTGTTGTTGATTCTTAGGATTTTCATGTAGGACAAGATCTCCCACTTGGAATTCTCTAGGGCGAACCTTTTTGTTGAAGGCTTTGGATATGCACTTTTGATAAACCCTTATATGGTCAAATGATGCTTGACGTTTCTCATCTAGAAGTTCTAACTCTTGAAGTCTCATGGAGTGGTAGTCCTCATCTTTAACTAGACCTTTGAGGGAAACTCTAAGTGAAGGAATCTCAACCCCTAAAGGTAACACTGCTTCAACACCATATGTAAGGGAAAAAGGAGTAGCCCTAGTAGGAGTACGAATAATTGTTCTATAGGCCCACAAAGCCAAATTTATCTGTAAGTGCCAATCTCTACCACTCTTACAAACTGTTCTATGTAGGATTTTAAGAATGGTTTTGTTTGATGCCTTTTCTTGACCATTTCCTTTCGGGAAGTAAATGGAGGACCAATGTTGTTTAATCTTGAATTTCTTATAGAGTTGTTTAAGGTCTTTATTTTTGAACTGGCCTTCATTGTTAGTGATAATCTTAGAAGGCACTCCATATCGACAGATGGTATGGTTTAGAATGAATAGAGAAACTATCTTTCCTGAGGCAAGAGAAAGTAGGACAACTTCTACCCATTTAGTGAAGTAATTAGTAGCAGTGATAATAAACTTGTGTCCACTTGACGAGTTGAGATGAATCTGCCCAACAAGATCAAAGGCCCAGCGCTAAAATGGCCAATGAGATATAGAAGGAATGAGCTCCTTGCCTAGAGCATGTATCAGGTTACCATGTTTTTGACACTTTTCAAATGACTTTTCAAAAGCTACTGCATTAATCTGCATCGTAGGACAATAGTACCCCACCCTAAGCAACCTTCGGGCCATGGCAAGACCATTGAATGTCCCCCATAGATTCCCTCATGAATTTCAACTAATGCTTGGTCATATTCTTCCTTTTCTAAGCATCTAAGAAGTGTTCCATCTAGACCCCTCCTGTACAAATCACCAGAGTTAAGGGAATGGTGAGAGGCATTTTTGGTAAGGTTTCTATGTTCAGATTGGTTAAAGGTTTCAGGGATAATGCTATCACGAAGGTATGATTAAATGGCACCATAATAGGATGACTCATGACCAACAAGAGTACAAATGACATGACTTTCTTGGGAGTCATAAATAACTTGATGTAGATCTTCCACCAAGAATTCAAATCTAGATTCATGTTCCTCTAACTGAAGGAGTGAAGAAAGTGTAGCCATGGGATCAACTACTTTGTTTTTTACTCTAGGGATTTGTTGAAACATGACAAATGTGAAGTATTGTTTCAAGTAATCAACCATTTTCTTGTAAGGTACCAGCTTCTCATTTTTTGTTTGATATTCATCATTGACTTGGTTGATTATTAGCTGTGAATACCCATAGATGTGTAACTCTATGATTCTCCATTCTATGGCCATCTTAAGTCCATTTGTTAAAGCTTCATACTCAACAATGTTGTTTGTACATGGGAACCATAACTTGTAAGACTTAGGAATCGTATACCCATGAGGAGAAACAAAGAACACACCATCTCCTGAACCATTTTTTATAAAGGATCCATCAAAGAACATCTTCCATGTTCTTTCAGTCATATACATGAGGTGTTCATCTGGGAAGTCAACTTGAATAGGTGCATTATCTTGTATTGGGAAATCAGCCAATTGATCTACTATGGCTTGTCCTTTGATTGCTTTACACTCAATTTATTCTATGTCAAACTCTGAAAGGATCATCATCCATTTAGTAAGTCTACCTGTGAGGGAAACCTTACCTAGTAAATACTTGAGTGGATCTATTTTTGGTATGAGGTATATAGTGTGTGCAAGCGTTTAATATCAAAACTTTTGGGAAGAAAGCACAACTGCAAGGCAAGATTTCTCAATTCTGGTGTAGTTAACCTCATATGAAACAAGAGTGCAGCTAATGTAGTATATTTTTCTTTCTTTCCCATGTTCATCAAGTTGAGCTGGTAATGCCCCCAAGGAATATTTTGTCACTGAAATGTATAGAATAAGTGGTTTCTCTGGGATAGGAGGCATTAAAATGGGGGGATTTTCCAAGTATTTCTTGATTTTATCTATGCTCTTTGGACAATCCTCATTCCAAACACATTTGACTCCTTTGTGTAAGTTCTTCTTGAAAGGTTGAGCTCTATCTGCCAACTGTGAAATGAACCTCCTTATGCATTGAAGATGTCCTTGAAGACTTGTCATTTAACTAATCTTATTAGGCAGTGGCATATCCATGATTTCTTGGAATTTTTCAAGGTCCACCTCTATTCCTTTTGTTGAAATGATGAATCCTACTAGTTTTCCAAAGGTGACACCAATGTACACTTTTTAGGTTTAACCTTAGTTGAAATTGTTCCATGCGATCTAGAATGACTTCTAAATTATCTAATTGTGTGTCTCTTTTCTTAGACTTGGCCAAGGTGTCATCCACATAATCTTCCATGTTTTTATGCATCATGTCATGAAAAATGGTTGGCATAGCTCGTTGATAGGTGGCTCCTACATTTTTTAATCCAAAAGGCATAACATTCCAACAATAGGTAACCCATGCACAAGTGAATGCAGTATTTTCTTGATCTTCAAGAGCTATCTTAATCTGATTGTATCCAAAAAAATCATCCATCAAGGAATAAATCTCATAACTTTCAGTCATGTCCACTATCATGTCTATATTAGGAAGTGGAAAGTCATCCTTTGGGCATGCTCTATTAACATCTCTAAAATCTATGCAAATTTGAATGGATTTTTCATGTTTAGAAACTGGTGCAATATTTGATATCCATTCAACATAGTCAATAGCTCTTATGAATCCTGCACCAAGGAGTTTCTCTAATTATTCTTTGACTAGGAGAGCTATGTGAGGATGCATCTTTCTCAATTTATGTTGAACTAGTTTGACACCTAGAGCTATGGACAAGAAATGTATGATAAGATTAGTATCCAACATTGGCATATCTAAATAAGTCCATGCAAAGTTGAGCTTCTTTTTCTGTAAGAACTTAGTGTAACCTTCTTTTTCTTGTGGTGACAAGTATTGAGCCAAGTGCACTATATGTGGAGCCTCATCCACACCCAAATTGATTGTTTGTGTTAGTTCAATAAGCACTAAAGATCTATCTTGAAAGTAGCTAGGGAGGCGATCAAGTACCTCATCCTTAGGCACCTTAGGGAGGTTTTCACCCTTGGATACACCATTTATTTTTTCTTTTTTTCATTTTAACACTGCCACATAGTGGTTTTTGCCATCAGAACTCCTATTCTTTTGATTTTGTTTTGTGACTGAGGTACTTGATGCTGGTAGTTGGTTCACTACTGGAAGAGACTATGGGTTCAATGGCATTCAAGTAACAGGTTATCTCATAATCATTTTGGAACATTAAGATCTCATGTTCTTGATAACATTGGGACCAATCAATGAGGTTAGGATGAACAAGAGGTAATTCAATGACTAGTTCAAGGTTGTGAATGTGAATGATATCATCTATGGTGATTGAAGAATTGGAGTCCGTCAAGTATCCTTCTAAGCTACCCAAATCAGGATTCATCCAAACAAGTGAAGAATCATCCACTAAGGAAATATGTGGGTTCAAATCCTCTAATCCTACACATGACTCATCGGTTACCTTAGGTCAAGAACTATAGGTGTGGATGAAATCAATATCCATGTCAACTGTGGAAGGCTCTAAGAAGGAGTCCCATTCATACTCATATAAAATTGTTTCTGAACTTCTACTAGGATATTTACACCATGAAGGTTTGGGACGTCTTGATGTGGAAGCTCTAATTTCATCAAGGGTAACACCTTCTCTTTCCATAAAAAAAATATTCTTGCTTTGACATTCTCTAATAGGATCTTCTACATCTTATTCATCTTGTTCTAAGGTTGCAGTTGTCTCATGAGTGACTGGACTATCTAAATCTCCCCAAAGGAGATTAGTGGAAGGGACCCAATCTTCACACATATCTTGCTGATTTGTCAAATTAGGTATGTATTCTGGTTCATCTTCATTATCTGACTCATCAAGGATAAGAGTAGTGTTCTTGTTGTGATTTGCAAATCCTAGGCCAATCATCTTCTTAGACTTGCATCCAAAAAGAGCATGATCAAGAGGTTTAGCTCTAGAATCCAATCTGTGACTAAGAGGGCCATGTCTAGGATAGCCCATCTAGTTGAAAAAAGTATACCCTCTTCCATAAGCCTTAGGAGAGAGAGAGAAGTTCTCATTGTGCATATATTTCTCTTCTCTATAGATCTAGTCTTTAATAACCACCTCTTCTTTCTCATCTTGAATAGGCACTAAGGACTCTACAAATGTGTCAAATAAAGTCATAGCTGAAGAGGAAGGTCTCATTTCTTGTGAATTATTTCCATAAGACCTAGGTGAAACTGGGAGTGCTATGAGGGAGTTTAGTTGATACCCCCCCCATGCCAAGGTCTACTGACTTAAAATTTTCTTCACATTCAGCTAAGATCGCATTAAAGTCTTCTGCTTCTTTATTGAGGGGAACATAAGCACTCATTGAAACTGAGTTACCAGATAAAGTGTTATCCCCAGGTATACAAATCTCTATTCCATTATAGGAGAACTTAACACACTGATGATAGGTAGATGGCACTGCTTGCATATCATGAATCCATGGTCTACCGAGTAAGATATTGTACGCAAGGGGACTAGTATCAACTATTTAGAACAAAACATCTTTTTTAACAATTCCAATCCTAACAAGAAGGATGGACAACCCCTTGGAACTTCTTTTCACCTCATCATAGGCTTTGATAGTGATCTTTTTTCTGGTATCGATGACTTGTTTAGAATAACCCAGCGTATTCAAGAGACTTAAGGAACAAATATTAATCCCAACACCCCCATCTATCAACACATGCCTAACATGGGTTTTTTGGATAATGACCTCAATATGAAGAGTGAGATTGTGTGGGTGGCTCAAAGCTTTATCATCATCCTCCAAAAAGGTAAGGTAATGAGGGCTGGAAATATGGTTAACCATGTTCTAGAATTGATCATCGTCTAAGTTGTTGGGGAATTTTTCTATGTGAAAAGCATCCTCAAGGACTTTCTTTTGTCTTGGGGACAACTCTAAGAGCTCAAAGATCGAAATCAAAGCTGAGTTTTTTGCAATTAATCGACAAGATTATAGCGTGACTTAGGATTAACTGTTGGTTTTGAGGTGACATTCTTGGATGCCACTTGCTTTGGATTACTTGGTTGAATTAAAATGGGTCCTCTAATGACAAGGGGACCTTGACTTCATGTGATAGCATTGAGAGTTTGAGATGACACTCTAGAGTTATGACCCCTTAGTACCAGGACGTGTTCTTCATCAAAGATAGGAGGAGATTCCATGTCTAGATCATAACCATAGGGATCTTTATCCCTCATCATGTTGACATTCTCTTCTACAACTTCAAGCATGTTGATAGCATTCTCTGCATCTGTGTAAGTATAATTGACCTCAACCTTTCCATTCTTAGGTTTAGATGTTTCCCCCTACTCATACTTGGGAAAAGGATCTTTCAATGCCTTATGATCGGCATTGGTGTTCAATTAATCTACCCTAAGTTTTCCATTCTCAATGAGATCTTGGATGATATGTTTGATTTTCCAACAATTTTCAATATCATATCCAATGCCATTGTGAAACTTGTAAAAGGCTTTCTCATACCACTAATGTGGCTTAACATCAAGTATTTAATGCTTTGCAGGATCTTGACGATGCACAAGGTTATTGGAAATGAGTGTTTTCAAGACATCCTCATATGAATCAACAAGTTTTGAAAATTGATGTCTCTCTTTCTTAGGCTTATCTTGGTATCTTGGCTTGTGCTCTTTTTTATTTGATGCATTGAGTTTCATGGCTTGAACAACACTAAACAAGTGGAGAACAGTTTGATCTTTGGGTTTGGACAAGTCCACAACTCCATCATTAACCACTTGTTTGTTCCTATTCCAATGTGAGTTCTTTTCTTTATCCTTGTTAGGGTTTCTATTATTTTTACCATTGTTGTTGTTGTTGTTTCCATGTTTGGTCAAAATTCCTTGTTCTCTCAAAACATCCTCAATCCTACATGCGGTTTCAACCATGGTGTCAAAGGAATCAAAAACTATCTTCCTAACTTCATGCCACATTTCAGGAACCAAGTTGCTAACAAGGATGTCAATATTTTCATTTTCAAGGATGGTCCTAGAGTAGTGAGAGCATTATCATCTCCACCTTTGAGAGAAAGTGACAAAGGATTCCCCTTGATTTTTCTTTAAGTTGCATAAGTCCAACATGCTGATAGATCTTTAAAGGTTGTATGAAAAGTTTTGGACAAATCTATGGATGAGCTCTTTGAAAGTCTTAATGGGGGGAGTTATGTTGGTGAACCATTCCATTGCTTGACCCTTAAGACTCCCTGGGAACAATCTCATAAGGTATGAGTCATCTTGATGGAACTCAAAACTCATGGTATAGAATTGACACATGTGATCATGTGGATCTCCATTCCCATCATACTTGTCATATTGAGGGATCTCAACCTTTCTAGGGAAGTCTTTCGTGCTAACACTTTTGTCAAAAAGGTTAGGACAAATAGAATCAAGTGAGAATGAACTCTTGGGCACCAACATCTTTTCCATCATGCTCTTAATTTGTTTGATCTCTTCTTCTTGAGATGGACCTTTCTTCTTAATCTTCTTGTCCACATCAAAGTTGTAGGGGACTCTAGCACCCTTGTTGATTAAACTCTCTAGGAACTTGTCTTTGTTTTTCTCTAAGTATCTCTCCACATACTATTGGAAGAGTGGTTCTTGTTTTATCTTCATGAAATCTTGGGAGTTAAGGTCAAAACTTGAGCTACTACCCCCATATTGTGAACCATGGTGAGCAAGTTTTGAATCTTGTCTTGAGTTCCTAAGAGGTGTTTGTCTCCCATAATGATCATGTTTTGAAGCCCTTCTTCCTCTAGGGCTAGGAGATCATGAAGGTGTTCTTAAACATCTTCCACTTTGTGGAGTCTTAGGAGGGGTGGATGGAGGAGAAATGTTTCCACCACCAACACGCATGTTGTTAAATTGATCATTAAGTTGCTAGGCCAAGACTCTATCTTTCTCTTCCTGGAAGGATCTCTTTTCTATCTCCAACAAGTCTTGTCTCTCCGATTCTAGGAGTCTAAAATCCTCTTCCTTTTTAGCTTGTTCATCCAGGAAGGCTTTCCTTTCACAATCAGTTCTCTTAAGTCTTTCACTTGTGTATCTTGAAGTTGTTTTGAGTGGTGAACTTGGTCTTGAATGTCTAAACAAGTCATTGGTGTATGCTGCATTCACACAAGTTTCATAAGGTTCATCATATTGGTTGTCATGTTGTGATTATTCTTCTTGATAGGCTTGCCTCTTATCTCTTTCAGCCCTTTGGTGTGCATCCAGATATATACTTGAGATAAGGAGTGAGACTAGTCAATTTTCACGAGAGGAATTGCCAAATGAAATAGTATCTCTATGTTTTTCAAATATGTTATCAAGGCATTTATCCATTTCTTCCCTCTCTCATCAAGTCATTGTGTAACTCATATCCATATCTAAGAGAGAAGATGTTAAGGGTGTACTCAACTCACTAAGGTTATTCTTGGGATCAAACCAAACTTTTGAGTTGTTGCTAGGTGATTGATCAAATATGGGTTCTTTTCCCTTATTTTTTTGGTGAGTTTGAACTAAGGGTAATTGGTCAAAGACTAGTTGAGGTTATTTTCCTTAATTTACTTGATATCTTGTTGTAACCGACATGAAATAAAATGTACTAGGTGATAAGATGACCCTAAGAAATGTTGGTACCAAACTAGGATAGTAAAAGCACTCACTTGTCCAAAAGAGAGGTGATAAGATAGAATTTTGCAAGAGGCATAAACCAACACTGCCACAGAGGTGCCCAATGAATGGGTGAATACCCTAACACATATGGATCAAGAGGATGATTTTCCCAAGTTATATTGATTGAATTTTAATTTGTATGGAAGTGAATGGATAAGAGATTACTAAAACTATCCAAGTGTGTTATCAAAGGATCCAAAGGTTTATCTTCTCAACAAGGATGGTTTCTAGCTCACTGACTCCAAACAAGGTCACTCATGAAATCAAATATTACTAGTTTAAGAGGTCAAAACACAAGAATCCAAGGTGAAAACAAGCTTCTAACAGTGGGATAAGTGACTTGATCTGACCCATATCAACTGAGGAAGAATGGAAATGACAGGATAGAAAATCAAGCAAGTTGACAGTTTTAGAAAATAATGAATCAACACTAGGCAATAGCTTACTCTAAGGACAGGTGACAGGTGCAGACAACAAGCTATAAAAAGTTGTTTTTTTTTTACTCGAGAACTCATTTTTTGCTCATTTTAATTGACCAACTTGATGCATTAGCAGATTCTTATCATTAATCAGGCATGCAAGACAACAATCAGGGAGTTCAAGAAAACAATTGTCTTCAAATAGTGAGCAAGGGACAAAGCAACCTTGCACATGAACAAGAATAGTGACATAGTATTCTACTCCCTAAGGATTCTACTTGTGTATTTTCTCAAAATATTTTTCAATCATGCACATAGTCCTAGAAAAGAAAAAGTTTCTTGCACTATGGTTTGCAGTAATGGTCAACTCTGCAAACTCTTTCAATTTCAAGTGGGAGAAATTCAATCCCAATGCACTGAGGTTTTGACACAGTCCAAAAATTTAATCAATCAAGAGCTTCTAAGGAGATATGACAGTCCAACAAGAGACCACACCTATGGATATTTCTTCCACAAGGACATTTATATAGTGGTTGTTGCTCCACAGCAAGAATGGATAATACCACTTGAGGTTTTTTCCACGTGGTTTACCCAATAAATAGAGTGTCCACTATATTCAACCCTCTCTAACAATGAAGACTCACAATATGGACCACATGGGGACTTAGCTTGGATTCAAGGGTTCTAAGTTTTTGATGTGCCCAAAAGAGAACAGAGCATACTCCTCTAGCCTCTTCACCTCACCCAAACATAGCAAGCAAATTAATTGACATGCTAAGTTGAAATCACCTTACCAAGGTTTGTATGCCAACAAAAATGACTACAGATCTCTCTAAACAGGACCAAGAGAGAACATACCATCAAATGTTGAAGACTAAACCAAGTGGGACAATGAGATGATAACAAGTTCTTTCCTACCTACAAGGGGATCTATCATCGAGAAGAGTTTCAGATGTAAGACAAGAGAATGAAGCCCACTCTCTCAAGAACACCACAAATAGTGTTCATAGAGCCTAATTACTATGTGAAACATATATGCAAGAAAGAAAATCTAGATTCGTTATTTCCTTTAGAGAAAAAACTTTGAAGTGTGATCTATGAAAGCAAGAAACACTCAAGTTAGACACATGAGAGATTCATTTTTATTTCCAAAATCCAAATGTTATAGATATGCAAAAAAATACGTCAAGTCCAAAGAAATGTGCTTAGTATATTTTACCTTATTTTTATTTTTGTTGAGCTTTTCTTTGCAAGCAAGCCACAAACTCTCCAACAAGAAAGACAAGCAAACCAGCAAACAAGAAAATAAGATATGCAATGTATATTCAACTTATGCAAACCATAGGGTTAGATCTGAAAAGTAATTGTTAGGAGCAATAATAACTAGTAAATAATCCAAATGACAACTCATATCATGCATTGAACCATGTGAAAAATAAGTGCATACTCATCACAATTTTTTTTAATTTTTTTTTTGCATTTCACCTAGTCAACAAGA
Source organism: Chamaecyparis obtusa (assembly GCA_027943335.1). Lineage (NCBI taxonomy): Eukaryota > Viridiplantae > Streptophyta > Pinopsida > Cupressales > Cupressaceae > Chamaecyparis > Chamaecyparis obtusa. The sequence continues at coordinate 914,958 of BSBK01003479.1, forward strand.
TCTAATTTTTTTGATATAATTTCGGCCACAAAAATAGAAATGCAAAATAGAGACCCCAGCTAAAATATAGAGAACTTTCCAAAAATGTGAAAATTTTGAAAAATTTCCTTAATTTTTGCCCTAGGGACCTGATTTATCAAAATAGACCATTTTTCAAAGATTGAATTTTTGAGCCATATTCATGCATCACAATAAAAAACACAAAGAACATGCCATCTGTAAAATTCTTAGAAATTTTCAAAAATGTGATTTTTTTTTAAAAATACAAAGATTTGTGACCAGAAATAAATTTTCATTGAAAATCATAACTCGCAGGAAAATGATCAAAAAAATCTGAGCTTCAGACTGAGACATACTATGATGATCCACCACCTACAAAAACAATTCAGACCCAAACCCCAACCATTTGAAAGATATGATCAAATCTTTCAAAAAACCCTAGGTTTTTGCCTTCAAGCAAATCTGCACAAGGGTTAGGCTTGAAAAACTTCAATAAAATAACCATGTAAAGACTATAGAATCTAAAAATCTGAATAAAATAAAAGAAAATCAGGAGTATCAACCCCATGGTGGGCTCCAAAAATGTGTGCTAAAATATTGACAGAATTCTATGAGTCGTTATAGCCAAGATTTCTCAAGAATGAGATCTCAAATGGTGACTCATAGCTCTCTATTCATAGAATGCAAGGGTTTATAATGGAGGTCCTTAGTTTAGACCTAGTTTGTACCCATGCAAGTACACCATAAAATGAGAGTTCCAAAGAGGAAAAGCAAGAGTGCTAGTATCTATGATCATCAAATATACATGCAAATAAAAATGGAAGCTATTCTATATGATAACAATGCATGAAAGGAAATATGCATGCAAGATTATTCTATGAAATAAAATATGGATCTAATCTAACATGAAAGTGCAAAATTAATCTAAATGGAATGTCATGGAGGCATGAGAGAAGAAGACAAGAAAAGAGAATTTGCAATGTTCAAGCTCAAGTGCTCAAACTCTCCTCCAAAATCACTCTCCAAACCTACAACATAACAATACATAAAATCTTGGATCTCTAAAATGAGAAGGAGAGGATTCCTTATAAAAGATTTATAAATGAAATGGACGGTCAAGATTAAGAGGAAAAAAGAAATGAGCAATGGTGGAGATTAAATCTTGGTTGATCCATGTGCTCAAGATTCTCAAGAGGCACAATCAATAGGCATGAATAAGAGGCAAAATAATAAGTGGTTGAGATAAACAGGCAAAAACCTTTTTCAAAAGTCAAAAGATTCTATCTCATTGGAAAGTGCACTTTTCTTTTTATTTTTATTTTTATTTTATTATTTTTAGCAAAGTGATTTCCATTATTTAATTAAAAGGGATTTTTATTTAATTAAAAGTGAGCATGTTCTTTTAATTAAATGCGGCTTAGGATAAAGTGGTCAAACTTTAGGAAATATTGAAATAATTGAATTAATTATGATTTGATCAAGGAAATTGATTTGAATTGAAAATATTGCAAGGCATTGATTCAGGAAATTGATAAATTGATTCCTTCTTCTGATAAATTGAAGAATGGGGGCCCATAGTCTAGGTGACCATTTTAGGGTGCATATAGGGTGGACCTCTAGGTTCCCCGTGGTTGGGTGGTAGTGATTCTATTTACCATTGAGATTCAATGTTCTGGTCACTTTAATTAGATGTCCTAGATGCTTCACTATGTTCATTATTTGGATAATTTCTTATTATCATCGTGAGATGTCTATTATGTGTTCTTCTATGTATTGATTTAAGACATCCATTTAGGAGATGTTATGTATTTTATTGTGAATTAATTGATTATTTCAATCCATGTGACATGTTTAGTGGAAGAAGTATATATTATATGTATGTCATGATGTATTAGTTGTATATTATTGGTTGTACCTTTACTCACATAGATATGATGAATGTATCTTATTGCTTCAATTCAATATATATGTTAGTTTACTTTATGATTTGTGTTCTTTTCATTATGGATGATTGAAGAACTAGGAATACTTTGTTTAGGTTTTAAAATAAGTGTAAATTAAATCATGTGTTTAGATTATGGTTGATCTTAGTAGTTTAGTTAATTTGGTAAAAAGTAACAAAAGCTTGGAACTCTTGGGAATGTTAACTAGATTTATGTTCTTTAGTATAGAGTCTTATATTATGTTTGTACTTGCTTCTTCATTTATATTGTTCAATAATAAAAAAAACATTTCATCAACTTTATGTTTAGTTAGGTTAATTTCTCATGGGTTCCAAGGTAGGGTGTTACATGCTTACAATTTTCTTAAATGCTTAAGGATGATATCCTTACACCTTCTTACAAAATGAGATTAGTATAACCTCTTAGAAGAATAGATCATTAAAACATCTACAAGATGAGATTATTACAACCTCTATAAAATAAGATCATTTCTACAACTTGAATAAGAGAGAGCTTACAATTTCTTGAAAATGAGAGAGCTAGCTTTAAAATTATCATATGCTTTTCTTATATAGGCACTTACCAATCAAGTTATTACAATCACAACCAATGTGGAATAAAGTTTTGAAAGAGTAGATATAACTACTCTACAAAAAATATTAAATACATGAGGTAATTTAATAAATAGATAAAAAAAATTATTAAATATGGAACTTCCACCTAAGATAATCCTGTGCACTTTATTAAATAGTAATTTACAAAAAGTAACTTTATAATAACTAACCAAACATTTATTAAATGCTAAGTTACAAAAAGTAACTTTATGATAGCTTTCTTAGCTATCTTATGCCAACTAAACCTAAGTAAGCTTCACGTGCAAATGAATTTTGATTCTATTTCATTTTTTCCCCTTTTATTTTTTCTCTTTTATTTTTTTATTTTTTTATTTTTTCCTCTCTCTCTCTCTCTCTCTCTCTCTCTCTCTCTCTCTGTGATTTTGCAAGGTTTCTCTTACACCCTAGCACTCCTGCATCAGACACTCGAGGTAGCAAAAAATTTTTGAATATCGATTCAAAAAATAGAGTTGAGTGATAGTACCACCCTTTTAGATTGCAAATAATCCTCAACACACTCCATCTTTGAAATTGATACCTTTGATATTTTTTTCTCCTCTTCCAATACCTACCTGGAACAAGTACCCTTCATTGGAAATGTTTCCTTGCACTCAACCTACTAAATGTGAAATCAATTTCACCATAAACCAAACCACCTCTTCCAAGTGTACCACTCATTCTCCCCCAATATTGTAGGATTCAACCCATTATGATCCAATAACTCCCACCAAAATGAAACTGTATTAGACTCTACATCACCATACAAATATTTCTCTACATACCACACATCACTAGTAAAATCCTCTTGAACTAACTCACCCATAACATGCAAATCATCAGCATTCTCTTTTACTTAAATATGCAAATCCATCTTAAATTTTACATCACATGATTCATTAAAATTCACCTATTTTTTTGCAATGTGGTCTTCACCACCTTTCACTACGAGTATAACTTCCTTTGGTAAGTCATCTTCTTTCTCATTCCCTTCACTAGAAGTGACCTATTTTCCAAGTATAGGGATGTCTTCACAATGTTCTCAATCAACCTCTACTACACCTTTAACTTCATTTTCTTCCTTCATTCCTTTAATAAGACATGTAATTGCTTCAGACCTCCAACCAAGGCATTCCACTCTACCTCCACTGCTGCAATCTTTATAAACAAATCATCTTCTTCACTTTGTTTTATATCATCCAAAATAATATATTTTATTAAAACCTCATTATTCTCATATCCATCTTCAAAAAAATGTTTAGTAAAATCAAAATCTACTTTAGTTTCATCCACCATTGCAACTCTATCTTCACCTTCCTCTTTTATATCAATTTTTTTAAGTCTCTACAAAGAATTTCCTCTATTGCAATCACTTCACTATCATTCTCTATACCTTTCAATAATCATTCCTCAACTTTACGTGCATCAATCTCTTCATATTCATCCTCTTCCTCTTCTTTTGATCCCACATTCATGACACCCTACTACTTCTTTCTTTCCTGCATTCAAAATATTATTAGACAGATAAAAATAATTACCACCATCTCTTTTATGATGAAGTGATATTCTCCTCCTCCTCCTCCTCCTGCTTCTTCTTCTTCTTCTTCTTCTTATATGTTGTTGAATGTGGACCTCAAATCCAACTACACACACAACATAGTCATTACTCACATGATCGAATTACAAGAGAGAGTATGAATTACTCAATTCAAAATTCATGGTGAAACGACCTATTGCCTCCTATGTAGATGGAGTGTTTAATTTTCTCTCAGAACAAGAGTCAACAAACATAAGACCAGCACTACAATGGAGGATTTGAAAAGCTATGAAGATAATCAAATTGGAATTAACCTAGAATGAACTGCAATTAATATGAGAGCATGAAAGTAAATATGAGATGCAGATTTATTCTAAAGAACTGGAAATAAAGATGAGATTTAACTAAGAGCAAGTAAACAAACTTAATCTAATATGAAGTGCAATTACACTAAATGAAGATTATTCTAATAATGCAATGAAAGCTTGAAATTGTGAATTTGGGACAAGAAAATGCTATAGTTTAGTTACTCTCCAAATTGCCCTCTTTTCCAATGAAAAAAAGAGGTTCATTAAATAGACAAATCCTGGGAGAGAATGAAGAGGTCCTTGATTTGAAACTCCTAACTCTTCATTCCCAATTGAGACAAAAAGGAATGATTTATTTAATTAAAAGAATGGAATTTGCCACATAGGGGAATTTTTGAATATCTTGAACTATTAATTTAGATAAAGGGTGTCCATTCAATTAACTAAGTATTTATTAATTCCTTTCAAGGGTATTTAGCTAATGGGGTGAGTTTAATTTAATTAAAAGTACTTAGGACTTTATAATTAAATTAACTTATCATAGGGATTATTTAGCCAAATAAAATCTAGGACTTAGGAATTAATTATTGGTGTAAGATTATTGCAATTTAGGATTTTTGCAATTGACATCAAGTCCAATAAAGTCAAGTAGGAGAGAGAAAATTGATGATGTAGATCAAAGAAGTGCACCAAAATTGATTGAAATTGGTAGGTGCCAATTTTGGGGTATTACATTTGCCCCTCTTTGAATTGATGTGCAAATAGCACATTGATTCAAAGAATAGTCTGATGCAACAGATGAGGAATCAGAAGTCTAGGTTAGAATGCCAAGACACCGATCAGACTGAATTGTAGAACCACCTCAAAGACAAAGGATGATTCTCTAAAGTCTAAGTTAGATTGTGAAGACAATGGTCTAATGATGAGCAGATACAAGAATCAGGGTTAGATTGCCCCAATGTCCAATTGAGCAAATGATGACAAATGTAGATTTAGGACCAATCTCTAGAATCAGGTTTAGATTACCCCAATAAGAAGCTTAGCCCTCTGAGATCTAGGTTAGATTGCCTAGATAACAGTCTAATGAGAGATTTCAAGATCCATCTCCAGAATGAAGCTTGACTTTCAGGAATTAGGGTTAGATTGCCCCAATACCTAGAAGATTCTGAGAACCATCTCCAAAACAAAGCTTGATTCCTGAGGATCTGAGTTAGATTGCTCATATACCTAAGAGATAGATGTCTAGATGACAAGATGCGAGACACAAAATTCTGCTCAGTGAAGAGATGCCCCAAATGGTGAGGACTTTGATTTAGATTAGATCAATATGAGACTGGTTTGACAAGATTCTAATGATGTAATCATCTTGCCCCCTCGGGAGTGAAATCAAAAGATGACATAGAAGAATGATTGACACCAAGAGGTTGCAGATTAGAAGCAATCAGACTAGATGAAAGAAGCCACAAAAGCAAGTTGAAGCAATTGGGAGGCCCTAAAGACCAAGTTTGACCATGGTTGACCAAAGTTGATTTTGATGAAAAGAGAAAAGATCTCAAGAACATGATGAAAAGATATAGATCTGAAAGGAAAATGACACCGGAAGGATGACTGCACAAGCGTCCAATCCTGAAGGTCCCAAAATTTAAAAACACGATTTCGAGCCACTTAGAGATGTTAGATTTTGATTTTGATCCCAAAAACTTGTGCAGTTATGATGAAATCAGGACAAAGATGAGAACCTTTGATGAAAAGAAGACAATCAAGAGAGCACCAAACATTGTCTCAATGCAAGCCTAGAATGAACATGCAAGCCTAAGCTAGACGAAACCCTAGGACTTGGTTGTTGGACTTCCCGTATTTTCATCATAGAGCCTTTTAAGTTTGGACGGTCGCAAGATCTCATACAACCCTCACTAATATCACTATCATGAGAATATGAATATGATATAAGTCTTAGACTTGTCAGAATGAGGTGTAAGCATTAAGGCACAAAAGAGAGAATGACCTGAAAACCTATTCCTTTTGGTTTAGCAAGTTAACATAAACATTAAAGCATAGCTTCTAGAATGACTAGAATGTTGCTTGCGAACAAACACACCAGACACATGAGAGTTCCTTCTTTCACCAAAGATTACTTGTAGTGACCCTTACATTCACTTAGTAGGATGAGTGTTTGTAATTTCACTTGTAGCAGAAAGAATTCACTCAAAAGACAAGGAGAAGAACCAACCTCACCAAGGTTTCCATATAAAAGGAGTCAAGGTACACATGGCCATCCAACATGAGATGAAGGCTCTTACAAATAGACACCCCTCTTAGATAGATTCTTTGGATCATCGAAACTAAACCAGCAAGTAGAAAGCAAGAAAAGATCATGCCCCCAGTCTTCGCATCTCTTAGTCAAGAATGACGTCTTAGATTCACTCGAGGAGAAATGATAAAAGCAGTAAACAAACACTCAAAAGAAAATGCTAGCACGCTTCAGTGAACCATAAACCCAATTTCAGTTTTAGTTTCAGTTTGCATTTGAATGGATTGGAGTTGACTCAACAAAATACAGAATGAAGAGTCATCTCAAAGAGATAATCAGAGTGCTAAATGAAATATTGGTAGGAAGATGCAGCAAGAGATGCTAGTGATTGATATGAGAGAGATCCTCAAGGTGAAAAATCTCAAAGATACGAGTGAAACATCAGCAGGCAGACATAGTGAGAACCACTGGTGACTGATGTACAAGGGATCTTCAAAGTGAAAGATCCAAGTGACACCTGGGTATCAGTAGAAAGACATAGTGAGAATCACTGGTGACTAATACATGAGAGATTCTCAAGGAGAGAGATCTCAAAATGGTCAAGCATTAGCAGGCAGACGCAGCAAGAACCACTGGTGACTGATACATGAGAGATTCTCAAGGAGAGAGATCTTAAAATGGCCAAGCAGTAGTAGGAAGACATAGCAAGAACTATTGGTGACTGATACATGAGAGATTCTCAAGGAGAGAGATCTCAAAATGACCAAGCATCAGTAGGCAGACACAGTGAGAACCACTGGTGACTGATACATGAGCAAAGCATCTCCAAAAGTGATAAGACAGTGCCCCCTAGGCTAGGAAGATGCCCCCAAGTGTGACCAATTCTAATCCATGAAGAGTCAAGGAAAATCTTGAGGATAGGAAAAATTCAATGCATGAGCTAGCAAACCAAAGCAGGAAACAAACTAAAGCGAGAAACAAGGAAAGCAAACTAAAGCAAGAAAGCGAGAGACTGAAGCTAAATAGCAGGAAAGCAACTAAGCAGAGCAAAATGGTGTTGAGATGAGATATAGATTTAGGAAACAAGAGGCACCTATTTACCAGGTTTTCACCATCTTGGCAAAGATTCTATTTTTTCTACCATGGTGCCTATTTACTAGGTTTTCATCAATGGCACATTTTTTCTCTTTTTCAATTTTTTTGTACTTTTCTCTTTTTGATTTTTTTTGTATTTTTCCAATTTTCATTTTTTTTTTTAGTATTATCAAGGTGCCTGTTTACAAGGTTTTCACTAGGATAATAGATACATCAAAGCGCCTATTTGCCAGGTTTTCACTAAGATGATCATTTTTTAGGACATTTTGCAATTTTTAGGATTTTTGAGAATATACCATTTTTAGGATTTTTTCAGGACCAATAAATATGTACATGAGCACACAAAGAATGCCTCAGTTGTAGAACCATTTCAGATGTAGAGCGTTGATGGGCTCTTTGAGTTGTTCTCCTTTAGTAGTAATCTTCGGGAACAAAGTCTTTTACAATAGTAGTCAGCTGAGAATTTGTAGAATCAGAACCAGTAGCATCCAACTATTGAGAGATCCATAGTCAAGAGAAGATCACTTAAGTGAGACCCACAAATATCCTCGTGGGCGTATCTTAACTCTTTGTTGGATTTCCCACACTCTAAACACTTAGGAAGAGTACATCCTAGATTTCTCTTAATCTCGTCATTAGAGATGAGGAGATGCTGATATGCACTTTGGAAAAAGGCAAGATGGAGTGAAGAGGGTAAAGCATGAGAGGCAAGGGTGATGGAATGGAGGGAAGTATGAGAATTTTGGAAGCTCGAATGGCAACTTTGACTTTCCTTTTGGAATCCACATAGCTTTTGATTTCTTTTTTTTTCTTTTTCTTCTTCTGTATGCTGAGGTGCTCTTGATGATAATCCTTGTAAGATGGATATCGAGATCCTTTTTTTTTTTCAATTCTCTTTTTTTCTTTTGATTGTCTTCTTTTCTTTTCTTTGAGGACCTTTGTGGGCTTTTGAGCACCTCTTTTTCTTTTTCTTTTTTTTTCTTAGTCACATGTCGATTAGATGGGACATAATCACCTTGAGATTTGAGTGGATTCTTGTTGTTTTCATTTTTTATGTTGCTCATCCAAGTTACTTCCAAAAGACTCAAGAATGGTGGATGAAAGAGGCTTATATGACTAGTTTAGGTGGAGAGATGGAGTGGAAAGTGGATGAGCCACTTATCTTAGGGAGGAGGTGGAGGATGAGTAGTCAATGGGATGGGCTCAAGTGCAAAGTTATCAGCATCATCCTCATCATTCATGAATGAATCAGATAGATCAAGAAAGTTATCTTCCATAGAACGTTATCCATTGCAAGTTGTCCTAGAAGAGTCAGATAAGTTTGGAGGAATATTACTTGAGCCTAACCAAGATAACCTATTATGATAGTTAGGTCCCCTTTCAAGTGGTAAGAGTGCACAAATGAGAACCATTTCAATTCTAGATCTACCAATATTCCATGAAGCTATAACAAAATGGGGTCTCTCGTACCCATGATTTGCTAGAGTGGTAGAAGCATAGCTTGGAGTAGATGGCCTAGGAGCCATAGAAATGATCTCTACAGGAGGGTGGAAAGGATCATCATCAGTTTCTTGCTCTAGAGGATTAGAACTTCCTCCTCTTTCAGAGTTGGTAGGAGCAACACATTTGTGTATAGCATCAACTGGTATCTTGGTAGTAGCATCTGACATGTAATCAACTAGAGATATAGTAAGCGGAAAATTTTCTTCATAGCTATCATCTATCACAGGAGGTGTTTCTTCAACAACAAGATCTTGCTCTATAGTAGAAGTGGTGGAGCAATATAGAATAGGTATACCCTGAGGCATACCCAAGATAAGGGAGATGTCAGATAGTTGCCTCCAATCAGTATGTGTGCCATTAGAGTCAGTAGTAGTAGAAGTCTATTCAATAGAATGGATAAAATCCTCTCGATGAGGACCAAGATCATGTTCTTGAGGTAGATAGTCAAAATCAAAATGTTGAATATTCAAGAGCCCTTCATGTGTCATAGGCTAGATTTTTTTGTCTCCATTATCTGAATCTTTGCATGAATGAAATTTGTAGCTAGGTTGGTCAAGCTCATGGCCCTTATAGCCAATACCAAATCTATCTTCAGAGGGTCCCTCACAGGAATGTGGAGATGGAGGAAGAGCTACTAGTGACAAGATAGACTCAATCTGATATTCCCCCATGCCAGTATCTTTGATCTTCAGGGTCTTTTCTATTTCTTTTAGCTTAGCATCATAGAACTTAGTGGACTCTCTATTGGTGGGAACAAAGTTTTCTATCATTTGGGTAAGCAGCTTAGCAGAGAAAATATTTAGGCCAGCACCATTGTCAATGAGGACATGGTAGACATGCTTGGGACCTATCATAACTTCCATATGCAAGGGAGTGTTATGAAGATGGCTTAAGGAACGATCATCTTCTTTAGAAAAGGAAAAATAGTGAGGTGAGGTCGAGTGAACCACCATGGATTGAAACTGATCAAGATCAAGATCTTTGGGGATGTTTTCCTCAGTGAGGTATTTTTCCATAGATAGTTTTGGTCTGGATGTCGAAGGCTCAGGACCTTGAAGAATGATCTTCACACGAAATTGAGGGATAGTGTTTGCACAAGCTAGAGACTATGCGAAGTTATAAGAGGGAGGTGTAGGGCCTCGCAAGACAAATGGAGCTTTGGGTTTAGGAGCATCCTCACTCCCTAGAGCAATGATCATGTCATAGTATCCAACATCCATAGGTTCAATCATATTGATGACAACATCGTCAATATCATATGTATAGTTAGCCACATTGTTGGTATCTTTAGACTTGGATGATTCACCTTTCTTATGAGGAGGAAAGGGGTCTTTGAATGTCTAATGATCTGAATTATTGTTATGTTTCTCCAAAACCATGTCACCATTGTCAATCAAATCCTGGACATCATGGTGTAGCTGAAGACAAGTAGCAGTCTTGTGACCCTTGTTATGGTGATAATCACAGTAGGTGTTTTTGTTCAACCATGTGGGTCATGGTTTTGGGTCATAGAGACGCTTTTCCAAAGGAGTGAGTATTTGGTCTTGCACCAAAGTCCTATAAACCACATCGAGAGGTTCTCCAAAGGAAGTGAAGTCACGCTTGGGTTGAGAGGCCCAAGGTTTGTTTCTAGAAAATCTTGAAGGTGGTTGAGTTTTTGTTGCAACCTTCTCAGTGCCTTTGATCACTTGTATGCTAGAGCTGAGATTAAAAATAGACTTTGAGGGTTTAGGCGTCACATTTTCAACTACCCCATCATTCACAACATCTCTATTCTTGTAGAGAAACTCCCCTTTATCTTTTTTTGAGGGAGAAGGTCCTTTCTTGTTGTCCTTGTTCAAAGTCAGTCCTCCTTTCTTGATCATAAACACCTCTATTCTCACAGCTAGCTTGATCATGCTATCAAAGGTGGGGGAACCTTGTAATCATACTTGGTATCCAAAATTTGGGATAAGATTGTCCAAGAAGATATCAAGCTTTTCAGACTTGAGTAATTCACATGGATAATTAGTGCAAAGTTGTCTCCATCTTTGGAGAAAAGCCAAGAAAGGCTCCCCTTGTTGTTGCTTTAGACTACATAGATATCGGATATTGACTTGATGCTGAATATTGTGGGATTGATCATAATGCTTGTCATTTCAAAATTGACCATAACCTTGGTCATTTTGAGATTTCTCATGACTATTGCTGAATTTACCTCCCCTTGGGAAGTGAAATGGATCTCCCATCTTGTTGGTTTGAGGTTGTGCAAAGTGCACCAACTTGGTACCAATGTGTGTAGTATTCTGAGAGATCATGAAAATAGGATCGAAAGGGTCAATAGGATGGATTCTAGAAAGTGACCCTTTAGAGTCTTGTTGGTCTTGAAATAATGGGTTATAATACTCTTGAAAATCAAACTATATTTGAAACAATGGATTATAATACTCTTGGAATGAGGAGGAATGTGAGGATCCCTCACAACACTCAGATTGCACAACAGGTTTAGAATGACCTCTTCCTTGACTATGAGATACACCTCTACCTTGTCCAATACCAAGAATGGGGAAAGTATTGCCACTTCTAGTCATGACAGTCATAGATAAAGATGTAACAAGAGAAGACTCAGGATAAATGTTAAAACTTTGTCTCTAAGATAATGAAAAGGAGATAAATAGCCAGAACAGCCAAGGTGCAAGATGGACCTGGTACGAGTCATCAAGGGAGTGGCTAGAATAGTCAAGATAAGACTATTGCAACATCCAAGGTATAAAAGGCATAAAGAGATAAGATGAACCAATGAGAGAAAAAGAGAGTCAAAGCAAAGATCGATCAATTCCCAACTAGGGACACCTAGTTTCTGATAGTGAACGACAGGAAAATAGAAAAATAGACCTCAGACAAAAAGCAGATCAAGAAAAAGTTTGACTAGTCAACGGGAATTAAGTCTCTATTTTTTAAATTTGGGTCCAAGTTCGCACGAGAAAGTACCAGGCTGCGTGAGAAAACATCAAAATTTTCACGAAAGAATGAAATCTCACACTAGAAAGTGCTCTAAAAAGTGAAACTTCACGCAGGAAAAAGTGAAAGTTTGATAGCTTTGACACAATTTTTGAGGTAAAAGTTGAATTCTAAGATACAACCTGAATTGATGTCTGACAGAAAATCCAGTTTCCTGATAGGTTTGCAGAATAGTTTAATCAACAATCTCATTTTGAGGTTTCAAGCATTCATTTAAATACACAAAGGTTTTGATCAAGTAGTTATGACACAAGAAGTAGTCGTTAACAGACCTATCAAGGACAAAGAAACTTGATAGCATCAAGGGAGTCTTTGTTTGATAATGATTGGACAATTTTTAAGACTCGATAACAAACACATAGCTTATCCCTACCAAAAAAATGGTGAGAAGACAAAACCTTTGCCCCATTGCTTATGCGCATACGTGCACCTCACACAGCTGTGTCACCCCCTAGAGGGCACCCATGTTTTTGGTGTTTCCAAGGACTCAATGGTGTATGTTCAAAGGTTACCCTTGTATTAGGGGCCAGTGTTACAACCACCTTCAAGCATCCAGGTGTATGCCTATGATGGGAATCTGTAGGAGAGATTCTTCCCACTCCCTACGCAAAGATTATGACTCCTTTCAGAGGTGAACTAGGTAGGAAACTAACTATGACTAGTTTTTAGTGGGATTCCATTCACACTAACCTTTGGTGCCCCCAATATAGGGCTTGGGCCTCATAGCTACACCAACACTTGAAATTCATACACCCCCACAAACAAGGCTCAGAGCGGCACCACTTAGTACAACAGACAAGGCCTTCTCAAGATGATAGTCAAAATCATGAGAAGGAAGTTAACATGGTTTTGGAGTCTTTAGACTCAAAAAAACATTCTTTATTATAGTGAGGTGGAATCACTGGTGATAGGTGCATGCTCACTTGGGTCGTTCCTAAGGTTCAACTTCCGGCAGGCCCTCTAAAGGTGACACAACTTGGCTTAGATCCGAGGGTCTGATTTTTTGTTTCTCTCAAAGAGAGAAGAGCATACTTCTCTACCTCCTTACTTCACCCAAACACATCAAGAAGATTCATCACCAAGTTAGCTTCACTTCACCACATCTACAAGCTTTTGGGTTTCTGGTTCTCTCGGAGAGAGAATAGCATAATCCCCTAGCAAATAGAAGTGTAAAGATTCACTACCTTTCTCCGCTTCCCCAAGAATTTGTCATATTAGTAGGATCATTAGGTCCTTAGGTTCATTCATGGTCATCACCTCCATGTAATGAAGAGCCAAATCCCCTACCCACTATCAAAATTTCCAAGAAATTTTAACGGAGCCCTATTTAGACTATGTGAATGAAAATAAGAAATAAACACAACATTTTAGCAAGTCTTCGACTATCGGTCTGCAATAAAACCATTAGCATGTTTCATATTCTTTAGAAAATGTTCTGTAGATAACTGTTATGCTGTGACAGAAAACTAGAAACATGAAATTAACAATAGAAAGTAATGTCAGAAATAGTGCAGGAAATTTCACAAAACTGGCAAATTTTAAACAAACTGAGACCAAATCTCATGCGAGGAAGTACTCCACAGCATGTGAGAAAGTGCATGTTTGGAGTGAGATAGTAAAAATTTGTGTGAGAGAGTGCTATAGGAAGAAAAACTTCACACAATACACTCAAGAATCTCGTACGAGGATCCGTACACAGGCACGTATGGATGCACGATAGATTGTAGAATTCAAAAAAAAGTTTTAGATTGATGAGGCCAGAAGTTAATTTTTCTGCCCCACAATGGGCACCAAAATATATGTTGTTGAATGTGGACCTCAAGTCCAACTACACATGCAACATACTCATTACTCACATGATCAAATTACGAGAGAGAGAGAGAGAGAGAGTATGAATTGCTCAATCCAAAATTCATGGTGAAGTGACCTGTTGCCTCCTATGTAGACAGGGTGTTTAATTTTCTCTCAGAACAAGAGTCAAAAACCATAAGACCAACACTACAATGGAGGATTTGAAAAGCTATGAAGATAATCAAATTGGAATTAACCTAGAATGAAGTGCAATTAATCTAAGAGCATGAAAGTAAATATGAGATGCAGATTTATTCTAAAGAACTGGAAATAAAGATGAGATTTAACTAAGAGTAAGTAAACAAACTTAATCTAATATGAAGTGCAGTTACACTAAATGAAGATTATTCTAATAATGCAATGAAAGCTTGAAATTGTGAATTTGGGACAAGAAAATGCTATAGTTTAGTTACTCTCCAAATTGCCCTCTTTTCTAATGAAAAAAAGAGGTTCATTAAATAGACAAGTCCTGGGAGAGAATGAAGAGGTCCTTAATTTGAAACTCCTGACTCTTCATTCCCAATTGAGACAAAAGGCATGATTTATTTAACTAAAAGAATGGAATTTCCCACATAGGGGAATTTTTTAATATCTTGAATTATTAATTCAGATAAAGGGTGTCCATTCAATTAACTAAGTATTTATTAATTCCTTTCAAGGGTATTTAGCTAATGGGGTGAATTTAATTTAATTAAAAGCACTTAGGACTTTATAATTAAATTAACTTATCATAGGGATTATTTAGCCAAATAAAGTCTAGGACTTAGGAATTAATTATTGGTGTAAGATTATTGCAATTTAGGATTTTTGCAATTGACATCAAGTCCAATAAAGTTAGGTAGGAGATAGAAAATTGATGATGTAGATCAAAGAAGTGCACCAAAATTGATTGAAATTGGTAGGTGCCAATTTTGGGGTATTACACTTCTCTACTCCTAATGATTTTTTGATTCTCAAAGTCTTATAAAACAAAATCAAAATTATTAACCTCATATACAATTAAAGTACACTTCTTGGATTCTCGAGCATGATTAACTACAATGTTTCCTCCATGGTTAAGCTCACTATTCTTGTAACCCCATTTTTTAAACCTTTAAAAAGTTTCATGTCTTATGAGCCATTCATTATAAATCTCCTTAAGCTCATCAATTGATAAGTAGGAGATATTTTCCACAAAAAGTCAAATTGTGATATTCCTATCAAGATTCAACTGTGTAGTTTTTTGAGTCAAACTCATTGGCCCATGGAACACTTATCACTCATTTCATCTAGGTGATCCTCAAAGAGGTGAAGCATTGGGACTTCCTAGGAGGTCACTCATCCCAATATTACTCCTCTCAAGAACACTTAACTACATAGCTTCCTCCATGGTTAAGCTCTTTCTCCTTGAAACCTCATTTGAAAAAACTTCAAAAAGTGTTGTGCCTTATGAACCATTCATTATAAAACCCTTTAATCTCATCATTTGTAAGTAGGATATATTTTCTACAACAAGTCAATTTGTGATATTGCTATCAGGAAGCCCCATTGATTTACTTCTTTGAGCATCACCTAGATGAAATGAGTGCTAATTATTTCATTCATTCTCATGAAAGATGGGTTCTTGTGAACCACTAATCATGAAACATGGATCAATGAGTTTAACTCAAAAAACTACATAGTTGAATTATGGTACCAATATCACAATATGTTCATCCTTTCAAACACATCATTTTCTTGTGGGGTTATAGGAAATATCTTTTGTCTATGAATCTCCTGGTATGAAAAATAAGTATCAAAATATCTACTATGGTATTCACCTCCATTATCTTTTCTGAGACACTTCAACTTGTTTCTTGTCTCATTATAGACAAAATATTTCAATTTCTTTAAGACTTCAAATACATCATATTTTATAGGAATAAAATAAACCCAAGTTTTCCTAGTTGTATCATTAATAAAAGTAACATTATAATAAGACTCACCAAGATATGTGATGCAGAGAACACAACAAGAAGACTAGGAAATGGTCCATCTCCTACACAACTCCAAATAGATTATGGCAGAAAAAAATCCCACTAACCTTGGGATATGAAGTATATCAACCAAGTAAGGATGTCTAGACACTTCTACAACCTTGTCTCAACACCCTAAGTTCTTTCACCAATTTCACCAATTTGAAGACTTGGGGACAATTTCCCTATTTTAGGCAAACTATGGAAAAATTCACCAGTGATGTTCTCTATCCAACTTAAGGGTTAGAACACCTTATTATGTTAATATAATGAGATAATCAACTACTAATTTGATTCCCCAACACCTACAATGCTCCAGACACAATCACCTACAAATCCTAATAGATATCTCCAACTAGTTTTTGGTGTGCAATCTTCTACTCTAGATGAACCTAGACAAAAAAAAAAATAGCAGATTTGAGTACCCTTTTGGATGTTTCAAAGATCCCCAAAGTCCCAAGAACTAACTCTACTCTTGCAGCACTTAACCCACACAAGGTACACAGAGTTAATTGGCCAGATTAGGCTTGGTTTACTCTATGAGTAGTTAAGGATGGGTGCATAGAACTAGTGCAGGGTTCTAGAAACTTCAATCACCTCCAAATGCTTCAAATCCACTTCCAAAATGATCACATCAATTAGATCAATTGGCTGCACACCCAGGTACACACAACTGACTAGTTGAATACATAGAGATATTCAGCCTAGGGCTTGGTGTAAAACCCTTCAAATCACCAAATCCTACCTTGGACCTTAGGATTCATATATGTTACATTCCTACCTTTCATGTCCCAAGTGGCTAAGGAATTCCAATGGTGAAATTGCAAATTAGGCCTCCATTTGTATGACAGACCTGAATTAGGCTCTTTCCCTTACTGCTTCCACAAATTTGACTATAACTTTAACCTCACAAATCCAAATGAGATAAATCCAATTGTATTATAATATAAATTCATAAATATTTCCAATCATATCATTTGAGTGTGTCAGATCTCTCCGTACACGACTGTACTAGGTAGGGTTTTCACAGGTAACTGATGGTTTTTCACTCAAATTGCATCCAAATATTAAGTTAATGTGGCTAACCTCTTGGAGAGGTCTTAGCATGATTAATGTGTGTGAGTGTTTACACCTTCATTAAATTAGGATAATTAACAATAATTCTATGCAAATACAATGGAAATTTAAACTAAAGAATTGAAATTAACATCCATGACATCTCATGGTTCTCTATCTAAGCTTGGTAAGTAGAGCTCTCGGCCTTCTTCTCTACTAGTGACAAATCTAGAATGAGAAAATGATAGTACAATGCCTAATCTAACTCTCAACTCTCACTGTTGATACAAAGATCAACTCAAATGCTCATGATAATGCTCAATTGCTCTCCAAATGCTCAAACTGATGCTCAATTGCTATGAAATTGCCTATAATAATGATGCTTTGCCTTTGAATTCTCTAGTATATTATTATGCTCTTAAAATGACTTCTATTTATAGTAAAAATCCCAAGGGTAGGGGGTAGAGTTATTTAATCGTGATTAAGCCTTGGTTGAGTCAAAAACTTTGAAATGTTTTTAAATGGGGGGACAATTTAAATGGTTGTCTCAAAGGTTTGGACAAAAAGACAAATTTGAATGATTGAGATTCAAAGTCGAAATGTGTGATTGAGATTCAACTATTTGGAGTGATACATGTGCATTGTGTTCTCAATTCTTATTGGTTGCTCAAATTTTGTTGAAAGATATTAGGATTAATTAAATTCCATCAATTAATTAAATTAGCCATGTAGGGGAATAGGTTCAATTTGATTTTTTATTTAAAACTATACAATTAATTGATTAAAATCAATTATATAGTGTGATTGATCCCTTTAAGCTTGTATTTAATTATTTAATGTCATGATTTGATTTTTCCTTTGAATTAAATGATTTTGTCCAATTTTGATTAATAAATGTCCATTTAAAATTGATTTGATCCATTTTGATGAAAATCAAAGCATTTTGTTAAGATTTTGCAAATTTGAATGATTTTAAAACACTTGCCCAATTTTTGATGTCTACAAATGCCCCACTTTGAATTGATGTGCGTAATGCATTGATTCAAAGAAAATTTTGTCCTGATCACTAATTCGATTGATTGATTGATTAATACAAACTGATTTGAAAATTGATGTGATTGATAAAGACCTGATTTGAAAAATGATACCTGATTTGAAAAATGATGTAACATGCCCCACTAATAATAATTCAAAATTTTAATGCCCCAGATTTTGATGATGTTTGATTTGATTTGATACTATGATACTACCCCCTCAAAAATGAAACATATTGATTGCTTGTTGGAAAAATTTGATGAAATTAATTGATAATATATCCAATATGTTTTCATTTCTAAAAAACATTGATGATGTTGAAGGTTTCAACAAATGCCCTAGTTTAATTGATATGTCGATATAGGTCAAAAGGTCAAAAATTTATCTCAAAATTAGGTCAAATAGCTTAAATAGGTTGAAAAACCAAAATTTACTATTCGTTTTCACTTTTGACTATTGAGATTTTGCTTTGATCCTAAGAAAGTTGATCAAAATGGTTGTGCATATTCAAGAACATCAGTTTGAGAGAGGTTGATGGTATGAGAGACCATTGGATTACGGACCTCTGGTAAGTGACGTAGACCCTCCTAGTGCATTTATTACAACTTTTTTAGCATTGATTGCATAAATTTCATGATTTTTTAGTTGTAATTTTGTAAAAATGCCGCCTAGGATAGATGAAATGACACCTAGGCTCATGAAGTGATGCATCCACACATTAAAATGTTGCTTAAGAATGTTTAAATCTTGCTTGTGATGAATTTGGAACTACCTAAAACTAGGGCTTTTTAGTCAAGCTATGTGTAAAACACCGCCTGATAAATCCCTATGAATTAAATGACACCTAGACATGATGAAATGCCACCTAGGGTCATAAAGTGCCACTTAAGAAATGAAGTACCGCATCTTCTTGATAAAGTGTCACATGTGAAAAGTTATTCACGCCTGAGGTAAAATGTCACCTCTGCATAGGCAAATGACACCTATAGGAATTTTGATAATTTTTTATACTCAAACTTGATTTTTTGATAACATTTGATGACTTCGGATGATTGATTGAATTTCCAAGATAGATAGGTCTATTGTAGTTAAGCGAAACAAGTGATTAGGATATTAGGATAGTAGTACCAATTAATGTTTGATTTGCCAATCTAATAGGATAGAAAATTGATAGTAGAATACTGATAGGATTGATGACTGATAGGTAGATAACTGATAATTCTCTCTCAAGACATAGAGACACGAACAAATGGTGATAGCTTGATTGATTGAAATTTGAGTGATTGACTTGAAATAATTCACTGATATAGAATACTGATATGATTCCCTTGATTTGCAAAATAGGCACATTTTTGTAAGTTGTATATACGTACAATAGCTTCCTAGATTTTAGACCTAGGTCAAGAGTTGACCCAGCTAGAGTATCACATCATTAAGATGTGTGGTTTGAGTTTCCTTCTAGACATCCTGTGCTTCTAGATGAACCATGGTCTCTTGACAGTTGTGGTAGAGCGTTGGCACTCTGACCACAATACCTTCTATTTACCATTTGGGGAGATGACTATCACCCCCGAGGATGTTTATAGATTGCTCCAAATTCTGACTCGGGGTGAGAGAGTCTATTATGATTCAGTATATGATGGCACAGTTTGCAGATGGATTTTTGCAAATAAAATACCATTGGTGATGATAACATTACTTGGGTGCAGTTTGCTTCATTTCCCACAATACCAACAGTCTTGGGTGCATTGATAAGCAGATTACTACTTCCAGATCGGCAAGGGTGAGGATTTTTTATCGAATGGGGCTGGATTTTGGAGGATTTGATTTCACATCCTCAGCATTTTTATTGGGGTTCTTGCGTGCTAGCCCAACTATGCCATGATTTGCACGAGGTGGTTTATAAATCGAGTGCCTCATTATCAGTAGTGTATGTGACTGAATGTGACCTCTAAATTAGACACAACACAACATGGTCATTATTCACTTGATAGAATTTGGGAGAGAGTATGAAGAACTCAATCCAAATTCCATGGTGAGGCAACCTATTGCCTCCTATGTGAATGGGGTGTTTGAATACTCTCAGAATGAGAGCCAACAGTTGGGAGACCAATTCAACAATGGAGGATTTGAAAGAAAAACAATAAAGATGAGCAAGATGAAATTAAGCTAAGAATGAATGCAATTAATCTAGAAAACTTTGAAAGAAATATGAAATGCAGATTTTTATTTGATTTTGAAATAAAGATGATATTAGACTAAGAACAAGTAAGAAAATTTAATCTAAATGTGAAATGCAATTACACTAATATGAGAAATTAAACTAGATAATGCAATAAAAGAGCTTTGAAAATAATGAGATATGAGACTAAAAAATGCTATAGTAAGGATGCTCTCAAAAATTGCCTTCTCTAATGAAGAAAAAGAGCCCAAATAAATAGAAGAGCCAAGAGGAGGAGGAAGAGTTTCTTGATTCAAAACTCCTGACCCTTCATATCCCTTTTGGGACAAATAAGCATGAATTACTTTATTAAAAGAATGGAAAATGCCACATGAGGACCTTTCGAATATCTCAAATTATTAATTCAAGAAAAGGTGTCCATTCAAATAACAAGCAATTAATTAATTCCTTTTTTATGTGTATTAGCCAAAGGGGGTGGTTTGATTTAATTTAATTTAAAGCACATAGGACTTTATAATTAAATTAATGTATCATAGAGATAATTTAGCTAATAAAGTCAAAGAGACTTAGGAATTAATTTTAGTGTTTGATTATTGCAAATTTATGGTCTTTGCAATTGACATCAAGTCAAATTAAGTCAGATAGGAGAGAAAATTGCCTAGTGAGATAGGACTTTGATGATGTAAAATCAAGATAATGCACCAAAATTGATGAAATTAAATAGGTGCCAATTTTGGGGTATTACAAGTAGGTGCAGTGATATTACAATTATGGATATGGGAGCATCTTCCCATTACTAGGCCATTATAAAATTGTATCTATCATCGAGGTTATCCTTATGCATTTCTATATAGTGGCATGGTTGTCCAGCATCATCTGGGAAAACTTGAGTATTGGCATGGTATGATTGACCATATAGATCAGATCATATGGAGACCATATCTAGGCTTCGAGGGTTGGCGGGAGGATGATGATGAGCTCCCTTATATGTTTTCTTTGAGATGGATGATTGGTCAATCACCCCTTGTGTTTGAGATATTCTACTTTGGTCGGGTTTCTAGATAGTACGACAGATATCAGGATATGCCACAGGGTATGTCTTTATATGCTCAAGTCCAGGAAGAGCGATCAATGTGGGGGGCATAGCTTAATTTTTAGTTTGCTTGTGGTCAGATTTCCAAGTTGATGTACATCATATGGGATATATTAGAGCATGTGACAGATGCTAGGATGTCTCCTGAGTATAGAGAGTGGCGGTCTTGGAATAAATTTTTGATATTTACCAATCCTACAGAGCCAATCCTAGGCAAAGATGAGCGGTTAGATGATGATGGTGGGATGATGATGGGGATGATGGTGGTAGACCTAGATGATAGCGAGCTCATAGAGGATAGAGAGCTCCCCAGATCATAGCTATAGGATGACTTGGGCCATGGGTACAAGGTGGACATGTCAGAGGTAGGGATGTCAGACAGGCTCAGCTGAATCAAGGACCTAGGTTTGTACATCCTAGAGCTACATTAGTACAGGGCTAGTAGAGAGTTAGGCAACAAGCTCACATTGATGCTGCTAGAAAGGTTCCCTGTGGATAGGATCCTTTAGTTAAGTTACATTAGGTTCTAGTAGCTCAGCATGGATAGATTCCCCCATAGTAGGTGCCTCCATAGATACCTAGATCACAGGATATGGGTCAGACTTCCCAGGCCTCTCCTAGCATTGATGCTTTGTCACAAGATGTTCGATCATTGCAAACAAGTTTGATAATAGTTGTTGGCAGATTGGATCAGGTGGCCACTATGATGTAGTAGTTCATGACTATGATGGCTTAGAGGCTAAGTATTGCTAGCATGAGTCAGACTCCTACTCAAGATAGACCAAGTGACAAGGGACTAGATGGATCAGGTGCAAGTGATGGATCGGGTGCTCCGACATGATCGTGATGATTTGATGATGGATCTTCTTCCTTGATGACTGTGTATCATGTTTCATTTTATGGATTAGGATTTTGAAGTACCACTTTGTTGATGACATTGTATCTATGATATAAATATTTGTTGGATCTTTGATGTTATGGACACTTATTTGATTTGTGGACTTTCCTTGATTCTCTTAATGTGTTGATAGGAGATTATCTTTCTATGCAGTTCTATATGATGTTTATGATGCATTTACATGTGATTATGCTATGGATGCAATGTATCTTACATATGATATAAATAGATGAATGCAAATTATAATGGAACTTTGATATGTTTTTCTAATTTTCAATTGTATGGATGCAAATGATTTATTGTGGGGACATGGATAATGAATGCATCTGTGTTTTTTTCTTTTTGATGCATGCAATTCTTAAAATGCAATCCTTAACTAAATGTATGCAAATGCTTGATGATTAATGAATCTTTTTTTCTTTTTCAGATATATGGATAATGAATAATGAAAAATTCTATGAATGAATGCAAAAGATAATCTCACATCTGTTAGAAATAGGGAATACTGAGAGGGGGGGGTGAATCAGTATTCTAAAAACTTTTCTTCTTGCCCAATTATGGATATAATAGATAATCTTAATACATGCATAACATAGTAAATTGAACAATATGCATAACAGTAACACATAAGAACTCATAACACATTATTTGTTCTCGAGGAAACCCTGGCCAAGGGAAAACCCCAGTGGGGATGGTACCCACAAAGATCCACTAATCAAAAGTATATTGTTAGGGATATTGACCCTATTAGGAGTCTATTACAAGCATATAGTGTATCAGTCCTGCTTAAGGGACTATAGGCCTTGTGTTAGAAGCCTCAACCCTGTTAGGAGTTGTCAACCCTGCTAGGAGTTGTTAATACAAGAAATGATTACTAGATGAGCCCACTACCCAAACAAGTAATATATAGTGTATACTGATTACAATAGAGTGTCAAAGTACATCACCTTATACTACTTACAACTTCACATCACTATCTTCACTTGTTATTTACATATATTACATACATTCACTTGTTCAATGCCTTGCATTACTTCACACTTCTTACTTCTTCCTTCTACATTATGTCTCTAATTCATATTACATTTATACAAGTGACTTTATCCAAGGGTAAACATCTAGGATGTCATCCTCTTATAATGTTAAGTCATTATTTTGACAAACAAAATAATCCCTTAACTCTTTTACCAATATTGTCTTTATACTTTGTCCTGTCAGCTTCATACTATCTTCGATAAAACTATAATAACTCTTTCCGTACATGTTGTACTAATTTTCACTCTAATATGGGTGTCCAATAGTCATCATAGAGTCTATGTTCAAGTGCGCAAGCACTAAACTTACTCCAATAAACATCGCAAACCAAAACTATGTTCAGGAGCACTAGGAAAGCAATGTCTCACACTTAGACAAATTTGCAATGCGCTCTGCCATACTTTCTTTCTGACTTGTACAATATTCATGTAGTACATATGTTGCCATAATGACAACATCTATGTAATCAACTCAACCAAATTTCCAACAATCTCCCCCTTTGTCATTGGTGGCAATATATGAGAAAATTGGCTAAGTGTACAACTTCAAAAATATCACAATTGTGGCCATAGTATAGAATATATATACTATCCTTATATCTCCTCAAAATTATGTATACTATCCTTATAACTTCTCAAAAACTTATCTCTAATACAATACTCCCCTTAAGATTATCAATCCTTATCATATATTATCAATTTTCTGCTATATATCTCTCCCTCTTTGACAACAATGACAAAATAAAGGTAGAGAGGGTTACAAAAATTGTACCATAACAAATATATACCTAGATTTTCTATTGCAAAGCTAGTAGGCTTGCAACACAATCTGTAAACTAATTCTTCATAGCTTCTATCTCCTTCTCCCATGCTTTCTTAATGGAATCTGCCACATTTTGTAGTGTGCTCAGTCCATAAGATGCTATTTGACATGCTTGGAGGTTTTCAAAACTGAATTTTTTAAAAGAGGTCTTAGCTGCAAGACATTCTTCCAACTGTTCTTCAATGATATTTAACTTTATAGAAATGTGTTCTCTAAGAAGAGTGAATCTTCTCACTTTTCTATCTTTCTCATCTTGCATAATTCTGATTTCATCAAAAAGCTTCTCAACTTTCTTCTCAACATCACATACCTTCACATTAGGGCTAGATAGAAGGTTGGACTCATTCTAAATTTTAGCTTGTTTTAACTGTATTTTCTTATCTTCTTCTGTTGTTAATGTCTCTAGTTTTGTACACTGTATGTACAAAGACTTTCTTGTTCCCAAATGCTTCCTTAAGTCCTTAATACAAATATGCAGACTGATGATATCATTTCTAATATTTTGGCTTATGTTTAAAATCATTTCAACCTCATAGGCTGCTTGAGCTCTGACTTTTGTAATCTCACATAGATTTGTGAATTCATTGTCAAAAGTGCTCATTACCTTCCTTGCATTCTCCAAAGGGTCTGATTCTACAATTTTAGTAGTTATAGTACTTTATAACTTCTCAGTTAGATCTTTTAGACATCCTTCAAGGCTTTTCACTTTCTTATTCTTTCCAATGATTTTATTCAAGGATGTGATCAATTCCAATTGATCATCATCATCTACTTCCTTTCCTAGACTCTCAAACATAGATCCAATCTTATTCTATTTTCCAATCTCAAGAGTAAGACTGATATCTTCTTTGATGGGAATAGGTAATTTTACCTCTATTACCTTAGGTATTTTCACCATAGTTTGTTCTTCTTCCGCAGATACATCAAGTTCAACAAGAGCCGAATTGTCAACAATGTTCTCCAAATTCTTAAATACATTGTCATGTGTATCTAAAATTGATTTTGTTCCTTCTACATCCATGGTTTCATCTTCAATGTTAATAGCTGGAGAAGAGGGAATGTCCTCTTGTTATGTTGTTCCTACTTGCTCTATTTCTTCTGTCTGCTCTATTCCTACTACTTGCTCTATTTCTATTGCTTGTCCTATTTCTGCTACTTGCTCTATTTGAATTGATGGTTCTCCAACAATTTCTATCATTACCTTGATCATTGCCTGCTCAGTGTTAGAATTGACTTCTTCATATCTACCTCCCATAATCAAAATGGTTCTCCTTTTGGTTCTCAGATGGGTGCTTAAGGCCTTCAAGATTTGTTTGAGGTGTTCACCATTTCTCACCTTACAAAGCTTTCTTAAAAGATTCTCTCTGATGTTTTTGTCTTCTTCAAAAGCTCTCTGCTTCCTATTTACAAGTTTATTATACAACTCATCAGGTATTTGACCTTGAATTGCATCAAAATTCTTGTTAGCCAGAATCACGTTCTTAACAATTGCATTTTCTAGATTGAGTCTGTCTGTATAATCATAAAGATTATAGCACTTGTTCATTCTAGTAAAGTCTCCATCCTCAATGATATGTTCATTCAACTTTTCAACTTTTGGTTTCCAAGCTTTCTTCTTTTATCTCTACAACTTGTCTTGGTATAGGTTGCACTAAAGTTTTCTATCTCTTTCCTGGTCCAGTAGCAACTTCCTTTACTCTCTTCCTAGGTGTGGAGAAAGAGGGTTTAGTGGATATCTTGACTTCTTATTCCTTCTCAATATCTTCCATTTTCACTTTCACTTGAGGTTCTTCCTATTGTACTGCAATTGATGATAAAGGTGGGATAGTCAGAACTTCTTTCTGTCCACTTCCTCTGATTAATGCTGTTGTATTCTTTGCTATCACAAACTCATGCTCTGTTAACCTTGTTTCTTTTAGAATTTTCTTTATAGTACTGTCAACTCTCTTCTTAGACTACTTTTCTTCAATTAATGTATTTGTTGAGTTGTAATTCTTCTCAAATGTTCCAAACCTGTTACACTGACTGTCCAACTTGTGCTTAAGTAACCTGCTAACATACTCTTATGTTTCTGCCTCAGATATCTCATAGCCAAGAGGGTTTATGAATTCTATTCTAGGTTCCACTGCTTCAATATAGGTAAAGTTAGTATCAACCATGAAACATATATCATTTTTGTACTTCTCCACAAGAGATTGTGGAATCCTTGATCTGTTAATCACTATGTTCTAAAATGTCTTCATTACCAATACTACATTTTCATTCACTATGTCAATGACACACCTCATGTATACCTTATTGATTCTTTCCATTGTGTTTTGTCCATCATTCCAATCATTAGCAATGGTGTAGGGAAATCTTCTCAGTATATGAAAAAATATGTAAGTGATCAAAGATGAAAATCTAAATTGAGCATACTTTGTCTTCTTAATCTTCTCTAAGTTTTCAAATAATTGAATTCTCATAATTTCACACATATCAACATGTACTTTGTCAATGCACATTAAGTAAGCTACATGCACCATACCAGCTGCCATGTCATCTTCTCTAAAATTTGCACAAAAATAATTTGTTAGGATTTTCATAAATATCTCACATCATCTTGTTTGATCTTGCTAATCACTACTCCTCTACAATTATAGAATGAACCTATGTTATCCAAGACTATTTTCCTCATGTTTTTCTCAATAAGAGGTATAGCTCTAGTTTTAGATAATCTAGTGACTTCATGAATCAAATCAGCTGTAATATCAATCACTCTATCTTCTAGCCAAAACTTCCCATTATGAATTCTACTCAAGATAATCTTAGTGCATTATTCATTGTCAAACTCATATTGCAATGCATATTTGATAATTTCATTGTCTTTTAAATGTTCATACCCTTTCTTTATTGACATGTTCGGATTGTAAATCTTTTCATATTCTACTGTGAAAACACTTTCATTGACTGTCTCTAACTTGCATCCAAGATAACTTCTAATGTTCTCTATATGCAAAACTTCATCTGGTACGGATGATAAAGCTAACTCAGGATCATTTTCCAATGGTTCTACTAGTTCCTTTTTCAATTTAGGTTTGTTCTTATCTCTAACATTGTGTATTAAAGAAACATCCATGACTGCTTCTAATTTCTTACACTGATTCAAAGATCTGTCAAGTAAAATACCTTAAATTCACGATCTTAGGGCTTGCATAGATTCTGCATAAAATCTTCCTTCAAATCCTTGCAACATGCTTCCAATCACTACTTTTTTCTCTCCTCAACACTTGTATTCTCTTTGATGATCAAATAGTACCAGTTACAACCTTTTATTACTTCATTCTTACTTAGATCTAACATCTCATTCAATTCTTTTGTCGCTTCTTTCCAAAAAGTTGTCTCTGGTAACCTGCAAAACTTAAAACTTCTTGCGATCTCGCAAAACATAATATTTTTCTTTGTGCTCTTAACCATAGCCTTACAACATCATAAACTACTTTTTATTGACTATGCAAAACTTAATTCATCATATATCTACTTCTACACTAATTCTAAGTTCCTAATCTACTATAATTTTCATAAATTAAGTACTCTGAGATAGGTCAGGTAAAGATTCATTCTTACCTTTCAATACTTCACCTTCCTGATTACCTTCAATGCTAAATATGTCTCCTTGGTGTGTGCTTTTAACAAACTTCACTTCCTTTAAAGTGCTACAACATCCTTTATGTCTGTTGTTTTCTCCTTCATCTCTTCTTGCATGATTTCTAGGGTTAGGGTTAGGATGAAAAGGTTCATTCATTCTACAAAACTTTGTTGTGTGTCTAATCTTGTTGCATATCTTACAAATAATTCCATTACTTCCATATCTTGGTCCAGGTGGATTAATCTGTGATCTGTATTTTCTAGCAATGTGTCCAATTTTGTTGCATCTATAACATATTACTCCACTTCTTCTATTCATATCTCTGGTGTGTTTCTTATCTGCATGGTTAGTATTCCTAAACATTCTACTATTATTGTGATTCTCAATAAATTTAGGTTTTCTACATTCTATAGCTCTATGTCCAAATCCATTATAATTATAACAATAACCATTAAGAGGTTTGAATTGCTTACCAGTGCAATCTCTCTTCATGTGACCAATAGTATTACAAGTAAAGCATCTACCTTTGAATTCTATTTTCATACCTTTGGATGATTCCTCTTGCTTTGGTGATTCTTCTCTTTTAGGTGTATCTTCAGATTTGTTGCTTTCATCAAATTTCTTCTCATCTATACTTTCAAATGTGTTTAGATCTGGTTCCTTGTTTTCTTTAATTGTACTTCATGTATTGAATCCAAGACCAATTTTATCATAAAATGGTTTCTGAAAACATACTTGCTCATCAATCTTCTCACTAGTTGAATATAGCCTTTCAAGTTGTTCCTTTGATTGAGTCAGTTCACCTTTCACAATTGTATTGTATTTCTCAAGTTCAGCATACTGCAAATTGACTTTCTCAAACTTAGATGTTACTTTGTCAAGTTTAGATTTTAGTCCTTCATTTTCAATCTTCAACTTTTCATTTTCAGATTTCAGATTTTCTTCATTCTTTCTATTTCCATCTTTCAGACTTAGCTTTAGATTTTCTATCTTTAGTTCATGTTTAAGGATCTCATTTTCTTTTTCCAAATTGTCATCACATTCTTCAATAAGAACTTTAGATTCTTTTTCAAATTTTAGATCTTCCAACTTGTTTTTCAATTTCTCAATGAGGTTCTTTGCATCATCATATTTTCCTTTTCGAGTATCTCTTTCATCAGTAAGCATATTAATCTATTCAAGAGATTCTTCAAGATTCTTCTGTAGTTGATCCATATCCATAGAGATCTTACTCAAGCTGCTAGGCTTTCCTTGAATGATTCTTCTCCAAGTAACTAAGCTCTAATATCAATTGTTAGAAATAGGGAATACTGAGAGGGGGGGGTGAATCAGTATTTTAAAAACTTTTCTTCTTGCCCAATTATGGATATAAAAAATAATCTTAATACATGCATAACATAGTAAACTGAACAATATGCATAACAGTAACACATAAGAACTCATAACACATTATTTGTTCTCGAGGAAATCCTGGCCAAGGGAAAACCCCGGTGGGGATGGTACCCACAAAGATCCACTAATCAAAAGTATCATGTTAGGGATATTGACCCTGTTAGGAGTCTATTACAAGCATATAGTGTACCAATCCTAATTAAGGGACTATAGGCCTTGTTAGAAGCCTCAACCCTGTTAGGAGTTGTCAACCCTGCTAGGAGTTGTTAATACAAAAAATGATTACCAGATGAGCCCACTACCCAAACAAGTAATATACAGTGTATACTGATTACAATAGAGTATTAAGGTACATCACCTTATACTGCTTACAACTTTGCATCACTATCTTCACTTGCTATTTACATATATTACATACATTCACTTATTCACTGCCTTGCATTACTTCACACTTCTTACTTCTTCCTTCTACATTATGTCTCTAATTCATATTACATTTATACAAGTGACTTTATCCAAGATTAAACATCTAGGATGTCATCCTCTTATAATGTTAAGTCATTATTTTGACAAACAAAATATCCCTTAACTCTTTTACCAATACTGTCTTTATTCTCTGTTCTATTGGCTTCACACTATCTTCGGTAAAATTGTAATAACTCTTTCCGTACATGTCATACTGACATGTGCTTTGAGATGGGTGTCCAATAGTCATCATAGAGTATATGTTCAAGTGCGCAAGCACTAAACTTACTCCAGTAAACATCGCAAACCAAAACTATGTTCAGGTGCACTGGGAAAGCACTATCTCACACTTAGACAAATTTGCAATGCACTCTGCCATACTTGCTTTCTAACTTGTGTGGTCTTCATGTAGGACATATGTTTCCATAATGACAACATCTATGTAATCAACTCAGCCAAATTTCCAAAAACATCATTTATTTAAACCAAGGATAAGACATTTAATTGAACCCCCTCTTTTATGATTGATCAAGGTAATAGTTGGATGAACCCCTTTTCCCTTGGAAAAATACCACAAACTATGCACTTAATCTAACATGAAAATGCAATGCAATGCAACTAATTGTCACTAGCTTTTAGCAAAGAAATGCCATAGAGAAATATTTTCATCACTGAGCATTGTGGGACCGGAAAGACAAGTACAACCATCACTGACCACATCATGATGATATGAATATCACTTTATATCACTTTTGGTAACCCTTTAGGAAACTAGTACAACCCTCACTAGTTGAATAACCAACTATGGGAGTATGAATACCGATTTCAATGGATTCAATGTTGTAATTGGATTTTGGTATTAAGATATGGAAAATCTAAATAGCCAAGGTATCTATTTGTGTAAACAAACAAAGGTCAACCCTCCCCCCTATATGAAAGTCCTCGATGTTTCTTTGATGATCATGTCGTTAGATGAATTCACATGTGTTGGTGGATCTCCCTCAAGACAATCACTCAAAGGCAATAAAAATATCATGTCTCCATCATCACCAATCTAGTCAAAACATCATCAATTAGCTAAAAAGATGTGATAAAAAGCCAATAAAGATTCATCAAAAATCTGCTAGTGTTTTGCAATGTATAAAGATTTTCAAAAAGAATTTCCAAACATTCTGATCATTTAAGTGTTGTGAATTTTTAATCCTAAATAATAAAGTCAATGAAGGCTCAAGGATCAAGTTGTAGGATCAAAATACTTGGTTGTGAATAATGATATCCATCAAAGGTTCAACAAAATCTCTCTCTCTCTCTCTCTCTCTCTCTCTCTCTCTCTCTCTCTCTCTCTCTCTCTCTCTCTCTCTCTCTTCTAAAGCTCTAATAAGTTCCCTCTCTAATGTGTGACCAAAACTAGCACTATTGAATCTTCTTGTACCAAAAATCCAATCCTTTCTTTCCCCCAAGTGATAAATGTGATCATGTGACAAACTTAGGGTAATAGGAAATCAAAAATGCAACAATGCAGCTGGAAGGTTTATTATGACTATGCACAAATGACAGATGCAATGAAGATTTACAAGTGAGATGATGGAAATTCAATATGTACAAATGCAACTAGGAAAGACTTAAGGGAACAAAAGACGCTTGATTGCCAAGTTTTCACCTTTTGGGTTTATTGTTTTTTTTTTCTCTTTTTCATTTTTTTTTCTACCAAGGCGCCTATTTGCTAGGTTTTCACCAAAGCACTTTTTTCTCTTTTTTCATTTTTTTATGTTTTCCTCTTTTTTCAAAAAATTTTCTTTTTTGATTTTCTCATGTACAAAAGTGATGCTTGAGTCATCAGGTATACACTCGTCTGATAATCTTTCTTTTGATACTCTCTCATTTGATTAGGTATGAAACCTCTTTAAATGGATGCTATTAATGGGTTCTTGCAATTCTTCCCCATCATAATTGGCTAATTTGTAGGTCCCTGTTCCAAAAGAGGAAATAATGACAAAAGGCCCAAGCCAATTTGCTTCCCATTTACCCTTCTTTTCTCTTTCCACTTGATTTTTAGGGTTCTCCCTTAGCACTAGATCACCTAATTGAAAGACTCTTGGTTTAATGTGCTTGTTATAATTCCTGGAAATCCTATTTTGATAAAATTTCAAATGTTCATAGGCTTGTGCCTGATGTTCCTCCAACAATTCCAATTGTTGAAGTTGGGAAACCCTATAATCCTCATACATTATTAATCCTTGCACTGATACTCGTAGGGATGAGATTTCAACCTCCAAAGGTAGAACAACTTTAGCTCCATAAACCAATGAATATGGTGTAGCTCTTGTAGGTGTTTGAATACTAGTTCTATAGGCCATAAAGTCAGGTTGATTTGTACGTGCCAACCTCTTCCTAATTTGTTCACCGATCTCTTCAAAATTTTAAAGATATTCTTATTAGTAGCCTCAGCTTATCCATTTCCTTGTGGATAATAAATGGAAGAAGAGTGATGGGTAATATGAAAAGTATCACAAAGCTCATCCACATCTTTGTGTTGGAAATATTCAAGAATTAACCAAGTTACTGAGAGGGGAGGGGTGAATCAGTAACTCCAAATTTTCTTTTAATAACAGATGTATTAACATATAGTTCACTTTATCCTTTTGCATATAGAAAGCATGAAACATAAAAGCACTCACAACAATGACACATAGATTTGGTTACCCAGAAACCTTCCAAAAGAAAGTAAAACTGGGGTGGGGATGAAACCCACAAAGCTTTAGTACTGCAGTATAAAGTTGGCCAGTTAAGGCTTACATTGATCACTTCTGATGATCTGCCCTACTAGGAGCAATAAGGACTGCTAGGTCCACCTTGTTAGAGGATTTACAAACATACAATGAAGTATGCACTCGGTAAAGAGATTTTACAAAGACTGTTAAGTCTACTCGGTTAAAGGATTTCAAGCTGATTCACCTATTAGGATGAAACAGTAGATCTCTTACTTTGCAACTGGATTGCTGAATGAGATTCGCTAATGTACTGATCACCTTCTGTGATGAATTTGTCTTTGCTGCTCCTTATACTGTTGTAGCCCTTTGTAATTCACTTATCTCTGCCTTTTATCTCTTTATCATATTCATACTCATACATCTTGGTATTTTTACAACATTTTTTATATACAAGTCTAAACAATTAATTACAATTACAAAGTCGGCTTGACAAATAAACATAAGTGCTACTAAGTCAGCCCAAGTATGGTTACACGGTTCCTGCAAACTAACTCGGTGACTTTCTGATACTCGGCGTCCACTGCATTACTTGGCATCATCATGCACTCGGTAGAAGTGAAGGCTCAGTTCATACTAACCACTCGGTAGGTTTCAAACTTGGTAAATACTTGTGACTCGGTAGACATAATGTTACTCGGTTTACACTGTCCTGCTCGGTCTGCACTGTCCTACTCGATTTGCACTGTCTGCTCGGTTTTCACTGTTCTGCTCGGTTTGCACTCAGAATGAAAATAAGTGTTGTCACTAGTGGCAATCCTGCTTAATGCCAACAATCTCCCCCTTTGGCATTAGTGACAAAAACACTTATTGCCCAAAACTTATATACATGAACCATGCTGAGATTTATTTTGATTTTTCAAAATTTGTCTTTGTCATAGGGCTTTATAAATTATCTCCCCCTTTCAATGTGCTAAATTTTTCTTCTTTTCTTCTATACATATCTCCCCCTTTTTGGTGATAATGCCAAAGGTGTATATACAAGTTTTTTATAGGGAGAATCCAAAATTTGATAGAAAAATAGAATGTACCTTCATTATTAGTGCCAGGGTTCTATCCCAATTTTCTTGCAGAATCTTGCATGTTTGGATTGCAATTTGGACTTCTGCAGAGAGTGTAATCATGTGATCTGCTATTGAGAACTGAATTTCATGAATTAATGTTTTGGAATGTTCAATGTGCTTATACATTGTATTCATGATGGGAAGGATCATGTTCTGAATGTCTAGCAGTGTGGACCGGATCCTTGTGTCTTCTTTCAGTAGTTCTGACTGCATATTTGATAGGAATGAGATTTTCATGTGATGAGCAGAGTTTGAACTTGGTTCAAGTTGCAGCTTCTGTATGCTAATCTTCAAATCCTCATCAATTTTATTCATTTTATCCTTGACATCCTTGGTGAACTCGGCAACATTGCACAGTTTGGCCAAAAGAGAGGTAACATTCGAATAGGAAGATTCAATGTTTGTCAAAACTGAAGATAATTCTGCTTGATTAATAGCTATGTGCTGAGCAATGTGCTCAAGCACTTTATTGTTGAATTTCTTCTTGGCTTTTTCAACTAACTTGTCTGTCCCAGATGAATCCTCATTGTACTTATTTACTGCTTCTGCTAATTGTAACAAAACATGTTGAGAGGAGTCTACTTCAATACCTAATGCTTCTGACAAAATGTCCTTAGCATCCTTAATGATTTTATATTCCTTGTCTCTCTCATCTTTAAGTTTCTTTTGCTTCGCTTTCCTTTGGAGGATTTCACCTATATTTTGCATTTGATCCGCTGATAGATTTGCAAAATCCAATGTTGGAATCTCTATTTCCTCATCTAGGTCTATATCCTCTACTATATTCTTGCCCAAAAATCTTATACTCGGTTGAGCCTTAGGCTTATCTATACTTAATGCCTTAGTAGTAGTGATAGTAGACATAGTAGGACTGGCTATAGAGAATGGTATACTGTCTACTAGAGAACTTAAAGTTTTTACACTTGTAGAATCAAAAACTGGAATACTTATTGCTGGAAAACTTGATGAAATAGGAGACTGCAACTTGGTGAACTTGAGAATTCATATTGCTCCGACCTCGCTCGGTGATCATATTAGATAGCTCCTGACCTTGCTCGGTGAAAACTGATACCGACCTTCCTGTGATCTTATTGCATCTTGTATGCCGATTTAGATCTTTCTTTTAATTCAGTTCTAGAACTGCTTGAAATTTGTCTATGAGAATACAGTTCCAGTGCTTTCTTGGAATTTAGTTTGAGTCAGTAGAGCCACCCATTCCATTACTTGGACTGGTTTGCTTGGTAGATTTAGGAATCCACTGTTGTCTCATCTGTTTCCTAACCTTAGTTGCTTCATTCTTCTTTCCATCTTCAACTTCACTAGCATTCATGCAATTTCTAGCTATATGTCCGAGTTTAGTGCATTTGAAACATCTTATGGTAGTATCTCTTTTCCTTAGATGATGTTTTATGCAGTTCATGCCAATGTGTCCATATTCTCCACAGTAATGACATCTACACCAAGTGTTGTAATCCCATCCAAACATTGCTTTCATAATTTGTTCTGCTGGATTGAATTTTTTGGATCTGCACTCGGATGCCTTGTGACCTTGTTTGTTACATTTGTGACAATTACCTTTGAATCTTGGTTTTTCCCTGCATTCATTTGCTTTGTGACCATGCTGATTGCAGTTGTAGCATTTTCCATTGAATTCTACTTTTTCATTGTTCCAACATTTATTTGAAGTATGCCCTATTTTTCCACAATGATTACAAGTAGGTTTCTGATTTCTTTGAGTACCTTGCTTAGAAGATTCACCTTCTCCTTTGTATCCAAGTCCTACTTTTCCTTTTTGCCTATGAAGATTTCGATCATACAGCTAATTTAAGTCTTCTTGGCTCTTCAGCATTCTTTCATTGATTTGTTTTTCAGTGTTTAGGTCATCCACCAATCTTAGATTGATTTGCTTTTCAGATCTTAGTTCTTCTCTTGTGCTTTCTATTTCTGATCTTAGAGTTAGAATTTCTTCATTTGTATGGGAGATCTGATCAATTAGGTTTTCTAGCTGAAGGGTTTTATTTTGGACTTCATTGTTCCTTCCATCTAATTCATCTTTCAACTTGTTTCTTTGTTCTAAGATCTCACAAAATCTTGTTGAGTGTAGCTCTTGTTCTCTTTTTAATTTTCTCACTTCTTCCTACAGAGACCCATTCTTTTCTAGGAGTTCTTTGACAGCATTGTTTGCTTCATCTGAGCTATCTGAGGGAAAAAGATCTTCAATCTTTTCTTCAATGTAATTATGATCATTCATCTAATTTGCAAATTCCTTCCTTCTTCTTAGGGATTGGGAAAGATGTTCTTTTGCTTCTTTAAGTTTAGCTATGGCCATTTCCAGATCTAGCTTTTCATTTTCAATCACCTTGTTCAGTTTGAATACCTCCATTGTCCTGGATCTTTGCTCAAGCTAGTTAAGCTTTATCTTGAGAACCAATATAGCTCTGATACCAATTGTTGGAAATATTCAAGAATTAACCAAGTTACTGAGAGGGGAGGGGTGAATCAGTAACTCCAAATTTTCTTTTAATAACAGATGTATTAACATATAGTTCACTTTATCCTTTTGCATATAGAAAGCATGAAACATAAAAGCATTCACAACAATGACACATAGATTTGGTTACCCAGAAACCTTCCAAAAGAAAGTAAAACTGGGGTGGGGATGAAACCCACAAAGCTTTAGTACTGCAGTATAAAGTTGGCCAGTTAAGGCTTACATTGATCACTTCTGATGATCTGCCCTACTAGGAGCAATAAGGACTGCTAGGTCCACCTTGTTAGAGGATTTACAAACATACAATGAAGTATGCACTCGGTAAAGAGATTTTACAAAGACTGTTAAGTCTACCCGGTTAAAGGATTTCAAGCTGATTCACCTGTTAGGATGAAACAGTAGATCTCTTACTTTGCAACTGGATTGCTGAATGAGATTCGCTAATGTACTGATCACCTTCTGTGATGAATTTGTCTTTGTTGCTCCTTATACTACTGTAGCCCTTTGTAATTCGCTTATCTCTGCCTTTTATCTCTTTATCATATTCATACTCATACATCTTGGTATTTTTACAACATTGTTTATATACAAGTCTAAACAATTAATTACAATTACAAAGTCAGCTTGACAAATAAACATAAGTGCTACTAAGTCAGCCCAAGTATGGTTACACGGTTCCTGTAAACTAACTCGGTGACTTTCTGATACTCGGCGTCCACTGCATTACTCGGCATCGTCATGCACTCGGTAGAAGTGAAGGCTTGGTTCATACTAACCACTCGGTAGGTTTCAAACTCGGTAAATACTTGTGACTCGGTAGACATAATCTTACTCGGTTTACACTGTCCTGCTCGATTTGCACTGTCCTGCTCGGTTTGCACTGTTCTGCTCAGCTTTCACTGTTCTACTCGGTTTGCACTCAAAATGCAAATAAGTGTTGTCACTAGTGGCAATCCTGCTTAATGCCAACACTTTGTTCTTAAATTGTTTTCCATTGTTAGTAATTATGGCATGAGGAATACCATATCTACAAATGATGTGGTTAAGGATGAACATACAAATTTTCTTTCCTGTAGCAGTGATTAAAGGAACGGCCTCTACCCATTTAGTGAAATATTTTGTAGCAGTTATAATGTATTTGTGCCCATTCGATGAAGGTAGATAAATCACACCAATCAAGTCAAGCCCCCATTGATAAAATGGCCAAGGTGTAACAAAAGGATGTAATTCTTGAGTCAGTACATGTATCATATCACCATGATATTGACATTTTGTGCATATCTTAACAAAGTGACAAGCATCCTTTTCTAAGTTTTTCCAAAAATACCCCATGTGAAGGATCTTCTTAGCTAAGTTTAACCCATTTAAATGTGACCTGCAAATGCCTTCGTGAACCTCCCATAAAGCTACCTTAGACTCTTCTTCCTCTAGACATCTAAGTAAAGTTTCGTCAGGACCCTTACAATACAATGTGTCAGAAAGGATAGTGTAATGAGAAGATTGTCTTATGAAGTGTCATTTTTGAGCTCAGGTTTGGTTTAAGGGTAACACTTGGTCTTTAAGGTATGTGTAAATAGGGTCGTACCAAGGTGAGTCATGTCCATTTAGTAAAGCAATAATTTGGGTATCAAGAAGGTCAAATGCCAATTTTTCCAACTCTTCCACCAAGAATTCATACCTTTCATTTTGATCAGGCTTTTGGAGTAATGAAGCCAAGGTAGCCATTGCATCGATAGCTCTGTTCTTCTCTCTTGGAATTTTCTCAAAAGTTATCAACACAAAGGTTTTTTCCAAGCATCAATCATAGTCTTGTAAGGCATTAGCTTTTCATCTTTTGTGTTGGACTCATTATTGACTTGATTTATCACTAACTGAGAATCACCATACACTTGTAGCTCTGTAATATTCCATTCTAAAGCCATCTTGATACCAATGACTAATGCTTCATACTTGGCTATATTGTTGGTACATGGGAATAAGAGCTTGTATGATTTAGGAATAGTATACCCTTGAGGGGTAATAAAAAATATGCTAGTGTCAGAACCTCCTTGTGTCTATGATCCATCAAAGTATAATTTCCATGCCTTAGCTTCTATGTTGACAATTATTTCATCGGGAAACTCCACTTGAATGGGATGTGTATAAACCAATGGATTTTCAGCTAAGTGATCTGCTATCACTTGTCCTTTAATGGCCTTTCTATCCACATACTCAATATCAAACTCATTTAACACAATGACCCATTTTTCTATTCTTCCCGTTAAGGTAGTTTTGCTAAGCAAGTATTTTAGAGGGTCAATGTTTGCAATGAGCTTTACTTTATGCATCAACATGTAGTGTCTCAATTTTTGAGAAGCAAATACAACAGCTAGGCATTCTCTTTCCATGAAGGTGTAGTTTAATTCATACTTAATCAATTTTTAGCTCAAATAATAAATAGCTCTCTCTTTTCCTTGATCATCTTCTTGCACCAAAAGAACTCCTAAAGACCTCTCAGTTGCTGATATGTACAAGAGAAATGGTTTTCATTTGATAGGAAGCATTAGAATTGGTGGATTGATTAAGTAAGTCTTTAACAAAGTAAAGGCCTTGTCATGTTCTTCATCCCATGTAAAAGTGGCATCTTTGTGGAGCAATCTAGTGAATGAGTGACAGTTTTCAACTAGTTTAGAAATGAATCTCCATATTGATTGAAGCTTTCATTAAAGAGACCTCATTTGGCTAATGTTCTTAGGAATGTCCATGTCCATGATTTCTTGAACCTTTTCGGGATCCACTTCAATTCCTTTTGTAGATACTATGTACCCTAATAATTTCCCGGATTGAACACCAAAGGCACATTTCTTTGGATTGAGCCTTACTTTGAACTGTTCCAAGCGTGTAAATATCTTTTCTATAATTTATAAATGGTCTTCTCTTTGATTTGATTTAGCCAATATATCATCCACATAGTCTTCTAAGAAGGTGTGCATCAATACATGAAAAATAGTAGTCATTTCCCTTTGGTAAGTAGCTCCCACATTTTTTAGGCCGAAAGGCATTACATTCCAACAAAAATTTCCCCAAGGGC
This sequence comes from Chamaecyparis obtusa, assembly GCA_027943335.1. Lineage (NCBI taxonomy): Eukaryota > Viridiplantae > Streptophyta > Pinopsida > Cupressales > Cupressaceae > Chamaecyparis > Chamaecyparis obtusa. Next base: position 954,050 of record BSBK01003479.1, read on the forward strand.
ATGTAAATGTTGTCTTTTCCTGATCTTTAGGTGCAATTTTAATTTGGTTGTGTCCACTAAAATAATCCATCAATGAAAACATGGAGTGACCAACTATTAAGTCCACTATTGCATATATGCTTGAAAGTGGAAAGTCATCTTTAGGACATGCAAGATTAAGATCTCGAAAGTCCATACATATGTGAATGGATTTGTCATTCTTGGTAACTGGTACAATATTTGATATCCATTACGCATATGCCATTGCTCTTATGAACCCCACCTTTAACAATTTCTCCAATTCTGCTTTGACTAAAAGAGCTATGTGTGGATGCATTTTCCTCAACTTTTTCTTGATGGGTTTAACCCCTGGTTTGACATTCAAGTGATGCATGATGAAGTTTGGATCTAATCCCAGCATGTTAGCATAGGACCATACAAAATTCACTTTCTTGGCTTGGAAATTTTTTATGAAATCCTTTCTCTCTAAAGGTGTAAGTGAAGCTGCTAAATGTATGAACTTGGCCTCCAATTCGGTTCTAGTGCTACCACATAGTGGTTTTCACCACTAGAAATTTTTCATTTTTCATTTTTTTTCATTTTTTCATTTGGATTAAGAGGTTGGACCCCTGCCTTTCTCATCATGTTTGGATTAAACTCATCGGTGGAAGAGGGCTCAACCATATTTAGGTACTATGCCATTGCTTGGTCATTGGGAAAGTATAATAAGTCATTTGATTCGGTTAAGTCCCAATCAATAAGATCAGGATGCATTCAGGATAAAGATTCATTTGGAAATTTTTCATTGGATGGGTTTAAGCACATGACCTCGTTAGATGGTTCATAATTGTATCATTAAGGTCAATAACATGAGCTTACTCAAGATGATCCATGGATGAAGGATTAAATTTTTCTTCACTTGAGTCCTCTAAGACTTCTATGGGAAAGAAAAAATGTGGATTAAACCTAACATTTGAATCACCTTCCCATGAAGGTAACCAAGGTTCACCTATCCATGGCTGATTAGTGTGTGCTTTCCCTATAGGAAGTATCTCTAGATCTTTACTATCTTGTGTTTTTTCTTTAGGCACATTAGTATAAGAATGTATTACGACAATCTCGTTGTCATGACAAGAGTCTTTGAATAAAGAATCCCACTCATATTCTCTTGAATCATCACTATCAACATCAGATTCTACCATGTTCACTTGTCCATAGAAATCATGCATGGGACTAGAACTTTCTCCTTTGTATTGGTAACCTATTCCTGATTTTTCTTTCTTTGATCTCCAAGAAGGCTCAATAGGTTCAAGAAAACCTCTATTTCTCACACCTAAGGTTCCTCTTCCCTTATACCCCATTTTTTCATAATTTCAAATTCCTTTCCATATTGGTCATTTTGAATATTGATGTGTTGAACGCTTTCCACGGGATTGTTTGAGGTATCACTTTCATCTTTGTAAAGCCATTGTAGAGCTTCATTGTCTTCTTCCTCAAATGCTGAATTGGCACTCTCTCTTACAAAGTGAGAGTTGTATTTGTGAGGATGATGTGCCTTAGAAGGTTTTCCATGTGTTTTTGGAGAAGTAGGTATATCAAATAAGGAAATAGAATATTCCCCTACTCCTTTAGAATTGATTCTACATTGTTTTTCAAACTTGTACATCATCTCATTCATTTTCTTATATTGGTCTTCTTTGGCTTTGTCTCTTTCCTCTTTGGTATATTTATAAAGTTCCACCTCTAATGTGGCTATTTTACATGAATCCTCTTTTGAACTTGGACCCTCATAACTCGCTTTTTCTTTTCCCTTAGTCGGTGTAGTTGAGTTAGTTTGAATAGGGTTTGATGTAGAGGTAAATTTTGATGTTAACTTAGGATCATCACCTTTAGTTTCTTCAATGGTAGTATGTGGAACAATCCCTTCACTATTATGAGGAATAAATAATTCATGAAGAGGCTTCACTGTGCTACAATATTGAAAAGGATTTGAATCCCCTCCAATTGTGATTTCTTCTCCCATGTATGTAAATTTGATACAATGATGGTATGTAGAAGGAACTTCTTGCATCTCATTTATCCATGGCCTCCCTAATAAGATATTATAAGTTAACTTCATGTCAAGGACTTGACATATGGTGTCTTTTTGGATAGGCCCAACTTGAATAGGTAAGATAATCATGCCTTTTGAAGATCTCTCCTCCTCATCATAAGCTTTAATGGTAATCTACCTCTTAGGATCAATAGAGGATTTAGATAAACCTAAGGACTTGACAAGATTTAAAGTAAAAATATTAAGACCAGCTTCCCCATCTATGAGAACTCCCTTAACCCTATGTCTTTGAATGAGGACTTCTATATGCAATGGAAGATTTTGAGGATGAATGATGGACATATCATCTTGATCTAAAAATGAAAGACAATGTAGTGTAATGAGGTGTCCCACCATGTTTTGAAATTTATCTTCCTCCAAGTTAATAGGAACATTAGTCTCCAATAGGGATTTTTGTAATATCTCCTTGTGATTTGGAGATAATTTTAACTCCAAGATAGAAATTTGAGTTGGCATCTTTTGTAGTTGGTGCACCAAATTATATGGCTTTGTTGTTGTAGCTAGTTGTTTAGCCAGAATAATTGATGGTGTAGGACCAATAGGTTTAGGATCAACCCCTTGTAGGATAATCCTTGAAACTTTCCCTCTAGTAATAGCATAAGATGTTTACTTTTTGGGTAGTTCCTTGATTACAACAACATTGAAAACATGCTCATGTTTGGATAATGTGTTGATAGTGTTATCATAATGACGAGCAAAATTGACATTATTGTTGTCTTGCTTATTCAAATTGGAAGGTGCACCTTTCTCATGGTTATAGAAAGGTTGCCTAAAGGTTGTTTGATCTTCGTTGCTTCGAGGCCCCTCTATATTAATCACACCATTGTCAATCAAATCCTGTACCACATTTTTCAATTACAAGCAATCATTTGTTGTATGTCCTCTATTTCTGTGGTATTCATAATGACTAGACTCATTCCACCAAGTGGGCTTATTTGGTGGTTCATACGGTTGAGCCCTAGGTAAATCAATAATCTTATTAGAAATGAGAGTTCTCAATGCATTCTCAAGGGGTTCACCCAAAGGTGTGAATGTCCTCTTAGGAGTTGGTGCCAAGAATTGCTTATGCTTGTTAGCCCCTTGATTGTTCCCAAAGTTGTTGTTATTGGTATTATTGTTAAAAGGCACTTTGGGGACTTGATTTGCGTTATTCACTTGATTAGGTGTTCTCATGAGAGTAAAAGGAGTGACTTTAAATTTACTAGAGCCAACAACCCCATCATTAACCACACCTTTGTTTTTGTTCCTCAACCCAAATCGGTTATAGTTTTTAGAAAAGTTCTTATTTTGATTATTATTGTTGGTGGAGGTATTTTTATTGTTGTGATTCTTATTATCCTTAAAAAGTTTTAGTTCTCCACTTTTCACCAATACCTCCTCCGTAGTCACTCCATTCTCAATAAGATCTTGAGAATGGTATTGCATAATGTAATCATTGTAACTTCATGCTTGATATTATATGAATAGTGTGTTATAAATTTAGAAGCCAACTCTTCAAATTTCAGATGCCCGAAGGTAATTTTGAAAACCATTCCATGGCCATGCCTCCCAAAATTCTAGGAAACAACCTCATTAAATAAGTAGTGTCATGCATGAACTCCAAGCTTAATGCACAAAATTCCCTTAAATGATCTTGGGGATCAGATGCTCCTTCATATTTTTCATACTTAGGAAGTACAACATTACTATGGTATCATGACTAAACTCTTATCAAATGGGAAAGGACACAATGCCTCTATTGAAAAGGGTTTTGGAGCCCCACTTTTCTTTATTGTGTCTAATTGCATTTGAAATAATTTGAATTGCTTGTTCATGATATCAATCGGATTATCTTCAAATTTCTCTTTCTTAAGTTGATTGACATCATAGTCATGAGGGATTTTAAGACCCTTTTGGGCATGTCTAGAAAATACTTCTCCTTATCTCTTCTAACACTTTTTCCATGAGTTTCAAGAAGTATGGGCTTTGTATGGCTTCACTAACATTTTCATCAGTTGCATCTTCAGCAATTGGTTCACCATTTCCCCCATTGTTGGTGTTTTTAAACCCTTGATTGTTAGGGTCTATTCCTCCTCCATTGTTATTATTTGACCCTAGATTGTTTGGGTCAATAACCCCTCCATTTCTATTATTACCATGGTTACCTTTGTTGGTCTAATCTGAACACAAGTTACCAGAATAAATCATGTTGGTTTTTACCTCTTGGATGGGTTCTTGTGGTATTCTTGAGGAGGTAAATGTGTCACTCGAAAAAGGAAGTTCTTGCCTTATGTAATGCCCAAAATAATCAGGCAAAAACACAACAAATTTTTATTTTTTTTCATAATTATAATATACACCTAGGACAACCAAGTTACACAAAAGCCCTTCGACGTGAAGCATTGGAATCGTAAACTTGCTAGGGCGAGTCACCCAATGACACATAAGGGATCATGAGGCAAGCGCTGGCGTGCCTCCATTCCCTACATGGTGGAAGTCACTAGGCAATGAGGAAGATAATGGGAGTTTAAAAAGGAATATCGTATCCCTATGGTTTCATGATATTCCAGGATAATACGGTCTCTCCCTATAAATTCTCAAGGAGTGATTTATTTCACTAGAGGATAAAACATTTAGAAAAAAAAACAATCAAATACTAGCCTAGTTAATAATCATATAACTAAGTTTTTTCTCCTAATTAATAATCCTTAAGGATAACTATTCCATTAATACTAGGTTAATAATGTTAATTATTATATTGAAAAAACATTCCCTTAAATTAATTTTTATAAACTTTGTGAAGAAAATAAGATAAGATTACTATGAGAATTTAGACAAAATAATAATGAATATTGTTCCGGCTTATAATTGTTACCCTAAATCAGGCATTAATGCAAAACAACAATTCTATCCTGACAATGGAAACCTCTCCTAGTTGTGGGTAGACTATGAATGAAGAGGAATCTCTGGATTCTATGTCGATTCCTATAAAATATGGAATATCACTTCTCCTGTTCTACAGTTTGTTGGGAAAAGGGAAAAGAATACTATAACTGAAAGATTAGGGTGATACAAAAAATAAATATTTTAGACTTTGCAGAAATGATGAAGCACCAATCCTAACATAAAAATGAACATCTCAATACTTTGAATCTTTGTTCAACATATAGGTTGACAAAACATGTTGTCAAGGTTCTACCACAAATAGCTTGGATAATCAACAAACATACATTTCTCATACAAGGTCTTAAAGCAATCTATTAGCTTGAGAAGGAATATAAATCTACTCACCTCCTTCAGATAATAAATAACTTAACACTTGTTAGAAAAGATGAAAGCAGGATCTCATACCAAAATAACTTCAAAAATATGAATTGAAATCTCCGGTTCATTCCTTCGAAAATCTGACAAAAATGATTACAAAATGGCCTTCATAGCACTTAGGAACAATGTGTTCACTATATGCCCTCTTTCCAAAATCTGAAACCACTAATTGATCATCAAAAATCAATTTTTATATCCTGCCTATGCCTCAAATCCGAAAATCTAAGTCTTTCAAAATGCTCGATCTTAGCCCAAAAATGTGCCAAAAAAGATGCCAATAACTAAGCCTTTTAAAAACGTAGTCCAAATGCCCCCCTAAATTTTGGCTTATAAAAAGGAATTAAATCCTTTTACAAAGAATAATAGCCAAAATTATAAAAAAAAAACTTTAGATAAAAATCTAATATTAAACAACCTAACCTTATCTCCTAACTTAGATAAAAGATTCTAAGTGTAAACTATATGCAATGTGGGGAAAGTCGACAAGACTTTTCATCCACTTGCAATGCAATACAAAAATTGAGGAGAGGAGTATGCAAGGTGGCACTATGAGTAGTTTTCGAGACTCTATAGGAATAACATGTGCATTGAAAGCATTAAATTTCTTGGTGGACTCCAAATAGTTATACTCATTTTGCATTTTCGAAAGTTGTGCTTCTCTTATCTCATTCTTCATAGAGAAATTTTAGGGAAAGTAAAACCCTAACTGGTATGAAAGCTTTCAAAAATTTGAAGAAGGAGCTAAGAAAGCTGACTGTGAATACATCTGTCTGTTAAGCTTGAGCTTACTACTATTCCAAGTCGACTGTCATTTGGTTGTTTATTTTCTCGGTAGAAAGGTCATGACTGGTAATTTTTCATGTCTATTTTGAAACTTGAGTTCATCTCCATGCACAAACTTGAGCTTGTATCATATCTTTAACTCACTGTTTGTATAATGTAACTGAAACTTCTCTATCATGTCACCGTTATTTGAATTTATCTTTAACATAATCAACTGTTCATCATGCACTGATCTGGCATTATTTCTTGCATCATTTTCTTTTTTAAAACTCAGCTTTGATAAATTGCTCTCAATTTTTGAGTTAAGCCTCGAGCTCTAAGTTGAATCTATGATGACAGTCTCATAACCAATGTTCTCCTACAGTGCACGTGAGTTTTAGAAGAATGAGCACATTTCTTTCCATTTTTTTCTTAAAATCTGCAACTTTAACAATGTCGCAACTCAGCATGTTGTATTCTTTTAGAACTCGGGTTCTCTTTTAAAACCCATCCACTAGTATTTGTTTTTTATTTCAAAATTGTGTCCTCGCCTTGCTTATTCCAAATAAAGAATTCAGCATTTGAAAGACTTGGGAGTTCTTCAAAGCTTCTTGGTCTTCTAACCAGTATATCACCATGTCTACTTTTCGATGACTGATGCTTTGTCATTGCAATATTTATGTTCCCATCTATCAGTCACACTTAGCGATTGGTGAACTCCCTTTTAACTAAAAACAAAGCTGTGACTTTCATCCTGTGGTCCCATTCCAAAACTTAGGTTAGATTGAGATTCTACTCACATGTATTTGGTTAAGCTCATAATAGTGATTCTTTTGTAAGAGCTCAAGCTTCCTAATCTGGAACTCAGGGGTTGTATAACTGTTCTCATTTTTAACTCACGGCTGTGAGTAGATTCTTAACACTTGATTTGCAACTTGTTCAAACTTGTCATGTAACTGAGAATGACTCAGCTTTGATCAAGAGCTCACTGATATTGTATACAATGAAAAATAGCAGCTTTGAATACTTGTACTTGAAATTTGGCAAACATTGCTCAAGCCTTTTAACTGGTGAACATTTCATACTTTTCATTGTTGTAACATGAATCTTATTTGATCTTGCTGAAGCTGTGATCTTGCAATATTCTCTTGACACTATAGATGTGCTTGACTGGTAGACATATAACATTCTCTGTTGTACATGAAACTCTTTGCATGTTCAGATCACACATTCCACACTTGTGTGGACATTTGAATTTACTGTGCACAGTGATGTTAAATTTGGTCTCTCTTTTAGCACATGACTGTGACAACATAGAAATGAAACCCAAATTTTGACTCAGAATTTGGAAATATCAGATAATTGCTCTTTTTTTATTAGCTTCTAAAAATCACTCTGCATAAAATAGATAGTTACTAGAACATGATTTAAAATATTTTCCACAGTTTGTACATAAACTGTGATTATACATATTTTACTTTTTGTTCAGCTTGCATCCTATAGCTTTGTCCACTATATACAATTCTCATTGATGTTGAATCTACACTTAATATGATAAGTACAACAAGATGAAAATGTTTGTTCACTGTTAATGAAGTTTAAGCATGGGCTCGTGACACTCAAAAAACACCAGAATGTTAACTAATGAGGTTTGAACATGGGTTCGTGACACTCAATAAAAACAAATTGTAAACATTTTATCATTTTATGGCTCAATCTTGAAGCACTCTTTCTGAATTCAACAACAAATATGTTTATAGCTTTAAAATGTACTTTTGAAACAGCAAGGACATATTATACTAGTATTCATGCAGCACCATTTGTATCTTGAACTTGAAAGTTGGCAATCATTGGCACTTCCTGTAACACTCTTATCATGGGAATCCAGCTTGATCTGCATCTTTTGACAATGACTAAATGTGAAAATCAGTCCACTGTTATCTGCAAGATAATTTGTTAAGCTCTCAAATAACATCATTATGAAATACATTATCTAAAAAAGGTTTCTTAGTTTGAAACATACTAAGTCCCTTTAATTTAGACCTCTAGTTAATAAAAAGGACAACATACACCACAATAATCATTAGTAGTAAAAGGTTTCATGTCAGAAACAAGTCCCTTCAACACTACCTTGCAGTGAGTGTCAGTGTATATTTCCTTATCACATTTAATTTTCTAGATTGATGCAGTATTGAAAACTTGATTTTGTTTCTCATGTATTTCTTAGATCCAACAAGATCTAACCATATTTTCCTTTCTTATGCAGATATGAAACCCTAAAGACCTAGATGAAGATGAAGATTCAAACTTATGAAGACCTAAATGTAGAGACCTAGCAGACAACCAGCTGACACAAACCAATACAAAAGGAAATGCATGGGACCCATATTCCATACTTCAATATTTCTTTCAATTCTACAATGTACTCTACTTATTGATAAAACATGAAACAAGAAAGGACATTTGTATATCACATTCAGTTTGAAAGCACAATGTAATGATTACTTATGAATTTTGGAATTTTTTGGAATAATAATCAATACTTAGAGTACAATAATGACATCTAGAATGAATGCAATAAGGATGTGTAAACTAACAAAACCTACAAGGTAGTGTTAATTAGACAAACAAATGCAACCTTTTCCTACTTATGCTTATTGTATTGTATGTTGTATTTTGAGTAACAATTTTGGTGACTTCTACTAGATGTCTGCCTGCTAGACATGACCTGTAGGCTTATCATAGGGTAATAGAATTTAGTAAAATTGAACCATGAATGAAACCTTTATTGAAATGAAAATGCATCTAAACTAGACTCACTACAACCTAAGGACCTAGTGCTTGGACAGCACTTATTGAATTTGAAAAACTGAAACTAACCTAACCCTCAAAGCAAAGCTTGAGGTGTATTCCATTAACTAGAATCTGTAATTCTTCCCCTTCAGTTGTGGACAATTGAAAAGCATTATTGTCCTTACAGGCTGTTATAACAAAAGGGCCTGACCAAAAATTATCAAATTTATCATGCTACTCTAGCCTGCTCTTTAGCACATCCCACTTGAGTACTAAATCTCCTTCCTTTAATCCTCTGAACTTAGCTTTCCTATCAAAAGATCTTTTAGTTTGTCCTTGCTTAAGTTCCATTTTTTCTAATGCTTTTCTCCTTTCCTCTTCAAGCTACAACAAATCAGCATACCTTAATTTCATATGATCTTTCTCTTCAATTAGTAACATCTGATCAGCTAGCTGCAAGGCTAGAAATTCAGTGGAAACTGGCATTTTGGCCTCTTTACCATAAACCAGGACATAAGAGGAATTCCCAATTACCTATTTAGGTGTAATCCTATCCAACCATAGGGCTTCCTTTAATTTAGAATGCCAATCTCTCTTATTTTCTTGCAGAGTCTTTTTGATAATTCTAATTAGATTTTTATTTGTAGATTTTGCAAGACCATTACCCTAAGGATAATAGTTAGAAGAAGTGTTTAAATAAATCCCATTCTTCACAACCCATTCTATAATTGTTAAACCAATGAAAGCCATAGCATTGTCAGAAATAATTGATTGAGGAACTCCAAACCTGGTTGTAATATCTTCATAAAACTTTAACACCACAGGTCCAGTAGCCTCTTTTAGTGTAATAGCTTCAGTCCATCTTGTGAAGTAATCAGTAGCAGTCAAAATCCATTTATGACCTACACTAGAATTAGGATTGATAGGACCAGTAAAGTCCATACCCCACTTAGCAAATTGTTGATCAACCACAATTGATTTTAATGGCAGAGCTGCCAGCCTTTGTTCACCTACAAAAATTGCACATTTTTTATATTTTCTGGCCCAAACATGAGCATCCTTAAATAAATCAGGCCAATAATAGTCTACCCTTAGTATTTTCTAGGCTATGGTTTTAGGACTGAAATGTCCTCCACAAGATCCATCATGAAACTCAGATAATATTCCACCTTGGTCTAGTGAATCAATACATTTAAGAAACATTCCAGAATAGTCTTTTCTATATAGAACACCATCAATAAGAACATAGTGAATAGATTTTAACCTATAGGATCTCCTTTTTGCCTTATCAAGATTATTTGGGCATTGCCCAGTTTGCAAGAATCTAGTCATATCTGACAACCAAGTCATAGGATCATTGAATAATATAATATCACCTTATAAATTTTTAGACTCTTAAGAAACTTCAAACTATTCTTCCTCTTCTGCCATTTGAGCATAAAGGCCCTTGCCTCTAATCAGCTTAGTCACATGAATCTGTACATCATACTCTATAACCCTTGTTATCCAACCAACCCTCTTCTCATTAACATCCTTGTTTAGCAAAAACTCTTTGACGCTAGGATGAGCAACCATTAAGTGTACTTTATTTTTGATAATTAAATGCTTAAAATTCTTCAAAGCTTTAATAATAGCTAGTACATGCTTTTCAATAAAAGTGTACCTTTTCTCATAGTCATCCATACCTTTGCTAAAAAAAGCAACTGGCTACTCTTGTTTTTCATCATTCCTTTGAACCAATATCGCTGAAATTATGTCGGAACCACCATAGGCATACAAAATAAAATCTTTAGTAAAATCAAGATTAACAAGAGTAGGGGCTGAAGACAAAGCCTATTTTATCAGTTCAAAATTCTTTTTTCCTTCATCAGTCTAGTTGACAGGAATATCTTTTTTAAGCATTGTGGTCAATGGTTTTAGTAGGTTTGCAATATCAGGGATAAACCTCCTTACAAAGTTAATTCTCCCAATAAAACTTTGCAATCCTTTCTTGTGTTTAGGCAATGAAAGCTCAAGAATTGCATGAATTCTTTCAAGATCTATTGTGGCTCCCTCCTTAGACACCTGGTATCCTAAGAGTATTCCCTCATGAACTAAAAACATAGATTTCTAAATTCTCTACATCTTTGTAATATTTGTCTCAAATGATCAGTGTGCTGATTTGCAACCTTGCTATAAATTGTCACATCATCTAGGTACACTAGAACAAATTTATACATTAAATTCTTGAAAGCCATGTCCATTATTTTCTGAAAAGTAGCTCCAGCATTTGATAGCCCAAATGGCATTATTTTTTAAGCCATGGTACCCCATTTACTTGTAAAAGTTGTTTTAAATTGATCTGATTCTTTGACTAAAATTTGGTTGTAACCAGAATATCCATCTAAGAGTGAGAATCTCTCAGAAACTGAAATATATTGTAAAATCCATTCCATGGAAGGAAGAGGGTGTCTATCTTTCAGAGATGCCCTATTAAGCTCTGTAAAGTCTACACAAAGTCTTATCTCTCCATTCTTCTTCCTTATTGGAACTAAGTTAGAAACCCAAGATGTGTGCTTAATAGGAAATATGATATGACCATCTAAAAGTTTTCTCAGCTCTTTTAACATTAATGGCTCTAATTTGGGGTTTATAGGCCTTTTCCTTTGTCTTATTGGCCTAGAATTAGGCTCCAATTCTATAGTATGTTGGGTTAATTAGGGATCAAAACCCTTCAGATTAGAGTAATCCCATGCAAAAACATCATTATATTCTCTAAAAAGATCAATAAACAGTTCTTTTTCTTCAGGAGAATTTATTTTACCAACCTTCAACCACTTATCTCTGAAAATTTCCACTTCTTCATAATGATCTTCTTTAATCAGCAAGCTGGTTTTACCCTTCCTAAACTGATCATCAGAATTAAAAATTGATTCCAAGTTGACTAATCCCTTTGGAAGCTTATTGGTTTTCAACTGAATAATATGGTCCTCCATTTGTTGAATGTTTTTGTTATCTCTTGAAGCTGAAAAACCATCTGTTTCTATCAAAAAAATCAAGATATGTTCATCAGTATTGAAAACTTGCCAATAAGTGTCATTATCCGGAATGGATGGCCTAACAATTATCTTAATATGTGACTGGTCTAAAATCAGTCCTTTGTTTTCCGTTATTGCAATATGAGCACCAATACCAACCAGCCTATTAGCATGCTGATTTTCCCTTCTAGGAATTGAAATCAGGTTGAAAGCATCAAATTCATATAGAATATCAGAAACTCTAGATTTATACATCTTAAGAAAATCATTTTTAACAGTATTGATGCCTCTCACCTGCTTAACAATAAACTCACTATCACCAAATGCTCTCAAACACTTAATACCTCTCAATCTTGCCCAATCTAATCCCTGAATCAAACTCTCATATTCAACCACATTGTTAGAACAAGGAAAAGACAACTTAAAAGTAGCATAAAATTTATCACCATCAGGTGATACCAGCATAACCCCTGCACCAACTCCGTCCTTATTCCTTGACCCATCAAAATACAAATCCCAAAGCTGGTTAGACACATCAGATTCAGATTCTGGATCTTTAATCAAATTAGGAACTACTGAATTAGATTCTAAAATCATGTAGTTTCCAAAACCAGTATCAAACATGTCATCATTCTGTTCATTCCTAGTAGCCCATTTATCTAGAACAATATCTGGATATGCTTTAGTTTTAGTATTATACGCTGAATAATTAGGTATTTCATCTTGATCCATGATCACACAACTTGCATTAATAGAACTTGGATTATAAGGCTCTATGTGATTTTTGGCCAGTGATTCTGATTTTATGGTTACCTTAGTACCATATCTAGTTCTAAAGTACAAATCTGGCCAATCTGATGAAAAATAGCCATCTATTTTGGTTGTGAAATCTCTAGACAGACACAGCAAAATATGTTGGTAAATCAATAACATATATGTCATGTGGAATTGAAAAATTTGGGTAGGAATGCAGGGTCAAACTTGCATTTTTAATAACTCCTAAAGTCTTAATAGAAGTTCCATCAAGTTGGACCACACCCTTCTCAAGAGGCTCATATTTTAAGTTCAGCAAATCTGTTACTTTCTTAGGCATGGCAGTACTAGTTGCACCACTATCAACCATACAATTATGAACTAATTTATTTCCAATAATCAAGGAGACATAAAAAGGAGGAGGCTTTTCATTTGGAGATTTCTTACCTTCCTTTTTTGATGTCTTTTGTATATTTGACAATTTCTTATCAGTAGTTACTTTTGTTTTTTCAATATTTGCCTTCTTGACTTCTGGTATGACTGGCTGCTGAACTTTAGCAAGCTTTTTCTCTTCTTTTGATAGCTTTTCCTAAACCTTAGGAGGCTCATAGTTAGTCATGACCACACTTGGTGATTATTGTACTATTTTCTAAGAATTAATTGCCAACTTGGACAATTCTTCTTTCAAAGTTTCAATCTGTCCTGGAATAGATAGAGTTTCCCATTCAGACAAAGTAACATTTTTTTTTTTCATTGTATCAACAATATTGAATAGAATAGTAAATTGTACCTTATGTGATGATCTAGGAGAACTCTGATCATCATTCCTTTGAGTTTGATCTTTATTAGTGGAAGCTGACGGATTCTTTAAAATAGAAACTGGTGGAGAAGAAACATTCCCAATAGATTGATCTGCTTCAAGGGCTCTCTCTTTTTCTCTTGTATTTGCTACAATTGATGAATCTTCATTAAGTCCACAAAATTCTTCTTCTTACCAGTTTAAGAATACGGTATCTGTAGCACTTTGGTCTGATTGATTTTGGACCTCTTCAACAGACACATTCTGTTGTGAATTCATTGAATTTTGTACCATGAGAGCTTGATTAAGAATTCCATTAGAACATGTAGACTGATCATGTGGATCATTGCATGGAAAACACCAATCAATAGCAATGTTATTCTGAGTAGGCACAATATCCCTAACAGTATTAAGAGGTGTTGGATTGTATTGTCTATTTGGTCTCATATTCCAATTTTGCCTATTTGCATTAGTATTTCCTTGAAATTACTGCCTATTAGCTTGAAAATTAGGTTGGCTAGGATATTGTGAAGAAGAACCAGCAAACTGATTTTGAATAGCAGGGTTTGTCTGAGCTTGATTCCTCTTAAGGGCCACTAAATCATTACCAAAAGATTGCAGCAAACTTTCAATTTTTTGTTGACTTCCTTAATAGTCTGTATATCATTCAAAGGAGCTACAGGAGCTATTTCTGAAGGTTTATAAGATGGGATAGTAGATAATGGTGGAACTACTAAAGGCATATTAGACTGTATATTAGGAAAGAAAGGCATAGGAGGCCTAGGAGCTATCTTTCCTGTCTGGATAAGACTATTCTCTACCCTAATAGCAGTATCAAAAGCTTGAGGTAGAGTATTACCTCCCATAGATTGAATCATTAAAGAGATATCACTATTCAGACTCTTCAAATAATATAAAAATGCATATTCAGCTGAAGGTCTTACCATAACAGGGATCTGATTCCAAGTCTTATGAAAATGAAGATTAAAATCACACATCTGCTCTTGTGGGGCTCTCTTGATTGTAGTTAATTGTTCCACAAAGGACAAGTTATCAGATTTGTCCTCAAAAAATTTAGATAGCCTTTCACCCAGGGCATCCCAAGTAGCAATAGAATCCACCAGGAGGGTTCTAAACCAGTCAAGGGCTTTACCCTTGAGTGATGCAGCTAACAGCTTCAAAGCCACATCTTCTTTTGTAACATGATGAACATTGCAAAGAGTTGCAACATCTCTGATGTGTTCGATGGCTATTACTGGTCCTTCTCCAGTAAATGATGGCAAGCCTTTAAGAGTGGCTAATGGAAAATTATTGTGATTTGCAATCCTCAAAGGACTGCCTTGATTGAATGTAACAAATAGAAAATTCCTAGTCATTGCTTGATGTGGAGGAGCTTGCTGTTGAATAGATAGTGTAACAAAAGGTTGAGCAGGTTGAACTACCTTCCTTTGATAAGTCTTTAGATTCTAGGGAGTTACTGCATTACCACTTACAGAAGCTCCATGAATAGAATTATCTATAGATAAATTTTCAATACTTGAAAATTCTAATCTAGTATGATTAGGAACGTCTAGATCTTCAAGAAGATTTAGCTCCTCAATGATAACCTCAAGTTCTTCTGAATTTGCAGCTTGCTTTTCAAAAATAGGATTATAAAATGATGAGAAATTTGAATTGAAAGAAGTACCTCTTGGATCATGCAATGTTCTTCCACCTCTAGATGATCTTCCTCCCCTTCTACTTGGTTGTAATTCTTGATACACAAAACCTTCCTTATTTGATCTTGTTGGAGTTCTACTCATTAAAATCCACACTTAGAGCTGCAACTAAAATTCAAAACAACCATAAATATAACAACTCATAACTGAGAAGCAGTTTGTAGTCCCACCAGGCATGCCAAAAACTATTCAGGCTTAGAATTGTTACCCTAAATCAGGCATTAAGACAAAACAAATATTATATCCTAACAATGGAAACCTCTCCTAGCTGAGGGTAGACTATGAATGAAGAGGAATCTCTGGATTCTAGGCTGGTTCCTATATAATATGCAATATCACTTCTCCTGTTCTACAATTTGTTGGGAAAAGGGAAAAGAATACTATAACTGAAAGATTAGGGTGATACACCAATAAATATTTCAAACTTTGCAAAAATAATGAAAAACTAATCCTAACTTAAAAATGAAGATCTCAATACTCTGAATCTATGTTCAACATATAGGTTGACAAAACATGTTGTCAGGGTTCTACTACAAATAGCTTGGATAATAAACAAACATACATTTCTCATACAAGGTCTTAAAGCAATCTATTAGCTTGAGAAGGAATAGAAATCTACTCACTTCCTTCAGATAATAAATAACTTAACACTTGTTAGAAAAGATGAAAGCAGGGTCTCATACCAAAATAACTTCACAAATATGAATTGAAATCTCTGGTTCATTCCTTCCAAAATCTGACAAAAATGATTACAAAATGGCCTTCCAAAGCACTTAGGAACAATGTGTTCACTATATGCCCTCTCTCCAAAATCTGCAACCACTAATTGATCATCAAAAATCAATTTTTATATCTTGCCTATGCTTCAAATCTGAAAATCTAAGTCTTTAAAAATGCCCGATCTTAGCCCAAAAATGTGCCAAAAAAGATGCCAATAACTAAGCCTTTTAAAAACGTAGTCCAAATGCCCCCCTAAATTTTGGCTTATAACAAGGAATTAAATCCTTTTACAAAGAATAATTGCCAAAATTATTATTTTTTTAAAAACATTAGATAAAAATCTAATATTAAACAACCTAACCTTATCTCCTAACTTAGATAAAAGATTCTAAGTGTAAACTATATGCAATGTGGGGAAAGTCGACAAGACTTTTCATCCACTTGCAATGTAATGCAAAAATCAAGGAGATGAGTATGCAAGGTGGCACTATGAGCAGTTTTCGAGACTCTGCGGGAACAACATGTGCATTGAAGGCATTGAATTGCTTGGTGGACTCCAAATAGTTATACTCATTTTGCATTTTCAAAAGTTGTGCTTCTCTTATCTCATTCTTCATAGAGAAATTTTAGGGAAAATGAAACCCTAACTGGTATGAAAGCTTTCAAAAATTTGAAGAAGGAGCTACGCACGCTGATTGTGAATACACCTATCTGTTAAGCTTGAGCTTACTGCTATTCAAAGTCGATTGTCATTTGGTTGTTTATTTTCTTGGAAGAAAGGTCATGACTGGTAAGTTTTCATGTCTATTTTGAAACTTGAGTTCATCTCCATGCACAAACTTGAGCTTGTATCATATCTTTAACTCATTGTTTGTATAATGTAACTGAAACTGCTCTATCCTGTCACCATTATTTGAATTTATCTTTAACATATTTAGTTGTTCATCATGCACTGATCTGGCATTATTTCTTGCATCATTTTCTTTTTTAAAACTCGGCTTTGATGTATTACTCTCCATTTGTGACTTAAGCTTCGAGCTCCAAGTTGAATCTATGATGACAATCTCATAACCAATGTTCTCCTATAATGCACGTGAGTTTTAGAAGAATAAGCACATTTCTTTCCATTTTTTTCTTAAAATCTGCAACTTTAACAATGTCGCAACTCAGCATGTTGTATTCTTTTAGAACTCGGGTTCTCTGTTAAAACCTGTCCACTGGTATTTAATTGTTATTTCAAAATTGTGTCCTCACCTTGCTTATTCCAAATAAAGAACTCGGCATTTGAAAGACTTGGGAGTTCTTCAAAGCTTCTTGGTCTTCTAACTAGTATATCACCATGTCTACTTTTCGATGACTGATGCTTTGTCATTGCAATATTTATGTTCCCATCTATTAGTCACACTTAGCGATTGGTGAACTCCCTTTTAACTGAAAACAAAGCTACAACTTTCATCCTGTGGTCCCATTCCAAAACTTAGGTTAGATTGAGATTTTGCTCACATGTATTTGGTTGAGCTCGTAATAGTGATTCTTTTGTAAGAGCTCGAGCTTCCTAATCTAGAACTCACGAGTTGTATAATTGTTCTCATTTTTAACTCATGGCTATGAGTAGATGCTTAACACTTGATTTGGAACTTGTTCAAACTTGTCATGTAACCGAGAATGACTTGGCTTTGACCGAGAGCTCACTGATATTGTATATAATGAAAACTAGCAGCTTTGAATACTTGTACTTGAAATTTGGCAAACATTGCTCAAGCCTTTTGACTGGTGAACATTTCATACTTTCTGCTATTGTAACATGAAGCTTATTTGATCTTCCTGAAGCCGTGATCTTGCAATATTCTCTTGACACTATAGATGTGCTTGACTGGTAGACATATAACATTCTCTGTTGTACATGAAACTCTTTGAATGTTCGGATCACACATTCCACACTTGTGTGGACATTTGAATTTACTATGCACAGTGATGTTAAATTTGGTCTCTCTTTCAGCACATGACTGTGACAACATAAAAATGAAACCTAAATTTTGACTGGGAATTTGGAAATATTAGATAACTGCTCTTTTCTGATTAGCTTCTAAAAATTACTCTACATAAAATAGATAGTTACTAGAACTTGATTTAAAATATTTTCCACAGTTTGTACATAAACTGTGATTATACATATTTTACTTTCTATTCAGCTTGCATCCTGTAGCTTTGTCCAATGTATACAATTCTCATTGATGTTGAATCTACACTTAATAAGATAAGTACAACAAGATGAAAATGTTTGTTCACTATTAATGAAGTTCGAGCACGGGCTCATGACACTCAAAATACACCAGAATGTTAACTAATGAAGTTTGAACACGGTTTTGTGACACTCAATAAAAACAAACTGTAAACATTTTATCATTTTATGGCTCAATCTTGAAGCACTCTTTCTGAATTCAGCAGCAAATATGTTTATAGCTTGAAAATGTACTTTTGAAATAGGAAGGACATATTATACCAGTATTCATGTAGCACCATTTGTATCTTGAACTTGAAATTTGGCAATCATTGGTAGTTACTGTAACACTCTTATCATGGGAATCCGGCTTGATCTGCATCTTTTGACAATGACTGAATGTGAAAACCAATCCGCTGTTATCTACAAGATAATTTGTTTAAGTTCTCAAATAACATCATTATGAAATACATTATCTGAAAAAGGTTTCTCAGTTTGAAACATACTAAGTCCCTTTAATTTAGACCTCTGGTTAATAAAAAGGACAACATACACCACAATAATCATTAGTAGTAAAAGGTTTCATGTTAGAAACAAGTCCCTTTAATACTACCTTGCAATGAGTGTCAGTGTATATTTCCTTATCACATTTAATTTTCCAGATTGATGTTGTATTGAAAACTTGATTACTACAGTATGTTGTTTGTTTCTCATGCATTGCTTAGATCCAACAGGATCTAACCATATTTTCCTTTCTTATGCAAATATGAAACCCTAAAGACCTAGATGCAGATGAAGATTCGGACTTATGAAGACCTAAATGCAGAGACCTAGCAGACAACCAACTGACACAAATCAATACAAAAGAAAATGCATGGGACCCCTATTCCATACTTCAATCTTTCTTTCAATTCTACAATGTACTCTACTTATTGATGAAACATGAAACAAGAAAGGACATTTGTATATCACATTCAGTTTGAAAGCACAATGTAATGATTACTTATCAATTATGGAATTTTTTGGAATAATAATCAATACTTAGAGTACAATAATGACATCTATAATGAATGCAATAAGGACGTGTAAACTAACAAAACTTGTAAGGTAGTGTTAATTAGACAAACAAATGCAACCTTTTCCTACTTATGCTTATTGTCTTGTATGTTGTATTTTGAGTAACAAATATAATTAAAGAACATTTATAAAACTTTTTCCAACTTACTAATTTTTTTATTTTAAAATTAGTAAGGAGATAAAAGCTATAACTTAATTTAATTAATGATAATGATTAAAACATATCAAAGGGAAAACTAACCATAATTATTAAACTTTAATTGCTACTAACATAATAAAATTTACCAAACATCTAAAAGTTTCTCTCACAATTATATCACTAACTTTATGAAAAAACAAAACAGATATTTCACCGATCAATTTCTAACTCTTACTCAGTAAAATTTATATGACCAAAACTATGACAAAAGTAAAGTTCTTAAGAGGTACATAATCACCTAATAAAATGATTTAATAATGAAATGGGCCCTCCAAACCCTAATTCAAAATTAGGGTTGGGGGCCTTATCAAAACTCCCAAAAACCCTAAGCTCTCATTATTTTCATCTTTATTTTGCAGGTTTGAGGAAGAAATGAAGAAAATAAGTGGTGATGTATAACTCACAGTGTGTGAGGATGAGCTACAGCAAGAGATCTCTTGAGCCATAAGAGAGTCTCTCTTTCAAATCAAGATAACACCCACCTTCAGCATACGAATATGGGTAATATTTGTATCAGTTCTTGTCATCTGGTCTTGATGTAAATGAACCAGAACTATTTACACAAATCGGTTACATTTTGCTTAAATAAAATATATCATTTTCAATATGGCAACCATTATTGAGCTTTGTTTACATTTAATGGTGTACCTGTAAATATTTTTTTATATATTTTAATGTATTTATTTTTATTAACAAATGGGTCTGAGAAATGGCCCTATCCGCATAGAAATCGGCCCAACCACGACAGTGACCAAACACTATCGTGGCTCCAAGCCACGATAGTGCTTAGGCACTATCATGACTTAGAGTCACGATAGTGTTGGTACGCACTCACAGCACTCAAGCTGCCGAGGGTTTTGGCCCCTTTCAACTGTGATCTCCCCTTTTTTTTAAAACTGCAATATGATATTAATTTATATATATATATATATATATATATATATATATATATATATTATTATATATATATTATTATATTTATTATATACTATGCAATATTCATTGTATAGTATATAAGATATATAATATTATATTTGATTTGATTTCTATATCACTTATTATCACTGCATTATGGTTTTTATATAATATATTATTAAATATATTATATACTATACAATATTCATTGTATAGTATATAATATATATAGTATTCTATTATATTTGATTTCTAAATCATTTATTTTAGCTGCACTACTTTATTAATATATTATTATTTATTATATACTATACAACTTTCATTGTATAGTATATAATATATTATATTATATTATATCATTTCTATTTCATATATTATATAATATTTATGTATAATATTGTAATAAATATTATTTATTATACATTATTTTATGTATAATATATAATATATTATTACATCATTTAATATTACAGGTACTCAAACAGAGAAGTGGTATGTTTTTTTTTTTAAACTACATATATATATTTTATTAAATATATTTTATAATATACATAACTTCATGTTTAATATATTATATATAATATTTATAATTACAACCTTCTGTTTGTTAACATAGAGAAAGGTACAAAAAACATTTGCCTCAGTTATTAATGTAATTTACTGTTTTGAATATATAAGTCTGTATAGTATCATACTATATATATACTTATTTATTTATATCAGTTGACTCTATGGATTGTTTTTTTTAAACAGCTCCATATGTGTATTAGATTATGATAAAGAACAGAATAGGTTCAGGAACAATCTATTGTAAGTAAAATATAGATCAGCTTCTATACTTTTGCATTTAATTTACTTCCTAAGTTAAAGTATCAGTTTGACATATTACATACATATCCTAGATTGTAATGTTATTCTCTAGCCTTATTATTGATTCTGTCTAATGCATTCATCTTGGCAAATGAACTTACAAGTTTCTTTATTTTCAATCTTTTTTTGATAGAAGATAATGAACATATAATTTCTAGATATGTAACCCATTAAATCAAATCTGTATAAACATGTTGTTCTGTAGTAAAGATAATATTCAATAAATCTTATTATCTACTTCAAATGTATAAACCCTTAGGCTTCAATTCACTGACTAGCTACTAGATTACTGCTAGAGATAAAACATTCACTTGTGCAAAATTCTGAATCATAGAAATAACAATATAAACTTTTTTTTTAACAGCATTAAGATGCTCATCACAGATACATGAGTTTTCAATTTTTTTAAAAGATCCAAACAAAAAGAACTAATTTAACCTTTCAATACATAATTAAATTGTATTACAAACATATTGGAAATACTGATTTAATATCTAATTCTCAATTGCAGGAAAATTCAACATATTCTGGCAAATAAAGTAAATTGACATTTTCAGTCCATATCTAAATCTCATAACAATTAAGCAGAGAGCTGAATTTAAATTTCAATAATAGTTGCAAAAACTAGAACTTTTAAGAGAACAAATATATTTACTATGACTAAATCAAAGAATACTACTAAAATAATCAGTCTTATTCCAGCTCTTATAAAATTACAACTCCTTTGATATAGAAACCACAATGTATAAAGTAAGATCTCTCAAGTTGTTCACCTAAGAACGGTCTTTAAGATTTTCTCAACTTTAGCTTGAACTTCACACTTGAACTTCTCCTTCAACCAAGAAACCAAACCTGCAAACACAAGACTATCTTCACATGGCCATGGAGGCTCACCTCCCAGCCTAGGCCATTACATGGCCACCCCTGAGCTAGGGGAAACAAGAAAATGATGGGTTACACTCAATCAACACAAAGCATAAATAATCAAACACAATTTTGATACAAAGAAACTTCACATTTTACTCCCTTCCCAAGCTTGCACAAGGACTCTAAACATAGAATCCTTAGAATGGGTGAAGGTGGAATCTTCTCTTATGGAGACACCTAACTTACATCAAAACAATATTTCAACATAAATTTCAAGCCTTCACAAGGCCCTACCAACCAAATAGCTCAAATTCATGAGCACCAACAATACCCTTATGGCCCCCAAACAACATAAGAAGGCTCTCATGTGCCCATACAACCATGCTCTCAAACATAAGGAAATCCCAACTAGGCCCTTCACCCCAAGTTCTCCTCAAATCCTCTCAAGGATGAGGAGTGAACTTGCACACCCATAAACTTGAAACAATTCAAGAAAACAAACAAGATTGAAGGAAAAGAAATCTCAAAATGAAACCAGTCAATAAAAGAATCACACATGGTAATACAATTTACAAATAACACATAGTACATTTCTCTTAAAGCATATTTCAAAAAAAATCACAAGATAGAAACCACCAACCTCCTCTTAAGACAAGGCTAAATTGAAGAGTTGAAGATGAGCTTCCCTTGTCTCCAAGCTTGGTATCCTTCTCAAATCTACTTAATCCAACACTCTCTAGATCTCCTCTCACTCTCCCCAAATCTAACATAAACAAAATGAACTAGTGTATGTTTCTAAGTCCTTCTCCCTTAAGTCATTCAAACATTCTTCTCTCATCTCCCTTCCCAAAACAATTAGGTTTCTTGATCCAAGACATAGTGACACTTTCCCTTACCAAAGGATTGGAATGAATTTCAACACATGAAAAGGATGAGACTTTCAAGATAGTGTTTCCATTTTCGTTCATATCAAAAATGGCCCATTTGGAGAGGCAAAACGATGGCTTAAGAAAGTGAAAATAGAAGAAATAAGCCCCCAAACCCATGTACTAACCTTGGGGCACCAAAATCCAACCTAAACCACACCCTGGGACTCCACAGAACCTGTCAAAATTCCCAATTAATCATGCATCCGAAAATGGAGTATTGGTTTCATCAAATCTTGGTTCCTTAAACCACTTACCTAGCTTAGGAATGCTCAAGACCAACTAAGGACAGGGTGGGGTCCTTATTCCACTCAACATGCCACTACATCACATAGGTTTCAAGTGACACCTCACAATTTGTACACATCACAAACATACTTGGCATGCTTAGTGGCAAATTTGCATTTGCATTTTCACAAAGAGAAACTTACTTACAAACATACATTTATAAACATTGTCAGCCACATAAATACATGCAACACATTTACAAAAGAATCACGTTACAACGAGGTCGTACTCTTCTTAGAGTCGACCTTGGTTTCAAACTGATTGCACTTAGATCCTTTCTTGTTTCCCCAAATTTTACAACCATGACCATGTTCCTACACACTCAATTTCAATGTCAGTATATCATAAAATATTTGCAATTATAATCATTTCAAAATGAAGTATAACATCTAAACTTGACAATATATATAACTGCATATCAAGAAACATTACATAATCCACATTATACCCTAATTCTTCTAACATTGAAATATCGATTCAATCTCCACACAAGCATGTAACCCTAAACTAATCATAGAATCATGATTCCACCAATATTCATTATACTAAAAAATGACATAACAAATGCAGAATGCAGAGCTCATTTATCATAGATAATCGTGGAACTAAAACGAGCATATATAAAGAGTACAACTAACATGATCATTATAAAAATCTATAACAAACATCTCATAAGATCTAATGATAGCATATGTAATCCAAATAGGTCAAATGTCTATACTCAAAGTATCATCCGAATGAATCAAATGTCAAAATGAGTGTCAAGCTAGGATGGGTCGGGGTAGGACCTCACACCTTAGATAAGTTCCATCTGATTGCAAGGTT
This sequence comes from Chamaecyparis obtusa, assembly GCA_027943335.1. Taxonomy (NCBI): domain Eukaryota; kingdom Viridiplantae; phylum Streptophyta; class Pinopsida; order Cupressales; family Cupressaceae; genus Chamaecyparis; species Chamaecyparis obtusa. Next base: position 978,195 of record BSBK01003479.1, read on the forward strand.
TTATTTACATAATGAGATCAAGTTAAAGCCAGCATGAACATGAATCTCTCAGAAATAGGCTTAATCTCCCTTGCTTGTGGCCAAATCCTTGCAAAATTTTCAAAAATGTTCAAAATCAAGATCTTTGACCAGATTGAATATTGGAACAGATAGAATGTCCAAAAGGGTATTTAGATATGAAATTTATTTTTTTTGAAACCCCCGAGAAATACTCTATGTTTGCCCTTCTTTATTTTTTGGGCATCACTTGCCAATGTGTAGATGTGACTTAAGACTTGATACGCAATGACTGGAATTTTCGTAGGCGGCACTCTGCAGAGAGCAGGCAGCTTTTGCCTATTGATAGGCGTCTCTAAAAATTTTCCAGACATTTTTCAAAATGTCACAAGCATGACTTCATTGTTTACAGGCATCACTTGAAAAGTCATAGGCATAATTTCACTGTGTATAAGCGGCACTTTGTAGACCAGGTTGTAAATTTTAATTTTAAAAGTTTTTAAGATCAGGTCTGTGAAATATTCTTGCTTGAAAATAAAGTACAAACATAGCACACATGTCAAATTTGCATCATATACCTAAAACTACACTAAAAGCGTATGTTCTCGGTCATTTTTCACAAGTATAAACAAGAATATCTTCCAAGCAAGCTACCTAGAGTCAGATTTGGATTTTAAACACATTTGGCTCTAAAAGGCAGATTGCTACTTAATAGGATTTTAATGAACACCTCCGTTCTGGATCATGTCAAGTTCTTTTACCCTGTTACGGGCTTCCCACACACACAAAAAGCATGATTTGGTGCAATCTCAAAAGACTACTAGAGGAAGTGAAGACTACTTGCACACAACCTAGTCACTCTCCTATTAAGGAAGAATGTATTTATTTATAGTGGGTTGGATAGTATCATGACTAAAGAGATTTTCTCCCACTTGGGTCATTTCCTCTCACCGTCCTCATAAGGAAATTCTCGGGAGGCAGGCCCTCTAAAGATCTAATTTATCTAGCATGTATAGAAAAACAAGAAATCAAACTTAGTCCAACAAGTTTGGGAATTTGGTTCACTTAGAAAGTGAAGAGCATATCCCTATTGTTGTTCCTTGTTCCAAACACTTCAATCAGATTTGTTCTTTTTCAACCTCTTGACAAGGAGATTCTTATAAATGAAATGTTTGGTTAATTCCTCCCTTTCTTTCTACCAAATTGAACTAACATGTTTGGCTTTTTGATCCACTTCATAAAATGGAGAGCATATGCCTATTGTTTGTTCAATTTGGATGATAGTAAGGTTTCCCTATTAAGCTAGATCCAAAGAAAGCCACAATTTAAGCAAAGCAAGCTTGATATGAAAAATACCTCTTTTGAAGCTAGCAAAGGCTAGGCACTTTTTTTAAGTTTTTGGCTTTTTATTTGCTTACTCACATAGTGGCTATCGTTCCCACTCCAACTCCTCCAAAAAATTAGTCCAACACAGCCACACAAAGTGAAGGAAACCAAAAGGAACAAATTGAGATGCAATTAAGTGTTTTTGACAAGATTTTGCAAAGAAATTTCTAACACCTTATTGCAAACAAATCTAGTTCAAAGTAGAAAATCTCATTCTATATGCATCCAACCCTTTAATGTAATGTCTGTAAAGTTTTTCTTCAAATTTCAAACTATCTAAGATTGCAGTAGTATGAATCTCTTTTTGACGTTTAGTTTGGATTCTTACCTCTTTGCTCTCTTGTGTGACTCTACTTTCTAGTTTTTGTACTTTTCTATGTTTGCTCATCTGTAGGAAAAACACAGACAAAGAGTAAGAAAATAGAATTTAATGATCTGCAGTGAAATTAAACAAAAAAATCTAAGCGTCATTTCAAAACTAGCAGGCATGAGTTTAAGATTCAAAGGTGTCACTTTCCAGTGATTCAAGCAACTCTTAAAGCTCACCAAGCGTAACAATTTAACTGCTAAGCATTAAAAGTAGTGTAATTTGCATAAGATAAAATATCAAAGGTGGCAAAACACAACTACTAAGCATCAGTTAAAAGCTACTTAAGCATGACAAATGGTTGTAAATTGCGTAAGATAAAGCATTCAAAGCAGCAAAGAACAGTTCATAGGCATCAATTAAATAATATTAAGTGTTATTTTAAAGTTCATAGGCATCACTTTGCAGTAACTCAAGTGACTCTTTGAAATTACTAAGCGTGAACATTAAACTACAAAGTGTTGCAAATAGTTGTAAATTACGTAAAATAAAGCATCACAGGCAACAAAGAATAGCTAATAGGCATCGTTTCTCATATTTTAGGTGTTGCTTTATGCTCTCAGGCATAACACTTTATCTCATAGGCGTCAAAGAGAAGAAAAGATAGAATATAAGGAATCTCTTAGGCATCGGTTAACTCCCCGTAAGCATCGATAAAATGCTCACAAGCATCATTAAATCATTTGTAGGCGTCACTTCTCCTATTTTCTGCAAAATTTATGTAAAAGTGAAGCCAAAAACACACAAAACTTGATAAAAATGATAGAAATGAGGCTCAAGGCCCCACGGTGGGTGTCATTTGTGTGTGAGTGTTTACACCTTCATGAAATTAGGACAATTAACAACAATTCTATGCAAATACAATGGAAATTTAAGCTAAAGAATTGAAATTAACATCCATGACATCTTATGGTTCTCTATCTAAGCTTGGTAAGTAGAGCTCTCAACCTTCTTCTCTACTAGTGACAAATCTAGAATGAGAAAATAATAGTGCAATGCCTAATCTAGCTCTCAACTCTCACTATTGATACAAACATCAACTCAAATGCTCATGATAATGCTCAATTTCTATGAAATTGCCTACAATAATGATGCTTTTCCTTTGAATTCTCTCTAGTATATCCATTATTCTCTCAAAATGACTTCTATTTATAGTAAAAATCCCAAGGGTAGGGGGTAGAGTTATTTAATCATGATTTAGCCTTGGTTGAGTCAAAAAATTTGAAATGTTTTTAAATGGGGGGACAATTTAAATGGTTGTCTCAAAGGTTTGGACAAAAAGACAAATTTGAGTGATTGAGATTCAAAGTTGAAATGTGTGATTGAGATTCAACTATTTGGAGTGATCCATGTGCATTATGTTCTCAATTATTATTGGTTGCTCAAATTTTGTTGAAAGATATTAGGATTAATTAAATTCCATTAATTAATTAAATTAGGCATGTAGGGGAATAGGTTCAATTTGATTTTTTATTTAAAACTATACAATTAATTAATTAAAATCAATTATATAGTGTGATTGATCCCTTTAAGTTTGTATTTAATTATTTAATGTCATGATTTGACTTTTCCTTTGAATTAAATGATTTTGTCCAATTTTGATTAATAAATATCTATTTAAAATTGATTTGATCCATTTTGATGAAAATTAGAGCATTTTGTTAAGATTTTGCAAATTTGAATGATTTTAAAACAATTACCCAGTTTTTGATGCCTACAATTAAATATGTTCAAAAATGAGTTCGAATCGGTCCATGAATAGTTGTGACCATTGGAAACTTATTTTTAACTTCTTGAGAAACTTTTCAAAAGTTGCTCAAGCAAGTTTTACATCTTCTGCAAGTTTTGTAATCTTGCATTCCTAAGGACTTAAATCATGACCTTAGCCTATATATCTAAAAAAACATGCTCTAAATGATTGAAAATCATTGAAATCATATCTAAAACATCAAAATCAGTCAAAATACCTATCTCACCTATTACTTAGAAACCTATAATCCAAGTGGACTAAGGCATCCCAAGGCTTATAGGTGTGCCTTAGGGATCCTTGACCAGACAAATTGGATCCACACAAAAGAAGGATGATCTCCATGATTCATCCAATTTCTTACAAATTTAAACAAAACCAAAACATAAGGAACATCAAGGATGTTGCCTTGGGTTCCTTGTACCATACTCCTCAAGACAAAAGATCGCAAGTCTCTTGAGTTGGAAGGTCTTCTAGTTTAAATTTAGTTTTTTAATGGCTTCAGGTGTCATCCAGGTGGCATCTTCCAGGGGTTTCTATTTCCATTTGATCAAGTACTCATAGAATGTATTCCTCCTTGTGTGCTTGCTTATCCTCTTGTCTAGGATACACTCAATCTTCAGAGTGGATGGTGTGAACAAGGCTTTCATCTCCATGCTCTATTGAGGATCTTCTTCACTTGCAACACAAACATCATTAACGGGACCTATATATATATGTTGTTTGTACTTAACAAAGGTATGTTTCAACTTGGCTTGGACCTATTCATGAATGTCCTTCATTACTTCAACAAAATATTCTACTAGGGCACTCCTCTTGACTAGATCCTTCACATTTCTCAATTCCAAAACACCCCTAGGATGGTTACCATACACAATTTGGAAAGGAGTCAAACCACTACTCCTGTTAACTGAATCATTGTAAGATTATTCTGCTTGAGCTAGTATAGTATCCCATGTAGCACCATGTTCTTGTGTGAGACATCTTAGAAATTTCCCAAGAGACCTATTGATTACCTCATTTTGACCATCTGATTGAGGATGGTAAGAAGATGACAGTGACAAAGTTGTGCCAAGTTTCTTCCAAAGTGTTGTCCAAAAATGTCCTAGAAACTTTGGATCTCTGTCTGAGATAATGGACAAAGGAAAACCATGAAGTCTAACAACTTCCTTGAAAAATAATACTGCAATATGAGAAGCATCATGAATGGTCTTACAACGGATAAAATGAGCCATTTTTTCAAATCTATCAACAACTACATACACAATGTCATAACCAGTCTTGGTTCTTGAAAGTTCTTTAACAAAATCCATGCTGACAAAATCCCAAGGTTTAGAAGGAATGGGGAGTGGTGTATACAATCCTGCATTTGAGGTATGTCCTTTGGCCTTCTAACAGATCAAATAACTCTCAACAAATCTCCTTACATATGTCTACATCTTAGGCCAGAAATAGAATCTTTTCACTAGATCCAGGGTCTTTTCTATCCCAAAGTTCCCTGACAAACTGCCACAATGTTTTTCTTTAATAATATTCCCCCTCATTGAGCATATAGGTATGCAAAGTTGGCTACCTTTAGAAATCAATCATTCTTGAATGATAAAATCTGCAAACTCAGTGTGATACATGTCCCCTAACTCCTTACAAACTTGATATGCTTCCTTGAAGTCTTCATCCACTAAGTACATGTTCTTCAAAGTAGAGATACCCACACTCTCCAACTAAATTTCTTGAATAGTTAAACTCCTCCTACTAAGGGAATCAACAACCTTATTAGCCACTCATTTCTTATGATTGATGTTCAAAGTGAAAACTTGGAGATATTCCATCCATTTCAAGTGCCTATGGTTCCACTTCTATTGTCTATTCATAAAACTCAAGGCATGGTTGTCAGTATAAACAAAAAACTCATGTGGTAATAAGTAGTGTCTCCATTTTCTTAAAGATTGAACCATATCATACAATTCTAAATGATAAGTAGAGTAATTTTTATTTTCCTAATTTAATTTCTCACTAAAGAATGCCACAAGCCTACCCTCTTGGCTCAAGACACCACCAATGGCTCTCTTTCTTGCATCACATTCTATGGTAAAAATCTTATGAAAATCAGGAAGAACTAGTATAGGTTGTTGTGCAACCCTTGTTTTCAAATACTCAAAGGATTTATGTGCATCATCAGTCCAAACAAAGTTATATTTTCTACCTCCCTTTATGGTATCAATCATTGGTGCACTTACTCCACTGAAATTATTAATGAACTTCCTATAAAAACTAGCAAGTCCATGAAAAATCTTTACCTCATTGGCAGATTTGGGAGTTGGCCGATTCAAGATGGCTTCTACCTTGGAGGGATCCATCTTCAAGTTACCTTTTGAGATGACAAACCCAAGAAACATGAGCTCCTCTTTTAGGAACACACACTTTTTCAAGTTTATCCTCAATTGTTCTTCACGTAACCTTTGTAACATCATATCCAAATGCATTAGATGATCATGTTCATTCTTACTGAAACTTAAGATGTAATCTAAATAAAAAACAACAAAATGATTAATGAAAGGTTTGAGAAATTCATTCATGAGCCTCATGAATGTACTTGGTGCATTGGAAAGACCAAAAGGCATGAAAACTCATTCAAACAAGCCCTCATTGGTCTTAAAAGTTGTCTTCCACTCATCCCCCTCTCTAATTCAGATCTGGCGGTAGCCACTTTTCAAATCAACTTTGGAATAACACCTTGCTCCTCCCAAACAGTCCATCAAGTCTTCCATTCTTGGCATTGGGAACCTATACTGGATAGTGATCATGTTGATGGCTCTATAGTCTGTGCACAATCTCTATGTGCCTTCATTCTTAGGGGCTAGGACTGTTGGAACTGTACAAGGATTGATACTCTTTCTAATGAAGCCCTTCTCCAACAACCCTCAGATCTATCTTGCTACCTCTAAATTTTATTTAGGGGTTAACTTATAGGAAGCCTTATTAGGAAATGTAGCACTAGGGATGAGGTCAATACAATGGCTAATCTCCCTCTTTGGTGAAAAAGATTATGTACTACTGTCTACAACTATCCCCTTATACTTATCCAACAACTCTTGTACCTTCCTAGGACCAACACTGCTCCTTAGTTCCTCACCCTTTGGTTTCTATTGGGACTCCTCTTTGGGCTTCACAATGATGGAAAAACAAGGTGTCTCTTTCTCCTTGAGAACTTTCATAAACTTCTTTTGACCCACCAACATTACACTACTGGTCAAGGCCCTATCCTTTTTATCATCTGGTAAAGGTGTCATGTCAAAACTTATTTCATTTTTGACTAGGTTGTATACATTGCTCCTTCCATCATGTTGAGCATTGGTGTCATATTGCCAAGGTCTCCCTAATAGGAGATGACATGTATCCATGGCCACAACTTCACACAAAACCTTGTCCTTATACCCCCCAATCTAAAAATCTACCCAACAAGTTTTTTCGTTTATCCTTTATGGAATTTTGTCATTTTGTTGAGGGTTTTTCTTTCCATATGGCTAAGCTTGGGTGGTCTGAGACTTTGGTGGTTGTTGGGGTGGTGTCTCCCCATGGATCAGCTTTGGGTTCACATGCTTTTGGGTCTATCTCCTCTTATATGGGGGCAATTTATAAATAAAACAAGGTTAATGGATGTCTTCTAAGAACTTAGAATTGTCTCATTCTTATCCTTTCTCCTGAATTGGTCGTGGAGGATGTAGCTTATTGGAGTAAAAATGCACTCATCAATAAATGTATTGAGATTTGCATTTCTTTATCAGCTTTGGAAGCTTGGATTTGATGATTATGAAAGGTGGGAGGAGATATGTAAATTATGATTTCCAAGAATAACTATTTTATGGTGGTTTTCTCCTGCATGTCTGATCATAACCAGGTTTTTGAGGGAGGGCCTTATTTTTATAATCATGTGGGCTTGTTTATTAAACCCTAACATGTGAGTTCTAATTCTGAAGAGGAATTACCCTCGAGGGTTCCTATTTGGGTTCTCTTGCCATGGATTCCTTTAGATTTTTGAATGGATGAAATTATGTGCCAGATTGCAACCTTTCTTGGGAAGCTTGTAACAATTGCTCAATAAACCCTTGATAAAAAGGTAATTTTCTTTGCTGGAATTTGTATTGAAATTGGTTTAAATAATCTATTTCTAGATAATGTGGAATTTTTTTTAGGTTCTTCTAAGGGGGTGCAACAATTGGATTATGAGTCTATCCCTTTATGGTGTTAGTCATGTCATGAGTATGGTCATCTTTAGTGACAGTGTCCTCAACTTAATAACTGGACTAGTGGCTCTATGGGTGGTCCTAGTGATTCTTCCTCCTCTACTGGAAAGGTGGATAAAGAGAAAAAAAGGTAAATCCCCAATGAAAGAAGATGGTCTTGATAAGGATTTTTTCTTCCTGTTAGATCTCAAGCCAAGATTTGAGGATATAAGAGACCTTACAGGGATAGGCAGGCAGATGGGGGTTTTAACAAGTTTGAGGTGTTATATTCTATGGCCCTAAAGGAAGTGATTCCTATTGATATCTCTTTTGGTGCAACCAATACATATTTGGGGGTTATGCAGTAAAAGCCACTATTTTGAGTTAGGGTATTAGGTAGTCGTAGGGGTTCACCCCTACAGATCATGATTTAGAGACCCCAAAGGAACATGCAGATTTGCACCTGATGATATGTTTTGAAAAATTTGGCTAAGGAGGTATTAGCATCTAGAAAAGGTAAGGGGTATTCTCTAGCTTTGGGCTTGCAACAAAGACCCTTAAAAAAGTCTCTTTTGATACTTCCTTGAAAGTTGGCCACAAAAAGGATTGAGAGAAGATTAAGTTAGCTAGGTAGTTGTTGGTGGATTTTGGGTATGTCAAGCCCATTAAGGTTCACTTATCCCACTCTTCTCAATGACTATTCTCTCATGGAATGTTAGGGGTTTGAATAGAATCCCTAGATAAAAGGATACTCATGAGTTGGTGGAAGTTCACTCTTCAGAAATTTGTTGTATTTAAGAGACTAAGATTTTAGTTAATTATATGTTCCTTTGTAATTTTAGTATTTGGCACCATGGGCAACACCAATGTATTTATTATTTGGGAAGCTCTAGAGGTCTAGATCTCTTTTGGGCTCCAAGAAAGATTGTTCCTCTTTGGTGGATTTATAGCCCCTCATCCCTCTCTATGGTTGCTTTTAGTTTGGAGACAGGAGAGATGATTCTAGTTACTAATGTGTATGCTACAGTTGACTTTCATGGGAAAGTTCAGATTTGGTCTCATACTCGGTTTGTTAGAGTAGGTGTTCCTTTCCTTCCCTAGGTTTTGGTCGATGATTTTAATTCAGTGTTAATCTTGGAGGAGAAAAGAGGTGGGATAGCTTGTTTGGATCCCTCCTCTAAGATTTTATGAAAAAATATTGACTTCCTACATTTAATTGATATCAAACTGGCTAATGGGATTTTTAGTTGGAATAATAGAAGGGGCGAGAAGATGCTATCTCAAAAAGATTGGATAGATTTGTTGTTTACAGTTTTTGGGTTGATGTAAAAGGAGTCCCACTTCTAAAATTATTGATTATTGGTGGGTTTCAGATCATTGGCCTATTAAATTTTTAGCTACTTCAGTTAAAGTTCCTAAGAATCCTCCCTTTAAGTTTTAGATGATGTGGCTTTGGGACTCTTCCCTCTATGGTTTGATGGCTTAGTGGTGGAAGTTGGTGGCCCAAATTAAGGTATTGTTATGCTTTCCTTTATTAAGAAATTGCAATATGTTAAATGGTAGCTTAAGAAGTGGAATAGGTCTTTCTTTGGAAACCTTTATGCTATGAATAGGAAAGCTTGAGATCATTTGGTTGCTATCAATTGTCAAATTTAGGATCTTGGATATTTAGAGGATTTGGGTAGAGAGGAGTCTCAAGCCGTTAGAGAACTAGAGGAATGGAAACTTAAGGAGGATATTATTTGGAAGTAGAAGGTCAGGGTTGACTAGCTTCAGGAAGGCGACATGAACACTACCTTTTTTTCATAATTCTATGCCAACTCATCGAAATAGGAGTTATATACCTAGTTTGGTTAATTCATATGGAATTCAATTGTCTTCTTGGCATGATATATATTGTGAAGCTACCTAGTTTTATTCTTCTCTATTTTCAAATGATTTACCTCCTATTGAGGATGAGGAGAACATGATCCTTTCTTGTATTCCCCCTCTAGTTACTAATGTGATAAATTATTCTCTTATGCATCCTATATCTATGTCTTAACTAGAAGAGGTCTTTTTGGGGATGCATAAGGGTAAATCTCTAGGCCCTAATGGGTTTTTAGTGGGATTTTTTCAAGAATTTTGGGGTAATATTAATCTATATTTGTTAGAGGTGTTTTGAGAATCTTATGTCAATAAAAAATGATTCAGACCTTGAATTCTACTTTTCTTGTCCTTATTCTAAAAAAATGAAGGTTCTAATCAGTTGGATTTTTTTTGCCCTATTTTGCTATGTAATGTGGTGTACAAAATTATTATGAAGCTGATTGGTGAGAGGATTAAACCTTGGCTATCTATAGTGATCTCAAATGAGCAAGGGGGTTTTGTTGCTAGAAGACAAATTCTAGATGGGGTGGTAGTTTCCTCTGAAGCCATTCATTCTATGATAATTTCTAAGGAGAGATCTATGTTCATCAAACTTGATATGACTAAAGCTTATGATAGAGTTAAGTGGAGCTTTATGTGGAAAATTATTATTGTCTTTGGCTTCATCCTAGAGTGGATTAGTTGGACTATGAGTTGAGTTACATCTTCTTCCTTCTCTATTATTGTAAATGGGGAATATTTTGAGTTATTTGGAGCCTCTTGGGGTCTTTGCCAAGGGGATCCTCTTTCTCCCTATTTTTTTATTATTATGGTTGAGGGTCTTGGAAGACTTATTAAGTCTCAAGTTTCTCAAGACCAGATTCATGGTTAGAGCTAGGGTAATGGGCTTCTCAGGATTTCTCATCTCCATTTTGTGGATGATACAACTCTTATGGGGATTACTAGATTGCATGAAGCTAAGACCTTCGAGCCAATGTTGGATATTTATTTGGTTTCTTTAGGTTATAATATTAATGAGCATAAATCCTCAATTTATTTTTTAAATACTCTGAAACCTGGCCAAAGGAGGATTGCTAATATCCTGTGATTTCAAATTGGGTTTCTACCCCTTCTTTATCTTGGCACTCCTATTGTTGCCGGTAGACATCCTAGGATTTCTGGTAGGTTGTTAGATAAGTTGCATCATAAGGTTAATAATTGGACTCGTTAGTGGATTTATACTACTTCTTAAGTGACCCTTCTTTAATTGGTGATTCAAGCCCTTCCTATTTACAAAAGCTTGATCCAGGCTTCTCCTATGTTTTTTCTTAAGGAATTTGATGCCCTCTCTTGCTAGTTCTTCTGTAGTGGTAATTTGTGAATTCCAAATGAAGCCTAAATAAGTGGGAACTTGTTTTTTGGCCTAAGAAAGAGGGGTTCATGGCCTTTGTTCTACTATTTTGAGTGGGCACTCTCTTGTTGCTAAGTTATACTGGTGATGGTACACCTATTAGAACCAACTTTGTGCATCTATTCTCATAGATAAGTATTAACCAAGAGTGGTTTAGTTTGATGTTTCTCTGTATCCTTTAGAACATAGGGGGTCGATGGTTTGGAACATTCTAAAGACTGGTGCTCATTTAGATAATAGGGGCCTTTTTTGGATTTGCAATAGGAGCCCTAAGGACCTCTTTTAGATAGATTCTTATGATGGTAATCCCCCTCTTCTTTCCATGTATCTGCATTTATAGACCCTCTCTGATTTTCTTATTGTAGCTAGGTGGTATAAGGTTGTTTACTATAAGACTATTCAAAATTTCGGTCTGGTCATTGGTTATCGATAGAAAAATTCTTCTAATTGGTAATGAGTGGTTCACATAGGGATCAATATGAGAAGACTTAGATCTTGGCTTCTAGGGTGTGCAGCTCCTCGGGGGGACCAAATGTTTTGGCCTAGGGCAATGAGTTGTTTGGAAACTATGCTATTTCTATAGGTTACTTGGAGCTTAATAGAAAGTTGTTTGGAGGTATTGAGGTGCCTTGGTGGAAACATGTTTGGAATAGATTTTATTGGCCCAATTGTATTTTTTTCTTGTGGCTTTTGGTTCACAACCGTTGTCTTACATAGGATAATCTCTGCAAAAGGGGCTTTTAGGGCCCCTCAATGTATGTTTTGTGTTACATCGGTGAGGATTTAGTTTCTCATTTTTTCTTTCACTGCTCTTTTGTGAATGAAATATGTGTAGGGCTAGACTTTCTTCCATGCCTCTTCTTTTTCCAATTTTTGGGAATGTTGGGGTAAGTCCCATACTAAAACTCCTTTTCTCTAGGGAGCTTGGAATCTTGGTCCTTCCTTTATCAATTGGCATGTTTGGATGGAAAGAAATCAGATGATTTTTTAGGATGTTAAGATGGATGCTAAACAATTATGGTGGAGAATTATGCATTCTCTTTGTGAGACTATTGTGGCTAAGTGTAATTTGACAGGAGGTGTGGATCTTGGTGGTTATACTATTTTCTCTCACCTTAATTTTCTTCTTCAATGGGGTGCTTCAATGTTTGCTGGTCTGGGTAGTAGTAGTAGAGGTAGACCTCCATTACAACAAGTCAATCGAGAGGGTCATTGGACTCCTCGTCCTCTCATATTTTTAAAAATTAACACCGATTACTCATCCTAGGGAAATCTTGGGCATGTTTGCATCAGGTGAGTTGGGAGGGATAGTTCTGGTGATGTTAACTTTACTTTTTCTATCTATAAGGGCTTTCATACTAATAACCTTATGGAGGCTCTTGAAATTTTGTATATTGTTCAATATTATTTTGATTAAGTAAAAATAGGATTTGAAAGGTCCTGAAACCTTGAACAAAAGCATCAAAAGATATGGCATTTGAAAGACCGTAATACAACTGTGTTGCCCCACCAAACAAACCATAGTTCCTACCAATTGGACAAAGACATCCAAACCAGACACTATAAAGAGTGATCAAGATTTACATTTTTTCCCATCCTTATGTGAATGTAAATTCATATCAAAAGGAGTGAAAGGTTTAAATTTATTTCCCTTCACTATTGTCCATCCATCCTCCACCTTTTCAGCAGCCATCTGCCAAGCCATAGAAGAGCTAGAAGAGCCCACAAAAGGGTGAGTCACATTAGAGTGCACAACTCCAGCAGCCAAGACAATAGCTGAACCAAAATAACATCAACCACATCAAAACTAGAGACAGCACCGTGAGCATCAAAACCAGCAGCATCCACAGACAAGACCACTAAACCAGAGACAACATCAGTGATCTGGTCAGGGGCAACAATAGAACCACCAGAAGGGACATCATTAACAGATTGAGCCAAAGCCACATCAGAGACAACACCAGTAGCATCAAAGACAACATTAACATGATCATTCTGAGTAGGGAAAGAATCTGAATCCTCATCCTTAGAGACTTTCCAAACCATATAATGGTGGTTAGAGGCCCCCAACCACCAAGAAGGTGATTTCTTCAATTTAACCTTATCTGATAAACACCGCACAACAAGATGGCCAGTCTTGTGGCATTTCCTACATCTAAATAGAATACCCTCATAATCCAAATTCTGAGTCCAAGAGTCCAAAGGAGAAGCCAAAGTTATCTTCTCAAGAAGGCCCTTAGAAACGTCAACCTCCACAAGAATACGAGCATACATCATCTTAAAAATTTCAAATGAATCTAAATCCACCATTTGGAAATCCCCAATAGCCTCACCCATAGATTCTAGAACTGAATCCAGCCAAAGATGAAGGGGAAGATTCAACAATCTTACTCATAAGGGTATTTTATTAAAGGACTCTGAGAGAGGGTCAAACCCCTGATACTAGAGTTTAGCCATCAGGGGGAAATGCTCCTCCCAAGTGAAACAACTATCACACAAAATAATTTTCCTATCTTCAGCATTTTCAAACTTAACAATAAAAAAACCCCTTGCCACAAGATATATCTAAACAACATCAGTTAAGATGGATTCCCAATGCTTGGAAATCCAAGCATGCAAATCAGAAAGAGGTGGCCAGAAACCCCTAAAATAAAAGATAGCAGCATTGGAAGAGAAGTCATCCATAGTTTTTGAAATCTCATCAACTGTATCAGTATCCAGATTAACCACAAGGGGTTTACTTACAGAAATAGGCTGCACAAGAGGAGTGGCTCGGGAACCCCCTACCAGCAGAGGCAGGACCATGAATCCCTACTTCAAAGGTAGCCACATCTACATATAAGATCGCAGAACCACCAGATGCAAAAGCAACAGACCCAAAAACCCCTAGAGAACCAACCCCACCCTCCAGAGAAGGTCTAGGCAAGGAAGAGCCACCAGACCGCAGTAAAGTCAGACCAGGGATGAAGGCGCGAGCCATAGTCCCGGATGCCAGGGCATGATCGCATTCAAAAAAAATTTGAGCGGGAGTAGAAGCAGTCATCGCAGAAGCGTTCAATGGTTCAATTCTCATATGAATTCTCAAAGGTAGCCACATCCGCATATGAGATCGTGGAACCACCAGACGCGGAAGCAGCAAGCCCAAAAACCCCCGGAGAACCAAGCCCACCCGCCAGAGAAGGTCCAGGTAAGGAAGAGCCATCAGACCATAGAAAATCTAGACCAGGGATGAAATCACAAGCCACAGTCCTAGATGCTAGGGTATGATCACGGTCAAAAAGTTTTTGAACAGGAGCAAAAGCGGCCATCGTGAAAGCGTTCAATGGTTCAATGGTTCAACATTGTTTGGCTCTTGGTTGTCGCAAAATAATTTGTGAGTTTGATTCTCAGATGGTGGTGCATTTGTTGACTAGGAAGGAGCTTTGGGATGGTGGTTGGAATTTAGCTTTATTTATTAGATAGATTCTCTAGTTGTGTGGCTCCCTAGATTCTATTAATTTCACCTACATTCCTATGGAGTGGAATGGTGTTGCAGATTGTTTGGCCAAATAGGCTTTAAATCAAATTTAGGGTTGGAATATAGAGGATAAGGGGCAATTACCTCCTGATATGGCTCATATGTTAGATTATTTAGTGGATAGTGATAAGGCTCTCCAGTATTCTCTCTACTAGGAACCTTGTTTGTATCTTATTTGTGCTTGAATAAATTCTTACCCCTCTTTTAGTCTAGAGAACTGTGATGTCTATGAAAGGTTATATGGTGAAAATATAAAGCATTAGAATACAATGAAAAGATATAATGAGAAGACAATACAATAATGTAGTACTATAGATCGAAGCAAAAAATAGACCTAACATGGTATGACTAGGGATATGCAAAAAGTGAGAGTCCTAGTTTATCACAGAGAGAGAGAGAGAGAGAGAGAGAGAGAGAGAGAGAGAGAGAGAGAGAGATGAACTTTTAAAAACTTGAAATAGTCTGACAAAGATGAATGTTAATGATACTAAGGGGAAGGATGGTCTACAAGAAGAAATGAAAGGGTAGAGATTGAGATAGTGCGCATATATTTAGGAGCATTCTTGAACCTATAAAATTATTGAAAATATTGTAATAAAGGTTGCGGGTCATGAACCTTTCAGACATGATAGTAATTAGGGAGAGAAATAAAGAGTGAGCAAGACAACATAATGAGTAGAGAAAATATGGCATGTGATAGTGAATTAAAGACAGAGAATTTAAAGAAAACATGGATGCCAATGAGGGTTAAATTCTAAACTTCATAATAATCTTACTATTCATGGTTATTAGTCTTTGACATCTCTCAAGAATATGAAATACAATAGCATTATTTATGCCTTGTACTCTTCTAACCTATCCATGAAAGCTATAGGTTTAAAAAAAAAAAATATAGCAACAACAAGAACAAGAGGGCTTTTGAACAGTCATGTGTCAAAATATAAGAGTAAAGAGAGTTTTTTTTTTGGTAACAGGGTATAGTGAAAATATGGTAAAGACATGACAGGTTCATGAATAAAACAATCCTAGTAGAATACAAAGAATGATGGATAGAATATTGTCATAGTGCCAATAATAGGTATAGAAGCTAGCAACTATGACAATAGGAAACTATGACAATGTATGGATAGAAGCCAGCAACTATCATAGGAGGAGACAATAATAATGTATATGATGCCAATAAAGAAAGATCTATCAAGGATCCTAAGTCAATAACATAGAGACATGATAGTTACAGGTTAGAAAACATTACAGATGAAGGAAACATGTCATAAAGATTATATAACTAGAAGTTAGTGCTTTTGAGAGGTCTCCTACGCTTTCCTAAAGCATTCAACTATTTTCACAAGTCCTAAAAGAAAGAATAAAATAGTCGTAATAGTTTAAGAGAGATGCAAGCCATTTATGAGCTAATAGAGAGAATATAGAGCATTTGGCTAACTTGTCCAATAGGTTGAGAGTATCTAGGAGGCAAAGGACAATTGTTGATGCATCATCTTTATACCTTACAATTAGTAAAGATCAACAAAAATCTTCCCCAACTCCATCTAAGGAACTTCTGTGAATTCGAGTAAGAAAGGAGTAGTTCAAGGATAAGGTTTGACCCAACAAACTCATGACATGTCTTTCATCTCTAATAGGAGTTTTTCTACTAATGCTTTTGTAGAAAGAAAAGGGAAATGCCTAGGCACATTGGAAATCAATTCTTTCTTTCATTAACTTAGCATTGTAATTGAAAAAGATAATTTTTTTCTAGTATGGATAGGAATTGTAACATAAAAAATGAGAACCTTTCTATTTTTATATTTTCCATTATAACTAAAAAATTAGTTCTTTTGGTAGAACGACTAGCAACACAACTCAATTTGAGGGAAACAAGCTATTCTAAGGTTTATTCATGTTGTATACACCCCTTTCATTGATAAAGCATAAGTATTTTTCCTTCATAGGACTATTTTTTGTGTACAAAATGAATGATTGATGTAACTTATATGATGATATATAGAACTCCCTATGCTATCTCATTTCTCAGTACCTTCGAACAAAAAGCATGTATATCATGTAGGTCATAGGATGCGTTGCTAGTTCAAAAGGGTGTTGGTTATGAAAATACACCATTTCCTTCTAATATCATGAATGTACCAAACCTCTCCATGAAATATTGAAGCATGAATATGTCAAAGATCTTGAGTTATGATTGAAATCATCTTAGTTGTTTAATAAACCACGTGAGAAACAAGAAATATAGATTTTAATAACAATCATTTGGTGCATCACGCCATACAGTTTAGGTTTATTTCATGTCACTCCTTACCTCTTTTCCTCAACAAGATCAACATTAGAATAAAGTAGTTAGAATAGGTGAGCTTCAAAGGAACTAGCCCCCTTTAGAGATTCACTCCAACCTACGTGAAACCCACATTCCTTGGAGTGTTTCTATGTTTAATTAGATTGCTAAACTAGGTGTTTAGCAAGGGTGCAAATCTATTGATAACACCTACCGCATTGATTTTTTATTCTCTTACTGTTTCCTACTCTTATATGTATCCTTAATCTTGTCCACACCATGATCCTTGTCTACTTTTATTCCCCGTGATTATCCATTTATGCTCCTATCTTCCATATTTTATGATTGTCCACACCATGATCCTTGTCTACTTTTATTCCCCGTGATTATCCATTTATGCTCCTATCTTCCATATTTTATGATTGTCCACACCATGATCCTTGTCTACTTTTATTCCCCGTGATTATCCATTTATGCTCCTATCTTCCATATTTTATGATCATCATCATGCTTATGATACTTTCTTTGGCTCGCATGTTTATGCTATATTATTAATGTTTATGTGCCTTCTCATACATCTGCACTTGAGTGTCAATTTGCACAGTCATAATACTTCATAAATGATTTCTTATAGCGATTGGACTCATTTAGAGGATATCTCACATCAGTTGGATCCACACCATAAAATAGAGGAATGATCAAACTACGGGCATTCGACATTGCAGTGACCTCCTTCAGACACCATACTGACTCTTCATAACCAGTGGAAAATATGGGAATGCATATCACCATTGTTTACAACAGTCATTGTGGGTTGTAAATAATTTAATGGAACCATCTATACTGTTGAAAAACTTCAACACCACTGACCTTCATCTTTGATACCACATGATGGAAAGAAGAAAAGAAAAAACATAAAACAAAGAATATAGAGAAAATAACATAGATAAGACAATTATATATATATATATATATATATATATATATATATATATATATATATATATATATATATATATATATATATATATATATATATATATATATATATATATATATATAATAAAATAAAATAAAGGTGATGCTCTTGAATTCCATACTTAGAAAAATAAATACTTTCCCTTGTTTTTCTTCCCCACTAGTTGTTGCTTCAACTATGCTTTTCTTTGCCTTTCTTTTCAACATATTGTCAGTATAACTATTTTAAATCTACTATGTTCTTCACTATTTTCTTACAAAACAAAAAGATCAAACTTCTTATATATGCCCTAAAGGGAATTTAAAAACAAAAAAATCTATTAATTGTGTTTTATCTTATGTTTACATCCAACATATAAACCCATAAAGAGTAGTCAAATCAGAAATATTAAAGCTACTTTTCTTTGCATCAATGTTTTAACTCAATTCTATTTGTACATGCGAATGAAAAGATGGATAGGACCAAATACAACAAAGAGGGAAGAGATTATGACCTTGTCATGCATTTTAATGGTAAATCAATGAAATACAACTTCGAAAAGATATGTCTTAAAGTAGCTCTCCTTGTCAAGTAAGTAAGAATTGTAGAGGTCCTTTAAGTTCATTTGGTATATTGATTAATTTGAATGTAACTCCAATATTATGCATGTAAAGAGGGAGATCTAATATTTGAGAACAAGTAGACTTTATGACATCAATAAAGTTTGTCACTTTCAAGGATTTTTTTTAGGATACAAATTAAGCAAAATTAATAAATCAATTAGAATTCTAATAAATTTTTTAATGATCTATACTCATCAACTACTTCACAAAATTACAAGCAATATAATATTATTTAATCCTTCAATTTATTATTTGCTTATACTTAAACAAAAATTTATTAAATAAATATTATATAATTTAAATGAATAACTTGTTATAACTTTTCAATTATTCTATTAAATTAAAAATAAAAAATATATATTCTTATGTAAAAAGCTAATCCCTAATAAATATCTTCCTTATTAATTAATAATCAAAAGCTTAAAAGCACTTTGATTTAATGGAAATAATTTATTATTACTAATAATTATAATGTATGATGACTTAAGGATCATTTTCTATAAGAGAACGGAAAAAAATACATGATAGATTCCATATTAGCATTAAAGCTTGTTATTGTTAGTCACATATTGTCATGCATCTTAATGGTAGATCAATGAAATACAAACTCAAAAATAATACTTCTTAAAGTAATTGTCCTTGTCAAATAGGTATTGTTGATGACTCTTAGGTTCATTTGAGCTATTGATTACTTTGAATGGATATTTAATAATTTATACATATAAGGAGGGAGCCCTCTAATATTTGCATATGCACATCTTAATGACATCAATAACTTTTACTATAAAAATATAATTTGCTTTTATTCTATATTGACATCATTACATAACATTTTGAAATGTAACCTAACATTTTGAAATGTAATGGTTTCTCTAATAGACTATTTTTGAAGGATATAAATTAAAACAAAATTAATTTATAATTTTTTTTAAAAATCATATGCTCATCAAACTACTTTACAAAATTACAAGCAATATAAAATTATTTATTAAATTTAAATAAATAACTTGTAATAACTTTTAAATTATTCTATAATATAAATAAAAAATTATAATACATATAATCTAATCCCTATTAAATATCATCTTTATTAATAAAAATTAATAAGAACAACAAGCACTGTGATTTAATATAAATATTAAACTGATATTTTAATATGTATTGAACAAGTGATGGTCATTTTCCATAAGAAAAACGGAAAAAAAAGTATGATAAATTCATGTAAACATATTAAGCAAGATACAACTTGTTATAAAGAGAGACAAATAAAATATATCCCTTTAAAAAAATTAATAGCTGTATAGTTTAATTCTTTTCTGAGTTGTATAAATGCAACTATTGGTATATTGTAATACTCAGCTGACATATTTGAATAAACTTATACATTTCTACACAATTTAAACTTTACACATTCTCTCACATTTTATCAACACGCCGCATAAGTGTTGCAGCACCACGCCGTGACGGATTGCCAATTGTATCGGGCACATTTTATATACTTTCACCCGCTTACATTTTAAGTGTTGCACTGTGGTAAATTGCTTTTACCCTCATACAAGTTTAAATACTGTGATTGTGGTTGCTCTTACTATCGGAGATGTAGCGGGGCCTTAAAGTATTGCAGCTGTGACAGGTTGCCAATGGTATTGGGGAGGTTATTTAAGCTTCCACACCCTTCCAAATTTAAGTATAGCAGCTGTGACAGGTTGCCAATGGTATTGGGGAGGTTATTTAAGCTTCCACACCCTCCCAAATTCAAGTACTGCAGCTGTAACAGGTTGCCAATGGTATTGGGGAGGTTATTTAAGCTTTCACACCATCTCAAATTCAAGCGCTGCAGCTGTGACAGGTTGCCAATGGTATTGGGGAGGTTATTTAAGCTTCCACACCCTCCCAAATTCAAGTCCTGCAGCTGTGACAGGTTGCCAATGGTATTGGGGAGGTTATTTAAGCTTGCACACCATCCCAAATTCAAGTGCTGCAGCTGTGACAGGTTGCCAATGGTATTGGGGAGGTTATTTAAGCTTCCACACTCCCAAATTCAAGTACTGCAGCTGTGACAGGTTGCCAATGGTATTGGGGAGGTTATTTAAGCTTCCACACCATTCCAAATCCAAGTGCTGCAGCTGTGACAAGTTGCCAATGGTATTGGGGAGGTTATTTAAGCTTCCACACCCTTCCAAATTCAAGTGCTGCAGGTGTGACAGGTTGCCAATGCTATTGGGGAGGTTATTTAAGCTTTCACACCCTCTCAAATTCAAGTGTCGCAGCTGTGACAGGTTGCCAATGCTATTGGGGAGGTTATTTAAGCGTTCACACCCTCTCAAATTCAAGTGTCACAGCTGTGACAGGTTGCCAATGCTATTGGGGAGGTTATTTAAGCTTTCACACCAGCCCAAATCCAAGTGCTGCAGCTGTGACAGGTTGCCAATGGTATTGGGGAGGTTATTTAAGCTTCCATACCCTTCCAAATCCAAGCGCTGCAGCTGTGACAGGTTGCCAATGGTATTGGGGAGCTTATTGAAGCTTCCACACCCTACCAAATACAAGTGATGCAGCTGTGACAGGTTGCCAATGGTATTGGGGAGGTTATTTAAGCTTGCACTCCCTCCCAAATCCAAGTGCTGCAGCTGTGACAGGTTGCCAATGGTATTGGGGAGGTTATTTAAGCTTCCACACCCTCCCAAATTCAAGTACTGCAGCTGTGACAGGTTGCCAATGGTATTGGGGAGGTTATTTAAGCTTGCACACCCTCCCAAATTCAAGTGCTGCAGCTGTGACAGGTTGCCAATGGTATTGGGGAGGTTATTTAAGCTTCCACACTCCCCCAAATTCAAGTCCTGCAGCTGTGACAGGGTGCCAATGGTATTGGGGAGGTTATTTAAGCTTCCACACCATTCCAAATCCAAGTGCTGCAGCTGTGACAGGTTGCCAATGGTATTGGGGAGGTTATTTAAGCTTCCACACCCTTCCAAATTCAAGTGCTGCAGGTGTGACAAGTTGCCAATGCTATTGGGGAGGTTATTTAAGCTTTCACACCCTCTCAAATTCAAGTGTCGCAGTTGTGACAGGTTGCCAATGCTATTGGGGAGGTTATTTAAGCTTTCACACCCTCTCAAATTCAAGTGTCGCAGCTGTGACAGGTTGCCAATGCTATTGGGGAGGTTATTTAAGCTTTCACACCAGCCCAAATCCAAGTGCTGCAGCTGTGACAGGTTGCCAATGCTATTGGGGAGGTTATTTAAGCTTCCATACCCTTCCAAATCCAAGTGCTGCAGCTGTGACAGGTTGCCAATGGTATTGGGGAGCTTATTGAAGCTTCCACACCCTACCAAATACAAGTGCTGCAGCTGTGACAGGTTGCCAATGGTATTGGGGAGGTTATTTAAGCTTGCACACCCTCCCAAACCCAAGTGCTGCAGCTGTGACAGGTTGCCAATGGTATTGGGGAGGTTATTTAAGCTTCCACACCCTCCCAAATCCAAGTGCTGCAGCTGTGACAGGTTGCCAATAGTATTGGGGAGGTTATCTAAGCTTCCACACCCTCCCAAATCCAAGTGCTGCAGCTGTGACAGGTTGCCAAAGCTTCCACACCATCCTAAATTCAAGTGCCCAAATTTTAGTTGCAAAATCTTCAATTCTAAACCAGTATCCTGAATGGAGTGACGTCGTTTCTTCATTACTCTACTGATCCCCATATCAAGCTGACAACGTTCCATCCTTAACCATATCAAATTTGGAAGCGTGACCAATGTTTCTTCTCCCACGCGTTCAATGGACAGATTCTGCAAATGAAGATAACGAAGACCAGGTCCGTTGAGCATTTCAAGACTTTGTAGATTGCCTCTATTGACTCGAAGGCGAGATAAATTGGTTTTGTTGAATATGGTGTTTGAATGGGCATCAGCCTCCCATACTCGGGTGCCCTTTTTCTCTTTTTCAGCAACACTTCGCCCCATATCTCGCAAATGGTCATGCATGCCAAAGACACCTTCATCAATCTTTATCAATAACTTCATTGAAAGATTGGAAAGAGCAGTGTGGACCCTCTTGTACAAGGATTTCCAGAAACTGACAGGCAATGCTATTTCTTCTCCAATAAAGAAGCAAGCAATGTCCAAGAATATCTCCTTTTCCTCATCACTAAGAGCTTTATAGCTAATGTAAAGTCTATCATGAATTTCAGGGTGATATGTAATATTGTCAAGAGCTTCCTTCCGCCAGTTTGTGTCATTTTGCCCGTACAAGAAGGATCCAATCACCTCCAATGAAAGAGGATGCCCCTTGCAAGCTTCCACTATTCTTTTGGACAGGTCTTCATAACGCGGGCTTGGAGATGCTCCGAGAAAAGCGTGCCAACTGAATAATTCTAAGCCTTTATTTATCTCCAATCCAATAAGCTCATGGATGCATTCAGATGAGATGTGAGCATTATTGAGAATGCGTTTGTCTCTAGAAGTTATAATAACTCTGCTTCCAGAGCACAGCCAGTCCCCAACCAAAGCATTCAAATGTTCAACAGCATCCACATCATCTAAAATCAGCAGCACACGTTTTCCCCCCAAACGATCTCTGAACTTTGATATGCCCTCATCAACACTGTCCACTTCTTTTTCATACATGGTTAAATCTTTAAGAATTTTTTTCTGTAATTTTATAAGGCCTGTATATTCTGCAGCACTGGTGCGGACATTAAATATAAAAGAAGCAGCTTCAAAATCAGTATAGACTTGATTGTAGATGGCCTTGGCAACAGTGGTTTTGCCAATACCACCAATACCCCATATTCCAACTTTAACCACCCCATGAACAGAATCCAGGTTTAATTTTTGAATGAGAGCATTCTTGATGTTGTCCATTCCCACAGGATGCTTGGCAACATCTAGCGGCACTCTATCCAGTGTCTTAATCAGATCATTCACCACAGTCTTCACCAGCCGAGCTTCATACCTGCAATAGCCAATAAATATTGACAAAACATTTTTTATTATCCTCATTCTACTCCGTAGAGAATTGCATTAAAAGATGTAAATAAAATTATCAAATATAATAGCAGAAAGAAAAATTAAAAAAGAAGCCATTTTTTTATACATATTAAATAGCATCTTTCAAAAATTAGTTAGCGCTGCCAATATTTAACATACCAGAATTATTAAGGTCTATAAAGCAGTCCATCATTTTATGATGGCTCTTAAAGTTATCAACATGTAAAATCGAGTGTTAATAGTTTAATAATAGGCGCTTTAAATATTTATTAATCTGTAAAAAAAAATTAGTTATCAATTTGAAATAAAATGTAGAAATTAAATAAGTATATTTAAAATGTCGTTGGGTAAAGATATTTGTGGAATTGAAAATGTAATTTATCTATGATATTTAAATAGTGAAAAAGTGTCAGTTTTGGTATGTTGTAATAGTTTCAAAGAAGTTCTGTTGTTTTTGTTATCAAGATTCAAATTCTATTAGATATTATTGTTGAATGTTTACATTAGAAATAAGATTGGGAATAAGAAAATAATTATTTTCTTGATTTTATTATTTTTTAATTTTTACTTTACAGCTGTTTGAATGATCATTAAAATAATAATAAAATTCATAAATTTTTCAATCAAATAATTACATTTGAAAACTTGTTTACTCAGGGTTTAGAGGGAATATAGATGTTGCTTAATATTTAGTGATTAAATAATTTATAAAAAAAAAATAGAAACAATTTTTTTAAAATTAGATTATAATATTAAAGAAAATTGATGAAATAGTTAAGAAATAGTATTGTGATATTTTAAATAATAGAACATTATATATCAATAAATTTGAAGTACAAGTAAACTATTTTAACAAGAGATATGTTACTAGACTAATTTCAACAAGAGATGTATCAAATAGGATCATAAAAAAAATCAAATCATAACTTTTTAAAAGATATTACGTTTTTTTTCCTTACAATATATTTCTTGTTTAAAAATTTTACTTTTACTTCAATTTAAATATTTTACTTTTACTTCAATTTTTTATTTCTTATATTACCTTAAGTGAAAGTTTTCAAAAATCTTCTCCTTTTAAAATTTATATTCCATACTAAACAAAACGTATTTAATAATAACAAATTCATATTAGTTTGTCATCTACTATTTCAATTAGATGTCAAATCCACTTCTCTTAAAAATTGTCTATAGAATTATATTTAGAGTGGAGACACAAAATGTCATATATTATCCAACTATAGTCTAGAAATAATAATTAAAGAATCTAGAAAAGTAAGAAGAGAAAGTTTGTTTAGAATCATTTAACTTTACTAATCAATTAAGAACCTCTTATTTGTGATTTTCTATTTTAAAATAAAACTAGAAGCCAAAACCACTTCCATAATAAGTGAAAACTTGTGCTTAGAATGTCATATTTTGAGTGCAACACAAACATCATCCATTATTTAGTGGCAGTCTAAAAATAATAATGGAAAAATCTAAAAAAATAAGAAGAGTTGTCTAGGATCTACAATTAACAAGACTTGATCTCCAATAGATTGGTAAGAACTATTCAACTTTACCAATAAATCAAGAACTAGTTAACTATTATTTCTCATTTCAATGTAAAATTAAAGGCAAATCCCTTGCATAGAAGCTTATAGCTTCACTTTATGTTTTGAGTGGTGAAACATGTCATCTCATCTATCATCCTATGGTTATCTAGAAACAATAAAGGGAAAATTTGGAAAAAAACAAGAAGATAGTGGAAACTTTACAATCACCAAACGCAATTTTTAGTGAATTCCTTTAGAATCATTCAACTTTACTAGTAATTCAAGAACCCTTTAGCTATTATTTCCTAAAGCCTCATGATTAAATAATTATATTTTGAGTGCACACACATATCTCATCTATTATAGTCATGAAATAACAATGGAAAATTTTGGAAAAGCAAGTACAATTTCCTAAAACTTTATGCTTAAATAATTACATTTGGAGTGGAAACACAAATCTCATCAATTATCAAGCCTTACTCATGAAATGATAAAGAAAAAATCAAGACAAGCAAGCAAAATTCCCTAAAACCTTTTGCTTAGATAATTACATTAAGAGTGAAGGCACAAATCTCAAGTGAAGGCACATATCTCATCAAGGGGCAGTCATGAAATAATAAAGAAAAAAAAAATAAGAAAAACGAGTAAATAATTACATTTTGAGTGGAAGCATATATCTAGTCTATATTATTAAGTGGCACTCATTAAAGAATAAGGAAAAATCAAGAAAAGAAAGAAAATTATTGTAACACCCCCTGCTTAAATAATTACATTTTGAATGGAGACACATATCTCATCTATTTTCAATAAATAGATCAAAATTTGTTATAGCCAATTTAGTATTTTATTTAATAATATAAAACATATATAAATTATGTTATTTATAATATATATGTTTATATTTTGATTATAATATATAGAATGTTTTAAAATAGAATATAATAGAATATACGATTTTAAAACTTTTTAGTTTTATATTATTTATTACATATTTATATTAATTTAAATTTTTTTAAAATAAAATATATTAATTTAGAAACACTTTTAATTTATTTGAGATTTTTGTATTTATAATTATTTTTATATTTTATATTTTTTTTATGACAAATAGAAGTTTCTATTTTTATATTATTATTTAAAATATTTTCCAAATAAAAGATATGAATTTATTTTCTAATTTAACATTATATGTATTATATAAAATAATTATATTGATAAAATATTTAAATGTAAAATAATTTATTAATTTATTTCTATACTAAAAAAATTGACAATCAATAGTTTTCTTAAAACATTAAAATAATCAAACCTTCATAAAAAAAAATCATGTGTAAGGGTGACTATCAAGACACAGAGATCTAGTCTATTATCAAGTGACAATCATGAATCAATTTTTTTTTAAAAACAAGCATAATTCTGTAACACCCTAAGCTTAAATAATTACATTTTGAATAGAGACACAGATTTCTTCTATCATCAAACTCAGTCATAAAATAATGAACAAAAATTAGAAAAAACAAACAAAATTTCTTAAAACATATTGAATAGAAAAGCAGATCTCATTAATTATCAAACTGCAGTCATTAAATAATGAACAAAAATATCAAGAAAAAAACAAACAGAATTTCCTAAAACTCTATACTTAAACAATTACATTTTGAATCAAACGGCACTCATGAAATAATGAAGAAAAAATCAGGAAAAAAGATCTCATCTATATTAAGCCGCAGTCATGAAATAATGAAAGAAAAATATGGAAAAGCAAGCAGAAAGTGCAGTTCACTACTTACCCCTGAGTTAAATCCATGGACCAGCCTGAGCGATTACAGATCTGCAGAAGGGCATTCTTCCATTCATCAACCTCTGCTCTCGAGTGTCGATCTGGACGGCCAAAATGCTTCAGAAATGATTGCTTATAGGGACTGTACTCACTCTCAGGATATCTCACATGCGTTGGATTCACATGATAAAACAGGGGAATGATCAAATCAGGGGTTTTCAACATTGCAGCGGCCTCCTGCAGACACCAGACTGACTCTGCATAACCTGTGGAAAATATGGGGATGCGAATGGCACTGCTCTTGATTGCCCCTTCCAAGCTCGGCCCAATCTTTTCCCCCTTTTCCAAATTCTCGTCGTCTTTATAGACGATGAGTCCTGCTGTGGAAAGAGCTTGAAATAGATGGTCGACCAGAGTCTTTCTGACATCTGGTCCCCTGAAACTCAGAAAAACATGATACCTCTTATCGCTTTGGAAGGCAAGTTTAGTTGTGGGAGGTTCGTATCTGAGAAAGGCAGGCACTGAGGATTCACCAGAAGTAGAAGTAGATGGGGTGGATCCTTCAAGCTGAAGATTAGAAGTAGACGCCATGAAATTGTATTGTTCTATCTTAGAGCTAGATCTTAAAGAGAAAAGTTTGCTAACGATGGAAAGAAAACAGAGTATTCAACCCTAAATCTCAGATCTAAAAGAGAAAAGCTTGACAACCATGGAAAGAAGACAAAGTATTCAACCCTAAACCACAGATCTAAAAGAGAAAAGCTTGGTAACCATGGAGAGAAAACAGAGTATTCGGCCCTAAATCTCAGAACTTTCAACTCTGATCACACATTGCCCTCCAAATTATCCTCTTATAGATTGCAAATTGCTCAGTTTTGCTAAAGTAACTTCACTGGCACGGCAAATTATCCTCTTATAGTAACTTCACTGGCACGGCAGGCGGGCCCATTTTTATTCTTCTTTTATTGTGTACCATCAGAGAAATTTCCACCGTTTTTTGTTTTTTTGTTTTTTTTAAATTATTTGTATCATTAGAGAAATTTCTTCCTTCTTTCTTAGTTTGCTTATCAACTTTTTCACTTAGGAAGCTTTATGTTCTATTATTGGTTTCAATTATTTATGTGTACCGCCAGAGAAATTTCCTCCAGCGTATCTTGGTATTATTTAAGAAATTTCCTCCCCCTTTCTTGATTTGTTTTTCAACTTTTTCACGATCCCATTACCAAGTTGTATGCTCTATTATTGGTTTCAATTATTTATGTGTACCATCAAAGAAATTTTCTCCACCTTTTTTGGTTTGCTTTGTACCAGTCTTTCTTGGTTTGCTTTTCAACTTTTTCACGATCCCATTACCAAGCTTTATGCTCTATTATTGGTTTCAATTATTTATGTGTACCATCAAAGAAATTTCCTCCGCCTTTCTTGGTTTGCTTTGTACCATCAGAGAAATTTCCTCAGCCTTTCTTGGTTTGATTTTCAACTTTTTCACGATCCCATTACCAAGCTTTATGCTCTATTATTGGTTTCAATTATTTATGTGTACCATTAGAAAAATTTCCTCTGCCTTTTATAGTATCATTAGAGAAATTTCCTCCCCCTTTCTTGGTTTGCTTTTCAACTTTTTCACGATCCCATTACCAAGCTTTAAGCTCTATTATTGGTTTCAATTATTTATGCCTACCATCAAAGAAATTTCCTCCGCCTTTCCAATTATTTATGTGTACCATCAGAGAAATTTCCTCTGCCTTTCTTGGTATCATTGGAGAAATTTCCTCCCCTTTCTTGGTTTGCTTTTCAACTTTTTCACGATCCCATTACCAAATTTTATGCTCTATTATTGGTTTCAATTATTTATGCCTACCATCAAAGAACATCTCTTGGTTTGCTTTTCACCTATAAAAGTTAGTTCAATTACGATTATGTTAATATAATATAATAATTATTCATATATTAACAAAGAATATAATATAAAATTATTTAACAATTTTAATATATTAAATAATATAATATAATTTAGTTAGAATAAATATGTATATAATTTAATAATTATTCATATATTTATAATATAATATTAATAGGAAAATATTTTTTTAGTTTATTGATAAAATAATATAATATACGAAGTAGTATAATTAGAATTAAAGTACACTATTATTATAATCTAATATAATACCATAAATAACAAAATAAAAATTATTTAATTAATAATAAAAAATAATAATAATATAAATATAGTATAATGACTTATTAATAACCAATTAAGTTGAGTAGATGCGAGGCCTACGGTAGGAACTAATAAGGAGACGACCATGACCCGAGGAATATATTGAGTACAAAACCCAACCCTAAAAGACCGGATGGATTACAACATTAACCCCTATACATAGTATTGCTAGAAGTTTTACCATGATTGTTATAATCAAGATCCACCAAACGACCAATCTTCTTCTTGATAATATAAAATTTGTTAATGTAAGGAAGTATGTTGATAAAAAAAAAATTTAAATGTTTTTTATTATTATTTTATATAATTTATTTTGGTATAATATATAATTGACTTTTAATTAATTTGAAGTTTCCAAATTTTAAGTTTTTAAAAGGTGAATTTTAATTGTTTTTCTTTATTTTTTTAATAATTTTTTTTACTATTTTTTAAAGTAATATTCTAATGTCTAATTTATGTCACATTATATCAAATAAGATGGTATTTTCTATTTTATTAAAAATTATTAAATATTTATTAAATAATATATTTTTAATATAAATTATATTTTAAAAATATTATAATATTGTTATAATCATTTCAATTATATGCTTTTATGAAAAATATCTCCTACTCAAGAAGTAATTATTTGGCCTACATTATTAACATTAATTATAAGTAAAACTAATTTACAATTCAAATTAATTACAATTTATATTTTATAATTATTTGTCAAACTAAAAAAATAATTACAACTATAATTATAAAAATGAATTATAATAATTTTATAATTAAATTTAAAATTAATTACAAAACCAAAGGCAAGTACTGGCCACTATGTGGCACTTGTTCTCTTTGGGGCCATCATTCTTTCTTTTTTTTCTTTTTCATCTTCACATAGTCTTATAAAATTTTTCAATCTTTATCTATTTTAATCTTCCATGCATAGTTATAATTTCTTAATTAAATTGGAAGGTTTAATGAGCATGATCATAGTTTTTAAAATAGATATAAAAATAAATAAACATAGATTTTATTTATTAATTTAAAAATTAATTTATTGAATTATGTGATGATTATATTTTAAAAAATTATTATATTATTTTTTTGCTATGTTAGACATTAAAATATATCAACATAATTTTTATGAATTTGTTTTCAAAAAAAAATGAACAATATTCCTCTTGTTGCATATTGTTTTATATGGGTGCATACTTGATCATAGAATGAAAAGGATATTCACAAATCTAACCATCTTTGAACTTGTGACAATATTGTAAAGTAAGATCTTCATAATCTATATTTCCAATGTGAATTGTTACTAGTATTTGTTAAGCCCTGTGTTCAGATTATCAATTCCAAGCCACTTTTAGTGGATGTTTTTACTAGCCATAATGAGTGACAATAATATATTGATTTAGTTGTGGCTTTTAAGTGTCTCATTTAGGATAACAATAATAATAAAGAGAGATAAATGAGTTGGTTGGCTCTCATTTTTGTAGAACATTGTAACTATAGGACAACAAAAGAGAGGATAATCAATCAATTTACTCTTGTTCTTTTGTAAACAATAGCATCTACTTCGCCTTGGAACAAAATGCATGCATCCAAGATATGATGGATGATAAAATAATACATAAAGCGATATTAAAATTATCTCAAATGATTATCAACAAACCTTTTTCCAACCATTCAAATGGTATAATTTTTTACCATGTGCTTTAAATATCATTTTTTGTGTGATACAAGATTCTTAATTTGTGTATTATACAACAAAATTACATATATGTCACCATATAATTTAGTCCCATGACCAACCTTGTCTAGTTGATAACACATTCATAGCCCTATACTCATCTTTCTATAAGTAATCATTTTTGTATTATGTAGATATTGAATTTTATGATAATTATTAAATTCTATAAGCAACTCTTTTGTAGCTAAGGATAAATATAAAATAGCATGCACTTCACCTTGCAAAATCTTTTATTATCAAGTTATTCTTTTCACCTCAAGAATGTTAGAGAAACTTATCAACAACCTACATGACTATCATTTTTTATGACTTTCTCCTTGATATTGTCAAAGATTACATGTTGATATATAGGTAAATACAAAATAAGAGCAGGACATAATGGCATTCTATAATGGATTTTTCATAGATTAAGAGAATACAATATGTAGATTAGGGAAAACAAGCGTTAGTATCAAAACATAAGTAAGCAAACCACAAAAGCCATAAAAACCATGTTAGTATTTGGCTCCTCTCCTTGTCTTGTCCTTGATGCCCAAGCACTAACTTGTCAGGTATGCTCATAAGTGGCTTTGATCAGTTTGATTAGTTTAGTAGCAATTTGATGGCATTCAATTAAGCAATGATTAGTTTCATTTTGATGACATTTGATTAATCAATGATCAATTTTATTTTATATATACTTCACTTGGTTACATGATAACTTAATAATTGATACATGCCTTGATTGGTCAGTGGGCACATGATACATTCAGTTTTGGTACATGAATATATGATCTCTAGGTTCATTACTATGTTTCCAAAGTTAAATCAGTTTATATACTCAAGTTGAATTTCAAATGGACAGATCTTTAGTCACTTTGAGTGGCTTGATATCATAGCATTTTATACAGGTAATAGAGGTAGGGGAAATCCTTTAGGTCGGCCTTACCTTGGTAATTATAGACTTTATGTTCTACGTGTTTAATTACACAAAACTTAGCATCGAGTGGTGCTAAGGTTGTAATATCGGTTTCTATTTTCAATGTGAACATTAATGTAATTCAAGGCATGAAAAGAAATGTCATCTGTATCAGCATGTACTTGGAACACATTGTTATCGATGAGTGAATTTAGTTGAAACATTTGTAATTATCTTTTTGTAAGAACCAAAATCTTGAACGAGCTAGGGCTCAACCTGAGCTAGGGCATGGGCTTGAATCACTATGACAGGTTTTTGAAGGTAGTTTGTTGGTGGAAGATACATGAGACACTCTTGACATTTGGTTTGGCGGTTGACAAGAATCTTGAAGGAGTCAAAAAGGCTATAAGGGAGATACAAGGATAGATTATATGGGATCTTATGAAAGAAGTTGCACTTTAATCTTGCATAGGTGTTTTCCTTTCATGATTTCTCTCTTAATGTTTTAGTTATCCATGAAAAAGTATTTTTGTTTAGGGTTTGTATTGTTTTTTAATTTACCCTACTCTGTTAGTGGTTCCATTTGTTTAAAATAAAATGGTCTTAGTTATGATTTGAATTAGATTTCTTCAAACCATTTAAAATATGATTGTATAGTGTTTCTAGCATACGGGTTTTTGTCTAAACTCTATTAAAATGGTACATTTGTAGCATGCCAATAGAGTTTTGGGGGTGATCTAGTTTCATCAAACCCTAGTTAAGATTATCTTGTCTTTAAAGGGTTCTTTATTAAACCCTAGTTTTGGTATAGATTGTTGTTGTTTTGCTCAAACTCTTTCCTTGCTTGGTGATTAAGCGTTTCAGTCTAACCCTAGTCGGATATGTATTCGACACATTGTCTATTCCTTATTCATTATGAAGTTTGTAATGTCAAGTTTCCTTATTTAGGGGTTTCTTGTTAATGTTGATACATGTTGTTAATGATTGGTATACTCTATTGTTAATTTTGTATTAACCTTGGTGTCGGGTTTATGATGTAGGTAAAACCATTTTTTATAGTCAAGTTCTTGAGTTTGGTAAGAATGGTTTTCTACTAGTCCACATCATTAGATGATTAAGGGTTTAGAATGAAACACCATTTTAAGTCCTTAGGATATGAAGTGTGGACCTCCATAGAGAATGCCTACACTAATTAAACACCTCCTACTACTGATGATTAGAAGGCATATGGGAGTGATGCAAAAGCATCAAATGTCACTTGTTGTGGTCTTACTATTGATATATTAGTTAAGGTCATGGACTGTTATAATGCCAAAGCCATTTGGGATAAGATGTCAGACATATATGAAGGAGATGAGATAACTAAAGAAGCCAAGTTACAAGCCTATAGAGAAAGATTTAAAAGTCTTAAAATGACTGAAGAAGAGAAAATAATAGACTATTTTCTTAGAGTGTGAGATGTTGTAAATTCAATATGAGATCTTGGAGAAACCTTAGAAGAGACTACTATAGTAAAGAAAGTTCTAAGATGCTTGACATCCAAGTATGATTCAAAGATATTAGTTTTTGAAGAAAGGGACATCAATAAGGTAACTCTCAAGATACTCTGCATTGTATATTCACTGCACATGAGATGAGAATTACTACTTATCTTCCTCACAAAGAATCTTCTTTTAAATGTACTAAAGTAAATATAAAGTATAATTCGGATCAAACTAAGAATAATGAACCTACATATGTTAGTAAGCTTAGAAGATGATCTAGTAGATACAAAGGCAAATTGTCTTTCAAATGCTTTGCTTGTGGTAGAATAGGTCACTATGATCTCAATGTCCTAATAAGGATATTATAAGTGATGATGAAGAGAATAGTAAATCATCTAAGAAAAAGAAGTAGCCAAATTTCAAAAAGAAAACTAGTTTTATAAAGAACAAAGCTTTGTATGCTAATACCATTGACAGTGGTTCAGATGAACCGCATGAAGGAAATGATGAAACACTTTTCATGGCTATTGTTTCTTCAAACATTCCCCAAGAAAGTAGTTTATTTGAAAAATCTAAGTATGAAAATGATTTTAAGGGAGAACTAAAAGTATCCCTTAAAGAAGTTAAAATATTAAAGAAGGATGAAATTTCTCAAAAGAGTAAAAATCAAGAAGATGTAGAACTAGTTTTTTTTCTAAAGTTGCAGGTTGAAGAGCAAAAATGTATTCTTGAGGTTACTCAAGAAAAACTGAGTTGCAAAGAACATTATTGTTTCTTTCTCAGAATTTGTTTATCTATGAAAACAAATTACTTCTTGTATAAAATCATTAGATATATCTGACAAACAAAAAGGTGAATCGTCCAAGGAGGCAAAAAAGGTAAATCTAACTCTCATTTGTTTGGATATTTTTTCAATTGTAAACAATTAGGACACAAGGCTAATCAATGCAAAATTACACCTAGAAGAAATATAAGTCTTGTCAATGGAATCTTTATCATTTTCTAATAAAACTTAAATATTTTTAATGTGGAATGATAGGACATATTGCAAAGTTTTGTAAAGAGTTTATTACTAATAAATCTGATCAAGTTTCTAAAATGAACATGGTTTGGAAACCTAAGAAAATTGTTATGGATTCTCAAACAATCTAGTTTTTACAATTAGAGGACAGTTGGATTCTGGATAGTGGGTGCTCTCATCACATGACAAGTGATAAGATAAAATTCTATGAATATAAAGAATTTAATTGTGGAACTATCTGATTTAGTAATAATACATGCTTTAAGATAGAATGATCAAGAACCATCTTTTTAGACAGCCTTACTCATGTAACAAATATTTTGTTTTTTAAAGGAATGTTGTGTATTCTCTTAAGTGTGAGTCA
Organism: Chamaecyparis obtusa; assembly: GCA_027943335.1. Taxonomy (NCBI): domain Eukaryota; kingdom Viridiplantae; phylum Streptophyta; class Pinopsida; order Cupressales; family Cupressaceae; genus Chamaecyparis; species Chamaecyparis obtusa. Next base: position 1,012,585 of record BSBK01003479.1, read on the forward strand.
AATATATACGAACAATCTTGTAGTCACCTTTAATGTATTAGATTGTCATTGAACTTATGATAAATCAGGAAGAGTAATTACAATAGGTGGAAAAATAGATGGAAATGTGTATACACTCAATGATGTAATTAATGAATATGAGGAAACTCACCTCATGAATACAATTGAAAGAGTTCCTAAACTAATTACTACATCAAAATTAGTTTTTAAATTTTTTGCAGATTTGGAAGAAGAACTAGTTTGTACACTAGTTGAAGTTGAAGAACTCTTAAAAAAAATTAGGATTTTGAAAATAGTTAGATTATGAGGGAGAATTTATTTGTGCACTAAAAGAAATTAAAAGTCTTAGAAAGAACATTTATAAGTTAGACAAAAAATTGATTCAGGTGTTGAAATGCATGCTTGTTAGATAGAGAATGTGGTAAAATATGTTGTCAAGATAAGAACTAAGTTAAGAGAAAATGAACAAAAGTGTGAACTGTTTGAAAAAGATGTTTTTGGATAAAGAAAAAACTAAAACATGTTGACAAAGGTCTTGAATCAGGGTTACTACAAGCACACTCATAAAGACTAAAGAATAATCTGAGTTTTTTGGGATTCCAAAATGATAAACAATATTATGTGTTTTCTAATATTGATATCATTGGTAGAGATGATGGTGCATTCATAGCCTAATTACATAGCACTTACAATCTTCTTGGTGATCAAATGCATGGTAGTGATATTTGACTTGATTTCTACACAAATCTATCTACTATGTGGGTATTTCCTTGAAGGTCTTAAGAAAAATAGTACAGAGGTTTAAGTGTCTTTATATACAGATTGGCATAAAAAGTTTGGTCTTGATTCAATCTTATAGTTTCTTGGGATAGTTTATTACAATTACGTTTGATATGATAGTTTATGAGATATTTTGTGACAGCCTCAGATGTCACTGTTTGATATGATGATACTAATTTCACTTGTTGTTTTATTCAGATCTACTGATCCATACAGAAATCTAGACAGACAAGGTATATAGATGTTGGTTGATAACACATATCATAAGATTCTTTCTTAGATCACTCTTTTGTTATACATCTTTTGAAAAAATTATCAATGTTTCAATTTAGATTGATATTTATCTATTGATTTCTTGGTGATGTCAATGCACAACAATGTACTTTCAGCTTTAGTGAAATATATTATTGTCTATTTTTTGCATTTCATAGTATTTTTTGTATGATTTAGTTGCATTTTTTTTTTATTCACTTGATGATAAATCACAAGTGTTACAAGTATATTGTTTTAGTTGTTACCTTCTTGAGTATATGCATATTATTTTTCCTCTCTCCTTTGTCCTTGATGCAAATAGGGGGAGAGGTTAGTGTTTTGACACCATTGACACCAAGGACAAAGGGGGACTTTGTTTCTCCTCTCCTTGTGTTGTGTTTTATGCCCAAACACTAATTTTTCATGTATGTTCATAAGCGGAATTGATCAGTTCTGTGGAAATTTGATGGCATTCAATTAAGCAACGATCAGTTTCATTTTGATGACATTTGATTAAGCAATAAATAATTTTATCTGATATATAATTCACTTGGTTACATAATAACTTGGACTTGATACATGTCTTGATTATATAGTGGGAAAATGATACATTCAATTTTGATACATGAATATGTGATATCTAGGTTCATTACTATATTTCCAAAGTTACATTTGAAATTTGTTTATATGCTCAAGTTGAATTTCAAATGGAAATATGTTTAGTCACTTTAAGTGACTTGATATCATAGCATTTTGTAAAGGTAATAGAGGTAGGGTCAATCCTTTGTGTCGAACTTTCCTTGGTGATTATAAACTTCATGTTTTAAATGTTGAATTACACAAAAACTAGCACCAAGTGGTGCTAAGTTTGTAATATCGATTTCTATTTGATGTGAACATTAATGTAATTCAAGGCATGAAAAGACATGACATTGGTATTGGCATGTACTTGGACACATTGTTATTGACATGCGAAGTTACTTGAAACATTTTGTAATTATCTTTTTGTAAGAGCCAAAAGCTCAAATGAGCTAGGGCACGAGATTGAATCACTATGATAGGTTTTTGAAGGTAGTCTATTGGTGGTAGAGACATAAGACACTCTTGACAGTTGATTTGGTGGTTGAGACAAGAATATTGAAGGACTACAAAAGGATATGATGGAGATACGAGGGTAGATTATATGGGATCTTAAGAAAGAATTTGTAGTTGAATCTTGCATAGGCGCTTTCCCTTAATGATTTCTCTGTTAACATTTTAGTTATCCATGACAAAGCATTTTTTTAGGGTTTATATTGTTTTTTTCATTTACCCTACTCTATTAATGGTTGTAGGGTAAGACCGTGGTTCGATTTAACTGCTATTTTGATTGAGATTTGGCCTTGTTTGGTTGTCTAGTTTACTCCTATCAGTTTTCAATCTGGGATTGTAGACTAATGAAATACATTGTGTTATTTTTCTAAAAGGATGAAGGTAGAAGATTAAGTGGAGATGAAATGCATGCTATCAAAAGAGTAAAACTAAGGTTGTACTTCTAATTTTTCTAAGTACAATTGAAATCTTACTTCTGATTCTACACAAATTACCAATCCACTCTTGCAAATATTATGAATGAAATCACAAATCAAATCTTTAAGAACAAAACCATGAATCTATTTGCAAATGAAATCACAAATCTATTTATAAATGACATTGTAAACGAAATCACACACCTAACCTTGTAGATAAGGTCACATTTCTATTATAGGGATACACATTATTGTAAATATCATCACTTCCAAATATATTTATAATTCTATTTCAGGTTCAATGAAATCACACTTTAAATTATCCATACTTTATCACACTTAAATTATCCTCACTTTAGTCCTAAAATGCTTAAGTGGAAAAAACCTAATTTCCTCAGGAGATATTACAGAATGATAACAAAGGGAAAATACCTTAGTTCCAAGGAATGCAGTAAGAAAGGTGGAAGGTAATAGGAAGATAGACTGTGATAAGAGGTTGATGGTATTGTGATAAGGGATGGAAAGTTGTGACATGAGGTACAAATTTGTAATAGAAGATATGGATTTGCGACAGGAAGTGTGAATCTATAACAAATACTAATTGGATATGGTAAATTTTGAATGGAATGTGACAGTGGTTTTAAACATAGTGAATGAAGGAAATGTTTGAGGTCAAGTGCATGGTAATTGAAATATCAAAGAGGCATTCTTTCGTAGCCATTGGGGGATCATTTTCATTCATGTGTTATAATGCTTAGGTACTGAGAGGGGGGGTGAATTAGTACAAAAAAAATAACTTACTAATTCAACCATCAATTTGATTAACCTTAACAACAACTTCCAAATAGAAAAACATAAAACTAATGCAGTAAAGTAAAAGTAAAGAATATAAAACATCCACATGTATATCACACATAGCACAATATTTTTTTGCATGGAAACCCTCATTTAGAGGGAGAAAAATACAGTGGGGATGACACTCACAAGGCCTTCATTGCAATATAAAAGGTTTTCCCTGTTAGGAGCTACAAATACCCTTTCTGAGGGTTCACCCTATTAGAAGTGATTAGTAAATTTTTAGGAGTATAATGAGATATAATGAGATCTACCTCACTAGATGATTGAAGACCCTTTCTCAAAGTCCACCTAGTTAAGGGATTTATAATAGAAGACTTGTTAAAGTCCACCCTGTCAAGGGATTTAGCTTGTTGTAACTATTAGGGAACAACAAGTAATGATATAGATGTAGCACTACTTTCCTATTAGATCCAATCTATTCTCTACTCAGTATAACTTCTCTTTGATCTACCTCTACACTTGTAATCACCCGAGAATGGACAAGATCAATTAAGTGAGAAATCAAGGCAAAAACCAATGTGAATCAATACAATTAAATCAAATCAAGATCAAATCAAATATAAATTGCAATTAAACCTTAATCCAAAATCAATTAAAAATCAAAAGCTATTAAATCAATTTAAATCAAATAAATCATGATAAATCAATTGTGTAATTAATCTAATTAATTACATAGTTCAATTTAAATCAAATCAATCCATTCAAGGGGTACACATGGTTAAACAAATTAAATAAATTCAATTAATTAATTCCTATTTTCTCTAAACCACCAAAGGGGAGGAAAATCAATCAACCAATAGGAATTGAGAATCAAGCTCACATGGATCAAGCCTAAATTGAATCCCAATCACTCATTTGGAAAGAGCATCTTGTCCACCCATTTTGTCTTCTTGTCCCAAGCTTTGAGGATAATCCATTTAAATTGTCTCCAAAGGGTGGAACCAAGGACTTAACCCTAACTCAATCATGATCAACTCAACTACATCCCCTACCCTTGCCAAAATCTATAAAAGCAAGGCATAATTCATTGATCATAAATCATCCACAAATCTAAGAATAGCATCAAACCTCTTGCAAATTAGAGCTAGAAAGTCAAATATAGAAGCTAATTAGATAATTTCAATTTGGAATTAACATTGTTATTTGCTTTTCTTATCGTTCTCATTTTAGGACTGTCACTAATGGAGGTTTGCTAAGAGCTTTATCATTAGCATCCCTAAATAGAGATCCATAGAGTGCTTAATTGTCAATTATTAGCTTAAATAGATTGCTATTTGTGGTAATTTAGTGTTTATTTTGAATTATTGATGATACTAACCCTATGAAGGTACTTTTTCTTGTTCCTAAAGGTCTTTGTCCTTTGTACCCCATTTTCTGCATGATTTGAAATCCTTTCCCATATTAATGTGTGGGTATGATTACATTTTGGATGCACTTTTCATGGGTACTTGATTCATCATCCTTGTATAGCCAACTTAGGATTTCATTGTCTTCTTCTTCTGTGAATGAAGATGTATTAGCCCTCAAAAAGTGATCATTGTATTTATGAGGTAAATTAGATGGCTTTCCATATGATTTTGGAGATAAAGGTGGGTCCATCATGGATAAGGAGTGTGTACTAGAAACTATACCTTCATAGGGTTAGTATTGCATATAATTGAATAAAATAACTAAATAACCACAAAGGAAGAGCTATTTTAACAAATGAAAGCAATTAAGCACTCTATGGATCTCTAACTAGGGATGTTAATGGTGAAGCTCCTAGCAAGCCTCCATTAATGACAGTCCTAGAATGAGAATAAACAATAAAGCAATCTAAATAGCTCAATTCCAAATTGAAATGCTTAATTAACTTCTAAATTTACCTTTCTAGTTATAATTCTCAAGAGGTTAGATGCAATTCTCAGATTTGTGGATGATTTATGAGTGATTTATGCCTTGCTTATATAAGATTTGGTAAGGGTAGGGGGTGTAGTAGAGTTGATCATGATTAAGCTTGAGTTCAGTCTTTGGTTCCACTCTTTGAAGACAATTTAAATGGATTGTCCTCAAAGCTTGGGAAAAGAAGACAAGATGAGTGGACAAGATGCTCTTTTGGAATGAGTGATTGAGATTCATTTTGGCTTGATCCATGTGAGCTCTTTCCTTAAATCCTATTGGTTGAGGCTTTTTCCTCCCATGTGGTGTTGAGAGAAATTAGGATTTAATCAATTGATTTTAATTCATTTATTTAGCCAAGTGTACCCCTTGAATGGGTTGATTTGATTTAATTCAAACTATATTGATTTAATTTATCATGATTTGATAGGTTTTAATTGATCTTTATGGCTTTGATTTTTAATTAAATTGAATTGAAGCTTGATTTTAATTTTGATTGGCTAAATGCTCGTTTGGATTCAATTGCCTTGATTTGTGTTGATTACTCACATGAATGATCCTTTCCACTTTTTGGTGATTACAAATGCCCCTCTTTGAGTCAACATGTGAAGCGTGTTGATTCAAAGAATGTTCTGATCTAACTGATATAAGGTCCTAGTTCTGTTGATGGTCGATCTTGATATTTGATATGAGATGTTGATTTTGATGATAGGATTGATGCAGTTATGATTTATTTGATATTTTTGATGGTTGATTCGATGATAGTTCACTGATATGATACCTGATTTGATCTGATTTAATGTTTGATGCCCCTTTCGATTGATAAGCAAAAAAAATTATGATAAAAGATTGTGCTTTGATTTGATGGTCATTCCCCTGATTTGATGATGTTGTTGTTTCTAATAATCCGAGTGTATGCCCCCTCAGGAAATGAATCAAAATGATTTTGGATGATTTAGTTGAGAATGGGAAATTTTGATTTGTTTCCCGATAAAATCAATGTGAAAATGCCCCGATCATGAGAGAATTTGATGAGAAAAGATTTGATTGATAAGATGTTGTTAAAGTTGTGAATAATTTGATGATGGTCTGGTATCATTTGATGTCAGTCTAAATCACTTGGTTGATGTTGATGTCAATCTAATAGGATAAAGTTGATGGGTTGATATTTCGCTCTCAAGATCTAGAGAGAGAAAACAATGATTTTCCTTCCTCAATATCTAGAGTTAGGAGATTTGATGCACTCAAGATGAGCAAATGGATGATAGGATAACTTGATTGACATCAGATGATCAATTTGATGATTTGACTGATTAATTTTTGATATTCTTGGTTAGATGTTTTATTTTTATGATATGAGGTTGATTGGATGTTCTCATGATACAAAATTAGGGACTGGTAGAAGAGAAGGTGATGAACAGGATTAGGTTTCCCCTAGTTGATCAACATGATTGATTATTGATGATGTCCTTGATAAAGCATGAATCATTTGATGGATTAGACATTTCCTTTTTGATGATGTTGATTAGGACTTTGATTATATGGATGGACCTTTGATGATGTACATTTCCTTGATTTATTCCACTATAGACATTAATGATGTACCATTGATGATATCATTGATCATTTGATGTATCTTGATTTGGTCTTTTGATGATGATAACTCTACCCCCTTTAGCTTTCTCTTTTTCAAATATGTTTTCAATCTAAGAAAGGAAAATACCTTAAATGCATTTAATCTAGGATGTATGCAACTAACTATCACTATTCAAAATTTGGAAGCTTATTTTTATCATCGATCTTTTGGAACATGAAATTGGTAAAAGCCTCACTGCTTCAACCATGATGATATGAATACCTCTTTCCTCGGATTTTAATAATTGTAAGTAAACAGACAAAGAATTGATCCCTTTCATATACAAATGTCCTCGATGATTCTTTGGTGATCATGTCATTAGATGAATTTTCATACTAATATGAATCAACACTGACAAGCACTCAAGAAGAAATCAAGAAAATATCATGTCTTCATCATCCCTCATCTAGTCCAAGACTTCATCAATTTGCTAAAATGACATGGTTCCAAAAATTTAGTAACACTCCAAACATTTTTCTTTTGTTTGTAGATCCATATTTCAAAAACTTCATCCACTTTGATCCTTAGTTATGTTTAAGCTTTTTAGATTTTGATCTAATTTGTCATTTTGAAGATTTTTTATTTGATTAAGCTTTTTAGATTTTGATTTGATTTGTCAAATGTTGTTGTTTAGATCAAGTGTCTGGATGTTTGAAATGTGATACAAATCAATAAGTTCAAGTGTAGCAATTTTTCAATTTTGATGCAATGATTTTTAGCCAACTTGTGTCTATTTTGATAAGCTTGTTGAATTTCGATTGGTGCCCTTGGTTTGATTTAGCAAAGATCATGCTTTGTTGGGCAATGCAACTTTTGAGTGTTTACTTAAGATTTGCAATTTTTAGATTTTTAGATTTTTATATTTTTTATGTTTTTATGTTTTTATTTTTTTTGTATTTTTAAAAAAAATTGGATTTTTAGAGATTTTTTATGTTTTTGGATTTGTTTTAGAGATTTTTCACTTTTTTAGATTTTTAGAGATTACTAGTTCTCAAACAAGATCACATTGAATTTCCCCCAATGTCTAGCAAGGTATAGGACATGAAAGATGGATTTGCAAATTGTTGGATGCTAGATGAATAGGCCATGATGCATGAAGCAAGTGAATACAATCCGTAGGACCATCTCAAGATTATCCAAGCTACGAAAAATAATATCTCAATATAGGCCAATGATATGGTGTTGGATAGCATATTGAATAATGACCTGGTGTCATGACAATCATCCAAAGGAATGGACATATCAAGAGACTCTTTCTAACATTTTTTTTTCATTTCTTTTATTTTTCAATTGGATCAAGATTAAGGGATCAATATGGATAGGATCACACAATCATGATAAAGGGGTGGTGAAGGCTATGAGTGAATGGTTTGGGATTATGGGAAGGTTTCTTAGAAATAATGAAGGTGGCTTTAGGATAAGCAAGATCATGATAAGGTAGCGTGAACACAACAAGTGAATAGGCTGATAGATAGGATAACTCATGTCAAGATACTTAATGCTCGTGGATATGTTCAACCTTATCAAGATCAAAGGCAAAAGATGTAATGCAGATGCAAGTGAGATCAATGGTAGAAAGATGGAGGATATGATGGATGGAACTTGCCCCCAAGTGTAGAGTGCAAGAGAGAGGAATTATGCATGACGCCTGTTTGCCAGGTTTTCATCACGGTACTTGTCCAAGATACCACAAGAAGTGGTTTTCACCATAGGATGGATTTCTTTTCTTTTCTTTTATTTTTCTTCTTTTATTTTAATTTTAATTTCTTGAATGGACTCGAGCCTCATTCTCTTTGGATACTCCTTGAAAAGGTATGATATGATGGGCCAAGGCCGTTGAAAGGTATGCTCAAATATGTTGATAGGGTGATGGAAATGTGATATGGTGGATAAGGTAAAGGGTGGCTAAAGATTTATGCAATGGATTGGATAATGGAAATAGAAGGATAATGATTGAGAGGATAATAAGTATTTCCATGTGTGGGCATGAAAAAGGGAATGGAAGGATAATGAATAGGAGGATAAGAAGTATTATCAAGATCAACATTGATACACACCTTGAAGGGTAGTGGAATAATGGAGGAAAAATGGGTGAGATAGATTGGGATTTTGATGTAAAAGAGGATATGGATCTTGGGATACAAGGACTCAAAATGGATGGATAAGATGGAATATGTTTGGGAGAATGTGAAGTGGAAGCCTTTGGAAGCTTAAATGTCAACTTTGATTTCTCTTTTGTTTGTAAGTCCTTCAAAAGTGACTTGGGAATCCACACTTCCTTTGATTTTTCTTTCCTTTTGGATGCTTTAGAGTGCATTTCTTCAATGAGGGATTTAGGAACCCACATTTTATTTGATTTTTCTTTTTTCTTAATGGACCTTTGTGGTCTCTTAAATATTTCTTTTTTTATTTTATTCACGTGTCAATTAGATGGGACATGATGCTCTTCATACAGAAGTGGATTCTTGGATTTCTGATTTTTATGTTGCACATTCAAATTTCTTCCAAAGAACTTGGGATTGGTGGATAAATAAGGTTGATATGGATGGTTCATATGGATGGTCTGATATAGAGGATTGACATGGATGGGTGCTTTGTTTCTCAAGTATGTATGTCTTTGTTGATCTTGATACATGGTAAGGTAAGGGGATGGTGGGATAGGGATGGTAGGAAAGGTTGATGTAGGGATATAGGGACCCAATATGGATGGAAGATATGAAGGTTTCAACTTAGGGATATAGGGACCAAGGATGGATTTGGAGGATGTATAAGGAATATGCTTATGCATAAATGGAGGTAAATGGGATGTGGGAAGGATATCAACATCTTTATTGTGAGTTGCATGGCCAAGGCTTTTGTCTTTTAGATTTATCTTTGTAACAATAGGCTTATATGTAGCTTTGATAGGAGTGACTTTGATAGGAGCACTTGAATCTTGAGATAGATATGGAGGCTTATGAAAAGTAGATGTTGGGGTACTTTGAACTTGACAAGGATCTTTTGATAGCTTAGGAAAAATACTTTTCTTTTGGTTTTTGATAAGTTCATTAGAGATGGAAAGTATATCTTGATCTTGCTTAGGAGATGGGTTGGATATAAGAAGTGAAGGAATATGAAGTGTTTGGGATGAAAGGGTATCTTCTTGAAAGAAATTTAAGGGTATGAAGGGTTCATCATGGGATTCTTGGGATATGGGACTTTGGTCAAATATAGGATAAGGAGGGATATTATCTTGATCTTGATCCTTCATAAGACTTGTTTCTTTGCACTTTTAATTAGTCTCTTGACATGGAGCCACTTCTAAGGACAATGTAGGAGTTTAGATCCGCATGAGGGATTCTTCAAGGGATGATGGATGTTTATTTGAAATTGGTACAATATGCATTGTAGCACATGAAGGCTTGGAGTCTATAACCTTTGAAGCATGGAAGAAGTTTGTAGCAAGATGTAGGTTAGCTTGGATCTCTTTTAGAGGTAGCCCTTGAGGGTATACATAGTCATTATGAAAACTATTTGGATCTTTGTTTGATGGAGGAATATTGGATAGCTTTGCTTCTATATTAAATGGAGGAATGGTGGAATAGGTTAAAGCTATAAGAGGACCACTACTAGAGATGTGTTCATAAGTTTGATCTTGCTTGAGAGTAGTATCTTCATTAGATGAGTCATTAGGATCATCAATTTTAATTAAGTCATCATCAATAAGATTTTGGATTTTATGTTTCAACTCCATGCAATCTGAAGTTTCATGCTCATTATGTCTATGATATTCACAATAGTTACTCAAAAAGATAAAACCACATGGAGTGATTTGAGGCAACGTGATGAGATCATTTTCAAGGAGTTTTTCCAAAGCTGATTCGTATGAAATTCCCAAAGGAGTAAATGATCTATCCCAAGGATATTTGGATGTATTTGTGTTTCTTAAAGAGTTATCATATGATGAATATTGTTGAGATGGGACTAATTCCTCTCGATTTCCTTGATCAAAGATGAGATTCTCTTGATATTTTGAAATAGGTTCTTCATCAAATATTGGTTTATCATTAGGATATTTTTTTATCAAATATAGGGTTTTCATGATATTCTTTTTTATCAAATTTTGAATTATCAAAGATATGGTGTTCATGATGTTTTTCTTGATCATAGAGGTAAGGAAACAAAGTTCTTAATGAGAATTGGTTGGATAATGTTTCCATTTCTTTTTCCATTTCTTGAATTCTTGTGAATGGAATATTCCTTTGAATCTTTATTGTTAATTGAGTTTTGGATCTTAATGGATGTTTTCTTTTTGTAATCAAAGATCTTCAAGCACAACACAATGATTTTATCAATTATCACAAGAAATTCTTCCAAGAAATCTACCTAAGGTCAAATTTAGCTTTTAAATGGCTCTAATGAGGTAGGCTTGCTAATTTATCAAGGTATTTAATCAAGATTCCATTTAAAATGGATATTAAACTTTCATCCTCCAAGTATATTAAGAGGCTTCCCACCACTAGTATGTCAAAGTTTTTCGCAATCCCGAAGGACTACTTGAGGAAGTTCAAAAATTTAACACCCTTTTGTCACACACCCCATTAAGGATGCATGCATTTCATTTTATAGTGGGTTGGATGATCATGGCAAAGGTGATTGTATCACACTTTGGGTTGTCCCTCTCACCAGCCTCGTTAAGGCAAATCTCAGGAGGCGAGCCCAACTATTGATCTAGCATGTTCATTTGAAAGCAAGAAAGTGGAATAAAGATATAGGTTTTGGGAATTTGATTCACCAAAAGGTGAAGAGCATATCCCTATCTACTTCTCAATCCCCAAACATAATTAACAATGTTCAATTTCCAACCCAGTAACTAGTGAGAATCGAGTATTGCTACTCTTTTCTACAAACAAGGGGTTTATTTGATTATGTGCTTGATTTCCTTAACCTTTCTTTTAATCAAGAAATTTGGACACTTTTGGAAATTTGATTCACTAAAAGAAGTGAAGAGCATAGGCCTAATATCAAAATTTCTCAAACAATAATAGGTTGTTTTTACTTACTAGATTTTGAAAACAATAAAGCCACAATTTAAGTAAAAAAATGACTAAGTTTAGGCTTACCTTTTCCTTATAGCTAGCAAAGGCTAGGGGCATTTTTTATTGATTTTCATTTTTTAATGCTTACCTTGGCAATTGTTCCTTTTTTATGTGATTTTCCTCCAACAAGTTAGTCAACAAAACCAGCCACAATGAAGAAAACAAAATGAAATTGAAGAAACAAAGATAGAATTAAACTTTAAGCCTTATTTGTCAAATTTAAGAAAAAATTGATTAAGGTGAATAAATCCAATTCAATGAAATAATTTTTGTTATATATGTTTCTACAACTTTGATGTAATGATCATATACCTTTCCTTCTTGTTCAGAATCCTCAAGAACTAGCTTAATGTGAGCAATGTTCTCCTTTTTTATCTTCCTTGTCAAAGCTTTGCCTTCTTGATTGAATCTTCTCTCTGGTTTTTTTACTTTTCTATGATCAGTCATCCTACAGAGACAAAGAAAACATTTTCTGATAGTCAGATTCTGTTTATTTTCAAATTAAGAAAAAGCACTATTGAATCTATTGAAAGCGCTATTTAAATGCTCAAATGCGCTAGAGATTGAATTAAAAGCATTAAAGAAAATAGTTAAAGCACAGAAATAGAGAGTAAAGGTGTTGAAATCCTATGTAAAGGTGTCAGAAAATGATCAAACGCACTGGAGATCAGGTCAAACGCGCTAGCTAGTCAGGGAATAAGCACTGATAGAAATTTAGATAGAAGCCAGAAAGAATCAAAAGCGTTATTTCTCTACACAAAGGCACACAAATTTGTTGTGGAAGCGTTGTTATAGTGATCAGAAGCGTTGTTTAACTGCTCAAATGTGCTATTTAAAGTCTTAGAAGTACTGTTTCACCTGCAAAATAGAGGGCTTAACATGCAAAAATTTGAACAAACATGAAATTTATAGATTTTTAGAAAGTGAAGCCTAATGCCCTACGGTGGGCACCATTTTATGTACTAGAAATCGTACCTTCATAGGGTTAGTATTTCATATAATTGAATAAAATAACTAAATAACCACAAAGGAAGAGCTATTTTAACAAATGAAATCAATTAAGCACTCTATGGATCTCTAACCAGGGATGTTAATGGTGAAGCTCTCAGCAAGCCTCCATTAATGACAGTCCTAGAATGAGAATAAATGATAAAGCAAGCTAAATAGTTCAATTCCAAATTGAAATGCTTAATTAACTTCTAAATTTGTCTTTCTAGCTATAATTCTCAAGAGGTTAGATGCAATTCTTAGATTTTTGGATGTTTTATGAGTGATTTATGCCTTGCTTATATACGATTTGGCAAGGGTAGGGGGTGTAGTAGAGTTGATCATGATTAAGCTTGAGTTGAGTCTTCGGTTCCACCCTTTGAAGACAATTTAAATGGATTGTCCTCAAAGCTTGGGACAAGAAGACAAGATGAGTGGACAAGATGCTCTTTTGGAATGAGTGATTGAGATTCATTTTGGCTTGATCCATGTGAGCTCTTTCCTTAAATCCTATTGGTTGAGGCTTTTTCCTCCCATGTGGTGTTGAGAGAAATTAGGATTTAATCAATTCATTTTAATTCATTTATTTAGCCAAGTGTACCCCTTGAATGGGTGATTTGATTTAATTCAAACTATAAAATTAATTGGATTAATTACACATTGATTTAATTTATCATGATTTGATAGGTTTTAATTGATCTTTATGGCTTTGATTTTTAATTAAATTGAATTGAAGCTTGATTTTAATTTTGATTGGCTAAATGCTCGTTTGGATTCAATTGCCTTGATTTTGCCTTGATTTACCTTGATTTGCCTTGATTACTCACATGAATGATCCTATCCACTTTTTGGTGACTACAAGGAGTATTCACCTACCCCCTTTTGTTTGATTTGACATTGTTTCTCAAAGTATTTCATCATATGGTCCATTTGTTGGTAATGAGCCTCTTTGGTGTAGATTTGAATAGATTTATCTTTGTCTTCTTTTTGCTTCTTAAGAGTACTCTCCTCAGTAACCTTTTCTTTTCCTTTTGTCAATGTAGATAGGTTAATAGGACTTTGAATGTTTTCAACAACAATAATTTCTTCTTTCTCTTTTTATTTTCCCTTCAAAGATGGGAGATATTTTGAACTTTGACCTTGCTCTACTCTTTGAGGAATAGACCCTTCTGCATTATGCGGGACTAGAGAATCATTGATAGCTTTAATTTATTACAATATTGAAAGGGTTTTGAGTCCCCACTTACCATGATTTCTTGCCCTAGATAGGGGAATTTGATACATTTGTGATAGGTCGAAGGCACAACCTGCATTTCATGAATCCACGGTCTTCATAATAAGATATTGTAAGTCAACTTTAGGTCTAGGACTTGACAAATGGTTTCTTTTTGCATTGGACCAACTTTGATAGGAAGTACTATGACACCCTTAGAAGCTCTCTCTTCATCATCATAGGCTTTTATAATTATCTTTTTCTTTGGGTCAATAGCCTCCTAAGAAAATCCTAAGGCTTTTACAAAGTTTAGGGTACAAATATCCAAGTCAGCCCCTCCATCAAGAAGGACTCTTTTTACCCTATGTTTGTGAATTAGAACCTTTATATGCAAAGGCAAATTTTGTGGGTGATTTAATGACATGTCATCTTGCTCTAAAAAAGATAGACAATGAGGTGCAATAAGATGTCCCACCATATTTTGAAATTTATCTACATCTAGATTTAGAGGCACATTAGTCTCTACCAAGGCCTTTTCTAGAATCTCCTTGTGAGTTGGTGAGAGCTTAAGCAATTCTAAAAGAGAAATTTGAGCAAGGGTTCATTGTAATTGGTCTACCAAATTATATTTTTTTGATGATGAAGATGAGGTTTGATTTGGTAGAACAATTCTTGGAGCATTTCCAAGTAGAGTAATTTTTTATGCTTGCCCCCTAGTTACAACATTAGATGTTGCTTCCCTTATATTTTCTTTTACCATGATAATATTTATGGTATTTTCATCACTATCTAAATTTTTAATTATGTTATCATAGGTATGGGCAAAGTTTACTTTCTCATTACCTCTTTTATTATTTTGATTATTGTTTGATGACTCCCCATTTTCATGATTTAGGAAAGGATTTTTGAAGGCCATATGATCTTCATTATTTTGGGGCCCTTCAACCTTTATTGTCCCATCATCAATTAGGTCTTGCACAAGGTGCTTCAATTTCATGCATTCATTAGTCTTATGACCCTTATTTAGATGGTATTCACAATGGTGAGAATCATTCCATCAATTTGGCTTAATTTGGGGTTCATATGGCCTTAACTCGGGTAAGGTAATGATTTTGTTGGCCACCAAAGTCCTTAACACATTTTCCAATGGTTCACCTAAGAAGGTGAATTTTCTCTTTTGATAAGTGGAAAAGAAAGGCTTAGGCTTGTTGCCATTAGCATTATTGAAGGGATTATTATTAGCATTGTTGTTGTTGTTGTTGGAATTGGCATTATTGAAAGGAGATTTATTTGTTTGATTTACATTGTATGTATAATTTGCTCCACTTGATAAATTAAATGGGGTAGCTTTTAAGTTGTGTGCCTCCACAACTCCATCATTCACAAGATTCTTATTTTTATTTTTCAACCATAGTTTAGGTTTATCATTGTGATTATTAGCTCCTTTATTGTTGGTATAATTAGATATATAATGATTATTGTCAGTGTTGGTATAGGGTTTATTGTCTTTGAACAATTTCATCTCTCCCCTCTTAACCAACACATCTTCAATTTTAACCCAATTCTCAATAATTTTTTCAAATGTAGGGGGACATTGAAGTTGGAGCCTATAGTTCATCTCCGCATTTAAGTTGTTCATAAATATCTCTATTTTCTCCTTTCCAGGGATACTTCGTGGGTAACTTGCAAAAATTGTCCTCCACATTTGAAGGAACCCTAAGAAAGATTCACCATCCTTTTATTTTGTATCACATAGTTTTAGCATGGTAATCTCGTGTTCGATGTTATAAGAATAATGGGTTACAAATTTAGAGGCTAATTCCTCGAAAGTCTTTATCCCTTGCGGGAGTTTGGAGAACCATTCCATGGCTTGCCCTCCCAAACTTCTTGGAAAAAGTCTCATTAAGTACGTGGTGTTATGCATAAATTCAATGCTTAGAGTGCAAAACTCTCTAAGGTGATCCTGTGGGTCTAATTTACCCATGTATTTATCATATTTAGGAAAGATTGTATTAATAGGAAAAGGTGTCATGACTAAGATTTTGTCAAAAGGGAATGGGCACAAGGCCTCGATAGAGAATGACTTAGGTTCAACAACCTTTTTCATTAAGTCAATTTGCACTTGGAACATTTTCAATTGTTGAGTCATAGCATTCATCGGTTTTTCCTCTTCTTTGCTTTTCTTAAGTTGATACACATCATAATCATGTGGGAGCTTTACCCCTGCTTGGGCTAGAGTTAGGAAAAATTTCTCCCTATCTCTATCTATTAGTTTATCCATGACCTCAAGAAAATCAGTATCTTGAGCCGCTCTATCAGCCCTTTCTTCAAGTGTTTCCTTAGGCTCTTGGTTACCATTATTAATGTTGTCATTGTTTCCTCCATGATGGTAATCGTGAAATGTGGAGTTTCTATCCATTGATTCAAGTCTCTTTTCAAATAGATTTGGGAGACTATCCCCTTGGTCGTGATTGTTGAAAAGACTTTGATATTCAAATTTGGGGACTTGTTTGGCAATGCAAGTGATGTCTTCTTGCAAAGATAGTTTAAGTCTATGAGATCATGTAGAAACCAGCATTCAACAAAGTCTGATTTCGAATTGATTCCCCAATTTGGTAATTGTTGGTTTTTATGAAGAGATTTAAAAATATAAGATGAATTTCAAATGGATCTCTCTCACTTGTTCTATGTAATTTTCAAACACAACAACCACACACACACTTGTACTTTTTAACCCTCTACACAAAAAGTGTTTGAATTTGTAAGGACGTTATCATGGGTTTTTGCACAAAAAGACACTTCAAGCAATCTATCTAGCTCAAAATTTGGTTCGTAAACATGGCTCTATAAGGTAGCCTTTGCTAAGTTAAAAAGTTTTTTAATCAAGATTATGTTCAAAATGGATATTAAAATTTCATCCTCCAAGTATATTAAGAGGCTTCCCTCCACCGGTATGTCAGAGTTTTGCACAATCCCGAAGGACTACTCGAGGAAGTTCAAAAATTTAACACCCTTTTGTCACACACCCCATTAAGGATGCATGCACTTCATTTTATAGTGGGTTGGATGATCATAGAAAAGGTGATTGTATCCCACTTTGGGTTCTCCCTCTCACCGGCCTTGTTAAGTCAAATCTCGGGAGGCAAGCCCACTATAGATCTAGCATGTTCATTTGAAAGCAATAAAGTGGAATAAAGAGATAGGTTTTGGGAGTTTGATTCACCAAAAGGTGAAGAGCATATCCCTATCTATTTCTCAATTCCCAAACACTTTTAACAAGGTTCAATTACCAAACCCACTAACTAATGAGAATCGAGTATTTCTACTCTTTTCTACAAACAAGGTGTTGTTGAAATTTAGTGCTTGATTTACTTAGCCTTTCTTTTAATCAAAGAGTTTGACACTTTTGGCATTTTGATTCACTTAGAAAGTGAAGAGCATAGGCCTAATGTCAAATTCCTCAAACAATAATAGACTACTTTAATTATTAGATGTTGAATTTGACAAAGCCATAATTTAAGCAAAAAAATGACTAAGTTTAGGCTTACCTTTAATCGAAGCTAGCTAAGACTAGGGGCATTTTTGATGAATTTTTCATTTTTATGCTCACCTAGTGCCGATCGTTCCTTTCCCTTCACTTATCCTCCAACAAATTAGTCAACACAACCAGCCAAAATGAAGAAAACAAAGATAAACTTGAATCTAAGCCTTATTTATCAAATTTGAGAAAAACTTGATTAAGGTGAATAAATCCAATTTAATGATACGAACTTTGCTTTATATAATTCTACAACTTTTAAGTATTGTTCATATAATTTGCTTTCTTGTTGAGAATCTTCTAAAACCAACTTGATGTGTACAATATTCTCCTCTTTGATCCTTTTTGTCAAGGCTTTTCCCTCACTGTTGAATCTGGTCTCTGGTTTTTTATCCTTTTATGTCCAGTCATCCTGCAGACACAAAGAAAACATTTTCCATAAATCAGATTCTATTAATTTTTAATTTAATTAAAAGCGCTACAGAATCTATTGAAAACGCTATTTAAAAATTGAACAAGCCATTAAAAAGATCAAAAGCGCAAATACATACAAAAGCGCTAAAGTAAATTTCAAAAGTGAAATGTACCCTAAACACTACATGTAAAAGTGTTGTTTCCCTACACGAAAGCACTAAAAAATAAGCAAACATGCTAAAAGAATGTTCAAACGTGCTATTTCATTTGAAAAAAGAAAAAAACTGGGGTTTTTCATTGAAAAAATCAATTTTTTTGGAAATTAAAGCATGAAATTAAAAACTCAGATGTTTAGCCACTTACCGAAGGTCCGTAGGTCAGTGAAAGATGATATCATTGACCGCACTTGAATCTATGCTCTCTAGTTTGGGATCACCATCAGGAAAATCTCAGAGGGAATCAGAGCAAAAAGTCAACTAAGCAAGTGAAAATGAATAGTAAAAATGACTTTTTACCCCTTTATATAGGTCGTTTTGACCTATAAAGGGCATCTTTGACCAGAAAAGGCCCAGGGACCCAAATATTTAACCAAAGCTACCAAATCAAGGGCATTTGTCATCACACAAATGCAAAAACATTATCATAAATGAAATCGAAATTCAATATAAAATTGACCTAATTAACGCAAAATGACCTAAACCGTCAACTTTTTTGAACATCTATCAAATTTCATTTCATTTCTGAGGGGTCATACACTCGGATAATTAGAAACAATAATAATATCATCGAATCAAGAGCATGACCATCAAATCAGAGCATAATCTTTTATCAAAAAAAAATTGCTTATCAATCGAAAGGGGCATCAAACATCGAATCAGATCAAGCTAGGTACCATATCAGAGAACTGTCATCAAATCGACCATCATGACAACACTAAACAATGATCATAACCCTATCAATCATGAATTTCACTTCACATAATCAACCTTCAACAACATCAACAACAACCTTTTTCCAATAAGAGAAATTCCAATTATATAAACTATCACCATCTTAACTTTCACCAAAATTTTATTTTCCCGCTCAAATAAATCTCACCAAAAAACATATCACAATGTAAGATACATTTTATTGTGATCACATCAACCCAAAATAGGATTTTTAAGTTATATATCCAAGGTAGTCAAACACATTTTGACTTCTCTAATGTATCACCTTAAATCCACCTCATTTCTTACCTCAAGCAGATTATGTGACAACTCATCTAATACATAACATCTAAAATATATCACCATAACATCTATACTCACCACAATATCCATACCAGTCACCGATCAAAGATCTACCATCGATAGCTCAAAAACATAGTGAATTCAACCTATAGCCTTTTATGTCACTGTCATGTATGCTCACCTATCAATCAATGAGTTACTGTCGTAACCATGATGTCTTATGATAAATTACATGCAATATCTAAGATCTCTCCACTTAATTCCTTCTCAATCATCATCGATACCAAAATCTCCATATGTAGTTGTTCTTCATATTCACCACTCACTATATTTAACTAATTCCTTCTTACCGATTGGACATTGACCTTATCGATTATCTCAGTCATATGATATGACTATGTTTGCATCAATGACAACTCGAATCACAACCACCTATGACCACACACAAATATTTATCACAATGCTAACAATCTCCCCCTTTGGCATTGATAGAAAACAATAGGTAAAAATATGTCTAACTCTGAATGAGTCCCCCTGATGTTATACATCTTCTAGACATATTTTACCTAACCTTACTCTTCCTCTTTTGTCAACAATGACAAAGGTTCACATTCTATCAAATACATCCTTGAAGTTTTGATTTGTTGTCTCCAATTACATCTCTCATGACTTCTTCAAGTGGTTCATCACAATGATTTGCCCTTGTAGATCAAATGTCAACTCCTCCATTGCATCCAAAGTACTCATATCTAGAAATCCAATTGTAGCTTTTGAATTCTTCACATTCTATCATATCACCTCTAGTGTAGGGGCTAAGTATGACTATAGCTCAATTATTGTGATCACCCTCTTGTCTTGTTTTGCCTAAGTTTGCTTCACCTTGTGTGTGATCATTTTCACTCTTGCACTATATTATGTTGTTGAGCTTGTGATAGGATAAAAATTTGCAGCTAATGTATCAAGATCCTTATCTAAATTATTTTTGGCTTCCTCATCTACTGCTTTGTCTTTCTGCTCACTAACCTTACTAGACTCACCAAATTTCCTTTTTCTCTTGTAAGTTTCTTCAATGCCGATGTCCCCTCTTCTTTAGTCTCCTCTGTCTTAGCAGATGTAGAGAGTAAATCCTGTGTTGGCTCATCAACTTCAATTTCTTTAGAAGTATAAGTACCAACCTCTATGTTTTCAACAATCTTTTCCAACCTCTATCATTCTCCTTGTTTTTCTCTATATCACCAGTTTCTTGAGTTCCCACTTAATCTTAGGAACATCCTCTTCATATGTACCAAACCTAGGTGTGGCATCATCTATAGGTTTATATAGTAGTGCATTTGCATGAAGTCATACTATATCACTATCCACTTCATATCCCATTGCAGGAACCCATGAGGTTCTTGGTTGTACTTCTTGCAAAATACAAGTGTCAGTATCAACAAGAAAACATATATGATCTTTATATTCTTCTACAATACCGGTTTGGATTCTCTAATGTTTATGCATTCTAGTTTGAAAATACTTAAAGTAACCTCACATATCATTATCAAATTTATCTTATAATTCTCTAATAAACTGACTTATTTGTACTATCATCGGTCTATATGTGTCCTATTGAACTGCACCTCTTCTAGGAAAATGATTTTGCATATAGAAAAATATACATACCAATATAGCTTCATACTTGGAATATTTTTTCTTTTCCTTCTTAATTTTTTCCTTGTTGACAAATAATTGAATCCTCATCATCTCACATACATTATAGATTGTATCCTCCTTCACCATGTACTAGACAATATGAATCACTCCATCGGGCACACTGTTCACATGATTGGATTGATAAACTCTATATCGAATGGTCATAGACAAGAATTTAACATCTTTGTCTTCTATGTTATTGATATTAATAGCTCAGTAGTCAGGTTTATGTTTGGTTAACCGAGTAATCAAATTAGCGTCAATCGTCCTTAGGGTAGCTGACTCACCGATAACACAAAAGCTAGTAAATCTTTGAATAATCTCCTTTGTAATCTTGTGTGGTCTATCCAACCACATAAATTGATCATGAAATCATCTCAAAACATATCTAATCCAATCATGATGGAAACTATTTGGTATATAAACTGCATAGGCAAAACCCTTCATTCTCAAATGCTTGTGCTCATCCATCAACACATGATTCTCACTTAATCCTTCATATTCACTCTTAATAGCATCTACTCCAAGTTCATCAAGTTTTTAGTGAATGTATGATCAGACATCTTCAACTAATACAACTCCAAGTGCTATCGAAGATAAGGCACCCATCATATCATTCTCCCTTTCGTTCATCACATGTAGCTTGAACATGGGCCTGGGTCCCTCAACAACATCAACTAAAATAGGGGTATCAACTCTCTGTGCCATGATTCAATTCCAAAATAGCACCAGAAACTTATCACAAACTATACAACTATGTCTTTCTTCACCAAGTATATTTCATGAGCACTTTCTCAATTCACCACTCACAATTACTAGCAATGGTCACTTTAGATCACTTTAGAAATTCACAAGTGTGCATAAGAAAGTAAAGTGACAAGTGAGCTCACTTTGTTCTTATTTAATCTCAATAAAATAGTTGTTACATCTCAATAGTGAAATAGTGAATTCCAATGGTAGGAATAGTGTCATATCACTGGTTAACATATATCCACTGGTTGGTACACCATGAAATATTATTGCAATCAACTTAGAATCACTAACAACACAAATCTTTAGCAAAACCAAATATCATAGCAATTTACACCATAAAATTCATATAGATCTTACCACTCTTATATCTAGGGGATCGGTAAAAGATTTTTCTTTAAGTGCTCCACATAAGCAAATAATATGGTTAGTTTGAAGATAAATCCTCTATACCAGAGGATGGTGAATTCCCTTTAGATGTCTTGACCTCTTCACATTTCTCTCCTTCTTTCCTCCAAGTCTTCTTCATCTGTCGTCCAACTTCCTCAACATCAACAATATTCTTTCCCTTTCTATCTTTTGGTCAGTTGGGTGACTGGTTCTTAAACTGACAATATCTTGCAAGGTGACCGATACTCTGATAGACAAATCATGCCATACTGATTGACTTCTAAGGTCCAATATTTCCACTTTGTGTTCTCATTTTGAAATTTATAGGTAGATAACCATAGTTACAACATATTGAACATGTGATATTTAATTATCTTTCCCTTTCATAAGGATTTACCTATTTGACTGGTGACCTAAGAAAAAAACACTTTAGACCTACAATTCTCAGATTTATATCCATATTTGTTACATGCATAATAATATCCATCAAATCTACCACCACTAGATCTACTATCATATCTACTACTAGATCTAGATCTACAATCATAAGAAGTATGACCATACTTATGACAATTATAGCAATAACCATCAAAAGAATATGATTTGTTCACCGGTTTTCTCATACACACATTTGTAGTATGACTAGGCTTTCCACAATTATAACAAGTAGGTTTGTTAGGTTTCTTACTTGAATTGCTTGGATCTACCTTATGATCTTGTGGCTTCTTAGGATCAAATTTAGATGAATATCCAACTTCAAATGTTTCTTGACTGGTGTAACCAGGACCATTCATCTACTTCTTTCTCCTTTGGTTATTCAGTTGTTTAACAAGATTTTGTGATCTCTCATTATACTTCTTTAGTTGCTCATTGGCTTCTTTCTCAGTTTGCAATTCATTCTTCAATTTCTCATTCTCCTCTCCAAGCCTTTCATTTTCACTTATAACTTGCAGATTTTCTTCAGCTGTATCCTGTAATTGGCTTTTATACAAAGCATATTCCTTCCTCACTTTATATATTTCTTCATCTTTTTCCTTTATGGAATCCTCAACAAATTTCTTGGCATCTTCAACAATCTTCCTTGCACTTTCATCTATTCTCTTTCCTTCAAGATCTTCACACATCCTGATAGACTTACTTTCAAGCTCTTATTTCAGATTTTCCACTTCTTCTTTACGTCCTTTGTTCTTATCCATCATATCTGCGACTACTTCCTATAATCACCCAAAAATGGTCTAGTAAACTATGAGGCTCACTCTAACATTAAAATTTCAAATACTAGACTGCATCTTGTGCTTAATCAATTTTGCACATTTATTTAATTTCTTATCTCTTGATCAAATCATAATTTTATCATTTATTCGATGATATCCTAAAGTTTGACCACTTTATCATAAGCTTTGTTTGATTAAAATAACATGTCCCATTTTAATTAAATAAAATCCTCTTTATCCTATGTGTGCACATGAAAAAGAATTTCTTAATTTAAAAAGAAAAAGAAAAAGATTTTTTGTCTACACATTGAATACACATTCTTCAAGGTGAGTGGAATCTCCTTTTTCCTCTTAATTCCACACATATTTTTGCCTCTTAACCATGTTCCTTGATTTTGCCTCTTGACAATCTTGTGCACCAAAGTCAAAATGAGGATTATTCTCCACCCTTAGATTTTGCTTCTTAATCTCTCACCGTCCATTTCTCTTTAAAAGGGATACTCTCTCCTCACTTTGCACTCTTAGACATTCTTACAAGATTTTTCATTCTTAGATCTTTGCATTCTTAGACATCCTTACAATCTTTGGCATTCTTAGATCTCTTGCATGAATATCTTAGACTTATGCTATTGTTATGCTATCATTTTGTTTACTTGCATTCTTAGAGCATTCTTGAGTACTTATTTGCATCTCTCATTCTAGTTTACTCTCATTCATATTGTTGAGCGTCATTTTTACATGAAGACAACGGCTAAGAATTCATGTAAGCAAATCCCCCTCTTGGAAGATTGATGGGATCAATCTCAAGGTTCCTTCTGGCTGGGTCTTGTGTACACCAAGATGTGGTACACTTCTGTGAATCTTTGCATGCGAGGAGACCCAAGAATGAGCCCTCACAAGTCGACCCATAGCTCTCTATCTATGGAGTGCATGGTTTTCCAGGAGGCCCTCAGATACTTATGCAAGTACACCACAGAACGAGAGATTCAAAGAGGAGAAGCAAGAGTGCTAATCTCTGTGAATCCTGTTCTTGCAATGCGACAATGAAAATGTAAATGCAAGCTAAACTAAATGATAACAATGCAATACTTGAAAGTAAATTTAACTATGAAAACAAATAACAATGCAAGATTTAATCTATGGAATTAAATATGAAATTAATCTAAATGAAACTACAAGAGATAAAAATCTATATGCAATAATGGATCTCAAAGCTCTATGAAAACTTGCAGCGTAATAACAATATGAAAATTCGGGGGTCCTCAACTAAGAGCGAGAGGGTTCCTTTTATAGGCACAAGTGGAATTGAAGGCAAATCTAGAAGCAATGTGGGATAAATGGAAAAGAGGAAACAAATTTTGTTTTTAGAAGGTTTGTAGGAAATGGAATTTTTATTTTATTTCTTTTATTAATCAATTTGTTTCTTTTTCCATCACAAGAGATATTTGAGAAGATATTTTATTTATTTAATTTAAAAGAATAATATCTCTCCTAATTAAATAAAATAATATAATATAATTTAAAGATAAATATTAATGAAATAAAATAAAACCATTTAATTAAAAATGAATTTTAATTAAATAACCTTATTTCATTTAAGGAATATTTATTTCAAATAAATAATATTATTTTATTTATTTAAAAGGGATTTATTTTTCTTAATTAATTAAATAAAATTAATGAAATATTCAAACCTTAGGAAGAATTGAGATATTTGAAATGGTTACGATTTGATCAAAGAATTTGATTTGAATATGGCAAAGCATTGATTCGGGAATTGATATTTTGACAAATTGAATAAATGGGGCCCAAAGTCTAGGCGACCATTTTAGGGTGCATACAGGTCTCAACCGCTTGGATAGCTCAACAGAAGACAATGTGAATCTGTTAACAAGGAGGCCTTTGTTGGTTCTTCTCTCAAGGGAAACTGTAAGATAAACTTAGGAAACCAAGATATCTCTCTTTTTTTATTCGATTTTCAGATTTAGAACAAAAGTAATGCTAGTTTACTTGATCTATTGAAAATAACTTGCAAGGAGGGTTAGGAAAGATAGGGTAACAAGAGATTGAATGAAATTGTTGAAAAGAAACCTAATGGACATATGCTAGCATCACACCACCACGCGAATTAAATAACCAAGAAGATGATGAAACCCACAAAATAAAGATTAGATCATATCACAATCTTCAACTAAATGGATGCAATCATCAGTGGAATTGAACAAATGTAGACGTATGATAAGCCAAAACTCATCAAATCATGAATCCACCCCAGATGTGCGCACATGTGAGACAAGTTAATCTTCAAGCACCAAAGAATAATCTTCTCATAAATTCATCACAACGCAGCAATGCAATACCAGCAAACACCGAACTATAAGATTACAGACTTAAAATCATTAAACAATCAATTGGCTCTTTGAAATAAAGAATGAGCAAATCACACATTCACAAATTTTTCATAGATAGAAGATAAATCACACCATGAATGAAGCACCAATTGAATTTGTTATATTAATCATCAAGTTGACCCTCATTACATCATTTTATTACAATTTATAGAGCCATGCTCTTATTTTCGTAGCTAGGGTTTTGCTGCAACTAAAACTTGAAAGTACATATAAACTAAAGCTTGCATTAAAGAAACTAATTCTAAAGCTTAGCTAAACTATCCTAGCAAGGAATTGAACCTCGTGCATTACAAAGATTTGAATAAATAATGCATTAGATGACTCAAAATGGAGCTAGAACTTGTGCATGCACTTGATAATCTTCACGTTTCTACCCTTGATCTTTGGCTCTGGCTTCTCCACGTGGACCCAACTGAAAGAAATCCCAAAATCATGCACAAACGATCCCAAAAAGGAAGCCCAGATGACTAGAAAATGATCTCTGAGATAATTGGAGTTAACTTTTGGACGTGCCAAAAAATGCCCAAATCCTGACAGTTGGTCCGAAAAACTCAAGCTCCAAAAATGACCAAGTGCTAAGTCCTCCCTCCCAGAATTTTGGACTTGTTGGACTTGTTGGACTTGTAGGTGGTCGAAAACTCCTCATGGCTAAAATGCCAAAAATCAGGCTCTGCAAAAATGGCTGTGTCAAAACTACATTTTTTGTACACAAAATTTGGCAGATCTTGGACTGGATGCTCACTGGCTAGGAGGCACTTCTGGATGTTCTTTCTTGAACCTATCCACTATCTCTAGCACCTCATCAAAGTCTAGCATCTTAATCCCTTGAAGGATTTCTTTCTGCCTATCTTTGAAGTCAATCAATTCCTTTGCAAAAGCCTTTATTTCTTCTTATTGAGATAGCATTTTTTGAATTTCCTCCTTCTGGTAAAACATCTGTTGGAGGTCTTCTTTAGACTTCACCCCTTGAAATATGCCTAGGTACTGACTAATGATGTCATTTACTAAAAACATGGTCTTATCATCATCTTCATCGAACAGATCCAAGTCAAGACCCTCGAAGAAATCCTGCAACTCTTTTACAAAAAGAATGTTGTTGTCTCTTCTCTTGTTTAACCTCCTGAGAACCTTTTCAAATATGGCCAATGCCATAGCTATCTCTTGGATCCATTCTTCAAAATTGTCCAATTCCGATCCTTCATATATCTTCATCAAAATTTGGAAGCGCTGCTTCCTTATCATCATTAGCTCATCCAACACTTTTTGCTAGTTAAGGATGGTCTCTTCTATGCCATTCTCCTCACTCATAATTTCCACCAAGGAAGTTATTCCCACCAAAATGTTCTGAAAGGGCCTTAGAATCCTTCTAAGAGATAGACTAGCGAACTGCTCAAAATCTAGCTTCCAATTAGCACAAGCCTATACAAAAGAATGTGGAATGTCTGTATTTACCTCCCCCTTCTTCTCTAAAATTGCCTGTAATGAGGCTTCAAGGTTATTTGGGTCAATTGGACCCGCTGTCTTCAAAATGAATTTCTTCATAGCTTCGTTCTGCTCTTCTAGAGCTTTTATTCTTTCTTCATCTTTATCTATGAAGCCTAAAGCATGCTTCAAACCCAAAGTAGCCAAGGTTTTGCTACCTTCCCTGATGGGCTCCCCTAAGTCTACCTCCTCCAATACATAGTTGTCCGGAGTGATCTCATTCGTACTGACATCCATTGTAGGAACAACTACCTGTGCTTTGCACCTACCCATTTGGTCTTGTATTACATAGGACATTCTCCTTGCTTTGGGAACTAGTGCCATTTGGTGGAAAGCATGCCCTAGCGTGGTCACATCAACCTCATCATCTATGTATATTATGACCCTAGGCTATACCTCTTTAGTGAACCAAGTGGGCTTTGAGAATGCATTCAATGGCTCATAAAGAGCAGCCAATGTGGAAGTTGCTAGGCATTTTTTCCTTATTTCCTCTTGACTCCCTTCTTCTTCTCTTGTTTCCTACTCATTCCTAGCATCTTGTTCATGTTCCTCCTCATCAGCAACTTGCTACTCATCAGTCCTTTGTCCCTCTGTATCTGTTTTCTATTTTCCTTCCTCAGTATGTGACTCTTCTTCTACTTGTACTTCTCCTTTATCATCTAGCTCCTCAAACCCTGTATGAACTTCCCCCCTCTTCTCTTCACTAGTGACCTCTGCTTCATTTTATAGCTCCTGCGAGCTCTGTGGCAATGAATCATCATGGACCTATGGTGAAGGCATGGGAACTTATGGAGGAATGTTAAGCAAGGGAGGCATAGGAGACACATGGGGAGTGGTTGAATGAGCTAGTGGAGTGGGAGTTGGAAGGGGAACATGGGATGAAGAGGGTTGCTAAGGCAATGGAGTGGTTTGTACTAGAGTAGAAAGTGGAGTGGTAGAGGGTGTTTGAAGTGGAAATGAAGGTGGAGTCAATAAATTTTGAGGTGGAGGCAGAGGCAGAATGGATGAAACCAATGGTGCTCTTGCAGCTACATCTTCTTCTAAGGTGACCCCAATAGAAGAGTCATTCTCTAGCTTTTTAGTTTCATTTTGGGCCTCGGTCATCTCAACATCATCTTTCCCTTGAGGTCCCTATTTTAGATCCTCTCCCATGCCACTAAAGAGACTGGTAAACTGCATAGGAGCTTGTTGCTCGAACTCCTTGAAACCATGCAACCTTGCAAAATCTATGATGTCGAATTCATCATCACCGAGGGCATCCAGATTTACTGGTTCTCCTTGTGTAGCCCCTTCAGCATCCTTAGGATCATCATCCATTATCCTCCTTTTCTTCAAGAATCTCGTAGACTGGGTCCTCCTACTGAGGGGAACTTCATCCAACTCATCTTCATCATCCTCTACCAGGGTATCTATTTGTGTGGGCATCGAGCCTTTCTTCCTTTTGTAAACATTTCCCTTGGTGATCCCCATCAGCTTGGGTCCTATGATCTTAAATTTTGTTCTCTTTACCAAACTTGGTGAATCAAGGTCACTAGAGGATGGTGCTTTCGATAGTGCAATACTCCCTATCATCCTAGTCTTTTCCTTCTTGGAATGCATGACCGAACCATATGCAGTGGGGCGCTCATGCTGATATACAATTTCTAGCTTCAGAGGAGTAGCCTCTTTAAATTGTGGTTTGAGTACCTTTTCTCCCTTCTTTTTTTGAGAGGGTTTATTTGGGAGTTGTTTCATGGGGACCAGCTGCATAGGGAAAGGATGAGCAATCCAAGATTTAGTCATCTTAATCACATGTCAGGCTCTGAAATCCATACTATCATTTTCATCTTGGTCTACCTCTGCATTCAAGATAGCCCTTGTGTACACCTTGTCTGTGTTATATATAGAATCCAAAAAAATTTCTAAGTCAGCATCTATCGCCTTTTATGGAATTCTCAATGAAAGGGCACCCTCTGCTAGCTCTAGACTCATTCGGTAGTAATCACAAACCCTTACCTCATAATCATCAACATAGTTAGCCCAATGGTCCTCTATGTGTGGCTCATGAACATAGTGCCTTCCCATTATGTGGTTGTAGGCACCAATGGGATCAAAGTGAGGCCTCACCAGGTTGTAAGTTAGCCGTGGGAATTCATCCCACTCCCAAGTCAAAGACTTGTAGACCTTCATATCTGGTACATAGTGGGGGCTAATGGAAATGGGAAAATCCCATCAATGCTTCTTCTTGTGCTTAATGTGTTTGTGCACATCAGATAGCTACCTTACGATCTCTAGGAGGACTACCCTATCAGAAGGGTACCTCGGTAACTTTTTTGGCACTAGGGTGCTTCCTACCACCTGAATATAAGTGAAGGTCCAGAATTGGATGTAGAATGCCCCCAGGGCCTTTACTTTAGTTGTTGCTTCCATTGACAATCTTTTGGCATAATCTCCCTCAATGGAGCGTATGATCGCAAAAATGAAAGCATCATTGACTATTCTAAAGTCAGGGCTATTGTGAGTGTAGAAATCCTTCCTCACTAGTTGAGGGTATAGAGTGAATGACCATGTTTTATGTTCTCTGATTGCTCTGACTTTGATTAAACCTAGGTAAACTACCATGGCAGCTAGTAGGTACACAACATAGGATGTCATGTAAAAATGAGGGTCTATCTTAACTTGAACCAATTGCTCATCCAAATTGTCACTTAAAATGGAAGCCCAATCAAACCTCACTTGTCTTTCTTTTATCTTTTGGATTAGGAAGATCATCCAAGGCTCCAGTTGAGAGGACTTAGGCAGCCCGTACACCCTGCTGATCATTATTATGGCAATCTGGATATCTTCTTTCATATACCCCCTCCTCATATCAATCCTGTCTAGTTTTGTTCTTGGAAAATGGCTGCATCAGGTACTCATTATTGACAATGTTGTGAGCCCTTTGTATTTTCTTGTTGTAAAACTCCATTCCCTTGTTGATATTGAAATTGAAGAACTTATCTACCCCTTTGGGTAAGTGGAAGACATCTTTAATATTATCGGTCCTTAGGTCCAGGACCACCTCTCCAATGTTTTTCTTGACCATGCACTCATCTAGCACGTAGTTACTGGCCAGTGTATTGATCAGTTATGTCGATTGGATGGAAACTAAGTGCGTTGCCGCATTCACCAGAGAGCAGTGGACTAATGAAGTGCAGTCCTCTGAGCATCCCACTGGCTGAGCACACTTATTCAGGTACTCATTCCAACTTACATTCCCAATGTCTGTATCTATTGTTCCTACGTGTAAGTTGGTCACTTTAGAAGGTGGATGGCAGCCTTTGAATTGATACTTCATTGCTGGTGATGCTACTACCTTTTCAGCCATATCTGTAGAGAGGACAAGACATGAATCAGTAACATGATGGGAGAAAAAACTCAAAAAACAAAGTACATTACCAATTTTCAAGCTCAAAAGGGCCACAAAGGTAATTTCAGCCTTTCAGACTTTCGGAGGTGTCGGATCTCTGAAAGGCCGAAAAGGCTAAAATCGCTGAAAGATGCTTCACTGCTATGCTCAGCCCTTTCAGTGAATCGGGGGTGAGGAACCCCCGAAGACCAACAAGGCTGAAACGTCTAAAAAGGTGAAAAGGCTAAGGAAGGGTTTCTGGTAACATCTAGAAAAGTTTGATGATTTGAGGATTGATAGATTTTTGGCATGCAAAAAGGCTGAAAAGGTTGAAGGCAAACTTGAGTACTTTGGGCAAGATGGTCTACTTTTGACGCTTCAGAGGTATGAATGTTTCAGTGTGCGACAACACTGAAACACCGAAAGGTTCCCTCAACACTTGGAGAATTCACCATTGCGAGCTGCTTGAAAGTTTCAGACCCCAAAGATTTGAAACTAGGGTTCCTCAGTTAGACTCAAAAATGAGTTCAATGATGAGTTTGACCACAAAATCATCAAGGGGATGCAATGTGACTACCTTGGTGATCCCCAAGGACAAAAAGGCTGACTCCAAACAACCTAGACCTAAGGACAAGGTCGAAAAGGCTGAAAAGACACAAACCTACAAAACTAAGATAGGTCGAAAAGGCTGAAAGAAAGGACCCTAATCTAAGACCCAAAACACAAACAAAAGACAGGGGAAAGACCGCCAACCTAGAAGATGATGAACTTGAGGACAACCATCGAGGAGACGAGACCAAGGCGATGAAAGAGTGACAAGCAATGAGCAAACAGGCTAGAGGCAGAGGAGTGAGCATGAAAGTGAGGGTTTGAAAAACCCTCTGTGCCTTTTATAGGCTACTCGGGCGGCTGACGTAAGCACCCCAGATGTCGATCATTTCAGCCGTCTTGGGGGTGTTGGACCTCCGAAAGGACCGGACCTTCGAAGAGATGACTCCCGCAAGGGGTTAAACCTCTGACAGGTCTGAAAGAGGTGCCAGGGCTGAAAATAGGGAGTTCTTCCTCGCTCTCGCCTTTTCGCACTTTCAGACATTCAGAAGTGTGAAAGGGCGACAAGGCTGAAAATTGACAAAATTAAGGATAAAAGACCAAGAACAAGAAATGAGACAAGCAGAAAGTAGAAAAGGGGGGCCCCTGAGGCCAAAAGGGTCATTAGGGGAGTGTGGTTGTGGGACCACAACACATATACTAGCATTTCCTTATTGTATTTAGCTTAAATCACTTAGCTTAACTAGGAGGTATTATAATCTTGCTAGATTAGCTTTGCTTTGTTGTTCTTACATTTTCATTATAGCTTAGTTCTTTCATTTCATCTTATATTACTTTCATTTGCATTATCATTTGAATCTTTCATTCTATGGTGCACCTTGCAAGGGTTTTTCATTAAGGTTCATTTGAGAGCCACCATTCATATTATTTAGGTTCTTGCACGTCATAGCTAGGAAGCTATAAGATGCTTCTTGAGATTTCCTTCTTCATGGATTCTCTCAAGTATAATGGTTTATAGAAGTGTCACCTTTCCATCACACATTTTTGGCACCCACCATGGGGCTAGATTCTTGCATTTAGCTCCATTTCTTGCATTTTTTGCTTTCTATTGTCACAAGTTCATAACTTTGTTTTGTAGGCTAGGAAAATCATACAACACTCTAGGGTATATCAAGATGACATTTCATCATACTACCAAATAAACTTTGTTATTTTCTGGAATATCATCTAATTCTGGCGAAGTATCATCTCTACTCAGAGAGGTATATCATCTAGGTTTGAAGTATCATCTCATTTCTGCAGGAATATCGTATGATTTTCTGACATACTGAGAAAGTGTCACCTAGTTCTGATTTCTTGCACAATCCAAGTCTTTTAGCTTATATTGCTTGCACTTTCTTGCATTTCAAATTTTCTAGTTTTCTAACAACACCTAACAAGTGGTTTTGCAAGGCTATTGATTTCATTTGCATACTTGTGTGCCCTAATTTGTGGTTTTGTAGGAATCGCTTGTCAAAGGAATTACATTTCTAAGACTAATAACAATGTGGTTTTTTAGGTTGCCTTGGAGGTACAAATAAAAATTATTCTTGCATAGACTTGATTTTCTAGGAACCTAGCTTAATTAGTTGTCTTTTGGTAAATGAAAATGTGCTTGATGTGTTTGGGAGACACTGTGGAGTAGGAGAGTATGCTCTTTTCCTTTTGGAAAATCTGAAATCTAGACCTCCACTAGCTATCCATTTGCTTTCTTGCATTTACCTTTAGAGGGTTTTCCAAGAGAGTAATCACTTTATAATAACCCTAGTGGTAAACAAGTGAGCCCATCTTGCTCCATCCCACTATAATCGAAAGCTTCCTTCAATCTAAAGAGAGGGAAGACTTTTCTATTTTCTACTTCTAATGATTCTTCATGTGTAGGGCCTAGTTGCCTCAATCTTGCTAAGAAAGGATACACTTGACAAGGTGCATGTAGGTCCTTCTTGGTCTCAATCTTATTTACAATACTACAAGGGGAGTACTTTCAACTTGTGTAGGTCTGAGAGGTCTCAATCTTTCTTGCGAGACTATATATTTTGGGTTCTTGTAGTGCTATAGGCCTCAATTTCATTTGTGAAACTATAAGAGGTTGTCATGAATGGAGACCCTTATTAAATACCTTAGGACTTAGAATCTAACCTTTGGGCCATGTGACTTCCTTTGTGCAAGGATTGATCCAAGTGGACTTACCCGGATCACCCCAAGATACTCACCATATGTGTCCCCTTGGATGCTAAAGCTTGAATATGGCAATGTGGAAAGACATGTGTTGCGAGCATTGATCTCTTCTAATTAGTTCATAACTTGCATATTCCTAGGAAAGGTCATTCAACCACTTAATTGTGGGGCTAAGAACATCAAGTTGTGGGAAAAGGTTGAAGCACTTCCCTCTTGACCTTAGGTATAATTTGCTTGATGTGTCTTCATTTTGTGCTAGACCTATGGAAATCATTTGAAAATACACATGATGGTTGTATTCATAGTGATTTTATTTGAGACCTCACAAGTGTTTGTATCATGCAAGGTTTCTTTGTCCCTTGCTTGATTGTTTATATACTACTCTATGCATCACATTTGCTATGAGAACTTGGCTTTGAACCCTAAACTTGTTGTTAAAACTGAGATTGCTTACTATTACAACCATTCATATTGCTCAAAGAGTCAGATTGATCAATTGAAGCAAGATTTTTTAGTGTCAAATTAGTTATTTTATGTTTACTAATTCAATATCGTCTACTTTGGTGAGAAAAATCGCATGAAACTCTAGAATATCACCTACCCTTCAGAGAAATATCATCTTCCAGTACTAGGGTATATCCTCTATCTTGTTTACAAAAAATCATCTTCTCCTAAAGTGACGTCTGACTTTACTAGGGTATATCGTATGAATTATCTTCCCTTTTTAACTGTCACATGCCTTCACTGAGGTTTGTTGTCCAGTCACTAATCCAAGTTGGTTTGGTCTAAATTTTCTCTTTGCTGGTTTAGCAAGCTCATGCTTGAATTTTTTTAGTCTCTTGGTTTGAAATTAGTAGGTTAAAGACCGTTCTTATCTTAAGAGGATCACTTAGATACCTTGGTTACATTTTTGATTAGTAGAGTTGTGCACTTGTCTATCTCTTTGGTTATCTTAATATTGGCTTTGACTTTATCTCTTGACTCAACAAGTGTCATACACAGGGAACTTATCCGCAACTTGGGCAATATGTGATAAATCATCTTGATCTCTTTTACTCTCTTTTTATTTTTGACAAGTGAACACTTTGCTTCTCTAGGTTAGACATTAGCTTGTCTTGTGTCATCTTAATTGGCTCTTTGCATTCTCTTTCATTCCGGTTAGAATCAAAATGATCACATCATGGCTATAACCAAGTGGACTAGATCCTATACCCATAACAACAAGGAAGAAGAGATTATTATGGCATAATTATATGAGCAAATCCAATCTTTGAAATCAAACATTCAAGACCTAAAGAAATAAAATGATACATCCTCTAATGAATAATCTTTGAGAAAAATAGGTCCTTTTCTCTTTGATAATAATCAATCCATGTCTCCATCTTCTTCAAGTAAGGACACTTCAAAATCTCACATCAACTCTATCTTTGAGCAATATCAAATTCCTAACAATCCAATCTCTAATCAAGAAAATATTTATGACTTACCTATCTTTGATTAATAAAATGAAGAAACTGATATATCATATTCACTTGAGAGCCTTCTCTATCTGCAAGAACATCAAGAAAAACCTAATCATCCCTTAGAGCGAATCTTTACTCCTTTGGGAGAATCTTAGGAATCAGCATTGGAAAAATTGCTTGGAAAAATCTGATCACCTTACCTCTAGCCACTTTAGGGGGAATTTCATTCTTGAGTACCTACTATGTGTATCATTGAAATAATGAGCATAAAACTTTATGTTGCATGGAGCTGAAACACAAAATCCAAAATCTCATTCATAATGATATAATTGAAATTGAGAATCCTAATGACTCATCTAATGAAGATATTACTCTCAAGATAGATAAAAATCATGAACCCATGTCTAGTAATAGTTCTTATGCTTCCTCTACCTCTTCCATCATGCATTCATCCCCTAAAAAAACAAAGTCATCCAAAATTCCTTCATTTAATTCTTTTCATGCTAACTATGTATATCCTCAAGGGCTACCTCTAAAAGAGATCCAAACAAATATACATCTTTCTACTAGTCTCTTCCATGCTTAAAAATTCATAGATCCCAAGCTTCCTTGTGCTTCAATGTATACCATACCTTCATCATCCATTCAAAAATCCTCACACATATCCAAACTCCTGCTTCATCCTTACATGTCAAGAGGAAAATATAAAATGTGAAGAAATAAATATCAATAAAGATCAAGATCAAGATACCATCCATCCTTATCCAATGGTTGACCAAAGTACCATATCCCCAGAGTCTCATGATGATCCTTTCATCCCCTTTCATTCCTTCCAAGAAGATATTCCTCTAGCTATAACGTATCCACCTCCCAGGCAAGATCAAGATGCTCTTTCCATCATCTCTAATGAGCTTATTGAAAAGAAAGAGAAAATTACTCTTCCTACATTATCTAAAGATCCTTGTCAAGATTATAATATTCCAAAAAATCCTTGTCATAATCCTCCACACCCATCTCAAAAATATCTTATCTTTCCTATTCCTTTGCATAAGAAATATTTTGTTTCACTTGTCAAACTTTCTCCTATCAAAAATACTCATGAACCTATTGGTATAAATATCGACCTTACATATCAGAGCCTTGGCCATGCTACTCACACTATGAATGTTGATATCCCTATCCATTATTCATTTTCATCATCCAAATCCATCCTTGGTCCTTATATACCAAAGATGAAACCTTCAAACCTTCCATCCATATTAGGTCCCTATGTTCCTCCATCCATAGGACATCTCACTCCTAGCTTGTCATCCACTTCCCTTATCATACCTGAAGATCCTTTGGAAGCAATTTGGATGTACAAGATAAAAATTAGAAATACAAGAATCCACTTACATATGAAGACCACCATGTCCTATCTAATCGACATGTGACTAAAAATAAAAAGGAAATATTCAAGAAACCACAAGGTTCCTCAAAGAAAAGAATAAAATCAAAGAAAATATGGTTTCCTAAATCCATCATGGAAGAATTACGATCAAATGCAACTAAAAGTAAATCAAAATCAAAAGCTATGTGGATTCCCAAGTCTCTCTTAAAGGACTTGGATATAAACGAAAAATCAAAGTTGACATTCAGTCTTCCAAAGACTTCCACTCCCTATCCTTCCAAATATCTTACATCCTCTCCTTCATCCATTTTGGTTCCTTGTGTCCTAAAATTCACATTGCTTCCTACATCAAAACCTCAGGCTAGAAAATTCATTCTCCCTTCAGTTGTCCTCTACCCTTCAAAGTGTGTGTCGATGTTGATCTTGCCACCCTTTCCACCTACTCCTCAATAAATATTTCAATCCCCTATCCCTTGTCCTACACCTACTTACTATCCTTTCATTCCCCTTATCCCATCTTGCACATAAATCCTTAGTCGTCATCCTATCCTCTATATATTTCCCCTACTATTATCCTTATCAGTGTCTTTGAGCATACCTATCCTTCTAAAGTAGCATTATCCAAAGAGCATCAGGCTTGCATTCCTCCAAAAATCCAAAAAAAAAAAAATGCCTTGGTGAAATCCTGGAAACAGGCACCATGGTAGCAAAAGTAAAGAGAAACAAATTCATCCTATGGTGAAAACCACTACTTGTGGCACCTTGGACAAGTACCATGATGAAAACTTGGCAAACATGCATCATGTGTAGTTCTTCCGTCTTGCACTCTACACTTGGGACAAGATTCATCTCCACTAGCTATTTCATGTGCACCCATACTTCCTCTTTCACCTTTGATCTTGACAAGGTTGAACTATCCATGCACAACATATATCATTGTAGACATGGAAAATTGGCAAAGGCTTAAAATCAATCAAAAGGTGCATCAAATCATCAAAATAGCATGAAAAATCAATAAATGGAACAAAGGCAATTCAAATCAAAGGAAAATTCAATTAAATGATTAAATAAAGCTTGAAAAGGGGAAAAACACTAAGAAATTGATTAAATTCAATTAATGACATAGTTGTTGAAATGAAAAATCAAAATGAACCTCTTACCCTTCATGGCTAAATTTAATTACTTTAATTAATTAATAAATCATGAATTCTCTCAACAAAGGAAAAAGGAGACAAAATGGACACAAATCACTCACTTTTGTTAAAATGGTCCAGCCTTTTGAAATTATTTAAATGTTTGTTCCCCAATTTAGGGACAAAGCAAAGCCAATTGACCTTACCCAAGCATAACCATGGTTATCTCACTCTACCCCCTACCCTTGGGAAAATCCTATAAATAGAAGGCATTTTGAGGTATTATTAATCCACTCCATATCTTTGAATTGCAGCAAAGCTCTTGCAATTTGCATCCACACCACTCACTTAGCATTTTCATTGATAATTAGCTAAATTGTTGATCATTTTAGAGATTTTCTTATCAAATAGAGCTAGAATTTGATAATTAGATCTATTTTGCATATCATTCTTAGTTCAATTCTCATAATTAGAGTGTCACTAGTGAGGATTTGCAGCTGAGAGCCTCACTTACTACTTCAATTTAGAGAACCATGAGATATTTAGATTAATTTGTGCATTATTTAGATTAGTTTGCTTTGAATAGTGTAAATTCTCTTTAAATCTTGTTATTTCATGAAGGTGTAAATCACTCACACACAAATGACGCCCACCGTGGGGCTCTAGGCCTCAAATTTATCATAATTTGCACGTTATTTGCAAAATTTAGGCTAGAATTGCATGATTTTGCTCACTGTTTGCAGATTACAGGAAAGAAATCACGCCTGCAGGTAAAGAAATCACGCCTACAGCAAAGAGATGTCGCTTGCGGTAATTAAAATGTCACCTGGAGTCTGAACGATCACGCTTATCAACCTGCAGAATCGCGCTTCTGGAGAAAGAAATCACGCTTGCGGACATTAAATTCTCGCCTCACGGACAAGCAGCTGATGCCTTTGGCTATTTAGATGTCGCCTGGAAAGAATTAAAAGCTGCGGCCGAGGAATAAGTTTACGCTTGGTGTAAAGGGAATTTACTGCATTTCGCATTTAATTTCTTTCTTTGAGTATTTTAAATGTCGCTTCTGTGCATTAATTTGTCGCTTGAAATAAAGAATTTACGCGGTCGTTTAATTTGATATCGCACTTAATTACTTTGATCTCGCTTGAGCCCCTTTTGGTGACGCTCGCGGTTAAAATAATTATGTCTTTATTAAATTAGATCTCGCCTTTAGCATGGAAAATGTCGCCTGGTTTAGCATTTATATTGTATCAGAGTAATTGCTGTTGTCGCATGTATTAAAGATTTCACGCGTTTGAAAAATTTGATATCGCACTTGTCTATTTTAATCTTGCTTGAGCCCCTTTTGGTGACACTCGCGGTTAAAGTAGTCACGTCTTTGTTAAATTTAATCTCGCCTGCAGTCTGGATGATGTCGCCTGACTGTATTTTCTCTATTTTGTCAAAATAAGGACTGTATGCTAACTTTACTGTCATTTTTTTTTGTCTCAGGAACATGGTCTGTCATAAGAAAGTGCAAAAACTAGAGAGAAGGCACAATTTAGAGGAGAAATTGATCTCTAAAAGGATAAGGAAAGAAAACTGGGTACATTCTACCTTTGTTCTCAACAATGATTTAGAAAAAGAAGTAGAATTATATGCTAAATACATTGCTGTTGTAGATGCTTACAAACGAAAATATGTCTCATTAAATTGGGAATTTAGTCCTTAAATTTGTAAGAATTTTGCAAGTATTTTGGTAAAAAGGAATCAAAAGCATAATCAATCATATCATTTTTAGCTTTGATTTTGGTTTCCCCTCACTTTGTTTGTATTGTGCTGACTAACTTGTTGGTGGAGGGAACGTTTTTGCTAAGGTAAGAGAAGGATTTGGAGAGAAAATGAAAAATCTACTACTTAAAAATGCGCCTAGCCTTTGCTAGCATCGTTTGAGGTATTTTTCTCATCAAGCTTGCACTTCCCTTAAATTGTGGCATTTTCAAAATTCAAAACATAGTTTAATCATAAAAGGAAAAAATAAACACTTCAATTCTAAGAACCCCTTTGTCACGGGGTTGAAAAAGAACCAAATTGATTGTGAGTGTTTGGGATAAGGGAAAAGCAATAGGGATATGCTCTTCACTCTTTGAGTGAATCAAATTCCCAAACTTGCTCTACCAAATCCACTTTTCATGCTTTCAAATGAACATGTTTAAAACTTAGTGGGCTCGCCTCCCGAGATTGCCTTAGAAGGGCCGGTGAGAGGGACAGCCCAAAGTGGGATACACTTGCTTTTGCCGCGAGAATCCGACCCACTATAAAATGAAACGCGGGTATCTTTAATGGGGTACACGACAAAAGGATTTTAGCTCTTTCGAACTTCCTCTAGTAGTCCTAACGGATTGCGCAAAATTGTGCTTTTGTGCGTGTGGGAAGCCCCTTAACATAGTTGGGGGATGAAAAGCTAAGATCTCTTTTGAACGGAAAACTTACTACATAACGGTAAAATAGCAAAACTACCTATTAGAGCCATGTTTACGAACCAATTATGTGCTAGGTAGATTGTGTGGAAGCTATTCTTGTGTTAAACTTGTGAAAACGTTCAAAAATATACACATTAGAGCATTCTAGGGATAT
Organism: Chamaecyparis obtusa; assembly: GCA_027943335.1. Taxonomy (NCBI): domain Eukaryota; kingdom Viridiplantae; phylum Streptophyta; class Pinopsida; order Cupressales; family Cupressaceae; genus Chamaecyparis; species Chamaecyparis obtusa. The sequence continues at coordinate 1,052,633 of BSBK01003479.1, forward strand.
GGTATCCAATTGATGTGTGTGTTGAGATTGTTTTTATTTTCAAACAAGATATTCCAAAGTTATTGATCAAAACACCATTAAAATTTTAAACCATTTAAAATTGATCAAAAACTTTTACCTTATTCCAAAAACAGCTTATCAAGAGAAGAAAGTCAACATACCCTCAAAGTTTGTTCATGCCTGTTATTACAAGGTCACTCTCTATAAGGAAAGCATTACAAACAGATGGGACCTACAACGGAGAAGAGCTCCCATTTCCAAAGAACACTTTCATTACTTCACGAGTGACTGAAAAACCCGCTAAGGCAAAGGACATTAACAAGATGTTTAGTGGTACCCTAGGAAATATTGATCCCAACAACCAAGGGAACAACATGAATGGGGGTATAGATCCTAACAACAATCAAGGGAACAACATGAATGGGGGTATGGATCTTAACAACAATCAAGGAAATTCTAATAATGGAGGAAGAGATCCTAATTCTCAAGAGGCAAATTCACAAGGCAACAACTTATTTCCTCCTCATAATACAAACTTACCCCCAACTGCAGAAGAAGCCACGATTGAAAGAGTATTAGAGGCAAGACAATGTCCTTATTTCATAGAACTAATGAAAAAGACCATGCTTATGGATAAAGAAAAACACTTCATGGACTTAATACAAATGGGGGTAAAGCTACCTAAAGATTTTGACATAGAGCAATTAAAGCCCAAGGAAATAGAAGACCCTATGGAAGCAATGAGGGAACAATTCAAGGCATTACAAATGGAAATTGATAGTTTGAAACAAAATGGGGCTCCTAAGCCTTTCTCTATTGAAACCTTATGTCCTTTTCCATTTGATAAGAGTTTGGTCATGGTGCCTTTTCCCATTAATGTAACATTTCCTAAATATGAGAGGTATGAAGGAACATCTGACCCACATGATCATCTTCGGGGGTTTTGTGCATTAAGTCTTGAATTCATGCATGAATCAACCTATTTAATGAGACTATTTCCAAGAAGTTTGGGAGGAACAGCCATGGATTGGTTTTCAAAACTACCATCCGGCATAAAATCCTTTGAAGAGTTAGCATCTAAATTCGTGACTCATTACTCTTATAACATCAAACATGAGGTCACAATGATAACGCTATGTAACACGAAGCAACAAGATGGAGAAGCCTTTCTCACATTCTTGCAAAGATGGAGGACTGCATTTGCTAGATATCCAAGAAGTGTACCGAAGAAAGAAAAAATGGATATCTTTATTAACGGTTTAAGAAGCGAGCTGAATTATAGACTAAGGATGCAATGTCCTAAAACCTTCCAAGATTTGATTGATAACGGAATTACAATGGAAGAAGTGTTGATTAAGAGTGGAGAGTTGAAATTGTACAAGGAAAATAAGAATAACTCTAACTCCAACAACAACAATACCAACAATAACAACAATCCAAATAAAAGTTGGTACAACAACAATAGCCATTATGCTGCAAAGAATAACAACAAGGGCATTGTTAATGATGGTGTAGTGGAATCCAGCAACTTGAAGGTGATTCCATTTGCCCTTACAAAGACACCAAATCAAGTGAATAATGCTAATCAAGCATATAATGCACCTTCCAACAACAACAACAATGCCAATAAGAATAATCAAGGAAACAAGGATCAAAACAACAAGTATGATAAGTATTTGAAGCTCACTCCCACAAGACACTTTACACCCTTGGGAGAATCACTTGAAACTACATTAAAGGCTCTCATAGCTAACAATGTTATTACATTACCCGCTATTAAGCCTTATGAACCAGACCACAAGCCGGGTTGGTGGGATGCTAAGCATCATTGTGAATATCATAGGATTCGGGGGCACCCTACAAATGAATGTCTATAATTAAAGAATGTGGTGCAAGACTTGATAGATAATAACATAATCACTGTTGATGGACCCCAAAATAATGAAGATCATACGGCCTTCAAACAACCTTTTTACAAACATGATAAAGGTGAGTCATCAAATGGCAAGAAACAAAGTGCCAATAATCTCAACTTTGCGCCATCATATGATCATATTGTTAATGCTATCATCATTAATGAACAGCCTCAAAAGGAAGCAACAAATGTCATTACAAGAGGGCAGAATTCTAGAATGACTTTACAAGGGATAGTCCCTCAAAACACCAATATCCCACCATCCAACATTGTGGTCAAACAACCTCCTACAGCAGCAAGACCTTATAGTTTGGTGGACCAATTGCAACGTACTCCAGCACAAATCTCAATCTTAGAGTTATTGAAGTTGTCACCAAATCATAAAGAGATTTTGGAAAAAGCTTTGGAAGAGACACATGTTTCTACTACCCTAGGGGAAGAAAAGTTTCAAAATATGGTAGGACATCTTGTGGCTCCTCATTGTCTTTCATTTTCCGATCAAGATGACATGTCTATAACTCATCCTCAAAATTTGCCATTACATATAGAGGTTTTGATCGAAAGGCATAGAGTCAAAAGAGCCCTTATTGATGGAGGGGCTGGCCTTAACATATGCACATTGAGTCTTGTAAAATCCCTAGGTCTATCCGAGTCTTGCATTGACCCTACAAAGAAAATCACCATAAAAGCTTATGATGAAGCTGAAAGAGCTTCTAAAGGCATGATTGTGTTGCCCATCCAAGTGGGACCAGTCAAGAAGGAAACCAAATGTCAAGTGTTGGACATGAAATTAACCTATAACATCTTATTGGGAAGACCCTGGATTCATGAGATGCAAGCTGTCCCCTCCACATACCACCAATGCATCAAGTTCCCATACATGGGTGAAGAAATCACAGTGGGAGGAGACTCAAATCCATTTCAATATTGTAATGCACTCAAACCCTTGCATGAATTATACATTCCACATAATCGTGAAGGAGTTGTTCCAAGAATCACCAATGAAGATGCACAAAATCCTCTTCAAGCTAGCTCCACTACATCAACTAAGGGTAAGGAAAAAGTGAGCTACGAGGGTCCAAATGTGATGGAAAGTCTGTATGTGGCACCTAAATTGGAGACAGTGATCTACAAACCTACTAAAGAGGAAAAAGAGCAAGCTAAAGCAGATCATTACCAATACATGAGTGAGATGATGAACAAATTTGACAAACAATGCAAGATTAGTTCAAAAGGGGTAGGAGAATATTCAGTTTCTCTATTTGACATGCCCATGTCTCCCAAATCACATGGAAAACCCTCAAAAGAACATCTTCCACATAAGTATAATTCTTATTTTATGAGGGAAGATAGCAAAGCAACATGGGATAAGGAAGAGGATGATGTCCTTCAATGGCTTTATCATGATGAGGATAGTACCTTAGACACTCCCATGGAAAGAATTCAGCATGTCAATATACAAACTGAACAATATGGGAAAGGATTTGATATTATGCAAAAGATGGGATACAAAGGAAGAGGACCCCTAGGCCAAAGAAATAGAGGATTATTAGAACCTATTGAACCTATTTGGAGGGCAAGTCATGAAAAATCCAGAGTAGGTTTTCAATATAAGGGAGAAAGTTCAAGTCCAATGCATGATTTTCATCCTCAAATAAATGCATTAGAATCTGAAGGAGATAGTGATGACTCTAGGGATTATGAATGGGATACTTTATCAGATGAGTCATGTCAAGATAAAGAAGTCATTGCTATACATACTTATGCAAAAATCCCAAAACAAGATGCTCCAATTAATGAAGAATCTCCTATTCAAAGGCCTAATATAGAACAAGCATCTAGTAGTGGAGCATGGATAGAAACATTTTGGACACCTTCAGAGGAGGGAAATTCAAACGTTAGTTTTAACCCACTTGTGGCTTTTCCCACATTGTTTCCCGTAGAGGTCGACGAGGATTCAAGCGAAGGGGACTTTGACCCTGCTTCCATGGATCATCTTGAGGAAGCGCACATCATAGATCTAAACGATACAATGTATGAACCCTCAAATGAAGTCATGTCCATAAATCCTATTGATGATACCTTACCCAATAACTCCTTAATTTTGATACATCCAGACCTCATTGATTGGGATCAAACTGAACCACATGACTTATTTTACTTCCCAAATGACCAAGCAACAAACCAATACCTCAATGCGGTTGAACCCTCTTTCACCAACGAACTCAATACGGACATGATGACGACAGCAAGGGTCCAATCTCTTAGTCAAAAAAAAGAAAAAATGAAAAAAAATAAAAAAATGAGAAGTTCTATTGGTGAAAACCCAACTGTGGCACCATTAGAACCAAAAACAATGAAAATAAAAGATGTTTCTTTTGGTGAAAACCCAACTGTGGCACCATTAGAAGAGAGATTGGACACTTTGCCTGAACATGAAGAAGAACGGTCATCTATTCTTATAGAACCAACAGAAAAAGTTAACATTGGTACAGAACTAGAGCCAAAGGTTGTACACTTGGCTGCATCACTTACATCTCTTGAAAGAGAGGACTTTATCAAATTCTTCCAAGAACAACAAGTAAATTTTGCATGGTCATATGCCAATATGCCTGGATTGGATCCTGATTTCATAATGCATCATCTGAATGTTAGACTCGGAGTTAAACCTGTGAAGCAAAAACTAAGGAAAATGCACCCACACGTGGCTCTCTTAGTCAAGGCAGAATTGGAAAAATTGTTAAAGGTGGGATTCATAAGAACAATAGCATATGCTGATTGGATCTCTAACATTGTGCCGGTTACTAAGCATGATAAATCTATCCGTGTGTGTACGGATTTCAGAGATTTAAACCTTGCATGTCCCAAAGATGACTTCCCATTGCCAAGCATTGATACCATAGTGGATTTGACAGCAGGTCACGCAATGTACTCATTAATGGATGGATTTAGTGGTTACAACCAAATCAAGATTGCTCCCGAAGACCAAGAAAAGACAGCATTTACTTGCCCTTGGGGTACTTTTTGTTGGAATGTCATGCCCTTCGGTTTAAAAAATGCTGGAGCTACATATCAAAGGGCCATGACAACTATTTTCCACGACATGATGCACACTTTCTTAGAAGATTATGTGGATGACATTCTAGCAAAATCCCACAATAGAGAAGAGCATTTACAAATCCTAAGAAAAATATTCATTCGGTTAGAACAATTCAAAGTTAGACTAAACCCAAAGAAGTGTGCCTTTGGTGTCCAATCCGGCAAGTTATTGGGTTATATAGTGTCAGCAAAGGGCATTGAAGTTGATCCTGAAAAAGTACAAGCCATTCTAGAAATGGAGATTCCAAGAAATATTAGCCAAATGAGGTCACTACAAGGAAAGATTCAATCAATAAGGAGATTTATCTCTCAATTAGCAGAAAAGTGTCACTCCTTCACCAGATTGTTACACAAGGACACTACATTTATGTGGGATGAAGAATGTGATAAGGCTTTTGCTACTTTGAAGACTTATTTGATAAACCCACCTATTCTTATGTCACCTATCAAGGGTAAAAAATAGTTGTTATACATATCAGCCACATAAAGGTCTCTAGGCATATTGTTGGCACAAGAAGATGAGCAAGGAAAAGAAAGGGCAATCTACTATCTTAGTAGAACCTTAATAAAATATGAACTCAATTATTCATTCATGGAAAGAGCATGTCTAGCAGTGGTTTTTGCATCTCAAAAACTAAGACATTATATGTTGATGCATAAGATCAAATTAATTGCCAAGATTGATCCTCTCAAATACTTGCTAAGTAAAACTGCCTTAACAGGTAGAATAGCAAAATGGGTCATGATCCTAAGTGAATTTGACATTGAATATGTTGATAGAAGAGAAATTAAAGGACAAGTGATAGCAGATCACTTAGCAGATAACCCAATGGAGTCTACACAAACCATGCAAATTGAATTTCCAGATGCAGAAATTGTCAACATAGAAGCAAAGACATGGAAATTATATTTTGATGGATCTTACACACAAGGAGGTTCTGGAGCAGGTATATTATTGGTTACTCCTCAAGGGTACACCATTCCAAAGTCCTATAAACTCTTATTTCCATGCACCAATAACATAGCGGAATATGAGGCATTAGTCATTGGCATCAAAATGGCTTTAGAATGGAATATTGCAGAATTACAAGTGTATGGAGATTCCCAACTCATAATCGATCAGGTTAATAATGAATACAATACCAAAGATATAACATTGATGAAATATAAAACCTTGATTGAGGGATGGAAGAAGTACTTTGCTTTGATCACATTTGAACAGATTCCAAGAGAAAAGAATAGAGCAGCAGATGCCATGGCTACCTTGGCTTCATTGTTACAAAAACCAGATCAAAATGAGAAGTATGAGTTCTTGGTGGAAGAGTTGGTAAAACTGGCATTCAACCTTCCTGACACCCAAATTGTTGCTCTTTTACATGGACATGACTCTCCTTGGTATGGACCCATCTATACTTACCTTAAAGACCAAGTACTCCCCATAGACCAAACTCGTGCCCAAAAATGTAACTTCATATGCCAAGCCGCCCGTTACCTAATCCTTTCAGACACATTGTATCGTAAGGGTCTTGATGGGACGTTACTTAGATGTCTAGAGGAAGAAGAGTCTAAGTTAGCTTTACACGAGGTCCACAAAGGCATTTGCGGGTCACACTCAAGCGGTCTTAATCTAGCTAAGAAAATCCTTCGTTTAGGGTACTTCTGGACAACATTAGAAAAGGATGCTTGTCAATTTGTGAAGACATGCAGCAAATGTCAATATCATGGTAATATGATACATGCACCAGCTCAAGAATTACACCCATTCATTACACCATGGCCTTTTTATCAATGGGGTTTTGACTTGATTGGAATCATATATCCTCCATCTTCAAATGGACACAAGTATATCATCACAGCAACATAATACTTCACCAAATGGGTGGAAGCAGTTCCATTAACAACAGCAACCGGCAAACAAATTTCAATGTTCATTTTGAACCACATAATTTGCCGCTATGGTATTCCACATGCCATTATCACGGATAATGGGAAACAATTCAAAAATTAGGATATTGATGAACTTTGCATGACATTTCACATTACACATCATTCATCATCCATTTATTATCCACAAGGCAATGGACAAGCTGAAGCAATAAACAAAAATATCCTCAAAATATTAAAAAGATCGGTTAACAAATCAGGAAGAGATTGGCACGTGCAAATAAATCTCGCACTATGGGCTTACAGAACTAGTATCAGAACACCTACAGGAGCCACCCCATTCTCTTTAGTCTATGGAACCGAAGCAGTTCTACCATTAGAAGTTGAAATTCCATCTCTACGGGTTTCATTAAGAGGATTGATCACTGATGAGGATTATAGGATTGCCAGACTACAACAATTGGAATTGTTAGAGGAACACCAGACTCAAGCTTATGAGCATTTAAAAGTTTATCAAAATAGGATTGCACACAATTACAACAAACACATCAAACCAAGAACTTTTCAAGTAGGAGACTTGGTACTAAGAGAAAATCCCAAAAATCAAGCTGAAAGGGAAAAGAAAGGAAAGTGGGAAGCTAATTGGATAGGCCCATTTGTGATAGTGTCATCCTTTGGAACTGGAACATATAAGTTATCAGATTGTAATGGTGAAGAATTACAAGAACCCATAAATAGCATTCATTTGAAGAGATTCTACACCTAAAGCAGATGAAAGAGTATAAAGAGTATCAGATGAGAGAGCATCATAATTATTGTACATAGTTGAAAAGGGATCTTGAAAATACCAAAAACATTTGAAAATGGAAAATCCAAAAACATTGGAAAAGAAGAAAGATCAAAAACAGTGGAAAATTGAGCCTGAAGAAAGCAAAAACATTTGAAAAACTATCTCTTGGTGAAAACCTAGCAAATAGGCGCCAAGGTGATAAAGAAAAATACAAAAAAAGAAAAAAAAGAAAAATACAAAAAAAGAAAAATACAAAAAAATACAAAAAAAAATGAAAAAGAGAAAAAAGTGCCTTGGTGAAAACCTAGCAAATAGGCGCCTCGATAGCAAAAAAAAAAAGAATACCCAAAGGTGAAAACTTGGCAACAAGCACTTTTGGTTCCCTTAAGTCATTTTCTTCCTAGTCACATGTGTACATAATGCATCTCATCATCCCATTTGTCTAAACCTTCATTGCATCCGTCATTTGTACATAGTCATAATAGCAGTTTGTAGCATCATCCTTTGCATTGCCCAAAGTTGTCAAAATTGATACATCAAATACTTGGGGCAGCATAAACGGATTGGAAAGTGGGTACCTCAAAAAGGATTCAAATGAGCAACATTCAGTCACAAGCAGAAAGGGATCAACATTTTCAGAAGAGAGATCAGATTTTTGTAAACCTTTGATTGATATCATTGATTGATAACCAAGAAGTTGACTACCACAACAAAATCCTTGAGCCTAAATTGACTTATTATTCAGGATTAAAAATCAAACATCATTCCATGATCAAACACTTGGAAATATATTTTGTTGAAGATCAGAAAACAATGCAAAACACTTAGATAGATTCTTTTGAAAAGTTGGTTAAAAATCTGTTTACTTACATTCATTCAATTTGTATCAAGTCTTTTTAGCTAATCAATGATGTTTCGACTAGATTGGCAATGATGGAGACATGATATTTTTTTTTCTTGACTATGAAGTGACTGTTTGGAGGAAGATTCATTGCCTTATGAGAATTCATCTAAAGACATGGTCATCAAAGAACCATCGAGGATTATCTTATAAAGCAATGAGTTAACCTTTGTTTGTTTACGCAACCAGATACCTTGGATATTTAGATTCTTCATATCTAAATGACAAAATCCACTTGCAACATAGAATCTGACAAAATCAGTATTCGTACTCGCATGATTGTTTGTAATCAGTGATAGTCGTATCGATGAGACCGATGGGAAAGCAAAACGGAGGTTACCATATGAGTAGTAAATAAAAAGTGATATTCGTATCATCATGTCAGTGGGCAGTGGTGATTGTATCGACTTTCCGGTCCCAAGTGCTCAATGATGAAAATATATCCTCAAGACATTTATTTGCTAAAAGCTAGTGACACTTAGCTGCATTCATAAAAAGGTTAAATGCATTTTCATGTTAGATTAATTGCATGTGCATTTTTCCCAAGGGTTTCATTTCGCATCAAAAAGGGGGTACATAACATCATTAACAGGGTTAAATCAGCAAGGACAACATCACTTCAATATCATCTTTCCTACAATAAAAACATGAGATTATACTTTTTGCATTCATTCCATATCATTAATCATTACATATATTATCAAGGAAAAGAAGGAAATAATCATTTACATGTGCATACATACAAATTGCATACATGAGAAATAACATATCAAAACTGCATCCATACATGAAGAAAGAAATGCATCCATCTATCTATATCATACATAAGATACGTTGCATCCATAGACACCATCCATCCAAAAACAAATGCATTAGATAAACACATATAGCAGCATCTAAAGGAAATCTCATATATCATCAAGTAAAAGTAGGAAAGATCATAAATGTCCTCATATCACATGTCTACTCACAACTCAATACATCAAAGTATAACAATGATATCATAAAATCAACTCTATAATCGCCCATCAACAGGGGCATCAATGTCAAAAAAGTGTCAAAATACAACTGGAAAGGTGACACCAAGGTCACAAAACTATGGTACAATATCAAGTATCTCAGCATCAGTACATAAATGATCAATAAGAGCACTCATAGCTCAACTCTCATCACCACTGGGAGGAGGTCCTGGAGGAGGTTGTGGAGGAGGCTGTGATGGAGGCTGCTGAGGCGGCTGAGGAGGCGTCTGACCAACCATAGCAACAAGGAGAGGAACCAATGGAGCCAAACCTAATACTAACTGCTGAATCATAGATGACATCTGTGATACCTTTGTCCGTAATGCTCCCACATCTGCTCGTAGCTGGGTAGTACTAGAACTCTCCCCAACCTCATAGGTACTCTGAGGATCACCTGTATCTATAGGAGCTTTTCCCCGATCACGGGAAAAAGCTGCTGGCATCTGCTGTGCACCTGTATCCTGACCATCCACGGTAGCCTGCTGTAATCCTGCTCTCGTATCCTGTCCTGTACCTGGATCATGTCTAGCAGCCCTCACATGATCCTGACGATCTATCCTCTGTCTCTGTGCTACTGCAGGATGAGGAGGAGGAGGAGGTGGTGCCTGTACATGTGCATCTCTTGCTCGGCCTCTGAGCCTAATCACTGCCCTACCTTAGGGTCTACCTCTACGTCTCCTCCCACCACCGATATCATCACCATCATCATCTCGCCCAGGCACTGGCTCAGCAGGGTCTGTAAATCGAGGCATCGGATGCTCCATCAACCAAGCTAGATACTCCTGCGTAACTCCGGCATCTCTGATGTGTAACCTCATGTCCCAATCCATATACCCCAGTAGTGATATCTACTCTATAGCATCATCATATGAAGGCATGTGACCCCAAGTAGCACGCTCTGCACTAGAATGAGCATATACTGCAGATCCCTGAGGCATAAGCTGAATCCGCCCAAACTGTCGTAGCACTCTCCTTGCCAAGAATCTCTCAAGAACAGAGTCGATCCTGCCGATCATCCATCGAGGAGCAAACATATATGGTAACTCCAAGCTATCCTCTCTCCAATCCTCGACCTCAATGTATGGTCTCCAATAGACCTCATCCATGTCATTAATCTGACGCCGCCAATACTCCAAGTGACCCAAGTGATGCTGTGTCACCATACCAGTATACTGCCATGCAAAAGGATATCCTAGAGGATGATCTCGATCTGATATAGGACGACTGACTGGTAAGTGCTCCCATATCCACAACTGCAAAATATGAATCCCGGCAGATAACGAAGCTGATCTCCTGTAAACCACCTCATGAAGATCGTGATAAAGTTGTGCTAGCACACATGATCCCCAGTCAAAACGTCAAGGTTGATGTAGCAAATCCTCGATGATCCTGCCCCATCCCACTGAAAATTCGCGACCTCACCGATTAGGTAATAAAACACCACCAATGATAGCACCTAATAATGCTGGTAAAACAAGAAATGAGGCAAACTGAGGCCATAGGATGCAATCGTCACCTATAAATGGATCTCCGAATACTCATCGACAATATGTCCCATCATAGACTACATCATAATAGACTATCTCTCCATGAGTCGAGATCCGTAGTAATCTGTAAACATCCTCAGGTGTAATCGTCATCTCGCCCTGTGGTAGCCAAAATGTGTTTGTCTCAGAGTGCCAATGCTCTGCGACAGCGGTAATCAAACCTCGGTTCATCTGGAACCAAGGAAGCTCTAGTACACATAATAAATTGCAGCACCTAATCACTCACCTCTCGACGTCAGTCAACTGCGCCCTAAGCTCCATCACCCAGTGTGGTACAGTCTGAAGGTACAGAACAGGGACATCCTCCTGTTTAATCCAAACAAGGGAATCACATGAGTAACTTACTATCAAGAAATCAAACAATCAATCATAGGCATCAATTTAAATATACCTATCAGACCTACCAATCCTAACTCTAAGCATTGAGGAAGGATGATCCTAGTTTTATGTCTCTAAGCATTTGAGCATAAAATGAATGGACGTTTAGATCCATGACCTATCATTCGTGATGAAGATTGATTAACCTTATTCTTCGATATTAAAGTTACCTATGTCCTAATTCATTGTTGAAATCAAACAAAGGGAATACCCTAACTGAACATTCGATTGAATTCATTGACGTCATCGATATCAATTAAGTTGACGCAATCGAGCAATCAGACGTCCTAGAAAAGTCTCAAGTAAACAAAATTTTTTCTACTTACGCGACTTTTCTTTCTGGCGTCATTTCTTTTACCAAAGGCGACATTTCTTTCTTCGTACGCGTGATTTTATTCATCCGCGTGACTTAATTTCACGGAGGCGGTATATGATTTTCCGCAGGCGACATTTTATTATCACGCGATACACAATTAAAAGGATTAAAACCCTAAGCGATATTAAATTATCCTTAGGCGATAAAAGATTTTCTAAATGCGTGAGAAAACCTAAGGGAGGCGACATCAGATTTATCAAAGGCGACATTTTAAATTTTCAGGCGATATTAAATAGCACGGAGGCAACATTTCTTTTCACAAACGCAGAATTAAAATTTTTAAAAGCATTAAATGAGGTCATAAATGCAACTTTGAAAACATGAGGAAAATTTGAATGACATACCGGAGGACCATCGGTCGCTCTCCGACTGAACCGGCGCGCTCTCTCAAACCGATGCTCGCGATGTGGGACCACCATCGTCTCAAAAAGGCTAAAATCAGAGCTCAAATCTCAAGAGGGAACGGTGCAAATGAATAGTAAAATGAGGGGTTTTACCCTATTTAAGGTGAAATTGGTCCTCATAAACACTTAAAAAATGCATTTTGGACCTGTTATGGGACATTTCCATTAATCGGGGCATGAATCAAACTTGATTGTTTCTTTCAAACGGTATCAGAAATCAAAACATATTCTAATTACTCAAAATCTTTTCAAATCAAGGAATCAATATGTTTTATTTCTGAGGGGGCATCAGAGTATCAAATGGGCATCACATCAAAAACATTTATCAGTGGGGCATATCATATCACATCAAGTTATCATATCAGTATCATATCATATCATATCAAGTATCATATCAGGAGGCAAATCAAGTTATCATATCAGTATCATATCACATCGTTATCATATCAGAGGCATCAAAATCATATCAGCACCATCATCAGAGGCACATCATCATCATCAGGAAGTACATCAATCAGAACGATCAGAGGGATCAGAGGCATATCAGAACCAGGACCTGAATCAGATCATCAGACTAAGGGAATCTTTGAATCGGTGTTCTTCGCACATCGACTCAAAGAGGGGCATTTGTAGACATGGAAAATTGGCAAAGGCTTAAAATCAATCAAAAGGTGCATCAAATCATCAAAATAGCATGAAAAATCAATAAATGGAACAAAGGCAATTCAAATCAAAGGAAAATTCAATTAAATGATTAAATAAAGCTTGAAAAGGGGAAAAACAATAAGAAATTGATTAAATTCAATTAATGACATAGTTGTTGAAATGAAAAATCAAAATGAACCTCTTACCCTTCATGGCTAAATTTAATTACTTTAATTAATTAATAAATCATGAATTCTCTCAACAAAGGAAAAAAGAGACAAAATGGACACAAATCACTCACTTTTGTTAAAATGGTCCAGCCTTTTGAAACCATTTAAATGTTTGTCCCCCAATTTAGGGACAAAGCAAAGCCAATTGACCTTACCCAAGCATAACCATGGTTATCTCACTCTACCCCCTACCCTTGGGAAAATCCTATAAATAGAAGGCATTTTGAGGCATTATTAATCCACTCCATATCTTTGAATTGTAGCAAAGCTCTTGCAATTTGCATCCACACCACTCACTTAGCATTTTCATTGATATTAGCTTAATTGTTGATCATTTTAGAGATTTTCTTATCAAATAGAGCTAGAATTTGATAATTAGATCTATTTTGCATATCATTCTTAGTTCAATTCTCATAATTAGAGTGTCACTAGTGAGGATTTGCAGCTGAGAGCCTCACTTACTACTTCAATTTAGAGAACCATGAGATATTTAGATTAATTTGTGCATTATTTAGATTAGTTTGCTTTGAATAGTGTAAATTCTCTTTAAATCTTGTTATTTCATGAAGGTGTAAATCACTCACACACAATCATGACATATGCTATCCTTTCCAATAGCTTACTTACTTTCTTCCATCTATGCTACCCTATCATGATCTTGCTTATCCATAATTTTTCATCACTATTCCTAGGCATCCTTTCCATTATCTCAAACCATTCACTCATAATCTCCATCACCCTTTATCCTGATTATGCTATCCTGTCACTACTGACCCCTTGGTCTTGATAAAAAGAAGAACGAGAAAAAAATGTAAAATTTGTTAACAAAAGTATCTTGACATGTCCACTCTTTTTGGACCACATTCTTCCATTATCCTATATGCTATCCAACATCACTTCTTGATCTTACATTTCTATATTTTCCCTTTCCCTAACTTGGGTACTCTTGAGGAGACTATCCCCGAGGGTTGCATTTACCCACTTCATCCCTCATGATCTTTCTAGTACTTCATCCATCATCTTGCTAATCCATCCATCATATCCTATACCTTCCTAGACATTGTGGGCAAACCAATAATTAAAAAGTGAAAAATGATCCTAAATTTTTTTTTTAAAAATGATATATAATCTCTAAAAAATTGAAAAATTGATATAATCTCTAAAAATTCCCAAAAATCATAAAATATCCTAAAAAAAATCATTATCATCTCACTATCTGCTTCCTTGTGTCGTCATGGGCTGGACCTAGTCTTAGTCAAGTGTCCTTGGTTATTATCTGTCATCTAAGGGAAATCATATGCCTATCTGAGTTGCCAGTGCTTTATCACTTGGTCAATCTCTTGAGCTTAACTTGAGTCAGTTTCTCAGTACTTCGCGATGGGTAATTTATCACTAACACTACCCGGTGTTTCTCAACGCCATAATCCTCCAGTGTTTCTCAACACTTCCTTTGACATCGAGTGTTTCTTAACACTTATCAGATATGTTACCTTGATTTGATGCTTTGTTTGTAGTCTAGGATTGTGGGATATTTCTCACCTACATGCATGAGTCCTAATGAGTTAGTGATTATCTTTTTCTTTTTCACATTGTGCTTAAGCTAAAATGATTGAGCTATGATTAATGATATTTTCTTTTTGTGTTAATTGATTAATGGTTTTCACTAAGTGTTCCCTCCTTAGTCTCTCTAAGATGTTATGACTAGAGGACTGGGGGCATGGGGCATGTTTTCTTTGATTTATGCTTGTGGGTATTGCTTTGATGATCCTAGGTGTCTCTTGCTTTGACCCCTCGGACACCAGTGAAATTTAGAGCTATATCCTTGAATATTACATTATGTTTGCTTACAAAAGACCGTACTCGTGGTTATCTTGGCACTTGTACTTCGATACTAGTATAATCCTACAACATTAACTTAAAAACCATGTTCAGATCATCTTGACACTTATGTCTCAATGCTTACATATGTTTCCTACATTCTATTTGATATAGATCATATTCATATCTTCATAGTTGCATTCACAGTAGTGATGGTTGTATGATCTTGTGATGTCCCTTAATAAGGATCAATGATAAAAACAAGGACCTATCTATTGACCCTTGCAAGTTGCACTTTGCATCTTTGTAGTAGTTTTCATTTTTAGGTTTCATTCTAGTTTGCATGCGAGTTAGGAGAGGGTCTCCTTCATCATTTCGGATGGATAATTTTCAAAGTCTCATATTTCCACAAAAATTGCACCCTTACCTAATTTTGATGTCTTGGATCCATTTTTGGGATTGAAATCAAAACTAGGCTTCATCTTGATTGTCAAAATTGCATTTTAAAATTATTTTCTTCTAGGCGCAATTGACTGACCCCTTTGAGGCTAATCTCTTGAATCTTTTGTGGCAATCACCATTTCCTCTTCGACATCATCATCTCATCATCCTTTCTTCTTGTTTTGACCTAATGCTAATGCTATACCTTTCTGATAAACATTATTCAAATTGGGACAAATTTTCATCACTTACTGGTCAAACTTAGTCTTGTGCGCTTATCGATCATCTTGAACCTTATCTTATCCTAATTTGATCAAATCTATCTCATTTCTACATCTCCTCTACCTCATTTCAATTTTGATCTCGAGGGGGAAGGAATAACCTATCTTTCAAAGCTGCAAATTGATTGTGCTATCTTCACTCTTTGGAAATATCAGTTCTCGTCGCATCACATTAGTTCTGATATTGTCTTGTCTTTCAATCTCTATTTCAGTGTTCAATTTTTCTTCAACTATGCATTAGAATCTTGCAATCTTTTCTAGTTCTCGTTTGATCAAGTTCGGGATTAGTTGTCTCTATGTGCTTTGTCCGATCAAGTTCAGAGTCACATCTCTATCAGTTTTCTTGACATCATCATTCTTTGACTCAATGTGTTCCCAAATCACTCACACATTAGTCAAAGAGGGGCAAATGTAATCACCCAAAAATGGTGTAGTAAACTATGAGCCTCACTTTAACATTACAATTTCAAATACTAGACTACATCTTGTGCTTAATCAATTTTGCACATTTATTTAATCTCTTATCTCTTGATCAAATCATCATTTTATCATTTGTTCGATGATATCCTAAAGTTTGACCACTTTATCCTAAGATTTGTTTGATTAAAAGAACATATCCCCTTTTAATTAAATAAAATCATCTTTATCCTATATGTGCACATGAAAAAAGAATTTCCTAATTTAAAAAGAAAAAGAAAAATTATTTTTGTCTATACATTGAATGCACATTCTTCAAGGTGAGTGGAATCTCCTTTTGCCTCTTAATCTCTTCCACTCATTTTTTTGCCTCTTAACCATGTTCCTTGATTTTGCCTCTTGAGAATCTTGTGCACCAAAGTCAAAATGAGGAGTATTCTCCACCCTTACATTTTGCCTCTTAATCTCTCACCATCCATTTCTCTTTAAAAATGATACTCTCTCCTCACTTTTCATTCTTAGACATTCTTACAAGCTTTTTCATTCTTAGATCTTTGCATTCTTAGACATCCTTATAGTCTTTGGCATTCTTAGAGCTCTTGCATTCTTGAAATATCTTAGCCTTGTGCTATTGTTATGCTATCATTTTGTTTAATGCATTATTAGATAATTATTGAGTACTTATTTTCATTCTATTTTACTCGCATTCATAGACTAGAATTTCCTTATTGCATTTATCTTAAATCACATATCTTAACTAGGAGGTATTGTAATCTTGCTATATTACTTTTTCTTTCTTGTTCTTGCAATTGTATTATAGCTTAGTTCTTGCATTTCATCTTTGATTACTTTCATTTGTATTATCATTTGAATCTTCCTTTGTATGGTGCACCTTGCAAGGGTTTTTCATTAAGGTTCATTTGAGAGTCAACATTCATATTATTTAGATCATTTCACGTCATAGAAAGGAAGCTATAAGATGCTTCTTGAGATTTCTTTCTTCATGGATTCTCTCAAGTATAATGGTTTACAGAAGTGTGTCACATTTTCATTGCAAACTTCTATGGAATCTTCATACATGCTACCTTCATATAGTTTCTCAATGTAATCCTGACTTTCATTCAACTACTTAGTAAGTTTTCTTCTTATAGCAAGTGACTTCTTCAGTTTCTCCTTCATCTCATTGATCATGTTGTGTGCATTCTCAAGTTGTGCCTCGTGCCTATAATTATCCATAGTTGTAGATCTTTCCCTCAAGTTTTTAGGCTTATCACTAAGAGGACCGACACTTTGATACCAATTGCTAGAATTATTAAGTACTAAGGGGGGAGGGGGAATTAGTACAAATAGATAATAATCCAACCATCGATCTAATTAACTTTAACAACAACTTCCAAATAGAAAAACATGAAATTGATGCAATAAAGTAAAAGTAAATAACATCAAACATCCACACATGTATCACACATAACACGATGACTTTTGCATAGAAATCCTCAATTAGAGGGAGAAAATCATGGTGGGGATGACACCCACAAGCCCTTCACTGCAATAAAAAAAGTTTGTCCTATTAGGAGCTACAAATACCCTTTATGAGGGTTCACCCTATTAGGAGTGATTAGTCCACTGTTAGGAGTATAATGAGATCTGCTAAGATCTACTTCACTAGATAATTTAAGACCCTTTATGCGAGTCCACCTAGTTAAGGGATTTACAATAGAAGACCTGTTAAAGTCCACCCAATTAAGGGAATTGGCTTGATGTAACTATTAGCGAAAAATAAGTAATGATCTGGATGTAGCACGACTTGACTATCAGATCCAATATGTTCTCTTCTCACTATAACTAATCTCTAATATGTCTTTGCACTAAACTTTGATCACAAACTTAGAAATCATGAATTTATCTTCACATAATCAACCTTCAACAACATCCACAACAACCTTTTTCCAATAAGAGCATCACCAATTATATACGCAACTATCACCACCTTAAATTTCACCAAATTTTGATTTTCCCACTCAAATAAATCTCACCAAAACACATATCATGATGTAAGATACATTTTATCATGACCACATCGGCCCAAAATAGGATTTGTAAGTTATATCTCCAAGGTAGTCAAACACATTTTGATTCTCCAATGTATCACCTTAAATCCAACTTATTACTTACCTCAATCATATAAGTGATAGCTCATCAAGTCCTTAACGTCTAGAATACATTAGCATAACATCTATACTCACCATAGTATCCATATTGGCCACCAATCAAAGATCTACCGTCGGTAGCTCAAGAACATAATGTACTCAACTTGTAGCCTTTTCTATCACTATGATGTATGATCAACTATCAATTAAATAGGTTGTGGTCCTAACCATGATGTCTTATGATCAAGTACATGCAATATCTAAGACTGCTCCACTTAATTCCTTCTCAATCATCGCCAATACCCAAATCTCCATCTGTAGCTATTCTTCCTATACACTGCTCACTACTTAATTGATTCCTTCGTACTGATTGAACACTGACCTTACCGATTGTCAGGTAGTCATATGATATGAATATGTTTGCATCAATGAAAACCATAATCACAACCACCTGTGACCGGACACCAAAATTAATCACAATGCCAACATCATGATGGTACAATTATAGGTGTGATCATACTTTTTGAGTAACTTAATAGTCCTTTTAATTCTTATCCTTGTCTGTACACTTGGGTGACAATGATGTTGTTTCAATCTCTCTTCCTTTTCTAAGGATCCACTTTTCCCTTGGTTAAGTGGCATTTCTTTATCTTATGATATCCAATCTTACATAGAATTGTTTGTTTACATTATGGATTCTCCCTTATACAAGAGGTATGTGTTCTTGATCATAACCTCTTCATTGTTCACAATTGGGTATCCATGTTAAATAAATCCATTACCTTGGGGGTTAAAAGTGTGTCATCCTTCCTAAAGAATCCCTTTAGCTAACAATGGAGAAGGTGTGAATTTTTTCTTTCTTGTTCCACATCTCTTTTTGGCATCCTTGAAAAGGACCCCTCTACACTTGTTGCATGGTATCTCTTTGCATTGGTCCCTTCCTTGACCTCATAGGAGATGTGACCTCTTTATCTTGGATTGGCTGTTTCTTGTGGGATATCTCCTTGGTGATAAAAATGTGCTTTATCCTTGTTTCTCTTTTCCTTAAGATGTCAAAATAGTCTTGTTTTTCAATCTTAAGTGGGGACATATATGGCTTCCTTATTGCAAATATTTTGTTTACTTTGTTTGTGAACAGATTTTTCCTTTACAAAGATCAATTGACGATTAACTCTTATAGCCCAATAATATAAAGGAAAACAACACTAACAATTGAGTTAGTCTCTCACAACCAACTCTCTACTTTGAAGGAGCAGCTGCCTTCTACAATGATTTGCTTCTAATAACTTTTATTAGGAAAGAATTAGATTTCAAGATATACTTTCACTTGTAGAATTTGGCAAATAAATGACTACGTGACTAAAAAATTTAGTCATGTGACTAATTTTTTTTAAACTAATCAAATTCTACTAATTATTTGTAATTCACAAGTATAAATGACTAATTTGGTCATAGGGTAAACTCACAAGGTCAAACAACTAAAAATAACTAAATAAATGACTAAACAATTAGTCACTAATAATTAGTCAGCCAAATAAAAATGACCAAATAAATGACTAAATAATTAGTCATCCAAACAAAAATGACTAAATGAATGATTATTACTCCTTTATAATAACATTTGATAATATCATAAACTTATAGACTTAGAAGTTCCATTTCACCAGTAATGCTTGTTCATCAATAGGCTTATTGCATGACCAACCCATCTACACCTGTCTCATGCCATAAATTTGGCTTTCAAGTGATTTCAAAATTGATCGATAAACAATATTTAGAGATATAATTATCACAAGGAATAGTTACCATCAAACAAATGTTTACTCATGGTTTACTGTTTCGAAGTAGTTATTTATAGAATCAATTAATTAGATTCAATATACAATATGGATTGTAGAAACGTAATGGTCCAGTCTACTGAAAATGAAGTTTTTTCTCTTAAAGAAAAAAGAACACATATTTTTCCCTAAATTAAATGAAGATTGATTCACTTCTATCTTTGCTTGTTGATATATTCAACCATCTTAATAATGCAAAATAGAAATAATAATGATAGCTTTTGGTGTGAGAATTGTAAAAATAGAATTATATTATAATCTATGAACATAAATAAGATAGACAACTTGTATATCAAACAATGAAATTTAAACACACATTATTTATTATTTTAAGAACTCAAAGATTTAAATAATAAATATTATAATCTGACTACGAATTCTATATCCTATATCCCTAGAACCCTAATATTCCTTTTAATAATAACTAATATAATTTTAACTCTAATTTTCCCTAGAATCGTATATCTTCCTTTTACATTCAAAAAGAGTTTCCTCAATACTATCCCCTATTGCAAATGAGTTTTTTAATAATATGGAAAGAATAAATGAAGTATACTAATGTGCACATAGAGAAAAGTGGATCCATGAGACTTTTGACTACAAAGAATTGATAAGCAAAAGGTTACCATCTTGATCTCTGTGCAAAGAAATGCACCAAATCACCACTTTCCTCCTGCTTAGTTTCATCAATGAAAGTGAAAAAATACTCAAATTGTTGGTCTAGATCTATATCCACACTGTCAAGCACTGAAGAGAATGAAGCCTATTGTTGTTAGATTTAGAGAATACAAGCAATTTCAAAACAAGGTCGACATTCTACAGTCTGAAGTGTAGAAATAATCAGAACATTCTACTCTTTTATAAGTAAAACAACTTGTATATCAAACAATGAAATTTAAACACACGTTATTTATTATTGTAAGAACTCAAAATTCTAAATTCTAAATAATATAACATGACTAGTAATTCTATATAAACACTAAAATGTAACACTAAAACACAAATCATTTACTTAAAATTTTAATCCACACTCACTTTCTCACAAGGACCTTCAAATTTTAAATAAGAAAATGTTCAAATAATATTTTGTGTGGAGGGAACTTCTTGCCAAACTTTAAAAAAGATATATTTTGACATTCCATGGGCAATATTTGTCCCCAAATTTTGAACATTTCAAACCATTCTAACTCAATCACTCTTTGTTCTCATGAAAATTGTCTCACTTGAAATCCATAAACCAAACCAACGAGAGAGAAAAATGAGTGCTCTAGGAAGAGGCAAAAATGTTCCTGATGTAGGCATGTGCTACAGATCTAATGCACTTGAAGGCTAGGGCGACAGAGGAGAGGGGCCAAAGCTTCCACCAGGAAACCCCATCTAAACAAGGTCAAGGGTGGTGAAGAGGAGGGGATAGAAGCTATTAAGCCAGGGTTTGACTTGGATATAAATCTGGCGTGTAAAATAAGCAAACCCCCTTAAGTCTTCATTTTTGTTTCTACCTCATTTAAATCAACAACATTGAAATGCTTTAATGAACTATAGATTTAAGTGTGTTGATTCTTCCTTGTAATATTCTTTTTTGTATTAAAGGTGGACACAAGAAACTACATCTTGTATTTTTCATCCAAATAAAATTTAACTACATGAATCATGACTTTATAGGTGTTGACTAGGTGTTACAAATTAAATAGGTGTTGACTTTATTTCACATAAAATCATAAAATTATAAAATCATAGAGTTACAAATTGTATAAAAGATTTAAAATTATAAATATTATAGATAATAAAATTATATAAACAATAAAATTAGAAATTTGATCTCTCTACATTCATTCCGAAATATGTTTCTATTAGCGTCAAAAAGGTCCAACATGCGCTTTGGAGGGAATTTTAGCATATTTTAGTTTTTATTTCCCGCGACCTTAGGTTTTCCCTCTATACTTTGGGTGCAGATTGTAGAAGATGAGATGGATGCAAACAGTCTTATCCTACTTAGGTTCCACTATGGTGCTGATTATGCATCTGTAGTGCATGTTTCTTCCCAGCTCATGAAGCATTTGAAGGAATGTCTTGAGCTGAATGGGGAGGAATTGGATCAGAAAGTACCAAATCTTAAGGAGGAGGAGGAAGACATTTTGGTGTTGCAGGTTCCATCTCTTAAAGAAACCACTCCTGCAAAGGCCAGGAAGTCTTTTTGGGCTCATGGGATTGATGTTTTGGGTATATTCTGGCTTCATTTAGGCATGCTATAATTCCCTTGGAAAATGTAGTTGACAAGAAGCAGTTTCATGTAATCGTTGTTGAATTCAATGAAGATATGTTGATGCAATGACTCAGATCAAAGTTTTTAACAACCATTTAGTCATCTGTATTCTTTTTCAGCCGGCTAATTACTTTCGTCAGAGGCAAACCACAGCCAAGCAAGGCCAAGCAAGGGGGACTAGAGCATTTCAAGCAAGATTTGGGGCTGCAGGACAACTAACATCATTCCTCGACAATCGCTTGCGCCTGACCTATTTATCAATCACATTGAAAGGTAAGCTTCATATAAACCTTTATATCATGTATGATGGTTGCTAGCTCTAGAAAAAGGACTAAGGTAGATGATATCATAATTTGTGAAGAATAATGGCAGAACTCTACTTTTTTGTTTCGTTCCGTACCCATCCTTAGAATGCTTTCCTTTCTTTGTTTATGTTTTTTATTTAATTTGTTTTTTAAAACTGCTCACTTTGGTACACCAATAGGAATATATATTTGACAATATGGAAACCAAAATATGAATAAATGTAAATATACTTGAGATGTGACATATACAAATTAATACCATGAAGAAAATAAGATGCAGCTTCTCTCCATAAAATTCTTCTTTGAACTCATGAAGTTCCTTGAATTACATTACATGCAGTGCACATCTCCAAGATTAAATGGGTTTTTATGAATTGCCTTTCAAATTTCATAATCTTTTACTTCATCAAAAAAATTGGAAAATAAAGTTCAAAATTGTTTTCATATTTATCACATTCCATATGCTCACAATTGTGTTTTTGGAATTTTTGAAGTATGGGTTCCATCATATTCTCATAATTGTCTTATAGATACGATGTTTAGAAAGTCCAACCAAACCAAAATATACACCACATGCTTGGTAAGAAAGAACTGACGAGAAGTTGTCTGCTGATAAATTGGCTGAAGATGGAACTCATGAGTTAATCAGATTCAGCAAATTGCCAAAAACATAATGATAGACAGTTTGGTTTTGAAGGAGCCTTCCCTAATGGCTTTCTTAGCATGTGACAGTTTTAGATTTATTGGTAGACCTTACATTGACATACTAGTAGGTATTCCATCTTTGAACCACAACCAAATCCAATAATAGGTCCTCCAATGTACCAGGGTTCGATTGACAAAGTGTTTTCTATCCCTGCATGCAAAAATCAATTAAGTCATCCATGGTGTGCTAATAAAACGTGTAAACATATTTGAACAAAACCATGAAAGAATTATTTTACCCCAAATAAAATAATCACTTTCTTATTGTAGATCTTTACTTACATAATAAATTGCATTTCCTAATTTTAAGGACAGGCAACAATGTTGCCAATATCAACAATGATACTTCCTAATCAACTTGATGCTAGTGACTTTATATCCTTTCTCTATAAATAGGTTGCTCGATGCCTCATGGTCTGCACAAGGCCCCAAGGTAGATGATGCCCAATCCTTTGGTATCAAATAATTCCATTTGGTTTCGATAAAAGTAAAACAAGACAAGATCATTTCCTAGATCTATGAGAGGTTAACCCATGTCTTTTCTAATCAAGATAATCTCAAGCTTATGACCATGCAAAAACTCAGGTAGCTCTTTCCCTCACCCTATCAAAATTTTTCTACTGTAAGAATCTTGCTTATATTTAAGTAGCATTGCTTTTGCATTTGGCACATGCTATTTTTTATAATTTTTGTTTTTATCCAAGTTCCAACCTTTCAAAAAAAGGGCTTGAGAACACAGAACAATTTGTTTGAGTATACATTGACGGAGCCAATGTTTGATTACTTCAAGTAAGTTACAAATCTGAAACATAAAAGTGAAAATTTGACTGAAAACTAGTTTATTCACGAGTAAAATACACCTATTTTTCAAAACAACCTAAATAAATTTGGAATTATTCATTCTAGGAAAATATTCTGACAATTAGTTAAATAAACTGGCAATCTAATTCAAATCTAGACAGTGGCAAGTTTGGTTGCCGAGTAATCATGATTAACTGGCAACTTTTGATTCTCTAGTTTATAGGACTACTGGGGAAGAAAAGAGTATCTCCTTTTCCCAAGGCTATCTCTCCACCAATCTAGGTGCCTTCCCCTAAATTTCTTCTCAAAATGACTCCTTGTGTCTTTCTCTTGCCTAAGGATCCTAGTTAAATCACTCTTGGCTTATATGTTAATCCTTTTGACATCTCTCTTTTTTTCTACTTTAAATCCAATTAGTATATTTCTTTGTCCTCGTTATACCTGTGCTATTAAGTTTAACTACCTTCCAACTCTTGCTTATTTTCAGTTTGAGCATCAATTGGAAGAAATTGAGGCAAAGAGACAATCCAAACAGCCCCAGATTGAGGCATTAGAGTCTAAAATCAAGGAGCTCAATCAGAATATATTAACCCTTAATAAGAAACGATACAATTTGCAAGTATAAGTACAAAATCTCAAGGAGAGAACCATTGGTTATATTGACAAGGTCAACTTTTACATTTTAGTGGAGTTTCCATTTGAGATTCTTGAAGTTTCATAATTCTACTTCAAGAGGTACTTTAAAAAACTAAAAAAAAATTAAAGATGGTAATGGGAATGATAATCCATCATATTTCATGGGTTCATTACACATTGAAAGGATGAGGATTTGTAGTGGTTGCATATGTTTGTATGAGCTTTCAGAGAGATGGTTTTCTGGGCTTTCCCATTTTCTGATGTAATTTTTCATCCAGACATTAATTCTATTTCTACTTGTGCAATCTGATTTTCAAATATTTGTTGGATTGCATAATTGGATATGCCGTTTGATCTTTTAGTAATAAGTCTGATATTGAATGCACTGAATAGTCTGATCAGTATGCACTGAATCGTATAAAGATAGAGAAAGATAATACCATATTTAAATGCACGAGAATAACACAATTGACACTGTCAAGGCTAGTGCTTTCTTATAATGAATGTATATTTGAGAGAACTGCTCATAAGTCAGCACCCTTCCCTAATGATGGAAATTCCTTTTAGAGACTGCAACTATTGTTGGTTTGACCATAACCATTGGTAAATTTTTGTACCTATTCATTGACATACTCCCCAAAGCTGACAATGAATTCATCTGAGAATTAGCCTCCAGCATTGCTCATCAAGCGAACAAAGGAAACAACACCAATTCCTGCCAAACTTTGACGAGGTCGCTTAATAAAACTGATCAGGAGTGTCAATACTTTCTTTAGTATAGGATTTACTGTATTGTAAAACTTGACAAAGAGGTCTATAGCAAGTTGCAGTGCTAGTGTGCATGTTTCATAAAGCCAAGCATCTTCCTCTATGTCTTTGAGTTCACGTTCTGATCCATCTCCATGTACCTTGAATCCAGCCAGATCAATGGCATGCCGAAATAATCAAATAATGGAAAGAGAACTGAGTCATACACACGCTCCCAAAGAGCTGGTGAGAATAAATGCCCATGATAGCGAAAGTGTCAAAAAGCACCTGCAATGCACTTTTTCTAATATCTGCCCTGGGATCAAATGTAAGTTCTGATAATCCTGTCATACACAAATAAACAATGAGTGTTATTAAGAAATTTTATTTTTCAGAATTATATGCTTTCGTTGTTGCATCAAACCAAGACTGCAAAAGAAAACAATTTAAGTTATCTCTGTAATGTAATAAGTACACCACAGTAAACTCAATACCTACCAATAAAGGGAACCAAAAATACAAATGATCTTCTCTGTCAGTAAATGTCGGACTGATTGAATTTTCATCCTTTTCTATACCAGTCGATGGAGAAACTGGCTTCCCAGCTTTTTCTTTTTCCTTTCTCTTTGCAGAAGAGCCAAGTTCTCCTTCAGCAAGTTTTAGAGCACACAATCGAAGGAATGCAATTGCATTCAAGCTAACATCTTTGTTGAGCCTGTTGTTCGTAAAAACAAAATATAAGCAGTTGCCCTGATTAGATGTACTAGGGATCAAATTTTCAGATACTATTCTGAAGCTGTTTTATTTTTAGAAAAATGTCATGTTTATTTTGTTTGCACTTTCTATACTAGTTTGACTATTAACTGTCATTTATTCGTACTTTAGTTAGTTGATAGAGCTTTCAAAGCATCTCTGGTTTGATTAAACTATTTTTCAGCCTCTTTCAACAATATTGAATGATTTTAGCTGTCTTTTTTTAAAAAAACATACAGACGTGTGCATTTGTAATATGCATAATGCATATGAAGACTGAGCACTCAAGATTTTGACAAATATCTACCTGAATCCTATCTTAAGGTGAAATCTCTATCCAACTCCAGAACCTTTGTACTTCCATTTTAACCAAGATGTTTCCAATGATTATTTTCAATTAAATGGGATGTGTGTTTGTGTGTCTAATCCTTTTCTTGTGATATTGAATTCTTTACTTCCCCATTTTGGTATCGTTTCATGTTTTCTAAAGAGTGTTAATATGACTGCAGCCATCCCAATATAATCCAAGAGAGGAATTTGGACAGTGATGATGATTTGTAGAAGATCCTCACAACATGTGGAGACTTATGCAATAAGGTGGAAGATCCTCGTATAGGTATTGTAACTAATTGGTGCAGGAGCACCCTGACAAAGTAAAAGAGAGATCTCATGATCCATGAGACCCTAAGTATGATCCAAGGAAGATAAAGTCTAATAAGACCTATAAGGTCCTAAATGATGTAATTATGGCCATTAGAGCCATTTAGTTCCAATTCAAAGTCTAATAGGATGAATGTAAGCAGATTGTAAATATTAGGCAATTAAGTGTCTATAAGGGCTCATGAAGCTTAATGGATCATTTGTGATGGTCAAGGGGAGAAATGTGTTACAAAGGTCATTAATAAACCATATTTAATGTAATAGGGGGCCATTCCTCACCTAGTTGTAATAGGAGGCCATTCCCAATGGATCAAGGGTTCTTGTTTGAAGGGAGAAAGACCTATTTTGTGAAGGTTTCTGGGGTAGGACAGTCACAGGGCTATGTTGACAGAGTAGATGGTAATTGCTGAATGCTTAGTAGTGAGTGGTGAGTGTATAATGGGTTCAGTGGGTGAGAGGAGATCCATGATTGAAGTATATGGATGATGAGAAGTGTATTTTTGTTATAGAGTACCATTGGGACTTGTGTATGCAGCCAGAAGTCAAGAGGACAGTATATGGTGACAGTGAATCATTGAATGCAATCAGAGATTGAATGTGATCAGCATTTGTTATTTGATCAGAGTTGAATAGAAGATAGTTTTGTAGTGGGATGGTGGAGCTAGGTGAAGTATTACCTTACATTTATTGGGGGCTCTAGAAAGTATTGCTACCTAGAATCCAATTCAGGAAGTTCATCACCTTAGGAAGCTCTAGAAGGAGCCAAGATCAAGATTGATTAGTGATTTGAAGACTCCTTGGAGAATCTTGGGAATGTCCACCAATCTGTTTACATCACTAGTGCAACCAACAATTTCACCATAGAGTAACTAATACTCTCCATAGTGGAGAAGGAAAGTCCTACCCCAATGTCTTTTCTCTCTTCCAGGAGTGCCCTTCCCTCTTAACTAAGTCTACCTTCCATTTTTTGCAACATCTCTGAGAAAATTGGATTAGTCAAAAACCATTTCTTGATCTGTCTGGTGATGAGCAGTGTGAGGCAAGCTTTGTGGTTTGGATTAAATATGTGTTGGACCTTGCTAAAACTATGGTAAATGCTATAGAAGGTTTGGTAGAAGCATGGATTCTTTTGAGGCCAATCTTGTAGAAATAGGTGTGTGACATCACTGGAGTGTGTGTCATTTGAGCAAGATGGATCAATGATCCTGGAGTTGCCACAAGCATCAGGAAGGTGCTCTGTACGACAGAACATGGAAGTATGACTGTAGGTACTGGAAGGCATGAGATGGTCTTGGCGTTCTGAGAAACACTGGTGGCATATATGCCTGGATCAAATCCATGAAGTTATTTTGATTGTGTTAGGAATATTCCAGGAAAGGCTTCTAAGATAGCCATGAATATGTTAGCTATCTTTCTTAGTTTTAGTGTAAATTATCAATTTTTATTTGCCTTAAAAAAACACAAAATAAATATTCAGATAAAGAATAAGCATCACATTACTACTATCTGTATCTTATATCCTTCACCTCAATGAATAGGATATTTAATATATTATATGTATTAGGTTAAGTATCTAGCCAGGAGAAGGTGAAGGCAGTATTTTGTATTTCAAACTTTAATGGGAAGACTTCTGTAGACAGTGGACAACCCTAGTTAATATTCGGCTTTCCATGGCAATGCCATGAGCTTGAATAGATGCATTGGGGGCATGCTTCACCTACCAGTTGGCTATGTTGGTATCCCTTTTGTAAGAACCCTTGGGGGTTTCACTTTCAACTAATTAACATTTTCAGTTCTGGAAACTTCAAACTGAAATTTCAAGACAACGATATCAACAGTAAAACTAAATACCCAAATATCAAAGAGAACTTTAATTTCAGACTTGAAATCCAGTTTACAAAATAGGTGCTTCAGCCAAAACAAAAAACAGAGGACTGTCGGTGAAACTGGATGGAAGCAGGATAATAAGAAGTGAATACATGCCAAATACTATGAGGCATGAACCCTTAGAGAAAAGACACTCTAATCATCCTAAACAGGAGAAGGGCCTGGTCTGGAATCTCCTTGTATAGGCCATTGTAGCTAATCAGTGTTTGTCCTGGGTCTTAACCTTGAAGGGGCGGCTGTAGGTGGTCAGTGCTTGTGTATGGGTCTGAAAACACCTTTTTAATGTGCTGCTGCAGGTAATCAACATTTGTGTCAACTCCTCACAACTCTAGATGCAAGTCCTCAGACCTGTAAGGATTGCATTCCCTCGTGACTATTGTTGGGTGGTCCTAAAAGATTGGGTCTGTAGCTGACTAGGATGCTAATGTAGGTGCCTCCAAGCAATTGAAATCTGGGTAGCTGCTGATATGATGATTCTGAAGTCCCTCGAAGGCAACAATCTTGACATGGATCTAATATGTCTGTTGACTCACTGACACTGGATCTATGTTAACTAATTCTTTATCCAAATATTCCTTCAATCTGGTGCTATCAATTTCTAAGTAGGTGGACTGTTGCTCCCAGGTTACGTAACAGATCAAATAGTGAGAAAAATACTAAGAGTGGGAGTTTCGCCCGACCTCAGGTAAGCTGTAAACCAGGGCTTTTGTCCCAGCTTACAGATTGGAATTGGGAAACAAACAATAATTTTGAACTCTTGAGATGCCCTCACCCACCTAGCTCAAAACATATTTATGCCAATTTAAAAGTATAACTATGAAATCCCTGGGAAATTTACAAAGAGTGCTCAAGCCAAATGAAGCTTGATAATGTGCATTAAGTATAACCAAAGGGTAACAAACAGAGATTGAGAGCCATCTGGTCCACCAACGTGTATACCCTGACAACCACATTTGATTCTTTATGTAAAAAGTTTGAGATTTCAACTGAAAATAAATTATAGTATAACATCCTAAATGCACTATACACATGGGAATGAGAGTACAACGTACAGCTGAACCTTTAAACCAAAAAATAGTCAGAACAAGAGTGCTACCCAAAATATAAGCAAACCAGGCAAGAGGCCAGAAATCACTGATGTTTATCGAAGTCTCCAAAACTGGTAGAGGCTGTAAAAATGGTATCGCACGGTCCCAGGGAACCTGCTTTAGAAACTATTTTCATGGAGCGCCGAAGAAAATAGAAGCCCCTTCTTTTTAGGTTCTAGATTTTTGGGGGTTTGGAGTGGGGCTAGAAATTTCCCCTACCAACTTAAAAGATTATGCCGCCACTTCATTCATCTAGAGTTTTTAGATTCTTGTCAAAAAACTTAGGGATCACTTTTGGAAGGATATTTTAGCATTAGCTGGGGTCTTCCTAAAATTTTGAAAATCAAAGTTTTAAGCTTGTCCACTGCTACAAAATTCAGGGGACCACCCACTTGTGATTGCTCCTAAAAATTATCAAATAACACCTACTAAAATATTTAAGGTCTCCTCAATGGAAGTGCTAAAATAAACTAGAAGAATCACAAAAACAGAGTGTTCACCCAGTCATAAGTAGGAGTCTAATGAGCAGCTCATCACTTCTAAAAGGTGACCCAATCATTCCAGCAGTAGCAGGCCCAAATTACTAAACAGAAATCAAGGTTGGCCTATTCCATCAAAATCATCAGTTGCCATATCTCGACCAAAATAAATTGGAAGGGATTTCTACAAAAGCCCACAAAGCA
Source organism: Chamaecyparis obtusa (assembly GCA_027943335.1). Lineage (NCBI taxonomy): Eukaryota > Viridiplantae > Streptophyta > Pinopsida > Cupressales > Cupressaceae > Chamaecyparis > Chamaecyparis obtusa. Next base: position 1,083,294 of record BSBK01003479.1, read on the forward strand.
GCATGGGAGGCAAGCATGTAGGCCGCGACCCATTGCTGGTCACCCTAAAATTCACCGCCACCGTTCTCAGGTCAATTCTTCTCTACCACTGATTTGGACATGCAAACAAATAACAAAAATATTCAATTAAAACTGCTTCTTAGGACCCTTATTTAGCTCTAAAACCAGTGGGAAAAATCTCAAAATGTACCCAAAGACACTCAGCGAAAAATCTAAAAGACTCAGTTTCAGCAAGAATCCCATAACATCGACCTGCCAAAATTAGAAAATACAGGAATCAATCAAGAAGGATTGACAAGATTATTTTCAAAACAATATATTTTTTAATGAACAAGCATATCATAAATCAAAGCTGGCTTAATGCAGGAGTGCACTCCAATAAAAAAACTAGGAATGTGGGTACCAAAAACCAGGCTAATTGAGGACACCAGATATCAAAATGATAGACCATTTACAAAGACCCAAAAAATAAAGTGTTACACAATCATCCAATACATGCATTGAAAATTGAGGAAAGAAACATTCTATAGTTTGCACTGAAGCTGATCAAGCCATTCCATCCACGGAAAAGATGCAAGCTGGTAGAGTATGAAACAAACTACTGTTCTACTTGTAAAGTAAATGAGAGCACTTCTATTTACAAACTGTTGTTCTATTTACATGTTCTGAAAAAAACTTCCAAAACTTTATTTGGATGCTCTATGTTATAAGCCTTTAGCTTTCATGTTGTGATTTGTGCAGAAAATTTCTTAGCCACATTTTTGTTTGGCCTTAGAGAACTTGCAACCACCATAGCATATTATCATGTGTGGTAAGCACCAAGGATTTTTTAAGAGTCTGCATAGGTACCCAACCATTAGCCAACCTCAAATAATCCCTCATTTTAAATAGACGTCCCTCACCAAAATCTGCAGGCATATTTTGTGATGTAAGACTGAAAATAGGGGATGACAGAATGTCTTTTATAATATTCCACTCAATAGTAATGACTTTCTTTGCATCAAATGATTGTAATGTAAGTAGAAAATAGGAGGTTGATGAGTTTCCCTGATTTCTATCTTCCCTACCTTATTCCCCATAATCTTTCTAAAAATCTGCCCTGTCTAGTATGATTCTGAAATATGCTTCTCAAAATTTTAGCTCTTCTACAAGATGAAGAGGTTAAAATCCCAAACTCCTACAAGGTATTAACTCTGTATTTATAATCCAACCATCATCCAGATGAAACTCAATCTTCATAGTTGTTTCTTCCTCCAATAGAGGAGATTCAAGAAAAAGACGGAATTGCATGTACTCTCTACCTGGAGGAGTAGGATTAAATTTAAACAAATAAGCATTAAGAAAAAATGCTCTATGCATTCACTTAATCCTCCTTTCATAGAAATGGGAACTAACATCTCTAAATCTTCATTCCCATCTCAGCTCCTTTAGTCTTGTGTGAGTCAGAACGTAGACAGTCTTTAGTGCTTTCATCTTGTTCTTTTTATCTTGGTTCTTCAAAGTTGCAAAATTTTGGAATGGGATAAAAAAACTCATCTTTAGAAAGCTTCGATTAGTAATGATAGAGTAATGAAACACTAAATCCAGTGTTGATGATTGCCTTTGTACTATCTACTTTATATATTTGATCTTTCTCATCTTCATATGGATCTGCACCTTCTGGATTTTGATCCAAGACCTCTCTTGTCATTTGGTCTCCACAGATAAAGCACAAAGACATTTGATCTGAAATCTATGTAACATTCCCTAGAAAATTCTCTGAAGTACCCTTGCCATGCAGCCTTGACCATGAAATCTCATTTTCGACCATAGGGACCTCACAAGTGCTCTAGAGAGCGGGTTGCAGGCATAAAATCGGATTGGGGTTGCTTAATGATGTGATATTTTGATAATTATTGGAAATATGGGTTTATAGCTGCATGAAATTTTGATCAGCAAGTGAGGTTACAGGGATATCATTACCATTGTTGAATTTGTGCAGAAGAAATTACTTCTGCCCTTGGAATCTACTTAGAAATTACTTCTACCCTTGGACATGTTACTTCTGCCCTTGGAATCTATATCCCAATGGTTTCTTAGGACTTCATGAGATTCAAACATGGAATGTTCCATAGGATTAGAAAATCTTGCAGTATCAGTGACTTCATTCCTCAAATCCTTAGCTTGCTTCAAATTATTGTTGTTTTCATCCAGAGAAAGAGAAGCAGTTGTTGCCTTGTAGTTATTGCTATCATCTCCTCCTCCTGCAGTCTCAGCAACAGTGATCTTAGACAGAGGCCTGTGAGTAATGTGATCAATACCACACTGCCTTAGCTTCTTCTTAATACATAAATTCCATAAGTTATATATCTCATTGTCAGTCCTTCCAAGCATTTGGGTTACTATTTGAGACCACCAATTTCCAAGAAGTGCATGGAGTTTAATGATAAGGTTTTATTCCTATGGACTGAATGAATCTCTCTTCAGATCCAATCTTGAATAGTTTATCCATCACAACCTGCAGCTTTTCCCACACCTCCGAAGACCATCTTTCTTAGGCACAACACTCACATATCCATGACCATATTTTTAAGTATGCCTTAAGATCTTCTCATCCTCCTCAAGAGACCACAAGCCCTTTCTAAGATTTTGCTTGTAGCAGTAGGAATGATGGCCCATTATTCTTCTCTCAGAATTATCCTTCCTTGGCAATCATCACCACTGGAAGACAATAAGTAATGTATCTCCTCACGACTTTTTGCAATCTACCAGTCTGTCAAAACTAAAGTTCTATGTATCTCCTTACTTAATTATTCCCACAATGGTGGGGCTCTCAATTGCAAAGGTGAATAGACAAAAGACAAACAAACTACAAGTAGAAACCCAAAACAAATATCCACAACCCTAATAGTAATTATAATCCTTACAGATCTATACTCTATGTAGACTTCAAAGGATTCATATTCATATTGATTTGGAGTTGGTGAGCCCGAGATCTCAAAATATAATTCAAATTTTTTACAAATTTAGAGCTCTCAAAAAAAGTTCTGTTACAAGGAAATTAATAAGATCTATTAAATTCCTCAAAATAATGTGAGTAGGTGAATAAGAATACAAAAGTACAATAGAAAGTATAGAATTGTTAAGACTTTTTTGGGATTTTTTTTTCTAACTTTGTACTTGACATGATGTATTTTGTGAAAGTGAATTAATGAGTTGATGTAAAGCCTTTATTGTAGAAGTTTACTTGATGTAAGATTGCTAGCTTTGCATTTATGCTTGTTATATTATGCAATCTATTTGTTTTCTGTTGCTGACAAACTGTGCCAGATCTGCCATTCTATTTAGCTTCAATCTATACAAAACTTGGAAGGAACTTTTGGGTTTGAATCAAGAGACAACGAAAAGGTTGCCTCATCATCTGGGTGAGAATTGAAATCTTGATGCTGCCACTACATGTCACTATATCCTTACAGGTTGGCCAGATAATTTACAAGCAACATTCCTTGCCAAGATCTCAACTTCTAAACTTGACGCTACACGCATATCAAAGACAAAGAATTTACACATACTTTTAAACTTGAATGTTGTTCTGTAATGATTCTTGCCTTCACCCTATAATTGTAAAGAATTGAACACTAATTTATGGCCTCGAAAAATTATTATATTGATATTTTATTATATTACTAATCCATAACGTTATTTTTATTCGGATGCCTGAGATGCACTTCCGATAGGCACCCATAGGGCATCCACCTCTGGATCCGCATCCGCAGGTATCCGCATCTAGATCTGGGCTATACCAGGGCGCATCAGTATCTTAAGTTATTTGTGAAGAATATGGTCAAGGTTTTCTTTGCTAAAATTTTAGGCATAGATGGGATTAAATTATTTTCCATGTCTAATTGGAAGTCTATGTTTTGATGCTATCTTTCTGTAACAATAATGAATATTCAACATTTTTTTCTCCATTTTGTGGATGCTATTTACTTTCTATGGGCAATAAAATTGATGTGAAGATGTACCAAGTTGTAATATAGATTATTTGTTTTCCATATTAATTATTTTTCTTAAACTTGAGAAGAGAGTAGCAATTAGACATAAGGTTCCATGCCTGCATTATATTTATTTAATTTACATTTATTTATCACTGAGCATAATATTAAATTTGGCTGCTAATTTTTTTTTGTTTATGTTTTTTGCAGAAGTACATGTCACTCTTAGCTGATGCATTTTCACATTTGCTTGTTGACGTTAGTATTATCAAGGCACTATGTTGTCGTTGGTATCCAAAAGGTATCTTCTTTCGTTCTTGATTATTTTTTACCATGTTATCATGGTTAGGCAAGCTCCCTATTTTATATTTTGAGATATACCACTTATATTTTAAAGAAAAATATATGAAAGTCTATATTTATTTGCAGATACCTCTATTGTTTAGACCCTTATAAATTACATCAGAACACTAACAAATACGATATTTATTTCCAACTAAGCATACTAAATAACACTTTCAAGATGTAGATTTCACAACAGTCTGATTCAATAAACACTCTATTACTTTTAGCAATTAGAAATTACAAGAGGTACACTTGATCGGATTAATCAACACAGAGGAAAAGTTTCTACTTGTAATCGATGGATGTCAAGCTCTAGATGACAACACACCTTAGAGTAATTATATCCAAATCACACAATACTTCTGTTGACTGGAATTCCAACCAACAAATCCCATGGATTGTCCAATCCTAGCTAACTTAGGTGAATGGTGATATCGACACTAACATGATTAGGGAGTGAAGCAGAGTGCATCTATGATATCCTCAATTTACCTTTGTTGACCAGCTTTGTGTGTAGACCATGTGTAATTGTTGTTACTCAAAATCTACTATAGTGTAATTATTAGAACAAATAGTAGAATAGATGATGTATTTAATTAGTAAGCAATGAAGGAATATAATATTCTTTGTAATTTTTTTGATTCCAAAAATTAGGTAGTGCAAGGATGAGTTTACATCTAGAAAAAATAAACTTGAATTTTTTTACTAGCACCTACTGACTGAATTTGGCATTGCCACCCTAAGGATACAACTAGTTAAGTCAGTTTTTTGGGTGTTGAAAATAGATCCAAAGTACTAGAAAATGGATAAGTGAGGTGGTATGTTGATAATAATGACTTCAGAATGAATTAGTGGGATTGGGATGTATAAAAAATAGACACGCACAATGTAAAGTACTGCTATAACTAGCTTAGCTATAACATAGCCAATACTATATGTTTATCTCTAATTAATTCATGATGTATTTATCTCTAGCTATATGGTAATTTATCTCTTTGATGATGGATTTTATGTCAACCATAAGATCATTTGCTCCCTGATACAAGAGCATGAGCCTTAGCGTGAAACCTCTTTGGTTGAGAACCAAGGACTTGACAGGTATTCATTTTGCAAAAATTCCCTGGGGCAAGATTGTGACCTTATCCGTTATGTTGTCACAACCTTTCACTTAACAAGACTTGATCCTAAGTGTTCTCATTCAGAACCATTCATCCTCACCAACAAACTATGGGCTCATAAAAAATTAAGGAATGGACCCTATTGAAATTCTTAGCATCTAAAATATATTCAACTTCAACATTATGGTTTTGAGGATTACAGTAACAATTATGGAAAATATGTGATTTCATGGTCAATCATTTCCACTTCAACAAAATATGAAGGCACTCTATATGCTTGTCATTATAATAAGGGGAACGAGCCACATGTAATGTATTTTCCAATGACATCATTCACTTCATTCTTATATTGTACATTGAATAACTTCACCATTGAATTTAAAATATCACTAGTCATCCTCCCCTTAGGCTTTGCTACCCTTGAACTATAGATGGAAAAATTTGAAATCATGTTTAATGGAAAGTACTAATATACATGGTATGGTTATTCTTTAAAGGATACTAGCTCAATGGAAGAGCACCTACTTTACAAGTAGGATGATGATGGTTCGATTCCATCGTGCCCTAATATGACTAAATATATGACTAAATTAATGACTAAATATATGACCAAATTAAGGACTAAATAAATGACCAAATAAATGATCAAATAAAAGACCAAATAAATGACCAAATCAATGACTAAAATAATTTAATCATAAATTTGGTCGTGAGATAAATGATCGGCAATAAACTACTAATGGTCACTTGACCAAAATTAGTCATTTACCTACAATTTTTAGTAGTTTATTTAGTCATATTGTTGTTTTTGTACTAGTGTTTTGACCAAAAAGCATAGAAAGGCTTTGGTTACATTCCACTGTTAACTAACAATGAAAAATTCAAATTTAGAACATACAAAGATTATTCCAAGCTAACTGACTCAGAATTTTAAAGAGATTTCAAAAGAGAGGTCGATTCTAGAAACATGAATCATAAATCAAAAGCTAAATAAACATCTAAATATGCATACAGATTTTAGCAGCACAATCGTTAAATTCCCACTGAAACCATAATCATGCATCCATTTGACCAACTGATCAATGAATAAAACTAGAATCTATTATAAAACCAACTGATTATATTTATGCATACCAGAGTTTTAACAGTAAAAAGTCTCTGATATCAAACTTCAAAACAAAGATAATATCAAGCTTTTCGAAACCGAGAATGGACCCCCATTTGGTCATCTCATAACATTCATATAGCCATGCAGGGCTGTTTCAGTTTTTAAAACTAATTACCATAAACTTAGCAGGAAATTCAAGAAAAGATTTTCAAAAATAGAAAACCATCTTCTGAGCTCTAATTGACCAATTGGTCATTTTTGGCTCCAACATCCTTAGTGATTTGGGTGGCTCCTCGCGTTGTGTTCCATTCCTCAAAGGCCGCTGGGAAACTCGCCAATAGCTCCTAATTCGGTGTAGTAACTACCTCGAACCTTTGCACCCAAATGTTTCTAAAATTTTCCGCTTGTTGAAGCTTTTCTCTTTGAGTTTTCATCTTCTCGCAGTCGTAGACTGCCAAAGAATCTACTCGAGTGAAAACCAAAAAATCCTCAATCTCTATGCTCCTGGTAGCTTTCATATTTTTCACCTTTTCTTCAAAACAGACTAGTATCTTGGTCATGTCGATCCCGGTTTGACCATTTGGTTTGATTAACTTTCCTAGGCACTCATTATGAGTGTTCATAACACTAGTACAAAAACAATAATATATGACTAAATAATTTAATAAACTACTAAAAATTGTAGATAAATGACTAATTTTGGTCATGTGACCATTAGTAGTTTATTGCCGGTCATTTATCTCACGACCAAATTTATGACTAAACTATTTTAGTCATTGATTTGGTCATTAATCTAGTCATTAATTTAGTCGTTATTTTGGTCATTGCTTTAGTCATTAATTTGGTCATTAATTTGATTGTTAATTTAGTCATTTATTTAGTCGTTTATTTAGTCATATATTTAGTCATTAATTTAGTCATTGATTTAGTCGTATATTTAGTCATATTTAGTTATTAATTTAGTTATATAAAGGCATGATGGAATCGAACCACCATCCTCATGCTTGTAAAGAAGGTGCTCTTCCATTGAGCTAGTACCCTTCAAAGAATAATCATACAATATATCCTATGTCAGCCTTCCAACCTTCCAATGGAGACACAAATAAGATGCAAGTGAAGTACATAAGAGGCATTGTAGCTAATGGCTGGATATGCACTCTTATAAAGAGAAGTGAAGCACAATCATTTTAGCATATCTCAAAAGAAGATGATCCATTGATAGTAGAAAGAAAGAAGGAAACCAAAGTATCATGAGGATATCATGGTGATGAATACATGGTCTAGTAAAAAGTGTGAAAGAGTAGCAAAACTACCAAGATCAATATGGAAACTACTCAGAGCACTGACGAGGTATAGAATGATTAATGAAAGTGAGACAATATGTCAAAGCATTAAACATGAATGGTTAGTAGAAGCAATTGATGCTTAAAGATGGAAATATATATTTAAGGAACAAGTATAAAAGACATTGTTCCAAGTAATAAGTTTTAATGCACAAAAGGATAGATATGATGAAGACAACATCTTGAAGGAAAGGAAAAATAGTGTAGAAAGCTATCCATTATCAAGGATCAACACTTCTTCTAAGCACTGATTCACAAAAGTACCTTTCAATGTGACAAAGGTTTCATTGTCAAGAGTATGAAATATGTACTCATTATCAAGTAAGAACCAGAGAAATGAAGAGTGGTAATAAACACTGTAACTGCTATATGAATGAGGATAATTTCTAATATTTGAAAAACAATGATCAATGGTACCAAAGAACTATGATTTCTAAAGCAGCAGCAAGACATTAAAACAATGATCACCAAAGAGTGTTAAATAATGATATTCATTAAACATAGTGATGCTTGAATCATGTGTCAAAATAGAGACATAAGTGACATCCTATAGAAAATAGAGATAGAGTTTTCTTAGCCATGATAACGCTGCCACAGTCATTAAAATTAGACCAAGTGATAGAGACTATACACTTTAATTCCTTTTTGACAGTGAAATTTTTATTTTTTTTTGAGACAATAAGAAAGAGGTCATGAAGAAGCCATGCATCTACTATAAAGAAGTCATAAAGATCATTAAAGCACAATAAATTCTTGTCAAAATTGTTTCAATGCAAAGGAGAGTCTCATCCAAAGAAAAGTGTTTCCTAGAGAAGAGCATAGAAGATGCAGACCATAGAGAATCCAATGAGTTTGCACCAGTCATGTTACAACCAGTGGTATATAATAGAAACAAGGCTAAAATAGTGACAAGAGAATGCAGTCGTTAATGAATCATGAGCTTTAATAGTCTAAAGGACACATATCTTACAGTTCAAAGATAACCCAATCATGACTGCAAAATGTGGGAGCATAGAGAAAGCACGTGAACTATTTGATAGAATGCCTCAAAAAATATAGTTTCATGGAATACTATGATTGCAGGATACGGAAAAAATGGATTTATTAGAAAGGCTTTAGAAACTTTCAATAAAATGCAATTGGCAAGAGTAAATCTTAATTCCACAAAAATTGCCAGCATCCTCTCTGCTTGTGCCAATATGGGGGCTTTGGAATGGGGCATGCGAAATTAAATTCAAATCCACAATTTGATGCATCCCCAAAATATGCAATGACCTCTTTTTTCAATTGTCAATCTCCATGAAAAAAATAGGCTTAAAAAATGGTGACTAAAAATACAATATCATGCACATCAACTTCTTAGAACAGAAGGCTACTAAACATGATCACAAAATCCTACAAAGAGAAAATATTAAATGAATGTGATTCTTCCAAGTCACTAGACGAGACTTAATTCCAGGGCATAGCGACACTGGGATGGAATTGTATACAAATCATAGATGTAAAAGGCATACATAAACAATACAAAAGGAAAATCAAATTTCAAATAAAGAATTTTCCAAAACTAAAATAATCTTTGTAAACTATCAAATAAAACTATAACAGTTTAAGATAGTCATAAGACTCCTTCAAAATAGAAAAGACTCTAAAAAATTGATGGCTTCCAACTTCTTTGGCTAGGGCCAACTTGAGACACTTGTGTAAAATGAACTCAAAACCTACCACATTATTGCATCATACCTATCTGTGTAGTCTTTCCTCAACTTCAACCAGTTGTGGGAACACTTGGCAGGTTCATATGTGGCATCATGCTCCAATGTTTTGATAATCAGGCCTTCACAGCTGCACACACAGGAAATATGTTGCTTAATGCATTCTAAATAGATAATGTACTATAAGAAAACAAAATATGGATGGTCGCAGAGAGATTAATAAAAAAAATGAAAAATGCTGAAAAAAGTGTCAAGTACAAAGTTAGATTAGATGACTAGAAAAATGACAATATACAATTGGCTGACTGTGCATTTTTTCCAAGGATACTCAAATACACCTCACCATATATATTTGCGATTTTCTAATCTGTGAAGGTAAGGAATAATAAGAAATAATAGGAGGCAAAATGAAAACAAGAAGGAAATTTGCAGCTAGTTAAGTTTGTCTCCACCAAAAGGGTAAAGACATTTTTGCATTATAATGAACTATAATTTTATCCCAAGTTTGAAATACGATATTATAATCCCAAAAGAATAAACATATATCCAAAATGTGGAAGCAGAGACATAGCATCAGAAATTTTTGACAAAATGTCTAAAAGAGATGTCAACTCTTGCAATATAGTGAGTGCAGGATATACATGAAATGGACTTTGTAAGAATGCTCTCAAAATATTTCAATTAATGTACTCTACAACATTTCCTGACATTGTAAGATTTTCTTGTGTTCTATGTGCATGTAGCCATGCAAGCTTAGTGGATGAGGGCTATACATAGCTATAGCAACAAATATAAACCAAAAAACCAGTCACAACAGAAAATATAGTCAACTGTTATAGCAAGATGTAGTTATAATGATATTATAAACATATAGATCCATGAGCAACACTATATCATTCAAAATCTCTAAGCCTAGATATTTCTAGCCATGATCTTATCTCTGTTTTATTTAAAATAAAGCTGCTACATGCCTTGACATTTGAGCTAAACATATGATATGCATGAATTAATCATTAATTATGCACTTTGGTGTATTCAGGAGGACGGCGACATGAGACCAAAGGCTAGCTCTGTCACCAGTATGCTGGAAGGTCATATGAAAATCCAAGAGCCACCATTGTTGCCTTTGTAAGCTGCACTTACAAGGCAACAGAATATCTGGATCGTTGTTGTAGATGAAAATGTCGAGGAACCATCGTTGTGATGATTAAGTGTTTTTTTTTGAGTTTGTATTTAGTGTCTTTCGTGGTTTGATTCTATTTTATTTATGAAAGCATTTTTTTTTGTCCTGATGGCTTATGTAGAGATTCACTGTTATGAGAATTGCAAGCTGATAAATTATTGCTTGTATCATTCTTGTGTGGTCTCGTGGACTGCAATGATTATAGTGTATGCAAAAAATGGTTTTATAGAAAAAAATTTAGAAACTTCCAAACAAATGCAATTGGCAGGTCATGTAAAGCCAAATTTCACTCCTTCCTATCCGTGTCAGAATGGGAACTTTGGAGAAGTATATGCACTAAATGGATTTGCTTAAAAAGTTCTAAAAATTTGTAAACAAATGCAACTAGGAGGTGTTAAGCCAAATTTTACAACCTTTGGAAGCATCCTTTCAACGGCTGTGTCTACGCAGCAACATATTTGCACTTTAGTAAATAAAATATGTTGTTAACAAAATATGTTAGCAACATGTATGTTAGTCTATTGTATTTGCAAACAAATACAATAGACTAACATACATGTTGCTAACATATTTTCTTAACAACATATTTTGTTTACTATGCAAATATGTTGATGCGTAGACACAGCCCCTTCCAACTAATGCCACAATGGGAGTGCTTTGGAATAAGGCTTTGATATCCATAAAAGTATAATGGAATGGCTATTTTTATCAGATGTAGTTGTAAGTGCATTAGTAGACATGTATGCTAAAATGTGGAAACACAGGGTTTGTGACTTGTTTGACAGAATGTGTCAAAGAGATGTCGTCTCATGGATTATTATGCTTGGTGGAAATGCTCAGAATGGGTTTGTTGAAAAGGCTTTAAATTTTTTTTTAGCAAATGCAACTGGTGGATACAAAGCCATAATCCTCAACCTTTTCTAGCATACTCCCTAGCTGTGCTCAAATTGGAGCTTTGGAACTGGGAACAACCATCCATGAAATCAAATTTTAAAGAGGATTTCAGTCAGAAGTTGTAACTACAAGTGCCCCGGCAGCCATCTATGTAAAATGTTGAAGCATAGGCAAGGCACTTGAACTTTTTGATAGACTGCCTCAAAGAGTTGTGGTCTCACTCCAGCCTGCCCCATAATGGGAGCTTTGAAGCAGGGTGTGGATATCTATATTCAAAGCGTAATAGAAGGTTGGTTTTTGTCATATTTTGTGGTTGCAAGTGGTCTGGTAGACATGTATGCAAAATGTGGTTGGTTTTTATCAAATTTTGCAGTTCCAAGTGCTCTGGTAGACATGTATGCAAAATGTGGAACATAGATAAGGCACGTGAACTATTTGGCAACATATCTCAATTGTGTAACCCACTTCTTCCCTGCCTCTTCCCCTTTTTTTGAGGTGATTTTCCCTCCAAAGATCGAATCTTGGCTAGGTTTTCATTAAACAAGACGTCATTTTTCTTCTCACATCTAACACAGTTGTCCCACCATAGAGATGCAAATTAAGATTCTCAGATGAAATGTTTTGGCTTCTCTCCTATTTTAACTCCATTAGAGGATTCACATCTAATGATTTGTATGATCCATTCTGCCAACTTGCAGTGGATTTATTCAATCTTGCAATGCTAAACTAAAGTAACATATAGGCTAAGTTGTTCCTCTATTTGAAATCACTTATACTAATACCCAATCCAACAATCTCTATGAATTCTTCTTGTGCAAAACCACCACCACTAACGATAAGAGGCTTAGACTTTTTGTTTTGAAGGGGGATAAATTTCAAACTATTAAACTAACTATAAGAAGGCCTAAATATGGGTGATTAACACATAAATAAAAGTTCACAGTATGAAAAAAGAAATTTTTCATATTTTTACAAGAATACAAAAGTAGATTGTAGAGTACTAGCTTCCTTTAGTTTAAATACATGGCATTTGCGAATCAAAAAGTTCTTGGAATGATTATACCTATATTGGCTAGCCCTTAGACATCTTAAAATGTATCATTCCAGCAACTAGTGAGAGTAAAGGCACACACATTTTCATCACTTCCACTTTTGCATATGGAGCATCAATATCTACATGAGAACAATTTGGAATCAATAACCTCATTAGCTTGCATGGTGTCTCAACAAATAATTTAGATGTGTTATGGTCATTTTGTAAAACAAGCCAGTTTACAAAGCAATAAGAATCATTTAAATGGTGCAAAAAGTACACACAATTAACACCAATATAACTTGTTAAGCACTTAAAACAAAGGCATGGCTATTTTAATACGCTTTGATGTTGTAATAAACATAGTCAAAAATTATAGTCAGATCATGCTTAAAAAAGGCCCCTCCCAATCCGAAAACTAACAAAAATTTTCAAAGTATACAAACATTTAGAATAAACAACATTAAAAACTCTATTTCTTATCTACTATGCATGTAATAAATGGTAAACTATTAATACACCATTAATAGCTCCATACATATATAAAAGTTATACAACTGTTTTGAATAGTCTGGAATTAAATGAAAAAGCAACAACTAACTCTACAATATAATTTGAAAGACAATGCTCAAAATTGGTATCCAGCTGCCACAAATAAGTAATGCATTTAGTTATGGCTTCAAAGAATAATATTAAAATTTGAAAATCAACTTTAACTTCATGGCTGCACTTTGAACCCAGAATTATAAATTGTTTTTATAAGAAATTTAATATGAATTACACTCTAAACAAAATCTTTGATGCTAACTAAAGAAATGACAAGTTTATGATAAACAAAAAAATGAAATTCTTTAGAAAACCTGGAATAAATAGGGTTGATAATTTATAATAAGAATTGACATATTCAAATGAGATTATTACTAAAAATAATAATATCTGAATACATATTAAAGAATGAGTAATCAAACTTTCAATATTAGACAAGAGATCATTGGCAAAAAAAAAAATCATACTCAATACCCAATACCTATTACATCTAATTATTAAATTATAAAACAAAATCAAACCAAGAATTGTTTAACATTTATAATTTTGTATTGTAACTTATAATGTAAATGGCATGCAGAAACATATTTGAAACGAGTCAAAAGAAAGCAAATAGAAATTAGGAGTTTAATTACCTTTCCAAATTTAAGTGTTAAATGGGAAAATAAGGACTCCAGAATGCCAGCTAATTATGCCACTTCTACATGAGCTTCATTATCCATTCTGATCAAACCCTCATTTGCTTCCAAAACATCAATAAAAATGATGCATTTTCTGGAATTCACTCTTTCTTCTCGGTAATAGTCATGTTGATTTGTGTTTTCAAGGGTGGTAATGATGTCTTTTTGTTGAAGTGTTAATTTGGGATGTTAGGGAAGTGAGTCAAATTCATTTTGGTGTTGGTGGCACGTGTATTAGTTAAAGTTTGATTGAGATATCTGCATTTTAGTAAAGAGTGCAAGAACCCTGATTTAGGGTAACCTGAGGGATTAAAAATGTGATTTATTTTAGATCTTACGTGGAATAAGACTCTCATTTTGGGAAGTGATGAGGAGGAGGATTTATTCTAACTTTCCATGAAGTTGCAAAAGCCCATTCAAGGAGTTGGGACGTGCTTGAAGCAGTGGAAGGTGACTGGTTATGGGGAAATGAAGGAATGACTGTCATAGAAATTATTGTCTCAGTACAGGGGAAATATCTTCAAAATGAACTGTTGGATTTGGCTGATTTTTGGTTATGTTGGTGATAGCCAAATTGTAAAGGATCTCACCGAAGCGATCAAAGATATTTGAATGAAGTCAAAAGATATGGCTGGCTGTATACGGGTTGGTCAAAAAGACCACTGAGTTACTGTTTTGACAATGAAGTTGGAAAAAAGAGTCCTTCAAACATATGTCAAAGGGTTGTGTGAAGGAGGCAGGAGTTTGGGAAGATAGTAGGGTGTGTCCCTAAGGTAGTTAAGTGGTTAGGGGAGCAAGGTACCCTATGCAAGGTTGTTTAGAGTGACTGTTCCAAAGGAGTGTCTAGACTGTCACAGTAGGACAGTGAATGGGAAGTCCATGTTGGTCAATGAAATAATCTATTGTTTTTAAGGGTTCAGAGGTTGGATTGTAGAGGAAAAAGAGTTGGAAGGGTGCTAAGGAGTCTCTTTTCATTTAGGGGTGAGGCGACACAAGGATGGGCACTCAGGGGTAACTATCCTTTACACATGGCTATTGACTGACATGATGAAAAAGTGAACAGAGAGTTATTTGGTAGAGAGTTTGGTGAGGGAGTTGAGAGTTGAAATGTTGTGTGGGGATGTTTAGAGGTTCCTCTTTATGTCAGTGAAGTGGTGGATTCTTGAAGAATGATCCTAGTTGATAGGTTACTGGAGGAAGTGAATTCTGATCAAACCCTCGTTTGCTTCCAAATATTTTTCAAGTTCAAGCAAGTATCACGCTCTTCCATATTAGTTCTAGTAATTAACTCTATTTGAATCACTTAAGAGGCACCTAAATTTGTCCAACTTAAGCTAAAATGAGCATAGTTCCATTTGACACTTCAACCATCACCTCTAATATGGAGTGTAAAAAGTTCTAGATACCATGGCCTCACCATTATAAATATGCTTTGACAAGGATTTGCTTAAGATGAGTATATTTTTCATGTTGGATAAAAAAAAATGCAAGACTGAATAGAGAGTAGAAGCATGTCAATATTTGTGCATTTTAGTGTTTGTCCCATGTGTGAAAATGTGTGAGACAGTCAGTTGCAGATGTCAAGACTAACAAGGAACTCAAAATTCCAATAAAATGAATAAATCTTCCTTTCATCCTATACCACCTATTTGGGAGATCAAGTGCTCTCTAGACGATGCAGTGTTGTTTTACAAAAATAGATGGATGGGACGGGAATCTGAATTTAGAAGCTTTTAATAATCAAAATGCAAGTTTAGGTAATGAAGTCCCTTTGGAAACAAAGCAAATAACATAAAAAGGGACAAATAAATCCCTTTATGTGGTTTACCAAGGAAAGCTCCCATGCAACCAGACATTACAAAGAATGTTCAACAACTTAAGACTGGAGGAAATTTATGTTTTTAGGTAGATGAATGTCCATTGGGTTATAATTTCTCTATTTTGACCAATGCAACTTTGTGCAGTCTACAAAAATCAGACAACTGTTCAACCATTGTGTTGGGTAGTTCAAATTTATCTGGGCTCTGCACATAAGTAGATGACACTGCGGTTGACATAACTGGATCGGGAACCATTTGGAATGATGTAAGATTTGACTCTCCTGATTAGGCCACTGAAAGTTCAAGTTCTTTTGGGGATACAGATGATGATGATTATGAAACATGTGGTTCTGTTGAGTCGGAACCAGAGTTACGTAATGTAAACACAACTGCAACTGTTGAGAATTATGGTTGGGCATCTATAATGAGGTATTGATCCGTTCTGAAGAAACCTACATCATGGTTTCCCGTGGTAGAATGAAAAGCTGGAAATATCTTAATTCTAAATTTATTAAATAGTTTTCTTTGATGCCTTCACAATTGAGTTTATATGATGTTTGAATTACAAGAAAAACATGATTGTTTCAAATTCTCATATGAGTCTTTGAGTATTAAGTTGTAGTTACCAGGTAGCATATTCTTGTTGTGTCAAAGCCCTATGTAAAAAAAGCCAATATAAGTAAGAATAGAATACTGGGAAACATCAGTCCATGAATTTTAAAAAGAGACACTATGATGTCCATAAAAATCAATCGATTATCTTGATTGTCTTTTAGTAGATATTTTGCAAAATGTAAAGGATGTAGTCTCGACCAGTCTTTATGTCCCCAAAGTTTTCTAATTGAACAATGACTACCAGTAAAGTAGACTGGTAAGACTATGTACAATGAAATTGGATCCATGCAGAAGAAATTTGTATCATTTGTAGAATTTGGTCTTGCAAAATAAGTTATGATTTGCATATGCTCTTATGTTTTTCTTTTATTTCTTAATTAGTAAGCTGGTATTTTTCCCCTCTATGTTTCTTATAATGTTCTGATTATTTTTTATTAGGAAAAAAAGAAGATTGTCAAATGACTGGAAATCTTATAGGTCTGGCATTGAATGATGATGCCATTGGCTTGAGTTATAGATTAAGAAGTTCTAGTCTCGAGCTTCCAAGAATGACTACATTCTCAATAATATTCAATCTAAAAAGTTGCAGAGAGATAGTCTAACTTGTATCGAGGATTCTATAGAAAGAGCTACTCCTCTAATATCTCATTCTATTAGGAAACACATCCTGCATCGGAAGCCAAAAAAAAGTTATAAATGAGAAGGATTTATCAGCATACATATCAAAACACCCCCTGTTCTCTTTATATGGTGTGATGTTGATTGAATTTTGGAATCAGTTATAGTTCTTTTGAAATTCTGTAAACACTGTTCACTAATTCCATTTTTCTCAATCTGTTAAATTCCTTACACAAAAGCTAACAACAAGCCCTAGGGTTTCGAATATTAAGAACCCATCAAATTAGCTAAATTCCCTTACCGGAAGTGTTGTCCTCATCATCATCATCATCTGAAGAAGAAGCCAACAACAACGACATCTCCTCCGGCCGCTGGAAAATAGAGGAAAACAAATTTTTGGCGATGCTGGTGATGGGGTTTACAATCCTCCAAAACCATGACCTGCTACTACAATTGGCATGGCGGATCTCGAGAGGACGATCATGTGGAGTCCTAGCTAGATCGTAATGCCTGCGTGCACGGAGATTCTTTCTCCCCTGCACCTCCATCTCTACTCCCATAATAGGGAATCAAATCCACTGGGGTTTCCTAAACTCAACGTTATGAAAAAGGTAAAGTATCAAAGAAAATGTTCATTATAGTGAACAAGCATGCATCTGTCAAACCCTGCACAAAAGAGCAGTTGTGGCAGAGAATACAACGAAAACGTGGGGAAAAAATCATGGCGTTTGGGTTTTCAATTTTTCTCGTTATTCCTCGAGGCTTCTCATCAAATTATGCCATCAGCTGCAAGCATCAAAAAAGTCTGAGCGGGAGGTAAAAATTTACTCAAATTTTTCATTTTTGTATCAACTACCTAATAAAAATGCGACATGTTTTTGAAGGGTTTTGTACTAAAATACCTTTCTTTTCAAAAATAAATAGATCAACCAATAAAAATGGTAGTTGTTTTTAAATGGTTTTGCACTGTGATGCCTTTCTTTTAAAAAATAAATGTAAAAGATTAGAGAGATATGAGAGATATCATGTAGTACATAATTTAATCTAGAATACTCTAAAGATATCATGTAAATACATAATCTAATCTAATCTAATAAATATCCTCTTACAAGATGAAATGTTAATAATTCAATCATGGAGTATTACAAAAAAAGCTCTTCAGCATGTTTAAATCAATATGTAAATCTACATTCACTATGCAATCTATGAAACATTTTAATAAAAATTAAATAAATAGAAAAAATACAATAAAAAATAAAAATAAAAAACAAATTAAAGAAATCTACATGCATTTTAAAAAGAAATCAAATCAAAATTAAGATTGATCAAATTAAAATTAACATCAAAGTAAAGGAAGCTACGTTGAGATTTTCGCTCAAAATTAAGATTGATCAAAATAAAAGAAACTATGTTTAGCTTTTTGCTTGATTTGTGGTGTAGATTTAGAAAAGCTAGAAATTTAATAGTGAAGCGGATTGGCTGTTTTAGTTACATTATGTTCTTGTATGTAACTATAGATATAAACCATTACATACTACAACATTTGCATCAAAATTATTTACTCCCTAATCACACTATTACCCTAGTCTCATTTGCATAATATTTTGAAGATTTTTGCATCAATCTAACAATGTATGTTTCATTTAAAAAAAATAGTATTGTGCCCATTAATGATATGTATATCCATGAGTGTGGGAGCCTTTTGAGCTGCATCTTTCTAGCAGATGTGCCCTTTGATTTTGTGCTTTTCTTATTATGTCCAACCCTTGAAATATTATTGCATTCTTGGAGGAGAAAACAAGGTGGGAACTTTAGTTGGAGTTTACCTCGACTTCATCGTCACATTCACCATAGTCGCCCTCAATACAATGAATCAAAACCCTAGTACCTCAAACAAGAAATAGTTTAGGGAGGTGATCTTTATTAGAGCCACCATCTCCCTCATGTCCCTGCATGTATGCAAAATGTGGAAGCCTAGACGACGCACATGAACCATTTTTTGTATGCCACTTGCAAACCAATGCATTTCTCACCGAATTTATTGATTGATAAAAAAACCACTGGGAAAAATAGCTCCCTCCAATCAGAAAATAGAAATAATACTAGCAATCTCACCTTAGGGTGCAATGGGTACGCCAAAGAGACATTGAAGTTAAATTATACATATAAAATTGGTCTATTATTTTTCATATATTTGTGCAACTAATAAGATTAGTTGGAAGACTATTTAATCATGCTCCATTACTAGTAACCCTTATCCTAATCCTACATGAGTTCATTACCCAAATTGTAAAGACAACCCTAACTGTAATCATGACATAAACCTAAACCATTATCCTTAGTTCTTTAGTACTCTAATTGTTCATAGATATTTTTTGATGAGGATAACAATATACATAAGACAAATGAAAACTAGTTAAAATTTTATTTTTTTTCAAAATTTTCTATTTTGATTTTTACTTTGTTAATTGTAATTTTTCATTATCTTCTTTTTTAAAATATTAAACATAAATATATTTATATTAAAATAAATTCAATATTTAAACTCATTTTAATAATAATTCATAATACATAAAATATATAGTAATGTTATGTATAAAAATAAACTTAAATATTAAATATATTTTTTAAATATAAATTTAATAACTTATATTAAAATATTTTAAAAATTTGTAATGAATGAGCGATTGAGTTTTTATTTTTAAATATTTTTTCCCTATTCGTGTCTTTTCTGAACATTTCCTCTCCAGACATACGAAATCACCTGTCACATTTTGTCCTTCCTCTGACGGCGTACAAAATCAAGTCAATTGTATTATCAGTAAATGACATGGCGAGAGAAAATTAACAAAATAAAGTTAAAATTGTGAAACAATCCAATGGTCCTATTTACTTTAATTAACAATAAAATAAACCAAAAGCATTTACACTAAAACCAATCTCTTTAACAGATGTAGATTAAATTGATAAGCGTGGAATTATAAGAAAAACATGTGCACGGGTGGGAAGAAACGAATATTAAAATTATAATTAATACGATAACCACCAAATACATTCAGAAAAAATAAAAGCACAATGAAAGATCCGCACTAAGCTAGATCCATTACAGTTGGATACAATTGTATATCTACGTACAATCTGCGTAAACGAGCCCGATTGAGTGCGACTCAAATGGCAGGAACGAAAGTCAAGGTCGAAAATCATTAAATTAATTTGTGAGTTTAATCTTGACCGTAATAAATAAAATAAATGCGGAGAAAGAAAAATAGTGAGTGGACAATCCGACGACGAGCAACAGTTCAGTCATCTTGCCCGTCACTCGTTTGTTGTGAACCATCAATATTTTGTTTTAGCTCAACTTGTTCATATAGGGAACACCTTTGGTGTGATAATAAAAAAATCAACTAATATATTGAAATATCCAAAACCATAGTTTAAAAGTTTCTCCCACAATTTTTGAGGGCAGATTAATTGGAAGAAAGTTACATGAAAATATTAGTCTCTTGCCTTAATGGCAAGGACTAATAAATAATGTGTGTTTAAATTTCATTGTTTGATATATAAGTTATCTATCTTATTTATGTTCATAGATTATAATATAATTCTATTTTTACAATTCTCATACCAAAAGCTATCATTGTTATTTCTATTTCGCATTATTAAGATAGTCGAGTATATCAACAAGCAAAGATAGAAGTGAATCAATCTTCATTTTTATGAAAAAATATTATTTTTCTTTAAGGGAAAAAGCTTCATTTTTCAGTTGACTGGACCATTACGTTTCTACTATCCATTTTATCACATTTAATTAGTTTACATCATCTTCAAATTCCAAACATAAATGTCATTTTTATACTATTGAAGTTGAACAACTTTGATTTTGTTAGCATTTTCCTTTGTAAAAGGGTGATAACTTATTGTGCTTTTACCCCTATCCATTACAGTTGGATACAGTTGTATATCTACGTATAATCTGCGTAAATGGGGCCGATTGAGTGCGACTCAAATGGTAGGAATGAAAGTCAAGGTTGAAAATCATTAAATTAATTTGTGAGTTCCGTCTTGATCGTAATAAATGAAATAAATGCGGAGAAATACAAATAGTGAGTGGACATGAATCCGACAACAAGCAACAGTTCAATCGTCATGCTCGCCGCTCGTGTGTTGTGAACCATCAATATTTTGTTTTAACTCAACTTGTTCATATAGGGAACACCTTTGGTGTAATAATTAAAAAATCAACTAATATATTGAAATGGCCAAAACCATAGGTTAAAAGTTTCTCCCATAGTTTTTGAGGGCAGATTAATTGGAAGAAAGGTACATGAAAATATTAGTCCCTTGCCTTAATGGCAAGGACTAATAAATAATGTGTGTTTAAATTTCATTGTTTGATATATAAGTTGTCTATCTTATTTATGTTCATAGATTATAATATAATTCTATTTTTACAATTCTCATACTAGAAACTATTATTGTTATTTCTACTTCACATTATTAAGATGGTCGAGTTTATCAACAAGTAAAGATAGAAGTGAATCAATCTTCATTTTTAAGAAAAAATATTATTTTTCTTTAAGGGAAAAGGCTTCATTTTTCAGTAGATTGGACCATTACGTTTCTACTATCCATATTGTAAATTGAATCTAATTGCTTCTAGAAATAACTACTTCAAAACAGTAAACCATGAGTAAACATTTGTTTGATGGTTACTATTCTTTGTAATTCTATCTCTAAATATTATTTATCGATCAATTTTGAAATCACCTGAAAGCCAGATTTCTGGCATGAGACAGGTGTAGATGGATTGTTCATGCAATAAGTCTATTGATGCACAAGCATTACTGGTGAAATGGAACTTCTAAGTATATAAGTCTGATATTATCAAATGTTATTATAAAGGAGTAATAATAATTCATTTAGTCATTTTTTGGATGACTATTTATTTAGTCATTTTTATTTGGGTGATGAATTATTAATGAGTAATTATTTAGTCATTTATATGGTCATTTATTTAGTCATATGTAGTTGTCTGACCTTGTGAGTTTACCCGTTGACCAAATTAGTCATTTATACTTGTGAATGGTAAATAATTAGTAGAATTTGATTAGTTTTAGTCACATAGTCATTTATTTGCCAAATTCTACTAGTGTAAAATCTTTAACACTATTCAGTGTTTCTAGGATTTGGGTGGAATCTTCAATTGCTTGCTCATAGAGCGAGCTTTCCCATTCAAGATTAACTTTAGCCACAAACAGAGAATTTTCTTCAAGTCTGGGTATTGCCTTTTCTATTAAGAACTTTTTAATGTCATATTCATACACCTCTTCCATGTTTAGTATCTCTATTTCCAGCCAATCTTTCTCCTTTTTCCAAGTCTCTAAGTCTATCTCCACTGTTTTCATCATCTTCTCGGCCTTACTGATCAAGTCTTTAAAATTATTAATAAAACCAATGATTTATTTGGTAACCTTATCAATCTAGTTGAAGAAATTCTTTGACATGGACCTATCTTTCTGAACTTGATCTAAGAACTTCTGGTTTGTTGGAGATTGAACATCCATGTCGATGGGAACCATAGACAGAGGCTAAGGATTAGGGTCCTGGAGCTGCTGGATGTACTTCACCATTTTGCAGAGAGCCTGCTTCAACTTCATCTTATCCTCTACATCTTTCAATACCTAGTGATTGATTTTCTTATTGGCTGAGTTTAATATTTTTAAATCAGCAGCTCTGGTTGCCATGCCCAAATCTACCTTTTCCATGTTGAAGTCCTTCTCTGTAACCTCCTCACTGGATTTGTTAGAATTGGGCTTGAAGATCTCGACAATCTAATGACCTATTTTTGTGTCTGCATCTAACATGGCTTCTACGCCTCAGGTGTCTTTCCTAAATACTTGTTGACCAAATCTCTGACAAGGGTGGAAACCGATACAATACTTATTTTCTTATTGATTGACAGATCCACCCAATTAGGAGTTTTTGGTGTAGAATCTCTTGTGGAAAGTTGTGTCATAGAATTGTTCAATGTTGTTAGGTCCACCTGGCCTACCTTTGGTAGTTGAGAGTTTGATGAGCTAATTGGAGTGTTATCCATCCCGAGTTCACTTTAGGGTTGCAAATCACCTTCTTCAGTCTTCAAATCCAGTACAATGCAAGGGATATTATTTGGCTTTTGATTCCTTCTGCTCCTAGTCCTTATGATTCTAACAGAATGTTCAATGGTTGGCTTTTCTTCCTTTTGGTATGTTTAAGCTTCAAACTCAATTTCACCTGCAGAAAGCAATTTTTCAACTTTATCAGTACGCATGGATGAAATTACACGTTTTGAAATCCATGCACTCTTTCTAATTATTGGTGTAGTATCCTCTTGTTTCTTCTTTTTCTTCATTTCTTTCAACCATTTGTCAGTTCTTTTGAAAACATTACGAGACAAAGAATTGATGCTTTCTTCCTCTTTCTCTTTCCAGTCTATTTTCCTCATCACTATGTTACTGTCAGTGTCAACATATCCAGGTTCTAGCCCATTCTCATCATCCTCGTCTTCAAGGCCTTTGATCTTAAAAGGAAAACAGAGAAACACAATTTATTTTAAAGAGAACCTAGAATGGAATCTTCTTTCAATTTCAAATTCATCAATGCAATCAGCCCAAAAATCTTCTAGTTCTAGTTGGTGCAGGAATGTAGCATCAATTTTGAAATGATTTGCCACAAGTTGTTTGCTATCAAAATAACCTCTTTTCTGGAAAGGGAGAAGATTCATTATTTTTAGTTCTACATCCATAGAAGATGTAGAATGCATCATCCTAAAATGATAATGACCTAGGTCAATAGGGAAGAGGGAGCCTACACCTCTCTTAATTTTATACTTCACCTCCACCTGAAGAAATTATCAGAAGACTTCTAACAAGACAAACTTGTCTAAACAGTACCTTGGGAGTTTCAAGGGCCCACCATTGTAGCCTCCCACTCTTAAATAACTAAAGGTTGGAAACTGAAAATAGAAACTCCCGTAGATTTTGATAAGCTCCATGGCTTCTTTTGACATTCTACAATTGATCTTTCCCTTTAGCTCAAAAATGAGCTTAGCAAGGAACGTGTCCTGAATTCTCCTAAAATTCTCTGGATTCTTCTTCTTTTAAAGTAGAGGATGGTACTCATAGATTTTCATGTTTTCTCTCCATGACTCATGCGGAAATCCATCCCAGATTCTACAAATGACTAGAGAATAGAACAAATATGAAGATAAATAGAAATTAAAAGCTTCCATAGACTAAGATAGTTCTTCATGAAGCCTTTTGGCTATCAACTCTGCCCAATCTACACATGGTCCTTCACTCAAAATAGCTTGAACAAAAACATACATCTAATCTTCCCAAATAAGGTCATTAGGTTTTCCTTTAATTTTGCAAAGCATAACAACAATATCTTGAAGCTCTCTAATCAAGTATTCTTTCTTCAAAGGTTTAGGTAACCTAGAACCCCCTTTTTTAGGCTTCAACAACCAATCTATGGCAGTGTTGTTACTATAATCCTTTTTATTTTGAAGAAATTCCTATTGGGCTTTTTCAAAGCTCTAGTTGCCATAAGTTTCTGCTGGAGGGATTCTCAACATGGTCATAATTGTTTGCCTATCAATGGAGATCAAAACACCTCCAGAGGGAACGCAAATGCACCTATTAACCCTATCATATCTGTTTCTACACTCCATAACCAGTTTTGGGCATGGGGTCACTTCAGGAAAGCCGACGGCTTCTAATAAATGACTCTTTGCAATCTTGTCCGCGAAGGTTCCTTCTCTGCATTCTTCAACCTAAAAAATAATTCCTTCTACGTCTTCATCTACCAGGACTGTATCTCACATCTTGGGAAGACAACTACTCATAGGGGAAAACTTATTTTCCTTCACAAACTTGACCTTAGAGGTCAACATGCAAGGACTGGACATTGCATAAGACTAACAAGAATTTCTAGCTAATGAAATGGAAGAAGCTTTAAATTTCCTTTTACAATAGAGAAAATTGAAAATAGAATAGAGACGGAGGAAATTTTCTTGAGACTCACTGATGCTTAGCTCTTGTTCCTGAGATTACCTCCACTGTGCTTCGCTTCCAACCACGCCACCAAACATTGCATGCAAACATAAATGAGAGAGAAATAAATAGACATGATTGAGTTCCATTTTCGGCAATAATGACTGCTTGATATGAATTAATTTTGCTCATTGTCATTTACTGAGCGCGTCCAATCGCATTTACTTCACCTTTGCATAACCTATACTTCTTCGCTGAGCTGGACTTAACTTGTAATGTCATTTCAAAATTATCTTAGAAAAAGGAAGAGATTTGGCATGAGTCTCAAATATTTGGAGTGATTATTGTACTTTGAAAACTGAACCTCTGATGGAACAGGGTTCAAAGTTCAATATTTGAAATGCTTTGTACTTGGAAACACATGACTAAGATAGGACAAAAGCAGGATACATGCAGAAAATTGAATTATGACCTGAAATTAGAAGTTCAAAATTCAACAAAATAATAACTGAAGACACTAAGACAAAATTAACCCAAAGGATGCGGAAAAGGGAAATGCAAAACTAAAATTGAATTTTGAACTACCGAGGGATGGTTCAAAGTTCAATATTCAATAGGACGCAAGCACTAAGCGCAGGACTAAAAATATTTTGTCGCTCAAAGGGAAAAAGCACACATGACATTAGGAAGACACAAAGTGAATCTTGAACCTTGAACTAACGGAAAATGGTTCAATATTCAATATGCACTTGACAAAAATCATATTTCTTAGAAAAATTTTACACTTAGGACGTTTTGACCAGCAACATACTTTAAGAATTTTTGGTAGAGAACACTAGCATAATACAACTTTCCCAGGCTAGATCACTCTCTTTTATAAATTTTTGGCAGATTTCCTAGGATATAATACTTTCCTTGGTTATTCTTAGGATTGGTTGAACTAGCATATCACAACTTGCTAGCTAATTTGACCTCTCCTTTGCATACATTTTTTAGGATTGGTTGACTAGCATAACATAATTTGGTAGGCCATTTAACCTATCCTTTCATGGGTTGACTAACATAACACATTGTGCTAGACCATTCAACCTTTTATTTACATAAATTTTCATGAGTTGACTAGCATGCGCTAGACCATTGATTCCCTATTTACATTCTCTTTAATGGATTGAATTAGCATAACACAATTTTTTAGACTAGTTTCTCCCTCCTCTCTCTCTTTCTTATCTCTCTTATGGATCACCTAGCACAATACCACTAACTAGCCTATGTCATCCATGGTTGTCTCTTCTCTCTCCTCCATGGTTCCATAGCATAACATACTTTAATCTTTGATTGGATCATGGAGTCTTGTCTTATCTTTGGCGCGTTCTCTTTCTCTTTTCAAGTGACCACTTGTGCTTCGACAATAGCTTTCTGAGAATGATGCTAGCGGTTGAGACATTTTCTTTACTGAGGTCTCTCAACTAATTGACTTGGAACCTTAGTAATATTTAGACTTTAGTTTTTATTTTATGTTTCCTTGCATATGGATGTACCACTAGTACATTAGACCCACTTTTTAGACCAACATTTTCAACCAGGTATTAAAATGATTTTCCTTGGTCGTTTCATAGAAGGAAAAATTTGAGTTTTTAAAAATCTATTCCCGTGTTGGTCGGAATTATGACTATGATAGGTGGTCATAATTCTGACCAACACATGAATATAACTATAAAAAAAATACACGGTTTCATTTTATTTCATTTTGTAATTACTTGATCGCGCACAAAGGAGATGTGAAGGAGGGAAGGAGGCATCTGTGGACACTGCACCTATAAGTTCTACCACCACTCTTCAAACATGAGAATTCAATCAGTAAGTTGACCCCTTTTCACCTTCGTGTTGCTGCTGCACGCGTTTCATCTCTTCACCGGTTTTTTAATGGCTTTGTATGTCACTCCCCTCTTCTAATTTATTGATTCTTCTTTGTAGTTTAAACTAACCCTAACCTTACAAATGCTTGCATTGCCCAATCTGAGTAAAACCATTGGGAAAAAAAATCACCAATGTAAATGTAGGGTTTATTAACGTTAACGATGGGATTTTTGTTCTGGTCTGAGTAAAACCATTGGGATTTTTGTTTTGGTCTTCAATTTCTTAGATATTGAAGAGGGTATCACATCATAAATAATGTACAAATTTTTCATGAAAGAAAAGAAGGTTGACCGATACTACCATCCTACCAAGATACCAAATCGCAAAAATGCTTGGTGAAGTAGCCTCGTGTCTTTGTATAGTTCACTAATGATCTATTTCTATACTGCTAAATACTTACTGATATTCAGAAGTATGAGGCAACTGACTCACGGGTAAATGCACTTCTGAACATCGAAAATAAAACTCTCTACCATTACCCTATGCCTTTCCTTGTGAAAGTAGCATGCTCTTCTGCAACTATGTCCTAAAGATTCTTCGGTATGTTTTCAAGGTGATCATCAAATGTCTTGTTGATAAGGTGGTTGTCCATAATATTGTCATTCTTGATAACATGTGAGCTTGGTAGTGATTGATGGAGATACTCGATATCTGTCATCCTTGATCATAACACTTTCTCATATTGCATTTCTTTGATGTGCTCCTTGATGCTAAATAGGAAAATTATCTTATTGAAAGAAATCACGATTTTCCTTGATACATTTGATGCTTATTGACTATTTGTAACCGGTAGAGGAAAAAGTACCTTCACTGGGAAATCCTACAATTATGGTGAAGAAGGGAATCCCTTCTACAAGTTCCTTAAAAAAGATGCCAACACCAAGAAACCTGATAGAAGATGCCAACAAAACACTTAATAATGAAGATCCTCAATCTCTTGGCATTATAATTATCTCAGAATATCAATCTCTAATAAAAATTAAGATGGAAATAATAAAAATTTACAGAAAATGTAACTTTTATTGTTGTCCCATGTCACAGTTCTTACATCCAAATAGTTCTATGTCATGCAATGGCCTTCCAGGGATTTATATGACCTAACTACCCTCCCAACCTATCTAAGTAGTTGGTTTCTTTAACAAAGACTAATTAACTTAGTTTTGGCATTTCCCACCAAAACAGAAACTAGTTGTTACATTTTAAATATTTGAATTTAAAACCTAATTTAAATTAAATCCTCTGCACTTCTAAATGCCAAGACTGTGCAATTTGGTCCTTTTTGGACCAATGCACATTGTTCATGACTTTACTAGCCCAATCCAACCCATTAGGCACTATTGACATAGTTTAGATTATTTTTGGTCCTAGGGACCTTTCTAGGACCCTTAGGACATTTGACTCTTACATTGAGATATCCATACTTGTTTACATCAAAAGACATTACTGGTCTCAAAATGTCCCAATTGAATCCCTTGGTTGTATTGAAGTCTTCCTTTATAACTTAAGTCTTCATGTGCCCATATGCTTGTCTAGGTTCTCCTGCATCGTACTCCCCACCAATTAAAAAACTCTTGCCCCAAGAGATAAGGGGCCTTGTCTTCACACGTCTAAGTCTTCTAAAAGGAATTATACACTTTTCTCCTCACTTAGGCATCTATTGCAATAAGAACTCCTTATCCAACCTCTTAGAACCTACAACAAACTTGTTAGAAACATGAAAAGAAAACATGCTAGCAATTCCATCATTTGTCTATTGTTTGGGATAGTCACCATAGAATTATTTGGATTGTCTCTCATCTTGCCTTGTAAGGTTAAAATGACCTTTTTTTCTTCCCTCCATGAATATACCCTTACCGTCTTGCACTTGTGCAATGATAGGACACCAATGTGTGTACATAACTATATCTTCTTCGATCACACTACTCTTCCAATTTTCCATCTTGTGTTCACTGTCATAATCATCAGTTTTTAGAACCATTAGTGATGCTCCAATCTTCTAATCCTCTTTCACAGACCTCTTCCTTGTGTGACTCTTCAAATCAACATACTCTTTCTTTCCAAAACAGATAACCCTTATCTCATATGAAGAATTATTTTTGCAAAGGCTTGAGAATAAACTTGTTACCATCCTTATGAACAAGTATTCTTGTACCCATCATATTTTCCTTCTTAGGTAATGCTAAGGTCTTCCTAAGAGGATGTGACAACATGTCATTGGTACTATATCACACAAAAATTTCTCTTTGTACTCACCAATAGAAAAATCTACACAATCTTGTTCCCTACTCACAAGACTTTGCTCATCACTCATTCATGAGGCTCTATATGGCCTATCATGTGCAAATTTCTTCAAATGAAACTTGTTAACCATCTCATAGGAAATAATATTATCAAAATAACTTGAATATATTATCATTTTTCATATCCTACCTTGAATTAGGAAATGAGTTCTATAGAGTTCTTTTCTGTTGTATAACTACTCCTTTTCTCACCATGATAAAGTCACCTTTAGTATATGGGTCTACCACAACATGTTCAAGTTTTTCTTTGTTTTCTTGTTCTTATTATGTCAAAGTCACTCTTCTATCAGGTTTCTTGGTGTTGGCATCTTTTTTAGGGCACTTGTAGAAGGGATGCCCTTCTTCACCACAATTGTAGGATTTCCCAGTGAAGGTACGACACTCTAATCTAATTGATCAAGTTAGATTAGGGTCAATCTGGAATGGTTAATCAATGGATTCACACAACAGGTACAATCACCAAGGATTCTTCAATGTTCCCTAGACTATCAAATTAAATCTATGATTCAATTTCAACCTTCCTGTTACTACACTGCTATAAACTTGTCTTCTTCTTACTGGTTAAATACATGGAAAGTATCTACCTAGGGCATCAAATCTTGAAGCAATATGCCTCCTTCCACAATCTGAGCACTTATATTATTAAAGTGCATAACCTTGGCTTGCTTCTCACCCAATGGCATTGGAATCCAATAGGGAAACCGCAAGTCAAGGTTCCACCTTCATGATAGAGCCACACCAAATTTAAAATACAATGTTTGCAAAGTCTAGTTAAATGAACTCTAACAAGAACTGTGGATGCGCAAATGAACCTGCAGTGAAATTAAAACTCTCTAATCATTACATGATCGGGTAGGCTATGACTGGTCCAAGAGCAAGTAACCCTTCAATGCACTAATAGTTTTGATCCTTCTTATTAAACAATAGTAAAAAAATTTCACCCTACCAAAAGACATCTTCATAAAATCTATGCTACTTAACCATATTCTCATTTCACCATAGCTTACCCCAAACACATTATATAAGGCAGGAACTTTTACGCTTGCGTCCCTTGTTCTATTGGCTCACCCGTATATTTTTGTTTTAGTTTCTTCTTATCTTTAAATTTTTTAAGGGATTTGTTTATAGTAGACATACACTATCAAGCAAGGAAGAGGATGTGATCAAGGATACACACCTCATCCATATGAGGGCATCCTTGAGAAAAAAAACAATTCTTTGTAAGAAAGAATGTCACATGATAAACAAATACAACTCAATCAGATTTGCTATAATTTACTTGATTATTAATGTTGGATGTTATTTCAATACACTTGATATAGAATCTGCAAGTTGAAAACAAGTCATCCTTCTTCCACCAGCGAGTCATTCCATTCAAGAGAAACCATGCTTGACGATATCAACGCACAACAAAATAGGGAGACGATTGCTAGACTATGGTCTAACTTAAAAAGAAAAGGTGATGGAAAATGTTATTGTCCTTGCAAAATTTGTAAGGGCTTAAAGACTCAAAGATATCTAATCAAAATAGCTGCGGAACATTGTAGGCAGCATGGTCACATTGAAGGGGGAAACAAATTTTGTTTATTGGTATGTATTTTAATAATTTATAAAATACATAAGACGTGATTTGATGATGACATCATGGTCATGGTTAATATAAGGTCATCATTTTCATATAGGTCAACCACCCTGGGTTTCATGTTATGGACCATGACAATCCGGAGAATGTGGATTTCTAAATGAGGGAACATGGAGGTGTGAATATAGAAGTAGAAGGTAATGATCCCATGGAAGAAAACCATGATGATGAAGAAGATCACGATGATCAAGATGATGATGATGATGATGATGTTGACGTAGACCTTGATGTACCTATACTTGAGAAGGCACATGAGCCCCTATACGAAGGCTCCCAAACAACTCTTCTCGTTGTTGTATTGTTGTTGGTGAACTTGAAGGTTATGAATGGTTTATCCAATGTAGTAATGACACGTATGTTAAGGTATGTCATCTTTTTTCACTATTTTAGTCGTAATTCCCTTATAATTAACATTGGGTGAATTGTGTAGCAATTAATATTATTTAAATTAACAAATCATATTTTTGGTCATAGGTTGATAGGTGAGTGTTTGTTACCACCATCAAACATTCTACCTCACTCGTACCGAGAATTATCTGCCATTATGAAAGATATTGGAATAGAGTATCAAACAATACATGCATGTCTGAATGATCATATTATATATCATCAACAACATGAATTTGCAATAGAATGCCCTATTTGTCATATTAGTAGATATCGATCATATCAAATAACAAAAAAGGTGTCTCGCAAGGTTCTTCAAGTTATTCCCATTATTCCACGTTTGCAACTATTATTCAGGTGCAATAGCTTGGCACAAATTATGGATTACCATACACGCAATAGAAGTCGAGATGACATTATGCAAATGCCTATGGATGGTTCAACATTTAAGGAAATAGAGGAAAAATGACCACACTTTAAAGAACCTCGTAATCTCAAGCTTTTATTAGCAGCGAATGGTGTCAATCCATTTGGAAAGATGAGATCTACTTACTCGGTGTGGCCTATTTTTGTTATCAACAACATTCCTCCTTGGATGTCCATAAAGAGGGAGCACATAATGTTGGCACTGATTGTTCCAGGTATTTTTTCATTTAATAGTCATCTAAATTAATTTATTATAAATAATCCATCAAAATGGTCATAATAATTATGTAATATTTTTGTTCATTCAACTAGACAAGTACCAAGTTAAAGATATCAATGTATATATTGAGCCCCTTATCAACGAGTTGATGGTGTTATGGAATGGGGTCACTATGTATGACATCTCTAGACTAATAGGACAAAGACAATTTCAATTATATGCAATGCTTGTATGGACAATACATGATGCCCCTCGGCTAACACATTTTTGTGGTATGTTCTCGTCTTAACACCTATTTTTTGGTATGTTATAGTGCTAACACAAAGTTAACATATTTAATCCAATTATACACAATCTTGTAGGTCTTCAGACAAAGGAAAAATTTGCATGTCTAGTTTGTGGTCCAAAGATGAAATCTCATCATTCAAAAAGTTTAGGAAAGCAAGTGTTTGATGAGAATAGACACTTTCTCCACAAAAATCATAAGTGTCGAATTATCGAAAAACATATTTTCAATGAGAAAGAAGAGACTACATCAAAGCTACAGAGAATGACACCTCACCTATGGAAGTTGGAATACAATAAAATAAATCGTCAAGGTAATGTCATTCCATCTGATGGTTTTGTTTGAAATTTATATTTTGATATTATGTTTTGTTTACTGATGATGTAATTGATGCTCGTGAAGGTCGTCAATACATTAATGACCAACTTTCAAAAGGACTAAAAAGTTATCCTACGCAATTTATTAGGTTGCCATACTACGAGCAACTTCCAATCATGCATTTGTTTGATCCTATGCATATTGAAAAGAATGTAACAGAGACATTATAGAAAATCTTGGATGGAAGGCGTGACAAAGATAAAATTGTCAAAATTTGTAGTGACCTTGAAGAATCCAACCATGCAATGAAAAATGTGATTCGATCAAATAACAATGGAGACCAGATTGATACAAGTGCCTTTAGTTGGTTATTGTAGGAGCAACAAATCAATGCTATAAAAGAAGTCATAAAAAAAATACGATTTCCCACAGGATTTGTTGCGAACATAAACGATCTCATATAAAAAAAAGTGAATTTGGGATAGGGATGAAAACACACGATTGAAATACATTTATTAAGGTAATTCATGTTATTTTGTATTCACTATATATTTGTATACTGCATGTAGTTTTCATTGCATTCTTTTATAAAATATTGATAAGATCATTTTACAAATATTGCAATACATTCTACCTCTATCTCTCCCACACCACTTCGACAACAGTGTCAAATAAGTTGTATATGATCTTGGAAAATACATGAGGTGGTTGTTATCAAAAGAAATCAATAAAGAAGATATAAAATATTGGAAGAGAAAAATTCCTCATCTTGTGTGAAATGCAAAAGTGTCTACCTTCAAGTTTTTTCAATGCACAAGAACACTACCTCATACATCAAGTTGAGGAGATTGAATTGTGTAGACCTGTACCAACTAGGTTAATGTGGATGGTTGAGAGGCACTTGAAATTTTTGAAAGGCTTGGTTTGACAGAGAGCACATCCTGAGGGTTCTATGGTAGAGGGATATATGGTATACTAGACCATGGTGTACATTAGTGAATATCTTCCTAAGTTTGCAACAAAGATTTATGTAGATTGTATTTGGGATCCCAACTCCATTAAAAAATCTGAAGGGGAGTACTTAATGGGCAAAGGTAGATTGAGGAAAGTGAGAGGTAAATATAAGATGTTATTTTAGTTAATTAATTCTTATAAATCTTCAATATAAGTTATTTATAATTGTTGTATTTTTTTTATATAGTTGGTCGAGAGTGGGATGCAATACATTTGTATATTGCGAACAATCTTGATTAGATGATGGTATGGATTAAACGATGTCAACAAAATGGTTGCTCATTAACATGGGAAGGTGTTGCTTCATTGGTTAGAGAAGCTCATCGTAATGAAGATTTCAATGTTACGCCAATGGTAATTGATCTAGCATATCGTTTAAGAGGTAGAGAGGTACGTACAAATTTATTAATGATCATGACTCATATGTTTCGTATCAACTCACAATGCAAATAATTTTCACATGCTTGAAAAATTGCAGGTCAAATACCACAAAACTATGTACTATCTTGGTGTTTTAGTGGAGGGTTTTCATTTATAGTTGGCTTGATTGAGTTTGAACCCTCAAAATATTGTGAGAGATGTATAAACACCATATCTCTCCTTGTTTTGCATCCATTACTATTTGCAAGCATTCATGATCAAGAGTCAATCAAGCAATCCGATTTCAAGACCATTTTCAAGGTCTTCAAAAATCCAACTCTTCAACCCTTCAAAGTATTCTTCTCATTCTTCATCAAGAATTGTGGAAAAATACAACATCCATGATCCAAGGCTTATGTTTCATGATCTTCATTTGATTTTTTGTGGAGTTCAAGCTATTGCATTAAAATTTCTGATCACATCTAAAAAAGCATTGCATCATCAAGGCATGAGGTAATTCACGATTCAGATTTAGCTTCTATTTCATCTTTCCTTATGTAATTTCATTATATTTTCAAGGTTGATTCCTAAAAAAGGGTTTGAATGAGACAAACCCCTTCAACCCAACCTTTTCCCCATTTTTCTATGTGTAGAAATTAGCTACAAACCCATAGTTATAGATAGAAAGTACTGGCCCTAACATAAATCTTGGTGAAGTTTGAGCTTAAAACTAAGGGTGCATAATGACTTAGCTCCTATATACTTGGGTGCATAATGCCTTAGCTATTATGTACCCTCCAAAACTGACCCAAATTAATCCTAGAGGAAGGTTATAGGTTTGAGAGGTTATGTTGGATATTTTTCTTGGTGGGAAAGAAAACACCAATTAACAAGGTTATAACACCTTCTTCACTTTGAGCTCCATAGGACTTAGGAGGGTATTCCTAATTCTAAGTCTAAGCATATGATAGACTCATTCTAGCAACTAGCTACATACTTGTAAATATGGATGATTCTTAATATTTTGTACATGGAGATTTTATTTCATCACTTGAACAATTAATCCCATTTTGTTTAACGATCATTAAGAACACAATTTATGTATCTCTTTTTCAGAATGATGGAGGAATTCTATATGAATACTATCAAACTCATTCTCCAAATTTCTCTAAGGACTATTTAGATACAATAACACAAATAGCTTAAACATAAAAGAAAAGAACAAAAGGAAAATAGGATTTTATTAATTTGATTATTAAAAAGTAACATAGATTAGTGCCTAACCTATTGGCATGGAGTCAAATCTAAGATCATGAGCATGAAATCAAACAATAGATCAATCAACACTAGTGACATTTTCATATTAATTCCTAGCATTACCGTAGCCTCTTATGTTATTGAAAATTCATACTTACAGGATCCATATTATTTTCTCAAACCCACAATAACTTGAACATAAATTTTAATTCCTCATTAAGGAAGCCCATATATAGATTATACATTGACAAAGAAATTGTCAAGATAAATCAGAATGCCCTTGACACTATGATTCATATGAAATCTGATCACACAAAATGGAGACAACATTTGCAATATTTTCTTCAACCTTGTCTAATTGATCAATACTAATGAGAAATTACATACTCACTTTCTACAGACCAAATTTTAGCCCTAAGGCCCGTTTGATTGCTAGAATTGAAAAATGGGAATTGGTGAATTGGTATAGGCTAATTCTAATTTTGGTCCAAAATGAGTATTCGGCCAATCTATCTCAGAACCTAGAATTAGAATTGAGGCATGGAATAGGAATTAAGAATTTCATTTTGAGAAGGGAAACCAATTCCTATTTTCCAATTCCAAGTTAATTCCAGCAACTAAACGAGCCCTTGCTACACATTTCTCTACTCTACTTTCCTAGAGAAACTAAATTTCAGAAACCTTTTTTACAATGACAAAGAAAGAATATATAAAGCAAAGAGAGAAGCTCAAGATTTTATTTGATGTTGATATGTGTCCCTTTTTCATGTGACATAATTTGCAAATAGAACATTCTTCCTTCTCCCACATGAAAATATTTGATTTTGCACCTGATTTTATGTAACACCCTCTCCAATGATTATACTTGGACTCTTTGATTTGGACATTTTACATTATGATGAATAGAGCTATGTATTCACATTTATGTCTATATGCTTATCAGATAGTTAGACATACTCAGTTATGATTATTGTTTATTGTTTATGAAATTGAACATCATTTATCTTGTATATGCTTATGAAGATTTAAAGACCTAACCCAAAGATTTGGAAGCTAACCATTATATGTATATCTGATTGATGTGTTTTCATGGCATAGGATGAAGTCATAGTTACTCACTTAGTTGAGGTCCACACGATGTATCGATCCTGGTCATCTATTTGCAAATGCCTTACTGTATATATCTATGCACATGTATCTCTTCTCAGTGATGCAGGTTTGCAAGTACTAGGCATCGTCTCCGCCTGGCCCCACAGGTCTGAGTGAGCCCTCAAAATCCTTGATCGTTGTTGTTGTTATGGAGATATTACCAAGGTTCCATAGGAGGGAATCCTATGTTTGACCTTTTATGTCCCTTAGGTGGGGAGTTTCTGAGTCAGTCCTTGTGCTGATGGTGAATTATTGTGTGATCTTAGTTGTTAGATTATGTGGAGCATGTTGCTTGTTTCTTGCATTTATGGAGCATGAGATTTTGTGTATGGTGGCTTTAATTAAGTATAATTTATCTTCTATCTTGTGTTGGTAGTTACCATGTCTATATATCATTATTGTACCATATAAGAGTATGATTTAGTATATGATTAAATAATGTGTTTATAATATTAATGGTAGTAATATGTTGATAATAATATGATTGAGATAATAATAATAATAATAATAATATGCTTGTTTTATGATACATATGATGGTATATGTACACCTAGGCATATGGGTGCACATGTATGCATATGGATACATATATTTATAATTGTTTGTGAAATATGAATTATTGCATTTAATTATGTTCATATATATATTTATTTGTTTGTGGACAATAAATTATTGTATTAAAAGATAATTAGTAATATTATCTATATGGAAAAATAATTGTTACCTATTCCAAATGAATAAAGTTTTTCTTCTTATGCTATATCGGGCATGACAATGCATTTCTCAGATGTCTGACCTTGCGTGGAAGAAAGCCATTGATACCGGCAGTTAAGCGCCACTTCCAGGCACTCCTAATCGTCATTCCCAGGCCAAACTACTCAGAGGAAAGCCGCGGGAATAAGTCTACAGGCGCCTAAGGAGCAGTCAAGGCTAGGGCAGAGAACTATGTTTGGAGGAGCAGGCAGTGCCTGTCTAGGGCATCAACAGCGACATCCATAAGGAGGACAACAAAAATACAATAGCAGAGGAGATGCAAATTTAGCACAGGAGCAGATTCGAATCTAATAAGCAGAGATCAAGACATAAGGGAGGCAGCCAGATCCGAGTTTGCAGCAGCAGTCAAGGGCATTGTTGAGATCAGAATTAATAAGAGCAGGCTTGAATTTCACAAGAGTGTAGTCTGAATTTCATAGAGTAGCAGATCCAAAATACTAAAAGTGCAGATTCGAAAGCATAAGGAGCAGATCTGAAAATTTCTAGAATATAGGGGCTTCCGAATTTGTTAGAAGATCCAGATCTGATATTTCGAAAGGGGGTCTACTATTTGCAGGGCCATCGCAATCCATAGAGGCAATTCAGATCTTATTTGAGGTGCAGCGATTTGTTTGGAGGCTCCTGCTTTGATGCTTGAAGCCACGAATTGTGGAAGGAAGACACAAATTTTGACAGAGAGGAGGCTGCCATTTGTTTGAGCAGAGACCTGCCATTTAGAGAGCCATGAATTTTGAGGGAGATCTCAGATTTTGACAGAGGGAGGCTACTGAATTCTTGCCCAGCCCATGCCATAGAGATGAACAAAATTTGCAAAAGTGTCAGTTTGAATAGGAGGAGCCAGGCCCTTTCTTTCAGTTTCAGCTAGCAATCCAAAGGGAGCAATTCAGACCAGTGAAAGAGGCATCAATAGTTGTTCATTCCAGGACAACTATTTGACAAAATTCCTAGTTAACAAATAGAGATAAATTCATCCTATTCTGGCACGGGACATTACACAATCAGCGAAATGCGAACTTTTCATTCAAAAAGGAAATTCGCCTTACAAAGACATCGGATAAATATTGGTCTTTTCCATGCGAATCGAGATGCAAAGAAAGATTTAGCCGTATACAGTAAGGATAACCCTAGAGCAGAAAGGCCCAATATGGCTACAGGTGCTGCAAAGAAGCAAGAAAAAGAAGAGGTTTTTTCAAGTTATTGTTTTAATTGTTGGCTCTATGGCCACAAGAAAAAAGATTGTCGTAAACCAGTACAACATCACCCTTCATATGAGCATTTGAAAGATTTCATAGCAAAACAGAAGAAATTAGCTGAAGAAAAACCTTATCCTTTCATTGATGTCTCTGCTCCGATTAAGGGTTCCTCTGAATCTTCACTACCAGATAAGCAAGAGAAGGATTCCTAGAAAGAAAAACTTAAGGAAATTGCTAGGGAGGAGAATCTTGGTTATGCACTTAGAATAAACAATTTAATCCCTAAGCAAACAGGGAATGGTAAGCTAAGAGTCTTCTCAGTCAAGGAATTGGACAGACAAATAAATATCTATTCCAAGACTAAATATGCAAAATCGGGCATAAGCATCGGGGCTGCTAAGGTGGGAAGACCTGAGTATAATTTAAATTGTAGAACCAATGAACCCCTATCTGCTAAGGGGGAAGGCAGGATCTTACCTACTCAAGCACCTCCCGTTTGCATGATGAAGAATGAATCCACTTGGCAGATGGTTAAAAATAGGAAAAAGGTTAACAGGTATCAGCTATCTCATAGTCCTTTTAATCTATCTCTGAATAACCCATTTGATTTGCTTAAAGAGGAAGATAATGGGAGATATTCACCCCCCCAGAAAGGCCATAAGGCAAGATAGAATAAGTTCCATACCAATGTCTCAGAGATCTACCCACAGAAGGATCAAACATACAGAAAGAATCTAAAAGGTTTAACAAGTAACAATGTATTAAGAAAGTTTCAGGAACAAAACATACAGGTATGCACGCCCCCTCATAAGTGTAATAAAACTATGGAGAGTAACAATGATAAAAGAATAGGTAATTTCTTTCAGAATCCAACATGATTAGAATAGATCTAGATGGAAAATGCATAGAACAAAGACAAAATTCTTTTGCAGATACATGGCTGATTTGCCGATGGTCTGGAGTAGGAACTTCTACCACAGATCTGATAGCCTAGTTGAAATCTCAACTCTCGAATGAGGTAAGTATATCTATCTTATTAGAAAATTTTATTTTCATTAATTGTAAAGATGGAAATATTAAAAGTAAAATTAGAAATGAAGGGTTAGCTAAGTATAAAGACTCTGATTTTTATATTTTTGACTGGGTTCCCCTATTCAACCCAATAAAACTTAAGGACTTTCTTGTAGAAAAAGCTATAGTTCTTAAAAATCTGCCTATAGAATTATCTGATGTAGAAACTGTCAAATTAATAGGAAAACAAATTGGTGACTTTCTAAGCATTATTGATAATGATAATA
Organism: Chamaecyparis obtusa; assembly: GCA_027943335.1. Lineage (NCBI taxonomy): Eukaryota > Viridiplantae > Streptophyta > Pinopsida > Cupressales > Cupressaceae > Chamaecyparis > Chamaecyparis obtusa. Next base: position 1,122,857 of record BSBK01003479.1, read on the forward strand.
ACCAGTATGAAAAAATCATTAGAGTAAAGATCAACTATCATAAAAAATGGATACATCCCATTAGAGTATGCTTTAATTCTAACTCTATTATTATTAACCCCATTATTCTAGAAGATTTTGTAGAAAGACAAACAAATGATCTAGAAACCAATGATTTAGGACAAATGGACACTCATATTCAGAAGACATCGGAATTGAAGGAGAGCTTTAACCCAGAAAAAGGAGGTTTCACTATGACTTCTCCTAAGAAAACTAATCCGATCAGCATCTCCACACAACCTTCAGACTCTGAGTGTCAACCCCCTTTTGCTCTAGAAAAGGAAATATCAATAAATAAGACCTTAAATGTTGAGGTCAAATCTCCCCTACCTTTATCCATAGAACATGAGAATAACCTTAGTACTCAGAATTTCAAGCAAGAAATTAACACTAAAATTACCTCTTACAGCCCGAATAGAATCTCCAACAGTCCAGAAGATAAAGAAAGATCACTTCTTAAGGAGAACCAAAAAATAGAAAAAGAAATAGTTGAGATCACCAATGAGTTAATGGACACCCTTTTAGACGAAATATGTGACAAAGAGGAACTTGAGCACCAAAAAAGTTTGCTAATAAAAAACATTATAGAGATGTCGGCATCAGATAATACTCAGGAAAATGGAGAAGAAGACATGGAAACGGAATGCTTTCCAAATCTAGATGAGATAGGAGACATGGAAAGGGATATTAATGAAAGAGAAGATCCATCGTATGGTAGGAAAGAAGAAATAAATAATACAAGGTATCAGAACGAGGAAGAGATCAGAAGTTGCCTAGAAGGTATCAACAATGAAGATAGACAATTAGGAATGGCAACAACCATTGATGGAATCAAACCCAACAACAATCTCTCATTGGTTAAAGACTCCATAGAAGGCCTCTTTGGCATCACCAATCAAGATAGGTAGTTAGGAACAACAATGAAAAGAGGAAGTCTGAGCACCCCTAATATCAATAGAATTAAAAAGAAGAGGGGGAGGAAATCCGAAGTGGAGTTAAGAACTATAAATGTTAATGCAGGAACCCAAATAGAGATTACAGATATTCCTAATATTGATAAAAACTCAGAACTCATCCATTCTAAATCTTTCCATCAGTTAAAAGAAATGCAAAAAGAAGAAATGGAAAAGTCCCCCTTAGTGGAGACCATTGACCAAGGATCACTGCTAGACTTTTTAGGATTAGACGCTGCCTCTATTCTGGAAGTTTCTAGGAGTAATGATATAATAACAGGAGTATTAGGCTCGCTATCGAAAGAGGAACTCTATGAGGAAAACAAAGAGAACATTGTTATGAACAATACATAAACTTTAGGTTTAGGAAAATCTATTAAGGGCAAGTTAGAAGCTGATACGGGGAAACTAGTCAAACCAAGAGGTAGAAAATCTCTTGTTGAACTAAGAGCTAAGGAAGGAATGGCGCTAGGTCAGGTTAAAATTACTGATATTCTATACTCTGGGAAGGGGAAGATCCTTCCCGAGTCCTCATGAAGATCATTAGTTGGAATGTTAGGGGTTTAAATGCCCCTAACAAATGAAGCCTTGTAATAAGGCAATTAGCGAAAATTAAACCAAATATGGCTATGATACAAGAAACTAAACTTTCTAATGAAGGATATGAGAATTTAAAAAAGAGTATAGGGATTAGAGAATTAATAGGTTGCGAGGCAGAAGGCGCTTCGGGTGGGATTGCTTTTATTTGGGATCCAAGAGAAATAGTTTTCAATATTCATGAAAAACATAAAAATTGGATGGGAGGTCAAATCAAAAGTTTAAAATCAAATTTAAAATTTAATCTAATAAACATGTACGCTCCAAAATTCTTACATGAAAAGAGAATTGTATGGCAGGAGGTTAAGGATTATATTGAAAGCTTCTCGAACGATACATTTATACTAGGAGATTTTAATGCTATCCTATCCTTGGGAGATAAACTGGGTGGGACAAAACACATATCAAAAACTACTTTAGAATTTCAGGAATGGATAAATAATATAGGGGCTTCGGAAATTGAATTAGACAGAGGGAAATACACCTGGACTAACAAACGAAAAGACACAGAGTTAATAGTAGAAAAATTGGACAGGTTCTTCTTTATTGGGGAATTGAGAAATTTTGACTTTGATCTTACTAATGAGGTACTACCTATTGCCGGTTCCGACCACTTTCCTATAGAACTAGTAATTTCGGAACCAATCAGAAATAAAAAGATCCCATTTAGATTTGAAAAAATGTGGTTACTTAATGAGGAATGTTTGGATCTAATTAAAAAATGGTGGACAGAGACAAGATTTGAAGGCTCCAAGATATATAAAGTCATAAGGAAACTAAAATTAATAAAAAGAAATCTGTCTCAATGGAGTAAGAACACTATTGGGGATATATTTGTGAAAAGAGATCTTATAGAAAAAGAGTTGGAAAATGTGAATAAGGAGATTACTGAAGAAGGTAAACAGACTTCAGATGATAACAAAGAGCAAGAACTATTATGTAAATACTATGATTCTCTTTCACAAATTAGCGCCTTCTGGGGGCAAAGAGCAAGAGAAACATGGCTCAGGGAAGGGGACCGAAACACCAAATTTTGTCACAATAGCGTCAAAGCTAGAAGGAATATAAATAAGATTTCCAAAATCAAAGATAGCAATGGTAATACAATAGAGGATCCCGAAGAAATTGTAGATTTAGCAGTCTCTTTCTTTGAAAAATCTTTGAATAACTTAGGGAGTGTGGATTTGTTGGACCAGACCAAGCTATTAAGAAACATCCCTCGTATAATAACTTCGCATCAAAATAACCTCCTAAATGCTGCATTTACAGAAGATGAAATACTCAAGGTTTTAAAGGAAATGAACTCAGATAAATCCCCTGGTCCTGATGGATTCCCAACTTTTTTCTTTCAAAAGTGTTGGTCATTTATGGGCAAGGAAATTACTGATGCTCTAGAGGGAATGAGAAACTCAGGACATATTCTTAAAGAGATAAATAACACATTCATTGATCTTATTCCCAAAAAGGTCAATGCAGAGAAATTTAACGAGTTCAGACCTATCTCCCTGTGCAACACTTTGTATAAAATCTTCTCAAAAGCTTTGGCAGGCAGAATGAAACAACTTCTTCCATTGATTATATCCGAAGAACAAACAGGATTTGTCCCTAATAGGTCAATTTTGGATGGAGTGATTATTGATCATGAGGCTATACATTCAATAACAAATAATAAGGATCCGAGTATGTTGATTAAGTTAGACATTAGTAAGGCGTATGATAAAGTGGACTGGAGATTTTTGTGTAAATGTATGGAAGCTTTTGGATTCTCAAAACAATGGATCAATATGATTTTTGAATGCATCTCCACCCCTCACTTCTCAATTATGGTGAATGGGTCTCCTGAAGGCTTTTTCAGCTGTTCTCAAGGTTTGAGGCAGGGAGATCCGTTATCTCCTTTTTTGTACATTATTATGGCATAAGCTTTAGGGAGAGGTATCAAGAAACTTTAGGAAGAGGATGAGGTTAAAGGAATCAAGATTACTTCGGGAGTCGAGGCTACTACTCATCAACAATATATCGATGATAATCTCCTTTTTGGAAAAGTGCTTTTAGAAGAAGCTCAAGCTTTCAAAGAAATTTTAAAAACTTATGCTAACGCTTTTGGACAATGTATAAATGAGGAAAAATCAGAAATTTTTTTTATCAATATTGAAGAGAGATGAAAGAATGAGATTAAACGTATTCTAGACTTCAAAGAAGGTTTCTTCCCATGTAAATATTTAGGTTTACCTCTGGATAAGGGGGTCAAATCAAATCACTTATGGGAAAGCACAATTCAAAATATCTCCAAGAAACTAGATCAATGGAAAGGTAAATGGTTATCAAATGCGGGAAGGGCTGTTATGATTAGGTCAGTCCTCTCTGCAGTTCCTATTTATCAGATGATGAGCATGAGAATCCTGACAGGTATTAATAAGGAGATTGCTCGAAAGTTAAGGAGATTTTTCTGGCAAGGGTCGGAGGAGAAATCTAAACTAGCTTTAATTGCTTGGAATAAGATTTGTAAGCCAAAAGAAGGAAGTTTGGGAATAAAAGACCTTACGCTTCAAAACAAGGCCTTGGGGGCGAAATTAGTATGGAGAATGATTAAAAACCCAAAGGAAAAATGGGTTAAAATACTAAGATATAAATACTTACTAGGAGAAGAGGAGGAAAGTGTTTGTCATTCTGATAATTATCCGACGGGTTCACGCATATGGAACTTCATAAAAGAATGTAAAGATATAGTATTAGAGTCCCTTTCTTGGGACGTGAAAAGCGGGGATAAGGCTCTTTTCTAGGATGACTCATGGGGAGGAAAACCAGCCCTACGTGAAATTCTTGGGAACGATCAGCTAATTGAACTAATCAAACAAAGTAAGGGAGAGTGGGTTAAAGACTATTTTTCACAAATCAATAATAGTGAGGGTAGCAGCTGGGCATGGAAATCTCTAGAGGAACTCAGACTTCCCCTTGATTTCCAGAATAAACTTAACAAGGCTCTACAAGAACGAAACTTCTATCCACACTCTGGGGAGGACACAATTATATGGGCTGCCTCAAAGAGTGGTGTATACAACTCGAAAGAAGGTTTCAAAGTTATTTTTGGGATAGATAATCCACCCACCACTCTTCCCATTGATCTATGTTGGAATAGAGACTGTCTTCCTAAGGCAGGTCTATTCTCATGGGCAACTTTACAGAAAAGGATTCTCACCGTTGAATGGTTTGAAAAAATAGGGTACCATGGTCCTTCTAGGTGTGCCCTGTGTGAGAAAGAAAGTGAGACGATTAATCATATTTTGTTAAATTGTGAGTATGCCAATAAATGCTGGCTTTGGGTTCTGGAGAAATTAGATCTGAAGACTGCTCTTCAAAATGATATCACAGAAGTTTTTATTTCATGGCAAAGATCATGTAAGGAGGATTTATACAGTAAAATGAGATACATAATCCCATCTCTGTTAATCTGGGAATTATGGAAGGAAAGGAACCGTAGGATTTTTCAAGATAAAAGGATGAACATTGAGAGTTTTTTGAACAAATTAGAGGCAAATATAGTAGAAATTACAAACAATAGAAATATGCTGGGACAATCAATGATGGAATTCTCATTAGAAGACAACAACCAGAGAAAGAAGTGGTATGGCTTGAAAGTTCCTCCCTGGATTGGATCTAGCATTGACAATAAATCCTTATCAAGGGTGAACTGTAAATGGAAACCACCGGAGCAAGGATGGATTAAGTTGAACTTTGATGGGGCAGCTAGGGGAAACCCAGGGGTGGTGGGTATAGGGATATGTTTACATAATGCGGAAGGAAAGTTATTAGGAAGGTTAGCAAAACCTATAGGAATTAAGACAAATAACGAAGCTGAAATAGAAGCTATAAGATTAGGTTTGGCTTGGTGCAAAAAATGGAGGCTTAAAAGAATTGCGATTGAAGGAGACTCAACTATTATTATAAACACAATAAGACAGGGTAGAACGCCGAACTGGAAACTAAATAGTGCTATTGAACAAATATTGGAATCTCTTGAAGTTATAGGAGATTATACAGTGAATCACATTTACAGGGAGGGCAATATAGACGCAGATAAGTTAGCTAACCTAGGAGCTGACGGGCAAGAAATTGAAGAAATTCATGAGAGTTTGAAAGAAGAACTCGGAAGGTGAAGAAAAATGATTTCAAAATAGGAAATCAAGATTAGATGTAAATAAATGTAAATGAATTTAAAGGTAAACAAGTATAGATACATTTGTGAGTATAGTATAAAAATGCAAAAATACACACACAAACACGCACAAACACACACACACACATATATATATTGCCCTCTTACATAGCAGACTTCAAGATAGGGAATGTAAGAAGTTAACATCTCATTTAGTCAAAACAATCATCATATATTAAGGGCATGCCAACCTACAATGAAGTCTCATCGATCACAAAAATGATAATCTTTAAAACAGAAAATGTTATGACAAATTAAAAGATTCGTAAAGTGCCCATAAATTTCTTATGTTCATAGCATGACTGTCAATAGAAATGGACTCAGATTGTAATGTTTTATTTAGTAGACTAACTCATGGATTAAGATTTGAAATTCCTTAATTTCATCAATACCTAACCTGAACTAGCTTTATGAGGATTGAATCATGAAAATGATTAATTAACTATAAATTAGGAGAATAGAGGTTGCATGGTGTCTTTCTATTTTGCAGGTATACAGGGAAAGCATAACAGACCAAAAAGGCAGAAATAAAGAAAAAGAGGCTCAAGAACTTATCAAAGCTAAGGCAAATACTCGAAGACCGAGGATGAGAGAAAATAACACGATTTTTCAAAAGCACAGTTAAAATTAAAGGAAGGCTCATTAGCTCTAAAGATAAGAGCAAGGTATATGTAATCTCAATCTAAATAAATGTACGACACAGGATGGGAATGCTCATCAGTTCTTCTTAAAAGACCATTGTATATAAAAGATTAATATATTTGTGTTCACTATCATAGAGGCATGCCTCCATTAATCTGTACTAAAGAGGGAATTCCCTCTTCGACTCCATCAAGTGGAGCTTTTGTAATCCTACGCTTGTAGGAACTCTAAACTTGATTTGTTTCTAGACAAAAGTCCCGGGCCATACTGGAGGTTTTCTTCCCCATTCTTTCCTACCAGTGCCCGCACGAACGGAGGAAAATGTAAAAAGATAAATTTTAAATAGATAAAATCAAGGCTTTGGCCATTTATTGATCAAAAAAATAAAAAATAAAAAATTATCTATATGGAATAGAAATTAAATAAATAAATAATAATCCTCTTTACTATAGCCTAGGTAACTAAGGTAATAGTAAATGCGTTAGAGGTAATATTTAATAATGCTTTCCTTAAATAAAGGAGACATAAATTACATTATTGGTAATATATTAATATATTAGTTTATAATCTCCCTTCCTGAGAATGGCTTTTATTAATAATATATTAAGCCTAAACTATTAACCAACTTTTGTTTGGATAGTTGCTTCGGTTGGTTTTCCTGTGCAACTACTCCCTTAATTTTTATACGGGAAGAATCCCTATGAGAAAGGGGAGTTCGGAGTTGGCTGGAATGATTTATCAAGTAGCTTTATTATAGTTTTAGGATATCATCTTAGGATCTTAGTTGGCTAGAGATATTTCTCAGAGAATTTTATTATAATTTAAGGGAGGATATCGCGTTGAAAATCATAATATTTCCAAAGGAGGATTGAGTATGCTTCTAGAAGGATTCTGAAGAGTTGGATGAAAGTAGTCCTTTGAGGAGGCTTCATAGTTGTCCTGGTGATGTGATATTGCATTTTAGGGGATCCATAACATTATGGAAAAATCTTGTATCTTCATTTTGGGGAAGGAGTCTAGAAAAGTGCTTGACGAAGGCTGAGATAGTTGGACCCACCTTCATCAATGGTTTCTTTGCAGGACACTAGGTAGGATATATCCTGGGAGTTGATCCTTCATTTGAGTGTTGCCTTACTTGAATGCTATTATGTTTCACTACTAATTTTCTTATGTGAATCTACAAGTTAGTGAATGGTTATGTTGTTGCATTATGTCTGAATTATTGTGAATTAACCATGGGAGAGAGGATAATATTGCTAAGTGTTGCATAAATAAGTGTATATTCCATGTGTGTGTGAATGTTACTTTATTATTTTCTAGTTGGATGAATGTAGAACAAAAAATTAGATTTGGATTGAGCTATTATGGTTTGTGCAATGGAATAATTGGGATTTGAATGTTTATAGATGCACTATTATGATCACAAGAATATATGATCAATTAGGAGTCTGTTGGTTATCATTTTGGCATTGGACGAAATCTAAGAACTTCCTAAGATCCTTGTGATGCTCTCTCATATGTCTTAGGGTCCTCTAGGAACTTCCAGACCTTAGGAGTTGATAGATGCCTTCATTTGGTTGTACTCTGTCCCATGGGCTTATTTTATTTTCTTAGATCTTGAGTAGGTTTAGGTGGCTGGTAAATTAAATCTAAGGGCCATTTTTGCATGGAAACTGGGATATCTCAAATAGGTCTTGCCCAGATTTGGCATGCACAACCCCTATAATGCCTACTTTTACCCGCAAGTCAGAGTTGACAGTCATTTTTTGTAGTTTCTAGCAATCGGTTAACCAAGCAAGTTAGTGGTGACCAAACAAGTTACTATTAACTGAGAAAGTTAGTGTTAATCGAGAAAGTTAGTGGTGACCGAGAAAGTTAGTGTTGACCGTGCAAGTTAGTGTCAATCGAGCAAACACTGAGCAAGGCAAGTTAGTGTTAACCATGCAAGTTAGTGGTGACTGAGAAAGTTAGTGTTGACCGAGCAAGTTAGTGTCAACCGAGCAACAACCGAGCAAGATAGGATATATACAAGTATAACATAACATTTAAGGATACTTTAATTTCTTATACTTTAACTTTAAGTTATACTTGTATCAAGAAATTAGATACCTTCCGGGATGATTGAGATAGGTTTCAGCTTCATAGGAGTTAAAATGTAACTTCTAGAATTTGAGATTTCAGAAATTCAAACTTAGCCAAATTTCAGGCATAGGTGGTTTCCATAGATGTAGTATTGTGTTATGCATGTGGAATTTTTGTATAAACTATATATGTTCATTACTTGTTTGGTTAAGGTTATTTGGTGCATTTAGATGCTTGAATAAGGTTTAGGGTTCAAAAATAGGGTTTAGGGTTGTCTGGTGGACTAGGAGTACCCTAAGGCTTCCTAAACATTTCTAAACATTTCTATTCTTTGATACATGTTCTCAAATGTCTCTAAGATATGTTTTAATTCATGTGTGATGTGTTTATGATGTTTGGGTTAAGGGTAGAAAACCTAAGGACACTCACTTGGCATGATGTTTAGAGTTTCTACCTAGCCTAAGAGCCTTTAGGAAATGTTGGTACCTTGATCTTCTTTTCAGTTGCTAATTGGGAAAGATTACCCCAACCCTAGGTATGGCCTAGTTGTTATCACTTCCTTGTGAACCTTGGTGTTTATCTCCTAGCACGGGGGAGTGGGCCTTTTGGTATCCACGTGGTTGGGTGGTAAATATTTTATCGAGGTATCTTTTGCGAATGCAGTTTTAAGGATTCATGCTTGCATAGTGTTCCTATTTTGAAGAATGAAGACTTGTATTTATCTTTCATGGTGTAAAATTATTGTTACCTCCGAAGAGGAGATGAATGTAATGTAATCATTAATGTATTTCAAAATGATGTTTTTGGAGTGGGTAGAATTAGGAAAAGGGAAAGGGGAAAATATGAGCTTTATGTAAATGATGTGAAAAGGTTTTGTAAGGTTTCAAGTAAAATAGTTTGTTGATAAAGGAAAAGTTAGTGAATCAAATGTAATGATTTCCTATGTGTAATGTTTCAGATGTGTAGATGAATCTATTATGTAGTATTAACATTTTAAATGTTATATTATAGACAAAGGATACTTAAGAATATAGATGGATTCAAATGTCAAGTTGAAATGAAAAGCATTTTGTATTTTCCTTATAAAGAATCTTCAATGCTATGAGGTAGTTAATAGATTTAAAATGAATAGTTCATGAAATAGAAAGGAACCTTAGGGGAGGAATCTAAGATAAACTATGTTTAAGATTTGTTCAAGTAATTCATTTTAAAAATTGAAATATTTTCATAAATCACTACTTAGGTTTTCTTATCTAAAGAGAATCTTTGTTCTCTTCCTTGGTTCCCTTGCAGGGCATGACATCTTTGGTATCATAGCACTAGGCTTCCACACTGGGAACTCTGGGACTCTTTGCTCACTTATTGCTCAGTAAAATTTGCATAGTTTTATTTTGGTTTATCATTATAAGATAGGATTCTAGATATAGGAACTATGTTCTTCGTATTCATGCTATAGTGTTGTATAAAAGTGTATCCATTTCTTCTATGATTAGATTGTCTCACATGAATTACTTCTATTTTTCATTCTAGAAATAATGAATGAGCCTCCTAAGTATTTTCATAATTAGTGGATATGTTTGTAATAAATAAATGTTAATGAATTCCTCATATTTTTATATCACCTTCTTGTTGTACTCCTGGAAAGACTCAAATTAGTATTACAAGTTATTATGTACCATAAGTGTTGAAAGTAGCCAACCATATCTCCTCTAAAACTTGTCATCATGAATACTTGTTATAGTGATTTTAGGTTACTTGATTGACTCAAAAAGGCTTAACACCTTATTCTATTTTAAATGCTAAATTGACTTCATAATAGCTATGTGTGATCAATGATTCTAGTTAATGATGCTTTTGTAAGTTGGAATTGAATTACTTGCATTTATAGCAAGGAGTAAGATATTACTATGGTAGTTCTCCTTCTTATAGATTCAAATGATGAAGTTATTGCATACATATTGTAGGCTATTGTAAGGACTGAAATATTGTGTCCCTCTCCTTCTTTTTCCCTATTCTAGAATAGAATTGGAAAAAAAAAAAAATATTTGGTCTTGAAAATGTCTATATATCTTTTTGGAAGGATTTATCATGTGCAATGGGAGTACCCAGCTAAATCATTTAATTGAAAAGATAATATTTGGTCCACTCTTGCTATCCTTGACTAGGTGAAAAGTGAATAATGGCATATAACAAGAAGTTCTGAATGTCTTATGTGACCAATAAATGCACGTAGTAAAATTTTATTGTTTCCTTCACTTAATTAGAACAAATGTGTGTTGATTTAATGACTCTTGAAGGAATCAAAAGGGTGACATACTGTATAATTTTTCCTTGTGCTTTTCTTTATATAAGCTTAAGTCATCTTGCAAATATATGGGATGTTATGTGAAAGGTTGATATTGTATTGGCTTATGCCGGTGACGAGGTAGAATGTAATTAAGTAAATCATTGGCATTTTGTACCATTTAGAAAATAATATGTATTGTGAAAAGACAAAATTGGAATAAATGGATAGTATATGATGTTATTATGTACTTCCTTGTAAATGTGATAAAACTAGTGCCAGTGCTTATGTTGGGTGTAATGTTTAACCATTAATTATGTGAGTGTCATGGAGTGGTGCAATACAAGTACCATCCACGGAAGTTATGTTTCAGATAAGGGTATGAGAGAACCATGCCACTCATGTGTTGCTTTCTTGTTTGTCATCCTACTGAGTGCCAACCCATGATTGTTGGTAAGATTAGTACATGGAGGGGTAGTAGTGTCACCATTTCCTCAGGTAGTATGTGATGAACTACAACTGATTTAGAACTTGATTGAAGAATTGGTGATATAGTGATCATCAAGGAGTTGTTGATTAGATGTGTAAGATGATTAAATCAGTATTATGTTTTCATTGATGTCAACTAGTATGACATCACTTATCTTGTAAGTTACTATACCAAAACATCTGAAGAAAAGGAGTGGAAGAGATGAAGAATACAAAAATCTACATGAGGAAGATACATATGACAAATGAGGATAAGGAAAACATTGGGTAATTTATTTATAAGTCTATGACCTTATGATATTGACTTGATTATGTTACATTCATCTATGATGAGGAATAGAGCTGAAAGACACAAAGCAGTGTTGTCAGTTAATGAAGCATTACAGTATACGCCGACAGGGCGTAGTGTATACCAAGCACAGTGTAAATCAAGGTTGTGTTCATTGACGTATTTCTTTGTTAACTGAGCAGGAGAAAAGGAATTGAATGAACAGTTTAGCCAATAAGGATTGATGAGCTGGAAAGTGTATAACTTTGAGATAACAGATAAAGTTTGTTATGAAGATCCATGGCTAACATAATTTGAGAAAGATATGATGGATTGAATTGAAACATGTTATTGACACATCAGCCGAGGAAGGTTAAAGCGACAAAATCGACGATGATGATTAAGCAGCAAAATCTGATGGAGAAAAAGAAAATGATCTACATGTCTATATAAGAGATAAGTGTTTCATACTGAAACGAATGTCGAAGAAGAATACTGTAGGATTTTCATGTGAATAAGTTTTCATGCATATCTGATCAAACTGGTTAAGAAGGAACCGAGCTGTAAAATATTACCAAGCGTCAGTAAGTCAATGAAATTGTTTGAAATAGAATGGAAACATTGATTAAAGGATTCGAAAGAGATTAACATTGATCTGTACATCTGCAATTGAGTTTTACTAAGACAGATCATCTACTGTTACATTTTAACCATTGTACACAGTCAAATCTCTTAACCGAGTGGACTATGAAAGTCTTTATTATGTTGCATTCATAGAATGAACATTGTTATCTTATCAACCCCATAGTGAATGCTGGTTGGATGATAATGGTTAGTGTTAAATCCTCTAACAAGGTCACACCTAACAGTGTGTTTGTAACCTTTAATAGGGTTGGGTCTTCATCGATCTCACTTTAGAAGAGTGAACATTTTTGGGTTGCTGGTCCCAGGTGGTTTTTCCCTTCACAGGGTTTTCATATTAAATCTCTTGTGTTATGTGTTGATTGTGATATTTGTTTGTTGTCATATTTACATGTTGCATATTTGATTTTATCAGTAATCATTATATGTTATTGACTGGTAATCGGTAAAAACATAGACAATAAAGTATTTCAAGTTACCGAGTATCAAAAGTTTGAAATTAATTTTTTTTGGATTATACATTTTGTTTTGGGACACTGGATAATTGATTCACCCCCCTCTTAGTTATTCTAACAATTGGTATCAGAGTGTTGGTTGCTTGGAACAGAGTTTTAAGGACTTCAGTACAAAGATCTCAAAATGTATAAGAGGGAAGTGCCAAAGCTAAACAAAGATAATTTTGTAGTATGGCAAAGCAGAATGAAGCTTCACATATTTGGAATTGGGAATTCTACTCTAGACCTAATGGAGAATGGCTACATACAACTGCCCACTGGTCCCTTGACACTTGATCAACTGAGAGACAAACATGAACACAATGTTACCATGATGGAGATAGCTGTTGCCTATACTAATGCCGAATTTGAAGACATGAAAAGCTGCACAAATGCCAAAGGTATGTGGGATAAACTTGCTCAAGTTTACAGTGGTGATGTGAATGTTAAAAGAGCCAGAGCTGAAAGTATAAGGGGTAGATTTGATGATATGAAAATGAAGGAAGGAGAGAATATTGTGCAATATAAAAATAGACTAAAAGAGGTGGTACATGCTATTAGAGCATCTGATGGTGTTATTGAAGAAGAGATAGTAAGCAAGGTTCTCAGAACATTGATGCCGGTTTATGCAATCAGAATTTCAGCAATTCATGAAACAAGATCTACTTCGAGTAATACCCTTACTCTTGACAATCTGATAGGTAAACTTACAACCTTTGAATTGAATAACTTTGAAAATAGTATTGTACCATCTATTGAATATGCTTTTATGACTTCTTTTAAGATTGGCAAGTCTCACAGCCAAAATAATAAGAATGATAGTGATAGCAATACCGATGATGAGCTTGATGAACTTGAAGCTCTTATGGTTAGAAGATTACCTAAAGGTAAAGGAAGGTATAGAGGCAAGTTATCTTTAGCATGCTTTAATATTAAAGAAGTTGGTCACATTGCTGCTAGATGTCCACATAAGAAAGATGATAAAAGAACCAAAGATCGATCTGAAGGAGGCTATGGGAGGAGAAACAACAGAAGCTACCAACACAATAGCAGACACAACTAAGACAGTAAAGATAAAGGCAAAAAGGTATGTTACATAGTTGAAGAAAATGGATTTGAATCTGACTCTGATGATGATGTAGAAGTAGTATTTGTTGCTATGAAAGATGACTTAGAGGAAGAAGAAAAATATGATGAAACAACACTGATCTCTAAAGTTGATAGGAATGATACATGGATCATAGACAATGGCTGTACACACCACATGACTGGTGATGAAGAGAAGTTTGATAAACTTGAAGAATACAATGGAGGATCTGTGAGAATGGGTAATGATGCACCAGGCTATATGGTAAGAGTTAAAGGTTCACTGATGATTAATGATAGGATAAAATGTGAAAATGCATATTGGGTAAAAGGACTGAACTATAATCTGCTAAGTGTGGCATAGTTGAATAATTTAGGCCACTGACTTCTTTTTGAGAGAAAACAAGTAAAGATCTATGATGATGGAGGAAGACTTGTCGAAACTAGTACACAATCTAGAGGTAATCTATTTTATCTTGATATTGATCAGTCTTCTTGTTTGATGATGAAAGATGAAGATGCATGGCTGTGGCATAAAAGGCTATGCCATGTAAACTTTGATAACATAATTAAAATTAGTAAAAGGAAAAGATTTAGAGGTCTGCCTAACTTGTCTAAGCTGGATCATGTTATGTGCCATGAATGTCAGAAAGGTAAGATGACTAAGTTTAGTTTGAAAAGCAAAGACTATTCAACAAAGAAGATACTTGAGTTGGTTCATACAGACCTATGTGGTCCTATGAGAACTCAGAGTTATTATGGTGATGGATACTTTATTCTCTTTGTTGATGACTATACTTGATTGATGACTGTCATGTTTTAAAAGAAAAGTCTGAAGCATTCAAGATGTTTAAATGGTATAAGGCAAAAGTGGAAAAAGAGATAGGTAAAGAAATAAAATGTGTAAGATCTGATAGAGGAGGTGAATTTATCTTTGATGAATTTACTAATTTCTATAATGAGCATGGTATTAAAAGACAGGTCTCAGCATCGAGGACACCTCAACAAAATGACATTGCTGAAAGAAGGAACAGGTCAATAGTTGACTGTGCTAGAACACTAATGTTACAAAAGAATGTTGCACAGACATACTGGAGGGAAGTTGTCAGTACAACTATTTATGTACTTAACCGAGTTCAACTGAAGAAAGACACCAACAAGACACCCTATGAGTTATGGTTTGGACACAAACCTACAGTAAGTTATTTCAAAATTTTTGGAAGTGTTTTATTTTGAAAGATGAAAGAAATGGAAAATTTGACTCAAAAGGTGATGAAGGGATATTCTTAGGAAATTCTACTAAAAGAAAAGCATATAAGTGTCTAAACAAGGTTACAAATAAAATGATAGAGAGTACTAATGTTTGAGTAGATGAGTTTTATGACAAAAATGTAGAAGAAAGCAGAAAGGAACCGGAAGACTATGGTAGATTCACTTACATTGAACAACCTAAGTATCTACCGATAAAACAAGCAGTGGTAATTGGTCAGCAGACAAACCCTATCGAGGAACATGAAAGACAAATCAAAGAGAAGGATGGAGCTACCGAGCAAGCAAATGAACCTGCCTAGGATGAACAAGAAAGAAGAGACCGAGTACCAGCTAGATTTGTCAGAAGACATCATCCTGAGACACAAATTATTGGAGGCAAACAAGCTGGCATGATGACAAGAAGCAAAACAAGACAAGGTACATGTCTAGTTTGTGAATATGAGCCTAAAAATATGAAAGTTGCACTAGAGAATGAGGAATAGATTAATGCAATGAAAGAAGAGATAGAGAAAATTGAGAAGAACAAAACCTGGAGTTTAGTACCCTGACCTAAAAAAAAAAATGTTATCGGTACTAAATGGATTTTCATGAATAAACTAAATGAGAATGGAGAAGTGACAAGAAATAAAGCTAGATTAGTATGCAAGGGATATGCATAGGAAGAAGGCATTGACTATGATGAAACATTTTCACTTGTTGCTAGACTAGGAGTTAGAATGTTACTTACATATGTTGCACACAAGAAATTTAAGGTATATCAAATAGATGTGAAGTTAGCATTTCTGAATGGAATACTTGAAGAAGAAGTCTACATTAAACAACCAGAAGGATTTTTTGATCCCGATAATAAAGACTTGGTATGTAGACTACATAAGGCTTTATATGGTTTGAAGAAAGCACCGAGAGCTTGGTATGAAAGGCTGCATACTTACTTGTTAAGTATTGGATTTGTAAGAACTAGTGAGAACAACAATATGTACATGAAAGGAGATATTGATGATACTATTCTCATTGCTAAAATATTTGTGGATGATATTATTTTTGGAGGACAAGATCACATATGTAAAGCCTTTTCTGATGAAATGATAAAAGAGTTTGAAATGTCTATGTTCGGAGAGATTAAATTCTTTCTAGGATTAAAAGTGATTCAGCAGAGTGATGGGATATTCATCACACAATCTAAATACATAAAGGAAGTCTTGAAGACATTTGGCATGGAAGATGCTAAACCTGTGGGAACACTAATGGCTACTGGATGTAAACTAATAAAGGAAGATGAAACTACATAGGTAAACCAAACATTGTACCGATCTATGATTGGTAAGTTAATGTATGTAGTCCATAGTAGACTAGATATAGCACATGCTGTGGGAATTATTGCTAGATTTTCTGCTAACCCTAGAGAATCACACATGGTTGCTACTAAAAGAATCTTGAGATACCTGAAGAAGACAAAAGATTATGGACTGTGGTATCCTAAGTAAGGCAAATTTGAACTAAAAGTTTATATTGATGTTGATTGGGCTAGAAATGTGGATGATAGGAAAAGCACCACCAGAGGAGCATTCTTCTTTGGTGAAAGACTTGTTACCTAGACAAGTAAAAAATAGGCTTGCATTTCTCAGTCTAAAGTTGAAGCAGAGTATTTTGCTACTGCTACAAATTGTTCAAACATTGCATATATTAAGCAACTATTGGAAGGTATGAATGAGGTAATCACCGAGCCCGTGATTATATACTGTGATAACACAAGTGCCATTAATATTTCAAAGAATCCAGTGATACACTAAAAAAAAAGCATATATCTATTAAGTATCACTACTTAAGAGAACAAGTACAGGAGAAGCAAGTGAAATTAGAATTTGTTACATCTAAAGAACAAGTGTAGATATCTTTACTAAGCCTCTACTGAAGGACACATTTGAATATTTAAGGACAAGACTAGGGGTCCATCCCCTGTCTACCGGTCACTAAGGTGATTTGGATGTTGCATCAGCCTAATCTTATTAGAAGATCATTCATGTTGATGCATCATAGTTCACATTTTGGATCATGTCTAAAGTTGTGAAAAGTTTTGAAAACTAGAACTGATTGGCATACCAATATACAGAGATACAAAGACTACACCGAACAATAGAGAGTTATTTGGCTAATACAAAGTTGTTTGTTTATTTGTTACTTTTGGCATTGTTGTCAAAGGGAGAGATAAAAAAATATGAAATATATGGAACCAATGAACTGATGAGATATCTATCTAAGGGAGAGGCAATCTGATAGAGCTGAACATTGAAGATCAGTTACAGAGAACAGAAGCACATCATTGAGATACATTATTTAGTAACGTAGTGATTGAACATATTAAGTTAAGGGAAAGCTTGTACATCATTTATTCACAAGTTGTAGAACACATGTTTGGTATGTGTATGGTACATTTCATATTACTTGAGTTGCCATCAATGCCAAAGGGAGAGATTGATGAGCTACAACTGATTTAGAATCTGATTGAAGAATTTGTGATATAGTGATCATCAAGGAGCTACTGATTAGATGTGTAAGATGATTAAATCAGTATTATGTTGTCATTGATGTCAACTAGTATGACATCACTTATCTTGTAAGTTACTATACTGAAACATCTGAAGAAAAGGAGTGGAAGAGATGAAGAACAAAAAAATCTACATGAGGAAGATACATATGACATATGAGGATAAGGAATATATTGGGTAACTTATTTATAAGTCTATGACCTTATGATATTGACTTGATTATGTTGCATTCATCTATGATGAGGAATAGAGCTGAAAGACACAAAGCAGTGTTGTCGATTAATGAAGCATTATAGTATACATTGACGGGGCATAGTGTATATCGAGCACAGTGTAAATTGAGCTTGTGTTCACCGATGTATTTCTTTGTTAACCGAGTAGGAGAAAAGGAATTGAATGAATAGTTTAGCCGATAAGGATTGATGAGCTAGAAAGTGTATAACTTCGAGATAACAGATAAAGTTTGTTATGAAGATCCATGGCTAACATAATTTGAGAAAGATATGATGGATTGAATTGAAACGTGTTATTAACACATCAGCCGAGGAAGGTTAAAGCACAAAATCAACGATGATGATTAAGCGGCAAAATTTGATGGAGAAAAAGAAAATGATCTAATTGTCTATATAAGAGACAAGTGTTTCACACTGAAATGAATGCCGGAGAAGAATACTATATGATTTTTGTGTGAATAAGTTTTCATGCATATCTGATCAAACTGGTTAAGAAGGAACCGAGCTGCAAAATATTACCGAGCGTTAGGAAGCTATTACTAAGCGTCGGTAAGTCAATGAAATTGTTTGAAATAGAATGGAAACATTGATAAGAGGATTTGAAAGAGCTTAACATTGATCTGTACATCTACAATTGAGTTGTACTAAGATAGATCATCTACTGTTACATTTTAACCATTGTACACAGTCAAATCTCTTAACCGAGTGGACTATGAAAGTCTTTATTATGTTGCATTCATAGAATGAACATTGTTATCTTGTCAACCCCATAGTGAATGCCGGTTGGATGATAATGGTTAGTGTTAAATCCTCTAACAAGGTCACAACTAATAGTGTGTTTGTAACCTTTAACAAGGTTGGGTCTTCACCGATCTCACTTCAGAAGAGTGAACATTTTTGGGTTGCCAGTCCCAGGTGGTTTTTCCCTTCACAGGGTTTCCACGTTAAATCTCTTGTGTTATGTGTTGATTGTGATATTTGTTTGTTGTCATATTTACATGTTTCATATTTGATTTGATCGGTAATCATTATATGTTATTGATTGGTAATCGGTAAAAACACAGACAGTAAAGTATTTCAACTTACCGAGTATCAAAAGTTTGAAATAAATTTGTTTTGGATTATACATTTTATTTTGGGACACTGGATAATTGATTCACCTCCCTCTCAGTTATTCTAACAGTATGTGGCGTATGTATAATGGTGGCGCGAAGTGACCTTAGCTTCCACTACTCAAGGGAAAAGAGTAAACAATGCTTCCCCTTATGACATACCGATACATTTGGTTCATAAGTGTCTATCCTAATTTACACAATTCTTGAGCACAATACCAGTACTTGATATGATCCTCTCTGAGGAGATATATGATTCATGGATATGTACATTCTATGAGGTCCAGCATATGGAGGGAGATTCTATTAGACCATGCTATGATGGATACCATATTCGCACATATTCTGACATGATGCAATGAATATGATGCCACACCCCACTAATGTTCTAACATAGTGTGAGGTGATGATGCCGTATTGCTGATGGTAGTGAGCTGAGCTCGAGAACATGATGCCATGTACATAATTACATGAAGGCGCAATATATGTATGTATTTTTTTCCTACTTGATGCAGAGTATATTGGTGATGATTGCATGCTTGTAGAGGGGCACCCATGGATGCTCGGTTTGTAGATGCGGTAGGCATATGGGTGGGCTCTAGCCATGTATACCTCTGGCTACGATGATGATCTATGAGAGACATTGTTATGCAGAATGTGTCTTGTGTGTGCCTACTCCACAAGGAACACTGCCATGTGACATACAACCAGAGTGTGCTTACTTGAATTGGTGTATGGTCATGCCAGGTGGGTTGGCATGCTTATTCTGCACCATCCGATGTAGGGGTGTTGCTGAGGTGAACCTTCTATGCCATGTGGGTAGTATTTCCTAGGCCCAACCACATGAAGGGATATTGCGATAGTTGGACATTGTTCCCTCCTTCCTCATGAGGTGACTAGATATAGTCACATAGTGATGTGATGTGAAATTTATGGTGAATTTCTTTTATCTTTGATTGTGTAGACCAACAATTTTCTTATCTTTTTCTATAATAGTTTAGCCAAGACTTATGAAATTTATCTTGGATTCTTCTTATCTTATTATTGAGATTGATGATTCTATTTTATTTTATTTATTGTTATTGTAACTTTGATGGCTAAACTACCTTCTTTCATAATGTTGGTCTTGTGTCGTGTTGTGATTCCTCGCTAAGGATGCATGAGGTGGACTTGGTGAGTGTGTACAAGGAAGTAGACGCAGGGAACCCTTGAGGATGGGATTATGTGAGGCTATTATGCAGCTAGTATCCACTACCTTCCTATGTGTGGTGTATGTTCCTTGGAGGCTAACCACCTTACACAAACAAGGGATATGACACGTGGACTTGTATGGAGGGTCTTCATGACAAAGGCCCAAGAAACCATCAAGCCACCATGTGAGGTATTGATTATGGATTTTGGATATAGATGAGACTGGTATTGTATCCCGGAGTGAGAGCTTGCCTAGAGAGGCATATCCGCTCCTGATCCTTGTGATGTGTAATCCTAGTGATGTGGACTGATATGATTGTTTATAAGGCACATTTGGATATGCTTAATGTTTTATGTTAGATTAAAATATATCATTATGTTGGATGCAAGTAAAAATTTGATTTATATGTGTTGAAAGAAAAGGAATTTGTAACATTTTGATATATTTGAGTGGTCCAAGCTAGATACCTTGGCCCTTACTTTCTAAGTGAATGGAAAATTCTATTCATACTAATATTTGATCAAGTTGGAGTCATCCTTGTTGGTGATAGTAAAATTCATTGGGATATATATTTGTAGACACCTAAAAATCCTTTAGAAAATAAAGTATTTTTATTTTCTGAAAAATCTCTGATGACATCATCATTTATTAATTAATTAATTATTTAATTAATTAATTTATTTTTATGTCATTAAATCTCTTTTTCTTAATTAAAAATATTTAATTAAGAAATCCCTCCCAAAAATGTTTAAATCTTATTTAAACATTAATCCCCTATTTATTAATTATTTTAATTAATAAATTGACCAAAAATCCCCCAAAAAAATAATTAATTTATTTTTTGACCAAAACTTGGCCAATTTTCTTAAGACCACTAACCTCTTCCAAAATCTTCTAATCCCTTCTTAATTTCGATTAAAAGGCTAATCCCATCTTTTCTAACCCTAATCTCAACTCAAAATATTTAATTAAGATTAAATATTTAATTTTCATATTTATTGAAAATATTTCAATAAATTTTCCCAAACTTAAGCTTTTGGAATGAATAAACTTTTATTCCATAAAACCTAGGAGAATTCTAGACTCTTCTAGAAACTTCTCAACCCAACCTCTTCACCCATCCTAATCCTAAAATCCCCTAATCCTAATCCTAATCCCCTTTCTAATCTTGTCACATTCCATTAGCAAAAGGTTTACCAAAACTTATGCTAACCTCCTCTTAGTCATCCTCCTTAGTCAACAAAGATGGCCACCTCTTGGCCACCTCTTGCAAATGCATTTAAGGATGCATTTAAGCCTTCCTTATCTTTCTTACATGCATTCATTATGCATTTAAGACCTTCTTATCCCTTCCTTGCCACCTCTTGGCCTTGGGCACATTTACCAAATTGTGCACATGCCCTCAAACTTTCAACTCAATCCTCCCTTGACACTTGTCAGGACACTTGTCTTTGACTCAACCCTAACCTTAGCCCTAACTCTGATTCATCCTTTTTAACCAAGCCCTTCCCTTTTCCTATAAATACCCTCACTTCCTAAGGCAAATCATCTTTCAACTCTCAAACTCAATAGCAAAGTTATAATGCCATTTTCATTCTAGCATAAGCATAAACTCATCATTTTAGATCATTTTCAAGCTTAAATCACATTTAAATTAGCTTAATTGGATTAACATAGATTCATTTCTTGTTTAATCAATCTTAGTTCATCTTTTAGCTTTGCATATTTGTGTGTTCTTGAGGCCTTTGAGGCAAAATAGGTTCCTCATACCTATTTTGTGTCATTTTGGGTCTTCTTGATCCTCAAATCATCCTATTTGCATGCTCCAAGTGCTTGAGTTTGCACACCCACATCCATTTATATCCAAGCATATCAAACGGTGCATGGGCGCATCCGTTTTAGGCTTAAACTGAGGTGGCTTTGATTTTAGTTTGTTTACCATTAAATTTGATTTGATAATATGCTATGACGTTTGTTTGTCTTTGGCCTTCAAAACAGGTTTAGGTGCATGCTCAAATCCTAGTCTACATTCTGGCACGCCCGGTGGGACCCACTTCATGGGTTCTTTGCAAACATTCTGATGGGTTTTAGACCATTTTCAGATTTTTCAAAGCTTATAGGTGGACGTAGCACTTAGATCCATTCTTCTTCTTCTTCTTGTCTATATTCTTCTTCCTCTTCTTGTCTATATTCTTCTTCTATTCCGTCTCCTTTCTTCTTCTTCTTCTAGCAAGGAGGTCATGGCCATTTTTTTTATAAAAAAAAAATAATAATAATAAAATCCATAAGGAAGCAAAATCATACACACCTTATTTTAGTGCTTAAAATGAACCCCCAAATCATTCTTGAATGCATTAAGGACTAAAATTTGCAAAATTTGTTCTAACAAACAAAACAAAAAAAATAATCAAGGCATTTGCATCCTTGCAACATCAAGGATTTTTAACAATGCATTCATGCAAAGTAGGAATGATCATATCTTTTTGGGCATAAAAAGAACATCAAATCTGCATTCAAATGAGTCAAAACAAAATCTTGAATGAAGCTAAAAGGAAGAACTTAGGTCCTAAAGCGTCACTTTCCATTTGAAAAGAAAACACAATCTTGAATGCCTTAAAGATAAAAACAAAGCCTTTTTAAAAGTTCTTAATCAACACGCACACTCAATCTTGAATGCCCAAGTCAAAAAACTTGCAAACGCTCGATTTACTTTTTGGAGAAAGGAACAAATCAAAATCTAATCACGAGTGTCTTCATTTCAAAGTTCAAACATCACTTAATCAAATTTGGGAAAATGAACAAAATCTGCTTGATGTGCATGTAGGAGTTTTTCAATTCTTGCATAATCCTTGTTAGAGTAAGCAACGTGGAACATTTGAACTTGGACAAGTTCACCTGTTCTACTTTTAGCGAGGCCTGTCCAAGGAGAAGCGCTTCCTCCTCGGAGAACGACCTCAAACCGGTATCCCCTCCGGCCGGTATACAAATAAGTGAAGTCCAAAAGAATCACTTATATCTCCTAATCGCCGGGCATTCGTGCCAAACACGTGTCTGGGGATGGTAAACATTCCTCTCCCCCAGCATTATTCGCAAGGCTCTTAAGTGAGTCACGGATGATCAGCAAAACCGGGTATGGAGACACCACGGAACTATTAAAAACTTGATAAAATAGAGGCTACCCTATCTACATCCGAAAGTATCAAAATCCTTGTGCAAGGACCGATTCCAAGGGGTTTACCGGGTCGCCTCAAGATTACTCACCATTTGTATTCCCTTCTGGGAGATACCAAGCTGTGGGCAAGTGATTTTGATACTCACCTTCCTTAGGTAGATCTGTTTGAAGTGCTTGATAGTCAAAGACTCCGTGAAAACACTTGTTGAAACATACACTTTCAAAGCTTTGTCAGAGTCAGTTGTCTTTGTTTGTATCCCGTAGGGTTGCTTTGTCCCTTGCGGAGATTGTTTTGACTTTAACTTTTGCCATTGGAAACCTTTTCCTCAAAATCAGAAGCCTCTTTTCCAAAGTGATGCCCAGCAAGAGCAAACATCCTAAAGCGAAGTTGCCCAAATCCCAAGCCTATCAAGAGCGAAAAGTTGCCAAGAAGAACACCAAGACTTATCAATCCACTATCCAAGCAACCAAAGCCGAAGAAAAGTCCCAAACCAGACTTGAGAACATTGCCCATAACGCCCGCATCAAACAGTTCGCCTTCCATTTTCGAGTTAACCGTCACTTTGTCAACCTTGAGCCAGAAGATTAGCCAAATCCTTGTTCATGTCTTGTTCCATCTTCAGATCTTAAAATCTTGTCTCAAACAGCCTTGCATCTTAGTTTCATTCTAGCTTTCATCTTTGCATCATTAATCAAAACCTTAGTTGCATTTGCATTCATCCTCCTACCAGCATTTTAGAATCAGTCCTTGTCATTTGCACTTGCATCATCCTTCTAGAGCATTGTCCCTTCACCCTTCAAAACCTTTTCCACCAGCATTCCCCCCATCAGCTTTCCATATCTTTCCAGCAGATCCATCATCTTTTGTTCCAAATCTAGAGATCCACCAACACTTAGTGTTCTACCTTTTGAGTTGTTCCTATCCTATATCCAAACATCCCTTCATCCCCGTTGGCAATCCAAGCATTTGCAAATCCTCCAGAAAACCCACCAGCGACCAATGCCCTTGTACCGCAACATTAGCAAAGCACGTTTGCCCACTATCTGCCAGAAAGTACCTCCATCCCACCATCTCTCTATCCACGCATCCCCATCAAAATAATCGAAGTTCCAGCACAAGCATATTCTTCGTTTGACCAATCATTTCCCGATCCTATCATGCAAACACCCCAAGAGCTTTCCACCATTCCCCTTTTCTTGCAAGGAAGCCTCGCCAGTCCTACAACACAAGCTGTAGCGCCATCCGCTCCATCTCCTACCCCTTCTGCTATGGCTGCCCAAGCCCAAAACCAACGCTTAACCCAAAGTCAGCTTCCACCTCTCACATAAGCTTTTACACCGCCGCCATCCGCAAGTCAAGCAACGCCTTTCACCATCAAAGGAGCACCGTCACCCTTCACCCCCCAAGCACCCGTACCTTCTTCTTTGGGGTTAGCGCAATCGCTTCCCATTCCAACCTCATCTTTCTCTTGGGTGTTTCCTTCATTTTCCTCCTCACAAGCATCCGCTCAACCACAACCTCAACAAGCTCCTTTCTCTCAAACATCATTCGTGTCCCAAGCTCCCGTTGCTCCTACCATTCCATCATCCGCTGCAGTGCACCCTAACACAAGCTCTCAGTGGGGCCTTACACAAGAAGAAATGAAGGCATGGGGGATCCCATCTCAATCTCCTACATCTATGGTTGCAAGTCAACAAACCGCCTTCACCCAAGTAGCACAGCAGCAACTACCCCAACCACCGCCGGCTTCAAGCTATTCGTCCCAAATCCCAAATACCTTCCAACAAGTTCCACCACCTCAACAGCCAACTTTCCCCAGCTATCTTACCCCATCACCCTTTGCTTCTAGCTTCCCCACATCTGTTCCACCTCTAAGTAATGCAGGCATGCACCCAGCTTATATCAGCCAAACCCAAAGCCAACCTCAGCAACTACCACCATCATACCCGCAAGCAGCATCATTCCAACAGCCTCCCCCACAACAACCACATGTCCCCTTTCAGCAAACAACCATCATTCCTCAACAACAACAAGTCCCTTGCTATCAGCCTCAGCAACAAAACCCTATCATCCCCCAGCAACAACAAGTTCCCACCCATCAGTTACAACAGCAAGTTCCAAATGTCCAATATCAGCAAGCAGTCCCACAACAACCGCCAGTTCAACAATAGCAAGCAGCCCAACAACATCAAGCGGTTCCATATCATTTACCACAATATCCCCCTATGCCACACCAGCAATATCCCCAGCAACCATTGCCCCAAAATCAGTTCCAACCCATTTATCCACAGCAAGCGCCATATCTAGTTCCACAACTTCCATCACAAGCAGAAGTCCCAGTTCCCTTGCCACTCAATGCTGAGTGGGAAGCAATGAAAAATGCTCTAAAGGAGCTACAAAGCGGAACAGAGAATAAAACATACAAGTTCGAAGAGGTGTGCTCATATCCCTTCGATCGGTCCATAGCAACTATCCCTTTCCCCAAGCATTTTGAGATGCCCAAGTTCGACAAGTATCGGGGGAAAGGAGATCCAGTAAACCATATCAAAGAGTTCTACATAGCGTGCCAAGAAGTGGCTTACAGTGATAACTATCTCCTGCGCCTGTTTCCCAAAAGCTTGGGAGGAACTGTTGTTGAGTGGTTTTACAAAATACCACATGGGACAATAAAAACCTTTGCTGAACTCTCTAAGAAGTTCATCACACACTATGCCCATAATGTGGAGAATGAGTTATCCTTGCTAGACCTATGCAACTCAAAGCAGAAAGATGGAGAAAGCCTTGCGGAATACTTGCAAAGATGGCAGAATCTTACAACCAGGTTATCATATCAGCCGCCAGAGAAGCATCTAACAAAGATCTTCATTGATAACCTACATCCAAAGCTATCCCATCACATGCGAATGAACTGTCTCCAGACATACCAAGACATCAAGAGCAAAGGCATAGGCATCGAGAAAGCTCTCCTAGATGAAGGCACTATTCATCACTTCAAGGATGATTCCAAGAACAAACCCAACAATGATAAATCCTGTTACTGGAATCGTAACAAGAATGTTGTTACAGATGGAGCCACTGACACTAAGAATGTACAATTCATTGTGGCTAGTCCTACACCAGCTCAAACATACCAACCGCCACAAGCGCCCATCTATCAACAACCACCAGCTCCCACATATCAAGCACCTATTTATCAGCAGCCTCCTCAAGCTCATCAACCACCTGTGCAACAGTATCAGCAGCAATACCAATAGCAACAGCCAGCACGTCAAGGCAATCCTGTTAACACAGTTAACGTTACCCCAAGGTAGAACAAGCCCAACAATCAGAACAATCCAAAGAGGACTTTCACACCTTTGGGTGAGCCTCTAGATCAGATCTTTTATCGGCTAGCCAAAGCAAATATGATCACATATCCGCCCATCCCACAGAAGGATGACAACGCACCAAAGTCTGATTGGTATAAAGAAAATGAATACTGTGATTACCATCGTGTGAAGGGGCACACAACATTGAAGTGCATGCGGCTTAAGAACTACATCCAGGATCTCATTGATCGCAAGGAGATCCAGGTTGATGCACCAGCTCAAGCTTCACCCAACGCCGGTTTGCAAATATATCAAAATGTGTTCCCTCAACATGATACCGGGAAGAATCAAGCCAACGCCAATCAACCCCAAAATCGTGGCAAAGGCAAGCAAGAAGATCACACAGCGGCCTACATCAACTATGACAAGTATGTCGGATGCATAACTCAGGTTGAGCCCATCCAAGATGAGCCCACCATCAATACCATCCACGTCAGAGGGCCGGATCGACAATGTGCTGCAACTACCCGCAGTGGTAGGATAACTGTTGCCGGTGCTCCTCCGAGGTCAACTGCTCCTCCAAGGCCAACGTCTACTGCATCCATAGCACAGTCTAATACCAGGCCAGCATCAAATGCACACGCAACACAGCATAATGCACCAAGTGCACAATACAATATCATAGAGCATCTTGGGAACATGCCAGCCCAAATATCTATCTTGGATTTGCTCCGCACATCACCCATCCATCAGGAGATCCTGGACAAAGCTCTAAAAGAAGGCCATGTCCCCATGGACATTAACACAACTCAGTTTGAAACTCTTGTGGGACACCTATCAGCAGCATGTGCCTTATCCTTCAAAGAATCTGATATACCAGATGTCGCTCCTGACCATACTCTCCCTCTCCGCATTGCCGTCATGGTCAAAGACTTTGCCATCAAATGGGTTTTAATAGATAATGGCTCAGCCCTCAACTTGTGCACATTAAAATTCATCAAGAAGATCGGGTTCACGGAGGCCGACATACAACATGAGATGATCACCATCAAAGCATATGATAACTTGGAGCGTACCTCTGAAGGTACTATCACCTTGCCTATCCAGCTAGGCCCAACAACGCAAGATACTATCTGCCACGTTGTTGATCTCGACCTACCATTTAATATTCTTCTCTGCCGCCCATGGATCCATTCCATTAGGGCTGTACCATCTACTTACCATCAGTGCATCAAATTTCCACATCAAGGCACTGAGGTTACCATCCACGCTGATCCTAACCCCTTCGCATACTGCCGTGCGATGGAAGCATCTTTCCCTCATTCTACTCATTGTCCTAGAACTGATATTGGTACTTCTATTGCTAGTTCATCCTGATCCCATCGCGATCCAGAGACCATCCTCTCTTCCACCTTATCATCCGTCAAGATCAATAACCAGGGTTGTGGCGAATATAGCCTCAGTGATCCATTTGCTGTAGGGGCTCTTCCACGTGATCCACATACTCAAGGGCGCCCAAGTTGTCAAAACAAGCCTGTTGAGGAACATTATAAGCTCAAGCAAATCGGAAACATGACTTTTGAGTCTCATGGTACCATCAACAGCAAAGAAATGGATCCAGATATTAACAAATGGTTATACAAAGATCCCCCATCACGTGACACACAACTTCTTGAGTACTTCAAAGAGAAATATCCAATCCCCTACAAAAATGTCACAGAACACTATAACTATCAAGGTGGTGGTCTAGGACCACAAGAGGACGGAAATTTGTTTCCTATCATACCATCCCAAAATCCAGAACAACAAGGACTTGGCTTTAATACCTCTCGCCTGCTTGAACAAGAGCCCAATACCACAACTACGGACACTAACATGACCAACGTGAACTTTTCGAATAGCCGGGATGACCTCGTGGAAATCGAAGACATCCCCGAAGAGAAAGACATCCAATCCTACGACGATATCTTTGCCGACGAAACCCTCCTGGGGACTTCTATTCTCCAACAACTCTCCATTAACCTCATAGATCTTCCCCTCACAAACCCCGACCTCATAGATTGGGACCAACCAAGCATCACACACATCGATGAGTTCCAAAGCGCACAAGCACTCCTAGAATTCATGGGGGCATCAGATCCAGCAAGCAAACAGGATCCAACGTCAACCTCTGTCTATCAACTTCACCCAGAAGGATATTTTGGGGAAGAGGCAAGCTTTAGTCGCAAAAATGAAATAGAAAGAGAACATCATGAGTCTTTATGTAAAAACCCCCTTGGGGCACATTCTGATTCCAAAATAGTAAAAATAAAGGGCGTATCTTCTAGTGAAAACCTGGCAATTCAGGCGCTAGAAGATGAAGCCTTGCCTCTTCCCCCTATCCAAGATTATAGACCAGAGCAGTCGCCGATCATCATAGAGGAAACCAAGCCAATCAACTTGGGAACAGAAGAATGTCCAAGGATCACCTACATTGCAGTCAACCTAACAGAAGGAGAAGAAATGGCTCTCAGTGCCTTGCTCAAGGAATCCATCATCAACTTTGCATGGTCATACGCCCACATGCCTGGGCTTGATCCAAACCTTGTTGTTCATTATCTATCAGTAGATCCAAACATCAAGCCAGTGAAGCAGAAGCTAAGGAAAATGCATCCAAAGATAGCATTGCTCGTCAAAGCAGAGCTTGAGAAGCTCCTCCAAGCTAAGATCATCAGAGCAATAGATTATTCAGAGTGGATCTCTAACATGGTGCCAGTCACAAAGCCTTTTGGCGACATCAGAATCTGTACTGATTTCAGGGACTTGAACAAGGCATGCCCTAAGGATGACTTCCCATTGCCAAACATAGACATGCTTGTAGACCTCACAGCGGGTCATGAGATGTTATCATTAATGGATGGCTTTTCAGGCTACAACCAAATTCATATAGCGGAAGCAGATCAACATAAAACAGCATTCACAACCCCATGGGGTACCTTTTGCTACAACATGATGCCATTTGGGCTAAAGAATGCAGGAGCAACATATCAGCGAGCAATGACAGCCATTTTCCATGACATGATCCACAAGATCCTTGAGGACTATGTGGACGATATCCTTGCAAAATCCAAAACAAGAGACGAGCACCTCAACATCCTAGAGCGTGTATTTGATCGTCTGAATCATATGGCTTAAAGCTTAATCCTAAGAAATGTGTCTTTGGTGTTACATCTGGCAAGCTTCTAGGCTTCATCGTCTCTAGACGAGGCATAGAGATCGATCCTAAAAAGGTAAAAGCAATAACAGAGATGCCTCCACCAAGAAATCTCAAACAGCTCAGAAGCCTACAGGGCAAGCTTCAATCAGTTCGGCGGTTCATCTCGCAACTAGCAGACAAGTGCCAACCCTTCTCACATCTCTTATGCAAAGACACCAACTTCAAGTGGGATCCCATATGTCAAAGAAGCTTTGATAAGCTCAAGGAGTATCTAGCTAACGCTCCAATCCTAGTACCACCAGTTCCAGGATGCCCACTCATCCTTTACATCTCAACAACAGCTACAGCACTAGGGGCACTCCTAGCACAGCATGATGATGAAAACAGAGAACAAGCTGTCTACTACATCAGTCACACTCTTGTGGGCTATGAGCTTAACTATTCACCCATGGAGAAAGCATGCCTAGCAGTGGTCTTTGCCACTCAAAAACTTAGACATTACATGCTTAGCCACACAATCAAGCTCATATCAAAGGTGGATCCTCTTAAGTATCTGTTATCAAGGACAACCCTCACAGGCCGTATGGAAAAATGGGTCATGTTACTCAGTGAATTTGACATTCAGTATATAGATCGCAAAGCAATCAAAGGGCAAGTCATTGCTGATCAGCTAGCAGAAGCACCACTGGTGGATGCCTATCCACTAATCATGGAATTCCCCGATGAACACTTATGCATGATTGAAGAGCAGCCCATGTGGAAACTATACTTTGATGGTTCCAACACATCCCATAGCTCTGGCGTAGGAATCCTATTCGTCACACCTCAAGGTGACTATATTCCAAAATCATTCAAGTTGGGATTCCCCTGTACCAATAACATTGCAGAATATGAGGCACTCATCTCAGGTCTCAGAACAACTATCCAATGGAACATCACAGAACTACAAGTCTTTGGAGATTCACAGCTCATTATCAAGCAAGTCCTTGATGAGTATCAGACAAAGGACGACAAATTGCTACCCTACAAGCAACTGGTCGATAAACTGAAAGTGCATTTCCTAAATCTACAATTCAATCAGATCCCAAGGCTTCAAAACAAAGCAGCAGATGCAATGGCAACCATCAGATCCTTATTGGAAATCCCACGTGACGCAACACAATATGAATTTCTAGTCGAGCAGCTACACTTGCCAGCTTATGAGAACACCGATGCAAACATGGTGTGTGTCTTGGTTGGTCCCCAATCCCCATGGTACCACGACATCCATGCATATCTAAAAAATGGTATCATATCTCCCCATCTCACCAATAACCAACGCCAAAACCTTATTCGCAGAGCTTCCCGCTACACTCTTGTAGCCAACACCCTATATCATCGCGGGTACCATAATGTCCTATCTAGATGTTTAGACTCAAACGAGGCCGTCCTGGCCTTACAAGAAGTTCACGCTGGAATTTGTGGTGCCCACACGAGTGGCATGGTTCTAGCAAAGCAGCTACTTAGAGTTGGATATTATTGGCCAACAATGGAACATGATGCGTGTGAATTTGTCAAGAAATGTCTCCCATGTCAACAGCATGCCAATTTGATACATGCACCAGCACAGGATCTACAGCCTATTGCACCACCATGGCCTTTTTCATGTTGGGGCCTTGACCTCGTTGGCTTGATCACCCCCCTCTCTTCGGATGGACACAAGTATATCATAACAGCCACAGAGTACTTTACCAAATGGGTTGAAGCGATTCCGCTCACCCTTACTACTGGCATCCAAATATCCAAGTTCATCCTCTACCATATCATTTTCCGCTTCGGCATACCATCTACCATTTTCACAGACCATGGCACACCTTTTGAAAACCAACATGTGGATGATCTATGTGCCAGACTCCACATCCATCACCGTTTCTCCAGTCCATATTTCCCTCAAGGAAATGGCCAAGCTGAGGCAACTAACAAAACTATCTTGAAAATCCTCAAGAAGGTTGTCAATGATTTTGGTCATGACTGGCACCTCCAAATCAATCCCGCCCTTTGGGCCTACCGCACTTCTTATCGCACTCCCACAGGCACCACCCCATACTCTCTTGTATATGGTGCTGAAGCCGTTCTACCGATCGAGGTTGAGCTCCCATCCTTGCGCGTCTCCATGAAGAAATATACAACTGATGAAGACTATCGTGTGGCCCGGCTCACACAGCTAGATCTGCTAGATGAAAAGAGACAGCAAGCTTACGATCACCTGGTGGCATACCAAAATTGACTCAAAAGGAGTTATAACAAAAAGGTCCATCCTAGACAATTCCAGGTCGGTGACATGGTCCTTAAAGAAAATCAGAAGGTCATAGCAAATAGAGAAAAGAAAGGCAAGTTTGAGCCTACTTGGTTGGGCCCCTATGTTGTCACCGCATCCTTTGGCTCGGGAGCCTATCAGCTATCAACACCAGAAGGCGAGCCTTTGAATGATCCTATCAACATCATCCATCTGAAGAGGTTCTATGCCTGAACCTGATCCTGCATGTATCAGAAAATCCAAAAAACATTCAAAAAAGCAAAAAAAAAAAAAGCAAAAAAGAAAAGAGAAAGAGAAAATAATCGTCCAAACGGTGAAAACTTGGCAATTCAAGCACCTTGGACAAGTATGTTGGTGAAAACCTGGTAAACAGGTGCCAACATAGTAAACTGGGCTATTTATCTATTCGGTTGTCCTTTCAGCTACCGTCCTCTTCCTCCATCCATAACAGATCTCCCAGCAGTTCCATCTCCCCTATCCTCCAAGCATTCGGCTTCCATCTTCCTCCAACCCATCTGCAATCCATATCCTATTCCAAAGCTTTGTACCATATCTTGTACCATATCCCTTTCCCTTTCCTGTACAACGCTTTCCTCCCTGTATTTATCCTTCTTGTCTCCGTCCTAGTGAGAGTCCCGCCGAGTGTGATCTTCCTATCCCCAATCCTGAGCTTCTGTACATATCCCTTGTGCATATCATTCCTCCTTGTTGTACATAACCTTTGTCCGTCCTGCAGCAGCATTTGATCAAATATCTTGTCCCATCCCCAGCCTCAGAAAATTTGTAGTCCCACTCAGGCCTTGTGCTTCAGCAACATCAATTGATGACTTATCCTTGCTCATCTTGATTATTCCTTGAACTTCAGCTTTTTGCCAGCGAACAACTACACTTATTCTCTCACCAACCCATGGGTCCTTGAGGATATATCGTTCTTCCTGTCTGACCTAATCTTCCATCTTGGTCCTTGAGGATATATCGTTCCTCCTGTCTGACCAATCTTCCCACCATCAATCAAACCTAATCTCTCTCCTTGGCAAAGGATGTCTTTTTGGAGTTATCATTTTGATCTTGGATTTTTTGTCCTTTGGGTCTTGTTAATCTTTTTGGCTTCTCTTTATCCCACCAGGGTCACCACGATTCTTTATATCACGGTGTGCTGCGTGTGCGGATAATCTGGGGCAAGGTCTTTTGATCTTTCGCTTCTGCCTGTGAGTCAGTTGTGTGTTTGTGGTTCATTCAGCATCGGATCCGCCATGTCGCCTCTGCGCTTCATGTGTGATGTTGGGGCAACCCTGTATGTTTGTTTAGCATCAGTCCTTGTCAGTCCTCTGCGACGTTGTTGACAGGCCTCGTGATCCCAGTATCTTTGGCAGGTCTCTAACATAGCTATATTAAATCTAGGTTGTGCACTCCCGTTTGCACTTGGAGCTATCTGGTCCCTTGCATTTATCATATAGATTAATCTTGCATCTTTACATATAGTTGCATCTTGCATCTTGCATTTCCATCTCATCTTGCATTCACCCATCTTTGCTCTTGGAAGCTTGGTAATTTATCTCCCCTGCTTCCTCAGTCGTTCCTTCTTTGTTTCCTTTCGAGAAAATTCCACAATGTTTACTCCTTGCGTTATTTTCTCGAGGGGGCACAATCCCTTATTCCTCTAAATTCTAGCCTTGGGCATCTTATTTTCTTATCTTTGAAGCCATGCCACTTGCGGCATCGCATCAAAGAGGGGCAAAATGTAGACACCTAAAAATCCTTTAGAAAATAAAGTATTTTTATTTTCTAAAAAATCCCTGATGACATCATCATTTATTAATTAATTATTTATTTAATTAATTAATTTATTTTTATGTCATTAAATCCCTTTTTCTTAATTAAAAATATTTAATTAAGAAATCCCTCCCAAAAATGTTTAAATCTTATTTAAACATTAATCCCCTATTTATTAATTATTTTAATTAATAAATTGACCAAAAATCCCCCAAAAAAATAATTAATTTATTTTTTGACCAAAACTTGGCCAATTTTCTTAAGACCACTAACCTCTTCCAAAATCTTCTAATCCCTTCTTAATTTCGATTAAAAGGCTAATCCCATCTTTTCTAACCCTAATCTCAACTCAAAATATTTAATTAAGATTAAATATTTAATTTTCATATTTATTGAAAATATTTCAATAAATTTTCCCAAACTTAAGCTTTTGGAATGAATAAACTTTTATTCCATAAAACCTAGGAGAATTCTAGACTCTTCTAGAAACTTCTCAACCCAACCTCTTCACCCATCCTAATCCTAAAATCCCCTAATCCTAATCCTAATCCCCTTTCTAATCTTGTCACATTCCATTAGCAAAAGGTTTACCAAAACTTATGCTAACCTCCTCTTAGTCATCCTCCTTAGTCAACAAAGATGGCCACCTCTTGGCCACCTCTTGCAAATGCATTTAAGGATGCATTTAAGCCTTCCTTATCTTTCTTACATGCATTCATTATGCATTTAAGACCTTCTTATCCCTTCCTTGCCACCTCTTGGCCTTGGGCACATTTACCAAATTGTGCACATGCCCTCAAACTTTCAACTCAATCCTCCCTTGACACTTGTCAGGACACTTGTCCTTGACTCAACCCTAACCTTAGCCCTAACTCTGACTCATCCTTTTTAACCAAGCCCTTCCCTTTTCCTATAAATACCCTCACTTCCTAAGGCAAATCATCTTTCAACTCTCAAACTCAATAGCAAAGTTATAATGCCATTTTCATTCTAGCATAAGCATAAACTCATCATTTTAAATCATTTTCAAGCTTAAATCACATTTAAATTAGCTTAATTGGATTAACATAGATTCATTTCTTGTTTAATCAATCTTAGTTCATCTTTTAGCTTTGCATATTTGTGTGTTCTTGAGGCCTTTGAGGCAAAATAGGTTCCTCATACCTATTTTGTGTCATTTTGGGTCTTCTTGATTCTCAAATCATCCTATTTGCATGCTCCAAGTGCTTGAGTTTGCACACCCACATCCATTTATATCCAAGCATATCAAACGGTGCATGGGCGCATCCGTTTTAGGCTTAAACTGAGGTGGCTTTGATTTTAGTTTGTTTACCATTAAATTTGATTTGATAATATGCTATGACGTTTGTTTGTCTTTGACCTTCAAAACAGGTTTAGGTGCACGCTCAAATCCTAGTCTACAATATTTCCACGCTTAACCATATTAGGAGGATTTTTCTCTATATAGTGCATGGATTCAAGGATTAGTTATGCATGTGATATCAATTAAAATGTGTTTGATGTATTTCCATTTCTAAACTTGCTGACTTCCAGGAGTAAGTCTCATCTTAGGGGGGGAGGATGTAAGACCCTCTCCAATGATTATACTTGGACTCTTTGATTTGGACATTTTACATTATGATGAATAGAGCTATGTATTCACATTTATGTCTATATGCTTATCAGATAGTTAGACATACTCAGTTATGCTTATTGTTTATTGTTTATTGTTTATGAAATTGGACATCATTTATCTTATATATGCTTATGAATATTTAAAGAGCTAACCCAAGGATTTGGAAGCTAACCATTATATGTATATGTGATTGATGCATTTTCATGGCTCAAGATGAAGTCGTAGTTAGTTACTTAGTTGAGGTCCACATGATGTATTGATCCTGGTCATTTGTTTGCAAATGCCTTACTGTATATATCTATGCACATGTATCTCTTCTTGGTGATGTAGGCTTGCAGGTATTGGGCATAATCTCCACTTGGCTCCATAGGTCTGAGCAAGCCCTCAAAATCCTTGATCATTGTTGTTGTTATGGAGATATTACCAAGGTTCTGTAGGAGGGAATCCTACCTTTGACCTTTTATGTCCCTTAGGTGGGGAGTTTCTGAGTCAGTCCTTGTGTTGATGGTGAATTATTGTGTGATCTTAGTTGTTAGATTATGTGGAGCGCGTTGCTTGTTTCTTGCATTTATGGAGCATGAGATTTTGTGTATGGTGGCTTTAATTAAGTATAATTTATCTTCTATCTTGTGTTGGTAGTTACCATGTATATATATATCATTATTGTACCATATAAGAGTATGATTTAGTATATGATTAAATAATGTGTTTATAATATTAATGACAGTGATATATTGATAATAATATGATTGAGATATTATTAATAATAATGTGCTTGTTTTATGATACATATGATCGTATATGTACACATAGGCATATGGGTGCACACGTATGCATATGGATACATATATTTATAATTGTTTGTGAAATATGAATTATTGCATTTAATTATGTTCATATATATATTTATTTGTTTGTGGATAATAAATTATTGTATTAAAAGATAATTAGTAATATTATCTATATGGAATAGAAATTAAATAAATAAATGATAATCCTCTTTACTATAGCCTAGGTAACTAAGGTAATAGTAAATGCGTTAGAGGTAATATTTACTAATGCTTTCCTTAAATAAAGGAGACATAATTTTTTTTTTGATCGGTAAAAGGCCGAAGGCAAAAGTTTATTAACCATAAAAAGATACAAAAACCCCGCTCAGTGTAGGCGCTGGTAGGAAAGAGCAGGGTTGAGAAAACCTCCAGCCTTGCCTGGGACCGCAGTTCGGATTTGCTACATAAGAAAAAAAGGAGGACATACCCTCCACGATCAAAATCATGTTATAATTTTTACATGCCATAGACACATTGACTCAAATCTAATCTATTTTGAAATGTTTTTTCAATTTAGCTTTCCTTCTAAAAGCTTAGAACCTTATAAGGTCAAGATTTTGTGATGTTATCTGTCGATCATATGGGATTGGGTCCTAGTTGTCCCGCCCTACCAGAGACTCCTCAAAATATCGCATAAATTATAGAACCTAAAATATCTATGCTTTGACTAAGATCTTTGTTAGTGTAACCATAATAAAATTTGTTGTACCGAAGAATATAAATAATAAACAGGAGGGAAAGCAACAATACCTTTAAATGGTAGAGACAATTGTTTAAAGGAGGAAACCTTTACCTATATTTGTATCGCTAGGTTCTAAAAAGGATGTAGTATTTGATGCCCACAATCTTGGACAAGATAAAAAAGGACTAACATCATGCTATTATGAGAAGTATACTTCTTTGTAAAACTACCTTAAACCCAATGTTAGTCCTTAACCTTTACTCAATAAAAATTAAGCTAATCCTCTAGGTGCTAGAAGAATTACCCCTTATGCTGAAAAACTTTAGTATGGAAGGCCGATGCTTAATGATTCTGAATAGTACTTTTTATTCATTCTAAAATTAATATCCTTTATAACCAAGATCTAGTAATAGGAAACATGTTTATTGGGGTTAACTCTCTAGAAATATTTATAAATTCAAATCTCAAAGAAAACTTTGCTGAGATGTATATGACAAAGGGGGTTAGGAGTACGATTAAGTAATAAAATAATATCCTTAATCTAAAGCTAATATCTTTGAAGTGAGAGCAAGTGAAGGGGCTACATAAAACCATGAGCTATGCATTGGGCTAGATGCTTAACAAACTAGAGAACTATAATATATAGCTAGATCTGTACTTAAGTAAAGAAATCAAAATCATCCCATTTGCCATGAGGGGGCATTCTTGGAGATTCAATACCTCTAGAATATTAAAATATGAAAAATATGTATTAGCCCCAATTAATTTAACTTATGAATAATCCCGATTTGAATATGCCAAAATATTTCAAAAGCAGATTCATAATAGCTTTATGACTTTTTACTAATCCAAAATTAAGATGCCATTTTCATATGAGAGAACATAGCATAATTCTTATTAATGCATAAGATAACAAACATCAGAACTCAAAAATGTGATTGCCACAATGCTATAATACTTATGTTACCACCATAAGATACACTAAGATACACAAATAGCCAAATTCATCTATATCTAGTTAGAACTGACTTATTCCTAAATCTACATTTCTATTTCGATATGCCTTAATCAATTCCCTAGCTTTGAGAATCACCATAGTAGGGAGAGATTATTAAGTAGGGGATATAATCTCCATTCTAAAGGACATCTGAAATATGATATGAAGAATTTTAATCAATTCGATTGGAGTCATGGCTCCTAAGAACCTCATTATAAACCTGTATTAAGGATGTTGATAGCTTATGTTTACTGAATAGAGGCAGACTCAACTAATCTAACTATACTTATGAAATTGGTAAATGATAGGAGTTTATCTACTACCAGGGGTGTCTATGTTTGCAACATAGATTTAGATCTTACTTTAATTAGTGATTCAATATTCTGTCCTGAGAAGTAGTTGCTAAGCTCAATTAGTCTTACCTAAAAAACAACATGAAATTAATTGAAAGTAATATAATGTTTAAATTAACCAAGTTTAAAGACTTTCTCAAAATGTGAAGAGTCTATGTAGTTTATGCTATTTTGAGGTATGATTCTAATATGTCTGATATTTTATATTGTACTTTTGATTGTTATTGACAACTGCTACTGAAATATTCCTTATTGCCAGTCTTAATTAAGATGCTCTTTAGTGCATATAGCTCGAATGATAAAAGCTACTGGTGCCTTTAAAGAAAAAGGATATTCTAGTAAAATAAGTTTCTTAAATATGTCAAAATTGAAAAGATAATATCTACATTAGTCCAGAAGTGAGGGATTTACATAAGTTCAATTACTTTTTTTGTTCCTAGTTTATGAATCGGAGCTATCTGAGTCGAGGCTTCAAATTTTTCTTTTCTTGTGAGGCTTCCCTTCCTCCAGCCAAAGTTTGACTAGATTATCTGACTCTATATTTGAGAAGCAATCCATGTCTAAAAAACCAACCTCGTCAAGATGCCAATACTCATAAAACTAGTTTTCCTTCATGGGCTTCCGAATATGGAGATAGTGGAGCAAAAAGTTAACATTTCTTTTAACAATAGCTTCTCTATCCTTGAAAGCATCCAGGTTCTCAAATGTTATGATGGGGAAAGAAGTAAAGGGATTTCCTTTGGTAGATACTAAATTGTAGAGTTTGGGTCTTACTATAGTAAGGTCCTTTCTAATATTGTGGAGAGCTAGATCTATATTGCCAAGATATCTGCGTTTGAAGGTCCTGTAACATAGTCTCCAAATCTCCAGTTTAGGATACCCCCAAAAGAATAAGATAGCTACAAACATGGATGTGATATTAGATAGGACTCTATACCTATCCATATTATCAAGGAATTCTAGTCCTAAGATGTGTAGGGAAGCTCTGATGATGAGGGCATGCTTTTTAATCAACACCTTCTTAACCTGTTTAGACGTGATCCTTCCATCAAAGGCCATTTGGCTCCTATTGCAGGTAAGCATAATTGGGGTATCCATGCTTTCCTGCAATAAAGAGGGAGATTTAGATGTGAAATTAGCAATATTATGGGGGCTTTGGGTGTAGGTAGGGGTGCTATTTATAATACAAAATCTTCTAAAGCCATGGCGTTTGGGTTTCTAGGGCTAAATGAAACAAATTACTACATCTGCTAAAGGAGGAATGTGAGGAGTTTTTCTAAAATAAATGGGGCTACAATTAATTCTTGCACTGCAATTTCATTGAGCATTTGGTATATCAGTAGGGCTTTTAACATGAAGTTTATGGGGCAGTTTAAATTCGGTCCAATGAGGGTAAGGAAGAGAAATATCATGATAATTTGAAACTAAGTTATACATAGTCTGTGAAGAAAATAAATGCAGTAATATTTTCCATAATCTATGAGGATTTAAATGAATTCTATCTTAAGATGATAATAAAACATACAATTTTATATTTACACTATATTAGGTACAAGCACAATATTGTAGCTAATTACAATTTGCATTAACTTCATTATACCCTATTGTCCTTAGTAATAAAATCCT
This sequence comes from Chamaecyparis obtusa, assembly GCA_027943335.1. Classification (NCBI taxonomy): domain Eukaryota; kingdom Viridiplantae; phylum Streptophyta; class Pinopsida; order Cupressales; family Cupressaceae; genus Chamaecyparis; species Chamaecyparis obtusa. The sequence continues at coordinate 1,162,871 of BSBK01003479.1, forward strand.
AAATAGTATTATTTACCCAGCATTGTGTGGTATATGTTCTGTAGTTATGCTATATACTTGAAATCTACAAAAAGATATTTAACACCGCAAATCAGATGTTTCCCCCTTTCTGGATCATATTACAATTCCAGATATTCTCACTCTTCCTCATCACCACAATGTATTCTTCTTCAACAACCATCTTCTTTGAATGACAAGTGCACCTGGAGATCTCAGGAGCCATAACATGAAGGTTTGTTGCATCTTCACTATCCAAGTCTCCTGGGATGTTGAACCCCTCACTTCTCCAATAGTTAAGAATTCCAATTAAGTCCATTTCACCGGGAAGGATTTCGTTGTATAGGAAATCCAAATTCCTAAGCATCTTGGGCCAGTGGGTGTTGAAACATTCTTCATCTTTGAAGGACATCATAGGCATGCATTGAGATTGTGATATTGCTTCTAGCTTAGCCAGCTCTATTTTCATGGTGATTTCTAGGTATGGTATCGTGAGTTGGTTGTCTATGCAAAAAACCATCTTTTTTAAACCTTCAAGTAGATCTTCATTAAAGATGGATCTAGCAACCTGGATAATGTCATCTTTACTTTTACCTGCGAAGACTGAGATAGCTATGAATTATCTGATGACCTCACCATTGGTCTTGAATGTAAATTCATTATTGAAATGGTAATCTCCCAAGGCTCTCTCAATCGCCCTTCTTGCTAAATTTGGTAGAGGATTTAGGATTTGGTTCCATCTTTCCAGCAAGATACACCCTTTGAACGCCATTGCTTGACTCCCTTTGGATGCAAAGGTTATAAGTCTCAACTCCATTTCTGAAGGAGGCTCAAACTTTTTGGGAGATGAAATCTAAGAGGCTGAGGAGAAGTAAATCAAAGGGCAACTATGAATATAATCATAAAATTGACACCTGTACACCTGGCCTACTGTCATCACTATTACTTTGTGTTGTTACATGATTGTATAGCTAGAGCATGATCTTCTATTCTAATCGTTATGTATTACTCCTAAAGAGAAAGGGTTGTTCTAGATCATCTAGAAAGTTCTCTCCTTCACTAGATAGTATGTAATGAGTGCTCAAGAAAATTATTAATTAATTAAGTGAATTATTATTTATAGATTATACTGAACCATGCAAATGCCTCCTAGTGTTGAAGGTTTATGGTAATATCTAAAACATACAATCGGAGTTCAAGGACTAATCATTAAATCTACATTCTATCATGAAATACTCTGTAGGGATTGGATTTATCTTCTATGCTAATTACATAGGATTTTTAAAGGATTGGCAATATATCTATCTATGTGAAGGTTGACCTATCTTATACAAAAAGAGATCCCGTTGGGGTCTATAACTAGTGCCAGGGACTAAAGTCAAGAGAAAACATAGTATATAGTGGAATAGCTAGACTACACCTGCATAAATTATTTGTTATTATTTTAGGAGGAAGACCTTACGAATTTTAGTCTTCAAAAGTAAAATGGACTATCAGATACTTTACTTACCTCCTTCTAAAGAAAACAATTAAAGATCCTAACTCTAAAGATTAAAATCGACCAAGCTACTCTAGTTGGGTGAGATGAAACTTAGGAGTACAGTGTCCCATACAAGCAATTAGTCCTGGTATCACAGGGCTTCTAAATAGATGGGGTATTGAGGCCACTAAAAAATATAGACTAGTAGTTAAGGCGATTATTTAAAGTATATCAAATTCTCAGAAGTTGTGAATAGTATACATATATCTAATAGTGCAATTATATCTTCTATCGGGTCTCTTACCCAGATACATTTTATTCGAAGAGAAGTATATATAATAGTTAGAATCTACTTTGTCTATATCATTTAGAAGATAATATACCTATATAAGTCTCGAGATCTAACTTTAACGAGGTATATCAGATCTTAAGTAATTATGAGGGTATAGATATCCTAAACTCAATAGGTGGTGTACTTAAGAGTTTACCATACTATGACTAGTATCTAGTATATTTGTAATCCGATTGAGTTTCAAAATTCTAATTTTACAATTTTGTACCAGTGTTTTGGGTCATGGAATATTTTAGGATTTGATCAAACCTTGATACTTAATACTACAATTTTTTTCTTTAGCTATTAATCTTAATTAATGATATAAGATGCTTTTTGAAAGATTCTGGAATTGACAATTTTATATTTTTAAAGTTAGTTTAAATTCTTAACTAGGCTATGGAGGAGAAATGTAGATTATCTAATTATAATTGGTTTATTTGTACATAGTATCGCCATTTGCACCCTGATTAGCAAGCTGATTTGCATCTATATTACCTTCTCTATAAATGTTTAATTTCAAATTGGGGGATAGTGTCCAAGATATCAATGATATCTTCTATTTTTGAGTTGAGTTTCCAGTTTGGAGTCTTTCTAGTTCTGATTGCATTAATTATTATTTGGGAGTCTCCTTCAATTTCTATTTTAGAGAGGCCTAATTGTTTACATAATTTGAGTCCTTCTAAGACAGCCTTACACTCTGCCATGTTATTAGTTGTAGGTTTAATGGGTCTAGCAAATTTAGAGATGATTTCTCCATTCCAATTGTGTCTAATACCACAAATACCTGCTACACCTATGTTGCCTCGTGCAGCCCCGTCGAAATTTAATTTATACCATCCATCCTTAGGAGGTGACCATTTACATGTGCTTCTATCTAACTTAGATTTGTTACCTCCTCTCCCATATAATGGTGGGATTGCCAGTCTAGGCTAGAGATTTCTAATATTATTATCCCCTTGTTTAAAAGAGTTTTCAAGACTAATCTTATCTCGTAGTCTATTATTAGTTACTTCAATTATTGACGCTTCTATTTTGTTAGTAATCGATCTCCAACCAAGCTTTTGATTTGTAAAAATTCTTCTGTTTCATTCTTTCCAGATTTCCCACATTAGTATAGAGGGAAAGATTATCTAGATATCTTTGAACAAGCTGTCTTTATTTAGAGAGGGCCATGCTTTAAGACAATCCACTAGATCAAAGGGCATAACTAAGTGCCAATTTAGGCACTTACATAACCATTTCCAACATTTATGAGTAAATATACAATTTATGAGTAAGTGTTTGGCATCCTCTTCTTGACATTCACATAATGGGCATCTTGAGAGACCTTCAAAACCTAGCTTCCTTAATCTATCTGCAGTTAAAATTTTCTTTTGCATCACTGTCCAAAGGAAACTTTCTGCCTTAGGGAGGCATGCCTTGTTCCAAAATAAGTTCAGTGGGATATCTAGGGTATCCATGTTATGTTCCTACATAATTGTTTTATAACCATCCTTCACATTATATATTTCATTATTTGAACTGGTCCATATAAGTTTATCTTCTCTATTTTTTATAGTAATTACTCTATCTTTGAGGATATCTATGAGTTTTTGTCTTTTCTTATTCTCTATTGGAATATCATTTACTGTTTTCCACACTAGATCCTCTTTGAGAGAGATATAATCCTTTAAGAAAGGGCCCTTAATGTTCTTACATTCATCTATGAATCCTTGCGTAAAACCTAACTTAGTGAGGGGGGTAAATCCACCCCAAGAGTCATCCCAAAAAAGGGCCTTGTCCCCTTTTCCAATATCCCACATGAATAAGTTGTTAATAACTCCTCTAGATTCTCTAATAAAATTCCAAATATGAGATCCTTTAACATGGGACCATGATCTAAAAATATTGATGGGGTCCGCATTTGGAATGTATTTGTGAAAAAGAATTGTGGCCCATTTGCTATTTGATTATGTGTATAATCTCCAAATGAGTTTGGCACCTAGTGCTTTATTCTGCCATTTTAGATTTTTTATACCTAATCCACCCTGGGTTATAGGTTTACACAGATTTTCCCATCTAATGAGGGCTAACTTTTTTTCCTTTGATGGACCTTGCCAGTAAAAATCCCTAAGAAGTTTGTCTAAGCTAGCTTTGACATTGACTGGAAGAGGGAGTATCGACATTTGATATGTGGGAATGGCTGGCAACACAGATTTAATCATTGTAGCCCTTCCGGCTTTAGTGAGCCATTTACCTTTCTAGTTACCTTTTTTGGATTGGATTTTGGATAGCACCTACTACCATAACTTAGTGTTTTGTACTCCCTTATCGAGTGGGATCCCTAGGTATTTACAAGGAAACTTGCCAATTTTATAACCCAGGGTATTGCAAATCTGTCATGCTTTGACTGGAGGGGTATTAATGAAAAAAACTTTAGATTTATTAGGATTCACTCTCTGCCCTAATGCCCTCATATATACATCCAAAACATCTTTGAATGCTTTAGCTTCCCTACAATTGGATACTCCTGGAAGTATAGTGTCATCAACAAATTGCTGGTGTGTTATATTAGGGACATGTTCTATGACTTTGACTCCTAAGATTTTACCTTCGAGGTGTGCCTTAGTTATAGATCTACCTAAAGCTTCAACCATGATTACATAAAGGAAGGGGGAGAGTGGGTCACCTTGTCTAATACCTCAGGAGATTTCAAAGAAACCTTTGGGGGTATCGTTGATTAGGAGTGATATTTTGGGTGAAGAGATATAGTTGAAGATTAAATTAATCCATTGTTTGGAGAAACCAAATGCTATCAAATATTTGCATGAAAATCTCCAATCTACTTTATTATAAGCTTTTTGAATGTCAATTTTAATAAGCATACATGCTTCTTTGTTATATTAGGCTGAATGTACTATTTCTTGGGCTATTATGATTCCATCCAAGATTGAATGGTTAGGGACAAAGCCAGTTTGTTCTTCTGAGATAATCGAAGGAAGGAAGGTTTTAAGTCTATTTGCTAAGCAGTTAGAGTTTTTTTTATAAATGGTGTTACAAAGGGATATAGGGAAAAAGTCCCCTGGATCTATACAATCATTCTTCTTAGGGACAAGGGTGAAGAAGGTATTATTGATTTTGGTTAATATTGAGCTAGAGTTTCTGGTGGCTTCCACTGCTTGCCATATATCTTCTCCCAAAAAATGCCAACACTTTTGGAAGAAACCTGCCTGAAAACCATCTGGTCTTGGAGCTTTCTTCGGATGTAATTGGAATAAGGCTTTTTTAACTTCTTCAATGGTAAATTTACTATTCATTCATTTTTTATCCACATCAGTAATTAATTTGGGGATAGACGTGAGCATTTCATTCTGTGCTCTAAGATCAACAAAATCATGATTGTTAAAAAGAGCATGATAGAAGTGTACGAATTGTTCATAAATGAGTTTGGGATCATTTATAAGATTTCCATTATTTTCTCATATTTTGGATATTCTGTTTATACTTCTTTTGTTGTTAGTGCTATTATGAATTTTTTTTGTATTACAATCCCCTTCTTTCAGCCATGTTTCTCTAGATTTTTGTTTCCAATATATTTCTTTTTTTAATAAAATCTCCGCATGTTTGGCCATAAGATCTTTTTCTCTTATATAACTTGTTTTATTCATCCCTTGTTCTATGACTAGTTTATTTAGGCAGTCAATTTCATACTCGATTTTGTTTTTTTGTTCAAAAATATTATTAAATTTATCCTTGTTCCAATCCAAGATCTTGTGCTTAATAATCTTTAGTTTAGCCACTAGGCAATACATCTTTGATCCAAAGACTTTTATCTGTTTCCACCATTGTTCTAGAAGCTGCATAAATTCCTCATCTTGAAACCACATGAATTCAAATTTGAATGGGTTTCTAGGAAGTTTATAGTTTTCCGTAATAGAGAGTCTTACTCAAAAATGATCAGACCCTGCATTGGGGAGGACTTCTGCGCTAATATTATGATTAGAATTACCAGTATCTCCATTGATCAAGAATCTATCCAATCTTTTAGAAATGTGGCTGAAGCCTAATCTTTTGTTGTTCTAGGTAAATAAGTAATTATTGGTGCTAATATCAATTAAGTTATTATCCAAGACCCATTGGCTGAATTCTTTTGTGACTGTGAAATAAATTGTGAGCCACCGAATTTTTCTTTACTATCTAGAATTGCATTAAAATCTCCACCTAAGATGTGAATGTCATCGGGAGTGAGAGACAATTGATTTTGAACTTCCTCCCTTACTTTCCTCTTTTCTACATTATGGACAAGACCATATATATTAATGAGTTTAAATTTTAATTTTGTTTTTAAACTCTTAACTGTTAGTAGCAGCCAATTATTATTTTTAGAGACTACCTCAATTACTACTTTCCTAGGATCCCATATGGCAGCCAACCTACCAGAAGCCCCTACTAAGTGGACTATTTATGATTTTCAAATACCCAATTTGATACTAAACTTAGAGCTTTCTTCCTTATTTAACTTAGTTTCCTTTAAAATTATTATTTCTGATTCAAATGTGTTAAGATATCTTTTAATTAATCTTTATTTGTTAGGGGCATTCAGGCCCCTAACATTCCAGGTTGTTATTTTCATTGCCCTTGGGGAAGGCTCTTCCCCTTCCCAGCATTCAAGATGTCAGATAATTTTTGCTAATTATCAAGATTACCAGCTAAAGTTCTTAATTCGTTAATGGATTTTTTGCCTCTCTTTTTCTTAGTCATCAGGGTGATTAGATAGGGAAGACCCTCCCTATTCATAGCAATACCTAGCTATCTATCTTTATTTTTTATTCCATTCACACATTTGAAAATATCTTGCTCATCTTCTATTGGATCATTGCTCAAAAGAATCTTCTCTGAAAGGCCATTCTATTCATACTCTTCCCGCCCCTTTGCTATATTACTAAGCGAGTTTTCATGATCTATAATATCTTTTCCATAATCCTCCAGGAGATTTTTCAGATTAGTTCCAAGCTCCTTGTTGAGGGATTCTAGTTCTATAGGCATTGAGAGGGAAGGAACACATATTTCTTGAGGTTCTATCTCCTGTTGTTGCTTGAACATTACTTCTAATCTATCTACATTTACAATCTTTAAAGGAGACATAAATTACATTATTGGTAATATATTAATATATTAGTTTATAATCTCCCTTCCCAAGAATGGATTTTATTAATAATATATTAAGCCTAAACTATTAACCAACTTTTGGTTGGATAGTTGCTTCGATTGGTTTTCCCGTGCAACTACTCCCTTAGTTTTTCTACAGGAAGAATCCCTATGAGAAAGGGGAGTTGGGAGATGGCTGGAATGATTTATTAAGTAGCTTTATTATAGTTTTAGGATATAATCTTGGGATCTTAGTTGGCTGGAGATATTTCTCAGGGAATTTTATTATAGTTTAAGGGAGGATATCGCATTGAAAATCATAATATTTCCAAAGGAGGATTGAGTCTTCTTCCAGAAGGATTCTAAAGAGTTGGATGAAAGTAGTCCTCTGAGGAGGCTTCATAGTTGTCCTGGTGATGTGATATTGCATTTTAGGGGATCCATAACATTATGGAAAAATCTTGTATCTTCATTTTGGGGAAGGAGTCTGGAAAAGTGCTTGAGGATGGCTGAGATAGTTGGACCCACCTTCATGAATGGTTTCTCCGTAGGACACCAGGTAGGATCATCCTAGGAGTTGATCCTTCATTTGAGTGTTGCATTGGTTGAATGCTATTATGTTTAACTACTCATTTTCTTATGTGAATCTACAAGTTAGTGAATGGTTATGTTATTGCATTATGTTTGCATATTTGTGAATTAAACATGGGAGAGAGGATAATATTGCTATAGTGTTGCATAAATAAGTGTATATTCCATGTGTGTGTGGATGTTACTTTATTATTTTCTAGTTGGATGAATGTAGAATAGAAAATTAGATTTGGATTGAGCTATTATGGTTTGTGCAATGGAATAATTGGGATTTGAATGTTTATAGATGCATTATTATGATCACGGGAATATATGATCAATTAGGACTCTGTTGGTTGCCATTTTGGCATTGGATGAAATCTAAGAACTTCCTAAGATCCTTGTGACATTCTCTTGTATGTCTTAGGGTCCTCTAGGAACTTCCAGACCTTAGGAGTTGCTAGTTGCCTTCATTTGGTTGCACTCTGTCCTAAGAGCCTTTTTTCATTTATTAGATCTTGAGTAGGTTTAGGTGGCTGGTAAATTAAATCTAAGGTCCATTTTTGCATGGAAACTAGGAGATCTCAAATGGGTCTTTCCTAGATTTGGCATGCATAGCCCTATAATGCCCAGTTTTACCTGCAAGTCAGAGTTGATAGTCATTTTTTGTACTTTCTAGCAATAAATTAACCGAGCAAGTTAGTGGTGACCGAGCAAGTTAGTGGTGATCGAGCAAGTTAGTGTTAACAGAGCAAGTTAGTGGTGATTGAGAAACTTAGTGTTGACCGAGCAAATTAGTGTCAACCGAGCAACAACCAAGCAAGGCAAGTTAGTGTTAACCGAGCAAGTTAGTGGTGATCGAGAAAGTTAGTGTTGACCGAGCAAGTTAGTGTCAACCGAGAAACAATCGAGCAAGATAGGATTTATACAAGTATACCATAACATTTAAGGATACTTTAATTTCTTATACTTTAAGTTATACTTGTATAAATAAATTAGCTACCTTCCGGGATGATTGAGATAGGTTTCAGCTTCATAGGAGTTAAGATGCAACTTCTAGAATTTGAGATTTCAAAAATTCAGACTTAGCCAAATTTCAGGCACATGTGGTTTCCATAGATGTAGCATTGTGTTATGCATGTGGAATTTTTGTATAAACTATATATGTTCATTACTTGTTTGGTTAAGGTTATTTGGGGCATTTAGATGCTTGAATAAGGTTTAGGGTTCAGAAATAGGGTTTAAGGTTGTCTGGTGGACTAGGAGTACCCTAAGGCTTCCTAAACATTTCTAAACTTTTATATTCTTTGATACATGTTCTCAAATGTCTCTAAGATATGTTTTAATTCATGTGTGATGTGTTTATGATGTTTGGGTTAAGGGTAGAAAACCTAAAGACACTCACTTGGTATGATGTTTAGAGTTTCTACCTAGACTGAGAGCCTTTAGGAAATGTTGGTACCTTGATCTTCTTTTCAGTTGCTAATTGGGAAAGATTATCCCAACCCTAGGTATGGCCTAGTTGTTATCACTTCCTTGTGAACCTTGGTGTTTATCTCCTAGCACAGGGGTGTGGGCCTTTTGGTATCCATGTGATTGGGTGGTAAATATTTTATCGAGGTATCTTTTGCGGATGCAGTTTTAAGGATTCATGCTTGCATAGTGTTCCTGTTTTGAAGAATGAAGACTTGTATTTATCTTTCATGGTGTAAAATTATTGTTACCTCTGAAGAGGAGATGAATTTAATGTAATCATTAATGTATTTCAAAATGATGTATTTGGAGTGGGTAGAATTAGGAAAAGGGAAAGGGGAAAATATGAGCTTTATTTAAATGATGTGAAAAGGTTTTTGTAAGGTTTCAAGTAAAATGGTTTGTTGATAAAAGAAAAGTTAGTGAATCAAATGTAATGATTTCCTATGTGTAATGTTTTAGATGTGTAGATGAATCTATTATGTAGTATTAACACTTTAAATGTTATATTATAGACAAAGGATACTTAAGAATATAGATGGATTCAACTGTCGAGTTGAAATGAAAAGCATTTTGTATTTTCCTTATAAAGAATCTTCAATGCTATGAGGTAGTTACTTAATGGATTTAAAATGAATAGTTCATGAAATAGAAAGGAACCTTAGGGGAGGAATCTAAGATAAACTATGTTTAAGATTTGTTCAAGTAATTCATTTTAAAAATTCAAAATTTTTCATAAATCACTACTTTGGTTTTCTTATCGAAAGAGAATCTTTGTTCTCTTCCCTGGTTCCCTTGCAGGGCATGACATCTTTGGTATCAGAGCACTAGGTTTCCAAACTGGGAACTCTGGGACTCTTAGCTCACTTATTGCTCAGTAAATTTTGCATAGTTTTATTTTGGTTTATCATTATAAGATAGGATTCTAGATATAGGAACTATGTTCTTGGTATTCATGCTATAGTGTTTTATAAAAGTGTATCCATTTCTTCTATGATTAGATTGTCTCACATGAATTACTTCTATTTTTCATTCTAGAAATAATGAATGAGCCTCCTAAGTACTTTCATAAATAGTGGATATCTTTGTAATAAATAAATGTTAATGAATTCCTCATATTTTTATATCACCTTCTTGTTGTACTCCTGGAAAGACTCAAATTAGTATTACAAGTTATTATGTACCATAAGTGTTGACAGTAGCCAACCATATCTCCTCTAAAACTTGTCATCTTGAATACTTTTTATAGTGATTTTAGGTTACTTGATTGACTCAAAAAGGCTTAACACCTTATTCTATTTTAAATGCTAAATTGACTTCATAATAGCTATGCGTGATTAATGATTCTAGTTAATGATGCTTTTGTAGGTTGGAATTGAATTACTTTCATTTATAGAAAGGATTAAGATATTACCATTGTAGTTATTCTTCTTATAGATTCAAATGATGAAGTTATTGCATACATATTGTAGGATATTGTAAGGACTGAAATATTGTGTCCCTCTCCTTTTTCCCTATTCTAGAATAGAATTGAAAAAAACAAAAAAAAATCTTTGGTCTTGAAAATGTCTATATATATTTTTGGAAGGATTTACCATGTGCAATCGGAGTACCCAGCTAAATCATTTAATTGAAAAGATAATATTTGGTCCACTTATGGTATCCTTGACTAGGTGAAAAGTGAATAATGGCATATAACAAGACGTTGTGAATGTCTTACATGACCAATAAATGTGCGTAGTAAAATTTTATTATTTCCTTCACTTAATTAGAACAAATGTGTGCTGATTTAATAACTCTTGAAGGAATCAAAAGGGTGACATACTATATAATTGTTCTTTGTGCTTTACTTTATATAAGCTTAAGTCCTCTTGCAGATATATGGGATATTATGTGAAAGGCTGATATTGTATTGGCTTATGCCAGTGAGGAGGTAGAATGTAATTAAGTACGTCATTGGCATTTTGTACCATTTAGAAAATAATATGTATTGTGAAAGGACAAAATTGGAATAAATGGATAGTATATGATGTTATTATGTACTTCTTTGTAAATGTGATAAAACTAGTGCCAGTGCTTATGTTGGGTGCTATGTTTAACCATTAATTATGTGAGTGCCATGGAGTGGTGTAATACAAGTACCATCCATGGAAGTTATGTTTCAGATAAGGGTATGGGAGAACCATATCACTCATGTGTTGCTTTCTTGTTTGTCATCCTATTGAGTTCCAACCCATGAGTGTTGGTAAGAACAGTACGTGGAGGGGTAGTAGTGTCACCATTTCCTTAGTTGGTATTTTGCGTACGTATAATGGCAGCATGAAGTAACCTTAGCTTCCACTACTCAAGGGAAAAGAGTAAACAATGCTTCCCCTTATGATGGACCAATACATTTGGTTCATAAGTGTCTATCCCAATTTTCACAATTCTTGAGCACAATACCAGTACTTGATATGAGCCTCTTTGAGGAGATATATGATTCATGGATATGTACATTCTATGTGGTCCAGCATGTGGAAGGAGATTTTGTTAGCCCATGCTGTGATGGATACCATATTCACACATGTTCTGACATGATGCAATGAATATGATGCCACGCCCCACTAATGTTCTGACATAGTGTGAGGTGATGATGCCATGTTACTTATGGTAGCGAGCCAAGCTCGAGAACACCATGCCACGTACATAATTATGTGAAAGCACAGTATATGTATGTATTTTGTTTTCTACCTGATGCAGAGTATATTAGTGATGCTTACATGCTTGTAGAGGGGCACCCATGGATGCTTAGTTTGTAGATGCGGTAGGTATATGGGTGACCTCTAGCCATGTATACCTCTGGCTATGATGATGATCTATGAGAGACATTGTTATGCAAAGTGTGTCCTGTGTGTGTCTACTCCACAAGGAACATTGCCATGTGACATATGATCAAAGTGTTCTTACTCCACTTGGTGTATGGTCATGCCAGGTGGGTTAGCATGCTTATTCTACACCATCCGATGCAAGGGTTTTGCCGAGGTGAACCTCCTATGCCATGTGGGTAGTGTTGCCCAGGCCCAACCACATGAAGGGCTATTGTGATAGCTGGACGTTCTTCCCCTCCTTCCTTGTGAGGTGACTAGATATAGTATCTTTGATTGTATAGACCAACAATTTTCTTATCTTTTTCTATAATAGTTTAGCAAAGACTTACAAAATTTATCTTGGATTCTTCTTATCTTATTGTTGAGATTGATGATTCTATTTTATTTAATTTATTATTATTGTTGAGCTTTGATGGCTAAACTACCTTCTTTCGTAATGTTGGTCTTGTGTTGTGTTGTGATTCCTCACTAAGGACGCATGAGGCGGACTTGGTGAGTGTATACTAGGAAGTAGATGCAGGGAACCCTTGAGGATGGGGGTATGTGAGGCTATTATGTAGCTAGTATCCACTACCTTCCTATGTGTGGTGTATGTTCCTTGGAGGCTAACCACTGTGTGTGTAAAAATTGTACCTAGATGTGGACACAACACTTCAGTAAAACATTAGAGGTTAGCAAAATAAAAATCTGCAAATAATACCAATATAGCTAATCAAGTGATTTACTACCTTCTAGTAGGTGCGAGTATGATATTCTCAGATTAGACCAAGATCAGTGACAATGCAACACCTAAACGAAATATTTAAATGATGAAAGCAATGAAATATGAATGCAAATTAATCTATTTTTTTGGATTTTTGATGCAATAAGATGAAAAATTGTATGAAATTAATCTATAATGAATTGAAATTGATATGCAAATTAATCTAACAATGCTATGAAGATGAATGCAAAAGTATGAAAAACTATGAAATGATCTCACAAAATTGCCTATCGCAAAAGCTTGATTCTTTGTATGCAAATTTCACCAGAGTACTTGTGCAAATTCGAGAGATATGAGATTGAAAGCTTGAGGGATTTTAGAGATGGTTGAAAGCTTGAGAGATCCTTTATGAGGAGCTGAGCCTTGTTTTTATAGAAATCTAGGGGTTGAGGATGCATTGAGAAATCCATAAATCACTCTTGATAAACTGAAGTTGATTTTTGAGTTAACAACAAATTAATAATAAATAAACTCATAAAATCATGCAAAAGTAGTTTTTATCTCAAAATAGAGGTTTAGTTCTCCTTTTCAATGTTGGAAACTGCAATTGAAACAATTTTTGTATTGTCACTGATGTCAAAACCTTAATTGGTAAGACTGTTACTACTTAGGAAAGTACTATATTCATTGTATTGTTGTGAAGGATTATGCCAAGGTTGGTAACAATAGCACCTTAGGAAAGGTTGAGTTATCTTGATACTACAAAGTGTACTTGACTATATTGCACAATGATGAGATAATGTATTGTTTATCTTAGTACGATTGAAGACTAAACTGGTAGGCTTAACCAAGAAAAAATGGATAAATCATGTTTAAGTTGAGTAATGTTAGTGTCGACCGAGTTAGTGTATGTTGAGAAAAAATATAGTGTCGACCGAACATCAGTAAATTGCCAAGGAAGACAGTGTATGCCGAGGAAATAGTTTTAGTAATGATCGAGCGTTCTACATGAAGACCAAGTGGATGATCACAGTATTGACCGAGCATCAACATTTTTATATTTGAAGAGAATTTAATTTTGGAGTCGACATTGTTGAATTCTTGGAATATGTAAAATGTGTTGACTTTATTTATTGATTGTTTGAAAGCATTCAATGCACTGTAAAACATTTGATTGTAAATCTTTATGAGATTTGAGATGTTTCTAGAAAAGGAGCCAAAGAACATAATGTGGGTAGATTCAATGAATCTGACCTAACCCTAAGATCTACTTATTAGATTGAGCGACAAAAGATGAGTTAACCTAATTGAAGAAAGTATTAAGGGAACCTGAGCATTGGATTTGTAAGGTTGATGCATGGGGTGAAACCAGAATGCTAGAAGATAAGTTTTATTGATTGTATAAGTAGAAAAGGCTGAAGGAGAAGTGTGGTGATCGCTTGAAGAAAATTTTTGAGTAGATCAAAGATGGAGATGGCAAAGTTTCAAAGTCAATAAACCAACATTTGTGTATGGAATTGGATCTGATATTTGCAAAGTGAGTTGTATATTTTTCAGATCAATACTGCTGCTACTTTCTAACCATTGTAACAATCAAAATCCTTTTAACAGAGGTTGACCTAACAGTCATATGTTAAATCCTTTGAACAAGGTTTCATTCTAATGGAGTGTATGTAAGTCCTTTAAAAAGGCTCTTTTTTAACAGGGTGATTGAAATCCTTTAACCGGGTAACACCTTAATAGTGTGTATTGTAACCTTTGACAGGGTTGGCTTTTAACCGAGCTCACTTCAGAAGAGTGAAAATAATAGTAGCATGTTACAAAGTGGTTTTTCCCACATTGGGATTCCACTATAAATCCTAGTGTCAACACTTGTGTGAATGTTTTGGTTTGAACATTTTTGTGTTTTGCAAGTTAGATACAGCTGGGTAGTGAACTACAATGTTATATGTTTCTATTATTGAATTAGTGATGACCGAGTTTGTTTTGGTTGTTTGATTTGATTTAAAGTAAAGTTTTTAAGATTGTCTTATACATCAGGACCTGAGAACAACTAATTCACCCCCCCTCCTCTTTGTTGTTCTAAATCATATTAACAATTGGTATCAGAGATGTGTTACTTATTGGTGTTTACAGAAATCAAATTTAAAGGGACTTGAAGCAAATGATCAGGATGTATAAGAAGGAGGTATCGAAGCTGAATAAGGAGAAATTCTCTACATGGAAAAGCTTGATGAAGCTACATCTAGCTAGTATTGGTGATTCTGCAAAGTACTACATTGAGAATGACTATGTCTCACCTATTGCACCTATGAATGTCGAAGAAATGAGAGCTAAGAAAGAACACAATCAGGCAATGCTAGAAATTGCGTCTGCCCTAAGCTATCCAAAATTTAAGGACATTAAGGACTGTACAACTACAAATGAGATGTGGGACACTCTTGCAAAGATCTATGGTGGTGACTTGTATGTGCTAAAAGTAAAGGATGAGAGTCTCAGAGGTAAGCTTGATGAGATGAGAATGCAAGAAGGTGAAAACATTGCATAATATTGTGGTAGAATAAAAGAAGTTGTAAATGCTATTAGAGGAGAAAATGGTGTTATTGATGATGAAACTATAATTGGAAAAGTGTTAAGAAATCTACGTCCTATATATGCTATTAAGATCTCAGCTATTCAAGAATCTAGATGTAACTCTGCAAATGTGCTTACTTTGGAAGGTTTGATTGGCAAGCTGACTACTTTTGAACTCTCTAACTATGATAACTTCACTGTTGATAGTATTGGTAATGTTGAATCTGCTTTCAAGTCACAATTAGTTTTGAACAAGCCTAAGAGGGAAAAAGAAAGATGCATTAGTGAAAGTGAAAGTGACAGTGACACTTCTGATGAAGAACTTGAAGATCTAGAAGCTCTTATGGCTAGAAAATTGAGAAGAGGAAAAGGAAAGTATAAAGGTAAACTCCCTATCATATGTTTTGCATGTAATAAGGTTGGTCATATAGCTGCTAGATGTCCTGATAGGAAGGATAGAGATGGTGAAGGAAAAAGAAAACACAAAGACATAAGAGATGACATAAGCTACTAAAGGAACAAAGACTACAAAGGAAAAGGTAGGAAATCTTGTTACATTGCTGAAGAAGGAACTGACACTAATAGTGATGATTTTAAAATTGAGGTAGTCTGTGTTGCAATGAAAGATGAATCTGATGAGGATGAGAAAACTGCATTGATCTCCTATGTGAACAAGAATGATAAATGGATTATTGACAGTGGTTGTTCACATCACATGACTGGTGACAAAGATAAGTTTGAAACTTTACATCATTACAGAGGTAAAAGTGTAACATTTGGTAATGATGCACCATGTCTTGTTAAAGGAAAAGGTTTGATTAAACTGACTAATAAGATATCTTGTGAAAATGCTTATTGGGTTGAAGGTCTTAATTATAACTTGTTAAGTGTTGCTCAGCTAAACAAAATTGGTTACCGAGTAGAATTTCATCACAAGAAAGCTAAAATATTTGATGCCACTGGAGAACTGATTGGAAGTGGAGAACAGACTAGAGGTAATTTGTTCTATCTTGACCTATCTGAAGAAATATGTATGATTGCACAACTTGATGATAATTGGTTATGGCATAAGAGACTATTTCATGTTAATTTTGACAATCTGGTAGAGATAAGTAAGAAAAAGAAAGTAAGAGGTCTACCTAGGCTGAAGAAACCCGAGAATGTGATGTGCAAGGAATGTCAGTTAAGAAAAATGACAAAGTCAAGTTTTAAGAGCAAATCCTTTAGTTCTGAAAACATTTTAGATTTGGTTTATACTGACCTTTGTGGACCTATGGGTGTACAAAGTTACTGTGGTGCTAGATACTTTATCTTGTTTGTTGATGATCATACCAGGATGATGCATGTAATGTTTCTAAAAGAAAAATCTGAAGCTTTTCAATTCTTTAAGTGGTATTTGGCTAAAGTTGAGAAGGAGATAGGTAGGAACCTAAAATGTCTTAGATCTGACCGAGGTGGAGAATTTACATCAAATGAATTCAATCTTTTTTGCAATGAAAGAGGAATTAAAAGACAGATGTTTGCACCTAGAACACCTCCACAAAATGGTATAGCAGAAAGAAGAAATAGATCTATCTTGGATTGTGCAAGGACATTGTTGATTGAAAAGAATGTGCCATATAAATACTAGAAAGAAGCTATAAGCACTACTGTCTACACTCTTAACTGGGTACAGATCAGAAAAGGTACAAATTGACACCCTATGAATTATGTCATGGACATGCACCAAGTGTTAAATACTTTAGAATCTTTGGAAGTAAGTGCTATATATTAAAAGACACTAGGAATGGAAAATTTGATGCTAAAAGTGCAGAAGGCATATTCCTAGGGTATTCAACAAAAAGTAAGGCATATAAGTGTTTGAACTCTAACACTAACAAAATTGTGGAAAGTGTGAATGTAAGAATTGATGAGTATGCAAAAAGAAATGAAGCTGATAGCAAAAGAGAACCAAAAGATTACAGATCTTTTGTGTATATTAAGGAGGAAGAAAAGACAAGTAACAGACTTGCACCTGATGCCGAGTCTCGGGTAAGAAATGTCAAGCGACAGACAAATGATGCCAAGCATTAGGAAAATAGTGCTAAGAAAGAACAAGAACATGTTGAGCGATAGGATAATGCTGTCGACTATCAAGAAGAGGTTGCCAAGCATTTAGAAGCTGAATCTGACAATCTTGTTGGGGAACCTGATGAAACAGAGGAGAAAAGAGATGAACTTGTTTTGGCAAAATATGTAAGAAGACATCACAAGCCTGAACAGATAACTAGAGACAAAAAGGATGGAATTCAGACCAGAAGTAAAACTAAGGATCCAACATGTCTACTGTGTGAATTTGAACCCAAGACAACTAGAGAAGCATTGGAAAATGAAGATTAGATACAAGCAATGAATGAAGAGATTGACCAGATTGAGAAGAATGATACTTGGACTCTAGTGCCGAGACCTGAAAATAAGAATGTTATAGGAAAAAAATGGGTATTTCAAAATAAGATGAATGAAAATGGTGAAATCACTAGGAACAAAGCTAGGCTAGTATGCAAAGGCTACACACAAGAAGAAGGAATAGATTATGGGGAGACATTTGCCCCTATAGCTAGATTGGAAGGAGTAAGAACTCTGCTTGCATATGCTGCTTATAAAGATTTCAAGGTATATCAAATGGATGTCAAGTCTGCATTTTTGAATGGTATACTATAAGAAGAAGTTTACAAAGAACAACCAGAAGGTTTCATTGATCCAAACAAAAGACACATGGTATGCAAACTGAAAAAAGCATTATATGGATTGAAACAAGCTCCCAGAGCATGGTATGAGAGGTTGCATAACTATTTGATGCAAATTGGATTTTCAAGGACAAATGACTCAAGCAATCTGTACGTGAAAGATGAAGAAGGAAAAGGTATCTTGTTAGAAAAAATCTTTGTTGATGATATTATTTTTGGTGGACAAGAAGATTTGTGTAAAATATTTTCAAAAGAAATGCAAACTGAATTTGAAATGAGCATGTTTGGTGAGATCAAATTCTTTGTTGGTTTACAAGTATATCAGATGGAGAAAGGAATTTTCATTACATAGTCTAAGTATGTTAATGAAATACTAAAAACTTTTGGGATGGAAGATTCTAGACCAGTGAGTACTCCTATGGTTATTGGACAAAAGTTATCTAAGAATGATGAAACTGTAGAAGTAAACTAGACTCTGTATAGATCCATGATTAGAAAATTGTAGTATGTTGTACATAGTAGACCAGATATTACGCTAGCTATTGGGATTGTGGCAAGATTTTCGGCCAATCCTAAGGAAACACACATGATGGCTATGAAGAGAATTATGAGATATCTGAAAGGTACTGCTGACTATGGACTATATTACAAGAAGGATGACAAATTTGAATTGAGAGTATATACAGATGCTGATTGGGTACGAAATGTAGATGATAGGAAGAGTACTAGTGGTGGAGCTTTCTTTCTTGGATAGAGATTAGTTTCCTGGACAAGCAAGAAACAAAATTGCATTTCCCAATCTACTACCCAGGCCGAGTATGTTGCTGTTGCAGTAAATTGTTCAAATCTGGTATGGATAAAACAATTGTTGGTAGGAATGAAAGAAATCATTGAACCTGTTGTTATTTTCTGTGACAACACAAGTGCTATCAATATTTCTAAGAATCCAGTGATGCATACTAAAACCAAACACATAGCAATCAAGTATCACTACTTGAGAGAATTGGTACAAGACAAAGAAGTCCGACTGGAGTATGTGATTACAAAGGAACAATTACCTAGAGAAGCTCATGAGTACCTGAGAAGAAGATTAGGGGTCCTTCCCTTAATTGAGGCTACCTAGTCAAGCTAGGAGCACTGCATCAAATATGCTACAATAGAATATTTGACAAATTGATGCAGAAGATTGTCACACTTTAGGACTGGCCTAGAGTTGTGAAGAAGAAGCAAAGACAATGAATCAGTCATAAGCAAGATGACAGAGGGAGAAACACTGACCTACACAGATACTATCTACATATGTTGGATGTATGTTTTATGTTGCTGCTTTGGCATTTTTGTCAAAGAGGGAGATGAACTGAGATGATATAATAACACATGACACTAAGGTTATGGATGATGAACTGAAATGAAAGATCAGGATAGAGGGAGATCTGATACTTCTAATGATCACAGAAGCATGGCTTACAGACTCTGAATTAGAATGAAGCTAAGAATATTATAAATTTTCTCTAATGGACAGATAAATTTTGGATTGGTTGGTAATCCATGTGTTATTCAGGTGATATCATATGGTGTTTCCATAAATGCCAAAGAGAGAGATTGTTGGAAACTGCAATTGAAACAATTTTTGTATTGTCATTGATGTTAAAACCTTAACTAGTAAGACTGTTGCTATTTAGGAAAGTACTATATTCATTGTATTGTTGTGAAGGATTGGGGCAAGGTTGGTAACAGTAGTACCTAAGGAAAGGTTGAGTTATCTTGATACTACAAAGTGTACTTGACTATGTTGCACAATGATGAGATAATATATTATTTATCTTAGTAAGATTAAAGACTAAATTGGTAGGCTTAACCAAGCAAAAATGGATAAATCATGTTTAAGCTGAGTAATGTTAGTGTCGACCAAGTTAGTGTATGCTGAGAAAAAATCTAGTGTCGACCAAACATCAGTAAATTGCTGAGGAAGATAGTGTATGCCGAGGAAATAGTTTTAGTAATGATCGAGCGTTCTACATGAAGACCGAGTGGATGATCATAGTATTGACCGAGCATCAACATTTTTATATTTGAAGAGAATTTAATTTTGGAGTCGACATTGTTGAATTCTTGGATTATGTAAAATGTGTTGACTTTATTTATTGATTGTTTGAAAGCATTCAATGCATTGTAAAATATTTTATTGTAGATCTTTATGAGATTTGAGATGTTTCTAGAAAAGGAGCCAAAGAACATAATGTGTGTAGATTCAATGAATTTGACCTAACCTTAAGATCTACGAATAAGATTGAGTGGCAAAAGATGATTTAACCTAATTGAGGAAAGTATTAAGGGAACCTGAGCATTGAATTTGTAAGGTTGATACATGGGGTGAAATCGAAATGCTAGAAGATAAGTTTTATTGACTGTATAAGTAGAAAAGGCTGAAGGAGAAGTGTGGTGATCGCTTGAAGAAAAGTTCTAAGCAGATCAAAGATGGAGATGGAAAAGTTTCAAAGTCAGTAAACTAGCATTTGTGTACAGAATTGGATCTGATATTTGCAAAGTGAGTTGTATGTTTTTCAGATCAATACTGCTGCTACTTTCTAACCATTGTAACAGTCAAAATCCTTTTAATAGAGGTTGACCTAACAATCATACGTTAAATCCTTTGAAAAAGTTTGCATTCTAATGGAGTGTATGTAAGTCCTTTAACAAGGCTCACTTTTAACATGGTGATTGAAATCCTTTTACCGGGTCACACCTTAATAGTGTGTATTGTAACCTTTGACAGGGTTGGCTTTTAACCAAGCTCACTTCAGAAGAGTGAAAATAATAGTAGCATGTTACAAAGTGGTTTTTCCCACATTGGGTTTCCACTATAAATCTTGGTGTCAACACTTGTGTGAATGTTTTGGTTTGAACATTTCTGTGTTTTGCAAGTTAGATATGGTTGGGTAGTGGACTACAATATTATATGTTTCTATTATTGAATCAATGATGACTGAGTTTGTTTTGGTTGTTTGATTTGATTTAAAGTAAAGTTTTTAAGTTTGTCTTATACATCAGGACCTGAGAACAACTGATTCACCCCCCCCCCTCTCTGTTGTTCTAAATCATATTAACATTCAACTCATCATCAGATGTTGAGTTTCAATTTTAAAATTGATTGTTAATTTCTAGTTGCCTTCTTTTCTGATTGCGCATGATTTAATATGAATTAATTTAATAAATAAAGTGATGTATTTTCCACTTAACTAATTTTGAATTAAAACAATTGATTTATGGGTTAATCAATTATTAAATCAAGCTTTTATTCAAAAACTATATTATTAAATATTGACAACTGACTTTAATTAATTAAATAGGAATTTAATCAATTAGTCATAAGATTTTTGATTTATTGTCAAAATTAAATAACACAATTTAAGAATAAATATAATTAAATGTAATTAAATAATTAAGTGGCAGTATTAAATACGATTAATTAAATATTCAAAATATTCAATTAATCAAACTTTAGGATAAATAAGATTTATCACCAAATAACTATTAAATTAAGAATAATTAAGATAATTAGGAATATTCAAGGAATATTCCCCGATGCAGAATTAAGGATAATCAATTAAATTCAATAATGTGCAAATGTGCCTTAGGTTAGGACTTTTGTATCAATTTCATTCGATTTGAAGATATAGGAGGTGAATGAACCTATAGCCCATTTTCAGGGTATTACATTTTGCCTCTCTTTGAATTACTGAGCGAAGTGCAATGGTTCAAAGATAGTTTGTGTATGATAAAGATGTTTGAGATTGAAACTAATTTGAAAGATGAACCGATTCTGAGATAGAAACTGATTGAAAGATTTGAAGATGTTAGGTCATGAATGACCAAAGATAATGTTAACTATAAAAGCAATGAGCCGGTGATTATGAAAAAGTGCCAAAATGCCTGATTCTAAACCTTATGATTGCGAAGAAGTGAGTGACCAATTCCAGACTTGATTGTCCAAAAGAATCATAGTGGTATCACATCCTAAACCCATCAATTACAAAGAACCAAGGAAATAACACTAATGAACCGATGGTTATGAAAAGCTGATACAGTTTACAAGATAGATTAGGATACCAAATTGATATGGATCTCGATGAATCTAATATGCTCCAAGCAATGATAGATTTGCCCCAAGCGATGAGGACTTTTGATGAGTCAACAACTAGATGTGGTTGTTGTCTTGATTACTGAGGCAAGATTGATTATGGATTTAGATTTACAGACTTGAATGATGTGCCATACCATGCCCCCTTCAGGATTAAAATTGAAATTTGACAAGAAAAGTCAACGTTATAGTTTAAAAGCATGTTAATTGATTTGAGAAGTGGTTGTGCACATCTGAGAACATGTTCTGCATCCTTTAGAGGTCCTGGAGACCAAGTTTAACTAGGTTAAACCATGAGTTGACCATAGTTGACCAAGTTGAAATTTTGATAGTTTGATTTAAGATAATCAATTAAATTGAATTCTAGATTTCTGTGATGATTGAATGTTGGTTATGCAAGTAGTTAATAATATGAATGATCTCATATTTCAATTTTGATCATGAAAAAGGATTCTACTTGTTGTTTCGTTGGAGGAACCTTCATACAATGCTCAGTCCTTGTGTCATGTTTAGCATTTTTGGTTTTGAAGGATAGTTTAAGTGTTCAAGCAATTTGTGAGATCATGCAAAGTTCAAAATGAAATGTAGAATGAAATGCAAACCTAGGACCTAGTCATTGATCATGTGTCGATTTGTTGTCATCATTGAACTTTTAGGTAACCAGATAAATCAATACAATGTCCACTAGTTAGGAAACTATAGACATATGAATATCAATTTGTATGCGCAGCAATCAATATAAAACCCACTGGTTAGGCAACCATGGACATATGAATATTGATTTTATTTTCAGAATATCAGATTAGATATAAGCACCAAGGCAAAAATGCCGAGATGACCTAAATATCATGTCCATTTTGATATAGCAATTTGTATAAGCATTAGAACATAAACATCATGATGACCTAAATATGCTTTGCATACAAACACATCAAACAATCAAGAGATCATTCTAAATCCAGTGTGAATTACTTGTAGTGACCCTTTATCGTTCACATCCTTACGCAAGATCGTGTTTCATAGTAGGAGAAAGAACTCACTCAAAAAGATAATAGTTAGATCAAACTTCTTTGAATTTTCTAGGTATCGAAGGTCAAGGTACTCATGGTCATCCAATACAAGATGGAGGCTCTTACAGACGAACACCATTTCAATCCAGAATTTCTAAAGTTGTTAGATTTTCACATATAAGCAGAAGACAAAGAAAAGATTATGCCCCCAGTCATCACTCTCTAAATCCTATAAAGGACATCATCGAAGAGCTCAAAAGACACAATATGCAAAAATCTCAATGCAAATCAGTAAGCATACAAGGAGATAAAAGCATGTAAAAAAGAATAGATTATTTTCAATTTGTGTTTGATTGCATTGTTGTAGATGCAAAATCCTTTTTGGAGAGGAGACTGATTGACTGACTCAGCTGAAGCTTCAAAGGAATCTAACTGGATATGACCCATCTAAGATGTACTAGAGGCCATAGGATATGACATTGATTGCCCCCAAGTGTTAAGCATTGATAAGATACAAACATTTTTGCCAATTGGTGTACAAACTAACTTATTGAAAACATGAATGCGGGAACAAACCAAGAGATATGTAGACACTAAAGCAAGACTGAAAGCTAGGAAAGACAAAGATTGCATTGATAGATGGAGCATTTTTGAACAAGTGGCTCCCATTTGCCAGGTTTTCACCATCTTGGTAGACATTCTATTTTTTCTACCAAGGTGCCTGTTTCCAGGTTTTCACTAAGGCACTTTTTCTTTTTCTCATTTTTTTGTATTTTTCATTTTTTCAATTTTTTTTGTACTTTTGATATTTTTTGATTTTTTTGTGAACCATCAAGGCGCCTATTGCTAGGTTTTCACCAAGATGTTCATTTTTTCAGGACTTTTTCAAATTTTTAAGATTTTTTATGGATATTTTACCATACACTGAATGCCTTAGGCATAGAATTTCTTCAAATGGAGAACATTGATTAGTTCTCAGAGCTATTCTCCTTTAGTCATTGAGAGTTGATAGGCTCTAGAGCCAAAAGTAGCAGTGATAACAAAGGGACCCAGCCAGTTGGGTTCAAGCTTCCCCTTGCATTCTCAATGTGATTGATTTTTAGGATTCTCTCTCAAGACTAGATTGCCAACCTAAAATTCTCTGTGTCTAACTTTCTTGTTGTAGCCTCTAGACATTCTTTTTTGATATTATTTGAGATGATCATACACTGCTTGTCTGCACTCATCTAGTAGTTCAAGTTCTTGCAACCTAGATAGTCTGTACTCATCATCAGCTAATAGACCATGCATTTTGATTCTTAGTGATGGGATTTCAACCTCAATAGGTAGTACCGCTTTAGACCCATAAACTAAAGCAAATGGTGTAGCCCCAGTGGGCATTCTGATACTTGTTCTATAGGCCCAGAGAGCTAGATTGATCATGAGATGCTAGTCTCTTCCTATCTTATTAACTATATGGTGCAAGATTTTTAATAGATTCTTGTTAGAAGCCTTTTCTTGTCCATTCCCTTGAGGATATAGATAAATGACCAATGTTGTGTAATCTTGAATTTGGCACATAGATCATCTAAGTCTCTATTCTTGAATTTTCCACCATTATCTATGACTATAGAGTGTGGAATACCATACTGACATATGATGTAGTTTAGAATGAACATAGAAATTTGTTTTCTAGTTGCTTGAGTTAAAGAGACTGCTTCTACCCACTTTGTGAAATAGTCTATAGCTGTTATGATATAGGTATGTCCATTAGAAGAATGAGGATGTATGGATCCTATAAGATCAAATGCCCATTGGTGAAAAGGCCATTGTGTAGTAAGGGGAACTAGATCTTTCCCTAGAGCATGAATTAAGTTACCATGTACTTGGCACTTTTGAAAATTCTTAGCAAACTTGATAGCATCTTTCTCCATTTCAGGCCAATCGTACCCAACCCTAATAAGTTTTTGAGCTAGCGTTAAACCATTTGAGTGTGATCCACATATACCTTCGTGGACTTCCTCGAGTGCACGTTGAGACTCTTCCCGTTCTAAACATCTAAGTAGTGTACCATCTAGACCTCATCTATATAGATCGTTATGAATGATGACATACCAAGATCCATTGCGGATAAGGTATCATTTCTCATGGCAATTGAAGGTATCAGGAATGATTTGGTCTTGGAGATAGGAGAAAAGGTTTTTGTATCGAGATGAATCATGAGCAATAATAGTGCAGATCATGCGGGCTTCAGGGGAATCATATGCAGGATAAGATAGTGCTTCCACCAAGAACTCGTAGCATAGCTCATGTTTAGGTTGCTGTAATAGAGTAGATAGCGTTTCCATTGCATCAGAAGCCATGTTCTCTGTTCTAGGAATTTGCTCAAATGTGATAGATATGAAATATTTCTTTAGATCATCTACCATTCTTTTGTATGGAATGAGCTTTTCATCTTTCATTTGGTACACATCATTGACTTGATGGATAACAAGTTGGGAGTCCCCATGAATGTGTAACTTAGTCACTCTCCACTCAATTGCTAGTTTCATACCATTAAGAAGGGCTTCATATTCAATAATATTATTTGTGCAAGGGAACTTTAATTTGAATGCTTTGGGTATCAAGTACCCTTGAGGAGTGATAAATAATATGCCTGCTTCGGATACATTTTGTGTATAGGAGCCATCAAAGAACAATTTCCATTATCTAGAAGAAAGATTCATGATAGAGGAATCTGGGAACTCTATTTGCATTGGTGTATCATCAAACATAGGTGCATCTGCAAATTGATCAGCAATAAATTGTCCTTTGATAGATTTTCTTTCAACATATTCATGCCAAATTCACTTAAGAGCATGACCCATTTGGCTAATCTACTTGTGAGGGCAGCTTTGCTTAGTAGGTACTTTAGTGGATCAATCTTATCTACTAAATGTGTGGTATGAGCTAACATGTAATGTCTCAGTTTTTATGATGCAAAGATCACAACTAGACAAGCTTTCTCAATCATTGAATAGTTCTTCTCACATGCAACCATGTTCTACTGATATAATATATAGCCCTTTCCTTTTTATTCTCATCATGTTGTGCTAGCAATGCCCCCAGTGATGTATCTGTGGCGGAGACATACAAGATCAACGGCTTCCCCTAAATAGGAGGCATCAAGATAGGAGGATTTGATAGATATTTCTTGATATGGTTAAAGTTCTTCTCACATTCTTCACTCCATGAAAAAGTCACACCTTTATGTAAAGTTTTTGTAAAAGGTTGTGATATGTCAGCAAGCTGTGATATGAAGCATCTAATAGATTGTACTCTCCCTTGAAATGTTCTCATTTGACTGATGTTCTTGGGAGGTTGCATCTCCATGATGGATTTAACTTTAGCTGGATCAACTTCAATGCCCTTCTTTGAAACTATGTATCCTAAGAGCTTTCCAGAAGTGACACCAAAAGTACACTTCTTAGGATTTATTCTGAGACTAAATTTTTCCATTTTGTCTAGTATCTTGCTCAAGTCATTTAGATGTTCAGCTCTAATAATAGATTTTGCTAAAGTATCATCAACATAATCCTCCATAGTTCAATGCATCATGTCATGAAAAATAGATGTCATAGCTCTCTGATATGTAGCACCAACATTTTTAAGCCCAAATGGCATGACATTCCAGCAGAAGGTACCCCATGCACATGTGAAAGAAG
Source organism: Chamaecyparis obtusa (assembly GCA_027943335.1). Classification (NCBI taxonomy): domain Eukaryota; kingdom Viridiplantae; phylum Streptophyta; class Pinopsida; order Cupressales; family Cupressaceae; genus Chamaecyparis; species Chamaecyparis obtusa. Next base: position 1,189,556 of record BSBK01003479.1, read on the forward strand.
TTTTCTCTTGATCCTCTAGAGAAATTTTTATTTGATTATATCTAGAGAAACTGTCCATTAAAGAGTACGTCTTGAAACCTGCAATCATGTCCACTATCATATCAATGTTAGGTAGTGGAAAATCATCCTTAGGGCATGGTTTGTTCACATCTCTAAAGTCTATGCACACTCTGATTAATTTATCTAGTTTAGAAATAGGTACAATATTTGAGATCCATTCAGCATAGTCAATAAAATAGATGAATCTAGCTTTTAGTAGTTTCTCTAATTCAACTTTGACCAAGAGTGCAACATGTGGATGCATCTTTCTTAATTTTTGTTTAACAAGTTTTACTCCAGGAGAAATAGATAAATGTTGCATTATAAGATCAAGATCCAACCCTGGCATATCTGAATATTTCCATGCAAAGTTGATCTTCTTTTCTGTTAGGAATGTAGTAAATTTTTTCTTTTCTTCTTCTGATAAGGATTGTGCTACATGGATCAACTGTGGTTCCTCTGTTGTTCCCAAGTTGATAGATTGAGTGGGCTCAATTAGAATTAGAGATCTGTCTTGTAAATGACTCAAAAGGACATCAAATATCTCATCCTTAGGCACCTCAAAGAGGTTTTCACCTTCGAATACATCTTTTATTTTTACTGTTGTAGGTTCTGAGACTACCACAAAGTGATTTTCACTCTTAGAACTCCTTTTCTTTTTATTTTTATTCTTATTCTTTTGACTAAGATACTTGATGTCTGACTTTGTCATGCTAATGCTCAGTTCATTGATGGAAGTCTTCATAGGCTCAACTGCATTTAGGTAGCAAGCAAGGGCATAGTCATTTAGGAAAGTAAAGCTACCTTGGCTTGGATTCATGGAAGTTTGGTCAAGAAGGTAAGGATGTTGGATAGTCAAAGTGGGAAAAGATTGGGAGATAGTGTTTATGGATATGGATCTGTCATCATTGGTCCTAACCTGACACTTGAGTTTGAAGGTGATATTAAAACTGAAAATGTTCAATTTGTGAATAGGCTCAATGTCATTGTGGGAGTCCAATTCAGCCATAGGTGGATCAGACTCGTTAAGTTAATTATTTCACTCTAGACTTACATTGGGTTTAGGTTCATATTGGTGAATAACATCAATATGTTTTTCTATGATAAGCTTATCTTCCTCTGGAATGACTCCCCATTCATAGTCATTTGATTCCTCATCTTTGCCTCTAGGAAAATTGAGAACATGAGTAAAGTCAGGGTGAATACCCCAAGAAGGGTTACCCTTAAATTTTGATTTGAATTCATACTCATGAGAATATGTCTCAAAATAACTACCACCTTCCTCTTTATCTATTTTATTATCTTTGAGATTAGCTAGTTCTTGTGGTGCAACTATCTCTTGTTCTATAGTAGGTTCTTGTGTGTTTACTACATTGATTCTTTTTATTGGATCATCTTCAGCTTCAAGGAGGCCCTTTATCTCTTTAGGAAAATTCTCATAAGGAATGAGCTCCTCAGTGGTGTTTGACTCATCGCTATCAGACTATTTTATTGTTTCCTCCTTTGGTTCAATTTGTTCTAAGATATGCGTGGAGTTCTTGCTAAGATAGAAAGGCTTCTTCTTATATCCTAGACCTATTGTATCCTTGTTGGTTTGACCATGGTGGTCAAGAGGTGATAGAAGACCCTTACCTTGTAGTCCTAGAGGTCCTTTTCCAGTATATCCCATTTTTGTGATCAATTTGTCCCCTGGTCCATATGACTTCTGAGGAATTCTGCTTGAAGTGGAATCACATTTCTGGACTGATTGAGAGTTAGATTCCTCTTTATACAACCATGCAAGCACAACTTCATCTTCCTCAAACTCTTGTTTAGATACTTGTTCTAGAACAAATCTTCCATTAAATAGGACTTGGGATTTTTTAGCATTAGGTTTCACTTTGTCTGATGGTTGCCCATATGACATAAGGGACAACGAGAGAGATGTGAGAGATAAAATAGGTTCCATTGTGTATTCTCCCATACCATTATCTTTGATTTTGACCACCTTTTTTGCAATGTCTTCCATCTTGGATGTGGATGCTACATCTGTTTGCTTAGTGGAAGATTCTCTATTATTAGGAACAAGTTTATCTACACTTTCTTTCAATGCATTGCTAGTTGTAGATATGTCTGCTGGAATGGTTACCTCTACTCCTTCATAAGGAAATTTAAAAAATTCATGGTATGTAGAAGGAATAGATTTCATTTCATGTATCTAGGGTCTCCCTAGAAGGATGTTGTAAGCCAAAGGTAGATCAAGAACTTGACATGTAGTATCTCTCATTACTGGACCTATTCTGATAGGTAAGACAATGGTGCCTTTGGAAGATCTTTCTTGCTCATCATATGCTTTTATAGTTACATTCTTTCTAGGATCAATAGCCATTTCTAAAAATCCTAGTTGTGTGATCAAGCTGAAAGAAAAAATGTTTAAGCCAGCACCCCCATCATTTGACACGATGGTTTTGGATCAAGACTTTAATATGCAAGGGCTGATTATGCAGATGAATCAAGGAGTTATCATCTTCCTCTAAAAAGGAGATATACTATGGAGATGTAAGATGACTAACCATAGTCTGGAATCTATCTGAATCAAGGTTGTCAGGAACATTGGATTCGAGTAGAGCTTTGTCTAGAATGGCTCTATGAGCTAGAGATATCTGAAGCAACTCAAACATGGAGATTTTTGCATTTGTATGCTGGAGTTGTTAGACAATACTATATGATGTAGGCCTCGTGTCTTTAGGATTTGAAGATTTAGATGTACCCTTTTGTTTAGAAGCAGATGAAATATTGAAAGGCATCTTAGGGACATTGGATGAATCTAGGATTTGTCCTGGTAGATGTGCCTGAGCTTGTGATCGAGTAACTACATTAGCTGATTGATTTTCTCTATCTCTTCATACAATTGTGATGACATTTCAATGCTCAGATAGACATGGTTCAACCATATTGATGATAACATTGTTTCCAGAGTAGGCATAGTTGACTTTAGCACCCATATTAGGTTGAGAAGAAGAATCTTCTTTACCATATTTTAGAAATGGCTCCGTGAATGCTGTATGATCATTATTGCTTTTATGATTGTCAATCGTGATTTCTCCATCATCAATTTTGTCTTGTATGAGGTGTTTCAAGCATACACAGTTATTGGTTTTATGACCCTTATTACAATGGAAGTCACTGAAATTGGTCTCTTTCCACCATATTGGTTTAGGTTCAAGATAGAATGGTTGGATCTTAGGAAAGTAAATGATATTGTTAGCCAACAGAGTTTTCATGGAAGATTCCAAGGACTCTTAAAGAGGAGTGAATTTGTGGTTAGGATCTGTAGCCCAAGGTTTGTAAGTAGATGGTTTCTTGTTAGATTCTATTGCTTTAGATTTAGAAGCTTTGATGGCTTGGGTGCCAATAGTGAGATTGAAAGCAAGTGCCTTAGAAGGGGGATGGATATTATCAACAATGTCGTCTATGACAATGCCTTTATTCTTGTTCCAGTTTTTGCCTCTATCTTTAGAACTAGATCTAGATTCATACTTGTCCTTTTGAATTGATATGTCTCATTTTTGCACAAGTACTTTCTCAATTTTGATTGCATTTTCTACCATCTTATCAAAGGATGTATGATTTTGCATTTGCAAGTGGTAGTTGAGTTCTAGAACAATTGTTGATGAAGATTTCCAGCTTCTCAGTTTCTAGAATGGGTCTAACATATAGAGAAAACCTCTCCCTCCATCTTTTGAGAAAAGTCAGGAATGGTTCTACTGTGTATTGTTTCAAATTGCAAATGTTGATCATGGTGACCGGGTGCTGGATATTGTAGGAGTATTGCTGATAGAATAATTTGATCAATTCCTCAAAATTTTTGATAGTTGGAGGCATCCTAGAGAAACAATGAATGGCTGCTCCTCCCAAAGATCGAGGGAAAAGATGCATTAAGTAGGTTGGTTTGTGCATGAACTCCATATATTGAGTACAAAATTCCCTGACATGATCTTGAGGATCAGAGTTTCCATCATACTTATCATACTTATCATACTTATCATACTTAGGTATCTCCACTCTTTTAGGGAATGGTGGCATGTACAAGTCTTTATCAAATGGAAAAGGGCATAGAGCCTCCATGGAGAACTCTTTAGGTTCCTTTTCTTTTTCAATTTTGTTAAGTTTGACTTGCATGGCATGCATCTGTTTCATCATAGCTGTGATTGGAGTTTCTTTCTCATGTGTAATGATATCTTCAACATTAAAGTTGGGAGAAAGTTTAGCCCCTTGATGAGCTAGTTCTAGAAAGTATGTTTCTCTATCTTCCTTCAAGAAATGCCTCATCATTTTTTTGAAGTCATCATCATTTTGATATCGAGAAATTTTAGAAGGTGTGGGTTCTTGATCCGCACCATGTTGAGAGTGATGTCCTTGAGACCCATGATGTGTCCCTCCAGAAGACATGTTAGGAGTTTTAGGACTCCTGGGAATAGATTGATGTAGAGATTTTTGATTGACCCCTTGGATTTATGGAGGAGGGGGTATGTAACCAATTTTTAATCGAAGATTTCCAAGACCGTCGTCTTTGTAAAGACCTGAATTGTAGAGTTTGTCAAAGGTTGGACCCATGTGAGTAGATAGAGGTAAGGTATGAGATGCTTCTCTGAATTTCTAGTGTGATGAAGCTCGAGTTTCCACCATTAACCTTGGGTGAAGCAAGAGAGCAAGATGAAGGCAACTAAAGAATGACTTGATTCAAGAAGATCGAATGACGCAACCTTGTCAAGATTGAATTGATTGAAGATTATATCAGACGTAAATGAAGGATACTGTGCCATAGTAGTATGGGTAGACACCCAATAGATGGTGGGCATGAGTTCACAACACTTAGCCATTTTTGTATGGAGACAGAATTTGAAGATAATTTTGACAAGGTTTTGACACAAGATGAAAAAGACTCAAATCGATAAATCAGAAGACTAAATCAGACTCAAGAGACCACCTTAGGAAAATGAATGGATTTGTTCTAGTTTCTACTCTATTCCTGACACAATGATTTGGTTGACAAAATCTAGAAGTAGGTTGTAAAAACTAGATTTTTGAAAATTTTTGGAGTTTTCTGACAACTTTGACTTTAGCGTTGATACAAGTTTTGAAATTTTAGGATAACTTTTGACACCATAAAGGATTTTTGCTTCAGATTTGCAATTTTTTAGTTTTCAGAACTAGTTTGTTTGCATGATTTTATTTGTTCAAGTTTGCAGATTCATGTAATAGTTTGTCTCAAGTAACCAAGTAGATATCAAGTACATAGAACATCAAGCAAGAGGGAAGCAATCAATCATCTGAAAATAATGAACAAGGGAAAAAGAAACCTTGCACATGAACAAGCAATAGTGACTTATTATGCTAATCCCTAAGAATGCTACTTGTGTATGTTCTCAAAAGTTTTTCAATAACGCACATAGTCCTAGAAAATGAAAAATTTGGCTTCACTAGGGTTTGTAGTAATGGTCTGACTCTACAACTTTTGTGATCTCAAGAGGAAAAACTCCAATCTAGGAACACTAGGGTTTTAACACAGTCTAAGAATTTAATACATCAGGAGCTGCTAGGGAGATCTGACAGCCCAACAAGAGATCACACGTGTGAAGATTTCCTCCACAAGGACATTTATATAGCTGTTGTTGCTACCACAGTGAAAATGGCTATTACCACTTGAGGTTCCATCCACATGGTTGACCCAATTAAGGGAATGTCCACTATGTTTAACCCTCTCTAAAGGTGACTCACAAAATATACTACAGGGGGACTAGATCAGATTCAAGGATCTGGGTTTCCAATACTATCTAAAAAGGAAGTAGAGCATAATCCCCTAGCCTCTTCAATTCACCAAAACAAAGCAAACAGATTAATCTGACATGATAAGATTGAAATTATCTCACCAAGATCTATGATGTCAACAACTTATGGTCTATCAATCTCTCCAGAGAGGGAATGTATCAATCAAAAGTTGAGGACACAAATCAAAGGAACATGAGACAATCTCAGTATCCTCCCTACCTACAAAGGGATCCTTCATCAAGAAGAGCTTCACATGTAAACAAGTGAAAGAAGCCCACTCTCTCAAGATTATCCACAAATAGTGTTCATAGGGCCTAATTACTATGTGTAACAAATATGAAAAAACAAATCTATGTTCGTTTTAGAGCCCAAAACTGAAGTGTGAATTATGAAAGCTGTAAAGGCACTCAAGCTTGACACAAGAGAGTTTGTTTTATGTCCCAAAATCAAGTGTTATCAAATGTAATAGAATACCCAAGTTCCTCACAATGTACTTAGTAGATTTTACCTATTTTAGCAATTTTTGAGCATTTGTCTTCTATCTTTTATACCCACACGACGTACTTGCACCTGAAAACCACTATTATGAAAAATTTACCTATTATTGTACATGAACCCATTGTTATAAAAATTCATCCAAAAAAATAAACACAACTTGTCAACCTCACGTGGTAGAAAATTAGGTTAGTCAAAGATAATATGTCATTTGATAATCGAAAAACCTGTTGTCATAAAAAATCAGATTCTGACTAGTCTACACTAAATCAATCATAAATTTTGCAAATCAAAACAAAATTAATCCAAACCAATGGAAAATTAAAGATAACTCAACTACCTTTCCAAGAATATAAATTTTGGATCTGTATCATGTCATATGTGCATGTACCAATAAAAACATCAGTTGGATGTCATAAAATTAGGTTCAGACTAGTCTTCACTAAAATGATCATAACTTTTGCAAATTAAAACAAAATTAATCCAAACTAATGGAAAATGAAATATAACTCAAATATCTTTCCAAAAATAAAAATTTCTAATCTGCATCATATCATATGTGCATGTACCAATAAAAATATTAGTCGGATTTCATAAAATCAAGTTCAGAGCTATCTTCACTAAAATGATCATAACTTTTGAAAATCAAAACAAAATTAATCCAAACCAATGGAAAATGAAATCTAACTCAAATACCTTTCCAAAAGTATAAATCTTGGATCTTTATCATGTCATATGTGCATGTACCAATAAAAACATCATTTTGATTTCATAAAATTAGGTTCTGACTAGTCTTCACTAAAATGATCATAACTTTTTCAAATCAAAACAAAATTAATCCAAACCAATGGAAAATGAAAGCTAACTCAAATACCTTTCTAAAAATATAATTTTGGATATGTATCATGTCATATGTATTTGTAATAATAAAAATATCAGTTACATTTCTAGAAAAATAGCCTAGGAATTTATCACAAAACTCACAAAAATTAACCTTGTGGTCATGGGTTCGAGAAAAATGATAGAAATTTGATAGAATAGAATGGAAACCCATTTCAGGGAACCACAGTGGGCACCATAAATGTGTATGTGAAAATTGTATCTAGCTGTGGATATAACACTTCAGTAAAATATTAGAGGTTAGCAAAATCAAAATCTGCAAATAAGAACAATATAGCTAACTAGGTAATTTATTGCCTTCTAGTAGGTGTGAGTATGGTATTCTTAGAATAGACCAAGATCGATGACAATGCAACACCTAAATGAAGGATTTAAATGATGAAAGCAATGAAATATGAATGCAAATTAATCTATTTTTTTGGATTTTTGATGCAATAAGATGAAAAATTGTATGAAATTAATCTATAATGAATTAAAATTTATATGCAAATTAATCTAACAATGCTATGAAGATGAATGCAAAAGTATGCAAAAGATATGAAAAACTATGAAATGATCTCACAAAATTGCCTATCGCAAAAGCTTGATTCTTCGTATGCAAATTTCACCATAGTAATTGTGCAAATTTGAGAGATATGAGATTGAAAGCTTGAGGGATTTTAGAGATGGTTGAAAGCTTAAGAGATCCTTTATGAGGAGCTGAGCCTTATTTTTATAGAAATCCAAGGCTTGAGGATACATTGAGAAAAGCCATAAATCACTCTTGATAAACTCAGGTTGATTTTTGAGTTAACAAGAAATTAAGAATAAATAAACTCATAAAACCATGCAAAAGCAGTTTTTATGTCAAAATAGAGTTTTAGTTCTCTTTTTCAACTCATCATCAGATGTTGAGTTTCAATTTTAAAATTGATTGTTAATTTCTAGTTGCCTACTTTTTTGATTGTGCATGATTTAATATGAATTAATTTAATAAATAAAGTGATTTATTTTCCACTTAACTGGTTTTGAATTAAAACAATTGATTTATGGGTTAATCAATTATTAAATCAAACTTTTATTCAAAAACTATATTATTAAATATTGACAACTGACTTTAATTAATTAAATAGGGATTTAATCAATTAGTCATAAGATTTTTGATTTATTGTCAAAATTAAATAACATAATTTAGAAATAAATATAATTAAATGTAATTAAATAATTAAGTGGTAGTATTAAATTTAATTAATTAAATATTCAAAATATTCAATTAATCAAACTTCACGATAAATAAGATTTATCACCAAATAATTATTAAATTAAGAATAATTAAGATAATTAGGAATATTCAAGGAATATTCCCCAATGCAGAATTAAGGATAATCAATTAAATTTGATAATGTGCAGATGTGCCTTAGGTTAGGACTTTTGTATCGATTTCATTCGATTTGAAGATGTAGGAGGTTAATGAACCTATAGCCCATTTTTAGGGTATTACAACCACCTTACACAAACAAGGGCTATGACACGTGGACTTGTATGGAGGGTCTTCATGACAAAGGCCCAAGACAATATAGGGCCACTATGTGAGGTATTGATTATGGATTTTGGATATAGATGAGACTGGTATTGTATCTCGGAGTGAGAGCTTGCCTAGAGAGGCATATCCGCTCCTGATCTGTCATGCCCATAAATCCACTATTGGGCAAAAACACAACATAGTTACCCTTATAAACAAAACCTTTCTTTTAAATGTAAACTAAACTTAAACAATAGGATATACATAGGATTGAAACTAAAATACATAAATATGATTAATTCCTTCACTAGAAAATTAAGCATTTAATAAATTAGAATTCTTTTCATATTCACACAAGTTCATGTAACAACAACAGATTTCCTTTAAAACTAGATGCCTATTACTAACATGAATAGGAGATAAATGACCTTTAAAAATAAGATTTTTTAATATAGTTTTATCCTACATTTCATCCTTTATGAAACACAAAAATATGCCAAAATGCACAATATTTTAAATCTTTTTATAATGTCATGTTAACATAGATTCTTTTACAACACAATGGCTTTAATTAATTTTCATGAACTAAAAAGGAGACACATAACTTCAAACGAGAAATACATATATTTACACCTCCTTATACAAACATCATACTTTTTGAGAAGAACTTAACAAGGAGATCTTCTCCTAAACTCCAACAAAAGCATATTCCTCTTTACAATCTCTTCATGAAAACAAGATGCTTCAAGGACCTACAAAAGAAAGCTTTTTAGGATGGCCATGGGAAGCTCACCTCCCATCCTAGGCTTCTAAGAGGCCACCCCCGAGCTAGGAGAACCAATGCTAACCCAGGTATGCATGAAGCCAAATGAAACACATCCAAAAATATAATACACACATAATTACACCCTCCCAAGGCTAACTCAAGGAGCTTGAAATAAAGCTTCCTAAGGGTGAAGGTGGACCAAGTACCCAATGGGAGACAAGGCTAGAGATGAAATGCAAGCCTTCAACAAGGCAACAACTCTTTCACACAAAATCAACATAACTTCTCATTTCTTCCATACAAGAGTAACATAAATCCTCTTCACAACCCAAAACAAATCAACCAAATATGGTCAAAACCCTTATGACCCCCAAGCATATCAATGCTACTAGCCTACCATGGACCCCATAATCCATGGTGCATCTCTCTCTCCCAAGGAGAGAGACTCTACACTAAGAGGGCTATCACAAACCCTTCACCCATAAGGCTACTCTTCCCTCCCAAGGGTGAGTATGACCTTGAACAAAAATCCCTTAAACAACACACAATGACAAGAAAAATACATGCAGATTTTTACTTCACATTCAACACTAAACATTGAATAAAAATCCATACTATGCAACACAATAAAATGGAAACACTTTCTTCATTCATTCATGGAAGCCATAAGCTAGACACCACAATGAAGAAGAAATGAGCTTGAGAGCCATCAACCTTGCAATAGAAGTTATGGGAATGAAAATTGTAGTAGAGCCCCTTCCCTTTTTTATTTCCTTCCTTTTCTCCTAAATCCCTTAGTAGTCTCTAAAGTTAGAGAGTGGGTGATTGAGAGGAAATCTTTCCAATTTCCCCTCTATATTCAAAATCCTCCCATTCTCCCAATCCTTGGAAGAAGTGTGAAATTCTATTGGTCACTCTTCCCAATCCCTCACACATCTCTAAAAAAAAAGTTCTTTAAAAGATAGTGGCATAAAAAGTGGACGTGGTTTTCCCTCCCAAGAAAAGTAATCTTCCCAAGACAATGCTTCCCATCATGATTTTCGGCCATCTTGGATAAGTAACTTTTTGGAGGCTTCCCAAGGCCTAAATAAGGTATCCTATGGTTAAAAACTCCCCTAACCCATAGGTATATGAAGTGGGCTATTAAAAAATAGGTTAAACTCAACCCTAGGTGGCCAAATAACCCCTCAAAAACCCCAGTTAAGATCACCTATGAATTTTAATGGATATGACTCCACCTTGGGCTCACAAACTAAGTGATCCTTATGGGGAATAGCGCTAGGTACCTAGTGGAAAAGGTGGGTCCTCAAGCTTTCCAAGTGGACATGTCATGACACAACATTTTCACAACAAGTGTGCCAATTGGCACTACATTACATACCACAACACACTTGGAAGGTCCACTTATTAATTTCACAATTTAATGAATGCAAATAAAATTCACACTATACACTATACAAAGGAAAATACATTACAACAAAATTTTGTCTCTTCAATAGATGCAACCTTGGTTTTACAGGATTCACATAGGGGTTAGTCATGGTTCTCCAATAAAATTCCATGGCCATGATCCTGCACACTCAATTTAAACATCAGTAACCTCAAGAAGTATAGTCATCAAAATTCAAAATGCAGAGTCAACATTACCATTAAAATTATCTAACACATGAAGTACATTATTTTAGTCTCTATCATCCTTCATCATAATTTTAATCGTTACTTTAATCATTACTTTCAAATAAACATATGTAAATTGAATCAGAAGAACATAATCTCACTAACCCATATGCCACACTAATCATTCCAGATCTATATAATTCATGATGTAGTTTTATCCAATTTATATAAGCATTACTTTTGTCATTTCTACAATCATTTAGATGGCATACAATCAAGTAACCAAATCATCAAGTAATTCTCATAATAATGTCTAGAAATCCATCGATATATTTCATCACCTAACCTTCAACCTTCACAAAATTTCACATCGTAACAATCAACTCAAATTGTGATTAATCATTTTCTTAAACAACTCATAACAAAATATATATACCAAAATTACAACATCTCAGTATTCATCTAAATCATTTATCTTAATGTCAGTTATAATGTATCATAGGGTCGACAGTCAACATCCTGTGTATGGAAAGTATCAGACAAATATTAAGTCTCATCATCTATTGTAATCAAATTTCTATCAAAAGATAAAATCATAAGTTAATTCATTAAAACCTTAGACCAATTACTAGGTCTATCATACTGATAATGAAAAGGTTATGATGGGTCTAGGGTGAGGCCTCACATCCTCCCCCCTAGGCATGATCTTCCTCCTGGAAGTCACCCAACTTAGGGTTAAGGTTTCCAGGGTTGACATCTAGTTTAGTTCATTGGATAAATTTGAAACATTGATCTCATGCAATGAGGAATTGTAAAGTTGATACATGTTAAGGATACGGTTTACCTTATTTTAATTAGCTCTAAATTTTAAAAGTATAAACATTGTACACAAGAACTGTCTATCCAAACATCACAATCTAATATTATTTTACATAGTTACCATATCTTCTTCTAGCATCAAGATCACGTAAGGTAATTCCATCCAACACACCAATGTTGGATATGAGGCCACAAGGAAATGCACTAAAACATGGGACATCTTCCCTACAATATAACTCGATGTATGCTAACATCACTCTAGATTTTGACCCTTATGAATTTCAATATCTGGAGTATAGGTCCAATATTAAGCTGAAAGTATCATTTTTCACTCTACAAATCCCTAGCTTATACCATCTTTATATTATATTTGTTGATAATATCATAATATCTATGAAATAAGATCATAAGGTAATCTTACAAGGACTATACATATCACAATCAGTGAAATACTTTGACCAAGGCTACAAGCATGGTCATTGATTACGCTAATGTCTAGGGTGAACACAGTGTGATGGGAAGCTTCTCTATAGTTTCTCCCCATTAATAATAATAAAATATAATGGATTTCCCCAATGGATCTTCTCCCTCATGCAACCTATTACGAAAGTACTTGCCAACAATTTTCAACCAAAAGAGCCTCATCAAATAACCATGAAATCCAAAATTTTAAAAATGAAAAGAATGATTCATTAAAGTGAGATTCAAAAAGTGGCCACATTGGTAAATCTATCACAAAATTAGTGAAGACAAGTCCTTGAGGTAAATAAGGACATTTAATTAAAGTTTGGCTAAGCAGCCCAACACATTAATTTACATTGTTGGCAATCGTAAAGAAATAAATAAATAAATAAACTTGTGAAACAAAGTAAAATAAAAGAAAAATAAATTTAGCAATCCATACTCTACCATATTCATTACATGAAGTGTGTGACCTTTTAGGTCACTCAGAGGGAGATGGGGAGATCTCATCATATATATATTATGGAAATATTTAAAATAGGTTGAATATGCCCTTACAAGGGTAGGGCACTATGGGTTTTCCAAGAAAACATTTATTTAGGGAGAGAGGTAGACACACAAAAACTCAGGTGACAACTGCATATTTACTAATAATAGTTTTACTTACTCTAAAAAGTTCTTTCACTTCCTCCAAGCATATTATTAGGGTATTTACACCCCAATATCCTCCTCTCCTCAAGAGAAGTTCCTACTGCAATGCGGTTCACTAAAGTCTCACTCTCCACAACATGAAATACATCATCGTACTTGCAAAATATTTTATGGCCAACACACTTAGGCCAAAAAGCATAAAAAAACACTATTACAAAATCTATAAGAGTTTTTATTTTATGAATATAGGAATGACGAGAGACACGGTTACCAAACACAATAACCCCATGAGAACATCAACTAGCACAATTAATTCATATTTATATTTTGAGCATCACCACCTTCGCGAAACTTCTCAAGTGGCTCTATTTAGTGAGTTGACACTTGATGTCCACCAGTACCTATCCTAGGTTATTAAACTAGTCACTGGCTTAGGTTAATTTACATATAACTTCACACATTACTCTATTTAATTTATATTACTATGCATATGTTTCATTATTACCACTTAAAATGTACTTCACGCATCATTCCCACGCACACCCCAAAAAACCACGATGAGGGTTTTCTTACAAGTCTTATTCATAGTGAAAAGATATAATAGTATGGTTTTCCTTCCTTTCTTGTATTATCAAAATATACTTAAAAAGAGGAAAGATTATCTAGATAAATTAAACTTGATAAATAGTATAAGTTCAAGGGTTGGGTTAACACACCCCAAAAGGTTTTCTTAATGAAATAATTAATCACAAAGAGATAGAAACCCTAAGGGTTTCGATTGTGAGCCAGGTTGATAAGTAGGGAAGGATCTGCAATCGAAGCATCATTCTAAAAAGGAAAGGCCACATAATTACCCTAATGCGAAACCTAGGATCACAATACAAATAACTATTTAAAAATAATAATAATAATACTTCAATATTTCAATTAGAAAGTATTATGTTTTAATTTTCAAGCATAACATTATTACTAGTTTATTAACTAATTAAATCAATCATTTAAAGGATTATAACAAACCTACTAAAGAACTAATAGTAACTTTGATATAAGGGTTAAGGAAGAATTCATTTATCTAGGTCTCCAACCTGGGCAATAAATAATTTCCCAAAGAGTACATTGGGAAAAATTCTCTTTTCACATAACTTTTAAAGAGACGAGCATACCCCCTATCTCAAACTAGGGTAAGGAAAACTACAAGGACATCGACCTAGTATAGATCTAGATATAGGGAAACATATATATTCTTGAAAGAAAGATAATTATAATAAAAAATCAAATTAAGATAGTAATATTAACCCTAAGGCATTTTCAAATAGTTAACTACTTTCCATAAACCCAATTGTTGAAAAGGAATATTAAGATTCTTAATTAAATTGAAAATTAATTCAGTAATCCATTTCTATAGTAAAATCATCATAAAACTATTCCAATTCCTAAATCCCCTTTCACCAATTAAATAAGAAAGGAACAAACTAAAACAATAGATTTACTATATTTTTCATTCTTAATCTCTTCATTAATACAAATTACCAAAGGAATAATTTTTAAAGAAAAATTCCACTTTAGCTCCCTATTTAGAATACAATAATATATCATTGACTAATTTAAAGAAAAAATTATTAAATACTGTATCATAATTAAACATTAATAATTTACTTTTCCTAGAACCAATATACTCAAGTGAATATTTTTGAAATATTTAACCAACTTTAGCCACTTATTTAATTTTAATATAGTTCTAAATGATAATATAATAAAACCAATTTCCTAATTTACCCATTTATACAATTAAATAAAAGACTAAATGAAAATGTCATATTCGACATTAATTAATTTTAGTCTAAAAATAAATATTGCACTTAGTGGTACATTAATTAAATTTAAGATTTGACAATAATTATAGAAGTAAGTTCAAATTGAAACATTAATTAAATTTAACACTATACCAAAGGATTTCTTTCAAAAATAATTTTCTATCCAAAATCAAATAGAAGAATCCTAACATAGCATAAAATAATTATAAATTCCAGGAAATATACATTAGTCACTAAACCAAAAGATAAAATTTATAACTTAGAAATTATCGTACTATTATTTCCATATCCTACCTTACAAATATACCAACTAATACAATTTAATAAATAATTTAATGAAATATAATAGTCCATAATCTCTCCTCATTAAATCTCATTAACGACCAATTGATGAATGTGAGATGAATATTAGATACTAGTTCATATTTATACGACATTATTTTTTAGTCAAATTCATTATCGTATGTCTAACAAACTTAAAATATACATTAAGCACTTGTTCATAAATATAAAATTTTAAAAGAATTTTCTCAAATCATCATTATTAGACTAATATAGCAATTTAAATTAAGACAACATAATTTATTTTTTAAAAACTCAAATTTCTAATATATCAATTTTATTAAAACTTAAACTTTGGTATTAAAATTTCTGGAATAGCTATTATACTGTAACCATCCTGAATTTTATAAATAAAATTCCTAGCATAACATTTATACTGAACAACATAAACTATACAATTTAAAATTCCTAGAATAACATTCCTTAACAAGAACTAGCATTTCTACTATATAACCTTTTTTTAAAAAAATAAATTGACTAATATTAAACTCAAACTATCCCATTTCTATATAATATTCTTTTAACATTTATTTATTTTTGAAATAAAATCCCAAGGATGATGGAGTCCCTAATGCTTGAAACTCAATAACAATAAAATTATTGCATAAATAATATTGTACAAATAACAATAGATACTATAGTTTTAAAAAATAAATTCATAGCCGAATAAAAAATCATTATAAACACCCAAATATCATTACCCTAAGGTTCTAATTTAATCTTTCTGTCGTTATTAAAATTCATTATGGAATCATTCTAAGAGGAATTCAACAACTTCTCCCTTAATTTATTTAATAATTAAATTCAAATCTCCATTTAGAAATTTATTAACACAAGAATACTAGTCATTACATTAGTAAAGAGGAAAGCCCAGAAAATAAATGCAATATAATCCCACATAAATTTGAAATTCAAAAGCTCATAAAAATATAATGTTAAAAAAAATATAAGCCAACATGTTGATCCCTAACCCTAATTCGAAATTAGGGTTGGGGCTATGTCAAAAAGAGGTATACTTAACCAAAAACTTCATTTCATCATTTTAGCTTTCAACATTTCTCTATGTTTCCTTAGCTAGGGTTTTTTCTTTTTTTTATCCTTTTGGTTTTTGTTGCAGGTTTCATGGAGGAGGGAGTGAAGAGGTATACACAAGAGTGTATGTGTGTATATTGAAAACAAAATACAACATTCTTACTAAGCCATTTCACAGAGATTACAGAAAAGTTAAAATATTTATTACTCATTTTGCAGCATGTTAGTTTTTAGTTTTTACTGGTATTAAGGCTACAATATTCTGTCCAGAATTCTAAATCTAAGTAGTACAACATTAATTTTCTCATAAGAAATTTAGAATACTGTGGCTATACTAGATATAAATGATTAATCATTTATTAATTTCCTTTCATTGTCAATATAGACAAGGTCCTAGAGCTGTAACCTGGCTTTGATACCAGAATGTCATGTCCAGAAATCCACTATTGGGCAAAAACACAACATCGTTACCCTTATAAACAAAACCTTCCTTTTAAATGTAAACTAAACTTAAACAATAGGATATACATAGGATTGAAACTAAAATACATAAATATGATTAATTCCTTCACTAGAAAATTAAGCATTTAATAAATTAGAATTCTTTTCATATTTACACAAGTTCATGTAACAACAACAGATTTCCTTTAAAACTAGATGCCTATTACTAACATGAATAGGAGATAAATGACCTTTAAAAGTAAGATATTCTAATATAGTTTTATCCTACATTTCATCCTTTATGAAACACAAAAATATGCCAAAATGCACAATATTTTAAATCTTTTTATAATGTCACATTAACATAGATTCATTTACAGCACAATGGCTTCAATCAATTTTCATGCACTGAAAAGGAGACACCTAACTTCAAATAAGAAATACATATATTTACACCTCCTTATACAAACATCATACTTTTTGAGAAGAACTTAACAAGTAGATCTTCTCCTTTACATTTCTAAGAGGACCAAAACTCCTCCAACATAAGCATATTCCTCTTTACAATCTCTTCATGGAAACAAGATGCTTCAAGGACCTGCAAAAGAAAGCTTTGTAGGATGGCCATGGGAAGCTCACCTCCCATCCTAGGCTTCTAAGAGGCCACCCCCGAGCTAGGAGAACCAATTCTAACCCAGGTATGCATGAAGTCAAATGAAACACATCTAAAAACATAATACACACATAATTACACCCTCCCAAGGCTAACTCAAGGAGCTTGAAATAAAACTTCCTAAGAGTGAAGGTGGACCAATTACCCAATGGGAGACAAGGCTAGAGATGAAATGCAAGCCTTCAACAAGGCAACAACTCTTTCACACAAAATCAACATAACTTCTCATTTCTTCCATACAAGAGCAACATAAATCCTCTTTACAACCCAAAACAAATCAACCAAATATGGTCAAAACCCTTATGACCCTCAAGCATATCAATGCTACTAGCCTACCATGGACCCCATAATTCATGGTGCATCTCTCTCTCCCAAGGAGAGAGACTCTACACCAAGAGGGCTATCACAAACCCTTCACCCATAAGGCTACTCATCCCTCCCAAGGGTGAGTATGGCCTTGAACAAAAATCCCTTAAACAACACACAATGACAAGAAAAATACATGCAAATTTTTACTTCACATTCAACACTAAACATTGAATAAAAATCCATACTATGCAACACAACAAAATGGAAACACTTTCTTCATTCATTCATAGAAGCCATAAGCAAGACACCATAATGAAGAAGAAATGAGCTCGAGAGCCATCGACCTTGCAATAGAAGTTATGGGAATGAAAATTGTAGTAGAGCCCCTTCCCTTTTGTCTTTCCTTCCTTTTCTCCTAAATCCCTTAGAAGTCTCTAAAGTTAAAGAGTGGGTGATTGAGAGGAAATCTCTCCAATTTCCCCTCTATATTCAAAATCCTCCCATTCTCCCAATTCTTGGAAGAAGTGTGAAATCCTATTGGTCACTATTCCCAATCTCTCACAAATCTCTAAAAAAAAAGTTCTTTAAAAGATAGTGGCCTAAAAAGTGGACATGGTTTGCCCTCCCAAGAAAAGTAATTTTCCCAAGACAATGCTTCCCATCATGATTTTCGGCCATCTTGGATAAGTAACTTTTTGGAGGCTTCCCAAGGCCTAAATAAGGTATCCTGGCTAGTAAAAAATAGGTTAAACTCAACCCTAGGTGGCCAAATAACCCCTCAAAAACCCCAGTTAAGATCACCTACGAATTTTAATAGATATGACTCCACCTTGGGCTCACAAACCAAGTGATCCTTATGGGGAATAGGGCTAGGTACCTAGTGGAAAAGGTGGGTCCTCAAGCTTTCCAAGTGGACATGTCATGACACAACATTTTCACGATAGGTGTGCCAATTGGCACTACATTACAAATCACAACACACTTGGCAAGTCCACTTATTAATTTCACAATTTAGTGAATGCAAATAAAATTCACACTATACACTATACAAAGGAAAATACATTACAACAAGGTTTTGTCTCTTCAATAGACGCAACCTTGGTTTTACAGGATTCACATAGGGGTTAGTCATGGTTCTCCAATAAAATTCCATGGCCATGATCCTGCACACTCAATTTAAACATCAGTAACCTCAAGAAGTATAGTCATCAAAATTCAAAATGCAGAGTCAATATTACCATTAAAATTATCTAACACATGAAGTACATTATTTTAGTCTCTATCATCCTTCATCATAATTTTAATCATTACTTTAATCATTACTTTCAAATAAACATATGTAAATTGAATAAGAAGAACATAATCTCATTAACCCATATGCCACACTAATCATTCCAGATCTATATAATTCATGATGTAGTTTTATCCAATTTACATAAGCACTACTTTTGTCATTTGTACAATCATTTATATGGCATACAATCAAGTAATCAAATCATCAAGTAATTCTCATAATAATGTCTAGAAATCCATAAATATATTTCATCACCTAACCTTCAACCTTCACAAAATTTCACATCGGAACAATCAACTCAAATTGTGATTAATCATTTTCTTAAACAGCTCATAACATAATATATATACCCAAATTGCAACATCTCTGTATTCATCTAAATCATTTATCTTAATGTCAGTTATAATGTATCATAGGGTCAACAGTCAACATCCTGTGTATGAAAAGCATCAAACAAATATTAAGTCTCATCATCTATTGTAATCAAATTCCTGTCAAAAGATAAAATTATACTAACTCATTAAAAAATTAGGCCAATTACTAGGTCTATGATACTGATAATAAAAAGGTTATGATGGGTCTAGGGTGAGGCCTCACATGATCCTTGTGATGTGTAATCCCAGTGATGTGGACTGATATGATTTTTTATGAGGCACATTTGGATATGCTCAATGTTTTATGTTAGATTGAAATATATCATTATGTTGGATGCAAGTAAAAATTTGATTTATATGTGTTGAAAGAAAAGGGATTTGTAACATTTTGATATATTTGAGTGGTCCAAGCTAGATACCTTGGCCCTTACTTTCTAAGTGAAGGGAAAATTCTATTCATACTGATATTTGATCAAGTTGGAGTCATCCTTGTTGGTGATAGTAAAATTGATTGGGATATATATTTCCATGCTTAACCATATTAGGAGGATTTTTCTCTATATAGTGCATGGATTCAAGGATTAGTTATGCGTGTGATATCAATTAAAATGTGTCTGATGTATTTCCATTTCTAAACTTGCTGAGTTCCAAGAGTAAGTCTCATCTTAGGGGGGGAGGATGTAACACCCTCTCCAATGATTATACTTGGATTCTTTGATTTAGACATTTTACATTATGATGAATAGAGCTATGTATTCACATTTATGTCTATATGCTTATCAGATAGTTAGACATACTTAGTTATGATTATTGTTTATTGTTTATAAAATTGGACATCATTTATCTTGTATATGCTTATGAAGATTTAAAGAGCTAAACCAAGGATTTGGAAGCTAACCATTATATGTATATGTGATTGATGCATTTTCATGGCTCAGGACGAAGTCATAGTTACTCACTTAGTTGAGGTCTACACGATGTATCGATCTTGATCATCTTTTTGCAAATGCCTTACTATATATATCTATGCACATATATCTCTTCTCGGTGATGCAGGCTTACAAGTACTAGGCATCATCTCCACCTGGCCCCACCGGTCTGAGCGAGCCCTCAAAATCCTCGATCGCTGTTGTTGTTATGGAGATATTACCAAGGTTCCGTAGGAGGGAATCCTACCTTTGACCTTTTATGTCCCTTAGGTGGGGAGTTTTTGAGTCGGTCCTTCTACTGATGGTGAATTATTGTGTGATCTTAGTTGTTAGATTATGTGGAGCACGTTGCTTGTTTCTTGCATTTATGGAGCATGAAATTTTGTGTAAGGTGGCTTTAATTAAGTATAATTTATCTTCTATCTTGTGTTGGTAGTTACCATGTATATATATCGTTATTGTACCATATAAGAGTATGATTTAGTATTTGATTAAATAATGTGTTTATAATATTAATGGTAGTAATATGTTGATAATAATATGATTGAGATATTAATAATAATAATGTGCTTGTTTTATGATACATATGATGGTATATGTACACATAGGCATATGGGTGCACACGTATGCATATGTATACATATATTTATAATTGTTTGTGAAATATGAATTATTGCATTTAATTATGTTCATATATATATTTATTTGTTTGTGGATAATAAATTATTGTATTAAAAGATAATTAGTAATATTATCTATATGGAATAAAAATTAAATAAATAAATGATAATCCTCTTTACTATAGCCTAGGTAACTAAGGTAATAGTAAATGTGTTAGAGGTAATATTTACTAATGCTTTCCTTAAATAAAGGAGACATAAATTACATTATTGGTAATATATTAATATATTAATTTATAATCTCCCTTCCCGAGAATGGCTTTTATTAATAATATATCAAGCCTAAACTATTAACCAACTTTTGGTTGGATAGTTGCTTTGGTTGGTTTTCCTGTGCAACTACTCCCTTAGTTTTTATACGAGAAGAATCCCTGTGAGAAAGGGGAGTTGGGAGTTGGCTGGAATGATTTATCAAGTAGCTTTATTATACTTTCAGGATATCATCTTGGGATCTTAGTTGGCTGGAGATATTTCTTAGAGAATTTTATTATAGTTTAAGGGAGGATATCGCGTTGAAAATCATAATATTTCAAAAGGAGGATTGAGTCTGCTTCTAGAAGGATTCTAAAGAGTTGGATGAAAATAGTCCTCTGAGGAGGATTCATAGTTTTCCTGGTAATGTGATATTGCATTTTAGGGGATCCATAACATTATGGAAAAGTCTTGTATCTTCATTTTGGGGAAGGAGTTTGGAGAAGTGATTGAGGAAGGCTGCGATAGTTGGACCCACCTTCATCAATGGTTTCTTCATAGGACACTAGGTAGGATCTATCCTTGGAGTTTATCCTTCATTTGAGTGTTTCCTTGGTTGAATTCTATTATGTTTATCTACTCATTTTCTTATGTGAATCTACAAGTTAGTAGATGGTTATGTTATTGCATTATGTCTGCATTATTGTGAATTAACCGTGGGAGAGAGGATAATATTACTATAGTGCTACATAAATAAGTGTATATTCCCTATGTGTGTGGATGTTACTTTATTTCTTTCTAGTTGGATGAATGTAGAATAGAAAATTAGATTTGGATTGAGCTATTATGGTCCGCGCAATGGAATAATTGGGATTTGAATGTTTATAGATGCATTATTATGATCACAGGAATATATGATCAATTATGAGTCTATTGGTTGTCATTTTGGCATTAGATGAAATCTAAGAACTTCCTAAGATCCTTGTGATGCTCTCTCATATGTCTTAGGGTCCTCTAGGAACTTCCAGACCTTAGGAGTTGCTAGTTGCCTTCATTTAGTTGCACTCTATCCTAAGAACCTATTTTCTTTTCTTAGATCTTGAGTAGGTTTAGGTGGCTGGTAAATTAAATCTAAGGGCCATTTTTGCATGGAAATTGGGAGATCTCAAATGGTTCTTGCCCATATTTGGCATGCAAAGCCTCTATAATGCCTAGTTTTACTCGCAAGTCAGAGTTGACAGTCATTTTTTGTAGTTTCTAGCAATCGGTTAATCGAGCAAGTTAGTGGTGACCGAGCAAGTTAGTGTTAATCAAGCAAGTAAGTGGTGACCGAGCAAGTTAGTGTTGACTGAGAAATTTAGTGTCAATTGAGGAACAACCGAGCAAGGCAAGTTAGTGTTAACCGAGCAAGTTAGTGGTGACCGAGCAAGTTAGTGTTGACCGAGCAAGTTAGTGTCAACCGAGCAACAACCGAACAAGACATGATTTATACAAGTATAACATTTAAGGATACTTTAATTTCTTATACTTTAAGTTATACTTGTATAAAGAAATTAGGTACCTTCTAGGATGATAGAGATAGGTTTTAGCTTCATAGGAGTTAAGATGCAACTTCTAGAATTTGAGATTTCATAAATTCAGACTTAGCCAAATTTCAGGCATAGGTGGTTTCCATAGATGTAGCATTGTGTTATGCATGTGGAATTTTTGTAGAAACTATATATGTTCATTACTTGTTTTGTTAAGGTTATTTGGTGCATTTAGATGCTTTAATAAGGTTTAAGGTTCATAAATAGGGTTTAGGGTTGTCTGGTGGATTAGGACTACCGTAAGGCTTCCTAAACATTTCTAAACATTTCTATTCTTTGATACATGTTCTCAAATGTCTCTAAGATATGTTTTAATTCATGTGTGATGTGTTTATGATGTTTGGGTTAAGGGTAGAAAACCTAAGGATACTCACTTGGCATGATGTTTAGAGTTTCTACCTAGCCTGAGAGCCTTTAGGAAATGTTGGTACCTTGATCTTCTTTTCAGTTGCTAATTGGGAAAGATTACCCCAACCCTAGGTATGGTCTAGTTGTTATCACTTCCTTGTGAACCTTGGTGTTTATCTCCTAGCATGGGGGAGTGGGCCTTTTGGTATCCATGTGGTTGGGTGGTAAATATTTTATTGACGTATCTTTTGCGGATGTAGTTTTAAGGATTCATGCTTGCATAGTGTTCCTGTTTTGAAGAATGAAGACTTGTATTTATCTTTCATGGTGTAAAATTATTGTTACCTCCGAAGAGGAGATGAATGTAATGTAATCATTAATGTATTTCAAAATGATGTATTTGGAGTGGGTAGAATTAGGAAAAGGGAAAGGGGAAATTATGAGCTTTATGTAAATGATGTGAAAAGGTTTTTGTAAGGTTTCAAGTAAAATAGTTTGTTGATAAAGGAAAAGTTAGTGAATCAAATGTAATGATTTTCTATGTGTAATGTTTTAGATGTGTAGATGAATCTATTATGTAGTATTAACACTTTAGATGTTATATTATAGACAAAGGATACTTAAGAATATAGATTGATTCAAATGTCGAGTTGAAATGAAAAGCATTTTGTATTTTCCTTCTAAAGAATCGTCAATGCTATGAGGTAGTTACTTAATGGATTTAAAATGAATAGTTCACGAAATAGAAGGGAAATTTTTGGGGAGGAATCTAAGATAAACTATGTTTAAGATTTGTTCAAGTAATTCATTTTAAAAACTCAAAATTTTTCATAAATCACTACTTAGGTTTTCTTATCTAAAGAGAATCTTTGTTCTCTTCCTTGGTTCCCTTGCGGGGAATGACATCTTTGGTATTAGAGGACTATATTTCCACACTGGAAACTCTGGGACTCTTAGCTCACTTATTGCTTAGTAAATTTTGCATAGTTTTATTTTGGTTTATCATTATAAGATAGGATTCTAGATATAGGAACTATGTTCTTGGTATTCATGCTATAGTGTTTTATAAAAGTGTATCCATTTCTTCTATGATTAGATTGTCTCACATGAATTACTTCTATTTTTAATTCTAGAAATAATGAATGAGCCTCCTAATTACTTTCATAAATAGTGGATATCTTTCTAATAAATAAATGTTAATGAATTCCTCATATTTTTATATTACCTTCTTTTTGTACTCCAGGAAAGACTCAAATTAGTATTACAAGTTATTATGTACCATAAGTGTTGACAGTAGCCAACCATATCTCCTCTAAAACTTGTCATCTTGAATACTTGTTATAGTGATTTTAGGTTACTTGATTGACTGGAAAAGGCTTAACACCTTATTCTATTTTAAATGCTAAATTGACTTCATAATAGCTATGTGTGATCAATGATTCTAGTTAATGATGCTTTTGTAGGTTGGAATTGAATTACTTGCATTTATAGGAAGGAGTAAGATATTACCATGGTAGTTCTCCTTCTTATAGATTCAAATGATGAAGTTATTGCATACGTAATGTAGGCTATTGTAAGGACTGAAATATTGTGTCCCTCTCCTTCTTTTTCCCTATTCTAGAATAGAATTGAAAAAAAAAATAAAAATCTTTGGTCTTGAAAATGTCTATATATCTTTTTGGAAGGATTTATCATGTGCAATGGGAGTACCCAACTAAATCATTTAATTGAAAAGATAATATTTGGTCCACTCTTGGTATCCCTGACTAGGTGAAAAGTGAATAATGGCATATAACAAGAAGTTGTGAATGTCTTACATGACTAATAAATGTGCGTGGTAAAATTTTATTGTTTCCTTCACTTAATTAGAACAAATGTGTTTTGATTTAATGACTCTTGAAGCAATCAAAAGGGTGACATACTATATAATTGTTCCTTGTGCTTTACTTTATATACGCTTAAGTCCTCTTGCAGATATATGGGATATTATGTGAAAGGCTGATATTGTATTGGCTTATGCCAGTGAGGAGGTAGAATGTAATTAAGTACGTCATTGGCATTTTGTACCATGTAGAAAATAATATGTATTGTGAAAAGACAAAATTGGAATAAATGGATAGTATATGATGTTATTATGTACTTCCTTGTAAATGTGATAAAACCAGTGCCAGTGCTTATGTTGGGTGTTGTGTTTAACCATTAATTATGTGAGTGCCATGGAGTGGTGCAATACAAGTACCATCCATGAAAGTTATGTTTCAGATAAGGGTATGGGAGAACCATACCACTCATGGTGTTGCTTTCTTGTTTGTCATTTTATTGAGTGCCAACCCATGAGTGTTGATAAGATCAGTATGTGTAGGGGTAGTAGTGTCACCATTTCCTTGGGTAGTATGTGGTGTACATATAATGGTGGCGCGAGTTGACCTTAGCTTCCACTACTCAAGGGAAAAGAGTAAACAATGCTTCCCCTTATGATGGATAGATACATTTGGTTCATAAGTGTCTATCCTAATTTTCACAATTCTTGAGCACAATACCAGTACTCGATATGAGCCTCTCTGAGGAGATATATGATTCATGGATATATACATTCTATGTGGTCCATCATGTGGAAGGAGATTCTATTAACCCATGCTATGATGGATACCATATTCGCACATGTTCCGACATGATGCAATGAATATTATGCCACGCCCCACTAATGTTCTAACATAGTGTGAGGTGACGATGCCATGTTGCTAATGGTAGCGATTCAAGCTCAAGAACATGATGCCACATACATAATTACGTGAAGGTGCATTATATGTATGTATTTTGTTTCCTATTTGATGCATAGTATATTAGTGATGCTTGCATGCTTGTAGAGGGGCACCCATGGATGCTCGGTTTGTAGATGCAGTAGGCATATGGGTGGGCTCTAGCCATGTATACCTCTGGATATGATGATGATCTATGAGAGCCTTGTGTCCTATGTGTGCCTACTCCATAAGGAACACTGCCATGCAACGTAGGACTAGAGTGTGCTTACTCCACTTGGTGTATGGTCATGTCGGGTGGGTTGGCATGCTTATTCTGCACCATCCAATGCAGAGGTGTTGCCGAGATGAACCTCCTATGCCATGTGGGTAGTGTTGCCTGGGCCCAACCATGTGAAGGGCTATTGCAATAGCTGGATGTTGTTCCCTCCTTCCTTGTGAGATGACTAGATATAGTCACACAGTGATGTGATGTGAAATTTATGGTGAGTTTCTTTTATCTTCGATTGTGTAGACCAACAATTTTCTTATCTTTTTCTATAATAGTTTAGCCAAGACTTATGAAATTTATCTTGGATTGTTCTTATCTTATTGTTGAGATTGATGATTCTATTTAATTTAATTTATTATTATTGTTGAGCTTTGATAGATAAACTACCTTCTTTTGTAATGTTGGTCTTGTGTTGTGTTGTGATTCCTCGCTAAGGACACATGAGGCAGACTTGGTGAGTGTATACAAGTAGACGCAGGGAACCCTTGAGGATGGGGGTATGTGAGGCTATTATGCAGCTAGTATCCACTACCCTCCTATGTGTGGTGTATGTTCCTTGGAGGCTAACCACCTTACAAAAATAAGGGATATGACATGTGGACTTGTTTGGAGGGTCTTCATGACAAAGGCCCAAGACACCATCAAGCCACTATGTGAGATATTGATTATAGATTTTGGATATAGAAGAGACTAGTATTGTATCCCAGAGTGAGAGCTTGCCTAGAGAGGCATATTTTCTCCTGATCCTTATGATGTGTAATCCCAGTGATGTGGACTGATATGATTGTTTATGAGGCACATTTGGATATGCTCAATGTTTTATGTTAGATTGAAATATATCATTATGTTGGATGGAAGTAAAAATTTGATTTATATGTGTTGAAAGAAAAGGGATTTGTAACATTTTGATATATTTGAGTGGTCCAAGCTAGATACCTTGGCCCTTACTTTCTAAGTGAAGGGAAAATTCTATTCATACTGATATTTGATCAAGTTGGAAGCATCCTTGTTGGTGATAGTAAAATTGATTGGGATATATATTTCCATGCTTAACCATATTAGGAGGATTTTTCTCTATATAGTGCATGGATTCAAGGATTAGTTATGCATGTGATATCAGTTAAAATGTGTCTGATGTATTTCCATTTCTAAACTTGCTGACTTCTAGGAGTAAGTCTCATCTTAAGGGGGGAGGATGTAACACCCTCTCCAATGATTATACTTGGACTCTTTGATTTGGACATTTTACATTATGATGAATAGAGCTATGTATTCACATTTATGTCTATATGCTTCTCAGATAGTTAGACATACTCAGTTATGATTATTGTTTATTGTTTATGAAATTGGACATCATTTATCTTGTATATGCTTATGAAGATTTAAAGACCTAACCCAAGGATTTGGAAGCTAACCATTATATGTATATGTGATTGATGCATTTTCATGGCTTAGGAAAAAGTCTTAGTTACTCACTTAGTTGAGGTCCACACGATGTATTGATCCTGGTAATCTATTTGCAAATGCCTTACTTTATATATTTATGCACATGTTTCTCTTCTCAGTGATGCAGGCTTGCAGGTACTGGGCATCGTCTCCACCTAGCCCCACAGGTCTGAGTGAGCCCTCAAAATCCTTGATCATTGTTGTTGTTATGGAGATATTACCAAGGTTCCATAGGAGGGAATCCTACCTTTAACCTTTTATGTCCCTTAGGTGGGGAGTTTCTGAGTCAGTCCTTGTGATGATGGTGAATTATCATGTGATCTTAGTTGTTAGATTATGTGGAGCGCGTTGCTTGTTTCTTGCATTTATGGAGCATGAGATTTTGTGTAAGGTGGATTTAATTAAGTATAATTTATCTTCTATCTTGTGTTTTTAGTTACCATGTATATATATAGTTATTGTACCATTTAAGAGTATGATTTAGTATTTGATTAAATAATGTGTTTATAATATTAATGGTAGTAATATGTTGATAATAATATGATTGAGATATTAATAATAATAATGTGCTTGTTTTATGATACATATGATGGTATATGTACACATAGGCATATGGGTGCACACGTATGCATATGGATACATATATTTATAATTGTTTGTGAAATATGAATTATTGAATTTAATTATGTTCATATATATATTTATTTGTTTGTGGATAATAAATTATTGTATTAAAAGATAATTAATAATATTATCCATATGGAATAGAAATTAAATAAATAAATGATAATCCTCTTTACTATAGCCTAGGTAACTAAGGTAATAGTAAATGTGTTAGAGGTAATATTTACTAATGCTTTCCTTAAATAAAGGAGACATAAATAACATTATTGGTAATATATTAATATATTAATTTATAATCTCCCTTCCCGAGAATGGTTTTTATTAATAATATATCAAGCCTAAACTATTAACCAACTTTTGGTTGGATAGTTGCTTCGGTTGGTTTTCCCGTGCAACTACTCCCTTTGTTTTTATACGAGAAGAATCCCTATGAGAAAGGGGAGTTGGGAGTTGGCTGGAATGATTTATCAAGTAGCTTTATTATACTTTTAGGATATCATCTTGGGATCTTAATTTGCTGGAGATATTTCTCAGAGAATTTTATTATAGTTTAAGGGAGGATATCGCATTGAAAATCATAATATTTCCAAAGGAGGATTGAGTCTGCTTCCAGAAGGATTCTGAAGAGTTGGATGAAATTAGTCCTCTAAGGAGGCTTCATAGTTATCCTGGTGATGTGATATTGCATTTTAGGGGATCCATAACATTATGGAAAAATCTTGTATCTTCATTTTGGGGAAGGAGTCTGGAGAAGTGCTTGAGGAAGGCTGAGATGGCTGGACCCACCTTCATCAATGGTTTCTCCATAGGACACCAGGTAGGATCTATTCTGGGAGTTGATCCTTCATTTGAGTGTTGCCTTGGTTGAATGCTATTATGTTTAACTACTCATTTTCTTATGTGAATCTACAAGTTAGTGAATGGTTATGTTATTGCATTATGTCTACATTATTTTGAATTAACCATGGGAGAGAGGATAATAATGCTATAGTGTTGCATAAATAAGTGTATATTCCCTATGTGTGTGGATGTTACTTTATTATTTGCTGGTTGGATGAATGTAGAATAGAAAATTAGATTTGGATTGAGCTATTATGGTCCGCGCAATGGAATAATTGGGATTTGAATGTTTATAGATGCATTATTATGATCACATGAATATATGATCAATTAGGAGTCTATTGGTTGTCATTTTGGCATTGGATGAAATGTAAGAACTTCCTAAGATCCTTGTGATGCTCTCTCATATGTCTTAGGGTCCTCTAGGAACTTCCAGACCTTAGGAGTTGCTAGTTGCCTTCATTTGGTTGCACTCTATCCTAAGAGTCTATTTTCTTTTCTTAGATCTTGAGTAGGTTTAGGTGGCTAGTAAATTAAATCCAAGGGCCATTTTTACATGGAAACTAGGAGATCTCAAATGGGTCTTGCCCAGATTTGGCATACATAGCCCCTATAATGCCCAATTTTACCCGCAAGTCAGAGTTGACAGTCATTTTTTGTAGTTTCTAGCAATCGGTTAACCGAGCAAGTTAGTGGTGACTGGGCAAGTTAGTGTTAACCGAGAAAGTTAGTGTTGACTGAGAAAGTTAGTGTCAATCGAGCAAGGCAAGTTAGTGTTAACCGAGCAAGTTAGTGGTGATCGAGCAAGTTAGTGTTGACCGAGCAAGTTAGTGTCAACCGAGCAACAACCGAGAAAGACAGTATAACATTTAAGGATAGTTTAATTTCTTATATTTCAAGTTATACTTGTTTAAAGAAATTAGGTACCTTCCAAGATGATTGAGATAGGTTTCAGCTTCATAGGAGTTAAGATGCAACTTCTAGAATTTGAGATTTCAGAAATTCAGACTTAGCCAAATTTCAGGCACAGGTGGTTTCCATAGATATAGCATTGTGTTATGCATGTGGAATTTTTATAGAAACTATATATGTTCATTACTTGTTTGGTTAAGATTATTTGTTGCATTTAGATGCTTGAATAAGGTTTAGGGTTTAGAAATAGGGTTTAGGGTTGTTTGGTGTACTAGGACTACCGTAAGGCTTCCTAAACATTTCTAAACATTTCTAAACATTTGTATTCTTTGATACATGTTCTCAAATGTCTCTAAGATATGTTTTAATTCATGTTTGATGTGTTTATGATGTTTGGGTTAAGGGTAGAAAACCTAAGGACACTCACTTGGCATGATGTTTCGAGTTTCTACCTAGCCTGAGAGCCTTTAGGAAATGTTGGTACCTTGATCTTCTTTTCAGTTGCTAATTGGGAAAGATTACCCCAACCCTAGGTATGGCCTAGTTGTTATCACTTCCTTGTGAACCTTGGTGTTTATCTCCTAGCACGAGCGAGTGGGCCTTTTGGTATCCACATGGTTGGGTGGTGAATATTTTATCGAGGTATCTTTTGCGGATGTAGTTTTAAGGATTCATGCTTGCATAGTGTTCCTGTTTTGAAGAATGAAGACTTGTATTTATCTTTCATTGTGTAAAATTATTGTTACCTCTGAAAAGGAGATAAATGTAATGTAATCATTAATGTATTTTAAAATGATGTATTTGGAGTGGGTAGAATTTGGAAAAGGGAATGGGGAAATTATGAGCTTTATGTAAATGATGTGAAAAAGTTTTTGTAGGGTTTCAAGTAAAATAGTTTGTTGATAAAGGAAAAGTTAGTGAATCAAATGTAATGATTTGCTATGTGGAATGTTTTAGATGTGTAGATGAATCTATTATGTAGTATTAACACTTTAAATGTTATATTATAGACAAAGGATACTTAAGAATATAGATGGATTCAAATGTCGAGTTGAAATGAAAAGCATTTTGTATTTTCGTTATAAAGAATCTTCAATGCTACGAGGTAGTTACTTAATGGATTTAAAATGAATAGTTCATGAAATAGAAGGGAACCTTAGGGGAGGAATCTAAGATAAACTATGTTTAAGATTTGTTCAAATAATTCGTTTTAAAAATTCAAAATTTTTCATAAATCACTACTTAGGTTTTCTTATCTAAAGAGAATCTTTGTTCTCTTCCCTAGTTTCCTTGCGGGGCATGACATTTTATCCTCTTCCCGCGACTGAAAAATATTCAACTCATATTCTCCCTTATTTGACCTGTATTCTATTCTATTCTATTTTTGTCATTTGAGATATGTATTTTCACACTACAACTTGTCTAATCTGCAATTGGAAAATATTCCTCTTTTCATTCCCCTTACCAAAATCTATATGCTATCACTTTAGTTGTAATTGAGACATATTTACTTTTATTTTATAATTTCATACTTCACTTTTCATTTGGTCTCTCATGAAAGCATTTACTCACAAGTAAAAATAAATATGTTGTAAAAAGGATTTATCTTCTCCTTCTCTTCACTTGTAAATTCACCCAGTCTGTTAATTCTAAAAGAGCACTTCTAGTTTAGAAAGACCCGCCCTCCATCATATGTGTTCACAACCCTACCACATAAATCTCCTCTCCACCATCCCATGTATAAAATGCAATTTTTACCTCATACTTAAGAGGAAACTTCTTCAATCAAGTGAAAATAAAATCTCTTCCTTTCCTCACTGAAAATAAATACTTCATAATTTCACTTTCCTTTGCCTAGGAATCATTATTTCACAGTTATGATTCCCCTTCGTGCATATTTTTCAAAAAGTTTATTTCACCCAACTAAAAATATGTTGCACTAATATTCTTCAACTTTTTAATAAGACCTTTCATTGCATTGAATGTTTTATGGTTTGAAAATTCTCATTTTGTTCTCAAGTGAAATAACTCCCTCCATGTTCATTTACTGCATGATTCAACAATCTCTATCATTGTGATATACCACTACCATCAAATTTCATGGTCAATGGTATCAAATTCAACTAAGCTCTGCTTTGATCTTTTTATTTCCCTTGTACTAATAATTTGATTGTGAACCTTCCCCATGCTCCATCAGATGTGCCAAACTATCTCATTGTGGAAGACAATTCTAGCAAATGTAGCACTTCTATATTATGAAAAACCTTATGCTATTCCATTTGATCCATGGTACTGGACTGCATCCGCTACATAATAGTTTGTAAGCACAAGACGGCCTGACCACATAGTTACCACAAACAAATGAGGGATTGAAACATATTTTAGGGAAAATATGTGATTGGAATATGCACAACCCTCATAATTAGTAACATATGCACATCAAGAACAAAAATAGAGATTATTGTATTGCAATGTGTTTCAGGTTGACTCATAAATTCAAGGACCTTGAGAGCTTCCTTGCCAAATTCTACTTTCTGCGCAACCTACTAAAATGGTGGTCCATGAGACCATATTGCTCTGAGGCATTTTGTCAAACAGAAGCCATGCCTTGTCTATGATTCCACAAATTGCATACATGTCTACCAGCATTGATAGATGCCCATATATTGTTTCATGACTTCCATTTTGTTAGTTACTTTTAACTACATAACTCCCTGCAAAATGCTATCCTAGAGCTCCCATATTGGTACAGGCATCGAGGATGCTAGAAAAGGTTGCGGCATATGGGTTTACATCTATTATAATGCATTTTCTCTAAAGTTTTTAAGCCCTTTAACAAGTCCATTTTGGTCATACCCTGCAAATGTTGCATTTCCCTGTTCGATGGCTCCCATTCAAGAAAAAGCTAGAGAACATGGTATTACACCTATTGTTTGTATCTGCCTAAGTGTTTCTAAATACTTTCAACAAATCCACATTGTGCATACCCTGCTGGATGCTTATACCATGTTTCAATGCTTCTAAACTCCATATAGAATGCATTAAAGACAAATTTTCTTTTAGATTCGTGAAAAAATACTAATATTTTTCAGTTTTTTATTGATTTCTATTATAAAATATGCTATCATAAAGAAAAAATGTTGAAATTCATTGTGTTTTCTATTTTTTCAAATTTGGTCAGAATGTATCTAATTTTTCAAATTTGGTCAAAAGTACATTCTATCTGGAATATAGCCATGTCCATTGAAAATACTCTGCCTTGGTGGATTTATGTGCAAAATGTAAAAGCTGTGATTGTCTGATATGCACATAAATAGTGAATTCAATGAAGTGTTGTGTGTGAGTGATTTACACCTTCATGAAATAACAAGATTTAAAAGACAATTACACTATTCAAAGAAAACTAATCTAAATAATGCACAATTAATCTAAATATCTCATGGATCTCTAAAATAAAGTGGTAAATGAGGCTCTCAGCTATGATGCTCACTAGTGACACTCTAAAGATGAGAATTAAGCTATATGATATGCAAATTTAGATCTATTCTATCAAATTCTAGCTCTATTTGATGAACAATCTACTATGATCAATGCAATTTAAGCTAATTAGCAATGACAAATGATAAGTGAGTGATGCGGATGCAAATTGACAGAGCTTTGCTGCAATTCAAAGATATGGAGTGGATGAATTATGCTTCTAAATGCCTTCAATATATAAGATTTTCCCAAGGGTAGGGGGTAGAGTGAGATAACCATGGTTATGCTTGGGTAAGGTCAATTGGCTTTGCTTTGTCCATAAATGGGGGGACAAGGAGGGGACAATCATTTAAATGGTTTCAAAAGGCTGGACCATTTCAACAAAAGTGAGTGACTTGTGTCCATTTTGTCTCCTTTTTGCTTTGTTGAGGGAAATTCGTATTTATTAATTAATTAAAGTAATTAAATTTAGCCATGAAGGGTAAGAGGTTCATTTTGATTTTTTCTTTCAACAACTATGTCATTAATTGAATTTAATCAATTTCGTAGTGTTTTTCCCCTTTTCAAGCTTTATTTAATCATTTAATCATTTAATTGAATTTTCCTTTGATTTGAATTGCCTTTGTTCCATTTATTGATTTTTCATGCTATTTGATGATTTGATTGCACTTTTTGATTGATTTAAGCCTTTTGCCAATTTTTCATGTCTACAAATGCCCCTCTTTGAGTCGATGTGCGAAGAACACTGATTCAAAGATTCCCTTGGTATGATGATCTGATTCTATTTTTGTTCTGATATGCCTCTGATAGTTCTGATTGATGTACTTCCTGATGATGATGCTAATATGATTCTGATGCCTCTGATATGATATGGGTCCTGATTTGATGATAGGTCCTGGGTTCATTGATAAAGGTCTTGGATTGATTGATAAAGGTCCTGGGTTGATTGATAAAGGTCCTGGGTTAATTGATTGTTGATATGTTGATAGGTTTGATATGATAGCAGATTTGATATTGATTTTTCTCCTGATATGATACTGATATGATATGATATGATAACTTGATATGATATGCCCCACTGATAAATGTTTTTGATGTGATACCAATTTGATACTCTGATGCCCCCTCAGAAATAAAACATATTGATTCCTTGATTTGAAAGATTTTGATTGATTGGTCCAATATGTTTTTATTTCGGAAAAATATTGATGATATGCCATGACTCACAATTTGCATATCCAAGATAGATAGGTTTGTTGTAGTTAAGCGAAACAAGTGATTAGGATAACAGGATAATGGTACCAATGAATGTGATTTGTCAATCTCATAGGATAGTTCTGATATGGGATAACTGATCAGTGTGAAAACTGATACAGTTGATAGGATAAATCAATCAGTGTGAAAACTTATATGATTTGATACTGCTGCTTCGTTCTCAGGACACAGAGACACGAACAAATGGTATGGGGTGTGATTGCTTGATACTTTGATAGGATTGATTGATGTAAGATGACTCACTGATATAGAATACTGATATGATTCCCTTGATTTGTGAAACAGGCACATTTCCGTAAATGATATATATATATATATACGGACCTTAGCTTCTTGGATATTTGGATTTAAGTCATGGGTTTGACCCAGCTAGAGTATATGTTATTGAGATGATTGATTATGGAGCTCTTTCAGTTTGTTGATATTGTATCATGTTTCAGTTATTGATCAGGACTTTGATGTATCACTTTGATGACATTGTATCTTTGATTAGATAGACTTCATGGATCTTTGATATTATGGACACTTATTTGATTTATGGACTTTCCTTGATTCTTGATTGAATGACCCATTTTATGATTGATCAAGATTTCAATTGAATGACCCCCCTTTTCCCTTGGAAAAATACTACAAACTAATGCACATGCAATTAATCTAACATGATAATGCAATTAACCTTCCATGATAATGCAATGCAATGCAGCTAAGTGTCACTAGCTTTTAGCAAATAAATGCCTTGAGGATAAATTTTCATCATTGAGCACTTTGGACCGGAAGGCAAGTACAATCACCACTGCCCACTGACATGATGATATGAATACCACTTTTTATCGCATTTGGTAACCTCCTTTTTGAACTAGTACAACCCACACTAGTCGAATAAACCAACTATGAGAGTATGAATACCAGTTTCAATGAATTCAATGTTGCATAAACAAGCAAAGGTCAACCTTCCACCCTATATGAAAGTCCTTGATGGTTCTTTGATGAGCATGTTGTTAGATGAATTCACATAAGTTGTTGGATATCCCTCAAGACAGTCACTCAAAGGCAAGAAAAATATCATGTCTCCATCATCGCCAACCTAGTTGAAACATCATCGATTAGCTAAAAAGATGTGATAAAAATCAATGTAAGTAAAGATCATCAAAAGAAAGCTTCAAATGTTTTGCAATGTTTCATGATTTTCAAAAAGTATTTCCAAGCATTCTGATCTTTTTAAAGTGTTTTGTCAATTTTTAATCCCGAATAATAAAGTCAATGAAGGCTCATGGATCAAGTTGTGGTAATTGAATTCTTGGTTAGTGAACAATGATATCCATCAAAGGTTCACGAAAATCTTCTTCTCTTTTCTGAAACTCTGATAATTCCCTCTCTGATGTGACTGAATGTTGTACTATTGAATCCGCTGATTCAGATCAAATGCCCCTGATTGGATAGGAAAAATGTTGGACTTGAGAAAAATTCCAAGATTTTACAAAAACTCGGTTCATGCCAGATGCATCTAGAAGCACTTTATGCTTTCCTTTTTACCAGCTCTCAAACAAGATCACATTGGTTTGCCCCCAATGTCTAGCAAGATATAGGACATGAAAGATGGATTTTCAAGCTGATGGATTAGAGATGGAAAGGCTATGATGGAAGAAGTATGCGAATGTGACCCATAGGACTATCTCCTCAAGAGTACCCAAGCTAAGGAAAAAATGATATAGCAATGTGAAGCATGTTTTTGGATAAGCCATGAAAGTCAATTGTGTAGTGTTAGATAGTGTATAGGATAATGATCTGCTGCCATGAAAAGGAGTGATCCAAAAGAGTGGACATGTCAAGAAGTTTTTGATAACAATTTTTTTTTATTTTTTTTTTTAAAGTTCTTCATTTTGATCAAGACCAAGGGTCAATTTGGGTAAGATGTGGATAAGATAACACAATCATGATAAAGGAGTGACAGAAGCTATGAAGGGATATTTTGGGATTATGAAAAGACTGTCAAGGAATAATGAAGGTGAATTTTGGATAAGCAAGATCATGATAGGGTAACATGGATGCAACAAGTACATAAGCTGATGGCAAGGATAACGGATGTCAAGATACTTGATACTCATGGATGTGTTCAACCTTGTCAAGATGAAGGTGATAAAGGAAGTATGGATGAAAGTGAGATAAATGATAGGAAGATGAAGGATAGAATGGATGAAACTTTTCCCCCAAGTGTAGAGTGCAAGAAGGAAAAATTACACATGACGCCTGTTTGCCAAGTTTTCATCATGGTACTTGTCTAAGGTGCCACAAGAAGTGGTTTTTACCATAAGACAGATTTATTTCTCTTTACTTTTGCTACCAAGGTGCCTATTGCTAGGTTTTCACCAAGGCACTTTTTATCTTTTTTCATTTTTTTCTTCTTTTCTTTGCTTTTTTCTTTTTTTGTACTTTTCAATATTTTCCCAATAGCGAAATCTTTGGACAATGCTCCTCTGAAAGATATGCTATAATAAACCATGGGTATGACTATGATGCTCAAAGATATTGATAAGAGGGATGGAAGGACGGAAAGTATGCATTGGAAAATGAATGTGAGGATAAGAAGAAAGTATGTTGTAGATGGGAATGTTGGCAAGATCAACTTTGACACAAACTTTGAAGAGTGGTGGAATGATGGAGGAATGATAGATGAAGGAGGTAAGGGTCCTTTTGAGGTAGTGGATTTTTGGATATGAGAACCCAAATTAGACTTGGAAAGTGGAGGATGTTTGGAAGGAGATGGAATGGAAGCCTTTGGAAGCTTGAATGTCAATTTTGATTCTTCTTTTGTGTGCAAGTCCTTCAAAAGTGACTTGGGAATCCACATATTCTTTGATTTTTCTTCCTTTTGTGATGCTTTTGAATGCACTTCTTCAATGAGGGATTTAGGAACCCACATTTTATTTTTTTCTTTTTGCTTGGTGGACCTTTGCGGCCTTTTGGATATTTCATTTTTCTTTTCATTCACATGTTGATTAGATGGGACATTGTGATTTTTATACCCATATGGATTCTTGGATTTATGATTTTTATGTTGCACAAAATTGCTTCCAAAAGACTTAGGAATTGTGGATGAATAGGAATGATATGAAGGGTTCATATGGATCGGTGTTTGGACATTCTTCAAGTATGTGTGCCTTCGTTGATCTTGATACATGGTAGGGTAAGTGAATGGATAACTAGGGATGATAGGAATGGTTGATGGGGGAATATATGGACCTAATATGGATGGAAGGAATGAAGACTTTTGTTTTGGGACATAGGCACCCAAAATGGATTTGGAGGATAGTGGAGGTATGTTGTTGTATTTGAATGGAGGGATATAAGGTGTGAAAGGGATATCAATATCTTTGGAAGGAGCTCCATCGTCAACGTTCTCATCTTTAAGATTTATCTTTATACCAATAGGCTCATGAATAGCTTTGATAGGAACACATTTGATAGGATCAACTAAAGCTTGAGTGGATTTATTATCATGTAAGGGATTTGGAAGAATGATGGGTTCTTGAGGTGAACATGGAGGAATATGACAAGGAAATGATGGGATACTTTGATCTTGACAAGGATCTTTGAATTGTGTAGCGAAGGTATTTTGCTCTTGATTTTCAATATGCTCATTGGAAGTTATGGAAGGGATATCTTGATCTTGCTCGGGAAGTGGAGAAAATATGGAACTTGGAAGGGTACTTTGTTCTTGGAACGGAAGGATATCATCTTGAAAGACATGAAAGGATGCAAGGGGATCATCACAAGGTTCAAGGGATATGGGACCTTCATCAAATATGGGAGGGGTTTGTATATAATCTTGATCTTGATCTTTATCAATATTTGTTTCTTTTCTTTTTAGATTATCCTCTTGACATGAAGCCACTTCTAAGGACAAGGTAGATGTTTGGATATGTGTGGGGGATGTTTGGAGGTATGATGTAGGATCCTTTTGAATGGTTATAATAGGAATTGAAGCACATGAAGCTTTGGGTTCTAATATCTTTGAAGCATGGAAACAATCTGCAGCAAAATGTGAGTTAGCTTGGGTTTCTTTTAGAGGTAGCCCTTGACGGTAGACATAGTTAATGGGAAAAGTGTCACCATTAGGCTCATTCTTTGATGGAGGAATTTTGGATAATTGTGGAGCTTTGGGAGATGAAGAAAAGATGAAAGGAATGCTAGCTATGGGAGGGTCTTTGCTAGATAGAGGTTCGGGAGATGGATGAAGGATGAAAGGTGTACAAGTCATCCAGGGAGAAACCTTGTTAGGAGATGGACAAAGGATGAATGGATTACTCTTGCTATATGGAGGTTTATTATCTTTCTTGAGAGTGGTATTTTTCACTCCATACTCTTTATTATCTTGATCACAAATAGGTTGATTATGCAATTTCCTTTGATTTGAGATAACTTTGTTTCTCTGAAATGCTTCTTTTTGTGAGGAGGATGAAGATACAGATGGCCCATCATCATAAAGGAATGGCCAAATTGATCTTAATGATGGCTCTTTAGATAAAGTATCTTTTTGTTTTTCCTCATCCTTTCTCAAGGTTGATATGTCAAAATTATGAGGAAGCTTAGCTCCTACTTGAACTAACTCCATGACATATGCTTCTTTATCCTTCTCCAAGACTAATTTCATTATTTCCATAAACATGGGATCTTTAATTGCTTCTGAAACTTCTTCTTCAGACACCTCATCATTTTGATTCCAATGGACATTCTGATATGAGGACAATGAAGACATGGATGGCCTATCATTATAAAGAAAAGGACACATTGATCTTAATGATCGCCTTTTAGATAAAGTATCTTTTTGTTTTTCCTCATCCTTTCTTAAAGTTGACGTGTCATCATTATGAGGAAGTTTAGCTTTTGATTGAGCTAAATAAAGGGAATATGCTTCATTACACCTTTTCAAAGTTAATTCCATTGCTTTGATCAATTCGGTATTTTTGGATGCTTCTAAAATTTGATCATCGGACATTCCCTCAAATAGGCTCATCATTATGGATCAATCCTTCCTTCTTTAATTTCAATCCAGTTGGGTTGGTTTGGAATGTGTCACAAGTCTTGATCAATTTATAAGATTTAAAAATTTAAATGTATTTTGATCAAGTACTTTGGAACTTCTTGTTTGAAAAGTTGAAGACAATCTCAACACACACATCAATAGTTCACCATATCCCTAGATCATTCTAATGTGTATATTCTCAAATGTTTCCATGGGTTTGATCACAAGAAATACTTCCAAGCAAGCTACCTAGCACAAATTTGGCTTTTAAATGGCTCTATTAGGTAGTTTTTGCTATTTTTACCATTTTGTAGTGTGGATTCCGTTCAAAATGGATTTCAACCGTTCATCCCCCAAGTATGTTAAGGGGCTTCCCACACGCACCGAAGTATGATTTTGCGCAATCCGTTAGGACTACTAGAGGAAGTTCGAAAGGGCTAAAATCCTTTTGTCGTGCACCCCATTAAGGATACACGTGTTTCTTTTTATAGTGGGTCGGCTTCTCGCGGCAAAAGCAAGTGTATCCCACTTTGGGCTGTCCCTCTCACCGGCCCTTTTAAGGCAATCTCAAGAGGTGAGCCCACTAAGTTTTAAACATGTTCATTTGAAAGCATGAAAAGTGGATTTGGTAGAGCAAGTTTGGGAATTTGATTCACTCAAAGAGTGAAGAGCATATCCCTATTGCTTTTCCCTTATCCCAAACACTCACAATCAATTTGGTTCTTTTTCAACCCCGTGACAAAGGGGTTCTTAGAATTGAAATGTTTGTTCTTTTCCTTTTATGATTAAACTATGTTTTGAACTTTGAAAATGCCACAATTTAAGGGAAGTTTGCAAGCTTGATGAGAGAAATACCTCAAACGATGCTAGCAAAGGCTAGGCACATTTTTAAGTAGTATATTTTCTCTTTTTCTCTCCAAATCCTTCCCTTACCTTAGCAAAACGTTCCCTCCACCAACAAGTTAGTCAACACAAATTCATACAAAGTGAGGGGAAACCAAAATAAAAAAGCTTAAAATGATCAAATTGATTATGCTCTTGATTTATTTTGAACTCAAATATTTGCAAATTAAATCCAAAAGGTGCAAGGTATACTCTAATAGGACATAGAGGTATAATCTAAATGGACATAGAGTTAAAATTCAGTCATCATTTTAACAATTTGATAAAACACAAAAATACATTCCACGCGACATTGTCCAGACTGTACGTGAGATTAAATTTCACAAACGCGTGATTACTTTAACCACGAGCATCACCCTACGGGGCTCAAGCGAGATTAAAATAACCAGGAGCGATGTCTAATTTTATCCACGCGTGAAATCTTTACAAGACCGCGACAAACTGATGCATTACCGCGACGTCTAATTTATCAAACGTGAGATTTAAAATGACAAAAGCGAGAAATTAAATCAATAAGGAAGAGTATTCCCTTCACACCAGACGTAAAATGACTTCCTGAAAGTGGCTTTTCAATTTCTATGCGCGACATTTAAATGACCAAAGGCATGGTACCTTTGTCACAAACGCGATAATTTAATAACCAGAAGCATGATTTATTTCTCTAGTACATTATTTCTTTGTCCAGTAGCGTGAATCTGTAGGTTAATCCGCGTAAAAGTCCAGACTCAGCGCGTTGTTTTATTCTCCATAGGCGACATTTCTTTGCTAAAGGTGAGATCTCTTTATCTGTCGGCGTGATTTCTTCTCTATGATCTGCAGACAGCGAGCAAAAATATACAATTTCTAGCCTAAATTTAGCAAAAATATGAAAATAATGATGAATTTGAGGTCTTGAGCCCCACGGTGGGCGCCATTTGTGTGTGAGTGATTTACACCTTCATGAAATAACAAGATTTAAAAGACAATTACACTATTCAAAGAAAACTAATCTAAATAATGCACAATTAATCTAAATATCTCATGGATCTCTAAAATAAAGTGGTAAATGAGGCTCTCAGCTATGATCCTCACTAGTGACACTCTAAAGATGAGAATTAAGCCATATGATATGCAAATTTAGATCTATTCTATCAAATTCTAGCTCTATTTGATGAACAATCTACTATGATCAATGCAATTTAAGCTAATTAGCAATGACAAATGATAAGTGAGTGATGCGGATGCAAATTGACAGAGCTTTGCTGCAATTCAAAGATATGGAGTGGATGAATTATGCTTCTAAATGCCTTCAATATATAAGATTTTCCCAAGGGTAGGGGGTAGAGTGAGATAACCATGGTTATGCTTGGGTAAGGTTAATTGGCTTTGCTTTGTCCATAAATGGGGGGACAAGGAGGGGACAATCATTTAAATGGTTTCAAAAGGCTGGACCATTTCAACAAAAGTGAGTGATTTGTGTCCATTTTGTCTCCTTTTTGCTTTGTTGAGGGAAATTCGTATTTATTAATTAATTAAAGTAATTAAATTTAGCCATGAAGGGTAAGAGGTTCATTTTGATTTTTTTCTTTCAACAACTATGTCATTAATTGAATTTAATCAATTTCGTAGTGTTTTTCCCCTTTTCAAGCTTTATTTAATCATTTAATCATTTAATTGAATTTTCCTTTGATTTGAATTGCCTTTGTTCCATTTATTGATTTTTCATGCTATTTTATGATTTGATTGCACTTTTTGATTGATTTAAGCCTTTTGCCAATTTTTCATGTCTACAAGTGTATTAAATAAATAAAAAGTGAAAATAATATTAATAATAGTAATAATAAAAATAAATGATCTTTGTAGTAAAACTAGCTATCTAGGAGGGAATTGAACTCGAGACCTCCTAGAAGTTAGGCTAGTTGGTTTCCATGTGTGCTATGTGTTTTTCTTGAAAGTTATTTGTTGAGTTTTCTTGTTATGGTTTTATTTAGAGACTATTTTAATTAAATTTATTAAAACTTTGATTAAGTATGTTACGAGAATGATTTATTCATTATTCAACCAACTACGGAAGTTGGAGAAGTTGCTTCCCATGAAGCAACTCCTCCAACCACATAGTTGGACAATAAATATTTGCTTCTTTTGGGTGAATGGGGGGAGAGAGTTTCAAGAAGATTTGGGAGGA
Organism: Chamaecyparis obtusa; assembly: GCA_027943335.1. Classification (NCBI taxonomy): domain Eukaryota; kingdom Viridiplantae; phylum Streptophyta; class Pinopsida; order Cupressales; family Cupressaceae; genus Chamaecyparis; species Chamaecyparis obtusa. The sequence goes on from BSBK01003479.1 coordinate 1,232,328, forward strand.
TTTTGCATTGATTTCTCTAGAAAATTTATTAGAGTTTTTCTATGAGTTTGAGAGTTCTTCAGTTTGGAGGGGAAGCGTGTGTTTGGAGTTTGATTGCCAGAGGAAGATTTTTAGGAGGATATCTACTCAAGGCTAGAAATTTTGTAGAGAGTCTCCAACCAAGGGAAGACGATTCTCTGCAAGACCCCACGTAGGGTCTAGACTGGGATGAATCTCCACTCTTCCCATGTGTATGATTGTGTATATGAATGATATGTTACTACATGAGAATATGATTGTTTACTCTTGTTTTAAAAGGATAACTATTTATGTTTTGTTTTCTGTGTATTTTAAACATGTTTCGGGATGTAATTTTATGAATGTTTATATATTTACTGTGGTGAAATCTTCCTGGGAAGGTAGAAATGGTTTTTATCATGTAGGATAGTGTATTATATTGTTATTGAATGTATTTTGGATGTTTAGGAAGAAATAGGAAGGGTTAGGGAGGTGTAGGGGAGAGATGCAATCATATTTCTCCACTGTTGCATTTATAAGCCTCTCCATGATTTATTGCTTTTATTTTGATTAATTTAGTTTGAGACCTTAGGTAATTTTGAGCATGCGATCTAGATGTGGTACTGAGGTCCCTGCATCAAGTTGATATCAGGGAACCTTTCCCAGGCACTCTCCATGCCTTTAAAAAGTCATTTTTTGGCCTTTTTGAACAATTTTAAATTAATTTCGTAAAAGTGTGCTGCAATGTCCTATGACATTGTATGCATACTCGTACGAAACTTGGTCAAAATTTGTATGGGATTGCATACATTGTCGTATGGGTTAAAAATTAGTTTTAGTATTTTTGGGAAGTTAAAAATTTGATTTCGGGAAAGTGTTTTGCAGTTTCATACGACACTGTATTCATACTCCTACAACACTTGGTCAAAAGTCATATGGGAATGCATACATTGTCATATGGGTTTATATAGAAAGTCCTTTGGATTTTTTAGGGTTTTAGGGGCTCAAAATTTCTAGGCTTTATACAAATATAACATTTAAGTATAAGTTTGATACTTTAATTTATTACTTTAAGTTATATTTGTATAAAGAAATTAAATACATTCCAGGATGTTTGAGATATGTTTCAGCTTCATAGGAGTTAAGATGCATATTATAGATTTTGGGTTTTCCAAAAAAATCAGACTTAGCCAAATTTTAGGCTCATGATATTTCCATAGATGGATGTTGTTTTAATGCATGTGAAAGTTTGTATCACCTATGTACGTTCGTTACTTGTTTTGTTGAGGTTATATGGTTTACTTATGATTTTTTTGCACTTGGCATAGACTTGAGCTTAGTTTATGAGGCTAGGACTTGTCTCGGTGGCCTATGTGCATGGAAGGGTTCCTTAGACCTATAAATGAGCCTTGGAAAGTTGTACTTATGCATGTGGAAAGTTTTATGTTTTTCTTTGAAATTTCTTTTGATAGACATTCCTCAAATGGTTCATGTTACATATATGGATAAGGTTAGGACTTGCTCTGAGGGCCTACGTGCGCAAGGGAGTTTCCTAAACCTATGAATCAGAACTTGAAACTGTTATCTTGTATTTATGTCTTGTGATGGGGTAATGGAATAGGAACCCTAAGTGAGTGGCTCACCATAGGTGTTGGAACCCTAAAGTGGTTGCCAGATGATCCTATGGGTGGGTTTGTAAAAAGTGATAATATTAAAATTAACCTGGGAACAGGGGTTTCAAAAGATAATGAAATAAAATATAATAATGGCCACACAGACCTGATTGGAGTACTGGGACCAGGGATAACTGCCAGGATGGATCCCTATTCATAAAGGGGGGAGCAGGGTTACATGGTTGCTAGGAAGGATCCCAATATATAGGTTGTGTGATGACACTCACTTAGGTGGTCTCCTAGAACCTTAACCTTTGTGATATAATATAATGATATTTTTTTGTGCCTTATTCTTTTTATTTGAGTCTTGGATTTATTGGTATTTAAGACTTAGATTTCCTTAAGGTCTTGAGAGTACCTTGGTTCTATCTCCTAGCATGGGGGGTGGAACTTTATTAGTTTCACATGGTTGGGTGGAAAATCTCTTTCGAGGTATTGTTCGTGTTTCTTGTCGTGGCTTGGATTCTGAGTTGTTTAGTGATGAAGATTTTATTTTTGTATCATGTATCTCTATCTTTTTTTATCGAGATGTAAAGATGTATGGTGAGCTTTGGGAAACTTGATGTAATTATCTTTCTATATGCCTTCGGGCAATGTGTCGTAATTGTAATTATGTTTGTAAAAGGAAATTGTAAGAACTAAGTTATGTATAAGGGAAGGGTAGAATTATGAATCTAAAAAGGGGATTGAATATGGTTAAATCAATGATTAATTCCTACCTTATATCTCTTGTGAATTTTAAATGAAATTGAAAGTAATGGTTCTATGCAAACCTTTGTAATGAAAGTACTTATGGATGTAAACTTCTTTAAAAGGAAACTTGTTTTGATATATGGTTAGTGAAAAGATATGCTAAGGGTTCAAGGGTATCTCCAGGTGAAATAATAAGGGAAAAGGAAATATGTATGTTATTCAAAGAAGTAATGGGATGTGATTTCTTAAATGTATAGTTCAATGTGAGTGATGTATGGTTATTCAAACTAGGTTTTAATATAAATCCTTTACTAGATGTTTACAAGGTTATAGATGATAATTTGTGGAAGTTAAACTTGTGGCAAAAATGATTCATTAAATGGTTTATGTTGGTTAGCAATATATGGTTAACTACTTTACACTCTTTCTATTATTATATTGAAATGAAAATAGAAAGTAATGACTCCTAATGGAAAAGCTTAATTAAGTTTTCATGGTGTAATTGAGTTGAGCATAGATAAGGTTAAGGAGCAAATAAATTTAGGAAGGAATAAATGTACTATGTGCTGGTTTCATTTCTAAAAGTAAATGATGTGTTAGTTTGGTAAAGAAAATAAATTCAATTAATTCATTAAGGAAATTGGTTTGAAGTAGAATGAAAGAAATGTCTCGGTGTATATTGAAATTGAAATTGAAATAGAATTCGTTAGATTACGTAATACTTGATAATGGTAAATGAATTCATTACAGGAAATTTAAGGAATTTACTTGTGAATAGTAATGATGATATGTTAGAATGTTAAGAAAAAACAATTTGTTAGTTGTAATTTTAGGTCATAGACTCAATTCCTTATGGGTTCCCTAGTGGGGACATTACATTTGGTATTAGAGCCCTAGGTTGCTACACTAGGAGGTCTAGGGTCTATTTGCATTTAATTTAGTTTCTTCTTCTTATTATTAAGTTATGTCAGCTCAATGGCTATACTTATGTTGTAACATTCTTCCTACATGCTTTCCAACACCATAGAGGATCTTAGGAGAGAGATTAATATTCTCCCTCATTAGCTCAACATGAGAGTTCCACGTAGAGGATGTGAGGAATTGAAACATGAATTATGACTCAGAGGAGTCTCAAATAAGACAACTCTAGTGACTGATTTGGCTAAAGCTAGAACCCATTGAAAGCAAAGTTAGCCCTGAGGAGGTAACTTATTCTGACCATTATGATAGGGATAGAATATAAGCCCTAGGTTATTATACTAAGAACCTTAGGAATCATACTTGGCCTACTTGCAATACTTGAGAATATTTTGTTTTCCCATCTGATGTTTTCTTCTGGCCTACCAAACTTGAATAAATTGTGTGTCTTCTTTTTAAGTTTTCTTTATGTTAACAAACTTGAGCACTGAACATAAAAGGTATGTTTTCTATATTTCTACCATAATATCTTGCAAGAAAGGAATATTTGAAATGATTATTTATGTTTTGCATTATAAGATTCATGTGGTTCAAATAGATGGTCAAGAATTCTTGATACTTGGGTGTTGTGTTCTTATCCTTGTTCTAAGAAAATCTTAAAGAATTGTAAGGAAAGTTGTCTATCTTATCTCCTGATCTTATGAATGACTACCAAAATAGTATGAAAAGGTATATACTCTACTTCCCTATAAATTCTAGATAACACCATGATTGTTATGTCTAATTATTTAAGGCTAGATAGATTTGAAACATGTTGTACTTATGGTGGAAAATAAGGGATGATTATGTTTCTAGGATGGAAAGGATTGTAATATTGGATGGTTGTAAAACATGTTTAGTAGATGTATCTGTTGGAATAATTGAGAGGGGGGGTGAATCAGTTAAACTTTGTCCCAAATCAAAATGTATAATTCAAAACAAAATCTTCAATTCCTGCTGCGTGGTAAATATAGATACTGTCACTGTCTTTACTTTTACCGATTGTCAATTCTAAACTTATAAAATTTACCAATCAAATCTAACATGTAATATGAAAATTATAATAACAAACAATATCAAACTCAACACATAACACAAGAGATTTAACGTGGAAACCCTGTTAAGGGAAAAACCACCTGGGACCGGCAACCCAAAATTGTTCACTCTTCTGAAGTGAGGTCGGTGAAGACCCAACCCACTTAAAGGTTACAAACACACTGTCAGGTGTGACCTTGTTAGAGCATTTTAGACTAGAAGTTATCATCCAACCAGCAGTCACTCTGGGGTTGACAAGATAACAATGTTCATCCTAATGAATGATACATCATAAGACTTTCTAAGTCCACTTGGTTAAGAGATTTAACTGTGTACAAGGGTTAAATATGTAACAGTGGTTGATTTTCCTTAAAACAACTTAATTTTCAGACTACAGATCAATGTGTAGCTCATTCATTAATTCTGATCATTATATCACTTCAGATTCAATATCAATTCCACTTACTATCCGTCGGTAATAGCTCTTTGTAGCTCAGTAACCACTCTATGTAGCTCAGTAATTGTTCTACCTCTCAGTTCTTCTTTTAACCTGTTTGATCAGAAAAATTCTTCTCTTTCCTTTTTGGCAGCCTCTCTAAAATGAAATCAATATCTCCTTTTATAGACGAGTAAATCATTTTCCTTTCCTCCATTAGATTTTTCCGCTTAATCTAATTCATAGATTTTACCGTTTAAGGCTTCCTCGGCTGATGTGTCAATAACACATTTCAATCTGCTCCATTAGATCTTCCTTTAATTAAGTTAGTCGTCAATCTTCATAACAAACCTTATATGTTACCTCGATTTCATATACGTTACAGCTCATCATTCCATCGGCTAAACTGATCATTTAATTCCATTCTGTCTTCATCGGTTAACAAAGAAATACATCGGTGACCATATGCTCAATTACTACTGTGATCGGTATACACTACACTCTATCGATGTATACTGAAACCTTTAATTTACCGACAATACTGCTTTGTATCTTTCAGCTCTATTCTTCATTATAGATGAATGCAACATAATGAAGTCGATTCCATCAAGTCATGGATTCATCAAATAGTTACTCAATGTGTTCTTTGCCCTCATCTGACATATCCATCTTCCTCATGTAGATTTCTCTATTCTTCATCTCTTCCACCTTTCTTCAGATGTGTCGGTGTAGTAACTTATAAGATAAGTACTGTCAAGCTAGTTGACATCAATGACAACATAAAACTGATTAAATCATCTTGCATTATCTAAACATCAACTCCTTAGTAATCTTGAATTACAGATTCTTCATTCTGGTTCCAAATCAGTTGTAGTTCATCAATCTCTCCCTTTGGCATTGATGGCAACTCAAGTAATATGAAGTGTACCATACACATACCAAACATGTATTCTACAACTATGTACACAAATGCTATAAGTCAAAAGACTTAATATGTTTAATCACTACGTTACTCAACATTTGTAAAATTTTGATGCTTGTTATCAAATATGCTCTGTTCTGTGTTCAAGCTTGTTATCAGATATGCTCTATTCTATGTTCCTACTTCTTTTCTTTAGTAACTGATCTTCAATGCTCTGTTCCTTTTCAAATTGTCTCTCCCTTAGATAGTTCTTATCAGTTCTATAACTGTCCCTTTATTCTGCTCTCCTTTACTGCATCTCTCCTTTCATATTAGTTATCTCTCCCTTTGACAACAATGCCAAAGCAACAAATAACCAAATAGCTCTGTCGGTAGCCAAGTAACTCTTTATTGTCCATCATCTTCTCTATATCTATGAATACTGATATCTCAGTTTGTTCTAGTTCTCCAAACTTAATCACAACCTTGAACATGATTCAAAGTGTGAACTATGCTGCATCAACATGAATGTTCTTCTGATAAAAATAGGCCGATGCAACATCCAGATCACCTTAGTGACCAATAGACAGAGGAAGGACCCCAAGTCTAGTCCTCAAGTATTCAAATGTGTCCTTCGGTAATGGCTTGGTAAAGATATCTGCAAGTTGCTCCTTAGATGTAACAAATTCTAACTTCACTTGCTTCTCCTGTACTTGTTCTCTTAAGTAATGATACTTAATAGATATATGATTTTTTTTTTAGTGCATCACAGGATTCTTTAAAATATTAATAGCACTAGTGTTGTCACAATATATAATTACTAGGTTGACAATTACCTCATTCATTCCTTCTAAAACTTGCTTGATATATGCAATATTTGAACAGTTTGTAGCAGCAGCAACATATTCTGCTTCAGCAATTGACTGAGAAATGCAGGCTTGCTTTTTACTTGTCTAGGTTACAAGTCTTTCACTAAAGAAAAATGCTCCTTTGATGGTTCTTTTTCTATCATCCACATTTCCAGCCCAATCTGCATCAGTGTATACCTTCAATTCAAACTTTCCTTCCTTCGGGTACCAAATGCCATAATCTTCTATCTTTTTTAGATACCTTAATATTCTTTTAGTAGCTATCATATGTGATTCTCTAGGATTAGTAGAAAATCTTGCAAAAATCCCTACAACATGTGCTATGTCTGGTCTATTGTGAACTACATACATTAGTTTACCAATCATGGATCGGTAAAGTGTCTGATTTACCTCGGTAGTTTCATCTTCCTTTGTCAATTTACATCTAGTAGCCATCGGTGTTCCCACAAGTTTAGCATCTTCCATACCAAAAGTCTTCAATACTTCCTTTATGTACTTAGATTGTGTGATGAATATCCCATCACTCTACTAAATCACTTGTAATCCTAAAAAGAATTTCATCTCTCCGAACATTGACATTTCAAATTATTTTTGCATTTCATCAGCAAAGGCTTTGCATACATGATCTTTTCCTCCAAAAATAATATCATCCACAAATATTTTAGCAATAATAATAGTGTCATCAGTATTACCTTTCATGTATAGATTATTGTTTTCACTTGTTCTAACAAATCCAATACTTAACAAGTAAGTATGCAGTCTTTCATACCATGATCTCGGTGCTTGTTTCAATCCATATAAAGCTTTGTGTAATCTACATACCATATCTCTATTGTCTAGATCAAAAAACCCTTCAGGTTGTTCTATGTAGACTTCTTCTTCAAGTAAACCATTCAAAAATGTTGATTTCACATCCATTTGATAAACTTTGAATTTCTTGTGTGCAGCATATGCAAGCAACATTCTAACTCCTTCTAATCTAGCAACAGGTGCAAATGTTTCTCCATAGTCAATACCTTCTTCCTGTGCATATCCCTTGCATACCAATCTGGCTTTATTTCTTGTGACTTCTCCATTTTCATTTAGCTTATTTTTGAATATCCATTTAGTACCGATTACATTTTTGTCCTTTGGTTGGGGTACTAAACTCCAAGTCTTGTTCTTTTCTATTTTCTCTATTTCCAAAGTCATTGCATTAAGCCATTGCTCATTTTCCAATGCAATATTCACATTTTTCGGTTCAAATTCACAAACTAAGCATGTACCTTGTCTTGTTTTGCTCCTAGTTTGCATTCCAGCTTGTCTATCTCCAATAATTTGTTTCTCAGGATGATGTCTCCTGACAAATTTAGCTAGTATTTTATCTCTTCTTTCTCGTTCATCTTGCTCAAATTCATTAGCTTGCTTGGCAGCTCCATTTTGTTCGTTAATTTCCTCAACCTGTTGTTCAACATTATTTGCCTGTAAACCGGCTATCACAGGTTGCGGTGTTAGTTTCGGTTGATAATCAGGAAATTCAATATAAGTAAATCTATTGTAGTCTTTTGGTTCCTTTCTGCTATTCTCTGTGTTCTTCTCATCAAACTCACCAACACGAACATTAGTACTTTCAACAATCTTATTTGTGACCTTATTTAGACATTTATATGCTTTACTTGAAGTGGAATATTTCATCTTTCAAGATAAAGCATTTACTTCCAAAAATTGTACTCGGTTAAGAACATATACAGCTATGCTTACAGCTTCCCTCTAGTATGTTTGAGTGACATTCTTCTGAATCATCAATGTTCTGGCACAATCAATTATTGATCTATTTCTTCTTTCAGCAATGCCATTTTGTTGAGGTGTCCTCAGTGCAGAAACCTGTCTCTTGATTCCATGCTCATAAAAAAATTAGTAAATTCATCAGAGATAAATTCACCTCCTCTATTAGATCTTAAGCATTTAATTTCCTTTCCAATCTCTTTTTCTACCTTAGCTTTATACCATTTGAACATTTTAAAAGCTTCAGATTTCTCCTTCAAAAACATGACAGTCATCAGTCTAGTGTAATCATCAACAAAAAGAATAAAATATCTATCACCAGAACAACTCTGAATTCTCATAGGACCACATAGGTCGGTATGAACCAACTCAAGTATCTTCTTTGTTTAGTAGTCTTTGCTTTTGAAACTAGACTTAGTCATTTTACCTTTCTAACATTCATGGCACATAGCATGATCAGGTTTTGTCAAGTTAGGCAATCCTCTAACTCTTTTCTTTCTGCTAATCTTGATCATGTTATCAAAATTCACATGACATAATCTTTTGTGCCACAACCATGCATCTTCATCCTTTATTAGTAAACAAGAAGACTGACCAATATCAAGATAAAATAGATTACCTCTGGATTGTGTACCAATTTCGACAAGTCTTCCTCCATCATCATAGATTTTCACCTTTTTGCTCTCAAAAGCTAGTCGGTGGCCTGAATTGTTTAACTGTGCCACACTTAATAAGTTATAATTCAATCCTTCTACCCAATATGCATTTTCACATGTAATTCTATTATTAATCATCAGTGAACCTTTACCTCTTACCATACAGGGTGCATCATTTCCCATTCTCACAGATCCTCCATTGTATTCAACAAGATGATCAAATTTCTCTATATCACCGGTCATGTGATGTGTGCAGCCACTGTCTATGATCCATGTATCATTTCTTTCTATTCTAGAGATCAGTGTCGTTTCTTCATATTTCTCTTCTTCCTCTGAATCATCTTTCATGGCAACAAACACTACTTCTACATCATCATCAGTGTCAGATTCAGATTCAATATCTTCGGCAATGTAACATACCTTCTTTCCTTTGTCATAGCTGCCTCGGTTATCTCTTTTGTTGTATCGGTAACTTTTGTTGATTCTTCTCCCATAGCTTCCTTCTGATCTATCTCTGGATCTATCATCATCTTTCTTTTGTGGACATCTAGCAGCAATGTGACCAACTTCCTTATAGTTAAAACATGCCAAAGGTAACTTACCTCTATATCTTCCCTTTCCTTTGGGAAATCTTTTGGCCATAAGAGCTTCAAGCTCATCAAGTTCATCATCGGTATCATCATTACTATCATCATTCTTATTTGTCTTGCTAGACTTATTAATCTTCAAAGAAGACATGAAAGCAGACTCAACAAAAGGAACAATACTATTGTCAAAGTTATTCAATTCAAAAGTTGTAAGCTTACCGATCAATGTATCAAGGGTAAGATTAGATGTGGCCCTTCTTTCATGAATTACTGAGATCCTGATCGCGTAAACCGACAATAAGGTTCTGAGAATCTTACTGATTACTATTTCATCATCTATGACTCCTGCAGATGCTCTAATCGCGTGTACTACTTCTTTTAGTCTGTTTGAGTATTGCACAATGTTCTTGCCTTCTTTCATTCTCATATCATCGAATTTTCCTCTCAAGCTTTCCGCTCTAGCTCTTTTTACATTCACATCTCCACTGTATATCAGTGTTAACTTATCCCACATTTCTTTGGTAGTGATGCGTTCCTTAATATATTCAAATTCTGCGTCAGTACAAGCAGCAGCTAATTCCATCATAGTAACATTGTGTTCATGCTTGTCTCTTAGTTGATGAAGAGTTAACAGACCAGTGGGCGGTGCAATGTAACCATTCTTCATCAGATCTACTACAGAGTTCCCAATTCTAGAAAAATGCAACAACATTCAGCTTTGCCATACTACAAAATTCTCTTTATTCAGTTTCAGTACTTCCCTCTTATACATCTTGAGACCTTTGTGCTGAAGTGCTTAAAACTTTGTTCTAAGCAACCGTAGCTCTGATACCAATTGTTGGAATAATTGAGAGGGGGGGTGAATCAGTTAAACTTTGTCCCAAATAAAATGTATAATTCAAAAAAAAATCTTCAATTCCTACTGCTCGGTAAATATAGATACTATCACTGTCTTTACTTTTACCGATTGTCAATTCTAAACTTATAAAATTTACCGATCAAATCTAACATGTAATATGAAAAGTATAATAACAAACAATATCAAACTCAACACATAACACAAGAGATTTAACGTGGAAACCCTATTAAGGGAAAAAACACCTAGGACTGGCAACCCAAAATTGTTCACTCTTCTGAAGTGAGGTCGGTGAAGACCCAACCCTGTTAAAGGTTACAAACACACTGTCAGGTGTGACCTTGTTAGAGGATTTTAGACTAGAAGTTATCATGATCCAACCAGCAGTCACTCTGGGGTTGACAGGATAACAATGTTCATCCTAATGAATGATACATCATAAGACTTTCTAAGTCCACTCGGTTAAGAGATTTAACTATGTACAATGGTTAAATATGTAACAGTGGTTGATCTTCCTTAAAACAACTTAATTTTTAGACTACAGATCAATGTGTAGCTCATTCATTAATTCTGATCACTATATCACTTCAGATTCAATATCAATTCCACTTACTATCCATCGGTAATAGCTCTTTGTAGCTCGGTAACCACTCTTTGTAGCTCGGCAATTGTTCTACCTCTCAGTTCTCCTTTTAACCTGTTTGATCAGAAAACTTCTTCTCTTTCCTTTTTGGCAACCTCTCTAAACTGAAATCAATGTCTCCTTATATAGACAAGTAAATCATTTTCCTTTCCTCCATCAGATTTTTCCGCTTAATCTAATTCGTAGATTTTGTCGTTTAAGGCTTCCTTGGCTGATGTGTCAATAACACGTTTCAATCTGTTCCATTAGATCTTCCTTTAATTAAGTTAGCCGTCGATTTTCATAACAAACCTTATCTGTTACCTCAATTTCATATACTTAACTGATCATTTAATTCATTTTGTCTTCATCGGTTAACAAAAAAATACGTTAGTGACCATATGCTCGGTTACTACTGCGATCGGTATACACTGCACTCCGTCGGTGTATGCTGAAACCTTTAATTTACCGACAATACTGCTTTGTATCTTTCAGCTCTATTCTTCATTATAGATGAATGCAACATAATGAAGTCGATTCCATCAAGTCATGGACTCATCAAATAGTTACTCAATGTGTTCTTTTCCCTCATCTAACATATCCATCTTCCTCATGTAGATTTCCATGTTCTTCATCTCTTCCACCTTTCTTCAGATGTGTTGGTGTAGTAACTTATAAGATAAGCACTGTCAAGCTAGTTGACATCAATGACAACATGAAACTGATTAAATCATCTTGCATTATCTAAACATCAACTCCTTAGTAATCTTGAATTCCAGATTCTTCATTCTGGTTCCAAATTAGTTGTAGTTCATCAGTATCTTTATCCCTTCCTTGAGAACTTAGGTACATACGAACTTACATTTTTGTGAAAATGAGATAATGTGTTGAAATTAGGTAATATCTGATATTTCAAAATATGGCAAGAATAAGAATCATCTCTCTTTTATATACCCTCTTAAGTAAGAAATTAAATCTATTGTTGAATCGGATGTGTCTCGCCCTTCTTTCCCAAGAAGTATATTTGAAAGGCTAAATTCTAGAAGGGAAAATCAATGTGTTGATAAGGAGAATGTGCTTAGCTAAAGGAAACCCTTGGGTAAAGGACCTATGTCCCCAAGGTTTTGTAATAAATAGGCTTATAGTACACAATTGTTGAAAAGAGAAATATTTGATTATATGGTAGGATTTCTAGATTATATATATGATCCTCATAAGTGGTGTGAATTGAACCAATGAAAAATCATCAACTATAAGGAAAGAATATGATATTAAACAAAATTTTGTAGTGATTATTTACTTTTTTGGCATTTTGTGTGTGAAATAGAAGTTGAAGCTAACAACATTGCTAGTATATAGGAACGAGGAGTTATTATGAAAGGAATAATTATATGTTTATTAGAATAATATTTAAGTCAAACTTTCTAACTGTCCTAAAATGGAAATATTAGAAGAATGTGAATTTCTAGGTAATAGTACAAATGTCATATCGAAGATGCATATAAGGATAACAATACTTGTAGTTACTCCGTAAATGTTCTTTTATTTGAATGTATGTACAAAAGGTTAGTGGGTTGAACATATTATTTTGATTGAATAAGAGGGTAGTCGTAGGACTTGTGTATTTCTCTCCCTCTATTAAAGAATCTATGACTTTTATTTTGGAAAATGGTAAAAATTCTAACAAACTTGTTAATGTTTGGAAAATATAAATATATACTCAAAATAAGCTTATTATGAATTTTTAGGATATGGAATTGGTTAAATATCTAGTTAATAAGTAATATTGATGAGGCTCTAGCTTAATGAATCATGATAAAATTTCTTTGGAATACATTTATGTGTATTGTTGTAATACACCACTAATAAATTGTTATAATAGAATCCTAAAAAGTATCTTAGGTTGCATTATTTGAAAAGGATGTGTATTCCATCTTGTGTGTAAGTTTGATATTAGCGATTCTCCTATAAGTTTACCATAGGCTTGATGAGAAAAAGTAACTAGTTGCATAAAGAGAATTTTTTTTGTCTTATCTCATAAAATTGTGTGATGTTCAATATTTGAATGATTTTTAGTTTGAAAATATTTACCAAGGTAGTAGTATGATCGTAGTATCTTATGTATACGCATTGAGAAGAAATAATCCCTGTATCAATCTGTATCTAGTTTAGAGAATGAAATTTGAATTCTTAATTGAATTTCAGAATCCTTAAAAAAGTTTGCTATTAAAATAATTCCTAATTTCGAAAGTGAAAATTATACCTAATATAAAAATGATAGACTAAAGTAGAAATGTTTGTAATATCCTTATTTTATGTTTGATCATGGCTCGAAAATTCTGATTTCCAGGAGTAAGTTGAATCTTAGGGAGGGATGATGTAATGCCCCTCCAACCCTATCAAGTCTTGATTATGTTCACTTGAAATTAGGAAGGACTATATGTGAGAATGATCCTTCTTGTGATGGTTGCTTAAACCGAACCTCTTACAACTCACCATAACTTCATATTTTAATATGAGAAATAATAATAATTGCATAGGTATGTTCCTATACATCTTGTGTGTCAGCAATAGTTTAGGACCTTAATGCTAAAAGGATCACCTGATAGACTTATATGCTTTTATGCGAAATGCTCATTATTATTATTTATGTGTACCTTAGGTTAATTGATTATAATCACTTAAGGGTTAGATGTGTTACCTTCTCCAATAATGTTACTTGGGATTAGACATGATTAATGCATTTAGAGTTACTTGGGATTCACTTTCTTTCCTTATGTCAAAATGACCTCAATTACAAATATATAGAAAATTGTTATGATTGCCATGACCTAATTAGGTTTACAACATCTTAGAAAACCTAAAGATCTATGGTGTACAAAATTAACCTAGATCTAACTATTACATAGGAATCATCACTACATTTAATGATTACATCCACAATAAATAATCCTTGATCTTGGTAAAACATTTTATGAATCCGTGTAACCATTTGCATAGATAGATGTGTCATTCTTGAATACTATGTAGTTTCCTAGATAACTCGATAAACACAACTTTATCTGTTCGGTGAATACACTACTGCTCTATGTTTACTGACGCTCAGTGCTTGGTTTACTCTGATGCTTGGTAAACATGCTCTGGTTCCCAATTAAACCTATTTCCATTTAGCTCTCGGTTATGCCTTGTGATTACTCAGTATGAAGGCTTGTTTGTTTAACTGACTAGCATAATGCAATTTTTTATATCACCTTTTACCGAGTGATCAACTTAGGTAATCGGCTGGTCTAATTTGATACTAATGACAATCTATCTAATGCTCAAATAGAGATAACAGGAGTGTGGTATTTTTTTACCTCAAAGGGTTTTCCCCACGTATATCCATATTTTCTATTATGTCTCATTCTTTTAGTTTCACGATTCTAGAGTATTAAATTTATATGCTGTAATGCTACTAAAATCTCTTAGATTTGTAAATTGTAATCACTTCCCTTTACGGTTTTAAATGTGGGAAATTAACTGTGTATATTTATGCTATTATGGCATAGTAGTATGTGCTTGTATGAGTTTGTTGGAAGCTAATGAAGAAATTATTAGATACTGGATATGCATATTGATCTCAGATTGATTTCTTGGATGCTCACATTTCCCTTCACAAAAGGCTTTCCTAGTCATTGATGTCCCCTTATCGTGGCGCTTTGCTACACAGTGCTATTGGGAGCAGTTGTGCAGGGAAATGATTTCCCCTGGGATAAAACCCTAACAGTAGTGAAAAGAGGGTGTGGCAACATCATGACATAATTAATTCAAAATTCTTTCTTTTATCTTTCAATTTATTGAAATTAAATTGGAAGTTTTAATGAGCACGATCATCATATATATATATATATATATATATATATATATATATATATATATATATATATATATATATATATATATATATATATATATATATAATGTAGACATATATATTTTATTTATTTATTAATTTAAAAATTAATTTATTAAATTATGGGATGATTATATTTTAATAAATTAATATATTAATTTTTTGGTATGTTATACATTAAAATATATCAACATAGTTTTTTTGAATTTGTTTTCAAGCGTGAATGTTGAAAGTTGGGTACCAATTCCGCGGAAGTCAGCTTCAAAAAAAATTGTAATAAGAAACAGACAACCGATTTTTAGAAAATGGGTGCCTGTTTAGGTTCGGGAGCCTGATCCATATTCAAAAATCGGGTGCCCATTTAAAAATCGGGTGACTGTTTAAAAATCAGGTGACCATTTCGAATCGAGCACCCAAAGCGAAACAGGCACCCAATTTCTACAAAACGGGCGCTCGATTTTTACAAATCGGGTGCTCGTTTTGAAAATCTATTTATTTTTTACCATTTTGTTTGTCATTTTCACTGTCGAGAACAGGATCACGTTTAGCAGAGCTCGGGTGCCCGTTTCATCTTCTCCTGCTGACCCCCTCTATCATTTTTTTCATGTTCTAGGTACGTACTATTGTTTTTTATTATTTTTTAATGATTTTTGTCATTAAAAATTATAGTTTCAAGTTACTTTTAATTAAAAAATGTAGTTTAATGTTGTTTTCAAAATTATTGTATAAATTTAATTATATTTTATGTTTCATGTAGTTCTTTTTAATTTTAATTTACTTTGTAAATTAGCATACCAAAGTAGAAAACTATTTAAACTTTTAATTTAACCCTAGGTAGTAAAACAAAAATGTAAACCTAGAAAAAATTAAATTATGAAACCCTAAGTAGAAAACCAAAACATAAATTTAGACATGTGTAAATAAAGTAATAAACCATAGGTAGAAAAAAAATTATATAAACAAAACTATTTCTCTCTCCTCTCTCTCTCTCTCTCTCTCTCTCCCCTCTTTTCTCTCTCTCCTCTTTCTCTTAAAAATGTTAAAACATGTTCCTTGAATCAAAACCTTTCGAAACATAGAGTTTTAAAAGCATCAAAAACCTTGGAACTTAAAAAGAGTGTACATTCTTAAAAAAACATTTAAACATGTGTCTTGATTGATTTTGTAACCTATAAAATATAAATAACTTATATGTTAATTTTTAATTTAAATGATTCTCTCTCTCTCTCTCTCTCTCTCTAAAAAATGTCAAAACATGTTCCTTGAATCAAAACCATTCGAAACATACAGTTTTAAAAACATCAAAAACCTTGGAATCTTTTTTCAACCAAGTAGTTGTACATTCTTTAAAAAAAACATTTAAACATTTGTCTTGAGTATTTTTGTACCTTGCAAAATGTAAATAACTTATATGTTAATTTTTAATTTAAATGATTGTTTTGATTCTCTCTCTCTCTCTCTCTCAAGTTTTAATTATTGAAGTCATTATTTGTAAGGTAAAATGTAATTTACAATATGTTAATTATAAACTATCATGTTTTTACAAGTACACAGATTAAAAATATGGATGATTTTCATATTGATGAGCTTATAGGTTAGCATGCACCACCATCGCCGCCACTACCTCCGCCTCCACCTCCACCTACAGAGTTGAGAGATAATATTAGGAGAAATGTAGAGGCAATAATGAGAGATATAAATATTATTAGGAATGATCCCTATCCATTGGCCCAGCTACTACGGGTTGCAGATAGCATGCAAGGCATAGTAGATTCAGTACACACATTAGACTCTAAGATTGATAGTTTACAGTCATGGAGGGAGAGTATGTGTGGATATTATGTTGATGGCCTCTCTTATAGAGAGGTTAATAGTTTAAAAATTACAAAAACTGATATGGCACACTATTTTTTGAACCCTAAAATGGGTGAGGAGATACTTGGAAAGAAGCCACATATTTCTATTAGATGGTGTAGACACCCCGATAGAGTAGAGCATTTTTGGGAGTGATGGTGGATGGTATTTGACCATCCACCACATGCTAATCATGCGTTCCCACTTTATTTTTTTGAAAAAATTATGGGTTGAATTTGAATTGGGTAGGAAACCCAATTATTTTGACATGAGAGCATTCTAGGGGGTTGGTCGGGGCATGCCACAGGATAGGCAAGCGGCCAAATTAAGTGATAGAACTAGAAATCATGTGCGCAATGAGCCCCTTGTTCCTCTTCCTTCTCATGTAGTTCCTATACCTATCCATCATCGAGTAGTGTAGTCATCTCTTGGTTCTTTGAGTGCCTTATGGGCAATTTGTTACAGCACTTGACCCAGGCGAGGGTTGCCCCAGCATAGAACATGTTTGCATGAGTTGTGGGAGTATATGTAGGGGTCCCCAGTCTAATCCTGATGCTGCCCATGATGGATATGTTGATGATGATGGTGGTGCACATGGTGATGCCAGAGATGATATCTCATCATATGTTGATTTTCTCAATGCAGACGATGATCATCCTACAAAGGTAAATTTAATTATAATTTTATAGTGCAATATTAAATTTCATATTTATACAATTATGAACCATAACATGTGGATTTTTTGGTGAACAGAGGAGGGTTGACCCTCCATCATTCATTAGCCATCATCATATGACATCGACACCTCGACATCTCTATGCTCCATTCACGGTATGCACTTTGATCTTGATACATTTAAACTTTAAACAAAATAAACTTTGATTGATAATGTGTTTGACATATTTTTGTGATTTTGTAGGGTCTCTCATGTACCACTCAGATTGGTAGTCCTTCATTCTCAGCCCCACCAGTCATCGAGAGTCAGCCGCATATACCTATAGTATGTTTTTCATTTATTAATTTTAAGTGTTTATATCTTACTAATTTATGTACAACTTTGATTCGCACTTATTTTTTTGCAATTGTAGGCTTTTAGATTGTCTCACGTTGCACAATCACATTTATGTCATGGCTCATTGGTGACATTAGCTACATGTCACACACAGGTAATGTACATGTTTTTATTCCATAAATTTATAGTCAAGTTATATATACTTTATAATTTATGTATATGTACTATAAGTTTGATTCATGCTTTATATATGTTGTTCAGGTTGACACCACCATGAGTCTTGGCATGGCTACAGGATTAAGCCAAATGTAGCCATTGACACTATCCTTTGAGGTCATGATTAAAAGTATTTTTCAATGTCCATTGTGTATCTAGATCTTTTACACCTAATTATTAAAAATTTGTACTTTAAATGTTTTTACAGGACTTGGTTGCATCCACTTTTGATGTAGCTAGGGGAGGACCTTCATGTCCCATTGAGGGTACTCAGGACCAGACAAAGCATGTTGATGCATGGCAGTCCTCTTCATGTGGAGTGAAGAGGACTACAGATCAGCTAGATGAGTAGAGTTAGATTATGATGACTATTTGGACTTGTGTTATGATGATGATTATTTGGACTTGTGTTATGATGACTTCTTGTCATATTATTTAGATTATGATGATAATTCTTTGGACTTGTGTTATGATGACTTCTTGTCATATTATTTTTACCTATTGTTAGAATAGGACTTGCATTACATACTAGTCCACTTGTTATCATATATTGTACTTGACCTTGTTTTTAGAGTAGGACTTTGTTTTGTGATTATATATATCATGAGTTGATATGATGGACATTATGATACATGTAAATTATTTCAAGACTTGTTATGTTATTTATCTTATTCATGGACTTTTAATCCTATTTCATGATTTTTCAAATAGTGGTTTGAATGTAGATATATATAAGCATATGGAAAAGAAATCATTTTTAATATCAATTGTAATTAAATTTATCAATATCCTAAAAAACCCATCTATCTAACAATGAGATCTATTAATTCATGTGTAATTGAGAAGATCAATATCTAGATACATTACAAGTAATATGAACACTTTGATTAACTATAGAAAAAACCATCTATCTAACAATGAGATCTATTAATACATGTAATTGACAAGAACAATATGGATGTTACCAACTTAATATTGACTTTGATAATTAACTATTAAAAACCATCTATAGATAGTTCAATGAGATCTAGATTAATTCATGTAATTGACAAGAACAATATTGATGTTACAAGTAATTTATTGACTTTGATTAACTATTAAAAACCATCTATATAACAATGAGATCTAATAATTTGAACAATGAATTTATGGATGCACAAATAAATCTATCATAATCTATTAAGTGAACATAATCTGACCAATGTGCATAGTTTAATATTTAGAACAAAATTAGGTGAATAGAACTATGAATTTAACTTAAATATTTAAAACAAAATTCGACGAATAAAAGTGAGTTCATGAACTTAAATTATAAAACCAAAATTGGACAAATACAAGAGTGCATTGTATTGCATAAATAGTTCATGTTTATGTTCTTCTAGACATCCTGCATCATAAAAATAAACATGCTGAAATGTTAGAATTTATACAAGTTCATTTAAAGTCAATTTTAATTTATTTCAAATCTATATCTCTAAATTATAAATTATGACACTTCAAAGAAGACATAGATATTTATATATATAGAAAAACATATTAAAATATGACAAATTGAACAAAAACTTACATGTATAAATCTGATTCAACCTAATGTACCATCATCATCCTCTTTTTTCTGCAATGCATGTATGATTGCCTCATGCTCTTCCATTGAAAGTGTCCATAATATTTTATTAGAAGGTCTCCCTTTTCATCTTTCCAATTTGATATTTGTTGCCACTTCAAAATGGGAATAGTGAATAATCTTCTTTTCTGATTGGTAGTCTTCAAAAGCTGGTAAACCATTCCTTCTTGTTAGGTATTTGTGTAGCCATGTACCAACTACCACAACATACCCAATTGGATATTGAAAATCATCATCATCTACTTGATGACATATCAAATTTTTCTTAGGTTCTACACATCAAGCTAACCAATACTCTGTCTTCTCTTCATTATCCTCAGGTGCAACAATAGCATACACATGTCTTGCAAAACAAAATTAAATACATGCACAAATAAAACTTGTTAAAGGTTTATAATTCAAATATATAATCATAAATTATATGACATACACATGTAACTAATATAATTTAAAATTTTAAAATAAATTGAATTAAATTACCACGCTGTATGAGGTCTGAAACACGATCATAATCTTCTTATGCAAAGACATGATCCGGGTCTTCATTTATTATATCATCTTCATCTTGTGTCTCACTAGGTGTTAAGGATTTTTGTTTCTATTCTTCAACCCATTTTGTATTCTCACATTCTTCCCATTCACCTACAACACAAATTTGACAAAAACATGCAAGCTCCCTAGTCCATATAGTCCAAGTGTTACAATTAGAACTCCTAAATGAATGCCATTTAACCAATCCTCTGATTGTATTACAATCATATCTTGAAAGAATATTCTTCTCTTCAACTAGCCAGAAAAAATGTCTGATTGTAGAGTTCTGACTTGATTCTGTAGACAAACTTGTTTTACACCATTCAACAATTGCACGCGTATCTTTAAATTTTGATTTTTCCTCAAATTTGAGTTGCTCTTTATAAAAGGCTCTCTTAACACATGCACCGGCACCATCATGTTCTTTCTTCCCGTGTCCAGCCTCAAAAAAACTTCAGATATGTTGGATATTTATTTTCTTATGCGTCCTACTCAACCAATAAAACATTCTAGCATTCTTGAATTACCTTGTGCAATTATCTGACCATATTAGATGTTGTGTTATATGAATTTTTGTTTCCCTTAAATTTTCATAAAAGGTCTTAAAGAAATACTGAACAAACTTTGATGCGTGTAACTTATTATCACTCATATAGAAATGGTACTCTCTCAATATTTTTTGATCTTCTTATGTACTATCAAGTGCATGCCTATAAACAATATGAACAAAAATTATTACTTGCACTCAATTATAATATTGTGGTTGGATCTCATCTTGTGGTGCAAGCGTATAGTTCTCTGCAAAGTCAACGACTGAAAGTATACTACCAATTGGAAATGTATTCTTGCATATGCGAAATTGTCCATCAAGCCATCTAGAATTTTGAGTGTTCCACATATTTAGGCATGAGCTTACTCTTGAATTCATTCATAAAAGAATTAACACTAATTTTTTTAGTTATTAGGTCGCACCATTTTCTAACTTTTCCATCCATATAGTTTTAAATCTTTGTACATCAACTAATTGTTGTCCAAAATCAAATGAAATATTTTTATGCAAACATTCATCTAATCATGGAAGATTGACACATACATCACATACACCAGAAACACATGCATTCAAAAGATAAAATTGCTCATTAGGTGGGTTACAAAACAAATTTGATATAAACTCCTTTACAATTTGAGGAGGTATATTTATACCACATTCCTGCAACATTTCATTAGTATGCATAGTAGAATGTATAGATCAAAAAATATCATAATGATAATGAAATTGAACATGATTTTTGCAACAATAGGTGATTCTTTCTTTGTTAATCCTTGCATACCATGGTTTTCAATTTTTTAAAGATCTTTGACTAATAGTAATAGTTAACACCTTATCATCCACAATTTTGTATACAATTATGTTTGAGTCATATCTAAAAGGTGTTTTGGATGTGGTTCATGAACTTTTGAATCAACTCTTAATTTAATAACATCTCTGACATTAGGGGATACTCTTGTATTATCATGCCAAAAATTTTCAATCAAAGTTTTGACTTCACCAGTAAGTTTCATGTTAGACCTTGGGAGTCTGCCATTGAAGGTCCAAAAATGGTTTGTCGGATCACTTTCAAAGTTAACTCTTCTCTTTACAACTCTTATTAAAGTTTTACGATGAATATTAAGATATCCACTTATGTTTGAAATCATTCTTTTATTAGTAGTAGTTTTGTTTACTAAAGTTGTTGTTATTGCTCGTTGTGCCATATTACTATCTTTAGAATGACTTTTCTTTCCAATTGTGTCAAAGGCACTAGCAACTGTTGATACAACTTGTTTTAGAGACTCATCCTTCTTCTTGGATTTCACATAAATGTCTAACCTCTTCATCACTTTTTGCATTTTAGACATTTTAATTAATTGTAACATTAATTGACATTGAAACCCAAATTTTTTATTATAAAAAAAATGTCTAAACAATATGCTTACGCGTGTCCTAATCTTTCTCCATGAAACCAAACCACGTAGATTGTCTAGCACATCATATTTTATTTGAAATTGTTCATTTATTTCATTATCATTCAAAGGAGTTTCTTTCTCAATCGGTGTTTCTATGTCTACATCCACATTGTTGATTTCAATCTAAATTCGTGTTTGATTTTCAGTTTCAATTGGGGTTTGACTTTCAGTTCCTTTATCATTATGATTAACATTACTAATTTCTAGAATTTGACATGTAATTAAAATTGTTAATCTATTTTCAAGAATAAAATTTAAATCATTTTTATTGTAACCTGCTTCTAAAAATTGATGAAATTTTTTATCAGAATAAGTTACATTTGGATGTGAAGACATACCTGTATCCAATACTGGATTAGAAGATGCACTTGAATTTTCTTCTTCAACCTCTACATCCATTATGGTGTCTTCATTGTCCCCTTCTGAAAAAATTGTTGAACTCGATGCTCTAACATTATTTAATTTTTGAAGTCTTTCTCTTCTTTCTCATTTTCATTTTGTCTCCTCTCTATTTGTTGCAACCTCCTCAATTGTCAGAACCTTCCTTAGCCTCTTTCTGCATTGGTTTGATCCCATTTTTGCACCAAGATTCGAGTTCAAATGATTCTTTTTTAATGTCAGATCCAAAATAAGATAAAAAAAGAGAATGTTGATAGAAATATTTTGTTTACCTGGTACGGATCGGTAAAAAAATGATTGAAAACTCATCAATCATTGAGATCAAGCCCATAGTCCTATTTTTTGGCTACAACAACTCTTTATGAAATGGGCACTCATTATTTAAATCAAAACGAGCGCCCAATATTTAAAGGAAACGTGTGACCATTTTGTAGTTTCACAAAATGAGCGCCTATTTTGTGAATTTTAAAAAATAGGCACCCATTTTGTAAATCTATGAGCGGGAACCGTACCCACTGGCTTGTTTTTTGGTTTAGGACAGGCTTGGTGGGACCAAGCCTATGCTTGGTCCTACAAAAAATTGGCTAAGGCATTACAGGATAAAATTTATGCCTTGCCATAATGTTTTGGACACCTTCTCGAATGAATTTTTTGATAAAACGAAAACCCATTTTAGCTTTTATTGTGCAGATTATAAAAATATAAATTTTATAGTGATATGATAAATTTTAATATTTTTACAATATTTATTAAGCCAATCTGGTACCTAAACTTGAAATACTAAGGTTAACTAAAATTTTAATAACCTTTTTTAATTTTAAGTTTTTTGTAAAATGAGTTATATGACATCAATCTACATAGAATTTCCTTCAAATTTAAAAAAATTTAAAAAAATTGAAGTTATCATCAAATTATGGCAGTCGTACACTAGAGGTTTCGAAAATGTACTTTATAGTTAATTAAAAGTTAATTAAAAAAATATTCAATAAAAAAAAAGATAAAATATTCTCATTAATCTTCAGTGTTTTAGGTACCTTTTCCCAAAAGGATTCACAAAAATACATTCATTTACTTCAAAAAAGGGTGGTCGTACATGTGGAGGTGTGGTTCTGAAATAGGCATTTTGAAAAAGTGGTTTTTAAACATGCCTACTAAAATTCAATTTATACGATGTGGGTATTGCAAAAAATTACATATTTGAAAACTAGACTCTGAGCACTAAATTTTATATTATTGAAATTTTCCAAGATTCAATCTTTAAGTGCCTCAAATTTTGACATTAATTGACAGAAATTTTAAAAAATAGAAAAAACACTTCCACTTTCTAGCCAAAAGTGGGACTCAACTTCTTGCAGCCAACCTAAAAAAAAATTGAAAAATATTCCTCTTGTTTATATAGGATTGAATACATATTGTTTTATATGGGTGCATACTTGATCATATAATAAAAATAGTATTCACAAATCTAACCATCTTTGAACTTGTGACAATATTGTGAAGTAAGATATTTATAATCTATATTTTCAATGTCAATTGTTACTCTAGTATTTGTTAAGCCTTGTGTTCTATGGATTATCAATTCCAAGCCACTTTCGGTGATTTTTTTATTAGCCATAACGAGTTACAATAATAACTTGAATTAGTTGTGGCTCTTGTGTGTCTCATTTAGGATAATAACAATAATAATAAAGAGA
Source organism: Chamaecyparis obtusa (assembly GCA_027943335.1). Classification (NCBI taxonomy): domain Eukaryota; kingdom Viridiplantae; phylum Streptophyta; class Pinopsida; order Cupressales; family Cupressaceae; genus Chamaecyparis; species Chamaecyparis obtusa. The sequence goes on from BSBK01003479.1 coordinate 1,256,603, forward strand.
TAAATGATTTGGTTGGCTCTCATTTTTGTAGAACATTGTAACTATAGGACAACAAAGAGAGAATAATCAATTGTTTACTCATGTTTTTTTGTAAATAATAGCATTTACTTCGCCTTGGAACAAAATACATGCATCCAAGATATGAAGGTTGATAAAATAATACATAAAGCTATATTAAAATCTCAAATGATTATCAACAAACCTTTTCCAACCATTTAAATGATAGAATTTGTTACCATGTGCTTAAAATATCACTTTTTGTGTGATACGAGATTCTTAATTTGTGTAGTGTATAACAAAATTACATATATGTCACCATATAATTTTGTCTCATTACCTACCTTGTCTAGTCGATAACACATTGATAGCCCTATACTCATCTTTCTATAAGTAATCATTTTCGTATTATTTAGATGATGAATTTTATGATACTTTTTTTCCTATAAGAAACTCTAGTTAAGGATAAATATAAAATAGCATGCACTTCACCTTGCAAAACCTTTTATTATCAAGTTATTCTTTTAACCACAAGAATGTTAGAGAAACTTATCAACAACCTACATATGTATCATTTTTTATGACTTTCTCCTTTATATTGTCAAAGATTACATGTTGATATATAGGTAAATACAAAATAAGAGCAGGACATCATGGCATTCTATGATGGGATTTTGATAGGTTAAGAAAATACAATATGTAGATTAGGGAAAACAAGTGTTGTTATCAAAACACAATTAAGACAACCACAAAACCAAGTGGTGCTAAGGTTGTAATATCGGTTTCTATTTTCATTGTGAACACTAATGTATTTCAAGGCATGAACAGACATGCCATTGGTATCGACATGTACTTTGGAACACATTTTTATCTATGTGTGAAGTTACTTTAAACATTTGTAATTAGCTTTTTGTAAGAACCAAAAGCTCGAATGACCTAGGACTCAACTCGAGCTAGGGCACGAGCTTGAATCACTATGATAGATTTTTGAAGGTAGTTTGTTGGCGGCAGAGACATGAGACACTCTTGACATTTGGTTTGGTTGTTGACAAGAATCTTGAAGGACTGTAAAATGATATGAAGGAGATGCGAGGGCATATTATACAAGATCTCGTGAAAGAAATTGTAGTTTAATCTTTCAAAGGTGTTTTCCTCTCATGATTTCTCTATTAATATTTTAGTTTACTGTGAAAAAGAACTTTTGTTTAGGGTTTGTATTGTTTGTTCGTTTATCCTACTCTATTAATGGTTTCATTTGTTTAAAATAAAATGACCTTAGTTAGGATTTGAATTAGATTTATCCAAACCATTTATCTAATGTGATTGTATAGTGTTTCTAGCGTATAAATTTTTGCCTAAACTGTATTAAAATGTTATATTTTTAGCATGTCAACATAGTTTTGGGGTGATTTAGTTTCATTAAACCCTAGTTAAGGTTTTCTATTGTCTTTGAAGGGTTCCTTATTAAACCCTAGTTTTGGTATAGATTATAGTTTTGGGAAGATATTATGAAGGTTGTGTAAATATGGGAGTTGGGATTAATGTCAAACATGTGCTATACCACCTTGTCAATGAAATACAACTTTGAAAAGATATTTCTTGAAGTAGCTCTCCTTGTCAATTAAGTAAGAATTGTAGAGGAACCTTAAGTTCATTTGGTATATTGATTACTTTGAATGGAGGGAGATCTAATATTTGAGTACAAGTAGACTTTATAACATCAATAAAGTTTTTCGCTTTTGTGGATATTTTTTAGGATACAAATTAAAAAAATTAATAAATCAATTAGAATTCTAATAATTTTTTAAAGATATGTACTCATCAACTACTTCACAAAATTACAAGCGATATAAAATTATTTAATCCTTCAATTTATTATTTTCTTATATTTAAATAAAAAATTATTAAAGAAATATTATAAAATTTAAATGAATTACTTATCATAAATTTTCAATTACTCTATCAAATTGAAAATATATAAAAATAAAAAATATTTTTTTTAATGTAAAAACCTAATCCCTACTAAATTTCTTCCTTATTAATAAATAGTCAAAAGCTTAAAAATGTTGGAGTAAAGATTTAATTTAATTACATTGATTAAATTAACTTTACTACCTCTTAAGATTTCTCTTTATACACTTGCATTAGTCACTCAATAGTTAAATCTAATTATTAAATGAATATTTACCTATTAGGGTTTCCTATTAGGTTTTACGATCTCATTCTATAAGGATTGATTCATTGTACATTTTATTTATTCTTTTGGCTGAAAAAAATCTTTCATATTGTCTAAGCAAAACCTTTTTTTTTGTTTCCTATAGATTTCTCCCTTGTGACAAGGTTTTTGCATGCAGGTTTCTTGGGCTTAATAGATTTGTTTTTCATCAAATCTTACATGGTATCAGAGCAGGACCTTGTTCATAGTTGAAGAAAAAAAGAGGAGCAAGGGTTTGACAAAATAAATTTGGGATTTTTTGGCTAATTTGAGAGGTTTTGGTTGTAGCTTTTAGTTCTGGTATTCTTTGCCGAATGTTATTTTTTGTTTCTTTTTTGCATGCAAAAAAGAAAAAAATTAGCACTTTTTACAGGGGCATGCATGTGAAAGGGAATTTTTTTTGGGTGTCCTTCCCGGTGGCATTTATAGTGGTGTCCTTTTTGATGTCGTTTACCAGACCTGCACCTTATTCCTCTGACCGTCATGCATGAGCTGACGTCTGCATTGGCAGATCTAAAAAGGCAAAACTTCAAACCCTCGTGGGCAATGTACTTTGACTTGCAAGATTTTTTACCTGTGATTGCTATCCAAATCTATGGTTATTTTCATCAGAAAAATTCAAAGGTACACATGATACTCATTTGAATATTTTTTCTCTCATTGTAAGCAATCTTTTCCAGCTTCTAGGGTTCGGTTTATTGAATTGTGGGGGGTGTTTTATTTATTGTTTTTGGTAATTTACTTAAGTAAACTTGAAATTATATCAAAACAAAACCCCTTCTAAAAATATGGTCGATTCTTCTTCTCTAGAACTTCTGACCCCTTATAACTATCACACATGGAAATCCCTGATGACACGACTTCTCTGGTCAAAAGGGTTGTGGTCTTGTTTAGACACGGTGCAGCTAGTTTTACAGAGGCCTTTCGAGGTCATGCAACACAAGAACAAGATGGATGAGTCAATGGGGTTGATTTCTTTACATGTATCAAATAGTCTATAGTTTCATCTTGATGGGTGAAATACCCCTCTAGCTATGTGGACCAAGCTTAACGGCTTGTTTGGTACAGTGAGTGAGTTCAGGACACTTCAGATTAAGGTAGATCTTACCTCTCTTGTACCAGATCATTTTCCATACATTGAGAACTTCTTGATGAAGTTCAAGCAACAAAGGTCTTTATTACAGGGATGTGGAAAGACTAAGACTGACACACAGTGTATCTACCTGATTCTATCAAAGCTTTAGGGAAACTTTCAGATTTTCTCCTCTACCTTCCACTCTACCATGGATGCATTGATTAGAGATTCTAGATGCCCACTTTTGAGGTGTTTTGTGATCGGTTGACTAAAGAGCAGGCCAAGCTCACACAGTTGGATTCTTTATCCAAAACTAAGAACCAAGCTTTGGTTGCTCAGACTTTTAAGGGGACATAGAAGAAGAAGTAGAAGCCCAAAAAAGATTTAGTTGGTAGTGAGCATTCCTCCAAGCCACCTCAGAAAATAGAGTCTAAGAAATCCACTCCTAAGGGTAAATCTTCTAATCTTGGTGAGTCTTCCTCCAAGACTAAGAAGTTCACAGGTGAACCTTACAATTTTTGTGGCAAGGAAGGGCATCCAGTTTCTAGGTGATGGAAACGTCTTGAGGTTCTAGAGGAAGCCTTGCAGCAACATAGTATTGCTTCTCCACAGTCTTCACCTACTCCCACAGTGAAAGCCCATGCTCTTTCTGCACAAGCATTATCTTCCACTACTACATGGATCATTGATTCAGGTGCTTCGCACTATATGACACACACACACACCTAGTTTGGTTACCTCACTTGCTCAGAGTGCTACTACACATATTGTAATTGGTGACTTAGAAAAAATTGAAGTTATAGGTTCTGGTACTATTTCATTGGATGGTGGCTCTCTACAGGATGTTCTTTTGATTCCTACCATTTCTACAAAACTCTTGTCTGTCTATAAGATTTTCCATTCTAGTTCTGGTAAGACAATTGACTTCTCACCACATAATGCAAGTTGTTCAAGACCTGCTTAATCCTGATTTGGTTGTTGCTACTGGGAGTGTTGATTCAGAGTCTCACTTATACAAGTTTGATGGCTTTGAGAGCTCTGATTATACAGGTGTTTCTCTTGTTGTTCATGCAGACATGGTGAGAAAGCTTTGGCATGAGCATTTTGGCCATGTCAACTATAGATATCTACAATAGATGAGTACATAGGAGTTAGTGATTGGGCTTCCTCAGATCTCTTGCATTGATGGTGTTTTTCAAGGTTGTGCACTTGGAAAACATCATAGAGATCCTTTTCCGATAGGTAGATCCTCACGTGGTAAGGCACCATTGGATTTGATACATATTGATCTCATGCCATTTCCCACTCCTTTTTCTAGTGCTCGGTATGTGCTCACCTTTATTGATGACTTCTCCAGACGCACATGGGTGTACTTCTTAAAGTACAAGTTTGATGTCTTTGATTCATTTCGAGTCTTTAAGACATTTGTGGAGAAGTAGTATGGTCTTTCTGTCAGACGGATACACACTAACAATGGGGGGAAATATGTAAATCAATCTTTTCATGATTTTTGCACTAAGTAGGGTATATTGCATCAACTAACAGTTCCCCATACTTCTCAGCAGAATGGAGTTGCTGAGAGAAAGAACAAAACATTATGGGAGATGGCCAATTGTATGATACAATCATGAGATATCCAACCTTCTTTTTGGGTAGAGGCAGTGAATTGTGCCAACTACATTCAGAATCGGATGCCTCATAAGGCATTACGGCATTTGACTCCTAAGGAGGCTTAGTCCCATGTCAAGCTTGATGTTTCTACATTTGTAGTGTTTGGTAGTGAGGCTTGGGCATTATTCTAGTTGCTCAGAGGAAATCCATGGAGAGGAGGAGCTGACCACTCATATTTGTTAGCTACTGTGAGGATATGAAGGCGTACATGTCATTTGATCCTAATTCCAGAGAGGTCTTATTTTGGCAAGATGTCTAGTTTGATGAGCATTATCCTTAGATGGATCCTCCGTCACCAGCTTCTCCCCCATTGCCTAGTACTTCTTGTTCTCCTCTTCAGGATTATATATCCTCTGAGGATGATTTAGATGATGATCCACCTTCCCCTCCACCAGATATTATGTGAGTGCCCAAGTGGGATCGTGATACTGTCAATGCTGCTGGTTCTTTAGCAAGAGATCCTTCAGATACCCTTCGTACTCGTGTTCAATGATCTGGTACTAGTATTTTGAGTCATGTTGTTTCAGATGATCCTCAAAAGTTTTTAGAGGCGACATGACATCCTGAGTGGGATAGGGCTATGGATGAGGAGTACTCTTCTTTGATGAAGAATCACACTTGGGATCTTTGTACTCTTCCAAAAGCAAGAAAGCTGGTTTGGTGCAAGTGGGTGTACCCTACCAAATATGTTGCAAATGGTTCTATTGATCAGTATAAGGCACGTCTTGTTGTGAAGGGCTTTTCATAGGTGGAGGGTATTGATTACTTTGAGACCTTTTCTCATGTCGCCAAGATGAATTCTATTCGCTTGGTACTTTCTCTTGCAACTTCACAGGGTTGGACAGTGTATCAGATGGATGTGAAGAGTGCGGTCTTGCACAAGGATCTACATGAGGAGATCTATATGGAGCAGCCTCAAGGTTTTGTGTAGGACTCGTCTCTTGTGTGTAGACTTTGAAGGTCAATATATGGTCTCAAACAAGCCCCTTAGGCTTGGTATGAGAAGATGGACTCTTTCTTGCTAGACTCACACTTCACTCGCTATCACTCCAATCCTACAGTGTACATTCAGCGTCATAGGGATGATCTTGTGATACTTGTGTTGTATTTTGATGATCTTGTCATCACATGTAGCTCATCTTCTATGATTCAGAGTGTTCAAAGAGCATTGATGGAGTAGTTTGAGATGACAGATCTTAGACTTGTGCACTACTTTTTGGGCCTGCAAGCTATTCAGTCTTCGGATGGGATTTCCATACACCAACAAAAGTATACTCTTGACATGCTTTAGAGATTTAGCATGCTTGATTGCGAGCCTGCTCCCACACCTTTTCAGTCAAGTGTTCTTTTATCTACCACTTGATCTACTCCTTCAATGGACTCCACCTTATACAAGGAGCTTGTGGGTAGTTTGTTGTACCTGACACACACTTGTCTTGACATTTCCTTTGCAATTGGCATTGTCTCTCGATTCTCCCATGATCCTCATGAGATTGATTGGCAAGCTGCCAAACGTATTTTGAGGTACATTCGGGGCACTACTTCATATGGCATTCACTATACATCCGGAGCTCCTCACATTGTTGGTTTCACAGATGTTAATTGGGGTGGTGATACAGATGGTCAGAAGTCTACTAGCTTTGTTTTCTATTTTGGTTCTGGTCCTATCACATGGTCTTGCAAGAAGTAGACTGTTGTTGCATTATCATCTACAGAGGTAGAGTATCGAGCAGTTGTGCTAGCTAGTTAGGAGGTTTTATGGCTTCGACAATTGATGACAGAGTTTCAGTTTCCTCCTGATAGTCCCACTCTTCTTTGGTGTGACAACCAGAGTGCCATTCATATTTCTCGTAACCCAATTGAGCATCAACAGACCAAGCACATTGAAATCCATATGCATTTCATCAAGCAACCGATTCTGGATGGTTCTCTGAGCTTAGAGTATGTTCCCACTTTGGAGCAGGTTGCTGACATCTTCACTAAGCCTTTTGCATCCCCGCGGTATCTTCAGTTGCATTCTATGCTTGGGGTGAAGGAATTTATCCTTGGGACAATAAATATTAGCATTACAACTTGTTATAAAAAGGGACAATAAATAGATATATTTCTTTTAAATAGTTTAATAGCTTTAGAATGTAATCCTTTTCTAAAATATATAAATGTAAATATTGTTATATTATAATACTCAACTGTTATTGTTAGTCACATATTGTCATGCATCTTAATGGTAGATTGATGAAATACAAACTCAAAAATATACTTCTTAAAGTAGTTGTCCTTGTCAAACAGGAATAGTAGATGGCTCTTAGGTTCATTTGAGCTATTCATTACTTTGAATGGATATTTAATAATTTAAATGTGTAAGGAGGGAGCTCTCTAATATTTGAATATGTAGATTTTAATGACATCAATAAATTTTGCTATAAAAACATAATTTGCTTTTACCCCATATTGACATAATTACCTAGCATTGAGAAATATAATAAATTAATCAATCAATTAAAATTCTTATAATCTTTTTTAAAAGCATGTGCTCATCAAACAACCTTACAAAATTACAAGAATATAAAAATATTTATTAAATTTACATAAATAATTTGTAATAAATTTTAAATTATTCTATTATGTTAATAAAATAAATTATAATATATAAAATCTAATCTCTATTAATTATCATCTTTATTAATAAAAATTAATAAGACCAACAAGCACTGTGATTCTATAATGTATAATAATTTAGATTTTAATATGTATGAAACAAGTGATGGTCATTTCCATAAGAAAATCCAAAAAAGAATATGATAAATCCATGTAAACATAATAAACATAATAAGCAAGATGCAACTTGCTATAAAAAGAAACAAATAAAATATATTCCTTTTAAAAAATTTAATTCTTTTCTGATTTGTATAAATGCAACTATTGGTATATTGTAATACTCAGTTGTTGTTGATAGGTGCATATTTGAATAAACTTATACATTTCTACCCAATTTAAACTTTACACATTCTCTCACATTTACTGGCATTGCACCGGATAAGTGTTGCAGCAACACGCCGTGACGGATTGCCAATTGTATCAGACACATTTTATATACTTTCACACGCTTACATTTTAAGTGTTGCACTGTTGTAAATTGCTTTTACCCTCATACAAGTTTAAATACTGTGATTGTGGTTGCTGTTAGTATTGGAGATGCTACGGGGCTTTAAAGTACTGCAGCTGTGACAGGTTGCCAATGGTATTGGGGAGGTTATTTAAGCTTCCACATCCTCCCAAATCCAAGTGTTGCAGCTGTGACAGGTTGCCAATGGTATTGGGGAGGTTATTTAAGCTTCCACACCATCCCAAATCCAAGTGCTGCAGCTGTGACAGGTTGCCAATGGTATTGGGGAGGTTATTTAAGCTTCCACACCATCCCAAATCCAAGTGCTGCAGCTGTGACAGGTTGCCAATGGTATTGGGGAGGTTATTTAAGCTTCCACACTCTCTCAAATCCAAGTGCTGCAGCTGTGACAGGTTGCCAATGGTATTGGGGAGGTTATTTAAGCTTCTACACCATCCCAAATTCAAGTGCTGCAGCTGTGACAGGTTGCCAATGGTATTGGGGAGGTTATTTAAGCTTCCACACCCTGTCAAATTCAAGTGTTGCAGCTGTGACAGGTTGCCAATGGTATTGGGGAGGTTATTTAAGCTTCCACACGCTCCCAAATCCAAGTTCTGCAGCTGTGACAGGTTGCCAATAGTATTAGGGAGGTTATTTAAGCTTCCACACCATGTCAAATCCAAGTGCTGCAGCTGTGACAGGTTGCCAATGGTATTGGGGAGGTTATTTAAGCTTCTACACCATCCCAAATTCAAGTGCTGCAGCTGTGACAGGTTGCCAATGGTATTGGGGAGGTTATTTAAGCTTCCACACCCTGTCAAATTCAAGTGTTGCAGCTGTGACAGATTGCCAATGGTATTGGGGAGGTTATTTAAGCTTCCACACCCTGTCAAATTCAAGTTCTGCAGCTGTGACAGGTTGCCAATGGTATTGGGGAGGTTATTTAAGCTTCTACACCCTCCCAAATCCAAGTGCTGCAGCTGTGACAGGTTGCCAATGGTATTGGGGAGGTTATTTAAGCTTCCACACCGTCCCAAATCCAAGTGCTGCAGCTGTGACAGGTTGCCAATGGTATTGGGGAGGTTATTTAAGCTTCCACACCATCCCAAATCCAAGTGCTGCAGCTGTGACAGGTTGCCAATGGTATTGGGGAGGTTATTTAAGCTTCCACACTGTCCCAAATCCAAGTGCTGCAGCTGTGACAGGTTGCCAATGGTATTGGGGAGGTTATTTAAGCTTCCATACCCTGCCAAATCCAAGTGCTGCAGCTGTGACAGGTTGCCAATGGTATTGGGGAGGTTATTTAAGCTTTCACACCATCTCAAATCCAAGTGCTGCAGCTGTGACAGGTTGCCAATGGTATTGGGGAGGTTATTTAAGCTTCCACACCGTCCCAAATCCAAGTGCTGCAGCTGTGACAGGTTGCCAATGGTATTGGGGAGGTTATTTAAGCTTCCACACCCTCCCAAATCCAAGTGCTGCAGCTGTGATAGGTTGCCAATGGTATTGGGGAGGTTATTTAAGCTTCCATACCCTCCTAAATTCAAGTACCCAAATTTTAGTTGCAAAATCTTCAATTCTAAACCAGTATCCTGAATGGAGTGACGTCTTTTCTTCATTCCTCTACTAATCCCCATATCAAACTGAAAACGTTCCATCCTTAACCATATCAAATTTGGAGAAAACTTGACCAATGTTTCTTCTCCCACGCGTTCAATGGACGGATTCTGCAAATGAAGATAACGAAGACTAGGTGTGTAGAGCATTTCAAGACTTTGTAGCTTACCTCTATTGATTCGAAGGCGAGATAAATTGGTGTTGTTGAATATGGTGTTTGAATGTGCATCAGCCTCCCATACTCGGCTGCCCTCTTTCTCTTTTTCAGCAACACTTCGCCCCATATCTCGCAAATGGTCATGCATATCAAAGACACCACCATCCATCTTTATCAATAACTTCATTGAAAGATTGGGAAGAGCAGTGTGGACCATCTTGTACAAGGATTTCCAGAAACTGACGGGCAACGCTATTTTTTCTCCAATAAAGAAGCAAGCAATGTCCAAGAATATTTCCTTTTCCTCGTCACTAAGAGCTTTATAGCTGATATAAAGTCTATCATGAATTTCTGGGCGAAGTATAATGTTGTCAAGAGCTTCCGTCCAACAGCTTCTGTCATTTTGCCCGTACAAGAAGGATCCAATCACCTCCAATGAAAGAGGATGTCCCTTGCAAGCTGCTACTATTCTTTTGGACAGATCTTCATAACTCGAACTTGGAGATGCTCTCAGAAAAGCGTGCCAACTGAATAATTGCAGCCCTTCATTTATCTCCAATCCACTAAGCTCGTGGATGCATTCAGATGAGACCTCAGCAACATCGTGAATGTGTTTGTTTCTAGAAGTTATTATAACTCTACTTCCAGAGTACAGCCAGTCCCCAACCAAAGCATTCAAATGTTCAACAACATCCACATCATCTAAAATCAGCAGCACACGTTTTCCTCCCAGGCGATCTCTTAACAGAGATTTGCCCCCATCAACACTGTCCACTTCTTTATCATAGTTGGTTAAATCTTTAAGAATTTTTTTCTGTAATTTTATAAGACCTGTGTATTCTGCGGCATTGGTGCTGACATTAAATATAAAAGAAGCAGCTTCAAAATCAGTATAGACTTGATTGTAGATGGCCTTGGCAACAGTGGTTTTGCCAATACCACCAATACCCCATATTCCAACTTTAACCACCTCATTAATAGAATCCAGGTTTAATTTTTGAATGAGAGCATTCTTGATGCTGTCCATTCCCACAGGATGCTTGGCAACATCTAGCGGCACTCTATCCAGTGTCTTAATCAGATCATTCACCACAGTCTTCACCAGCCGAGCTTCATACCTGCAATAGCCAATAAATATTGACAAAACATTTTTTATTATCCTCATTCTACTCCAAAGAGAATTGCATTAAAAGATGTTAATAAAATTAGCAAATATAATAGCAGAAAGAAAATGCATAAATGATCATATCCCTGACTAGTACTATATTCCATGCCATTTGTCATCAAGATCAGTTAAAGGGAGGCTAGGAAAAATGGAGAAAACAACATGATACTGTAGATATTCAAGAAGATTACTGAAGGAAATGCAAGGCGAAGCCTTTCAACTGACTGAGCAGTTTTTTCTTTCCAGCGTACATGACCATTACAACTTTAGGTAGACTAATACCAACAGTTTGCAATAGAATTGGCCGTGATCCATCACCATAAAGAACTGGGAATCCAAGATTCCGAGCTGCCTGATAGAATCCATGAAGACCAACAATCTCAGTACCTTAGATGAGATAAAGGAACCATAATAGATATTCAATGATACTATCATATTTCTGGATTTCATATCTCTATTCTGTAAGAAAAGAAGAATAAAAGGAAAGGCATTCACTACAAAATAGAATTGAGATTCTCTGCAAACCTTTATCACTGTGGGATCCTGGTCAAATGCTACATAAGGCAAACCAGCCAGATCTCCATCTAAACCAGCAGCTAAGGGAGTGGAGGATCCAAGTGAACTTCCCTATGGTTTGGGAGAGAGAGTTACTAAACTGTTTTAATTCATTATGATGAAGGCAACTGTCAAGTGTCCAAGTTACCATACAGTCATAGTCAGAATTGGCACCGCTAATCTATAAGATACACATTCACCGTCCTATGACTATGTTTGGAGTTTTCAAGTTTGTGTACAGTGACCCTACTTTCCCATGTTACCAATGATCAATATTTTCCAGTTGAATTGACTCTGCCTAATTACCCATAATTTTGTTCTACTGTCAAACAGTGACGATATATTCAAGAAATTTGATTTTGTTTTAATGCCATTACCCTTCACTTTGTCATCAAATTTGGAAGCCTAGTAAATGTTACATTCAAAGTACATTAGCATCTTGAAATGGAAAGAAGTTAGAAGGGTTCTACCTTTTAATAATAGATCATACTTTGAAGATGTATGTGGACAGTCCAAAAGTAAGTGTTAATAAAGGGTGACAGACAATGAGAATGAGATGTCCTTCAAATGGGTGCAAGGGTTTTGTATTGAATAGGATCATGGCGTTTGTGTTTCATCATGTGATCAACCTCCTAGGATATTTGGAAATTGGTTTATGAAATGGCGAGTCTCCATTACGTGAAGGTATAACTCAAGAAGTCACAAATCCTCCAAGAACAAACACAAGAACTAAGACAAATGATTGATCATATTTTGACCTAATGATGCTATGAATTTGAAGAGCCCTAGTGCCATTTGATGGATTGTGAAGATAAGGAAACCTTTGGCTATTTAAATGTCACTACAATTTTTATTATAGTTTTGATTCAAGTTATGGTAATTTTTGTCTAGATCTTAATTTAGAAGAGACGACTGGTTATATAAGGTGATTTAATTCTTCTAGTCTCATTCATAAGCCAATAAGCTAGACATCAAGCGTAAAGAGGTAAAGTTTGATGTAAAGGGCCTTGAGAAATAATAATGTAAGTTGTTTTTAAGTTTAGGGAAAGAGTGTTTTTTGAGTGATCTATGTGTTCTGTACCGTTCTCTAAAAATTGTTTTCTCTATTGATAAGTTTTGCATATATGAGCAGCATCATTATCTTAGTTATGTTATATTCTTACACTTATTTTTTCTTTCTTTCAGGCTATCGAAGAAACATGAAGAATACGAGATACTTCTTGTTTGGATGAAAAATATTGTTGGACAATTACATCTACAAGTGGTCTTTTCTTGATATGGCATGCTAAAAACACTACAACTCCAACATGTTGAAAATGAAATACTTTTGGGTGTCTTCTTAAAAATATGTAGTTAAATTAAAAAACTTTCATGCTACACCACCGAACTTGGTGGAAATGTATAGTATGAAGGAGTTTTTAAATAGTTAATAATAAGGCTGCAATATTCGGAAAATCAATGTCAATAGTGCAAGGGAAATTAGTGTCAATATTCAGTAATGTTTAATGTTGTATTGATGCTATGCTCCTTTTGTTGTGGAGTAACTCACAATCATTTTGTAAGACAACATTGAGACTAAATATAATAAAATGGTATTTCTTATTTCAAGTGAAGTTAGTTTATGCTACTTTGTTGAGTGTTTTTGCAAGAATAAAATCTTGGAAATAATTATAGTGAATGCTATTTGGTAACTTCGAAATTAAAAATTATATTGTAAAAAATATTGAAAATAAATCATTTATTTTTTATTAAATTTGTTCACATTGTTTCTAGAGAGACTCTAGCTAAGATTTTAAAACATATTGTCTTTCTAGAGACAATAGGTATGACCAAAGAAATATTGTCTCTAAAGAGACAAAACTACTTCAGTTTTATATTGTCTTTAAGAGACAATAAATAAAGACAATAATTAAAGACACTTGATTTACGACGACACTTGAGACAATAGACAACTTTTTTATTGTCTCAAATTAAGACAATCAACTCAATAATTGTCTCAAAAATTGTCTTTAATCCCCCCTCTATGTAGTAGTGAGCTGATGTAAAGTCTATCATGAATTTATGGGCAAAGTGTAATGTTGTCAAGAACTTCCTTCCAATAGCTTGCGTCATTTTGCCCCTACAAGAAGGATCCAATCACCTCCAATGAAAGAGGATGCCCCTTGCAAGCTTCACTATTCTTGTCAGAAAAGCGTTCCAACTGAATAATTGTAGGCCTTCATTTATCTCCAATCCACTAAGCTCATGGATGCATTCAGATGAGACTTGAGCAACATTGAGAATGCATTTGTCTCTAGAAGTTATAATAACTCTACTTCCAAAGTACAACCAGTCCCTAACCAAAGCATTCAAATGTTCAACAGAGATATACCCTCATCAACATTGTACACTGTTCCATTATAGTTGGTTAACTCTTCAAGAATTTGCTTCTGCAAATTTGTAAGCACCTTCAAAATCAGTATAAACTTGATTGTAGATGGCCTTGGCAACAATGGTTTTGCCAATACCACCAATACCCCATATTCCAACTTTAACCACCTCATGAACAGAATTCAGATTTAATTTTTGAATGAGAACATTCTTGATGCTGTCCAATGTCTTAATCAGATCATTCACCACCGTCTTTACCAGTCGAGCTTCATACCTACAATAGTCACACTATGTCAATAAGTATTGACAAAATATTTTTTTATTATCCTCATTCTACACCATAGAGAATTGCATGAAAAGATGTAAATAAAATTATCAAATAAAACGGGTCATTTTTTTTTATACTTATTAAATAGCATCTTTAAAAAATTAGTCAGTGCTTGTAATATTTAACATACAAGAATTATTAAGGTCTATAAAGCAGTCCATCATTTTATGATGGCTCTTAAAGTTTATTTTTAATCAACATGTAAAAAATTGTTCCAACATTAAAAATTGAGTGTTAATAGTTTAATAATAGGCAGTTTAAATATTTATTAATCTGAAAAAAATTACTTATTAATTTGAAATAAAATGTGGAAATTAAATAATTATATTTAAAATATTGTTGGGCAAAGATATTTGTGGAATTGAAAATGTAATTTATCTATGATATTTAAATAGTGAAAAAGTGTAAGTTTTGGTATGTTGTAATGGTTTCAAAAAAGCTTTGTTGTTTTTGTTATGAAGAATCAAATTCTATTAGATATTATTGTTGAATCTTTACATTGAAAATAAGATTTAGAATAAGAAAATAATTATTCCCTTTGATTTTATTATTTTTTTAATTTTTACTTTACAACTCTTTGAATGATCATTAAAATAATAATAAAATTTATAAATTCTTCAAGCAAATAATTACATTTGAAAACTTCTTTACTAAGAGTTTGGAGGGAATATAGATGTTGCTTATTATTTAGTGATTAAATAATTTATCAAACAAAAAAATAAAAATGAAATAGAAATAATTTTTTTAAATTAGATTTTAATATTAAAGAAAATAAATGAAATACTTAAGAAATTGTATTGTGATATTTAAAAAAGTTAAATAATAGAACATTATATATCAATAAATTTGAAGTACAAGTAAAATATTTTAACAAGAGATATATTACTAGACTAATTTCAACAAGAGATGTATCAAATAGGACCTTAAAAAAAATCAAATCACAACTTTTTAAAAGATATTAAGTTTTTTTTCTTTACAATATATTTCTTGTTTAAAATTTTTACTTTTACTTCAATTTCTTATATTATCTTACTTGGAAATTTTCAAAAATCTTCTTTTAAAATTTATATTCCATACTATACTAAACTAAACTTATTTAATAATAACAAATTCATATTAGTTTGCAATCTATTATTTCAATTAGATGTCAAACCCATTTCTCTTAAAAACTATGCCTATAGAATTATTTTTTGAGTGGAGACACAAAATGTGATCTCTAATAGATTTTACAATCACCAAATGTAATCTTTAATGAATTCCTTCATAATCACTAAACTTTACTAGTAATTCAAGAGCCCTTTAGCTATTATTTCCCAAAGCCTCATGTTTAAATAATTACATTTTGAGTGCACATACAGATCTCAACTGTTATCAAGCTGCTGTGATGAAATAACCATGGAAAATTTTGGAAAAGCAAGTACAATTTCCTAAAACCTTATGCTTAATAATTACATTTTGAGTGGAAACACAGATCTCATCTATTATCAAACCTTACTCATAAAATGATAAAGAAAAAATCAGGACAAGCAAACAGAATTCTCTTACATTTTGAATGAAGGCACACATCTCATCAAAGGAAAAGCAAGCAGAAAGTGCAGTTCACTACTTACCCCTTAGTTAAATCCATGGACCAGCCTGAGCGATCACAGATCTGCCGAAGGACATGCTTTTCTTTGCCTTTCTTTTCAACCTATTGTCAGTATAGCTATTTTAAATCTACTATGTTCTTTACTATTTTCTTACAAAACAAAAAGATCAAGCTTCTTGTAGATGCCCAAAAGGGAAACCAAAAACAAAAATCTATTAAGTGCATTTTATCTTATGTTTACATCCAACATATAAACTCATAAAGAATAGTCAAACCAAATATATTAAAGTTACTTTTCTTTGCATCAATATTTTAACTCAATTTTATTTGTACATGTGAATGAAAAGATGGATAGAACCAAATATAAAGAAGGAAGAGATTATGACCTTGTCATGTATCTTAATGGTAAATCAATGAAATACAACTTCTAAAAGATATTTCTTAAAGTAGCTCTACTGTCAAATAAGTAAGAATTGTAGAGGGTCCTTAAGTTCATTTGGTATATTGATTAATTTGAATGGAACTCCAATATTATGCATGTAAGGAGGGAGATCTAATATTTGAGTACAAGTAGACTTTATAACATCAATAAAGTTTGTCACTTTCATGGATTTTTTTAGGATACAAATTAAGCAAAATTAATAAATCAATTAGAATTCTAATAAATTTTTTAATGATCTATACTCATCAACTACTTCACAAAATTACAAGCAATATAATATTATTTAATCCTTCAATTTATTATTTACTTATACTTAAATAAAAATTTATTAAATAAATATTATAAAATTTAAATGAATAACTTGTCATAACTTTTCAATTACTCTATTAAATTAAAAATTAAAAATTAAAAATATATATTTTTATGTAAGAAGCTAATCCCTAATAAATATCTTCCTCATTAATTAATAATCAAAAGCTTAAAAACACTTTGATTTAATAGAAATAATTTATTATTACTAATAATTATAATGTATGATGACTTAAGGATCATTTTCTATAACAGAACGGAAAAAATTACATGATAGATTCCATATTAGCATTAAAGCTTGTTATTGTTAGTCACATATTGTCATGCATCTTAATGGTAGATCGATGAAATACAAATTCAAAAATATACTTCTTAAAGTAGTTGTCCTTGTCAAATAGGTATTGTAGATGACTCTTAGGTTCATTTGAGCTATTGATTACTTTAAATGGATATTTAATAATTTATACATGTAAGGAGGGAGCCCTCTAATATTTGCATATGCACATCTTAATGACATCAATAAATTTTGTTATAAAAATATAATTTGCTTTTACTCTATATTGACATCATTACATAACATTTTGAAATGTAAACCTAACATTTTCAAATGTAATGGTTTCTCTAATAGACTATTTTTTAAGGATATAAATTAAATAATCAATTAAAAAATTTATAATTTTTTTTAAAAGCATGTGCTCATCAAACTACCTTACAAAATTACAAGCAATATAAAATTATTTATTAAATTTAAATAAATAACTTATAATAACTTTTAAATTATTCTATTATATAAATAAAAAAATTATAATATATATAATCTAATCCTTATTAAATATCATCTTTATTAATAAAAATTAATAAGAACAACAAGAACTGTGATTTAATATAAATATTAAACTGAGATTTTAATATGTATTGAACAAGTGATGGTCATTTTCCATAAGAAAAACGAAAAAAAATATGATAAATTAATGTAAACATATTAAACAAGATACAACTTGTTATAAAGAGAGACAAATAAAATATATCCCTTTTAAAAAATTAATAGCTGTATAGTTTAATTCTTTTCTGAGTTGTATAAATGCAACTATTGGTATATTGTAATACTCAGCTGACATATTTGAATAAACTTATACATTTCTACACAATTTAAACTTTACACATCCTCTCAAATTTACGGGCATTGCGCCGGATAAGTGTTGCAGCAACACGCCGTGACGGATTGCCAATTGTATCAGACACATTTTATATACTTTCACACGCTTACATTTTAAGTGTTGCACCGTGGTAAATTGCTTTTACCCTCATACAAGTTTAAATACTGTGATTGTGGTTGCTCTTACTATCGGAGATATAGCGGGGCTTTAAAGTACTGCAGCTGTGACAGGTTGCCAATGGTATTGGGGAGGTTATTTAAGCTTATATACCCTTGCAAATCCAAGTGCTGCAGCTGTGACAGGTTGCCAATGGTATTGGGGAGGTTATTTAAGCTTACACACCCTTGCAAATCCAAGTGCTGCAGCTGTGACAGGTTGCCAATGGTATTGGGGAGGTTATTTAAGCTTACACACACTTGCAAATCCAAGTGCTGCAGCTGTGACAGGTTGCCAATGGTATTGGGGAGGTTATTTAAGCTTACACACCCTTGCAAATCCAAGCGCTGCAGCTGTGACAGGTTGCCAATGGTATTGGGGAGGTTATTTAAGCTTCCACACCCTTGCAAATCCAAGTGCTGCAGCTGTGACAGGTTGCCAATGGTATTGGGGAGGTTATTTAAGCTTTCACACACTCCCAAATTCAAGTGCTGCAGCTGTGACAGGTTGCCAGTGGTATTGGGGAGGTTATTTAAGCTTCCACACCATCCCAAATCCAAGTGCTGCAGCTGTGACAGGTTGCCAATGGTATTGGGGAGGTTATTTAAGCTTCCACACCATCCCAAATCCAAGTGCTGCAGCTGTGACAGGTTGCCAATGGTATTGGGGAGGTTATTTAAGCTTCCACACCCTTGCAAATCCAAGTGCTGCAGCTGTGACAGGTTGCCAATGGTATTGGGGAGCTTATTTAAGCTTCCACACCATCCCAAATCCAAGTGCTGCAGCTGTGACAGGTTGCCAATGGTATTGGGGAGCTTATTTAAGCTTTTACACCATCCCAAATTCAAGTGCTGCAGCTGTGACAGGTTGCCAATGGTATTGGGGAGGTTATTTAAGCTTCCACACCCTCCCAAATCCAAGTGCTGCAGCTGTGACAAGTTGCCAATAGTATTGGGGAGGTTATTTAAGTTTCCATACCATCGTAAATCCCAGTGCCCAAATTTTAGTTGCAAAATCTTCAATTCTAAACCAGTATCCTGAATGGAGTGACGTCGTTTCTTCATTACTCTACTGATCCCCATATCAAGCTGACAACATTCCATCCTTAACCATATCAAATTTCGAGGCGTGACCAATGTTTCTTCTCCCATGCGTTCAACTAACAGATTCTGCAAATGAAGATAACGAAGACTAGGACTGTAGAGCATTTCAAGACTTTGTAGATTGCCTCTATTGACTCGAAGGCGAGATAAATTGTTGTTGTTGAATATGGTGTTTGAATGGGCATCAGCCTCCCATACTCGGCTGCCCTCTTTCTCTTTTTCAGCAACACTTCGCCCCATATCTCGCAAATGGTCATGCATATCAAAGACACCTTCATCAATCTTTATCAATAACTTCATTGAAAGATTGGAAAGAGCAGTGTGGACCGTCTTGTACTGTAAGGATTTCCAGAAACTGACGGGCAACGCTTTTTTTTCTCCAATAAAGAAGCAAGCAATGTCCAAGAATATTTCCTTTTCCTCGTCACTAAGAGCTTTATAGCTGATATAAAGTCTATCATGAATTTCTGGGCGAAGTATAATGTTGTCAAGAGCTTCCGTCCAACAGCTTCTGTCATTTTGCCCGTACAAGAAGGATCCAATCACCTCCAATGAAAGAGGATGCCCCTTGCAAGCTTCCACTATTCTTTTGGACAGATCTTCATAACTGGAACTTGGAGATGCTCTCAGAAAGGCGTGCCAACTGAATAAATGTAGGCCTTCATTTATCTCCAATCCACTAAGCTCGTGAATGCATTCAGATGAGACTCCAGCAACATCGTGAATGTGTTTGTTTCTAGAAGTTATTATAACTCTGCTTCCAGAGCACAGCCAGTCCCCAACCAAAGCATTCAAATGTTCAACAACATCCACATCATCTAAAATCAGCAGCACACGTTTTCCCCCCAAACGATCTCTGAACTTTGATATGCCCTCATCAACACTGTCCACTTCTTTATCATAGTTGGTTAAATCTTTAAGAATTTTTTTCTGTAATTTTATAAGGCCTGTATAATCTGCAGCACTGGTGCGGACATTAAATATAAAAGAAGCAGCTTCAAAATCAGTATAGACTTGATTGTAGATGGCCTTGGCAACAGTGGTTTTGCCAATACCACCAATACCCCATATTCCAACTTTAACCACCTCATGAACAGAATCCAGGTTCAATTTTTGAATGAGAGCATTCTTGATGTTGTCCATTCCCACAGGATGCTTGGCAACATCTAGCGGCACTCTATCCAGTGTCTTAATCAGATCATTCACCACAGTCTTCACCAGCCGAGCTTCATACCTGCAATAGCCAATAAATATTGACAAAACATTTTTTATTATCCTCATTCTACTCCGTAGAGAATTGCATTAAAAGATGTAAATAAAATTATCAAATATAATAGCAGAAAGAAAAATTAGAAAACAGGCCATTTTTTTATACATATTAAATAGCATCTTTCAAAAATTAGTTAGCGCTGCCAATATTTAACATACCAGAATTATTAAGGTCTATAAAGCAGTCCATCATTTTATGATGGCTCTTAAAGTTATCAACATGTACAATCGAGTGTTAATAGTTTAATAATAGGCGCTTTAAATATTTATTAGTCTGTAAAAAAAAATTAGTTATTAATTTGAAATAAAATGTGGAAATTAAATAAGTATATTTAAAATGTCGTTGGGCAAAGATATTTGTGGAATTGAAAATGTAATTTATCTATGATATTTAAATAGTGAAAAAGTGTCAGTTTTGGTATGTTGTAATAGTTTCAAAGAAGTTCTGTTGTTTTTGTTATCAAGATTCAAATTCTATTAGATATTATTGTTGAATGTTTACATTAGAAATAAGATTGGGAATAAGAAAATAATTATTTTCTTG
Organism: Chamaecyparis obtusa; assembly: GCA_027943335.1. Lineage (NCBI taxonomy): Eukaryota > Viridiplantae > Streptophyta > Pinopsida > Cupressales > Cupressaceae > Chamaecyparis > Chamaecyparis obtusa. Next base: position 1,277,427 of record BSBK01003479.1, read on the forward strand.
ATTTTGTTATTTTTAAATTTTTACTTTACATCTGTTTGAATGATCATTAAAATAATAATAAAATTCATAAATTTTTCCATCAAATAATTACATTTGAAAACTTGTTTACTCAGGGTTTAGAGGGAATATAGATGTTGCTTAATATTTAGTGATCAAATAATTTATCAAAAAAAAAATAGAAACAATTTTTTTAAAATTAGATTATAATATTAAAGAAAATTGATGAAATAGTTAAGAAATAGTATTGTGATATTTTAAATAATAGAACATTATATATCAATAAATTTGAAGTACAAGTAAACTATTTTAACAAGAGATATGTTACTAGACTAATTTCAACAAGAGATGTATCAAATAGGATCATAAAAAAATCAAATCATAACTTTTTAAAAGATATTACGTTTTTTTTTCCTTACAATATATTTCTTGTTTAAAAATTTTACTTTTACTTCAATTTAAATATTTTACTTTTACTTCAATTTTTTATTTCTTATATTACCTTAAGTGAAAGTTTTCAAAAATCTTCTCCTTTTAAAATTTATATTCCATACTAAACAAAATGTATTTAATAATAACAAATTCATATTAGTTTGTCATCTACTATTTCAATTAGATGTCAAATCCACTTCTCTTAAAAATTGTCTATAGAATTATATTTAGAGGGGAGACACAAAATGTCATATATTATCCAACTATAGTCTAGAAATAATAATTAAAGAATCTAGAAAAGTAAGAAGAGAAAGTTTGTTTAGAATCATTTAACTTTACTAATCAATTAAGAACCTCTTATTTGTGATTTTCTATTTTAAAATAAAACTAGAAGCCAAAACCACTTCCATAATAAGTGAAAACTTGTGCTTAGAAAGTCATATTTTGAGTGCAACACAAACATCATCCATTATTTAGTGGCAGTCTAAAAATAATAATCGAAAAATCTAAAAAAATAAGAGTTGTCGTCTAGGATCTACAATTAACAAGACTTGATCTCCAATAGATTGGTAAGAACTATTCAACTTTACCAATAAATCAAGAACTAGTTAACTATTATTTCTCTTTTCAATGTAAAATTAAAGGCAAATCCCTTGCATAGAAGCTTATAGCTTCACTTTATGTTTTGAGTGGTGAAACATGTCATCTATCATCCTATGGTTATCTAGAAACAATAAAGGGAAAATTTGGAAAAAAACAAGAAGATAGTGGAAACTTTACAATCACCAAACGCAATTTTTAGTGAATTCCTTTAGAATCATTCAACTTTACTAGTAATTCAAGAACCCTTTAGCTATTATTTCCTAAAGCTTCATGATTAAATAATTATATTTTGAGTGCACACACATATCTCATCTATTATAGTCATGAAATAACAATGGAAAATTTTGGAAAAGCAAGTACAATTTCCTAAAACTTTATGCTTAAATAATTACATTTGGAGTGGAAACACAAATCTCATCAATTATCAAGCCTTACTCATGAAATGATAAAGAAAAAATCAAGACAAGCAAGCAGAATTCCCTAAAACCTTTTGCTTAGATAATTACATTAAGAGTGAAGGCACAAATCTCAAGTGAAGGCACATATCTCATCAAGGGGCAGTCATGAAATAATAAAGAAAAAAAAATAGGAAAAACGAGTAAATAATTACATTTTGAGTGGAAGCATAGATCTAGTCTATTATTAAGTGGCACTCATTAAAGAATAAGGAAAAATCAAGAAAAGAAAGAAAATTATTGTAACACCCCCTGCTTAAATAATTACATTTTGAATGGAGACACATATCTCGTCTATTTTCAATAAATAGATCAAAATTTGTTATAGTCAATTTAGTATTTTATTTAATAATATAAAACATATATAAATTATGTTATTTATAATATATATGTTTATATTTTGATTATTATATATAGAATGTTTTAAAATAGAATATAATAGAATATACGATTTTAAAACTTTTTAGTTTTATATTATTTATTACATATTTATATTAATTTAAATTTTTTAAAAATAAAATATATTAATTTAGAAACACTTTTAATTTATTTGACATTTTTGTATTTATAATTATTTTTATATTTTATATTTTTTTTATGACAAATAGAAGTTTCTATTTTTATATTATTATTTAAAATATTTTCCAAATAAAAGATATGAATTTATTTTCTAATTTAACATTATATGTATTATATAAAATAATTATATTGATAAAATATTTAAATGTAAAATAATTTATTAATTTATTTCTATACTAAAAAAATTGACAATCAATAGTTTTCTTAAAACATTAAAATAATCAAACCTTCATTAAAAAATCATGTGACAGGTAAGGGTGACTATCAAGGCACAGAAATCTAGTCTATTATCAAGTGGCAATCATGAATTAATTTTTAAAAAAAAAACAAGCATAATTCTGTAACACCCTATGCTTAAATAATTACATTTTGAATAGAGACACAGATTTCTTCTATCATCAAACTCAGTCATTTAATAATGAACAAAAATTAGAAAAAATAAACAAAATTTCTTAAAACATATTGAATAGAAACGCAGATCTCATTAATTGTCAAACTGCAGTCATTAAATAATGAACAAAAATATCAAGAAAAAAACAAACAGAATTTCCTAAAACTCTATACTTAAACAATTACATTTTGAATCAAACGCACTCATGAAATAATGAAGAAAAAATCAGAATTCCCTAAAACTATATTTTAAATGAGGAAAAAAGATCTCATCTATATTAAGCCGCAGTCATGAAATAATGAAAGAAAAATATGGAAAAGCAAGCAGAAAGTGCAGTTCATTACTTACCCCTGAGTTAAATCCATGGACCAGCCTGAGCGCTCACAGATCTGCAGAAGGGCATTCTTCCATTCATCAACCTCTGCTCTCGAGTGTCGATCTGGACGGCCAAAATGCTTCAGAAATGATTGCTTATAGGGACTGTACTCACTCTCAGGATATCTCACATGCGTTGGATTCACATGATAAAACAGGGGAATGATCAAATCAGGGGTTTTCAACATTGCAGCGGCCTCCTGCAGACACCAGACTGACTCTGCATAACCTGTGGAAAATATGGGGATGCGAATGGCACTGCTCTTGATTGCCCCTTCCAAGCTCGGCCCAATCTTTTCCCCCTTTTCCAAATTCTCGTCGTCTTTATAGACGATGAGTCCTGCTGTGGAAAGAGCTTGAAATAGATGGTCGACCAGAGTCTTTCTGACATCTGGTCCCCTGAAACTCAGAAACACATGATACCTCTTATCGCTTTGGAAGGCAAGTTTAGTTGTGGGAGGTTCGTATCTGAGAAAGGCAGGCACCGAGGATTCACCAGAAGTAGAAGTAGATGGGGCGAATTCTTCAAGCTGAGGATTAGAAGTAGACGCCATGATATTGTATAGTTCTATCTTAGAGCTAGATCTTAAAGAGAAAAGCTTGCTAACGATGGAAAGAAAACAGAGTATTCAACCCTAAATCTCAGATCTAAAAGAGAAAAGCTTGGCAACCAGGGAAAGAAAACAGAGTACGAAACCCTAAATCTCAGATTTTCAACTCTGATCACACATTGCCCTGCAAATTACTCTCTTATAGATTGCAAATTGCTCACTTTTGCTAAAGTAACTTCACTGGCACGGCAGGCGGGCCCATTTATATTCTTTTTGCTGTCCACTATCTTTACTTTTTCTGATACCTAGCTTCTTGGTTATCGGCTTCAATTATTTATGCGTACCATCAGGGAAATTTCCTCCGCCTTTCAGAGAAATTTCCTCCGCCTTTATATTCAGTGGAATTGGATTGAAAGATTTAATGAGATGATCATAATTTTTAAAAGGGTTAATATAGAATTTGTTAATATGAGAGCATGTTCATAATTTTTGAAAGAGATTAAAATTTAATCTAAGTTATAAGTTTCTACAATCTATTTGAATTTGATGGATAATTTCTGAATATACAATCAAATTCAAAAATTATTCAATAAATATAAAATTTGTTAATATAAGAAAGTATGTTGATGATTTTTTTAAAAATGATATAGAATTTGTTAATGTAAATATGTGTAGATTTTTATTTTCTTTAAAATTTTAGCATCTTAATTTTTTATGTCTGATATATTTTTTACTTTATCATATTTACATAAATTTTTGTAGTCTTTATCTATTTCAAAGAGTAATTTCTTCCATCTTTCTCTTTATTAAAATTAGATCGAAAGGTTTAGCATGCTTATAATTTTTAAAAGAGATATAGAATTTGTTAGCTTTATTGACATGGCAAGCTTGTCCACTTTTATTCATTTTCTTTGGGGTGGATTCATTATTTTACTCCATGATATTTTTGCTTTTTAAAGTTTTCATGCTCACCTAGTGTACAAAATTTTGTAGCCTTTATCTATTTCAATCATCTATGTATACAATAGGTATTTTCCTCCTCCTTTCTAGTTATTGGAATTAGATTGCAAGGTTTCACTTCATTGACACAATAAGTATGTGGGCTTTTATTCTCTTTGAGGCCCACTCATTCTTTTTTCTTTTTCTTCATCTCTTTTTTTTTGTTCCATTTACTTTTTATCTTTTTCATCTACATAGTCTTATAAAGTTTTGTAATCTTTATCTATTTCAATCATCTGTGTATTATAATGATTTCTTTTATCTTTCAATTTTTATTTTATTTTTTATTGATAAATAATTTAAATTTTATTATGAACTAGGAAAATATTGGCCCGAACCAAGGGAAGTAACAACAAGGGGTACTACCATCCCAAAATAAGTAGTAGCAAAGTGGAGCCATTAGCAACTCACATAAACAACAACAAGCATCTAGGAGTAGAACAATGATTACTCCTTGACCTTGTCCCTACCCTTAGTGTGAGACCGAAGGGTCATGCCAAATGGTGAATCTTTCAATTTCCTCTCCTTTTTCATTTTCACCGTTTGTCAACCGTCCTCAAATCTAGCCACTACATTCTCCCATTCAAGAGTTTTGTTATTGGGAAGTCACATCTGGTTCTCCATAACGGAAGCCTCCTTTTGAAGCATGGCCTACAAGAGTAACATCTTGCACATTTGACACTAGAGGCCCACATTTCTCTCTACCCTCTAGAGTACTAGCCTCATTGTTTGGCTACACACCCCCATCTACTCCAGCCAACCGAGTAGTCATGTCATGCCCTAATGTTTGTGCATCCTGCATTGAGTCCCCTGTAGATTTTTGTTGCTCCCCCTCAATAGCCTAGGAAAATCTTTTTTGTTTCTCCCCTTTCTTTTCAATTTTGTAGTGTTGTTGAGTAGCACCTTTCCACCAAAAGGCTTCCTTTTGTGTTCTCACCTTGATGCACTTCATAGCCATATGCCCAATCTCAAAGTATTTTTTTCACCTGAAAGGAATCCCTTCATAATCCAAAGTCTGCACCTAGCTTCCTTTTGAGGTTTTAATTGTGGTTGTTGCTAGAAGCCCCTCAAATATATCCATTTCCACTAAAATACGAGCATAGGTGGAGTGGAGAAGGTTAGCAGAACCCTCATCCACCCATAGAAAGCATCCCAAAGAATCCTTAATTGCCTCAATATAGGAATCAAACCATAAATGGAGAGGAAGGCTAGGGAGTCTTACCCAAAGAGAGATTCTATCAAAAACTTTAGAATCTGGACAAAAGTTTGGATGTTAGGGTTTCAATATTAATGCATACTTCTCCTCCCAACACCAAGCATGTTCACATAAAATCTTATTTCAATCTTGGAGATTTTCAAAGACCACAATGATAAACCCTTTAATTGCAAGGTAAATTTGATGCATCCATCAAGCATGGGCTCCCAGTAATCTAACATCCATGTATGCAGCTCTTGTAAGCTTGGCCAAAGGCCCCTAAATTGACCAATTAAACCCAGCTTGGAGAAGATGGCTAGATTGTGCACAACCTCTTATTCTGCCTCAACATCCAAATCCACTAAAATTTCCATAGTGGACGAAGGCAAAAACATCCCCTAAAAAAGTATGGAACGCAATTGGAAACCTTGACGCATTTTTCCATATCACAAGGGACCTATGGTTGAACCCCCTATTACCAACTATCATGTATCCTTTCTATGTGGCCATTTTCCCACTCTGGGATCCATCTTGATGTGTTACAACCTTCCCATTGAGTGGCAGTCATTACCATGGCACCACTATCACAACAAAATGGGAGCCCATATCCAAGGGGTCCCCAACACCTTGTCTTTTAGTACTGGTCTACGCATTATCATTTTCCAAGAACTTCCAAGTGAGGGAAAGTTGAGATGAATCTCCATTCTCAAAGGAGATGACCGTGTGCTACATTCGCAATAACAAATATTCATCATCCTTCAACAACTAGAATGTTGGGAATGAGGTGTCTCAACCTTAGAGTCCTAACATGTTGAATTATTTTATTTATTGATTTATCTTAAGTTATCAACTTCCTAAGTTGTCATTCACTTTGTGGGACCTCTTGGTGAGGTGGTATCCTACATGGCAGGTGATGAGATGGCATATTTCTTATTTTCTTGGAAATTGGCACCTTCTTGGAAGATTCTAAACTTGGAAAGATATTGTCATATATTTCCATTTGGAATAGAAATTGATTTGGTAATTTTCTATGTTGACTAAAGAGTCTTGGTTGGCAATTTCTGCTATGCATTGGAGTTGTATTTTAGCAATTGGCATTTATGGTAGAGTTCACTTTTGACAAGAGGTGTGAGGTAAGGAAGGTACCTATTCCTGGTTGTGTGCTAAAATGTTGTCACACTTCTATGAATCCTTACATGCAAGAAAACTCAAGAATGAGTCCTCACAAATCGATCCATAGCTCCCTAGGCATAGAGTGAAAGGGTTTCTAAGAATGCTCTCAGCTAGAGCTATTAAGCCTATAACCTTGCTAGTAAACCATGCAATGAGAGATTCAAAGAAGACAAGGGCAAGAATGTCAATATCTCCAATGAAACCAAATGTATGCAATGCAAAGCAAATCTATATGATAATGCAAGTTAATCTATTGCATAAAAGGAAATCTAAGCTAAGAATGAAGCTATGAAAATGCAAATACTATGCATGAAAATGAAATCTAACTATGAAGCAAGAAAGCCATGATGATGCAAGAATGAAGACAAGAAGATAGAGTTTTGATGAAGATCCAAGATGAATGCCAACAATGCTCCAAATCTTCAAACCCTAGATGCAAGAATATCTCCAAAAGCTCCAAGATGACCTAGAAAACTTGTAGCATAAAAATTTGTGTGTGCAAATGAGGAAGAGAGCTCTTCTTTTATAGGAGGTGAAAAATCAATGGACCATGGAGATTAAGAGGCAAAAGATTTAATCAATGGTGGAGAAAAAAAAAGAAGCTTGATCCTTGTGCACAAATATCCTCCAATAGGAAAATTAGAAGCATTTACTTTATGTCCATGTGAGACAAAAAGTGCTTTTCTTTTATTTTTTATTTTCTTTTTCTTTTTAAATAAGAATTAAATGCTTTATTTGTGCAACTTAGGATAAGAGGAAAAGTGGAGATTTTTTATTTAAATAAAAAAGGAGGAAATTCCTTTTAATTAAATAAAGACTTAGGATAAAATGGTTAGCCCATAGAAAATAATCAAATAAATGATAGGACTAGGATTTGATCAAGAACAAGCAATTGATGATTTAGCAAATGGGGGCTAATAGTCTAGGTGACCATTTTTAGGTGTATACATTTTTCCCCTCTTTGACAAATGTGAGAGCGGTTTGGGATCACATGTAGTCAAAGAATAGATCAGCAAGAGATAACCAAGTAGGCAAGAGATAGCGATTTTGACAGATGTGAGATCGATTTGGGATCACATGCAGTCAAATAATAAAATAGCCAAGAAGGCGAGCAATAACGTTCTGACTCCAAAGTCATGAAGTGCAGAAAAGATAGCAAATCCTGCATGGTCAGCCTGGTAGCGACAGTACTGAACACTTAGGAAAGAGATAACCAATAAGATATGATGTGTCTGCCCCCTCGAGATCAAAAGTGAAATCAGGTAGAGGGATTGCAGAAGCAAGAGCAACATGATCAAATCACTAGAAATCATAATCAAAGAAAGAGGACAGAATAACCATCAAGCAGTGAAGATATGCCCCACACATGGGACACGGGGCACGAACCTATCGGTCCCTCAACCCATAAACACCACGGAGGGGGATTTGAACTTGGGATTTGAAAGTGAATGAAAGACTAGAAGTTTGAAAGAGATGGGGATGAAGAGGTGAAGAATGCCCCAGCGAAGATCAAAGGATCAGGCCTCAAAAGGTCAGCCAACTACGCGAAAGAAGGAGAAAGATGATTTGGGTGATCAAGGTGAACTCGGATTTCAGTTTGGATCCCGAAATGAAAGGAAAATGATGTGATATGAAAGACAAGAAGTGAAAGACATGATCGGGAAGAAGCAAAAGGTGAGCGCAGTTGATTAACAAGTCCACGAAAGATAAAGGAGAGCTCTCTCCATATTGAAGATGCAAAACTAACTAACATGAACTTAAGAATGCAAGCTACATGAAAAGTGGTTTACTTGCAAGGTTACAAAGCTAATAGACATCTAATTATCATCATCGAGCGTTAGTGGTAGCGTCAGAAGATCATACAATGCACACTAGCATAACTATGTGAATATGAATATGATCTATATCAGATAGAAATTTGGGAATCCCACCTAAGCATCAAAGACATGCAGGTCAAGATGACTAGTGCAGTGAGATTACCTAAGTTTGATATAGCAAGATTATGCTTGCATCGAGACACAAGAAAGTCAAGATGACTATAAGCATGCACTTGCAAAATAGTCAAGGATAATACCTTGTAGGTCCATAGTGTCAAGTAAGACTAGCATAAATGCTCATGACAGTGAGGACCAACAAAATATACCCACAAGCAGATAAAGAAATAAAACATGTTCTCATACCCTCAGTCTTCTAGCTATGCATCATCGAAAACTTCTCAGGGAGAGACCACTTAGCAAAGAAATCATCGTAGACAGCACGCAAAGAAATAAAGTCAAACAAATCTTAGCGAGTCAAGTGCGTGTGTGTGTAGGTCATAGAGTCAAACTTTGAGTATCGCATCTGCCAGTGAGAAATATTGCATTATCTAGACTGCAGGTAGGATATCTGATAAGTGTTGAGAAACACTTGACGCTAGGGTAGTGTTGAAAAACACAATTGAGGTGGTGTTATAAAATATAAATTGTAATTAATTTGAATTCTAAATTAGTTTTACTTATAATTAATGTTAATAATGTAGGCCAAATAATTACTTCTTGAGTAGGAGATATTTTTCATAAAAGCATATAATTGAAATGATTATAACATTATTATAATATTTTAAAAATATAATTTATATTAAAAATATATTATTTAACAAATATTTAATAATTTTTAAAAACTTAAAATTCACCCTTTAAAAACTTAAAATTTGAAAACTTCAAATTAATTAAAAGTCAATTATATATTATACCAAAAATAAATTATATAAAATAATAATAAAAAATATTTTTAAAAAAAAATATCAACATACTTCTTTACATTAACAAATTTTATATTATCAAGAAGAAGATTGGTCGTCTGGTGGATCTTGATTATAACAATCATGGTAAAACTTCTAGCAATACTATGTACAGGGGTTAATGTTGTAATCCATCCGGTCTTTTGGGGTTGGGTTTTGTATTCAATATATTCTTCAGATTGGTTGAGATTGACATTGTTATTTTGGTCGTCCTGCCGTAGGCCTAAATCAGGTGCAAGATATTTTGGTTATTTCAAAATAATGTATCTTAACTAAAGTAGAGTTGCAAATTTTTTAACAAAACATATTTGTAAAATTCATTTTTTGTCACTTCATTGGCTAAAAACTTTCAGCCATGAATGTTATATTTTATAGTTGACTCTTTGATTGAATTATTTAATAAATGCAAATAATTATTATTTAATAAACTATATTTTATATTATATTGTATGGATAGTAATATTTATAATATTAAATTATCTTTCAATTATATTATATTTTATTTATATCATTATTAAATTAAAATAAAATATTCTAAGGTTATAATTTAATATCAATTATATTATATTTTATACTATATTTATATTATTATTATTATTTATTATTAATTAAATAATTTTTATTTTGTTATTTATGGTATTATATTAGATTATAATAATAGTGTACTTTAATTCTAATTATACTACTTCGTATATTATATTATTTTATCAATAAACTAATAAATTATTTTCCTATTAATATTATATTATAAATATATGAATAATTATTAAATTATATGCATATTTATTCTAACTAAATTATATTATATTATTTAATATATTAAAATTGTTAAATAATTTTATATTATATTTTTTATTAATATATGAATAATTATTATATTATATTATATTAACATAATCGTAATTGAACTAACTTTTATAGGTGAAAAGTTGAAAAGCAAACCAAGAGAGGTTCTTTGATGGCAAACATAAATAGTTGAAACCAATAATAGAGCATAAAACTTGGTAATGACATCGTGAAAAAGTTGAAAAGCAAACCAAGAAAGGGGAGGAAATTTCTCTAATGATACCAAGAAAGGTGGAGGAAATTTCTCTCATGGTACACATAAATAATTGAAACCAATAATAGAGCATAAAACTTGGTAATGGGAATGTGAAAAAGTTGAAAAGCAAACCAAGAAAGGTCGAGGAAATTTCTTTGACGGTAGGCATAAATAATTGAAACCAATAATAGAGCTTAAAGCTTGGTAATGGGATCGTGAAAAAGTTGAAAAGCAAACCAAGAAAGGGGGAGGAAATTTCTCTAATGATACCAAGAAAGGCGGAGGAAATTTCTCTGATGGTACACATAAATAATTGAAACTAATAATAGAGCATAAAGCTTGGTAATGGGATTGTGAAAAAGTTGAAAAGCAAACTAAGAAACGATGAGGAAATTTCTCTAATGGTACAAAGCAAACCAAGAAAAGTGGAAGAAATTTTTTTGATGGTACATATAAATAATTGAAACCAATAATAGAGCATAAAGCTTGGTAATGGGATCGTGAAAAAGTTGAAAAGCAAACCAAGAAAGATTGAGGAAATTTCTCTGATGGTACAAAGCAAACCAAGAAAGGTGAAGGAAATTTCTTTAATGGTACACATAAATAATTGAAACCAATAATAGAGCATACAACTTGGTAATGGGATCGTGAAAAAGATGAAAAGCAAACCAAGAAAAGGGGAGGAAATTTCTTAAATAATACCAAGAAAAACTAGAGGAAATTTCTCTGATAATACACATAAATAATTGAAACCAATAATATAACATAAAGCTTAGTAAGTAAAAAAGTTGAAAAGCAAACTAAGAAAGAAGGAGGAATTTCTCTAACGATAAAAAAACAAAGAAAGAAAAAAAAGGCGATGGAAATTTCTCTGATGGTACACAATAAAAGAAGAATAAAAATGGGCCCGCCTGCCGTGCCAGTGAAGTTACTTTAGCAAAAGTAGGCAATTTGCAAGTCTATAAGAGGATAATTTGCAGGGCAATGTGTGATCAGAGTTGAAAGTTCTGAGATTTAGGGTTTCGTACTCTGTTTTCTTTCCATGGTTGCCAAGTTTTTCTCTTTTAGATCTGAGTTTTAGGGTTGAATACTCTGTTTTCTTTCCATCGGTAGCAAGCTTTTCTCTTTTAGATCTGAGATTTAGGGTTTCGTACTCTGTTTTCTTTCCATGGTTGCCAAGTTTTTCTCTTTTAGATCTGAGTTTTAGGGTTGAATACTCTGTTTTCTTTCCATCGTTAGCAAGCTTTTCTCTTTTAGATCTGAGATTTAGTGTTGAATACTCTGTTTTCTTTCCATGGTTGCCAAGTTTTTCTCTTTTAGATCTGAGTTTTAGGGTTGAATACTCTGTTTTCTTTCCATCGTTAGCAAGCTTTTCTCTTTTAGATCTGAGATTTAGTGTTGAATACTCTGTTTTCTTTCCATCTTTAGCAAGCTCTTCTCTTTAAGATCTAGCTCTAAGATAGAACAATACAATTTCATGGCTTCTTCTTCTAATCCTCAGCCTGAGGAATTTGCCCCATCTACTTCTACTTCTACTTCTGGTGAATCCTCAGTGCCTGCCTTTCTCAGATACGAACCTCCCACAAGGAAACTTGCCTTCCACAGCGATAAGAGGTATCATGTGTTTCTGAGTTTCAGGGGACCAGATGTCAGAATGACTCTGGTCGACCATCTATTTCAAGCTCTTTTCGCAGCAGGACTCAACGTCTATAAAGATGACGAAAATTTGGAAAAGGGGGAAAAGATTTGGCCGAGCTTGGAAGGGGCAATCAAGAGCAGTGCCATTCGCATCCCCATATTTTCCAGAGGTTATGCAGAGTCGGTATGGTGTCTGAAGGAGGCCGCTGAAATGTTGAAAACCCCTGATTTGATCATTCCTCTGTTTTATCATGTGGATCCAACTCATGTGAGATATCCTCTAAATGAGACCAGTCCCTATAAGCAATCATTTCTGAAGCATTATGACCATTTGGATCGACAATCAAGAGGAGAGGTTGATGAATGGAAGCATGCTCTTCTGCAGATCTGTGATCGCTCAGGCTGGTCCATGGATTTAACTCAGGGGTAAGTAGTGAACTGCACTTTCTGCTTGCTTTTCCATATTTTTCTTTCATTATTTCATGACTGCCGCTTAATATAGATGAGATCTTTTTTCTCCATTTAAAATATCATTATTTAAGCACGGGGTTTTAGGAAATTCTGATTTTTTCTTCGTTATTTCACGAGTGTTGTTTGATTCAAAATGTAATTGTTGATTTTTTTGTTCATTATTTAATTATTTAATGACTGGAGTTTGATAATTAATGAGATCTGTGTTTTTATTCAATATGTTTTAAGAAATTCTGTTTGTTTTTTCTAATTTTCGTTTAGAAGAGATCTGTGTTTCTATTCAAAATGTAATTATTTAAGCATAGGGTTTTATAAATTATGCTTATTTTTATTTATTTATTTTATTAATTCATGATTGCTACTTGATAATAGACTAGATCTCTACAGTCATTCTTATCTGTCATATGATTTTTTTATGATGGTTTGATTATTTTAATGTCTTTTATTTTATGTTTGAAGAAAAATATTTATTGTCAAATTTTTTAATAAAGAAATGACTTAATATATTATTTTAAATTTAAATATTTTATCAATATAATTATTTTATATATATATTAAATATAATACATATAATGCTAAATTAGAAAATAATGGAAAATATTTTAAATAATAATATAAAAATAGAAATTTCTATTTGTCATAAAAAAATTTAAAATTTAGAAATGATTATAAATACAAAAATCTCAAATAAATTAAAAGAGTCTCTAAATTAATATATTTTATTTTTTAAAAATCTTAAATTAATATAAATATATAATAAATAATATAAAACTAAAAAGTTTTAAAATCACATATTTTATTTTAAAATATTCTAAATTAATGTGGATATATAATAATCAAAATATAAACATATATATTATATAATAACAATATTATTAAATAAAATACTAAATTGGCTATAACAATTTTGAATAAATTTAAATGTCATATTTATAGTTTACTAAATATTTATCTTGTTAATTCATATGGTCTAATAAATTTTCATAGAGTTTTAGGGAATTCAATTTGCTTTTCCTTATTTGTTTAAATTTATTTCATGACTGTCACTTAATAATAGTTGAAATATGTGTCTCCATTCAAAATGTAATTATTTAAGCATAGGGTGTTACAATATTTTGCTTTCTTTTCTTGATTTTTCCTTATCATTTAATGAGCGCCACTTGATAATAGACTAGATCTATGCTTTCTTTTCTTTATTATTTCATGAGTGCCCCTTGATGAGATCTGTGCCTTCACTCAAAATGTAATTATTTAGGCATAGGGTTTTAGGGAATTCTACTAGCTTTTCCTATTTTCTTTTCTTTATTATTTCACGAGTGCCCCTTGATGAGATCTGTGCCTTCACTCAAAATGTAATTATCTAAGCATAAGGTTTTAGGGAATTATGCTTGTTTGTCCTAATTTTTTCTTTATCATTTCATGAGTAAGGCTTGATAATAGATGAGATCTGTGATTCCACTCAAAATGTAATTATTTAAACATAAGGTTTTAGGAAATTGTACTTGCTTTTCCAAAATTTTCCATTGTTATTTCATGACTACAACTTGATAATAGATGAGATATGTGTGTGCACTCAAAATGTAATTAGTAATCATGAGGCTTTAGGAAATAATAGCTAAAGGGTTCTTGAATTACTAGTAAAGTTGAATGATTCTGAAGGAATTCATTAAAGATTGTGTTTGGTGATTGTAAAGTTCAGACCATGCTTTATCTTCTTGTTTTTTCCAAATTTCCCCTTTATTATTTCTAGATAACCATGGGATAATAGATGACATGTTTCATCACACAAAATATAAAATGAAGCTGTAGGCTTCTATGGAAGGGATTTGCCTTTAATTTTACATTGAAATGAGAAATAATAGTTAACCAGTTCTTGATTTATTGGTAAAGTTGAATAGTTCTTACCAATCTATTGTAGATTAGTCTTGTTAATTGTAGATCCCAACAACTCCTCTTATTTTTTTAGATTTTTCCATTATTATTTTTAGACTGCCACTAAATAATAGATGATGTTTGTGTTGCACTCAAAATATGACTATCTAAGCACAAGTTTTCACTTATTAGGGAAGTGGTTTTGGCTTCTAGTTTTATTTTAAAATAGAAAATGACAATTAAGAGGTTCTTGATTGATTAGTAAAGTTAAATGATTCTAAACAAACTTTCTCTTCTTACTTTTCTAGATTCTTTAGTTATTATTTCTAGACTGTAGTTGGATAATAGATGACATTTTGTGTCTCCACTCTAAATATAAGTCTATAGACTCTTTTTAAGAGAAGTGGATTTGACATCTAATTGAAATAGTGGATGACAAACTAATATGAATTTGTTATTATTAAATACGTTTAGTTTAGTATGGAATATAAATTTTTAAAGGAGAAGATTTTTGAAAACTTTCACTTGAGGTAATTTAAGAAATTGAAGTAAAAGTAAAATATTTAAATTGAAGTATAAGTAAAATTTTTAAAGAAGAAATATATTGTAAAGAAAGAAAACCTAATATCTTTAAAAAAGTTATGATTTGATTTTTTTAAAGATCCTATTTGATACTTCTCTTGTTGAAATTAGTCTAGTAATATATCTCTTGTTAAAGTAGTTTATTTGTACTTAAAATTTATTGATATATAATGTTCTATTATTTAAAATATCACAATACTATTTCTTAACTATTTCATCAATTTTCTTTAATATTATAATCTAATTTAAAAATTTTGTTTCTATTTCTTTTTTACTTTTTTTGTTTGATAAATTATTTAATCACTAAATAGTAAGCAACATCTATATTCCTCTAAACCCTTAGTAAACAAGTTTTCAAATGTAATTATTTGATTGAAAAATTTATAAATTTTATTATTATTTTAATGATCATTCAAAGAACTGTAAAGTAAAAATTAAAAATAACAAAATAATTTTTTTTTCTTTTTTTCTTATTCCCAATCTTATTGCCAATGTAAACTTTGAACAATAATATCTAATAGAATTTAAATCTCCATAACAAGAACAACAATACTTCTTTGAAACCATTACACTATATCAAAACTGACACTTTTTCACTATTTAGATATCATAGATAAATTACATTTTCAATTCCACAAATATCTTTGCCTATTGATATTTTAAATATACTTATTTAATTTCCACATTTTATTTCAAATTATTAAGTAATTTTTTTCTAGATTAATAAATATTTAAATTGCCTATTATTAAACTATTAATACTCGATTATTTTACTGTCGAAACAATTTTTTACACGTTGATTAAAAATAAACTTTAAGAGCCATCATAAAATGATGGACTGCTTTATAGACCTTAATACTTCTTATATGATAAATATTCGCGTCGCTAACTAATTTTTGGAAGGTGCTCTTTAATATGTATTAAACAAATGGCCTGTTTTCTGATTTTTCTTTCTCCTATTATATTTGATAATTTTATTTACATCTTTTCATGCAATTCTTTAAGGAGTAGAATGAGGATAATAAAAAATATTTTGTTAATATTTATTGACATAGTGTGACTATTGCAGGTATGAAGGTCGGCTGGTAAAGATGGTGGTGAATGATCTGATTAAGACATTGGATAGAGTACTGTTACATGTTGCCAAGCATCCTGTGGGAATGGACAGCATCAAGAATGCTCTCATTCAAAAATTAAACCTGAATTCTAATCATGAGGTGGTTAAAATTGGAATATGGGGTATTGGTGGTATTGGCAAAACCACTGTTGCCAAGGCCATCTACAATCAAGTCTATACTGATTTTGAAGGCGCTTGCTTTGTATCTAATATCCGTGCCACTGTTGCAGACCCTGGAGGCCTTACAAATTTGCAGAAGCAAATTCTTGAAGAGTTAACCGAATATAATGGAACAGTGAACAATATTGATAAGGGCATATCTCTGTTTAGAGATCGTCTCGGAGGAAAACGTGTGCTGCTGATTTTAGATGATGTGGATGCTGCTGAACATTTGAACGCTTTGGTTGGGGACTGGCTGTGCTCTGGAAGTAGAGTTATTATAACTTCTAGAGACAAACGCACTTTCAATGTTGCTCAGGTCTCATCTGAATGCATCCACGAGCTTAGTGGATTGGAGATAAAGGAAAGCCTACAATTATTCAGTTGGCACGCTTTTCTTAGAGCATCTCCAAGCCCACGTTATGAAGACCTGTCCAAAAAAATAGTGGAAGCTTGCAAGGGGCATCCTCTTTCATTGGAGGTGATTGGATCCTTCTTGTATGGGCAAAATGACACAAACTGTTGGAAGGAAGCTCTTGACAACATTACACTTCTCCCAGAAATTCATGATAGACTTTACATCAGCTATAAAGCTCTTGGTGACGAGGAAAAGGAAATATTCTTGGACATTGCTTGCTTCTTTATTGGAGAAGAAAAAGCATTGCCCGTCACTTTCTGGAAATCCTTGTACAAGATGGTCGACATTGCTCTTTTCAATCTTTCAATGAAGTTATTGATAAAGATTGATGATGGTGTCTTTGATATGCATGACCATTTGCGAGATATGGGGCGAAGTGTTGCTGAAAAAAAGAAAGAGGACGGCCGAGTATGGGAGGCTGATGCCCATTCAAACACCAATTTATCTCGCCTTCGAGTCAATAGAGGCAATCTACAAAGCCTTGAAATGCTCTACAGACCTAGGCTTCGTTATCTTCATTTGCAGAATCTGTCCATTGAACGCGTGGGAAAAGAAACATTTGTCACGCTTCCTCCAAATTTGGTATGGTTAAGGATGGAACATTGTCGGGCGCTTGATATGGGGACCAGTAGAGCAATGAAGAAGCGACGTCACTCCATTCAGGATACCGGTTTAGAGTTGAAGATTTTGCAACTCGATAATTGCCATGGCATCGACTGCCTTTCTATCTTCTCCTTATTTTCACTCCCTACTATAAAACTTCATCAGTTAGAGTTGGAACGGTGTGGAGGCTTAAACGAACTCCCCGACTTTATTGGCAACCTGTCACAGCTGCAGCACTTGAATTTGGGAGGGTGTGGAAGCTTAAATAACCTCCCTAATACCATTGGCAACCTGTCACAGCTGCAGCAATTGAATTTGAGAGGGTGTGGAAGCTTAAGTAACCTCCCCAATACCATTGGCAACCTGTCACAGCTGCAGCACTTGGATTTGGGATGGTGTGGAAGCTTAAATAACCTCCCCAATACCATTGGCAACCTGTCACAGCTGCAGCACTTGGATTTGGGACGGTGTGGAAGCTTAAATAACCTCCCCAATACCATTGGCAACCTGTCACAGCTGCAGCACTTGGATTTGGGACGGTGTGGAAGCTTAAATAACCTCCCCAATACCATTGGCAACCTGTCACAGCTGCAGCACTTGGATTTGGGAGCGTGTGGAAGCTTAAATAACCTCCCCAATACCATTGGCAACCTGTCACAGCTGCAGCACTTGGATTTGGGAGCGTGTGGAAGCTTAAATAACCTCCCCAATACCATTGGCAACCTGTCACAGCTGCAGCACTTGGATTTGGGAGCGTGTGGAAGCTTAAATAACCTCCCCAATACCATTGGCAACCTGTCACAGCTGCAGCACTTGGATTTGAGAGAGTGTGGAAGCTTAAATAACCTCCCCAATACCATTGGCAACCTGTCACAGCTGCAGCACTTGGATTTGCGAGTGTGTGGAAGCTTAAATAACCTCCCCAATACCATTGGCAACCTGTCACAGCTGCAGCACTTGGATTTGCGAGTGTGTGGAAGCTTAAATAACCTCCCCAATACCATTGGCAACCTGTCACAGCTGCAGCACTTGGATTTGGGATGGTGTGGAAGCTTAAATAACCTCCCCAATACCATTGGCAACCTGTCACAGCTGCAGCACTTGGATTTGGGATGGTGTGCAAGCTTAAATAACCTCCCCAATACCATTGGCAACCTGTCACAGCTGCAGCACTTGGATTTGGGATGGTGTGGAAGCTTAAATAACCTCCCCAATACCATTGGCAACCTGTCACAGCTGCAGCACTTGAATTTGGGATGGTGTGAAAGCTTAAATAACCTCCCCAATACCATTGGCAACCTGTCACAGCTGCAGTACTTGAATTTGAGAGAGTGTGCAAGCTTAAATAACCTCCCCAATACCATTGGCAACTTGTCACAGCTGCTGTACTTTGAAGCCCCGCTACATCTCCGATAGTAAGAGCAACCGCAATCACAGTATTTAAACTTGTCTGGGGGTAAAAGCAATTTACCACGGTGCAACACTTAAAATGTAAGCGTGTGAAAGTATATAAAATGTGTCTGATACAATTGGCAATCCGTCACGGCGTGTTGCTGCAACACTTATCTGGCGCAATGCCCGTAAATGTGAGAGGATGTGTAAAGTTTAAATTGTGTAGAAATGTATAAGTTCATTCAAATATGTCAGCTGAGTATTACAATATACCAATAGTTACATTTATACAACTCAGAAAAGAATTAAACTATACAGCTATTAATTTTTTAAAAGGGATATATTTTATTTGTCTCTCTTTATAACAAGTTGTATCTTGTTTAATATGTTTACATGAATTTATCATACTTTTTTTTCGTTTTTCTTATGGAAAATGACCATCACTTGTTCAATACATATTAAAATCTCAGTTTAATATTTATATTAAATCACAGTTCTTGTTGTTCTTATTAATTTTTATTAATAAAGATGATATTTAATAAGGATTAGATTATATATATTATAATTTTTTTATTTATATAATAGAATAATTTAAAAGTTATTACAAGTTATTTATTTAAATTTAATAAATAATTTTATATTGCTTGTAATTTTGTAAGGTAGTTTGATGAGCACATGCTTTTAAAAAAAATTATAAATTTTTTAATTGATTATTTAATAAATTTTTTACTTGATTATTTCATTTATATCCTTAAAAAATAGTCTATTAGAGAAACCATTACATTTCAAAATGTTATGTAATGATATCAATATAGAGCAAAAGCAAATTATATTTTTATAGCAAAATTTATTGATGTCATTAAGATGTGCATATGCAAATATTAGAGGGCTCCTTCCTTACATGTATAAATTATTAAATATCCATTCAAAGTAATCAATAGCTCAAATGAACCTAAGAGTCATCTACAATACCTATTTGACAAGGACAACTTCTTTAAGAAGTATATTTTTGAATTTGTATTTCATAGATCTACCATTAAGATGCATGACAATATGTGACTAACAATAACAAGCTTTAATGCTAATATGGAATCTATCATGTAATTTTTTCCGTTCTGTTATAGAAAATGATCCTTAAGTCATCATACATTATAATTATTAGTAATAATAAATTATTTCTATTAAATCAAAGTGTTTTTAAGCTTTTGATTATTAATTAATGAGGAAGATATTTATTAGGGATTAGCTTTTTAAATAAAAATATATATTTTTAATTTTTAATTTTTAATTTAATAGAGTAATTGAAAAGTTATGACAAGTTATTTGTTTAAATTTTATAATATTTATTTAATAAATTTTTATTTAAGTATAAGTAAATAATAAATTGAAGGATTAAATAATATTATATTGCTTGTAATTTTGTGAAGTAGTTGATGAGTATAGATCATTAAAAAATTTATTAGAATTCTAATTGATTTATTAATTTTGCTTAATTTGTATCCTAAAAAAATCCATGAAAGTGACAAACTTTATTGATGTTATAAAGTCTACTTGTACTCAAATATTAGATCTCCCTCCTTACATGCATAATATTGGAGTTCCATTCAAATTAATCAATATACCAAATGAACTTAAGGACCCTCTACAATTCTTACTTACTTGACAGTAGAGCTACTTTAAGAAATATCTTTTAGAAGTTGTATTTCATTGATTTACCATTAAGATGCATGACAAGGTCATAATCTCTTCCTTCTTTATATTTGGTTCTATCCATCTTTTCATTCACATGTACAAATAAAATTGAGTTAAAATATTGATGCAAAGAAAAGTAACTTTAATATATTTGGTTTGACTACTCTTTATGAGTTTATATGCTGGATGTAAACATAAGATAAAATGCACTTAATAGATTTTTGTTTTTGGTTTCCCTTTTGGGCATCTACAAGAAGCTTGATCTTTTTGTTTTGTAAGAAAATAGTAAAGAACATAGTAGATTTAAAATAGCTATACTGACAATAGGTTGAAAAGAAAGGCAAAGAAAAGCATGTCCTTCGGCAGATCTGTGATCGCTCAGGCTGGTCCATGGATTTAACTGAAGGGTAAGTAGTGAACTGCACTTTCTGCTTGCTTTTCCTTTGATGAGATGTGTGTCTTTACTCAAAATGTAAGAGAATTCTGTTTGCTTGTCCTGATTTTTTCCTGATTTTTTCTTTATCATTTTATGAGTAAGGCTTGATAATAGATGAGATCTGTGTTTCCACTCAAAATGTTATTATTAAGCATAAGGTTTTAGGAAATTGTACTTGCTTTTCCAAAATTTTCCATGGTTATTTCATCACAGCAGCTTGACAACAGTTCAGATCTGTATGTGCACTCAAAATATAATTATTTAAACATGAGGCTTTGGGAAATAATAGCTAAAGGGGCTCTTGAATTACTAGTAAAGTTTAGTGATTATGAAGGAATTCATTAAAGATTACATTTGGTGATTGTAAAAATAATTCTATAGGCATAGTTTTTAAGAGAAATGGGTTTGACATCTAATTGAAATAATAGATTGCAAACTAATATGAATTTGTTATTATTAAATAAGTTTAGTTTAGTATAGTATGGAATATAAATTTTAAAAGAAGATTTTTGAAAATTTCCAAGTAAGATAATATAAGAAATTGAAGTAAAAGTAAAAATTTTAAACAAGAAATATATTGTAAAGAAAAAAAACTTAATATCTTTTAAAAAGTTGTGATTTGATTTTTTTTAAGGTCCTATTGATACATCTCTTGTTGAAATTAGTCTAGTAATATATCTCTTGTTAAAATATTTTACTTGTACTTCAAATTTATTGATATATAATGTTCTATTATTTAACTTTTTTAAATATCACAATACAATTTCTTAAGTATTTCATTTATTTTCTTTAATATTAAAATCTAATTTAAAAAAATTATTTCTATTTCATTTTTATTTTTTTGTTTGATAAATTATTTAATCACTAAATAATAAGCAACATCTATATTCCCTCCAAACTCTTAGTAAAGAAGTTTTCAAATGTAATTATTTGCTTGAAGAATTTATAAATTTTATTATTATTTTAATGATCATTCAAAGAGTTGTAATGTAAAAATTAAAAAAATAATAAAATCAAAGGGAATAATTATTTTCTTAGTCTAAATCTTATTTTCAATGTAAAGATTCAACAATAATAGCTAATAGAATTTGATTCTTCATAACAAAAACAACAAAGCTTTTTTGAAACCATTACAACATACCAAAACTTACACTTTTTCACTATTTAAATATCATAGATAAATTACATTTTCAATTCCACAAATATCTTTGCCCAACAATATTTTAAATATACTTATTTAATTTCCACATTTTATTTCAAATTAATAAGTAATTTTTTTCAGATTAATAAATATTTAAACTGCCTATTATTAAACTATTAACACTCAATTTTTTACATGTTGATTAAAAATAAACTTTAAGAGCCATCATAAAATGATGGACTGCTTTATAGACCTTAATAATTCTTGTATGTTAAATATTAGAAGCACTGACTAATTTTTTAAAGATGCTATTTAATATGTATAAAAAAAATGACCTGTTTTATTTGATAATTTTATTTACATCTTTTCATGCAATTCTCTATGGTGTAGAATGAGGATAATAAAAAAATATTTTGTCAATACTTATTGACATAGTATCACTGGCATCATTGGCACTGTATCACTGCTGCAGCAACCACAATCGCAGGATTTAAACTTGTAATACTTAAAATGTTGGTGTGTGAAAGTATATAAAATGTGTCCGATACATTTGGCGTGATGCAGCTTCCCGCGCAAATGTGAGAGGATGTGTAAAGTTTAAATTGGGTAGAAATGTATAAGTTTATTCAAATAAGCGCCTATCAACAATAGCTAAGTATTACAATATACCAATAGTTACATTTATACAAATCAGAAAAGATTTAAATTTTTTAAAAGAAATATATTTTATATGTTTCTTTTTATAGCAAGTTGCATCTTGCTTATTATGTTTACATGGATTTATCATATTCTTTTTTGAATTTTCTTATGGAAATGACCATCACTTGTTTCATACATATTAAAATCTAAATTATTATACATTATAGAATCACAGTGCTTGTTGGTCTTATTAATTTTTATTAATAAAGATGATAATTAATAGAGATTAGATTTTATATATTATAATTTATTTTATGAACATAATAGCATAATTTAAAATTTATTACAAATTATTTATGTAAATTTAATAAATATTTTTATATTCTTGTAATTTTGTAAGGTAGTTTGATGAGCACATGCTTTTAAAAAAGATTATAAGAATTTTAATTGATTGATTAATTTATTATATTTCTCAATGTTAGGTAATTATGTCAATATGTGGTAAAAGCAAATTATGTTTTTATAGCAAAATTTATTGATGTCATTAAAATCTACATATTCAAATATTAGAGAGCTCCCTCCTTACACATTTAAATTATTAAATATCCATTCAAAGTAATGAATAGCTCAAATGAACCTAAGAGCCATCTACTATTCCTGTTTGACAAGGACAACTACTTTAAGAAGTATATTTTTGAGTTTGTATTTCATCGATCTACCATTAAGATGCATGACAATATGACTAATAATAACAGTTGAGTATTATAATATAGCAATATTTACATTTATATATTTTAGAAAAGGATTAAATTCTAAAGCTATTAAACTATTTAAAAGAAATATATCTATTTATTGTCCCTTTTTATAACAAGTTGTAATGCTAATATGGAATCTATCATAATTGTTTTCCCACTCTTATGGAAAATGATCCTTAAGTCACCATACATTATAAATATTAGTAATAATAATTTTCTTCTATTAAATCAAAGTGTTTTTTGTAAGATTTGATGAAAAGAAAATCTATTAAGCCGAAGAAACTTGCATGCAAAAAACCTGTCACAAGGGAGAAATATGTAGGAAACAAAAAAAAAAGTTTTTCTCTAACAATATGAAAGTTTATTATCAACCAAAAGAATAAATAAAATGTACAATGGATCAATCCTTATAGAGGAAGATCGTAAAACCTAATAGGTAAATAGATATTTAATAATTAGATTTAATTATTAAATGACTAATGCAAGTGCATAAAGAGAAATCTTAAGAGGTAGTAAAGTTAATTTAATCAATGTAATTAAATTAATTCTTTACTCTAACACCCCCTCTTAAGATGAGCAACAATGTAACTACAAACAATAGAAGAAAGAAACAAATGAACTACAATGCTGAATGCAAATTTGGGTCTCAACATCATGGCCTGATGAGGTACCCAATCACAACCAAATCTCTATGAAACAGAGAAACAGGGAAAATCACATGGGAAAAACCTTCCTCCAAAAAGAGATAGAAAGATGTGGAAAGAAGAGAAAAAGAAAGGAAGGTAGGAATCATTGAGACCCCCCAAGGATAAATTCCTTCATCCCAAGAATAAAATGCAACTAAAGATACCGCGGGGATGCAAAAGGCTTAGTGAAGATGTCAGCAACCTGCTTCGAAGTGGGAACATACTCTAAGCTGAGAGAACCATCCTGAATCGGTTGCCTGATGAAATGCATATGGATTTCAATGTGTTTGGTCCGCTAATGCTCAATTGGGTTACAAGAAATATGAATGGCACTTTGATTGTCACACCAAAGAAGAGTGGAACTATCAGGAGGAAACCCAAACTCTGTCATCAATTGTCGAAGCCATAAAACCTCCTAAGTAGCTAGCACAACTGCTCGATACTCTGCCTCTATAGATGATAATGCAACAATAGTCTTCTTCTTGCAAGACCATGTGATAGGACCAGAACCAAAATAGAAAACAAAGCTAGTAGACTTCTGACCATTTGTATCACCACCCCAATCAACATTTATGAAACCAACAATGTGAGGAGCTCTGGATGTATAGTGAATGCCATATGAAGTAGTGCCTTGAATGTACCTCAAAATATGTTTGGCATCTTGCCAATCAATCTCATGAGGATCGTGGGAGAATCAAGAGGCAATGCCAATTTCAAAGGAAATGTCAAGATGAGTGTGTGTCAGGCACAACAAACTACCCACAAGCTCCTTGTATAAGGTGGAGTCCATTGAAGGAGTAGATCAAGTGGTAGATAAAAGAACACCTGACTGAAAAGGTGTGGGAGCAGGCTCACAATCAAGCATGCTGAATCTCTGAAGCATGTCAAGAGTATACTTTTGTTGGTGTACGAAAATCCCATCCGAAGACTGAATAGCTTGTAGGCCCAAAAAGTAGTGCACAAGTCCAAGATCTGTCATCTCAAACTGCTCCATCAATGCTCTTTGAACACTCTGAATCATAGAAGATGAGCTACATGTGATGACGAGATCATCAAAATACAACACAAGTATCACAAGATCATCCCTATGATGCTGAATGTACCCTGTAGGATTGGAATGATAGCGGGTGAAGTGTGAGTCTAGCAAGAAAGAGTCCATCTTCTCATACCAAGCCCGAGGGACTTGTTTGAGACCATATATTGACCTTCAAAGTCTACACACAAGAGATGAGTCCTGCACAAAACCTTGAGGCTTCTCCATATAGATCTCCTCATGTAGATCCTTATGCAAGACCACACTCTTCACATCCATTTGATACACTGTCCAACCCTATGAAGTTGCAAGAGAAAGTTCTAGGCGAATAGAGTTCATCTTGGCGACATGAGAAAAGGTCTCAAAGTAATCAATACCCTCCACCTATGAAAACCCCTTCACAACAAGACGTGCCTTATATTGATCAATAGAACCATTTGCAACATATTTGGTATGGTACACACCCACTTGCACCAAACTAGCTTTCTTCCTTTCAGAAGAGTACAAAGATCCCAAGTGTGATTCTTCATCAAAGAAGAGTACTCCTCGTCCATAGCCCTATCCCACTCATGATGTCATGTCACCTCTAAAAACTTTTGAGGATCATCTAAAATAACATGACTCAAAATACTAGTACTAGATTGTTGAACATGAGTATGAAGGGTATCTGAAGGATCTCTTGCTAAAGAACCAACAACACTTACAGTATCACGAGCCTACTTGGGCACTCATGGAATATCTAGTGGAGGGGAAGGTGGATCATCATCTAAATCATCCTTAGAGGATATATAATCCTGAAGAGGAGAACATGAAGTACTAGGCAATGAGGGAGAAGCCGGTGATGGAGGATCCATCTAAATAGTGCTCATCAAACTGGACATCTTGCTGAAATAAGACCTCTCTAGAATCAGGATCAAACGACATGTATGACTTCATATCCTCACAGTAGCCAACAAATATGAGTGGTTGGCTCCTCCTCTCCATGGCTTTCCTCTAAGAAACTAGAATAAATGCCCAAGCCTCACTACCAAACACTCCAAATGTAGAAACATCAGGCTTGACATAAGACTAAGCCTCCTCAGGAGTCAAATGTCATAATGCCTTATGAGGCATCCGATTCTAAATGTAGTTGGCACAGTTCACTGCCTCTGCCCAAAAAGAAGGTTGGATATCTCATGGTTGTATCATACAATTGGCCATCTCCCACAATGTTTTGTTCTTTCTCTCAGCAACTCCATTCTACTGAGAAGTATGGGGAACTGTTAGCTGATGCAATATACCTCGCTCAGTGCAAAAATCATGAAAAGATTGATTTACTTATTTCCCCCCATTGTCAGTATGTATCCGTCTGATAGAAAGACTAGACTACTTCTCCACAAATGTCTTAAAGACTCGAAATGAATCAAAGACATCAGACTTGTACTTTAAGAAGTACACCCATGTGCATCTGGAGAAGTCATCAATAAAGGTGAGCACATAACAAGCACCAAAAAAAGGAGTGGGAAATGACATGAGATCAATATGTATCAAATCCAATGGTGCCTTATCACGTGAGGATCTACCTATCAGAAAAAGGATCTCTATGATGTTTTCCAAGTGCACAACCTTGAAAAACACCATCAATGCAAGAGATCTGAGGAAGCCCAATCACTAAATCTTGTGTACTCATCTGTTGTAGATATCTATAGTTGACATGGCCAAAACGCTCATGCCAAAGCTTGCTCACCATGTCTGCATGAACAACAAGAGAAACACCTATATAATCAGAGCTCTCAAAGCCATCAAACTTGTATAAGTGAGACTCTGAATCAACACTCCTAGTAGCAACAACCAAATCAGGATTAAGGAGGTCTTGAACAACTTGCATTATGTGGTGAGAAGTCAACTGTCTTACCAGAACTAGAATGGAAAATTTTAGAGACAGACATGAGGTTCGTAGAAATGGTAGGAACCAAAAGAACATCATGTAGAGAGCCACCATCCAATGAAATAGTACCAGAACCTGTAACTAAATTTTTTTCTAAGTCACCAATTACAATATGTGTAGTACCACTCTAAGCGAGGTAACCAAACTAGGTGTGTGTGTCATATAGTGCGAAGCACTTGAATCAATGATCCATGTAGTAGTGGAAGATAATGCTTGTGCAGAAAGAGCATGGGCTTTCACTATGGGAGAAGATGAAGACTGTGGAGAAGCAATACTATGTTGCTACAAGGCTTCCTCTAGAACCTCAAGACGTTTCCATCACCTAGAAACTAGATGCCCTTCCTTGCCACAAAAATTGTAAGGTTCACCTGTGAACTTCTTAGTCTTGGAGGAAGACTCACCAAGCTTAGAAGATTTACCCTTAGGAGTGGATTTCTTAGACTCTATTTTCTAAGGTGGCTTGGAGGAATGCTCACTACCAACTAAATCTATTTTGGGCTTCTGCTTCTTCGTCTATGTTCCCTTATAAGTCTGAGCAACCAAAGCTTGGTTCTCAGTTCTGGATAAAGAATCCAACTGTGTGAGCTTGGTTTGCTCTTTAGTCAACCGATCACAAAACACCTCAAAAGTGGGCATCTAGAATCTCTAATCCAATGCATCCATGGTAGAGTGGAAGGTAGAGGAGAAAATTTGAAAGTTTCCCCGAAGCTTTGATAGAATTAGGTAGATACACTGTGTGTCAGTCTTCATCTTTCCACATCCCTGTAATAAAGATGTTTATTGCTTGAACTTCATAACGAAGTTCTCAATGGATGGAAAATGATCTGGTACAAGAGAGGTAAGATCTACCTCAATCTGAAGTGTCCTGAACTCACTCACTATACCAAACAAGCCGTTAAGCTTGGTCCACATAGCTAGAGGGGTATTGAACCCATCAAGATGAAATTGTAGACTATTTGATACATGTAAAGCAATCAACCCCATTGTCTCATCCATCTTGTTCTTGTGTTGCATGACCTTGAAAGGCCTTTGTAAAACTAGCTGCACCGTGTCTAAACAAGACCACAACCCTTTTGACCGGAGAAGTCGTGTCATTAGGGATTTCCATGTGTGATAGTTATAAGGGGTCAGAAGTTCTAGAGAAGAAGAGGTATCAACCATATTTTTAGAAGGGGTTTTGTTTTGATATAATTTCAAGTTTACTTAAGTAAATTACCAAAAACAATAAATAAAACACCCCCCACAATTCAATAAACCGAACCCTAGAAGCTGGAAAAGATTGCTTACAATGAGAGAGAAAAAAGCTTCAAATGAGTATCATGTGTACCTTTGAATTTTTCTGATGAAAATAACCATAGATCTGGATAGCAATCATAGGTAAAAAATCTTGCAAGTCAAAGTACAATGCCCACGCGGGTTTGAAGTTTTGCCTTTTCAGATTTGCCAATGCAGACGTCAGCTCATGCATGACGGTCAGAGGAATAAGAAGCAGGTCTGGTAAACGACATCGAAAAGGACATCACTATAAATTCAACTGGGAAGGACACCCCAAAAAAATTCCCTTTCACATGCATGTGCCTATAAAAAGTGCTAATTTTTTTCTTTTTTGCATGCAAAAAAGAAACAAAAAATAACATTCTGCAAAGAATACAAGATCTGAAAACTACAACCAAAACCTCTCAAATTAGCCGAAAAATTCCAAATTTATTTTGTCAAACCCTTTCTCCTCTTTTTTTCTTCTTCAAACATGAATAAGGTCCTGCTCTGATACCATGTAAGATTTGATGAAAAACAAATCTATTAAGCCCAAGAAACCTACATGCAAAAAACCTATCACAAGGGAGAAATCTGTAGGAAACAAAAAAAAAGGTTTTTATCTGACAATATGAAAGATTTTTATCAGCCAAAAGAATAAATAAAATGTACAATGAATCAATCCTTATAGAATGAGATCGTAAAACCTAATAGGAAACCTTAATAGGTAAATATGCATTTAATAATTAGATTTAACTATTAAATGACTAATGCAAGTGTATAAAGAGAAATCTTAAGAGGTAGTAAAGTTAATTTAATCAATGCAATTAAACTAATTCTTTACTCTAACATTTTTAAGCTTTTGACTATTTATTAATAAGGAAGATATTTAGTAGGGATTAGGTTTTTAAATAAAAATATATATTTTTTATTTTTTATATATTTTCAATTTAATAGAATAATTGAAAAGTTATGATAAGTAATTCATTTAAATTTTATAATATTTCTTTAATAAATTTTTATTTAAATATAAGCAAATAATAAATTGAAGGATTAAATAATTTTATATTGCTTGTAATTTTGTGAAGTAGTTGATGAGTACATATTTTTAAAAAATTATAAAAATTCTAATCGATTTATTAATTTTTTAAATTTGTATCCTAAAAAATATCCACAAAAGTGACAAACTTTATTGATGTTATAAAGTCTACTTATACTCAAATATTAGATCTCCCTCCATTCAAAGTAATCAATATACCAAATGAACTTAAGGTTCCTCTACAATTCTTACTTAATTGACAAGGAGAGCTACTTCAAGAAATATCTTTTCAAAGTTGTATTTCATTGACAAGGTGGTATAGCACATGTTTGACATTAATCCCAACTCCCATATTTACACAACTTTCATAATCTCTTCCCAAAACTATAATCTATACCAAAACTAGGGTTTAATAAGGAACCCTTCAAAGACGATAGAAAACCTTAACTAGGGTTTAATGAAACTAAATCACCCCAAAACTATGTTGACATGCTAAAAATATAACATTTTAATACAGTTTAGGCAAAAATCTATATGCTAGAAACACTATACAATCACATTAGATAAATGGTTTGGATAAATCTAATTCAAATCCTAACTAAGGCCATTTTATTTTAAACAAATGAAACCATTAATAGAGTAGGATAAACGAACAAACAATACAAACCCTAAACATAAGTTCTTTTTCACGGTTAACTAAAATATTAATAGAGAAATCATGAGAGGAAAACACCTTTGAAAGATTAAACTACAATTTCTTTCACGAGATCTTGTATAATATGCCCTCGCATCTCCTTCATAGCATTTTAGAGTCCTTCAAGATTCTTGTCAAAAACCAAACCAAATGTCAAGAGTGTCTCATGTCTTTGTCGCCAACAAACTACCTTCAAAAATCTATCATAGTGATTCAAGCTCGTGCCCTAGCTCGAGTTGAGCCCTAGGTCGTTCGAGCTTTTGATTCTTACAAGAAGCTAATTACAAATGTTTCCAGTAACTTCACACATCGATAAAAATGTGTTCCAAAGTACATGTCGATACCAATGGCATGTCTGTTCATGCCTTGAAATACATTAGTGTTCACATTGAAAATAGAAACCGATAATTACAACCTTAGCACCACTTGGTTTTGTGGTTGTCTTAATTGTGTTTTGATACCAACACTTGTTTTCCCTAATCTACATATTGTATTTTCTTAACCTATCAAAATCCCATCATAGAATGCCATGATGTCCTGCTCTTATTTTGTATTTACCTATATATCAACATGTAATCTTTGAAAATATAAAGGAGAAAGTCATAAAAAATAATACATATGTAGGTTGTTGATAAGTTTCTCTAACATTCTTGTGGTGAAAAGAATAACTTGATAATAAAAGGTTTTGCAAGGTGAAGTGCATGCTATTTTATATTTATCCTTAACTAGAGTTGCTTATAGGAAAAAAAAAGTATCATAAAATTCAATATCTAAATAATACGAAAATGATTACTTATAGAAAGATGAGTATAGGGCCATCAATGTGTTATCGACTAGACAAGGTAGGTAATGAGACTAAATTATATGGTGACATATATGTAATTTTGTTATACACTACACAAATTAAGAATCTCATATCACACAAAAAGTGATATTTTAAGCACATGGTAACAAATTCTATCATTTGAATGGTTGGAAAAGGTTTGTTGATAATCATTTGAGATTTTAATATAGGTTTATGTATTATTTTATCAACCTTCATATCTTGGATGCATGTATTTTGTTCCAAGGCAAAGTAAATGCTATTATTTGAAAAAAAACAAGAGTAAACAATTGATTATTCTCTCTTTGTTGTCCTATAGTTACAATGTTCTACAAAAATGAGAGCCAACCAAATCATTTATCTCTTTATTATTATTGTTATTATCCTAAATGAGACACACAAGAGCCACAACTAATTCAAGTTATTATTGTAACTCATTATGGCTAATAAAAAAATCACTGAAAGCGGCTTGGAATTGATAATCCATAGAACACAAGACTTAACAAATACTAGAGTAACAATTGACATTGAAAATATAGATTATAAAGATCTTACTTCACAATATTGTCACAAGTTCAAAGATGGTTAGATTTGTGAATACTATTTTTATTATATGATCAAGTATGCACCCATATAAAACAATATGTATTCAATCCTATCACTAGTACATTTGACCTTAAATTTCAACTAAACAATTCGACCATCAAATAAAAATGTTTAGGTTGGTCGCATTATAGAAGGAAAACTTCTATTTTTTTTTAATACATGCCCGTTTTGGTCGAAATTTTGACTAACATAGTGTTGGTCAAAATTTCAACCAACACGGGCATAACTTAAAGTAAAAAAAAAAGTTTGAAACTTCATTTCAACACTTCATTTCAGCGCTCGCGAAGGAGGTAGAAGCTAGAATAGGGTAGAAGCGAAGGAGGTATGTGTTGAATGCGTATGTTTCCAATTTCTATCATTGAGCATTATAATTTTGAACGGTTTGTGTGCATTGTCCATGACTTCACATCGCACATGTATCCTTATTGGCATTCTATAAAACCCTAATCTTTGCAATACATGTGTTGCATGTTGGTTATGGGCTCCCAACAGTTCCAACTGGTTTTGGGCTGGATTGGGAGATCATCTTCACTATTTTTAAAGCTTTCCAATCGGGAGAATGGACAAAGACCTTCGAAGCATCATTCAATAACAAAAGAGTCAAGTTCTGAGTATGTTCGGGTTTTATTTTGTTCTTTTTATCATAAGTTGTTAGTGAAAATAAGTAATAGATTGTTTACCATTGCAAATCCGTTGTTTGATGCAACCACGACATAACATTCTGTGAAATTTGTTTATTGTTTGCACAAATGACTGTGAAAGGGATACACAGTTTTTATGTTGTATTAAACTCATCGGGTAGTTTGTAGTATTGAAACATATTCCAATGCATTCATCATATTAGGGATCAATGATTGAAATTGCTATGAATTGACATAGTCACCGTGAAGGAAAACAATTTTATGAACTATTAACTAGTTTCAGTTTGTCACATTATATCTAATACTCTAGATTACACGACACTCTGCAGACTGAACCCAACTCACTGTGTCAGCTCTGCTATGAGGTCGTGGCCCTAACTTGTGACTTCACTGCGGAATGCCAATTCCACGGGATGAGAAACAAGTTAGGGTAGTTTTTGTTCCTAAATTTCATATTCAGAGCCACGGGAAGTGTTAAAACTTGCTTCAATGGTCGATGCCCTAACTAGGTGCATATCAAATGTTTAACCTGTGGAATGTCCCAACAGAGTAATATTTGATGGTTTGAAACTGAATACCTAGATTTGATTGGAGAGTCTTAGGCACAGTGAAATTTCTTAGTAACTGTGACCATCTTGAGTACCCAATGTTGTCCATTCCAGACTAGCCTGGTCTAACCTGATCACTTGGATTAAGGGACTCTGTGACAGTCGATGTTGCAGGATTAAAGTGGTAACAGTTGTTAGGAGAACCAGTGTACATATTTGAAGACTGCAAACCCTTCCTTGAACCAAGTCTAAATAACCAAGTGAATGAATGAAACACTGTTGTAGGTCGAACTGAGAAAGAATAGAACTCAATAAACTCTATGTTTAAAGACTTGGAATACCCTGTTGATTGGTCAGTTCCAAAGGTTGTGTTGACTATACTGAGTGTGAGTAAATCTGTTAGTATATGATTGATTGGTGAGACCCAAACCAAGAAATAACAACAAGGTTGCAACTCTTGTTAGGAACCCGAGTTGCCTTAACAAGTTTACAAAAATCTATTAAGGAAATCAATAGAAACCCTGCATGTTGCTGAAGGTATTCAGAGACCAAGTAGTCATACAATGTTGTTTGAATCATTGGCCATGATTTGAACCAACTTTTTTATTTGTTGATAATCAGATTTTGTAGTAGATTGGGTCTATTTAAGTTTCTATTGTGAATGCTCTACATCAAATTGCCAGAGGACCCTTGACCAAACAAATTGGATCCAAGAGAAAAATAAGGATATGGATTTTTTGAAAGAACCAATCCTCTTTATGAGAATAAGGTGTGTGATAGAGGCAAGCACATAGTTTTATTTTTTATGGTCTTGAGCCATCAACTATGGTTGGATTTTGACAATCATATCATTTTGTGAAGGAATTACTAGTGCATGGATGATTCCCAAAACATTTATTTTCCATGCATAGTAGGTTTCCTTTGTAGGAGTCAATTTTTGCATTATGTCAACCTTTGGTATATCTAATGGATAAGCACATGGTCTACTCCACCAGGGAAAGTTGGAATCTTCATATGCATGCAAGGGGCATACATCCCCAATTAGAGCCATTGTCGGGACTTCAAAAAGTGAGAATGTATTTCCCCACATTTTTCCAAACCCCATAATTTTTTTATACTATTGTTCCTATGATCCTTATAATTTCACCAAGACTCTCTTCCAATCACATCAAAAAGAGAGTTACATTGATGAAGCAATAAAGGCCGATGGGAATGCAAAAGAAACTTCGTTGAAAGGAAATGTCATGATAAAACCTAAAGTGTCCAAGGGACATGCAAGATCTCTCTTCAAAATATGAGTGAATGCACCAGTCACTCATATTTTGAAGGAAAATCTAGTCTTACCGAAATAGGATGTCACACTGAAAATCAGGATGTCAAGGAGCCATATGCAAATATCTCTTCAAAATACAAGTTGTAAAACTGACTGTCTACTAAATAGACTTATTACAAAAAGTTCTAAATGTTTTCAAGTTGACAACTCGACAACTAAAAGCCCCATTAGTGTTAAAACACTTTTAGAAGCCTTAAAACTATAATCCACACCTAAAATACTAACCCTCAGGTCATTTAGACCTTTTAGTGACCCTTAGTCCTACTTTGCCAACTTGGGCAATTGCATTCATATAGAGTTTTCAATTACAACCAAATGTCTTAAATAGCCATATTACATCTTTGAATGACCTTATAGGTCCCATATATCTTCTTTCCTTCATGGTTTCCACCTTAGGTCTTACTAGTGACCCTTGTGTACCTTCATGTCCTTTTGGTGCTCTGCACCACATTTCATACTGTCTTATCCTCTACTCTTGGAAACTACATTCCATATTTTCAATCATTGTATTGACATAAGAAATTCCCTTTCTTTCTCTTGTCAATAATAGTATTGTTCATAATATTCTCACTACTTTTCCATTGCAGACCATGATTGTTTTGAGACAATCAATCTTTGTAGCAATATGACTACTCGGTAATAGTGATTGCATACTTCGAGAATCAATAAATTCATCTATCCATG
Organism: Chamaecyparis obtusa; assembly: GCA_027943335.1. Lineage (NCBI taxonomy): Eukaryota > Viridiplantae > Streptophyta > Pinopsida > Cupressales > Cupressaceae > Chamaecyparis > Chamaecyparis obtusa. The sequence goes on from BSBK01003479.1 coordinate 1,312,181, forward strand.
ATAGTGAATGGACCTCTTCTAAATATTTTTGTGTTGAAAGTGTTTCTACCAAACATGGAAACCTAGGTGAACGTAGAGATAATGCTTGAAAATCAAAGAGGATTGTAGGAAAACATGAAAGACATGATGAAATTAGGAACCCTACCAAATATTGACAGATAACCCTAGTTAAAGATAGCTGCCCCTGCTGATATAACAAAGAATTTAAACTAAACCTGCTTCTATTAATCCAACTCAACCAAGTTTTGGAAGGAAACAACATGAAGGATGAAGAAAGAATGGAAGGAAATTGATCAATGAAATGCCTGCATAAAAACTTGATTCTTTTTAATTATAATTATAATCTAACTCTTGGTTAGGTGGAAGTAAGAGATGCTTAGTTTCAATCCTATGCACTATGAAAATTTAAACCATAATTAGTTTGTGAAAAAATTATAATACAAGTTTTTCTATCCAAGCATAGGCACACTACACATCATGGAAAGCAATTGTGTAATGATGCATGTCATGAAAGTCATAGCCTAGTTGCTGAACTCACAAAGTACAAGAAAATTTCACCTCAATGGTTAGGCAGGTTAGTCCCAGTCTCTACTACATACTTGTCATCAGTATTGAGTGATGGAGAAAAATACTTAGTACTTATTACTTATTACTTATTGCATCTAGGTGAAGCTCACATGGGCGAAGCATCAAGACTTCAACTATCCTAGTATTTCTCCTACTCAAGCGCATTTAACCATGGAGCTTCTGTTGGAAACAATTGTCTGAAGGAAATTGCTACTCAATTATGTATTGTCTTTGATGTCACACAATGTCATAGTCCGCAGCAATCTGCTTCTACCGAGCTCAGTCGGTCTGCCAGACAGGAATATTAATGCTTACCGAGTCCACTCGATTGTTGAAGAAAAGATAGTGTTTACCGAGTTCAGTCGGTCATCGAAGAAAGTTTAGTGTTTACCGAGTTCAGTCGGTCATCGAAGGAAGTTTAGTGTTTACCGAGTTCAGTCGGTCATCGAAGAAAGTTTAGTGTTTACCGAGTTCAGTCGGTCATCGAAGAAAGTTAGTATTTACCGAGTTCAGTCGGTTATCAAAGGTAAAGGATTGTTGGTGTTTACCGAGTTCCCTCGGTCACTGAAAAATTATAGAAAGATATGGTCACCGAGCACTGTCGGCCCTTGAAGGATTTTTTGCTTAATTCAGCCGACTGTTATACTAAATAATGTCGATTTGACTAATCCAAAATCATATAAATAAAAGGTCAAATGTGAAAAGTAAATACAACACAGCAGAAGATTTACAGAAGAAAAGAAGGAAAGGTATATGCGAATTTGTGAAGGATGTTCAGATATCCTTGAGGAGCAGCAGAGATTTATTCGATCAGAGAGGATCAGACTTATGCAGAACAGAGATCTGTAATCAGCAAGACAGTTGCATTATTATACAGGTCACTTTTTCATTGTTACCTTCTTATCATTGTAACAGTGAATTCTAAATCTCTTAACCGAGTTGGTTTAACAGCCATAATGTAAATCCTCTAACAAGGTGACAATTCCATTGAATTGTTTTCAAGACCTCTTACCAGGCCACTCCTAGCAGGGTGTTTTAAATCCTCTAACAAGGTCACACCTAACAGTGTGTTTTGTAACCTTTTACCGGGTTGGCTTCTAACCGGGCATCACTTCAGAAAAGTGAAAATCAGTATCTAGATACATTGGTGGTTTTTTCCCATATTGGGTTTCCACGTTAAATCTTGTGTCTCTTGTGTTCTTAATTGCTTTCTCAATCATATACATGTGCTGATGAATATCTAAAGATAATATTGCTAATACTTTCTGCATCTTCAAAGTTACTGCAATCTATTTACCGAGTGCTAAAACAGACAACATTGTTAAGATATCTTAAAGGATCTGCAAAGAATTAATTGTGAAGTGTTTTTATGGTTGACTGATTCACCCCCCCCCCCTCTCAGTCACTTCATCCATATTCCATCAGCTTCTGCCAATGTTAAGTCCAATTAGCTTGGTACCCCATTTACAAAACCTTCAACAAGTGTCGTGCCTTATGAACCATTCATTATAAATCCCTTTTAGCTCATCAATTGATAAGTAGGGGATATCTTCTACTTATAAAAATGATTCTTAATCATCTTCTTCTTCTTCTTATTTCACTAGTGTATCTCACCACCTCACCATAGTGAAGCAGAGATCATCACACTGTTCATTGTTGTTGGTCATCGGGTCATGAATTTTTAACCAGTCCAACACTTGAGACCTTAAATGTATTGGATGCTATATTCATATACACAATGAAGGTTGAATTTAGCTGATATGATCCTTTCTATAGATAGATTACTAATATTGGAAGTACTATGGACTTGTAGAGGCAATTTAATAGTTCAGGAAACTAAGAAATGAGTTGTCATTATGGTAAGCCACAATAATGGTCTTGGGAGTATTATTGGAGGTGCTTAACTTTGGAAAGTTACCATGTTAATGTCATTAAAAAAATACAAAAAATTAAGGCCTCTCATTAGGTTTGTAGAGGATCTCTTTCATCAAAACTCACGAGGTAAGCTTAGAAAAGATTACACCAAGCTTAATTAACCAAGATGGGGGAAAAATTGACAAGACTTGAATTTAGGCCATCATCTCGGAGTTCGAAATCATTTCTCTTATAACGTGTCAATACCATTCCAAGAGAAACTCACAATTTCAATTGTGACCACACTAGCCTCATCGCAACAAACTTGTTAGAAACATGAAAAGAAAACATGTTAGCAATTCCATCATTTATCTATTGTTTGGTATAGTCACCATAGAATTATTTGGATTGTCTCTCATCTTGCCTTGCAAGGTTAAAATGACCTTTTTTTCATCCCTCCTTGAATAGACCCTTACCATCTTGCACTTGTGCAATGATAGGACACCAATGTTGCTAATTAAGGTTGGCGGGATGATTACGCCTATCCTAAAAAAAGACTGTCAAATCATTATGCTTTCAAATCAATTGCCTATCGATGTATCCCTTACAAGGGAGAGAATCCAAACACATAAAGAACATGCACATAAACATGGAAACTGAAAAACTTAAATGGAATACACCAAGAAGTACCAAATGATGAATGCTCAATTGTTGTAATGGCAAAGCAATATTAGAACCATCCATTTATAGTCCTAATGATTTTGGAAATTGTTGACAAAGAGTGTTTCTTTTTTTGATTATAGTATAAATGATTTTTCTTATTTCTTGTCTTTTGTCCCTTTTTGATTTCCTATGTCTGTGCTTCGTGATAGGATTTTGTCACCTTCTTTTGATGGTATATTTCATTCACTCTATGTCGAATATTATTTTGTTCATTATTTTATTTTAGCTTCATATTTCTTTCATTTTTCATATACACACAGACTACACATGCTAATAAAAAAATGAGCTATTTGATTTAGGTTTACTTTTCAGTATTGTAAATGGTTAATATTTCTGATGGTACTCCTTGGTGTATTTCATATAAAAATAATAAATATAGTAATGATGGTGCGGTGCATTATTGATATAGGTTCGATGACTCTTGTCAATGTGCCAAACTGTCAATGTGGTGGAGGGAAGTGTGTGTTGAAGACTTCATGGACATTGAACAACCCTAGACGACAATTTTGGTGTTGCCCTAATCAAAAAAAGGTTGCTAATGTGTATATATTTAAAATTTCTAATGTAAATACTATTCATTATAATATAAGAACTAATGTAGACTGGGTATCACAGGGAAATAATGGTTGCAGATACTTTACTTGGGTCGATGACAACTCATCTACATCTATCCACCCATCTCCACTTATCCACGATGAAGGATTTGAGTGCAAAACGTGTTAGGCTAGGGAAAATTCTGAAATTATATTTTTACGATGCCTTCTCTGTATTGTAATCGCATATCTTTGTTGCGACCATATGCAGAGATGAACTCAGGAATTAGTTAGTTTAGCATTTTCATATTGTAACTAATATTTTAATATTGATATGACATAACTTCTCTTTGCCTCAAGTGTGCATATATATGGTTTACATCTTTTTTTAGAATAATTCTTCATGTTTATGGCTCAAGTGAGCCCCAATCTACTATCAATCACATGATTTAACATATAGTGTTTTCTTGGTTATTCCATTTGTTCCTTGACCTTGACTATGGATTGACTATCATTTTCAAGCTTGAGCGAGGCTTCATACCAAGCAGCGTCCACAGATTTATACGCAATGCTGATTTACACTAGAGGTAAACTACATGTGTCATGTAAACAACATGGTTGAATGCAATCTCTTTTGCATGTTTTCAAGATTTTTCCCACCAATACAAGCATAAATAACGCATTGGACATAATCTACAGATGCTATGTGGTATGAAGTCTCGCTAAAGTTTGAGCGCAGCGTGGTATGAAGTCTCCCTTTATTCCAGTGAGGGATTGGAATGAGTTCATTTTGGATGCAAAGGAGAATTGGGATACTCAAAGAGGAATTACACCAGCAAATGAGAGAAGGTATAAACACGAAAACTGAGAAACATAAATGCAGATTTCACAATAGCTGAAAAACATAATTGTAGGCATCACGGTCACAATTTTTTGGAGACAATGTAATTGAGTTGTATACCCAAGCGATGGAGTGCAACTTCTACACCTCTGATTCCAAGTTGACACTATGGGATACAAAGACCATAGATAAGGAATAAATTTAGAGAGTGGAGGAGGTCCATAATGACCAAAATAATATAGGATGAACCTCAAGTTAAATGAGGCAACTGCAAACATTTTAATAGATTTTTATTATTAAATAATGAAATTTGCATATACTAGTGTTCTAAGCCCCCTCATTACATGATTTATTATTGTAAGCCCCCTCTAACTTACGCATCTATAAAATGAAACTACAACCTATTGGGATTGAGACAAACCTTATAGAACAACAACAACTAGGAATGATCGCTTTCCAAAGATGTTGGAAAGTGATCATTCCTAGCTGCTGTTGTTGTATAAGGTTTTTCTCAATCCCAATAGGTTTTAGTTTCATTTTCTAGATGCGTAAGTTAGAGGGGGCTTACAATAATAAATCATGTAATGAGGGGGCTTAGAACACTAGTATATGCAAATTTCATTATTTAATAATAAAAATCTATTAAAATGTTTGCAGTTGCCTCATTTAATTTGAGGTTTGTCCTATATTATTTTTGTTATTATGGCCCTCCTCTACTCTCTAAATTTATTCGTTATCTATGGTCTTTGAATCCCGCAGTGTTAATTTGGAATCAGAGGTGTAGAAGTTGCACTCCATCACTTGGGTATACAACTCAATTACACTATCTCCAAAAAGATGTGACCATGATGCCTGTAATTATGTTTCTAAGCTGTTGTGTCCCATGACCCCTTATGACCCTTTACAACCATTTATGACCTCTACGAATACATCTTAGAGGTCTTAAAATGTCGTAAAGGGTCATAAGAGGCTCCTAGGAGGGGCCATATGAGCTTCCACCTTCATGTGGTTGGCCTTATTAAGTAGAGAATGTTAATTAAACTACTCTCGAAACATAATTGTAGGCATCATGGTCACATTTTTTTGGAGACAACATAATTGATTTGTATACCCAGATGGAGTGCAACTTCTGCACCTCTGATTCCAAGTTGACACTACAGGATGGAGAACAACTTGGAACCGGAGGTGCAAAAGTTGCTCTCCATCGTCTGGGTATACCACTCAATTACATTGTCTCCAAAAAAAATGTGACCATGATGCCTACAATTATGTTTCTCAGAGAATGTTAAACTATTCTCAAAACAAAGAGAAGCTCAATAATTTAAGGTCTTAGTACAAGCACTAGAATTGAGTTTTGGCATGGGCTAGGAAATTTTTGTATATCAACATGCGATAGAGTTTGGATAAAAAACTCTATCGCATGTTGATATACAAAAATTTCCCAACCGTGCTGAAAAACTCAATTCTAGTGCTTGTACTACACGACTGGTGCCAAAACAGGGCTCTCCCAATCACTGATTGTGACCCGCTGGAAACAACCAACATAACAAGTGTGGACACCTAAAGATAAATATCAAATAGGGGAAAATCACCTGCAACAACAGAGGCAATAGCTGTAGATACAGGTGATGATATCACAAAAATCTCTAATTTAGTGTTTCAGAGAACAAACAATAGATTGTGAATTAGGGATTTCTGCGATATCATCATCTAAATCTACATCTATTTTATTTACATTGGAATGCAACTTGACAATATTGATACTACACCGGCTGAGCATGATGGAGGCATCGATTCTAATGTGAATTGTAGTACTCAAGGTATACATTTTCTATTCGAATTTTGATTAATGAATATTTAATACAAGAAAACATATTCAATTATTTAAGGTGGATTAGTTGTGATGATGAGACACACCATTTAGATGCTAACTGTGACAGTCTCTTGGTTTCAGGCAATGCAAAAAGAGAAGCCTAGTTCAATATGCAATCTCAATTCATATACATAGGATATCAGGTGGAGTTGAAAAACACAACAGGGTTGCATTTTTTATAGAGGTCTTTAATTGTGTATTTTAAGTTATAGACCATCACGAAAATGTAAACGTGTTGTGTTTTTTCAACTCCACCTGCTATCCATGCATATTCTTCTTGTGTTGCACGCGCATTCTCGATTCAGGGTGGGAAAAATCTTATTTTCGATGCGAGGGAGAGAAGCCAAACACAAAGAACATGCAAATAAACATGATAGCTACAAAACATAAATGTAGGTATCACAATAGTTGAGAAACATAAATGTAGGCATCATGGTCCCAATTGTTTGGAGACACAACATAATTGAATTCTATACCCAGATGATGCAACACAACCACTACTCCTGCAGTTCTAAGTTGACACTGTGGATCCAAAAACCATATATAGATTCCTTATCTTTGGTTTTTGGATCCCGTAGTGTCCATTTAGAACTGCAGGAGTAGTGGTTGTGTTGCATTGTCTGGGTATAGAATTCAATTATGTTGTATCTCCAAACAATTGTGACCATGATGCGTACATTTATGTTTCTCAGCTGTTGTGTCCCAGGACCCCTTATGAACCTTTATAACCCATTATGATCCCTAAGAATACATCTTAGAGGTCTTAAAGTGTCGTAAAGGGTCATAAGAGGATCCTAGGAGGGGCCATACGAGCTTCCACCTTCACGTGGTTGGCCCTGTTAAGTAAAGAATGTTAAACTATTATCGAAACAAAGAGAAGCTCAATAATTTATATCTGAATACCAATTTTGTTCTTATCAAACCATTAAAACATTTAAATAGCCTTTCAAACTGCTATTAAAAGTAAAATATTTAATCAACATTTACTTACATATTTGTGTGCTTGTCTGAGTTTGATATGCAGATCAAGTTGTACGACCTTACTTGAACATGATCTATTCTGAAGGTTGTACAACTTGATCTGCATATCAAACTCAGACAAGCACACAAATCTGTAGGTAAACGAAGCTTTCTTAGTCAGTTTGATTTTTCTTGAGGCTATGAATATACAATACAATGAAAATGCTTTGTTCAATCACCGTCATTTTTTTTAACCAAAAATTAGTATTGGTCAATTTTTCGACCTTTAAACAACATTAATTTCGACAAGAATGCTATTCATTTGATGTCAATTTAGTTGAATAGTGGTCAAACATTTAGTCGCAATTTCGATGCCAAGTTTTCCAAAGTTGGTCTCAATTCTTCCAGCTTCATGCGATTAGTTTGATGAAGAGTCAGTCGATAAGTCAACTACTACTCAGGTCAAAATTTTGACAATGGGTTTTCTTGTAGAATAATCGACGAAAAAAGATCGACCATAGTTTTAGTCGTCTATTCGACCAATTGTTGTAGAAAATTTGACTAATTCTCATCGAAATTTAGGGTAAAATTTACTAGTGTATATAAACAAGAGGAATATTCTTCAATTTTTTTTTAGGCTGGCTGCAAGAAGTTGAGTCCCACTTTTGGCCAAAAAGTGGAAGTGTTTTCTCTATTTTTCAAAATTTCTGTCAATTAATGTCAAAATTTGAGGCACTTAAAGATTGAATCTTGGAAAACTTCAATAATATAAAATTTAGTGCTCAGAGTCTAGTTTTCAAATATGTAATTTATTTCAATACCCACATGGTATAAATTGAATTTTAGTAGGCATGTTTAAAAACCACTTTTTCAAAATGCCTATTTCAGGACAACACCTCCACATGTATGGCCACCCTTTTTTTAAGTAAATGAATGTATTTTTGTGAATCTTTTTGGGAAAAGGTACCTAAAACACCGAAGATTGATGAGAATATTTTATCTTTTTTTAATTGAATTTTTTTTTTAATTAACTATAAAGTACATTTTCAAAACTTCTGGTGTACGACCGCCATAATTTGATGATAATTTCACTTTTTTCAATTTTTTTTAATTTGAAGGACATTCTATGTAGATTAATGTCATATAACTCATTTTACAAAAAACTTAAAATTAAAAAAGTTAATGAGAGATGGGTTTGTGTTGAACCACTACTCATGAATCATGGGTCAATGAGTTTGACTCAAAAAACTACACAGTTGAATCCTAATAGAAATATCACAACTAAAAAAGTTATTAAAGTTTTAGTTAACCTTAGTATTTCAAGTTTAGGTACCACATTGGCTTAATAAATATTGTAAAAATATTAAAATTTATCATATCACTATAAAATTTATATTTTTATAATCTGCACAATAAGAGCTAAAATGAGTTTTCATTTTATCAAAAAATTCATTCGGGAAGGTGTCCAAAAAATTATGGCAAGGCATAAATTTTATCCTGTAATGCCTTAGCCAATTTTTTGTAGGGCCAAGCATAGGCTTGGTCCCACCAAGCCTGTCCTGAACCAAAAAACAAGCCAGTGGGTACGGTTCCCACTCATAGATTTACAAAACGGGCGCCTATTTTTTTAAATTCACAAAACAGGCACTCGTTTTGTGAAACTACAAAATGGGCACATGTTTCCTTTAAATATCAGGTGCTCATTTTGATTTGAATAATGGGCTTCCATTTCATAAAGAGCCGTTGCAGCCAAAAAATGGGACTATAGGCCTGATCTTAATGATTGACGAGTTTTCAATCATTTTTTTACCGATCCGTACCAGAAAAATAGAATATTTCTATCAACATTCTCTTTTTTTTTTAAATATTATTTTGGATCCGACATTAAAAAAGAATCATTTAAACTCGAATCTTGGTGCAAAAGTGGGATCAAACCAACACAGAAAGAGGCTAAGGAAGGTTCTGACAACTGAGGAGGTTGCAAAAAATAGAGAGGAGGCAAAACGAAAATGAGAAAGACTTCAAAAATTAAATAATATTGGAGCATCAAGTTCAACAATTGTTTCATAAGAGGACAATGAAGACACCATAATGGATGTAGAGGTTGAAGAAGAAAATTCAGGTGCATCTTCTAATCTAGTATTGGATACAGGTATGTCTTCACATCCAAATGTAACTTATTTTGATAAAAAATTTCATTAATTGCTAGAACCAGGTTACAATAAAAATGATTTAAATTTTATTCCTGAAAATAGATTAACAAATTTAATTGCATGTCAAATTTCAAAAATTAGTAATGTTAATCATAATGATAAAGGAACTAAAAGTCAAACCCCGATTGAAACTGAAAATCAAACACCAATTTAGATTGAAATCAACAATGTGGATGTAGACATAGAAACACCAATTGAGAAAGAAAATCCTTTGAATGATAATGAAATAAATGAACAATTTCAAATAAAATATGATGTGCTAGACAATCTACATGGTTTGGTTTCACGGAGAGAGATTAGGACACACGTAAGCAGATTGTTTAGATAATTTTTTTATAATAAGAAATTTGGGTTTCAATGTCAATTAATGTTACAATTAATTAAAATGTCTAAAATGCAAAAAATGATGAAGAGGTTAGGCATTTATGTGAAATCCAAGAAGAAGGACGAGTCTCTAAAACAAGTTGTATCAACAGTTGCTAGTGCCTTTGACACAGTTGGAAAGAAAAGTCATTCTAAAGATAGTAATATGGCACAACGAGCAATAACAACAGCTTTAGTAAACAAAACTACTACTGATAAAAGAATGATTTCAAACATAAGTGGATATCTTAATATTCATCTTAAAAATTTAACAAGAGTTGTAAAGAGAAGAGTTAACTTTGAAAGTGATCCGACAAACCATTTATGGACCTTCAGTGGCAGACTCCCGAGGTCTAACATGAAACTTACTGGTGAAGTCAAAACTTTGATTGAAAATTTTTGGCACGATAATATAAGAGTATCCCCTAATGCCAGGGATGTTCTTAAATTAAGAGTTGGTTCAAAAGTTCGTGATCCACATCCAAAACACCTTTTAGATATGACTCAAACATAATTGTATAAAAAAATGTGGATGATAAGGTGTTAACTATTAGTATTAGTCAGAGATCTTTTAAAAAATGAAAACCATGGTATGTAAGGATTAATAAAGAAAGAATCACTTGTTGTTGCAAAAATCATGTTCAATTTTGTTATCATTATGATATTTTTCGATCTATATGTTCTACTATGCATACTAATGAAATGTTGCACGAATGTGGTATAAATATACCACCTCAAACTATAAAGGAGTTTATATCAAATTTTTTTTGTAACCCACCTAATGAGCAATTTTATCTTTTGAATGCATGTGTTTCTGGTGTATGTGATGTATGTGCCAATCTTACATGATTAGATGAATGTTTGCATAAAAATATTTCATTTGATTTTGGACAACAATTAGTTGATGTACAAAGATTTAAAACTGTTGAGTATCCATTAAAGGATGGAAAAGTTAGAAAATGGTGCGACCTAATAACTGAAAAACTTAGTGTTAATACTTTTATGAATGAATTCAAGAGTAAGGTCATGCGTAAATATGTGAAACGCTCAAAATTCTAGATGGCTTGATGGACAATTTCGTATATGCAAGAATACATTTCCAATTGGTAGTATACTTTCAGTCGTTGACTTTGCAGAGAACTATACGCTTGCACCATAAGATGAGATCCAACCACAATATTATAATTGAGTGCAAGTAATAATTTTTGTTCATATTGTCTATAAGCATGCACCTGATAGTATAGAAGAAGATCAAAAAATATTGAGAGAGTACCATTTCTATATGAGTGATAATAAGTTACACTTATCAAAGTTTGTTCAATATTGCTTTAAGACCTTTTATGAAAATTTAAGAGAAACAAAAATTCATATAACACAACATTTAATATGGTTAGATAATTGCACAGGGCAATTCAAGAATGCTAGAATGTTTTTCTGGTTGAGTAGGACACATAAGAAAATAAATATCCAACATATCTAGAGTTCTTTTGAGGCTGGACACGGGAAGGGAGAACATGATGGTGCCGGTGCATGTGTTAAGAGAGCCCTTTATAGAGAGCAACTCAAATTTGAGGAAAAATCAAAATTTAAAGATGCACGTGCAATTGTTGAATGGTGTAAAACAAGTTTGTCTACAAGATCAAGTCAGAACTCTACAATCAGACATTTTTTTTGGCTCGTTGAAGAGAATAATATTCTTTCAAGATATGATTGTAATACAATCAACGGATTGGTTAAATGGCATTCATTTAGGAGTTATAATTGTAACACTTGGACTATATGGACTAGGGAGCTTGCATGTTTTTGTCAAATTTGTGTTGTAGGTGAATGGGAAGAATGCAAGAATACAAAATGGGTTGAAGTGTAATACCCCTCGCATCTTATTACTGTTGAGACTATGTTTAGTTTGATACTGTTTTATCTTAGTTGATTAGATCAGACATATATCATATGTTATATTTATATTGTGGTGTGTGATTAAACAATTATATTTTGGATGTTAATTGTCATGTTTGAACTAGAACAAAACCTTATGTGATGGTTAAATTTAGTAATGATGGATTTTATATGATGTTTCAAATGCATGAATTAATTGATGTAATTTAGATGATGATTATATATGGTACTTACCCCATACCCGCATGTGTATGGTATCATGTTTATTACTTTGTATGCTTTCTTTTCTATTTGATGTGCCTATATGGTAGAGGAAGAGGCGTAGTTACCTGCATTGAGTTGGGTCCACACGTCCCAGCCATCCCTACCATTGTCTATTGTTATGTCTATATATGCACATGTACATGCAGTGGTTTTATGCAGGTTGCAGGTACCGGGCATCGACTTCCTTGGTTTGACAGGATGAGTGTGCCCTCATTATGTCTCAATGGCGGAGAAGGGGAGTTAGCACCTAGGCCAATTCCCTAGCCCAACCTAATCGTCCTTTAGGAATGGACGGAATCTCACTTGACTTACCCGATTCGAATCCGTTCTGGCTGAACGAATTCGATACACCTTACCTATTGAGCATGATATTGATCTTAGGTGTTGTTCCATGTTGGTGTCGTATTTTGACCTTGTGGATTGATGTCTGATTTCTGATAGCTAATTATATTATGTTGGCATATTGGTAAATATAATGTTATTAGTATGGTATAGCATAATCAGATATATATGTTTTCACTAAGTCTTTTATAATAATAATATTATTAATTGTATATATATTAATTATATATATATATATGTTTATATATGTTTATATAGATACAACTTATCATGTAATTTTGAAATATTAGAGTGATATGACCTAATTCATAAGAGGAAATAAAATGAAAAGAAATTTATAATTTAAAAATTTATATATTTTATTCCCATAAATGGGAGGTTGACTTGAATAGTAGGGGGAAAATAATAAAATAATTCTCCCCTACTTTTCAAGCCAATTTAGAGGAAAAGAGAGAGAGACTTGTCATTACTTTTGATATGCAAAATTTAGAGGAGAGAATAGAGGGAGAAGTGAAGGATTGAGGAAGAGAAGAGAGGAAGAGTTGAAGGCAAGATATGAGCTGATTTGGAAGCAGCTGAGGGTTCAAGCTTGTGGATTGGAGAGGTATTCTCGGCTGGACTTCATCAGCCTGCTTGTTGAACCAAGTAGGACTTCAGTTCCCTTAATATGTTCTAAATTAGTTTTCTCAATCTTTCCATCAAATAAGAGGATACACTTATCTTCTCAAATGTGGTGTGAAGCAATAAATAAATGAGATTTTAGATTTCAATGTGAGATTTTAACACCACAGATATACAAACCTCTCTAAATTTTAGTCATTAGTGAATCTAAATTTGAAATAGACAAGACTGGTTAGTTCTTAACACAACATAATTGGTTATGTTTTGATCCAATGTTGCCACAATATTCATTTAATAGATCAAATAAGAATTCTGAATGGAAGGAATTAGTAAATTAAACTGGCAATCTAATTTGGCAACAAATAACATTATGCATGGGGAAGCAAAAACAATTTAAGTGTTGTAAGAGGGAACAATATACCTTTGTAAACTAAGTGTTTCAATGGAGAAAAACAAAGAAAAAAAAAACAATATCAACCAAGTCTTGGATGAGAGCAAACACAAAAAAAAATAAGCTAAGTCTTTGAACAATAGACATTTCCAGCTCTCTGGAAAATGTATGGATATAACTCCCATACACTTTCTAAACACACAGACATTATTTTATTATTTGTTGCCACCTATCTCCATGAAATATTTATTATATAATTTCAAAATATTAAAAACCTAACCTAGCATCCACATGCCCCAAGGGGAAGAGTCAAATCCTAAGCAATGATGTTTGGAGGCCCCCACTCCAAATCTGCCTCCAAGACAAGGCTTGAAGGAATTAATTTTTCAAACTCAAAAGCAATCCTCATTAAGGGGTAGAGAGATTGAGGGGGGGACAAGAAGATTTGGTCCCACCTCCAACACAATACCCCATGCCTTGAGAGGTACGCAAGCATGAAAGGGCAGGAATAAACAAGTTTAAAAAAATAGAATTTGGAAGTGAATGCCTAGACCCACGTGCATGGTGGGAGGTAATTTTCAACAAATTTTAAACGCTCTTCCCAAAGACCTGCGCCTACTTGCATGGGGAAGAGGGAAGACAAGGAAAGGTAGTGGGAAGTGGGTCCCACTCCTTTCCCATGTCATATCATAAAGGAGTAACTTCATTAATCTTTTGTGTTTAATTTCAAAGCATGGGCAAGCCTGCGTGGGTTTTTGATGAAAACATAAAGGGAAGACATTAAGTGAAGGGGCTTTGATGATGTGTCAGCCCAAGTACCTTCTTGACCAATCCCAAGGTTTGAAACCTTATGTAAGACAAGACCTCCCTCCACTTGTGCTAGTTTAGGGAAAGGTATTTAATAAGGTATGGGGGGATATATTTCAAGGTTAATTTATTTGTTTATTGCTTGTTGAGGTAGCAAGATTTATAATCTATTAGAGCCTAATTGAATTTGAGTAGGTACCTTATTAGAATGCTAGTCTAGGATTTTAGTGGAGTAGTAAATTGATATATTTAATTTATGCATGTTTTATTTAATGATGAGTAATGCATTTATAATTTGTGGGGTTTATTAATTAACACATTAATAATTACAATTAATATTACATTGTAACATTGGGAGTTAAGGTATATTCATAATTCTTAAGTGACATAATATAATTTTTTAATTAGATAATGAACGTATTCTAGAATCAATAATTATATATATATAATAGGAAGAGATTAGTAATAGCTTGTCGTAGTCGATTGTTGGGTTAGCTAGTTCTTTTGAATGAGATAATATATTGAAATTATTAAGTGGGATTGGCATGGTGTCTTAAATTCTGTAATCACGATGTTCCATTTTCATCCTTTTTAATAGATTATATGGACATTGAAAAATATTTATAAAGTAGATTAGAAAATCACATAAGCATGAACTTGCTATCTTTGTGAGCAAAAGGAAAATTTACTTGTTAAATGATTTTTGTAACGTTGTCTTCTTTACGAAATGTTATCTCATTGTGTTACGATGTTCTCTTACTGTGTAAATTGTACGTGCATGTGAATTATATTATTAATGTAGTCAATCTGCATATGGGATAGATGACCAATTAGGGGGTGAAATCCAGAGGCCGGGTATATGTTGTGGATATCAGTTATCTATGTTGTTGAATGTTTTATGATGCATTGTGGAATTCTGTTTTCTATTGCTTGATGGAGAAAGTGTAAATGTGAGATCATGGTTGGGATATCTATTTGATCTTTTGATTATTACCTCCTGGTGGATTAATTTGGGTTAGTGGCCAAGTGAGTAAATGTTTTGATTTGTAAATATGATTTATTTGGTTATCTGTTTATTGGAGCTTATCTTGATTTATGTGGCCATAAACCAGGATGGGTGTTGATTGGAAAACTAGGGTAGGTTATCTAGATGTGATGTAGGGGGTGGCTTGCAATGGATCACCGAGGCCCGCAAGTGGCTGACGAATCATCCATTGTCAAGTTTCTTAATTCCAGTGATAACATTATAAAAATTGATCTAGTTAGGAAAACATTAAAAAGATAATTTGTGATACTTCGCCCATGCCTTGAGTGCCGTCGGTTCAGTGATGAACCTTTAGGACTAAACTCAAGGGTGGATCATCAATATACTTGTCTTCATGAGAGATATCGATGCCACGTATGATCACTTGAGTGCCGTCGGTTCAGTGAGGAACCTTCAGGACTAAACTCAAGGGTGGATCTGCGTGATGACACCTTCCTACTCACACCATAGATATCCTACGTAGGTTAGTGCCTCTGGTAACCTGTATACCCTCTTGTTCTAGAGATATCTTTCTAGGTGGTGATTGGGATTGGTCCTTAGTATGTGCGTGGGCCTGGTGTTATCTCCCTAGCACAGTGGGGTGGACCTCTGGGTTCCACATGGTCAGGAGGTAGTGTACTTCTCCATTGAGACTATTGTGGATATCCTCCATCACCTGATTGTACACTTGGATCAGTCTATCACATTTGTTGTAGATTTATGTACCCAGTTATTAGAAGATATTATCTTGTACTTGTAGGAGATTTCATTTGATTAGTAATGATCCCTACATGGATCCATGATGTATTTTGATATTTGTAAATTGTATTAAATATCACCGCATACCCTACGATATGTGTAGTGGATGTAGGTGATCATGTGATGTAATGTTATAATGGTTCAAGAGATGTATTTAATTTTATTATGTACTTAAAAGTTCTTTAGCATTTGATCTTGTTAGCGTAGTGATAGTTAGACGACGTAATACTATGTCAGGGACCCTTGAGAATGAAAATGAATGATGTGTTTATTCAAACTGATGTATGTAGAACAATGTGATGCCTTATTCAATGTGCTTGTTAACATTAGTAAACAAAAAAAAAAAATTGGTTGCATAACTTAGCATAACTTATATTGTTAATCTCTTGGGTTCCTTGGCGGGGCATTACATGAAGAATGGCAACAAAAATCCTTAACACCTAGTGAGACACAAGATGAAGATGATATAATAAATGAAGACCTGGATCATGCCTTTGCATAAGAAGATTATGATTGTGTTTCAGACCTCATACAACATGGTAATTTAATTCAATTTATTGTAAAACTTTAAATTATATTAGTTACATGTGTATGTCATATAATTTATGATTATATTTTTGAATTATAAACCTTTAAACAAGTTTTATTTGTGCATGTACTTAATTTTGTTTTGCAAGACATGTGTATGCTATTGTTGCACCTGAGGATAATGAAGAGAAGATAGAGTATTGGTTAGCTCGATGTGTAGAACCTAAGAAAAAGTTGATATGTCATCAAGTAGATGATGATGATTTTCAATATCCAATTGGGTCTATTATGGTAATTGGTACATGGCTACACAAATACCTAACAAGAAGGAATGGTTTACTAGCTTTTGAAGACTACCAATCAGAAAAGAAGATTATTCACTATTACCATTTTGTAGTGGCAACAAATATCAAATTAGAAAGATGCAAAGGGAGACCTTCTAATAAAATATTATGGACACTTTCAATGGAGGAGCATGAGGCAATCATAGATGCATTGCAGAAAAGAGAGGATGATGATGGTACATTAGGTTGAATCAAATTTATACATGTAAATTTTTGTTCAATTTGTCATATTTTTATATGTTTTTCTATATATATAAATATCTGTCTTCTTTGAAGTGTCATAATTTATAATTTAGAGATATAGATTTGAAATAAATTAAAATTGACTTTAAATGAACTTGTATAAATTCTAACATTTCAACATGTTTATTTTTATGATGCAAGATGTCTGGAAGAACATAAACATGAACTATTTATGCAGTACAGTGCACTCTTGTATTTGTCCAATTTTGGTTTTGTAATTTAAGTTCATGAACTCACTTTTATTCATGGAATTTTGTTTTAAATATTTAAGTTAAATTCATAGTTGTATTCACCTAATTTTGTTCTAAATATTAAACTATGCACATTGGTCAGATTATGTTCACTTAATAGATTATGATAGATTTATTTGTGCATTCATAAATTCATTATTCAACCTATTAGATCTCATTGTTAGATAGATGGTTTTTAATAGTTAATCAAAGTCAATAAATTACTTGTAACATCGATATTGTTCTTGTCAATTACATGAATTAATCTAGATCTCATTGAACTATCTATAGATGGTTTATAATAGTTAATTATCAAAGTCAAAATTAAGTTGGTAACATCCATATTGTTCTTTTCAATTACATGTATTAATAGATCTCATTGTTAGATAGATGGTTTTTTTTATAGTTAATCAAAGTGTTCATATTACTTGTAATGTATCTAGATATTGTTCTTCTCAATTACACATGAATTAATAGATCTCATTGTTAGATAGATGGGTTTTTTAGGATATTGATAAATTTAATTGCAATTGATATTAAAAATGATTTCTTTTCCATATGCTCATATATATCTACATTCAAACCACTATTTGAAAAATCATGAAATAGGATTAAAAGTCCATGAATAAGATAAATAACATAACAAGTCCTGAAATAATTTACATGTATCATAATGTCCATCATATCAACGCATGATATATATAATCACAAAACAAAGTCCTACTCTAAAAACAAGGTCAAGTACAATATATGATAACAAGTGGACTAGTATGTAATGCAAGTCCTACTCTAAAAAAAAGTAAAAATAATATGACAAGAAGTCATCATAACACAAGTCCAAATAATCATCATCATAATCTAAATAATATGACAAGAAGTCATCATAACACAAGTCCAAATAATCATCATCATAACACAAGTCCAAATAGTCATCATAATCTAACTCTACTCATCTAGTTGATCTGTAGTCCTCTTCACTCCACATGAAGAGGACTGCCATGCATCAACATGCTTTGTCTGGTCCTGAGTACCCTCAATGGGACATGAAGGTCCTCCCTCAGCTACATCAAAAGTGGATGCAACCAAGTCCTGTAAAAACATTTAAAGTACAAATTTTTAATAATTAGGTGTAAAAGATCTAGATACACAATGGACATTGAAAAAATACTTTTAATCATGACCTCAAAGGATAGTGTCAATGGCTGCATTTGGCTTAATCCTGTAGCCATGCCAAGACTCATGGTGGTGTCAACCTGAACAACATATATAAAGCATGAATCAAACTTATAGTACATATACATAAATTATAAAGTATATATAACTTGACTATAAATTTATGGAATAAAAACATGTCCATTACCTGTGTGTGACATGTAGGTAATGTCACTGATGAGTCATGATGTAAATGTGATTGTGCAACATGAGACAATCGAAAAGCCTACAATTGCAAAAAAATAAGTGCGAATCAAAGTTGTACATAAATTAGTAAGATATAAACACTTAAAATTAATAAATGAAAAACATACTATAGGTATATGCGGCTGACTCTCGATGACTAGTGGGGCAGAGAATGAAGGACTTCCAATCTCAGTGGTACATGAGAGACCCTACAAAATCACAAAAATATGTCAAACACATTATCAATTAAAGTTTATTTTGTTTAAAGTTTAAATGTATCAAGATCAAAGTGCATACCGTGAATGGAGCACCAAGATGTCAAGGTGTCGATGTCATATGATGATGGCTAATGAATGATGGAGGGTCAACCATCCTCTATTCACCAAAAAATCCACATGTTATGGTTCATAATTGTATAAATATGAAATTTAATATTGCACTATATAAATTATAATTAAATTTACCTGTGCAGGATGATCATCGTCTGCATTGAGAAAATCAACATATGATGAGATATCATCTCTGGCATCACCATGTGCACCACCATCATCATCAACATATCCATTGTCATGCCTCGCAAGGGAACCAGGAAAGAGAACAAAGATTCTCTTTAGAAAAGAAAACCTAAATAACGAATTATGAAAAATTTTGAACTTTAAAAGATTTGCATGAACAATCCATAAACATCATTTAACTTACAATCCTACCAAGGTTCCCTTATAGTACATTTATAATTATTTTAAGATCATTAAGTGTACTAACTCTTGAAGCATAACCTTTGAAATTCTTTAGAGAGAAATATAAATGCTATCATTTGATTTCTAACCAATTGATTCCATCAATATTCCCTAAACCTTATTTCATAAAAATTTAAAGCATAATCTTTGTAAAAGAATTTATCTAGGAGTTAAACTATTTCTCATATGAAATTAACACATTGGTTTTACTAACTTTTCTTGAACAATAGTAATAAGAAACATGCCACTTTGCTTGAAACATATATGAAACTGCTTCTTCTTTTCCAACAACACGATTAACATAAAGTTCACCATTCCCTTTTCTTTTCCCTAAATCTACCCATCCAAGTTAAATCAAATTGAATTACATTAAATGTTACATTACATTCATTTCCTCTAGGAGGTGATAATAGCTTTACATTTGAGAATAATGAAAGATAAATACAAAGTCTTCTTCCTTCAAAACTGGAACAATACGCAAGCAATAATCTATAAGTTTTGCAACTGTGAAAGGTACCTTGATAAATTATTTACCACCCAACCACGTGGATACCAAAAGGCCCACTCCCTCATGCTAGGAGATAAACACCAAGGTCCACAAGGAAGTGATATCTAGACCATACCTAGGGTTGGAGTAACCTTTCCCAAATAACAATTGAAAAGAAAAAATTAAAATACAAACCCTTTCCCAAAAGGTTCTAAGGCTAGGTGGAAACTCTAAGTGACAAGCTAGGTTTCCTACCCTTACCAAAACATCATGAACACATAAAACTAAAATTTAGAGAAATTTTTAGAGGGTTTGGTGTGTGGAAGAGAGAGGGAAACAAAGTTTTCTTTGAATACAATTGAAAAGCTCTACAACTATCTTGTTCTCTGCCATGAGGGTATAGCCAGCCCTTTTATATTTTAAAAAAAACTCCATTCCAATTAAAATGAGATTTGAAATGGATTGATATAATATTGGTTTCTATTATTAACCATTTTCATATAAGTTTTATTTATTTTTATGAGATTTTGAACAAAGGAAGTCATCATTTACATTGACTATCCCTGTTATCGATTTGGTGCAATCAATCAATTGTTTTGAAGCTTTAATGAGCACATAGGCTCTTCAATTTCTTTGGTTATTATGGATTATGGGAGAAGAATATTACTATATAAGTATGTGTCATTAAGTGTTTGAATACAGGGATATACAAGAGTTTAAAAATAGAGATATCTGATTGACAAACAATACAGTATTAGAAGAAATGACCCTCAGTGCGGGGGCCATAACTTGCAAACCAACCGTTGGATCTTTATGAACTTCGGATATGTTTTAATAAGCCTAATTATGCCCATCCTCACTAGAGAGATTGAGGATTTTTGATCAGAATAAAAATTTATCTACATCTGAGTACGGGTCTATCTAGAGGGCAAAAATCTGTCATGTTAGGACAGTCATAGATAAGATGATTGTTTAAATAAATTTGATCTTGTGTTGATGAATTTTATTATTATTGAAAATAATAGGATAGTTTTTAGTTCTCTAGGTTTTTGTACATTCAATTAAAGATATTATATTTTTCCCAGAGAGAAGGCAAAGAGTAGTGACATAGTTCACAATCTAAATCACAGTCCTATATTTTCCAGCAAGTAAACAAACAATATAACTTCATAGAAAATATGATAACACATAGAAGAAATAATAATCATTTGTACAATAATATATTTACTATATATCTATCCTTTCTCCTAAGTCCTTTCACACAGGAAAAACAAACATAATACAATATAATAATATATTCTTCATATTGCTTGTACACAAGAAGCAATCACAAATACAGAACAAAACAATCACACAAATCAAATAAGGAGGAGCATCTTCCAGGATAGCTCCTACTTGGATTTCGGCAAAGACAACCATTGAAGAAGGCTGAATCAACTCTCTTCAATCCTTTTCCAGCACTTCTCCAAATTCCTCCCGGATGCAGGCACCAACCTTCTACTGGAAACTCACAATCAAAATATCCTTTCTAGAATAATACATTTCCTCTCCCGGAATACTATAATCCTCCTAAATACAATATCCTCTCAAAGAAATAATCCAGTTTCCTCAGTATCATTTTTAGCCAACCTCCCCATCCTTCAAATATCTCTCCTGTAAATAGGTTGAAAGATTGGTTGCACGGGAAAATCAACCGTTGCAACCATCCCAACCAAAAGGTAGTTTATAGTTTAGGATTTAATTAATTTCATTCAAGCTATTCACGTGAATGGAATAGATAATTTAATATTATTAATAATAAAATCTAATATGAGAGCCTCATAAATATTAATAAACTAATATTATTTTCCTTTATTTAAGGAAAAGGAAATAATTTATTACTATTATTACTTATCACCATATTTACTAAAGCTATGGTAAAAGTTTTACCATATAATAATTAATCCTTTAAGTAAATAATTTATTTATTATTATTATTTAAAATACAATTACTTTCACACCATATTATATGGATATATGTAACCATAGGCATATGTGTGCACCCATATGCTTATGTGTACATATATTGTTATAATATTATTATTAAGATCATATTATTAAAAAAAATATCATTATTATATCATAAACATCTTATTATTATGGTATTATAAAATATTATTATCCAATCAAATAATAAATTATATTCCATACAAAGTAAAATCATGATATATATATGTGTGTGTGTGTGTGTGTGTGTGTGTGTGTGATCACTAACACAAGATATTCTAACAAGATTAGTGAAATCAATCACAACATCCTATACTTGCATGAAATAATGGCTCATATAAATTTTCTACTAACAACGATCGAGCATATTATTAAGAATAATTAAAGCTACCATATCCAAACCTTAGTCTCCTAAAATGCAAGAGACAAGAACAAGCAACAGGATCACCATAATCCAACAAATTGATATACACAATGATACATCAACAACACAAGGGACTGACTCAGGAACTCCCCACCTAAAGGTCAAAAAGGTCAGAGGTTGAGTTCCTTCTCATGGAACCTTGGTGATATCTCCGTAACAACAACAACGATCAAGGATTTGAGGGATTGCTCAGACCTATGAGACCAGGTGGAGACGATACCCAGTACCTGCAGTCCTACATCACCGAGAAGAAACACCTATGCAAATATATATATACAGACATATGAAGACATATGACCAGGATCGATACATCGTGTGGACCTCAACTAAGTGAGTAACTATGACTTCGTCCTGAGTCATGAACACACATTAAACATCTTATACACATGAAAACATAAGACATCATAGATAATCATGGTTAGATTCAAATCCTTGGGTTATCTTTATAAATCATGTAAATATAGATGTTTTCAGACTTCATTAACATATAAATGATAACAATAAATAAGTGTATCTAAGCATCTGATAAGTGTATCATCCTCTAAATAAGAAAAACTATAAACATATAGTTCTAACCATCATAATGAAAGTGTCCAAATAAAAGTCCAAGTATAATCATCAAAGAGCGTATTACATCCATCACAGGCAGCATCAGGATTAGACTAGGGACCCCTACATATACCCCAACAAATCATGCAAACATGTGCTATGCTGGGGGCAACCCTCGCCTGGGTCAAGTGCTATAACAAATTGTCCGTAAGGGCACTCAAAGAACCAAGAGATGACTACACTACTCGATGATGGACAAGTATAGGAACTACATGAGAAGGAAGAGGAACAAGGGGCTCATTGCGCACATGATTTCTAGTTCTATCACTTAATTTGGCCCCTTGCCTATCTTGTGGCATGCCCCGACCAACCCCCTAGAATGCTCTCATGTCAAAATAATTGGGTTTCCTACCCAATTCAAATTCAGCCCATAATTTTTTCAAAAAATAAAGTGGGACCTCATGATTAGTGTGTGGTGGATGGTCAAATACCATCCACCATTGCTCCCAAAAATGCTCTGCTCTACCGAGGTATCTACACCATCTAATAGAAATACGTGGCTTCTTGCTAAGTATCTCCTCACCCATTTTAGGGTTCAAAAAATAGTGTGCCATATCAGTTTTTGTAATTTTTAAACTATTAACCTCTTTATAAGAGAGGCTGTCAACATAATATCCACGCATACTCTCCCTCCATGACTGTAAACTATCAATCTTAGAGTCTAATGTGTGTACTGAATCTACTATGCGTTGCATGCTATCTGCAAGCCGTAGTAGCTAGGCCGATGGATAGGGATCATTCCTAATAATATTTATATCTCTCATTATTGCCTCTAAATTTCTCCTAATATTATCTCTCAACTTTGTAGGTGGAGGTGGAGGTGGTGGTGGCGGTGGTGGTGCACGCTGACCTATAAGCTCATCAATATGAAAATCATCCATATTTTTAATCTGCGTACTTATAAAAACATGATAATTTATAATTAACATACTATAAATTACATTTTACCTTACAAATAATGACTTAAATAGTTAAAACTTGAGAGAGAGAGAGAGAGAGAGAGAGAGAGAGAGAGAGAGAGAGGAGGGACAAAGGAGAGAAAGAGGAGAGAGAGAGAGACAATCATTTAAATTAAAAATTAACATATAAGTTATTTATATTTACAGGATACAAAACAATCAAGACAAATGTTTAAATGTTTTTTTTAAGAATGTACACTCTTTTTAAGTTCCAAGGTTTTTGATGTTTTTAAAACTCTATGTTTCAAAAGGTTTTGATTCAAGGAACATGTTTTAACATTTTTAAGAGAGAGAGAGAGAGAGAGAGAGAGAGAGAGAGAGAGAGAGAGAGAGAGAGAGAGAGAGAGAGAGAGAGAGAGAAATAGTTTTGTTTACATAAATTTTTTTTTCTACCTATGGTTTATTACTTTATTTACACGTCTAAATTTATGTTTTGGTTTTCTTCTTAGGGTTTCGTAATTTAATTTTGTCTAGGTTTACATTTTTGTTTTACTACCTAGGGTTAAATTAAAAGTTTTAATAGTTTTCTAATTTGGTATGCTAATTTACAAAGTAAATTAAAATTAAAAAGAACTACATGAAATATAAAATATAATTAAATTTATACAATAATTTTGAAAACAACATTAAAATACATTTTTAAATTAAAAATAACTTGAAACTACATTTTTTAATGACAAAAATCATAAAAAAATAATAAAAACTAATAGTACGTACCTGGAACACAAAAAAAATGACAGAGGGGGTCAGTAGGAGAAGATGAAATGGGCACCCGAGATTTGTTAAACGTGATCCCATTCTCGACAGTGAAAATGACAAACAAAATGATAAAAAATAAAAAATAAATAGATTTTCAAAACGAGCACCCAATTTGTAAAATCGGGCACCCATTTTGTAGAAATTGGGTGCCCGTTTTTCTTTGGGTGCTCGATTTGAAACGGTCACCTGATTTTTAAACGAGCGCTTGATTTTTGAATATGGATCAGGCTCCCGAACCTAAACAGGCGCCCAATTTCTAAAAATTGGTTGTTTGTTTCTTATTACAATTTTTTTCCAAAGCTGACTTCCGCGGAATTGGTACCCAACTTTCAACATTCACCCTTGAAAAAAAATTCAAAAAAATTATGTTGATATATTTTAATGTATAACATACCAAAAAATTAATATATTCATTTTTAAAAATATAATCATCACATAATTTAATAAATTAATTTTTAAATTAATAAATAAATAAAATATATATGTCTACATTATATATATATATATATATATATATATATATATATATATATATATATATATATATATATATATAAAATATGATGATCGTGCCCATTGAAACTTCCAATTTAATTTCAATAAATTGAAAGATAAAAGAAAGAATTTTGAATTAATTATGTCACGATGTTGCCACACCCTCTTTTCACTACTATTAGGGTTTCATCCCAGGGGCAATCATTTCTCTGCACAACTACTCCCAATAGCACTATGTAGCAAAGCGCCACGATAAGGGGACATCAACGACTAGAAAAGCCTTTTGTGAAGGGAAATGTGGGCATCCAAGAAATCAATCTGAGATCACTATGCATATCCAGCATCTAATAATTTCTTCATTAGCTTCCAACAAACTCATACAAGCACATACTACTATGCCATAATAGCAGAAATATACACAGTTAATTTCCCACATTTAAAACCGTAAAGGGAAGTGATTACAATTTACAAATCTAAGAGATTTTAGTAGCATTACAACATATAGATTTAATACTCTAGAATCATGAAACTAAAAGAATGAGACATAATAGAAAACATGGATATACGTGGGGAAAACCCTTTGAGGTAAAAAAATACCACACTCCTGTTATCTCTATTTGAGCATTAGATAAATTGTCATTAGTATCAAATTAGACCAACCGGTTATCTAAGTTGATCACTTGGTAAAAGGTGATACAATAGACTACATTATGCTAGTCAGTTAAACAAACAAGCCTTCATACCGAGTAATCACAAGGCAGAACTGAGAGCTAAACAGAAATAGGTTTAATTGGGAAATAGAGCATGTTTACCAAGCATCAAAGTAAATCAAGCACCGAGCGTCAGTAAACATAGAGCATCAGTGTATTCACCGAACAGATAAAGTTGTGTTTACCAAGTTATCCAGGAAATGACATAGTATTCAGGAATGACACATCTATCTATGCAAACGGTTACACGGATTCATAAAATGTTTTACCAAGATCGAGGATTATTTATTGTGGATGTAATCATTAAATGTAGTGATGATTCCTATGTAATAGTTAGTTCTAGGTTAATTTTGTACACCGTAGATCTCTAGGTTTTCTAAGATGTTGTAAACCTAATTAGGTCATGGCAATCATAACAGTTAGCTATATACTTGTAATTGATGTCATTTTGACATAAGGAAAGAAAGTGAATCCCAAGTAACCCTAGATGCATTAATCATGTCTAATCCCAAGTAAAGTTATTGGAGAAGGTAACACATCTAACCCTTAAGTGATTATAATCAATTAACCTAAGGTACACATAAATAATAATAATGAGCATTTCACATAAAAGCATATAAGTCTATCAGGTGATCCTTTTAGCATTAAGGTCCTAAACTATTGTTGACACACAAGAAGATGTATAGGAACATACCTATGCAATTATTATTATTTCCCATATTAAAATATGAAGTTATGGTGAGTTGTAAGAGGTTCGGTTTTAGCAACCATCACAAGAAGGATCACTCTCACATATAGTCCTTCCTAATTTCAAGTGAACATAACCAGGACTTGATAGGGTTGGAGGGGCATTACATCATCCATCCCTAAGATTCAACTTACTCTTCGAAGTCGGAAGATTCGAGCCATGATCAAACATAAAATAAGGATATTACAAACATTTCTACTTTAGTCTTTCATTGTTATATCAGGTATAATTTTCACTTTAGGAATTAGGAATTATTTTAATAGCAAACATTTTTAAGGATTCTGAAATGCAATTAAGAATTCAAATTTTAGTCTCTAAACTAGATATAGATTGATACAAGGATTATTTCTTCTCAATGCATATACATAAGATACTACGATCATACTACTGCCTTGGTAAATATTTTCCAACTAAAAATCATTCAAATATTGAACAGCACACAATTTTATGAGATAAGACAAAAACAATTCTCTTTATGCAACTAGTTACTTTTTCTCATCAACCCTATGGTAAACTTATAGGAGAATTGCTAATATCAAACTTACACACAAGATGGAATACACATCCTTTTCAAATAATGCAACCTAAGATACTTTTTAAGATTCTATTATAACAATTTATTAGTGGTGTATTACAACAATACACATAAATGTATTCCGAAGAAATTTTAACATGATTCATTAAGCTAGAGCTTCATCAATATTACTTATTAACTAGATATTTAACCAATTCCATATCCCAAAAATTCATAATAAGCTTCTTTCGAGTATATATATATTTTCCCAACATTAACAAGTTTGTTAGAATTTTTACCATTTTCCAAAATAAAAGTCATAGATTCTTTAATAGAGGGAGAGAAATACACAAGTCCTATGGCTACCCTCTTATTCAATCAAAATAATATGTTCAACCCACTAACCTTTTGTACATACATTCAAATAAAAGAACATTTGCGGAGTAACTACAAGTATTGTTATCCTTATATGCATCTTCCATATGACATCTGTACTATTACCTAGAAATTCACATTCTTCTAATATTTCAATTTTAGGACAGTTAGAAAGTTTGACTTAAATATTATTCTAATAAACCTATAATTATTCCTTTCATAATAGCTCCTCGTTCCTATATACTAGCAATGTTGTTAGCTTCAACATCTATTTCACACAAAAAATGCCAACAAAGTAAATAATTACTAAATTTTTTTGTTTAATATCATATTCTTTCCTTATAGTTGATGATTTTTCATTGGTTCAATTCACACCACTTATGAGGATCATATATATAATCTAGAAATCCTACCATATAATCAAACATTTCTCTTTTCAACAATTGTGTACTATAATCCTATTTATTACAAAACCTTGGGGACATAGGTCATTTACCCAAGGGTTTCCTCTAGCTAAGCACATTCTCCTTATCGACACATTGAATTTCCCTTCTGTAATTTACCCTTTAAAATATACTTCTTGAGAAAGAAGGGAGAGACACATGTGATTCAAAAATAGATTTAATTTCTTGCTTAAGAGGGTATATCAAAGAGAGATGATTTTTATTCTTGCCATATTTTGAAATATTAGATATTACCTAATTTCAACAGATTATCTCATTTTCATGAAAATGTAAGTTCGTAAGTACCTAAGTTCTCAAGGAAGGGATAAAGATAAATCTATAAAACATGTTTTACAACCATCCAATATTACAATCCTTTCCATCCTAGAAACATAATCATCCCTTATTTTCCACCATAAGTACATGATGTTTCAAATCTATCTAGCCTTAAATAATCAGACATAATAATCATGGTGTTATCTAACATTTATAGGGAAGTAGAGTATATAACTTTTCATACTATTTTGGTAGTCATTCATAAGATCAGGAGATAAGATAAACAACTTTCCTTACAATTCTTTAAGATTTTCTTAGAACAAGGATAAGAACACAACACCCAAGTATCAAGAATTCTTGACCATCTATTTGAACCACATGAATCTTATAATGCAAAACATAAATAATCATTTTAGATATTCCTTTTTTGCAAGATATTATGGTAGAAATATAGAAAACATACCTTTTATGTTCAGTGTTCAAGTTTGTTAACATAAAGAAAACTTAAAAAGAAGACACACAATGTATTCAAGTTTGGTAGGCCGGAAGAAAACATCAGATGGGGAAACACAATAGACTCAAGTATTGCGAGTAGGCCAAGTATGATTCCAAAGGTTCTTAGTAGAACAAACTAGGGCTTATATTCTATCCCTATCATAATGGTCAGAATAAGTTGCCTGCTCAAGGTTAACTTTGCTTTTGATGGGTTCTAGCTTTAGCCAAATCAGTCACTAGAGTTCT
This sequence comes from Chamaecyparis obtusa, assembly GCA_027943335.1. Taxonomy (NCBI): domain Eukaryota; kingdom Viridiplantae; phylum Streptophyta; class Pinopsida; order Cupressales; family Cupressaceae; genus Chamaecyparis; species Chamaecyparis obtusa. Next base: position 1,341,218 of record BSBK01003479.1, read on the forward strand.
CTTATTTGAGACTCCTTTGAGTCATAATTCATGTTTCAATTCCTCACATCCTCTACATGGAACTTTCATGTTGAGATGATGAGGGAGAATATTAATCTCTCTCCTAAGATCCTCTACAGTGTTGGAAAGCATATAGGAAGAATGTTACAACATAAGTATAGCCATTGAGTTGACATAACTTAATAAGAAGAAGAAGAAACTAAATTAAACGCAAATAGACCCTAGAGCTGCCAGTGTAGCAACCTAGGGCTCTGATACAAAATGTAATGTCCCCACCAGGGAACCCATAAGGAATTGGGTCTATGACCTAAAATTACAACTAAGAAATTTTTTTTTCTTAACATTCTAACATATCATCATTACTATTCACAAGTACATTCCTTAAGGTTCCCTTAATGAATTCATTTACCATTATCAAATATTACATAATCTAACGAATTCTATTTCTATTTCAACTTCAATTTACATTGAGACATTTATTTCATTCTACTTCAAACCAATTTCCTTAACGAATTAATTGAATTCATTTTCTTTACCAAACTAAGACATCATTTACTTTGAGAAATGAAACAAACACACAGTACATTTATTCCTTCCTATTTATTTCCTCCTTAACCTTATCTATGCTCAACTCAATTGCACCATGAAAACTTAATTAAGCTTTTCCATTAGGAGTCCTTTCTTTCTATTTTCATTTCAATATAATAATAGAAAGAGTGTAAAGTACTTAACCATATATTGCTAACCAACATAAACCATTTAATGAATCATTTTTGCCACAAGTTTAACTTCCACAAATTATCATTTATAACCTTGTAAACATCTAGTAAAGGATTTATATTAAAACTTGGTTTGAATAGCCAGACATCACTCACATTGAACTATAGATTTAAGAAATCACAACCCATTACTTCTTTCAATAACATACATGTTTCCTTTTCCTTATTATTTCACCTGGAGATACCCTTGAACTCTTAGCATATCTTTTCACTAACCATATATCAAAACAAGTTTCCTTTTAAAGAAGTTTACATCCATAAGTACTTTCATTCCAAAGGTTTGCATATAACCATTATTTTCAATTTCATTTAAAATTCACAAGAGATATAAGGTAGGAATTACTCATTGATTTAACCATATTCAATCCCCTTTTCAGATTCATAATTCTACCCTTCCCTTATACATAACTTATTTCTTACAATTTCCTTTTACAAATATAATTACAGTTATTGCACATTGCCCGAAGGCATATAGAAAGATAATTACATCAAGTTTCCCAAAGCTCACCATACATCTTTACATCTCGATAACAAAAGATAGAGATACATGATACAAAAATAGAATCTTCACCACTGAACAACTCAAAATCCAAGCCACGACACACACCATGAATAATACCTCGAAAGAGATTTGCCACCCAAACATGTGAAACTAATAAAGTTCCACCCCCCATGCTAGGAGATAGAACCAAGGTACTCTCAAGACCTTAAGGAAATCTAAGTCTTAAATACCAATAAATCCAAGACTCAAAATAAAAAGAATAAGGCACATAAAAATACCATCATATTATATCACAAAGGTTAAGGTTCTAGGAGACCACCTAAGTGAGTGTCATCACACAAACTATATATTGGGATCCTTCCTGGCAACCATGTAACCCTGGTCCCCCCTTTATGAATAGGGATCCATCCTGGTAGTTATCCCTGCACCTAATACTGCAATCAGGTCGGTGTGGCCATTATTATATTTTCTTTCATTATCTTTTGAAACCCCGCTTCCCAGGTTAATTTTAAGGTTATCACTTTTTACAAACCCACCCATAGGATCATCTAGCAACCACTTTAGGGTTCCAACACCTATGGTGAGACACTCACGTAGGATTCTTAGTCCCTTACCCCATCACAAGCAATAAATGCAAGATAACACTTCCAAGTCCTGATTCATAGGTTTAGGAAACTCCCCTGCGCACTCAGGCCCTCAGAGTGAGTCCTAACCTTAGCCATATACATAACACGAATCATTGGAAGAATTTCTATCACAAGAAATTTCAAAGAAAAACATAAAACTTTCCACATGCATAAGTAAAACTTTCCAAGGCTCATTTATAGGTCTAAGGAACCCTCCCATGCACATAGGCCACCAAGACAAGTCCTAGCCTCATAAACTAAGCTCAAGTCTATGCCAAGTGCAAAAACATCATAAGTAAACCATATAACCTCAACAAAACAAGTAAAAAACATACATAGGTGATACAAACTTCCGCATGCATTAAAACAAACATCCATCTATGGAAACATGATGAGCCTGAAATTTGGCTACATCTGATTTTTTTGAAAATCCCAAAATCTATAATCTACATCTTAACTCCTATGAAGATGAAACCTATCTCAAACATCTTGGAATGTATTTAATTTCTTTATACAAATATAACTTAAAGTAAGAAATTAAAGTATCAAACTTATACTTAAATGTTATATTTGTATAAATCCTAGAAATTTTGAGCCCTTGAAACCCTAAAAACTCCAAATGACTTTCTATATAAACCCATACGACAATGTATGCATTCCCATATGACTTTTGACCTAGTGTCGTACGAGTATGAATACAATGTCATACAACACGGCAAAACACTTTCCCAAAATCAAAATTTTAACTTCCTGAAAACACTAAAAATGATTTTTAACCCATACAAAAATGTATGCATTCCCATATGAATTTTGACCAAGTTTCATATGAGTATGCATACAATTTCATAGGACATTGCAGCACACTTTTACGAAATTAATTCAAAATTGTCTAAAAAAGGCCAAAAAATGAATTTTTTAAGGCATGGAGAGTGCCTAGGAAAGGTTCCCTGAGATCAACCTGATGCAAGGACCTCAATACCACATCCAGATCACATACTCAACATTACTTAAGGCCTCTAACTAAATTAATCAAAATAAAATCAATAAATCATGGAGAGGCTTACAAACGTAACAATGGAGAAATATGATTACATCTCTCCCCTACACCTCCCTAAACCTTCCTATTTCTTCCTAAACATCCAAAATACATTCAATAACAATATAATACACTGTCCTACATGATCAAAACCATTTCTACCCTCCCAGGAAGATTTCACCACAGTAAATATACAAACATTCATAAAATTACATCCCGGAACATGTTTAATATACACAGAAAACAAAACATAAATAGTTCTCCTTTTCAAACAAGAGTAAACAATTATATTATCATCCAATAACATATCATTCATATACACAATCATACACATGGGAAGAGTGGAGATTCATCCCAGTCTAGACCCTACGTAGGGTCCTGCGGAGAATCATCTTCCCTTGGCTAGAGACTCTCTACAAAATTTCCAGCCTTGAGTAGATATCCTCCTAAAAAACTTCCTCTGGTAGTCAAACTCCAAACACATGCTTCCCCTCCAAACTGAAGAACTCTCAAACTCACGGAAAAACTCTAATAAATTTTCTAGAGAAATCAATGCAAAATCCTCCCAAATTTTCCTAAAAATCTCTCCCCCCATTCACCCAAAATAAGAAAATATTTATTGTCCAACTATGTGGTTGGAGGAGTTGCTTTACGGGAAGCAACTTCTCCAACTTCTGTAGTTGGTTGAATAATCAATTAATCATTCCCGTAAAAGACTTAATCAAAGTTTTAATAAATTTAATTAAAATATTCTCAAAATAAAACCATAAGAAGAAAAATCAATAAATAACTTTCAAGAAAAACACATAGCACACATGGAAACCAACTAGCCTAACTTCTAAGAGGTCTCTAGTTCAACTCCCTCCTAGATAGCTAGTTTTACTAGAAAGAGCATTTATTTTTATTATTAGTATTATTTTCACTTTTTATTTATTTAATACACTTCATTGAATTCACTTCAAATAACATACCACTAAAACAATCAATAAATCCATACAAATATTATTATTTATATAAGCATGGGTGTGTGTGCACCCACATATACACATACCTATATAACATACAATCAATATTATAACACATATAAAATAAATATATATACATATACTTACAAGGATAATTCTAACCCACATAAAAAATCATAGAACAACATCAAATTGTAGATCACAAGACCACATCACATACCTCATTCAAATTCCTCAACTAGGGTAACCTCCTAAAAAAAAATCTAAGTCCCCAGGTAACCTTGAGAGTAATCTTGGTAATATCTCCACACAACAATAGTTCCAGGATTTTTAAGACACACTCAAACCTATGTAGCAAGGTTGAGTCGATGCCTAGTACTTGCATCCTGCAACACCAACCAACATGCATACATGTATATATATATATATATATATATATATATATATATATATATATATATATATATATATATATATATATATATATATATATATATATATATATATATATATATATATATATATATATAACAATGGTAAACAAGGAGGGAGAGTGGGACATCATGTGGACCTCCTATAGGAGTAAGTACCTCCCCTCATCCTACATTCACATTAGGAAATGACATCAATAAAGCATAATTGGATTAGTGTGGTTAGTACCAGAATAATGTCTTTTCCATATTGTATAACAAGAATGCATCATAACATATTCATGTAAATGTAAATCATCTATTATCTTTCACAAACCCATTTTACCATCAGGCATGCACTTAAAATATCTCATTATCAAAACAAGATAAACAAATCATATAACCTTAAATACATTAATCATGTCTAATCCCAAGTAATGTTATTAGAGAAGGTAACACATCTAACCCTTAAGTGATTATAATCAATTAACCTAAGGTACACATAAATAATAATAATGAGCATTTCACATAAAAGCATATAAGTCTATCAGGTGATCCTTTTAGCATTAAGGTCCTAAACTATTGCTGACACACAAGAAGATGTATAGGAACATACCTATGCAATTATTATTATTTCCCATATTAAAATATGAAGTTATGGAGAGTTATAAGAGGTTCGGTTTAAGCAACCATCAGAAGAAGGATCATTCTCAAATATAGTCCTTCCTAATTTCAAGTGAACATAAACAATACTTGATAGGGTTGGAGGGGCATTACATCATCCCTCCCTAAGATTTGACTTACTCCTAGAAGTTGGAAGTTTTGAGCCATGATCAAACATAAAATAAGGATATTACAAACATTTCTACTTTAGTCTATCATTGATATATTAGGTATAATTTTCACTTTAGGTATTAGGAATTATTTTAATAGAAAACATTTTTAAGGATTCTGAAATGCAATTAAGAATTCAAATTTCATTCTCTAAAATAGATATAGATTGATATAGGGATTATTTCCTCTCAATGCATATACATAAGATACTGCGATCATACTACTGCCTTGGTAAATATTTTCAAACTAAAAATCATTCAAATATTGAACAACACATAATTTTATGAGATAAGACAAAAACAATTCTCTTTATGTAGCTAGTTACTTTTTCTCATCAAGCCTATGGTAAACTTATAGGAGAATCACTAATATCAAACTTACACACAAGATGGAATACACATCCTTTTCAAATAATGCAACCTAAGATACTTTTTAGGATTGTATTATAACAATTTATTAGTGGTGTATTACAACAATACACATAAATGTATTCCGAAGAAATTTTAACATGATTCATTAAGCTAGAGCTTCATCAATATTCCTTATTAACTAGATATTTAACCAATTCCATATCCCAAAAATTCATAATAAGCTTCTTTCGAGTATATATATATTTTCCAAACATTAACAAGTTTGTTAGATTTTTTACCATTTTCCAAAATAAAAGTCATAGATTCTTTAATAGAGGGAGAGAAATACATGAGTCCTACAGCTACCCTCTTATTCAATCAAAATAATTTGTTCAAACCACTAACCTTTTGTACATACATTCAAATAAAAGAACATTTGCAGAGTAACTACAAGTATTGTTATCCTTATATGCATCTTCCATATGACACTATTACCTAGAAATTCACATTCTTCTAATATTTCCATTTTAGGATAGTTAGAAAGTTTGACTTAAATATTATTCTAATAAACATATACTTATTCCTTTCATAATAACTCCTCATTCCTATATACTAGTAATGTTGTTAGCTTCAACTTCTATTTCACACACAAAATGCCAACAAAGTAAATAATTACTACAGAATTTTGTTTAATATCATATTATTTCCTTATAGTTGATGATTTTTCATTGGTTCAATTCACATCACTTATGAGGATCATATATATAATATAGAAATCCTACCATATAATCAAACATTTCTCTTTTCAACAATTGTGTACTATAATCCTATTTATTACAAAACCTTGGGGACATAGGTCCTTTACCCAAGTGTTTCCTCTAGCTAAGCACATTCTCCTTATCGACACATTGATTTTCCCTTCTGTAATTTAGCCTTTTAAATATACTTCTTGAGAAAGAAGGGAGAGGCATATTTCTGATTCAACAATAGATTTAATTTCTTACTTAGGAGGGTATATAAAAGAGAGATTATTCTTATTCTTGCCATATTTTGAAATATCAGATATTACCTAATTTCAACACATTATCTCATTTTCATGAAAATGGAAGTTTGTACATAGCTAAGAGCTCAAGGAAGGGATAAAGATACATCTACAAAACATGTTTTACAACCATCCAATATTACAATCCTTTCTATCATAGAAAAATAATCATCCCTTATTTTCCACCATAAGTACAACATGTTTCAAATATATCTAGGCTTAAATAATCAGACATAAAAATCATGGTGCTATCTAGCATTTATAGGGAAGTAGAGTATATAAATTTTCATACTATTTTGGTAGTCATTCATAAGATCAGGGGATAAGATAAACAACTTTCCTTACAATTCTTTAAGATTTTCTTAGAACAAGGATAAGAACACAAAACCCAAGTATCAAGAATTCTTGACCATCTATTTGAACCACATGAATCTTATAATGCAAAACATAAATAATCATTTCAGATATTCCTTTCTTGCAAGATATTATGGTAGAAATATAGAAAACATGCCTTTTATGTTCAGTGCTCAAGTTTGTTAACATAAAGAAAACTTAAAAAGAAGACACACAATGTATTCAAGTTTGGTAGGCCGGAAGAAAACATTAGATGGGGAAACACAATAGACTCAAGTATTGAGAGTAGGCCAAGTATGATTCCCAAGGTTCTTAGTAGAACAACCTAGGGCTTATATTCTATCCCTATCATAATGGTCAGAATAAGTTGCCTCCTAAGGGCTAACTTTGCTTTCGATGGGTTCTAGCTTTAGCGAAATCAATGACTAGAGTTGTCTTATTTGAGACTGCTTTGAGTCAGAATTCATGTTTTAATTCCTCACATCCTCTAGATGGAACTTTCATGTTGAGATGATAAGGGAGAATATTAATCTCTCTCCTAAGATCCTCTACGGTGTTGGAAAGCATCTAGGAAGAATGTTACAACATAAGTATAGCCATTGAGTTGACATAACTTAATAATAAGAAGAAGAAACTAAATTAAACACAAATAGACCCTAGAGCTCCCAGTGTAGCAACCTAGGGCTCTGATACCAAATGTAATTTCCCCACCTGGGAACCCATAAGGAATCGGGTCTATGACCTAAAATTACAACAAACAAAGTTTTTTTTCTTAACATTCTAACATATCATCATTACTATTCACAAGTACATTCCTTAAGGTTCCCTTAATGAATTCATTTACCATTATCAAGTATTACGTAATCTAACAAATTCTATTTCTATTTCAACTTAAATTTACATTGAGACATTTCTTTCATTCTACTTCAAACCAATTTCCTTAACGAATTAATTGAATTCATTTTATTTACCACACTAACACATCATTTACTTTTAGAAATGAAACTATCACATAGTATATTTATTCCTTCCTATTTATTTGCTCCTTAATCTTATCTATGCTCAACTCAATTGCACCATAAAAACTCAATTAAGCTTTTCCATTAGGAGTCCTTTCTTTCTATTTTCATTTCAATTTAATAATAGAAAGAGTGTAAAGTACTTAACCATATATTGCTAACCAACATAAACCATTTAATGAATCATTTTTGCCACAAGTTTAACTTCCACAAATTATCATCTATAACCTTGTAAACATCTAGTAAAGGATTTATATTAAAACCTAATTTGAATAACCAGACATGACTCACATTGAACTATACATTTAAGAAATCACATCCCATTGTATGCACCCTAAAATGGTCACCTAGACTTTGGGCCCCCATTCAACAATTTATCAAATCCCTGAATCGACATTTCCTAAATCAACATTTTCAGCTCAATATGAATTTCTATTGATCAAATTCTATGTTATCATTTATTTGATTATTCCTTGGGCTAACCATTTTATCCTAAAGTCTTTATTTATTTAAAAGGAATATCTCCTCCCCTTTTAATAAATAAAAAGTCCCACCTTTTCCTCTTATCCTAAGTTGCTCAAATAAAGCATTATTCTTATTTTATAAAAAGGGAAAAAGCACTTTTTGTCTCATATGGACACAAAAGTCAACTCTTATTTTCTCATTGGAGGATATTTGTGCACATGGATTGCTCCTCTTTCAAGCTCCACCCTTGATTAAACCTTTGGTCTCTTAATCTCCATGGTCCATTCTTTCTCGTTTCCTATAAAAGGAGAGCTCTCTTCTTCACTTTCATATGCATCTTTTGAATACTAATGTTATGTTGTATGTTTTCTAGGTCACTTTGGAGCTTTTTGAAGATTTGGAGCATTCTTGGCTTTTGCATCTACATACTATTCTAGTTTCATTTCTTGCATTCTAGTTTCATTATCATGGAATTCATAGTATAGATTTCCTTTATGCTATAGATTACTTCATCTAGCTTAATTAGGAAGGCTTTACAATACTTGCATCTTTCCTTTCATAGTTTAGTTTGTACTTTCATTTCCATAGCTTAGCTTGTACTTTCATTCATAGTATAGTATTGCATTGCATTTCATAGTGATTCTTGGGGATATTGGCATCCTTGCCCTTGTCTTCATTTGAATCTCTCATTGTGTGGTTGACTAGCAAGGTCATAAGCTTTATAGCTCTAGCTGAGAGCAATTTTAATAATCTTGCAATTCCATACATAGAGAGCTCTAGGTTGCTTTCTAAGGTTTCTTATTCATGGATTCCCTTGGATATAATGACTTAGAGAGGTGCACTATTTAGTGTGTACATTTTTGGCACCCATCGTGGGGCAGAACATCATTATTTTATCCTTCATTTGCTACATTTTTGATTAATTTTTCGTCAATTTTTAGCTTTAGTTTCGACTCTCTGGTTTTTTAGTCTCAGATTATCATGTGATAGTTTTCAAATATCATGTGGTAGTTTCAGTATGGTGGTGTGATTCTTTACCAGTTAAAGTATCATGCTATTTGAGACATTCTATCGCACTGTTTGGAACATTCTGTCACCTGCAGGTACAGTAAAGTATCACCCAGAAAGATATTATCACCCTATTATACTATAAAGTATCGCGTAATATTTCTAGTGACTGTACTATCACCTGTACCCAGCAGTGAGTTGTTTCTTGGTCCTTTCTTGCTGAGTTTTGATCTAATTAGCTTGCTGGTTTGATTCACTGGGGTTAGGCAGAGTTTAGTTGCAGATTTCATTTGGATTTTGATTTTTCTAACCTTGTGGGGCTAACAAGTTGTGGTTTTAGGTGCCTTGTGCTTGAATATTTGCCAAAAATTGGATGCACAAGTGCTACTAACAGTTTTTGTAGCGCTGCCCAAAAGCATAAAAAAAAAAGTGCTTGTTTTATTTCATTTCAAGTGTGGCAATTACTAGTTGTTTCATTTCATAGGAACATAATATCTTGTTGTAGGAATTCTTGGGTGGTAGGAGAAGTATGCTCTTCGCCCTTGTGGTGAACCAGAAAATCTTGACCCCTCTTTGGATTTTGAAAGCAAGAGGGTAATTGAACTCTTTTTGGTGTGTTTGGGAAAAACTTTAAGATAGGGGAGTATGCTCTTCACCCTTGTGGTGAAACAAAAACCTTGAACCTCACAAGTTGATCCACTTTTTGTTTAGTTCTTAGAATTCTTTAGCGGGCCTGCTCTTGAGCAATCAAGAGGAATGACCCAAGTGAGGACAAGCCTTTTGTCGGCTATTCTGACCCACTATAAACTCAAGGCTATCAAGGACACAAAACCTTGGTAGACGTAGTGCTTGTCTTCGCTTGATGTGAGTACTTGTGGGATTGTGACCATGAGGAAAGTGTTGAGAAAGAATGCTTAAGGTACTCTTGTGGCCGCGAGGTCCATTACTTGCCGCAAGGTAAGGACTCCCTTTGGGGAGCAAGAGGGGTACTAGAAATGGAAGTCATTATTAAGAACCATTAGATAGAAGCCACCCTATTTTTCCGCTTAGCTTCTTGGTGCAAGGATTGATCCAAGTGGAATAACCTAGATCACCCCAAGATTACTCACCATCTGTGTTCCTTTGATTATGTCTTTGGGACTTCCATGACAAAGCTAATAACTATTGTGGGAAACCACTTTGTGTGAGGCAATGGAGCATCAAGTGTGGGCCAAGTTGTTAAGTATTGAGCCTTTGTCCTTCTAGGTAGCAAGTTCTTGAAGTTTTCTCACTGTGATATATCCGTGTAAACATTCTTGAACATTAAACATCACGGTACTATTCATAGGATTTTTCAATTTTGATATCACAATTGATTGTCTTGGCAAGGTTGTCTTTGCCCTTGTTTCAAGTGTTTTATGACATGCTTCATCCCATACTATTTGCAAACTTGTCCATTTACTGCTGTAACTATGATTGAAATTGAAAAAACCAAGCTTCAAACTAAAATTTTGATTAAATTGCCTTAAAGACTGAGATTTTGACACTCACTGGTCAAAGAGTCATACAACATTGAATAGTTATCACTCTCTATACTGAGAAATATCATGCGATAGTTCATTCCTACAAGACTATCGCTCCGCCTGCCTGGAAAATATCGCCCGGGCTTATTAGAAACTGTCGCCTTGCTTATGGTGAAATATCACCTGGTTATAAATTATCGCCCTATTTGCCTAGAAAGTATCGCTCAGAGTCTTTTTGTAGTCTGTTTGAATTCTACAATTTTTAGTCTTTCCTTGGTTGACCAGATCTTAGTAGGTTTCATATTCTACTGTTAGAAGCTTGTTTGCACCTTAGGTTCTTGGCTCTAGACATCTTGAGTTAGTAATTCTTGACTTCACCAAAGATCTTGCTTGTCATTGATAAGTTAGGAATTATCCTTATTGAAAAAGTTCACCTTTAGATTCTTTGATTGCACACTTGGAGAGTTTGAGTACTCTTTTGTCCAAATTCACTTTCATATAAATTCAATTTCAATATATTGGGTAAATCATCCTCCTGATCCATATGTGCTAGGATACTAAAATCCTTTTATTATGCACCATTGTGGTAGGGTTGATTTATACCTTTTGTCAGCTTTCTATTTCACAATTTCTCTTTTGGACAATTGAATATTTTCACTATCCTAGTTTGACAATTAATGATTCATAAGGTCATCTTCTCACTAAGGGTCTTTTCTTTCATGCTGGTTACAACAAGATACCAAGTGGACCAAGGAAAATGACCTCAAATAGTTTTTGAAAAATTACCTCTAGTCCAAACATGCTAAAAGTGAAAGGAGAAAGAACCCATCTTTGATCAATCTCCTAGGAGTACTTCAGAAGTTTGGTTTGAGCCTAGGAGTAGCCTTAGTCAGTTGAGTACCTCCCTAACACCTTCTCAATCAAATATGGACATGAGTTACACCTTGACTAAACAACAAAGAGAAACAATGGATCAAACTCTTGATGACATATTTCAGAGGCATAGAGATAACATACTATTTGGGGAATCTTCTCCTGACAATCAACCAACGTCACCCCCTATCAACACTAGATATTTGGATGCTTATCAATGAGTTGAAAGATATACAAGATGAGCTCACCAAGATGAATGGTCACAACATGAAGACCAAAACAACCAATCTTGTGACGCTCATGTGAATGTAGCTAACTTGCTCCGTCACTCAAGACCAAATTCTCCACTTTGAACCACCTCACGATACACAAGTGAGAGGTTAAAGAGAATTGAGTGAGAAAAATAAGCCTTGTTAGATGAACAAGCTGCAAAAGAAGAAAAATTTAGGCTCCTAGAGGAGGAACAACGAGCCTTGTTGGACATAGAGAGAAGAGCCACACAAGAAGAACAAGATAGGCTCCTAGCACAACAACTTAATGCACAATTCAACAATAGGGGTACCAACAGTGGGAACAACTCCCCACCATCTGCTCCCTCAGGCACCTCATGAGGCAAAAAATATTCAAGGTCACCATCAAGATCTCCTAGTCCTAGAGGAAGGACTTTACAACATGCTCACTATAGGAGACAAATGCATCCTAGGAACTCAAGACAACCCTCCCAATGATTTCATCATGGCTCTCAACATGGAGGAAGTAGTGTAAATCTTGAAGCTCAAGACTTTATGAGAATGCAACAAGAACCACTTTTCCAACAATATGTGGAGAAATATGTTGAGCAAAATAAGGATAAGTTCCTAGAGAGCTTGATTAACATGGGTGAGAAGGTCCCTTATAATTTTGATGTGGATAGGAAAATAAAGAAGCAGAGTCCCTCACAAGAAGAGGAGATTAAGCAAATCAAGAAAATGATGGAGAAAATGATGGCTCCTAAGAGTTCCTTCAACCTTGACTCTATTTGTCCTAATCCTTTTGATAGGAGTGTCAGCATGACAGATTTTCCTAGGAAGGTTGAATTTCCCCAATATGACAAATATGATGGTAATGGTGATCCACACGACCATGTGTGTCAGTTCTACACCATGAGTTTTGAATTCCACCATGAAGACTCTTATCTTATGTGATCATTTCCAAGTAGTCTAAAAGGTCAAGCTATGGAGTGGTTTACCAACATAACCCCTCCTGTCAAAACTTTTAAAGAACTGGTCCATAGATTTGTGCAACATTTTACCTACAACTTGTCAAGATTGGTCACCATGCTCAATTTGTGCAATTTGAAACAAAACCAAGGGGAATCCTTTGTTACATTCTTGCAAAGGTGGAGATGATTGTGCTCTCAGTATTCTAGGACAATTCCTAAACATGAATGAATTGATATCATTGTTAGTAATTTAGTGCCTGAGATGCGGTATGAGGTTCGGAAGATGGTCTTTTATTCATTTGACACCATGGTCGAAACTGCATGTAGAATAGAGGATGTCTTAAAAGAGAAATGTATTTTGACTAAACATAGCAACACCAACAATAGTCAAAATAATAACAACAATCATAAAGACAAAGGCAAGAACTCACACTAGAATAAAATAAACAAGTGGTCAATGATGGAGTTGTTGACTCTTCTCAACCAAAGGATCAAGGTGTCCTACATTTATCTAGTGCAGTTCAAGCTATGAAGCTTAACACATCCTCTAACCAACAAGAGCCTAAACAAAGATATCAAGATAAATCCAAAAAGGAAAAGGGACAATTCTCTAAGCTTGGTGACTCTTATGAGGATGTTTTTAAGATAATTATTGCTAACAACCTTGCACAATCACAATATCCAAAAAAATTCCGCATACCAAACATTAAGCCACATTGGTGGAATGAAAAAGCTTTCTGCAAATTCCACAATGGCATTAGACATGACATAGAACATTGTTGGAAGCTTAAGCATCTTATTTAGGATCTTATTGAGAGTGGTAAGCTTCAGATTGATGGGTTGAATACTAATGCAGACCACAAAGCATTCAAGGAGCCTTTTCCCAAATATCATAATGGGGAAACCTCTAAACCCAAAGATGGCAAGGTTGCAATCAACTATACATACACATCTGCAAAAAATGTTATCAATCTGCTTGAAGTCATGGATGAGAGTCTCAATATGCTGGGAAATAGAGATCCTTATGGTCATGATGTTGATTCTCCTCCAATATTTGATGAAGAACCCATGATTGTTCTTAGAGGTCCTCACTCTCAAAGGTCATCCCAAGCTCTCAATGTCGTCACTAGGAGCCAGATTCAAGGTCCTGTGGTTATTAGAGGGCCTAATTCAAAACCCAAGCAAGTGACATCCAAGAATGTCACCACCAAGTTAGCAGTCAATCCAGAAATGAGCTATAACCTTGTTGACCAATTACAAAGAACACTAGCTCAAATCTCTATTTTTGAACTCTTTGAATTGTCTCCAAGACATAAGCATGTCCTTGAGGATGCCTTGCATACAGCCAATGTTCCTAATAACATAGATGTTGACCAATTCCAAAACATGGTTAACCATCTTGCTAGCCCACATTACCTAACATTTTCTAAAGAAGATGACAAAGCTTTGAGCCATCCGCATAATCTTGCCCTTCACATTGAGATCATGATCCACAAAACCCATGTTAGGCATGTGTTGATAGATGGGGGTGCTAGGCTCAACATTTATTCTTTAAGTCTTTTGAAAACCCTGGGTTATTCAGAGAAAGTTATTGACACTAGGAAGAAAATTACCATCAAAGCCTATGATGAAGTAGAGAGAAGTTCTAATGGGTTAGCTATCCTTCATGCCAGAATTGGTCTTTTTGAAAAGGACATTTTATTCCAAATCGTTGATGCTGGTCCTCTAGCATCTAATATCCTGCTTGGTAGACCATGGATCTAGGACATGCAAGTGGTACCGTCCACCTACCACCAATGTGTAAAGTTCACCCATTATGGAGTTGAAGTCTATATACCTGGGGATAGCATATTATCTGTAAATGCAATTTCAGCTGGGACTCATGTTCCTCTCAACCGAGAAGTAGAAAATTTTGATGTAGCTCTAGAACAGTGTAAGGACAAGTTCAAGTCCATAAACCTTGGTATGGGGGGTATCAAATCGACTCCTTTACAAAATTTCCAATCTCACCTAGGTCCTATGGTAAACCATCACAAGAGATGCATCCCTCATCTTCAGCCATGACTCAGTTTGATACATTTTTAAAGTCTTCAGTGCCCATCCAAGATGAAAAAGAAGAAGTGGCTGTTAGAGATTGGATCTACAAAGAGGAAAAATACAAGCACAATGAGAATTTCTCCCCATCTCCTAAGGCTTATGGGAGAGGATACACTTTGGTCACAAATATGGGTTACCTAGGTCATGGTCCTCTTAGTCATAGATTGGATGCTAAAGCTGAACCACTTGACCATGCTCTTTTTTGGCGTAGATCTAAGACAATGGTTGGCCTAGGTTTTGAAGGTTAGACCAAGAAAACTGTTCCTATCCCTACTATGACAGATAGTGATGATGAATCAAGCTATGTTCCCAATTTCCAAAATCAACAAGACAGGTGTGAAGATTGGGTCCCTTCCACCAATCTCCTTTGGGGAGACTCTGATACTCCAGTTGCCAATCCAATAGTTTCAGACCTAGAATAAGAAGAATCCACTATTGAAGATCATGTTGAGGATCCTATTCAAGAGCACCAATACAAAAATGGCATGCATGAAGCTATTACCCTTGGTGACATTGGAGCTTCCAAATCTAGACGTCGAAAACATGCATGGTGTAAACATCCCAGTCGAGATTCAGATACGAATTCTCATGAATATGAATGGGAGTCTCTCTCAAACTCCTCTATAGTTGACATGGACATTGATGTTGTCCATACGTATAGTGCCCAACTTGCGGTAGCTAACGAATCTAGTGCAGGATTAGAGGATTGGAATCCGTGAGTCACTTTAGTGGATGATACTTTGTTTGGTAGGAAAAATCCTGATTTGGGTACCTTAGAGGGATACTTGATAGATCCTAACTCTGTAATCACTAGAGATGAGACCATCCATATCAACAACATCGAACCCATCATTGACCTACCCCTTGTTAATCTTCACCTAATTGATTGGTCTCAGTGCTATCAAGAGCCTTAACTCTTAACCTTCTAGAATGACTATGAGATAGGGTGCTACCTAAATGCCCTTGAGCCTGTAGTCTCTTCCACTAGTGATCCAACTACAAGCATGACCAAGCTGGATATCAAGTACCTCAGTCACAAAATGAAAAGAAAAGAAAAGAAGAATAATGGTTCTAATGGCGAAAACCACTATGTGGCAGTGTCAGAACCCAAAAAATTAAAAATAAAGGACGTATCCAAAGGTGAAAACCTCCCTGAGGTCCTTAAGGATGGGGTACTTGATCATCTTCCAAGTTATTTTCAAGATAGGTCATCAGTGCTCATCGAGCCTACACAGCTAGTTAACCTGAGTACAGAAGAATCTCCACAAATTGTGCACCTAGCTCAATCTCTATCAACACAAGAAAAAGATGCATATACCAAATTCCTACAATGCAAGAAAATTAATTTTTCTTGGACTTACTCAGACATGCCAGGGTTGGACACTAGTCTCATTATGCATCATTTGTCCATAGCTCCAGGCATCAAACCAGTAAAACAAAAATTAAGGAAAATGCATCCTCACATAGCTCTTCTCATCAAAGATGAACTAGAAAAATTCCTTAGTGCCGGATTTATAAGAGCCATTGATTATGCCGAATGGATATTCAATATTGTACTAGTTTCAAAAAATGACAAGTCCATTCATGTCTGCACAAATTTTAGAGATCTTAATAAAGCTTGTCCAAAGGAAGATTTTCCACTTCCTAACATAGATATGATAGTGGACATGACTGCAGGCTATGAGATCTATTCTTTAATGGATGGATTTTCTGGCTATAATCAAATTAAGATAGCTCCTGAGGATAAAGAAAAGACAACATTCACTTGTGCATGGGGAAACTATTGTTGGAACATCATGCCATTTGGATTGAAAAATGTAGGAGCTACTTACCAAAGTGCTATGACAACTATCTTCCATGACATGATGCATAAGAACATGGAAGACTATGTGGATGACACCTTGGAAAAATCCAAAAAAAGGAATACACACCTAGAAGATCTAGAAGTCATTTTAGATCATATGGAACAATTTCAGCAGACATTAAATCCCAAAAAATTTGCATTTGGAGTCACCTCTGGTAAACTTCTAGGATTTATTATTTCAGCCAAAGGCATAGAGGTGGATCTAGAGAAAGTTCAAGCAATATTGGATATGCCGCCTCCCAAAAACATCAGCCAAATGAGGAGTCTTTAGGGACGCCTTCAATCTATAAGGAGGTTTATTTCACAATGAGCAAATAGAGCTCAACCCTTTAATAAGACATTGCACAAAGGGGCTAAATGTGTCTAGAGTGAGGATTTTCAAAAAAGCATGGACCAAATTAAACAATACTTGGCCAATCCTCCAATCTTAATGCCTCCTATCCTAGGAAAACCACTCATATTGTATGTTTCAACAACATAATCTTCCCCGGGGGCATTATTGGCTCAACTTGATGACACTAGAAAAGAAAGAGCTATCTATTACATCAGCTGAACACTTGTTTCATATGAGGTCAATTACACTAGTATTGAAAAATCTTGCCTTGTGGTGGTGTTTGCTTCCCAAAAGTTGCGACATTACATGCTTGCACATACAATACTCCTCATAGCCAAAATTTATCCTCTTAAGTATTTGCTCAGCAAGGCTGCTCTCACAGGTAGACTTGCTAAATGGATGATGATTCTTTCAGAATTTGACATCGAGTATGTTGAGCGTAAAGCCATAAAAGGACAAGCTATCGCTGATCAACTAGCTAATTTTCCCATTCAAGACAGTATGCCCATTCAAGTTGAATTTCCAAACGAGCACATCATGTACATGACTACAAGAACATGGAAGATGTTCTTTGATGGCTCTTTCATGCACAATGGTTCAGGAGCTGGAGTGTTGTTTGTCTCTACTCATGGGTATATTATTCCTAAGTCCTATAAATTATTGTTCCCATGCACAAACAACATTGCTGAATATGAGGCCTTGAAAAATGGATTGAAAATGGCTATAGAATGGGGAATTACAGAGATGCACATTTATGGGGATTTGCAATTGATTATCAACCAAGTTAATGAATAATATCAAACAAAGGATGACAAACTTATACCCTATAAGAAGATGGTTGATTCATTGCACTGATATTTCACCTTTGTTACATTTCAACAAATCCCTCAAGCAGAGAACAAAGTAGCTAATGCTATGGCTACATTGGCTTCCCTTCTTTGGCTAGAACATCATGAGTCCAGATATGAATTCTTGGTGGAAGAGCTATGTTACCCTATCTTTGACTCCTCAGAAAGCCATGTCATTTGTACCTTGGTTAGCCATGAGTCATCTCGCTATGGTGCCATTTACTCATATCTCCATGATGGCATTATTCCTGAAACCTTCAATCATTCTAAAAGAAGAAACCTCACCTGTAATGCCTCTCACCATACCCTTATCTCTGGTGATCTGTATAGGAGGGATTTCAATGGGACACTTCTTAAGTGCTTGGAAAAGGATGAGTCCGACCAAGTGTTCCTAACATTCATGAGGGCATTTGTGGAGGATATTCTAATGGTCTTTCCATGGCCTGAAGGTTGCTTAGGGTGGGGTACTATTGGCCCACAATGCAGATGGATGCCATAGATTTTGCCAAATCATGTGAAAAGTGTCAGAAACATGGAAACCTGATTCATGCTCCAAGTAGGGAGCTTATTCCTTCTATTTCTCATTGGCCATTTTAGCGCTGGGCCTTTGAACTTGTTGGGTAGATTCATCCCAACTCATCAAGTGGACATAAATTCATCATTATTGCTACTAACTACTTTACCAAATGGGTAGAAGCTGTTCCACTTTCTGTTGCTTCAGGCAGGACAATTTCTTTGTTCATTTTGAATCACATCGTATGTCGGTTTGGAGTACCTTATGAAATAATCACTGATAATGGAGGTCAGTTTAAAAACAAGGACCTTACACACCTCTACAAGAAATTCAAGATAAAATAACATTGGTCCTCCATTTACTTCCCACAAGGAAATGGACAAGAAGAGGCTTCTAATAAAACCATTCTCAAAATTCTCCATAGAACAGTGCACAAGAATGGTAGAGACTAGAACCTACAGATTAATCTAGCCTTATGGGCTTACCGAATGAGTATCTGTACTCCCACAGGGGCTACTCCTTTTTCCCTCACTTATGGTGCTGAAGCAGTATTACCTTTAGAGGTTGAGATCCCTTCGCTTAGAGTCTCTCTCAAAGGTTTGGTTACAGATGAAGATTATCGTGCCATGAGATTGCAAGAATTGGAACTTCTTGATGAGAAATGAAGAGCATCAGTTGATCACATGAGAGTTTACCAAAAGCATATGTCCAAAGCATTCAACAAGAAGGTTCGCCCTAGAGAATTTCAAGTGGGAGATCTTGTCCTGCGCGAGAATCCTAAAAACCAACAACATAGAGAGAAAAAAGGGAAGTTTGAACCTAATTGGCTTGGACCATACATCATTACTGCTGCTTTTGGAATGGGTGCCTATTTATTGTCTGACCCAGAGGGAGACTAGCTCCCTGATCCTATCAATATTTTGCACCTCAAGAAGTTCTATCCATGATGCCTATTCTATCTAGGGGCATCCTTTGTACATATTTATGGATCTTGACAAAAAAATCACAAAAAAAAAATTCATATATGATGCTGAAAAAATCCTAAAAAGCATATAAAGTCCTAAAACAATACAAAAAAAAATAGCAAAAAAATTCACAAAAAAGAAGAAAAGAAATGTGCCTTGGTGAAAACCTAGAAATAGGGACCTTGGTAGCAAAAATACAAAAAATTGAAAAAATCAAAAAATCTGTCAAGTGGTGAAAACCTAGAAATAGGCGCTACTTGAGGCCTTTGCACCCTTGTCTTTTAGCATGTGCTCTCGATGCTTAGCCTCTCTCCATCATGCCTTGACCTTGTTTGCCTTGGTTTGGAATTGGTCTTTGTCTTTGTCTAGGGGGCATAACTATGTTAGCTTTGGTCCTTTAGGATGCGTTGGTCTTTAGGACATCTTGCAAATGGTGTTTTTCAACACCACCCCAATTGTGTTTTTCAACACTACCCTAGCATCAAGTGTTTCTCAACACTTATCAGATATCCTACCCCACAGTCTAGCATGATATGATATTTCTCATTAGCAGATGTGATACTCAAAGATTGACTCTATGACCTACACACACGCACTTAAACACTTGAACTCACTGAGACTTGTTTGCCTTTATTTCTTTGTGTGCTTTCTATGATGATTTCTCTGATGAGTGTTCTCTCCCAAAGATAGTTTTTGATGATGCATAGCTAGAAAACTGAGGGCACGAGGACATGTTTTATTGCTTTTTCTACTTGTGGGTATGTTTTGTTGATCCTAACTGTCATTGGCATTTATGCTTGTTCCACTTGACATTGGGGTCTACAAGGTATTATCCTTGACTATTTTGCAAGTGCCTGCTTATAGTCATCTTGACTTTCCTTGTGTCTCGATGTGAGCATAATCTTGCTATGCTAAACTCAGGTAATCTCATTGCACTAGTCATCTTGACCTACATGTCTTTGGTACCTAGGTGGGATTCCCAAATTCCTATCTAATATAGATCATATTCATATACCCATAATCATACTAGTGTGTATTATATGATCTTGCGATGCTACCAATAAAGCTTCATGATGATTATTAGGTGTCTATTGGCATTGTGACCTTGCAAGTCAATCACTTTCATAGTAGCTTGCATTTTTTAGGTTCATATTAGATTATTTTTGCATCTTGCATATGGAAAGAGCTCTCCTTTCATCTTTTGAGGACCTATTGGTCAACTGTGCTCACCTTTCCTTTTCTCGATCATGTCTTTGCTCCTTGTCTTTCACATCGTGACCTGTTCCTGTCACAACAAGGGGTTAATCTTATCATCTTATCTATATCCTAAGAGAATCATTTTCAGAAACATGAGTCTATATCATACACATGAGAATTAAACATACATCTATGAGAGAGAATATCCATGAGCATTTATAACATACATTTTGAGCAATATGACAAGACAATATAAAAATTGATACATCCATCACAAGTGAGCCAAACACACAAGATATATCAAAAATCTAGTAAATCTCATATATAACTATCATGATACAATATACAATATGGGATCCAAAAATCTTAATCAAAGTCTCATGATATGTCTAACACATCTGAAACCTAAGACCTAAACTTAGGACTCACTGGGACCATCATGTGGACCTAGTGGTGGCAGAGGTGGTGCTACATTTGGTACCATGTCTGATCTACCAGCTATCACTGAGTAGGGAGGAGCTCTCTGATCTACTGGTACTACATGTATATAGAGCCCATGATAGTATGTTGCCCACGCTGCCTCTCTCTAGCTCTCTGCAATGGCACCCTATAAAGCTCTCTCTCGCCGCTCTATCTCAGCCCTCAGATCAATCAGCTGCTACTCTCTAACAACTATAGTGATCCTATGCTACTACATCTCTATCTCTAGAGCTTATATCCTGGTTCTCAGGTCCTCTCCTCCTGCAGGCTGATCCTGCCTAGCCTCTACTTTTCGGCGAGCTGGTCTCGCCACATCCTCCCCTCATTAGCAGAACTCTATCTCTGTGACCATTTTCAGCCACTTGATCGAGAGCCCTCCCTTGTCTCCCTAACTCTTCCTCTCCCTCTCCCCCCATCTCCTCCATCTCCTCCATCCCCATCATCTCCCTGAGCTACTGGTTGTGCATAAGGTACAGTAAATCAAGGAAATGGAACCCTCCACCGCTCTGCTCTATAGGAAACATCAGCCCCTACATCCACCATGTCTGGGAGATACTCCCATGGCTCCCTGCAAATCACACCTATATCCTGTACTGCCTATTGGTAATCCAGCATCGGTAGCCAACCATGACCCTCCTCATCCCTGGCCCGTGCATAAGTGGTAGTCTTAGTAGATACCTACTGCTAGTGCCTGAACTACCTCCAGACGTGAGTGATAATGAATCTCTCCATAATCTCTGGGTACTGACCTTCCAGTGGTAGACTGCATAACATATAACTAAGCTCATCCTCCACATCCCCCAATGGCTCCACTACCCTTTACGGTCTCCATACAAATGAAGTAAGCTCATCCAGTACCATCCTGTAGTATGTCACATCCCCGCTATGAGGCTGTGATAGGAACCCTGTATACCTGTAAATGAAGGGATGTCTCCTCTCCCTCGGCTGTACCTATGGGAGCACCACAATGATGTGCTCCCATGCTCACACCTGTGCTAAGATAGCACCACATGCCCAAGTCCTACTCTCCTGATAAATAATCTCATGGAGCTCATGGTACATATCGGCCAATATGGCTAGGCCCCATGCCATCCAACATGGGTGTGCTACTAGATCCACCAACAACCTACCCCATCCCAGTGAAAAACCCTTCTGACTCCTATGAGTGATAAGGGCCTGTGCAATAATAGAGGCAACAATGCAAGCTACTAGGCAGTCCTTGCCAAAATCATCCATCAATTGATCCCAGCTGATGTGTCTATCTATAATGGTGACATCCTGGAACATGCCCTGGATGGCCCGCCATCCCTCGATAGGATCCTGATCATAGTATACCTATGTAATCAAACAATCATGTCAGTTTCCATTATATGGAAACTTTTCATTTATGCCTACCTATAAACATGATTATACTTACAGGATCACCATGGCTAGGAACTCAGAGAATCTGATAGACATCCTCCAGAGTGATCAATGCCTCTCCAGTAGGCAGACGGAAGGTGTTGTGCTCGCTATGCCATCTCTCAGCTAGCACAGTCAATAACCCATGGTCAGCTTGAATGTGGGGTAACTATAATAAGTACCCAAAGCCCATCACTCTTAGATCTGCCTTTCTCAGATCATCCAGATCTCGGACGCATCGTAACCCAGTCACCTTCAGTGCTCTAATGAGTAGCACTGGAAAGTGCTCCTACAACCCATCAATCCAAGCTAGATGTTAGTACATATCATGATGGATGTCTAAAAATTAGTACAAAACATCTTAAAAAACAAACATTGTCTAGACCCATGTCATTTTTCTCAAAAACACTAAAACATGTCAAATTTTTTAATTGGGTGATACTATTTTTTGCTAAAGTATCATGTGATACTTTCTTTAGTAGCAGTATGATAATATCTTTGAATGTGATACTTCACATAGGATCATATGATAGTTTTCCTGGTATCATGCGATACTGGCTTACATACCCGTGTGATACTATATGGACCTATGAAGTATCACATGATCGATACTCTCAAAGGGTGTGATACTTCTAAAGTATCACATGACTTTTTGTATGAGAAATTTTTTTTGAAATTTTAAAAATTTTAAAAACATGTTTTAAAATGCATTAATTGCTCATAATGACTCAAAAAAGGGCACATTTTTTTGAAAACATACCAGGGCACCATACTGTGCAGGTCGGTTGTGCAATCGGGAGTGCTCAAATTGATGCCTGTGAACCAAAACTGTTGCTTGCTGGGCCATTTTCTCTCTCTAAGCTCTCGAGATTCTCAAATCACTAAAAGTCAAATGATTTTTGAAAATGACCTTTTTGCCCCTTATATAGTATTTTGACTTTTTTTGACCAATTTTCAAAACACCTTAGAATTGCACAAAAATTGCACCTCTAGCTAATTTCACCATCCTGGATCCATTTTCGAACTCAAAATTGAAATTTGAGTTCATCTTGATAGTCAAAATCACATTTCAAATTTTCCCCTTCTTCTGTGTAGTTGGCTGACTTTTTGTGGCCTGATCCTTTGATCTTTGTTGGGGCACCTTCATTTCTTCACCCCCATCTCTTTCAAACTTCTAGTCTTTCATTCATTTTCATTCGCTTCATCTCTCTGAGGTTTGACTTCATTTTTATTCTATATCTTTCTCAGTCAAACCTCGTCAAACTAGGGCATATCTTCATTGCTCGATGGTTATCCTATCATGCTCCATCCTTCGATTATGATTTCTAGTTATTTGATCAAGTTTATCAATTTTCTGCTTCTCCTCTACCTGATTTCAATTTCGATTCTGAGGGGGGCAATACCTATCAGCTTTAATCCTTGATTCAACTTTATCATTTAGCTTAGCTTGAGATTCTTATCTCTTATTTTCAGACTTGATTATCACTTAACAACAAGAGTGTTGATCTTGTCTTTCAGCCGGCTCATCTTTGTCCTGATGTGTTCCCATCTGTCAAACACACATCTGAGTTGTCTTGTGATCCCAAATCGATCTCACATTTCAATTCTTCTTTGACTGCATGTGATCCCAAATTGATCTCACATTAGTCAAAAAGGGGCAAATGTATGCACCCTAAAATGGTCGCCTAGACTTTGGGCCCCCATTCAGTAATTTATCAAATCCCTGAATCAACATTTCCTAAATCAACATTTTCAGCTCAATATCTATTTCCATTGATCAAATTCTATGTTATCATTTATTTGATTATTCCTTGGGCTAGCCATTTTATCCTAAAGTCTTTATTTATTTAAAAGCAATATCTCCTCCCCTTTTAATAAATAAAAAGCCCCACCCTTTCCTCTTATCCTAAGTTGCACAAATAAAATATTATTCTTATTTTATAAAAAGGGAAAAAGCACTTTTTGTCTCATATGGACACAAAAGTTAACCCTTATTTTCTCATTGGAGGATATTTGTGCACATGGATTGCTCCTCTTTCAAGCTCCACCCTTGATTAAACCTTTTCCCTCTTAATCTCAATGGTCCATTCTTTCTCATTTCCTATAAAAGGAGAGCTCTCTTCTTCACTTTCATATGCATCTTTTGAATACTAATGTTATGCTATAGGTTTTCTAGGTCACTTTGGAGCTTTTTGAAGATTTGGAGCATTCTTGGCTTTTGCATCTACATACTATTCTAGTTTCATTTCTTGCATTCTAGTTTCATTATCATGGCATTCATAGTATAGATTTCCTTTATGCTATAGATTACTTCATCTAGCTTAATTAGGAAGGCTTTGTAATACTTGCATATTTCCTTTCATAGTTTAGTTTGTACTTTCATTTCCATAGCTTAGCTTGTACGTTCATTCATAGTATAGCATTGCATTGCATTTCATAGTGATTCTTGGGGATATTGACAATCTTGCCCTTGTCTTCATTTGAATCTCTCATTGTGTGGTTGACTAGCAAGGTCATAAGCTTTATAGCTCTAGCTGAGAGCAATTTAAATAATCTTGCAATTCCATACATAGAGAGCTATAGGTCACTTTCTAAGGTTTCCTATTCATGGATTCCCTTGGATATAATGACTTAGAGAAGTGCACTATTTAGTGTGTACACCCATTACTTCTTTCAATAACATACATTGTTTAGTGTTATTGCACATTGCCCGAAGGCATATAGAAAGATAATTACATCAAGTTTCCCAAAGCTCACCATACATCTTTAGATCTTGATAACAAAAGATAGAGATACATGATACAAAAATAGAATCTTCACCATTGAACACCTTAGAATCCAAGCCATGATATGAACCATGAACAATACCTCGAAAGAGATTTTCCATCCAACCATGTGAAACTAATAAAGTTCCACCCCTTGTGCTAGGAGATAGAACCAAGGTACTCTAAAGACCTTAAGGAAATCTAAGTCTTAAATACCAATAAATCCAAGACTCAAAATAAAAAGAATAAGGCACATAAAAATACCATCATATTATATCACAAAGGTTAAGGTTCTAGGAGACCACCTAAGTGAGTGTCATCACACAACCTCTATATTAGGATCCTTCCTGGCAACCATGTAACCCTAGTCCTAGCCCCCTTTATGAATGGGGATCCATCCTAGTAGTTATCCCTAGTCCCGATACTCCAATCAGGTCTGTGTGGCCATTATTATATTTTCTTTCATTATCTTTTGAAACCCCCCTTCCCAGGTTAATTTTAAGGTTATCACTTTTTACAAACCCACCCATAGGATCATTTGGCAACCACTTTAGGGTTCCAACATCTATGCTGAGCCACTCACTTAGGGTTCCTATTCCCTTACACCATCACAAGCCATAAATACAAGATAACACTTCCAAGTCCTGATTCATAGGTTTAGGAAACTCCCCTGCTCACTCAGGCCCTCAGAGCGAATCCTAACCTTAGCCATATTAATAACATGAACCATTGGAAGAATGTCTATCACAAGAAATTTCAAAGAAAAACATAAAACTTTCCACACGCATAAGTACAACTTTCCAAGGCTCATTTATAGGTCTAAGGAACCGTCCCGTGTACATAGGCCACCAAGATAAGTCCTAGCCTCATAAACTAAGCTCAAGTCTATGCCAAGTGCAAAAACATCATAAGTAAACCACATAACCTCAACAAAACAAGTAACAAACATACATAGGTGATACAAACTTCCGCATGCATTAAAATAACATCCATCTATGGAAATCTCATGAGCCTAAAATTTGGCTAAGTCTGATTTTTTTGGAAAACCTTAAACCTATAATCTACATCTTGATTCCTATGAAGTTGAAAGCTATCTCAAACATCCTAGAATTTATTTAATTTCTTTATACAAATATAACTTAAAGTAAGAAATTAAAGTATCAAACTTATACTTAAATGTTATATTTGTATAAATCCTAAAAATTTTGAGCCCCTGAAACCCTAAAAACTCCAAACAACTTTCTATATAAACCCATATGAAAATGTATGCATTCCCATAGGACTTTTGACCAAGTGTCGTACGAGTATGAATACAATGTCGTATAACACTCCAAAACACTTTCCCGAAATCAAATTTTTAACTTCCCAAAACCACTAAAACTGATTTTTAACCCATACAAAAATGTATGCATTCCCATAAAAATTTTGACCAAGTGTCATACAAGTTTTCGTACAATGTCGTAGGACACTGTAGGACACTTTAACGAAATTAATTCAAAATTGTCTGAAAAGGCAAAAAAATAATTTTTTAAAGGCATGGAGAGTGCCTGGGAAAGGTTCCTTGAGATCAACCTGATGCAGGGAGCTCAGTACCACATCTAGATCACATACTCAACATCACCTAAGGCCTCAGACTAAATTAATCAAAATAAAAGCAATAAATCATGAAGAGGCTTACAAATGCAACAATGGAGAAATATGACTGCATCTCCCCCCTACACCTCCCTAACCCTTCCTATTTCTTCCTAAACATCCAAAATACATTCAATAACAATATAATACACTATCCTACATGATCAAAACCATTTCTACCCTCCCAGGAAGATTTCACCACAGTAAATATACAAACATTCATAAAATTACTTCTCGGAACATGTTTAAAATACACAAAAAATGAAACATAAAGAGTTCTACTTTTCAAACAAGAGTAAACAATCATATTATCATCTAGTAACATATCATTCATATACACAATCATACACATGGGAAGAGTGGAGATTCATCCCAGTCTAGACCCTACCTAGGGTCCTACGGAGAATCATCTTCCCTTGGCTGGAGACTCTCTGCAAAATTTCTAGCCTTGAGTAGATATCCTCCTAAAAATCTTCCTCTGGCAGTCAAACTCCAAAGACATGCTTCCCCTCCAAACTAAAGAACTCTCAAACTCACAGAAAAACTCTAATAACTTTTCCAGAGAAATCAAAGAAAAATCCTCCCAAATTTTCATGAAACTCTCTCCCCCCATTCACACAAAAGAAGTTAATATTTATTGTCCAACTATGCGGTTGGAGGAGTTGCTTTATGGGAAGAAACTTCTCTAACTTCTGTAGTTGGTTGAATAATCAATAAATCATTCTCGTAAAAGACTTAATCAAAGTTTTAATAAATTTAATTAAAATAGTCCCAAAATAAAACCATAACAAGAAAACTCAACAAATAACTTTCCAGAAAAACACATAGCACATATGGAAACCAACTAGCCTAACTTCTAGGAGGTCTCGAGTTCAACTACCTCCTAGATAGCAAGTTTTACCACAAAGAGCATTTATTTTTATTATTACTATTATTAATATTGTTTTTAATTTTTATTTATTTAATACACTTCATTGAATTCACTTCAAATAACATACCACTAAAACAATCAATAAATCCATACAAATATTATTATTTATATAAGCATGGGTATATGCATGTGTAGCCACATATACACATACCTATATAACATACAATCAATATAACACATATAAAATAAATATATATACATATACTTACAGGGATAATTCTAACTCACTACGACTACCTCCCCTCATCCTACATTCACATCAAACAGTGACATCAACAAAGCATAATTGGATTAGTGTGGTTAGTACCAGAATAATCTCTTTTCCATATTGTATAACAAGAATGCATCATAACATATTATTGTAAATGTAAATCATCTATTAACTTTCACAAATCCATTTAACCATCAGGCATATACTCAAAATGTCTCATTATCAAAACAAGATAAACAAATCATATAACCCTAACTGCATTAATCATGTCTAATCCCAAGTAACATTATTAGAGAAGGTAACACATCTAACCCTTAAGTGATTATAATCAATTAACCTAAGGTACACATAAATAATAATGAGCATTTCACATAAAAGCATATAAGTCTATCAAGTGATCCTTTTAGCATTAAGGTCCTAAACTATTTCTGACACACAAGAAGATGTATAGGAACATACCTATGCAATTATTATTATTTCTCATCTTAAAATATGAAGTTATGGTGAGTTGTAAGAGGTTCAATTTAAGAAACCATCACAAGAAGGATCATTCTCACATATAGTCCTTCCTAATTTCAAGTAAACATAACCAAGACTTGATAGGGTTGGAGGGGCATTACATCATCCCTCCCTAAGATTTGACTTACTCCTGGAAGTTGCAAGTTTCCATCTATGATCAAACATAAAATAAGGATATTACAAACATTTCTACTTTAGTCTATCATTGTTATATTAGGTATAATTTTCACTTTAGGAATTAGGAATTATTTTAATAGCAAACATTTTTAAGGATTCTGAAATGCAATTAAGAATTCAAATTTTATTCTCTAAACTAGATACAGATTGATATAGGGATTATTTCTTCTCAATGCGTATACATAAGATACTACAATCATACTACTGCCTTGGTAAATATTTTGAAACTAAAAATCATTCAAATATTGAACATCACACAATTTTATGAGATAAGACAAAAACAATTCTCTTTATGCGACTAGTTACTTTTTCTCATCAAGCCTATGGTAAACTTATAGGAGAATCACTAATATAAAACTTACAAACAAGATGGAATACACATCCTTTTCAAATAATGCAACCTAATATACTTTTTAGGATTGTATTATAACAATTTATTAGTGGTGTATTACAACAATATACATAAATGTAGTCTGAAGAAATTTTAACATGATTCATTAAGCTAGAGCTTCATCAATATTACTTATTAACTAGATATTTAACCAATTCCATATCCCAAAAATTCATAATAAGCTTCTTTCGAGTATATATATATTTTCCCAACATTTACAAGTTTGTTATAATTTTTATAATTTTCCAAAATAAAAGTCATAGATTCTTTAATAGAGGGAGAGAAATACATGATTCCTACGGATACCCTCTTATTCAATCAAAATAATATGTTCAACCCACTAAAATTTTGTACATACATTCAAATAAAAGAACATTTGTGGAGTAAATACAAGTATTGTTATCCTTATATGCATCTTCCATATGACATCTGTACTATTACGTAGAAATTCACATTATTCTAATATTTCAATTTTAGGACAGTTAGAAAGTTTGACTTAAATATTTTTCTAATAAACATATAATTATTCCTTTCATAATAACTCCTCATTCCTATATACTAGCAATGTTGTTAGCTTCAACTTCCATTTCACACACAAAATGCCAACAAAGTAAATAATTACTGCAGAATTTTGTTTAATATCATATTCTTTCCTTATAGTTGATGATTTTTCATTGGTTCAATTCACACCACTTATGAGGATCATATATATAATCTAGAAATCCTACCATATAGTCAAACATTTCTCTTTTCAACAATTGTGTACTATAATCCTATTTATTACTAAACCTTGGGGACATAGGTCCTTTACCCAAGGGTTTCCTCTAGCTAAGCATATTCTCCTTATCGACACATTTATTTTCCCTTATGCAATTTAGCCTTTTAAATATACTTCTTGAGAAAGAAGGGAGAAACACATCTGATTCAACAATAGATTTAATTTCTTACTTAAGAGGGTATATAAAAGAGAGATGATTCTTATTCTTGCCATATTTTGAAATATCAGATATTACCCAATTTCAACACATTATCTCATTTTCACAAAAATGGAAGTTCGTAGGTACCTAAGATCTCAAGGAAGGGATAAAGATACATCTACAAAACATGTTTTACAACCATCCAATATTACAATCCTTTCCATCCTAGAAAGATAATCATCCCTTATTTTCCACCATAAGTACAACATGTTTCATATATATCTAGCCTTAAATAATCAAACATAACAATCATGGTGTTATCTAGCATTTATAGAGAAGTAGAGTATATAAATTTTCATACTATTTTGGTGGGCATTCATAAGATCAGGAGATAAGATAAACAACTTTCCTTACAATTCTTTAAGATTTTCTTAGAACAAGGATAAGAACAGAACACCCAAGTATCAAGAATTCTTAACCATCTATTTGAACCACATGAATCTTATAATGCAAACCATAAATAATCATTTTAGATATTCCTTTCTTGCAAGATATTATGGTATAAATATAGAAAACATACCTTTTATGTTCAGTGCTCAAGTTTTTTAACATAAAGAAAACTTAAAAAGAAGACACACAATGTATTCAAGTTTGGTAGGCGGGAAGAAAACATCAGATGGGGAAACACAATATTCTCAAGTATTGCAAGTAGGCCAAGTATGATTCCAAAGGTTCTTAGTAGAACAACCTAGGGCTTATATTCTATCCCTATCATAATGGTCAGAATAAGTTGCCTCCTCAGGGCTAACTTTTCTTTCGATGGGTTCTGGCTTTAGCCAAATCAGTCACTAGAGTTGTCTTATTTGAGATTCCTCTGAGTCATAATTCATGTTTTAATTCCTCACATCCTCTAGATGGACCTTTCATGTTGAGATGGTGAGGGAGAATATTAATCTCTCTCCTAAGATCCTCTACGGTGTTGGAAAGCATCTAGGAAGAATGTTACAATATAAGTATAGCCATTGATTTGACATAACTTAATAAGAAGAAGAAGAAACTAAATTAAACGCAAATAGACCCTAGAGCTCCCATTGTAGCTGCCTAGGGCTCTGATACCAAATGTAATTTCCCCACCAAGGAACCCATAAGGAATCGGGTCTATGACCTGAAATTACAACTAACAAATTTTTTTTCCTTAACATTCTAACATATCATCATTACTATTCACAAGTACATTCCTTAAGGTTCCCTTAATGAATTCATTTAGCATTATCAATTATTACGTAATCTAACAAATTCTATTTCTATTTCAACTTCAATTTACACTGAGACATTTATTTCATTCTACTTCAAACCAATTTCCTTAATGAATTAATTGAATTTATTTTCTTTACCAAACTAAGACATCATTTACTTTTAGAAATGAAACCAGCACATAGTACATTTATTCCTTCCTAAATTTATTTTCTCCTAAACCTTATCTATGCTCAACTCAATTGCAGCATGAAGACTTAATTAAGCTTTTCCATTAGGAGTCCTTACTTTCTATTTTCATTTCAATATAATAATAGAAAGAGTGTAAAGTACTTAACCATATATTGCTAACCAACATAAACCATTTAATGAATCATTTTTGCCACAAGTTTAACTTCCACAAATTATCATCTATAACCTTGTAAACATCTAGTAAAGGATTTATATTAAAACCTAGTTTGAATAACCAGACATCACTCACGTTGAACTATATATTTAATAAATCACATCCCATTACTTCTTTCAATAACATACAAGTTTCATTTTCCCTTATTATTTCACCTGGAGATACCCTTGAACCCTTAGCATATTTTTTCACTAACCATATATCAAAACAAGTTTCCTTTTAAAGAAATTTACATCCATAAGTAGTTTCATTACAAAGGTTTGCATAGAACCATTACTTTCAATTTCATTTAAAATTCACAAGAGATATAAGGTAGGAATTACTCATTGATTTAACCATATTCAATCCCCTTTTTAGATTCATAATTCTACCCTTCCGTTATACATAACTTATTTCTTACAATTTTCTTTTACAAACATAATTACAGTTACTGCACATTGCTTGAAGGCATATACAAAGATAATTACATCAAATTTCCCAAAGCTCACCATACATCTTTACATCTTGATAACAAAAGATAGAGATACATGATACAAGAAAAGAATCTTCACAACTGAACAACTCAGAATCCAAGCCACGACATGAACCACGAACAATACCTCGAAAGAGTTTTTCCACCCAGCCGTGTGAAACTAGTAAAGTTCCACCCCCCATGCTAGGAGATAGAACCAAGGTACTCTCAAGACCTTAAGAAAATCTAAGTCTTAAATACCAATAAATCCAAGACTCAAAATAAAAAGAATAAGGCACATAAAAATATCATCATATTATATCACAAAGGTTAAGGTTCTAGGAGACCACCTAAGTGACTGTCATCACACAACTTGTATATTGGGATCCTTCCTAGCAACCATGTAACCCCGGTCCCCCCTTTATCAATAGGGATCCATCCTGGTAGTTATCCCTAGTCTCAGTACTCCAATCAGGTCTGTGTGGCTATTATTATATTTTCTTTCATTATCCTTTGAAACCTCCCTTCCCAGGTTAATTTTAAGATTATAACTTTTTACAAACCCACCCATAGGATAATTTGGCAACCACTTTAGGGTTCCAAAACCTATAGTGACCCACTCACTTAGGGTTCCTATTCCCTTACCCCATCACAAGCCATAAATACAAGATAACACTTCCAAGTCCTGATTCATAGGTTTAGGAAACTCCCTTGTCCACTTAGGCCCTCAGAGCGAGTCCCGAGCTTAGCCATATACATAACACGAATCATTGGAAGAATGTTTATCACAAGAAATTTCAAAGAAAAACATAAAAAATTCCACATGCATAAGTACAACTTTCCAAGGCTCATTTATAGGTCTAAGGAACCCTCCCATGCACATAGGCCATCGAGACAAGTCCTAGACTCATAAACTAAGCTCAAGTCTATGCCAAGTGCAAAAAAATCATAAGTAAACCATATAACCTCAACAAAACAAGTAACAAACATACATAGGTGATACAAACTTCTGCATGCATTAAAACAACATCCATCTATGGAAATATCATGAGCTTGAAATTTGGCTATGTCTGATATTTTTGGAAAACCCAAAATCTATAATCTCCATCTTAACTCCTATGAAGATGAAACCTATCTCAAACATCTTGGAATGTATTTAATTTCTTTATACAAATATAACTTAAAGTATCAAACTTATACTTAAATGTTATATTTGTATAAATCCTGGAAATTTTGAGCCCCTGAAACCCTAAAAAATCCAAATGACTTTCTATATAAACCCATATGACAATATATGCATTCCCATATAACTTGTGACCAAGTGTCGTATGAGTATGAATATAGTGTCGTACAACACTACAAAACACTTTCCCAAAATCAAATTTTTAACTTCCCGAAATCACTAAAACTAATTATTAACCCATACAACAATGTATATATTCCCATATGACTTTTGAAAAAGT